>BSBN01000013.1:0-2400000 GCA_027924645.1 Cunninghamia lanceolata | reverse complement strand
TTGTTGCATCACAAATTCAAATTTCTTCATAGATATCAATCCAACATTGAAGATGTGCTAACTGCCACCCTATGTGGTGCACAATAGAGGAATTCAGCTACCTAGAGCTACAAAATGTAGTACTACATGATGGACTTCATTGATCATGTACCTATGGCTTGCACAATAGCTTCCAACCAACAACAAAATACTTCAAGGCACCAAATTCCTAGAGTTATCACTCTCTCCTCAGCCAATTTATAATTTCAAATTATGCTTTAGGGGAAAAACATTATTGTGGGTTGGGAACTTTAGTTATAAATATTGGCCTATATGCCTCTTAATAGGTTAGATGATGTTTTCCACAATTGAGGTTTTGAGCTTGATGTGTAAGTTGTCTTAGATTGATTGATGTATAGTTGAGCTTTTGAGCTTGATGTATGATCTTGGTCTTAACCTTCTCATAGTTATATAGGGAAACCACTATGCATGTTTCCAAAGTTGATGTATTATATTTACTAGGTAATTCATCTCATAAGCATTAATCTAAGAAGCTTCTATTCTAATTTTTTTGATTGTTGTCAATGTTTATAGGTTAACTATTATGTGCTTTATACATTCTACTTTTGTTGATTATTGCATCATGAGTTGCAAAGCTCTACTATGATTGTGAGAATGTATCTATATGGTGTAAGCCTTTATTTGTGTTATTTGCTTTCTGTAGTGCCTTTCCCTTTTCACCCCACACAACTTTAGGCTTAGCTTAGGATAGATAAGGAGTCAACCTTTCAATCCTAGAGATTAATTTGCAAGAATTGTCCCATGTCTACAAGGCTTTCCATGTTGTTGGTCCTACACAACACATTGGTTTTGAACAAGACCTTTAGACTTCTCAAACACTTTCTGGCGTGCTTAGTGGGATTGAACATATTCAAGGCTTTAGCCTAATTAGAAGCCAAACTTGGCCAAGTTTAGGTGGATTCTTGGCCACTAAATCTTTGTTATCACTTGGCAATTTTGGTTGAACAAACCTAGTATGCCTATGACCCTTGGAACTACCATAAGATTTACAACAAGAGCTAACCCACATATCCTAGTGCATCCCTTTGTGTTTGTCCCAAAAAGAAGACTACAAATTATACTGCAACCACAATCTCAAGCCCAAGAAATCAATCCTATCATGGCTACCCAACAACCACCAAGATTCTTTCCTACATGGAACACTAGAGGTCCACTCATACCACCTACACCACCTATTGTATGCAGAGTTATTCCAGATGCTACATTGTGTTCTCTCCCACATTTCACAAGTGAAGATTTAACCACTCCTATTTGACACTTTCATGACATTGTGAATCATTGCATGGTTCACGACATTGGAGAGGAAAGTATTGCACTCAAATTGCTAGCTACTTTATTCAAAGGAAAAGCCCTTGAGTGGTACCAGTTCTTGACTCCTTTGTTAGTAGCTAATTAGGATCAGGCATGTCAAGCTTTGATTAACAAGTTCAAAGAGAAGGGAGAGGTTCCATCACTATTAGATCAATTCACCACCATAAGGAGGGCCCCAATGGAGATGTTGGATGATTTCAATAATAGATTTCAAAAGACATGGCAATAAATTCCTATAGAGGCGCGTCAACCACCAGGCATGGCATACATCTATTATTTTAAGGCAACAAATTTTGAAGTTGCTATGATGATCAAGTACAAGGGGAGAACTCTCTCCTAGACACATGCTATTGCTATTGCTGTTGAGAATGACCTAATTTAGATTGGAAGGTTGGCACCTTGCTCTCCCATACCATTTTTTCCTAATATCTGGCCTTCATACCAACACACCTATAAAACAACCTCCAAATATCCTTCTTATGAATCCTATTCCAATAAGGCTAGTACTAGAATACCATTTTGCTTAACCATCAACCCCTAGTGAGCTTGATGAAATGAGGAACTTGCTAAGAACTATGTTTAACGAGGTTATTCTCTCAAAAGACAACATTGTGAACAAAGGTCATTGTACCCTTAAAACCTGATGCAGGAGCATCCAGTGGTGTAAAGGCAATCTTGCATCACCCAAAAAGATGTTGATTCAAAATCATTGAAGTTGTTTTCATTTCTTTCCATAATTAGTATTTCTGGTTCCATAATCGCTTGAATAATGATGTAGGACTTTCAGTTTTTCCAAACTGCTAAAAATAGCAAACTGTTATTTTTGGAAAGTTTGCATTTGGGCATAGATGGAAGCAAAAATTTACAGGAAGCTTTGTAAATGAAATATAAGACCTTTGGCGAAAGAATCAGGCAAAGATAATTTGTGAGTTGAAAACTATTAAAGTTTTCGTTTTCCAAAAAACTCCTAAATTTTTTTGAAACCAGATATGAGGCACTAAAACATCCCATAAAGTCTCGAAAAGTTGATAAAAATCCATTTATGGATTTCTGACGTGATAGTTCACTTCGCGAGCTTTCTAGTACTTAAAACGGTTCATCAATTGAACGCTTGGATCAAAAGTTATGCTTCTTGAAAGTTGACATACTTTGGAGGGAGTTGCAAATTTTGAAATTTAGCTGAAGGCCACCAAAAAGGGCTATTTATGACTAGTTTTGGGAACCCTGGGCAGTAGTAGAGTTAAGGGGGAAAGTGTAGAGTCAAGAATAGGCAGGAAAATAAAAACCCTAGTTGATTTGGGGTTACAGAGGGTAGAAGATTTCAGAGCCTAGTGATAGGTAATTGTAATGTGTTGCAGCCTGTGGAGGATTGATTCCTCTAATTGTATTTGAGCTTCTGTAATATAATGAGTTGTTCAAATCAATAGAAGAATATTCTATTTTCTGTGTGTAATTTCTGTTGTGTGTTTTATGATTTACCCCCTTCATCAAGTGGTATTAGAGCAAGGGTTCCTGAGTGTGTAGACAAATCACCGACCGTGAGGTAGTTTGCACCAGGACCTAAGGTTGTGGGTTTGCTGCAGAGATCAAGATACCTTTACAAGGGTTCCTAAGTGTGTAGACAGATTACTGATTGTGAGGTAGTTTGCACCAGGACCTGAGGTTGTGGGTTTGCTGCGGAGATCAAGATACCTCCATGAAGAAACTGTGTTGGAAGAAATGCTTTGATGGAAGAGGGTTTTAGAGCCTTGCAAAGGCAGATCGATGCATTGCAAGAGGAGCTGCGAAGAGGGTTTGAGCCGAAAACAAGAGAAGAAAGTGAGGATGAAGCTGAAGAAGAGCTATCTGAGGAAGAACAAGAAGCTGCAGGAGATCCTGCAGAAGTTAGGTTGTTGAGGGCCATTTCAAAGATCGGAAAGAGGCCTAGGATCGAAGTTTCTACCTATTCTGGAGATTTGAATCTAGAACAACTTATTAATTGGATCAATGACATGGAGGAATATTTCGAGTATGAAGATGTGGAGGACCCAGATCGGGTCAAGTTTGTAAAAACCAAGTTGAAGGGCCATGCTAGTATTTGGTGGAAGGAGGTCCAGTTAGAGAGAAATAGGAGAGGAAAAGGAAAGATTACCAGATGGAATCGAATGGTGGAGAAACTAAAGAAGCAATTCACTCATGTGGACTATGAGATGGAGTTGTTGAAGAAGTTGCAAGGATTGAAGCAAGGTAACAAGTTTGTCAAGAAGTATACATAAGATTACTATCAAGATAGGCCATGCAGAGGCCAACAAGGAGAAGGTAGCCGTTACATTAATGGGTTGAGGCCAAGTATTCAAGAGGAGTTGAGCCTGGTCAGAATGACCACCATAAAAGATGCGTACCAATTTTCCCTGAAGGTGGAAGAGAAGTCGATTAAAAGATTTGAAAGCAAGCAAAGGGGAAGAGGTCAAGGCAGAAGGACTAGTGGAAGATCCTATGGAAGCCGAAATGAAGATCAAAAGAAAAATGAAGAAACTGGTACCAGTCGAAATCAGAGAGGAGATAATGCCTACCACCCTCATGACTAGAACAATGGTGAGCAAAGAGGAAGAGGAAGAGGCCAACCTGGGCAAGGACCTGTAAGAGGAGGTTTTAGAGGACCCTGTTTCCAATGTGGAGAAGAAGGTCATCAAGCATACGAGTGTCCGCAACATCAAGGACGAATAGAATACTTGAAGGTAATGCACGAGTTACACATGTAGATGAAGATGCACAGTCTGAGCATTCTGAAGATATTGAAAGGGGAGAAACCCTAGTTGTCAGAAGAACCCTATTGAATGAGGAGAAAGAACCAGATTAGAGGAAGAGTTTATTCCACACAAGGTGCAAATGTGAAGGTAAGTGTTGTGATATCATTATTGATAGTGTAAGCAATAACAATCTTGTTTCAGAGGAGATGGTTAACAAGTTGAAGTTGATAAGAAGAAAGCATCCAGATCCATATCGAATTGCAAGGTTGTAGAAGGACCATAGAGCTTTGGTTAATGAACAATGTTTGTTCAAGTTCAAGATTGGAGACTACCATGATGAGGTGCTGTGCGACATCATATCGATGGATGCATGTCATATGTTATTGGGAAGGCCGTGGCAATATGATAGGTGTGTTGTCCATGATGGCCATGCAAACACATTCCCTAAAAGGATTGAGTTCATCATTAGTTGAAGCCCTTAAAGGAGGTGGAAGAAAAGGTATATAGTACTACCAGAGTTTGCTTGATAGATGGTAGGAAATTTTTGGAGGGTATGAAGCATGAGCATCATTGCTTTGCATTGATTCCTAAGATTAGTCAAGAGAAATGTGAAGATGTCCCAGTAGAAGTCTCAGATCTGTTGGAAGAATTTCAGGACATTGTCTCTGATAATGTACTAGAAGGTTTACCACCAGTGAGGAAGATAAGTCATCAAATAGATTTAATACCAGGAGCCAATTTGTCGAATAAGGCAGCCCACAAACTAACCCCTGTAGAGAATGAAGAGTTGAACAAACAAGTTCAGGAGTTGTTGAGGAAGGGACTGATAAGGGAGAGCTAATTCAAAGATTAGACTCTGAGTTGGCTAATTTTTAGCAATTTGTAAGCTCAGACCACATAGCTAAAGAGGCCATCCCTGTTGCTGAGAGTCTAAGAAGTCTTTTTCTCAGAAGTCAAGAAGGATTGGAAGTCTTGAGTGGCCTTGCTCATATAGTGCATAACAACATTCCATCTACATCTAGTTGCGTTGAAATCATCACTAATGTCACTTCTTCTAATCAAATAGGGACTCAAGTGTTGACACTCATATTGACATCCCCTATTCCTACATACACTTCTACTATTCTTGTGATAGGTAAAACTTAGGTTAATAAGATCAAAGCATATGATTGAAAACTTAATCTTACCACCATCAAAGAATCGAATCCAAGTGAAATCAAAAGCATGCAATTCAAGAACAAAATCACCTAAATCATATGATTCCTTGTTTATGATGTGGATTGCTTCTCAACAATGAACAGTTGTGAAGATAAAAGCTGCCATGATGGATGGATGATGCTAATATGCTAGATGGATGTTAAAGTGCTCAATATGCTCAAGATGATAATTTAGATGCTATATGGAAATGCTAGATAGATGTAGTATGGAATGAGAGGGTGTTTATATAGACCTCAACCAAAATCAATATACGGTAGAGATTTGGTGGCTATGTGAATGACTAAGATTAAATAATAATCATAGATGAATGTGTAGATGACAAGTGGAAGGAAGATAATGCTTATGTGTGACCGTGTACATACAAAAGTACTACATGTGAAATATATTAAATAAAAGATGTAGTACCACACATGTTTTTAAATAAAAGAGGCACACATGTCGGCTCATAAAGATAAATGATGAGAGAAATTAATTAAATAAATAAAATTTATTTAATTAATTGGGAAGTGGGCTTATGCAGGGAATTTTAAATAAATAAAATTTATTTATTTAAAATAGATAGAAATAGATAATTAAATAATTAAAGATTATTTAATTATAAAATAGAAGAAATAGATAATGAATTAATTAAATAAATATAAATTTATTTAATTAATAGAAGAAATAGGTTTTTTTTGACAAATAGACAAAATGCTCAAGTGTGTTAGACAAATGCAGATGATAAATAATGTGATATTTGATACTAATGATATTTAGGTCAATTTTGGGTGTCTACATTTTGCCCTTCTTTGATACAATGTTCGTTAGAGCGTTGTGTAAAAGAAGATACGATATTCACTTGATAAACAAGGTGATGCCCCAGTGTAACTGGCAGGTGATGCCCCCTCGAGAGATAAGCTAGGTAACTTGGAAGGGCTGGGTTGACTCGTGATAAGATGAAAGGCTAGAAACAAGGGTCACACGAAGAAAACAGGGGTTGGGAGGGAGAAATCGGGATGGTATAGAAGAATTAGGGTTTGGAAAGGGGCTATAAGTAAGTCCCTCAAGGGCAAATAGGCTCATTTGTGTTCAGAGATCTGGAGCTCCTTAGAGTTGTGGTGCGACGAGAGTTGGAGAGCTATCAAGATGGTGATTTCGTGCAAAGATCATCGTGCCGAGCGAGTGAGGACACATGGGTGACTGGTTGGAGCATGTGTACTGGTATGTATCGAAACTTTTACTAAATACGTGCTTTTTGTAGGCTAGAAGCGTAATAAATGCACACACGTCACCAAAAGTGACTAGGTGTTAGGATAGGTAGTTCAGGTCGCTTGTGTAAGAAAAGGAGGCACTTATGGTAGTGTAGGTCGCATATAGGCTTGGAGTAGGTGCTTATGGAAAAAGCTAGTCGCTTATAGTTAGCTAGATCAAATAGATAAGCAAAATGTGCATAAGAGAGAAACAGGTTACTTATGGTCAAAAAATAGACGCGTATAGGAAAGCAGCTCAGTTGTAAAGGACATGCGCTCGCATATAGAAGATGAGTCGCTTTTAGGCAAAAATTGTGCGCCTTTAGAGATATAGCTCCGCTTGTAAGTGACAGTCAATCGCTTAGGGTAAATAGCTCGCTTTTAGGGAGAGAACAAGCGCTTATAGTGAAATGGTTCGCTTATGATCAAAAGGCTAGTGCTTATAGAAAATTGGGTCGCTTTTAGTAGAAATAGGCAATTTTAGCAGGCAAAAGACCATTTTGTTTAGCACAAAGACTGATATGGTGAGCAGAATGATGTAGGATATACTACAACCGTTGTCACGAGAGCCACATCCTAGGGATTTGCGATTGGTCAGATTACTAGATGTAGAGAAGCAGCGAGTGCTAGAGATCCTTGGATTAGAGCATGTGTCGAGGTTAGAGCCAGTGCAGGGGCATCAAGGACTGATGACATCGATAGTTGAGCAATGGAGGAGCGAGCACAGTTCGTTCTTATTACCGACGAGAGAGGCGACTATTACACTAGAGGATGTGTTCCAGATTCTGTGCATTCTGATTGATGGAGATTTAGTAGATTATGATCCTGACATGGGTCCAGCGGCATTTAGACGATTATTCGGGACTCCAGACATTGGGGCTGGGGGCTCGGAGATTCCTATGGCTAGGATGGAGGAGCTATGTGATAGGCTATAGTTGGTAGTGGTGGCTATTATCAGATGGCTAGTTGGAGACAGGCGAGCGAGAGGCTTTCCGGTTGGATGGGGGACAGTGATGGAGGGGATGTTCTCATATGGTACCAGATATGCATGGGCTGAGTGTGTACTAGGACAGTTATATCATTATCTGCATGATTGCGCGTATATGTTTGGAGCGATTATGTCAGCTGGAGTTACAGTTTTACATGTATGGGCATATGAGCACATTCCAGTGACGAGGCCAGATGGATGGGTGGCTAGGGTAGCGGGAGACCCATATGCTAGGATGTACAGAGGAGCTCTTACCTATTGATAGCGGCGAGGGATAGTATATTGGAGGCGGACTTTGGATGAGGTGGATAGATTTGTATGGAGGTCATGGCTTGGATGCGAGAGATGGGATGAGGAGGATGGAGAGCTTGTCTATGCTAGGCAGGCTAGCTATATTTTTGGTCGCGGCATATACATTATAGAGCGCTATTTGCCCGAGAGAGTGTTGAGGTAGTTTGGGGTTCCATAGGGAGCACCAGTAGGTGATGTGATTTTTGGGAGGATGCGACAGGAGGTTTTTGATTGGGGGCTAGAGATTGTGGTTGACACAGCTTTAGCGGAGAGGGATGGATTATAGCTAGTTATGTGGCAGTGGAGGCAGGGTCCTACAGATCCTGGGACTTTACCAGATTATGATGCACACTGGGTTATAGCTAGGTCGAATCGGTTGACGAGGCCTGGGGAGATAGGGGAGATTGGGATGGAGAGGTTGGTTAGGAGGAGGCGGCGACGAGCTTCACCAGCACAGGCAGTTGTGCCAGCAGCTCCAGGTATTCAGGTGCAGGGACAGGTTCAGGCTTAGCCATAAGTATTGGCACAGCCAGCAGCACAGATGTTAGGGGATGATGATGTGGGTATTCAGCAGCTGAGGCAGAGGATTAGAGAGAGGAGATGGAGACAACATGCTCAGATGAGGCTAAGGAGGGTGGAGATAGACAATCATTAGGTGGTGATAGGATTGTGGCATGCTAGAGCACAAGCTCAGACATACCAAGCACAACTGTAGGGTAGAGCATAGGGAGGTGATGGGTAGGATGATGGTAGTCTAGCTAGGGTGACGGGAGAGAGGGATGTAGCTGTGCAGCAGGTGCAACTAGTTACAGCCGAGAGATACAACATTGTAGCAGATACAGACTATTAGAGCTGAGAGAGATGCAGCCATACAACAGGTACAGATGGTGAGGGTTGAAAGGGATACAGTTGTGCAACAGTTACAGGCTATGACAGTAGAGAGAGATAGAGTAGTAGCTGCATTGTGGACAGATGGAGCCATGATGTATCTAACTACGCAGTTGACTCAATTGCAGGGTGAGCTGAGGAGGGCACAGGGTGAGGTCGAGTACTACAAAGGCTTGTATCATGTAGCAGTGCCGATGGAGCAGAGACAACCTAGCTATAGGAGCAGGTCGGGGGCTTCAGCTTCATGGAGGACAGGGGGATCGTGGTATGTGGCTTCGGTGATTGGACCTCCTAGAGATGGGAGACCAGGTATAGGACCCAGTATAGGTGGACAGGGTGAGGGGGCTGCCAGTAGTCACTAGGGTTGCCTTGTTTTGTTGTATTTTATTGTATCATGATGAGGCCTATGAGCCAGTTGTACATACATTCTTTGATGGCTCATGGATAGCCCATGTTGTATTTGTAGACACTTGTATATTGACACATGTGATATATATATGATGGCTTTGATTACCTATGTGATGGTGTAATGATTATGGATGCATTTATGGTATAATGTTATGCATTTTTTTTTGGATTTTATGGATTTATATGGTTTATATGGATGTTTATGCAAATAATATGGGTATGCAAATGGTAATAATGAAAATGTCTTATGCTGATGGTAATGGAAATGCACATAATGGTAATGCATGATAGTGAGGTTATGATAATGATATGGACCTATAAATGCCTAACACACTTGTTTTGCAGGATGGAGATAACGAAAATGACGAAAGCGGACAAGGAGGATGAAGGGAAGATGATTGATCTTGGTTGAAGACTATATAAGATGGTAATGGAATGGAGAAATGACATGACAACTTTTTAAAATAATTGCCCAGAAATAAACAAATGCAATCCTAATGTTTGATATAGCATATGGATGTTATGCACCAGGGTATAGAAGACCAAGGTGTCGAGGTATCCAATGCATAACTAGTGTACTACAATCTTGTCTAAATGCATGAGGTCAAGATGTTGAACTAACATACACAAGATATGAATAGCAACCAGTGTTTCGAGATGGACTTTGACGCTACAAGCAAAGGTTTGGGCTTATCTCCACTACACATATTGACACCTTGCTGGTTATATGTATGGAGCTAGTTCTTAACATAGAATAGTCTCAAATGCATAAGAGATTGTTTAGCTTCTTAGATGCAAGAGATATTGATATGTAAGAGGCTAATCCCAACACGTACTAGATACCAATACACATAGGAAGAGAATGAGATCATCACACAGACGACAGACGAATGCAATATGACCATGCCCCATTCTGTACTTCATCGCAACATACCAAGATATAGATAGATAGATCAAGGCAGTCTTGATTAGGCATAGGAAAGGGACAAAAGATAAATCAAAAGATAAAAACAAAAGATACTGTCATCATGTTTTCTTGCCAAGTTTAAGTGCTCTTGAATGAGTTAAGCTGGCGCCTTGTTGAGAGGAAAGCTGCATCCTGTTGAAGGCTAAAGATGTTGATAAAATGCTATAGCAAATGTTGGCTTAAGGCATGCGAACAAATAGCTTTTGGCTTATCCCTTATTTGTTAAAGTGCTTGAGCTTTCACTGATACGCATAGTCTACTTCTTGCTTGAGTTAGTCAAAGAGAAGAAAATGGAAGATGAAAGAAGATGAAGATGGGGTGGATCGTCTGTGCTTGTGTACTGGATACTTCCTTCATATTCCAGATTGCCTACATACCCTGTGTCCACGAGATCAAAACACATTACGATGATGACATGATGAATATGTAGTTCTAGGTTTATTGATGATGTAAGTGATGAAAGATAGAAGAAAGGGAGATGAAAGATCAAAGGATGATTAGAAGAAAGATGAAACATGGATGATGGACAAGGGCTATCGTCTATACCTGAATCAGAGTGCTTCCTTCACATCTCAAATTGCCTACATACTCTGTATCCATGGGATTAAGGCTTTGAACGATAGAGTTGTGATGTAGTTCTTGTTTATTGTGTTGATGGTTGATGTCAAAGGATCAATTTTATTGCTTGGATTTTTGGGATGTTTTGATTTTTTTGGGTTTTTTTGAAATATTTGATTTTTTTGTACTTTTTAAAAATGTTTTGTTGTTTTGATGTTTTCGGTGATTGTTGTGCTTTAGCTTTGGTTTCAAATGTTTGTTGTGTTTTGGTTGAAATGTTATGAGCTAGAGCTGTAGATATCCACTTCCAAATAAGCTTTTACCAAGTGCCCCCAGTGTGGGGTGAAGATTGTTAGGAAGACGTTGCGGTGGATGTGGTCATGCAGATAGTATGCTAAGGTGCTAGATGATATCTTAACCCCAACAAAGTCCAAACTATGAAAGCTAGCATGGTAGAGGCAAAGGGCAGAAAGACTTTTATTATGGATGGATAAGGGATAATGGTTTATATAGGATAGTAGTGGATTATGATATGGATTATGGAGGCGAGATAACGGATAATGAATGTCATGGAAAGCTGTGATCAAACAAACGAAGTGAAAAATGGAGGGTGGTCTCTACACATAGCGCCTGTTTGCCAGGTTTTCACTATGGTACTTATCCAAGGCGCATGTTTACCAGGTTTTCACCAGAGGATGAATTATTTATCTTGTACTATATTTTTTTTGTCATCCAAAGCGCCACAAAGTGGTTTTCACTATGGGACTTTTTTTTTTGGATTTTATGGGATAGCTGAGACTCATGGATAGAACTTCTTGAGATGAATGCTGTTGACTGGTTCATCCAAGGGAATGCCTTCAGGTGTGGAGAGAGTGTATGCACCTGATCCATAGACTGATGTGATGACAAAAGGACCAAGCCAATTAGGTTCAAACTTGCCCTGTTTCTCACGGTGTTGCTGATTCCTTTGATTTTCTTTAAGGACAAGGTTGCCAACTTGAAATCTTCATTCTCTGATCTTCTTGTTGTAGCTGCGGCGTAGCCAATTTTGATAAACTTAGAGATGATTGAGTGTTGTAAGATGTCGTTCATCTAATAGCTCAAGATCATGGAGTCTGGATACTCGATATTCTTCATCTAAGCTAGTATGTTGTAGAGATACTCGTAGTGAGGGGATCTCAACCTCAATAGGTAAAATAGCTTTAGAGCCATACATAAGAGCATAAGGTGTAGAACTAGTGGGAGTTAGGATACTTGTTTTATAAGCCCATAATGTAGGATTAAGTTGTAGGTACCAATCATGACCAGCTTCATTGACTGTCTTTTTAAGGATCTTGATGATTATTTTGTTAGAAGGCTCAACTTGGTCGTTACTTTGAGGATGGTAGGGTGTAGAGAATCTATGTTGGATATGGAACTTGTTGCAAAGATCTCTAACTTCTTGATTCTTGAAAGGACGACCATTATCAGTGACAATGGCTTGAGGAACTTCATATCGGCAAATGATATAGTGTAAGATGAACTTAGATATTTGCTTGCTAGTAATATAAGTCATTGGTATTGCTTCCACCCACTTTGTGAAGTACTCAGTGGTGGTTATGATAAACTTATGACCATTTGACGAAGTAGGATGGATTTTACCTATGAGATCAAGTCCCCACTGCGAGAAGGGCCAAGGAGTAGTGATAGATTGAAGTTCATGTGCCGGTGCATGTATTAAATCCCCATGTTTTTGACATTGTAGACATCTCTTTGCAAATTGTTGTGCATCTTTCTCCATAGTTGGCCAATAGTATCTAGCTTGTAGAAGTTTCTTACCAAGACCAGGGCTAGTGGAATGCGGTCCGCAAACACCTTCATGTATTTCACATAGGGCACCCTTTGCTTCCTCCGAATCAAGACATCTAAGAAGGATACCATCAAGACTCCGGCGATATAGGGTGTCTCCTAGGAGCTCGACGGATAAAGGTTTTTCGTTGGGTGTTAGATAGTTGAAATGGAAAGGTTTGATTACGGAGATACTTGTATATGTCCTCGTACCAAGGCGAATTGGAACCAACAATCTCACATATAAGCTCAGACGCGGTACTTCAAATGCTGGAATCAGAAGTCGTTTAACCAGAAACTCACATTTATGTGTATTGGACGACATGTCTAGAAGAGATCCAATCATAGCCATGGCATCGGCTGCTTTGTTTTGTGTGCTTAGAATATGTTCAAAGGTGATACTATCAAAGTACTTCTTGAAATCATCAACCATTACCTTATATGGAAGAAGCTTCTCATCTTTTGTTTGATACTCATCTAAGACTTGTCTGATGACTAATTGAGAATCACCAAAAACCTGTAATTGTTTAATAGCCCACTGTACTGCCATGCGTAATCTTGTGATTAAAGCTTCATATTCTGCTATGTTATTGGTACATGGAAATGCAATTCGGTATGATTTCGGGATACAATCTTCTTGAGGGGTAACAAATAATATCCCTACTCCTGATCCATGTTGTGTGTAAGATCCATCAAAATATAGTTGCCACAATGTTGGTGAAGTTAGATTGAACAATTCTTCATCAGGGAACTACGGATGTATTGGATGAATATATGTGACAAGAGCTGCGGCTAACTAATCAACGATAACTTGCCTTTTTATGGCCTTTCGATCCACATATTGTGTGTCAAATTCACTTAAGATCATAACCCATTTTGCTAATCTTCCCTTAAGAATTGCTTTGGAGAGAAGATATTTGAGTGGATCAATGTTAGATATGAGCTTTGTTGTTTGTTTTAACATATATTGTCACAACTTTTGGGAAGCAAACACTAATGCTAAGCATGCTTTTTCTATAGGTGAATTAAGTTCATATCTCACAAGAGTTCTGTTGATGTAGTAAATGGCTTGTTCTTTTCCTGAATCATCATGCTGAGCTAGAAGGGCACCCAATGCTACTACTGTTGCAGATATGTAGAGCAATAGTGGTTGATCCAATACAGGAGGTACTAACACAGGAGGTGTTGCTAGATATTCTTTTATTTTTTCAAAGGCCTGCTGACATTTTTCATCCCACTTAAAAGGTTCACCCTTGCGAAGGAAATGTTGAAAAGGATGACACTTATCTACCAGTTGTGAGATAAATCTGTGAATGGATTGTCATCTTCCTTGTAGACTACGAAGCTGCTTTAGATTTGATGGTGGAGGCATTTCCATGATAGATTTTACTTTGTCAAGGTCCACTTCTATTCCTTGTCGAGACAATGTATCCTAACAATTTACCAGATGTTACACCAAATACACATTTCTTTGGGTTCAGTCTGACTTGATACTTCTCTAGTCGATCAAAGACTTGTGCTACTACCTATGGATGCTCCTCTTGTCTTGGATTTTCCTAGAATATCATCAATATAATCTTCCATGATATTGTGAAAAAGGTCATGGAAAATAACTGTCATGACTCGTTGATAAGTAGCTCTAGCATTCTTGAGACCAAAAGGCATTACAACCCAACAATATGTACCCCATGGACAAATGAATGATGTTTTGTCTTGATCTTCCTTTGCTATTCTGATTTGGTTATATCTTGAGAATCTGTCCATCAAGGATAGCATTTCATGTCCAGCTATGAGATCTACGATGTTGTCTATGATTGGTAGTGGAAAGTCATCTTTAGGGCATGCTTTATTGAGATCTCTGAAATCTGTGCAACAACAAACTCATCCATCAGGTTTTGCTACAGGTACCAAGTTTGAAACCCATTCTGGATAATCAATAGGCCTTATGAACTTTTCTTCTAATAGCTTCTGAATCTCTACCTTGACCAATAGAGCTATTTGCGGATGCATTTTGCGTAATTTTTGTTTGACAGGTTTTGCATTAGGGGATGCTGCTAAATGATGTACCACAAGTGATGGATCTAGACTCGGCATGTTAGTATAAGTCCATGCAAAATTGATAGCTCTTTTTATGAAGAATGCTATGAAATTTCCCCTTTCCTGCTCTGATAGTGATGCTGCCAAATATGTGATCTTCGAATTTTGCTCTGTGCCTAAGTTCATGTCTTGAGATTTTTCAACTAGCACTGTTGATTTTTTATGGTAATCAGTGGTGACAGGAAGATCAAATCCCCCATCCTCGAGCACTTCAGGGAGGTTTTCACCCTCGGATACATCCTTTATTTTTACTTTTTTCATGGTCAAGAGGCGCCTTTCAGTTTTCACCTAGTGACGTATCTTTTTTTATTCTACTTATTTCACTTTTGTGACTGAAGGATTTGATGCTTCTGCCAAAATATGCTAGTTTAGGGAGATCCATCAGGAAACCTGCTTTATGATCACCCAATGGAATGCCTTGTCGTAATCCCATGAATTCAGCAATAGCTTTGTCATTTTCAAATGTTTCCAATATAGGTGCCCCCTGTTGGTCCCAATCGACGAGGTCAGGATATACGAGTGAAAGGGTAACGGATGAACAGTTTTGGCTAGAGGGAGTGGTAGAGATCATGAAGATGGAGGTTTCTTGAAAAAGGTCGGTGTTATGAAGAGAGGGGTCATCGATGGTATCCGAATTAAAAGTCTCTCCTATCGAAGAAGGTCTAGTTTCCATATCGGAAATGCACTTAATGTCTTTGGAAGGCGGTACCTCCGACTGAAAGCCAAGGCCTTGCTTGTTAAACTTCTTAGACACAACAATGGGTTCAATAGGTCCTTGTTCCTGTGATCCCAATCCGCCATGTCCTTTGTAGCCCATGTTCTTAATGATGCAGAACCCATTGTTATATCTCTCCACTTCAAGTTGTACTTGGTCATTCTCATCATAGAATATCCAAGAATTAATGTCACCAATGTCTTCATCATCAAGGAATCCACCTTTAATGAATACTGTAGGGGGAGCCTTTATAATGACTGTAGATGAAGATGCTTTAGATGTAGAAGGTTTGCCATGAGATTTGGGAGACAAAGGAAGATTTCCAACACAACAAGATTCTTGCAATGTGTACTCACCCGGACCATGTTCAGTGTACTTGGTACGGAGATTTGGAGTGGCTTTGCTAGATGATGGCTTAAGTAGGGCAGATGGATCTACATAAGATGAAGATGGATATGCTTCGGTGTTGATAGGAATGCGGTTGGGGCTTTGATATTTAGCTTGAAAAGCATGACAAAACTTAAATGGATTAGGATCAGCATGGATAGTAACTTCAACACCGTTATGTGGAAATTTGAGACATTGATGGTATGTAGAAGGAACTGCTTTGAGGGCATGGATCCATGGGTGGCCAAGGATGATGTTGTAAGGCAGCTCAATATCAAGGACTTGACAACGGGTGTCAGTAGTGACCGGACCAACTTGAATAGGCAAGTGAATAATTCCTTCGGTATCTCTCTCAGCATCATCATATGCTTTGATAGTAATGACCTTGGAAGTGTCAACATCTTTCTCAGAATATCCCAATTATTTTATTAGTTTTAAGGAACATATATTAAGACCAACTCCACCATCCACTAAGATTTGTTTGATACGGCATTGGTTGACGAATACTTCTATGTGGAGGGCTTCGTTATGTGATGGGTTGATAGATGGTCGAAGATCTTTGTCAGAGAAAGTTAGGTGGCAAGGAGCTGCAATGCTAGCTACCATAGATTGGAATTGTGTAGTATCGATATTATTAGGCACCGAGGATTCCTGTAATGCTTTATCAAGTATAGCCTTGTGGGCAGGTGATATGCGAAGCAATTCAAGGATGGAGATATGTGTAGGTGTTTTATCAAGGTGATCAAGGATATTATAGCTAGAGGATAGTCAAGGAGGATTGACAGGCGCTCCTTGAATGGTAACACGACCTCTTCTAGTAGTTATAATGCAATCGGGTGCTTTGCCTTGGATAGTAATGGTAGAAATGCAGGCTTGGTCAATGCGGCCAATCGTGGAAGACTCATAATTATAATGGATGGCATTCCTAGTATGAGGGTTACTTGGTTTGTCATGAGATAGAAGTGGATTCTTGAAAGCATCTAAATCATAGTTTGATGTCGATTGCTGTGTAGGTTGTGATGTTGGAGGTGTGATTTTAATTAAACCTCGATCGATGCAATCTTGAATGACATGCTTTAAGTGCATACAACCATTTGTTTTGTGTCCCTTGACTCTATGGTAGTCGCAATACTCATTCTCTTTGTACCAAGGAGCTTTGAAGAGTGATTCACCATTGGGTGGTGCATCCAGTAATATGATATCTCCCGCTTGGACAAGTTTTCAAAAGACTACCTCCATAGGCTCCACTAAAGGAGTAAATTGTTGTCGAGGTGTTGGATTTATTCTTGGTCCGTTTTGTTGAAAAGGTTGATTTGCTGTAGATGCGGCTTGAATGTTGATAGGAGCTTTCACTGTTTGTATGTTCTTTGCATCCACGATACCATCATTAACAACATTCTTGTTCTTGTTCCAAAAGCAAGATTTATTGTTGGAGTTTTGAGGATTGTCTTTGTTATATCTGAAAATCTTGATAGTACCCTTAGCAATTAAAGCACATTCAATGATGGTTCCTTTGGAAACAAGTTCATCAAAGGTGCTAGCACTTTGCAATTGTAGTTGGAATGAAAGCTCAGGATGAAGATTTTGGACGAAGATATCGAGCTATTGTTTCTCAGGTATTTCCCATGATAGTTTGCTAGCCATATTACGCCATTATTGAGTAAATGAGGAGAAAGCTTCACCATTGCATTGTTTGTTGTTGACAAGATTGTTCATGTTCACTTCATGTTCAATGTTAAAAGCGAAATGTGATAAATTGTTTGCTAGTTCCGTAAAAGACTTAATTGTTGCAAGTATGAGGACAACCAGTGTTGTCATTGATGTCAACATACTCATATTGCATTAATGAGAAGGATTGGATGAGCTGTGTGCTGAGGATATTGAGAAAATTAGTCTTAATCAGGAACAGTGAAGAACAATGATGACATTAAGGTAAAAGTCCAAGATAAGATGAAGATCAGAGGATGCGGTTTAAAGGGTTTGCAGATATGAGTCTTGAGATGATCCAGTCAAGTTTTCAGAGGTCCGCATAACGATCTGAAGAAGTTATGACTGCTCTAGTAGAACTAGTTTCGACAGATGCTCAGTGATGACAGAGTCACAGATTGGTCTGGTGAGCTCTGGAATTACATTATCTCATTTTGCGGATTGGAGGGATTGTTGAAGATGTCCGTGTGAAGTGACAACTAGATTTGTTCGTAGTTTGGAGGTCCGGAAGAACCTTTTTCATTATGACAGTGATGACAGACTATGTTCTTGAAGTTCCAGATGAAGAAGAGAAGAATTCCAGTAAGCTGATAAGGTGCGAATGTTCTTGATGACTCAGGAAAGGTTTTGGTGATCTTTGGATCGTGTACAATTCTTATTGGCGGTCCGCATTGAAGTTTGAGTTTGCATTTGAAGAATAACCACGTATTGGTGTTTTTCTTGTGACTGGCCGACCGGATGTGTTACACGTCTTGCAAATGATCTTGTAGGTGATTGCCGACTTAGATGATTGTTCCTAAGTCGATGCCTTGTATAAATAAAGGTTTGTGAATTCATTTTAAAGTGTGTCTTGGTGTGGAGAAGTGTGGTATAGCGAAGAGAAGTGCAAAAGGCAGAGCAGGGGTTTTTGGGCTTAAATGGAACTGATCCAGGCATGGTAAAGATGTCAATCTCTAGTTCAAGTTTGTAATACTTGTTACCTTGTAGACAGTGTGTCTCTTGTAGGCAATGTGCCTCTTGTGAGCAGTGTGCTCGGGCAGTGAGCCCTGATTGGCATGTGCCATCTATTTTTCTTATTCTTCTAATAGAGAATAATCCTTGGGTTAATCACCCCGTGGTTTTTCCCTTGACTGGGTTTTCCACGTCAAAATCTTGGTGTCTCATGTGTTGATGTGTATTTGCTCTGGTGTTTATGCTTTATGCTTTCATGAATGATTAATTGATATGCTATTAAATAACCAAGAGGATTTAAGTGTTTAAATTGGAAGCAAGTTTTGGACAACTAATTCACCCCCCTCTCTCAGTTGTCTGTCCTGAATCCAACAATTGGTATCAGAACCAAGTTCCTCTGAAGGAGCTTAACTGCTTGAGGAGATCTAGGATGTCATCATATAAGAAGGATAGTTCGAAGTTTGATGGAACCGACTTCTCTCTTTGGAAAGGTCGCATGAAATGTCACTTGGAGTGTATGGGAAAAGCGTACTTGTCCATGGTGACAAAAGCATATGTACCTCCACAGGGTGGTCCGACAACTCTAAATGAAATCACAGATGCTAAAAACAATCTGCGGACCAAAGAGGCTCTTCTAAGCGCATTAACTAATTCAGAGCTCTCAAATGTTATTGACCTACCAACTGCCTGTGAGATCTGGATTAAATTGGAACTTCTGCATGAAGGAGATGAGTATGTTAAGAGTGCAAGGCTGTAGAGTCTTAAAGGGAAATTTGAAAGACTGAAGATGAGAGATGATGAAAATATTACTACCTTTATGCCAAGAGTAAATGAGCTGGTGTGTGGAATTAGGAATGCTGGTGGAGTTTTGGATGAAAATGAGATTGTTGGCAAAATTCTCATATCCCTTCCTACTGTCTACAAAATCAAGGTTGCTGTCATTGATGAATTCATAGCCCATACAACTGTCACAAGAGACCAATTGGCTAGCAAACTGGCTGCATTTGAAATGACCGAGTTTGGAGATGATCCCCCCAAAACTGAATCTGCATTCAAAGCCAGTGCCTTTGTGAAAGGTAAACAAAGATTTGATCCGGGAGAAAACTCTTCAAGGAAGCCATCATGTTATGATCAAGCAAGAAGAGACATGGAAGAGGAAGAAGCATAAACAACTCAACTTGAAGCTCTCATTGTAAAAAGACTACCAAGAGGATCCGGTAAGTATGAAGGAAAATTACCCTTTAAGTGCTTCAACTGCAATAAGATTGGTCATTTTGCCTCAAGATGTCCGGAAAGATCTGCAAGGTCAAATTCTAACAGACAAAGGTTCCAAAAGAATTGTTATTATGTTCATGAAGATGATGATAATGAAGGAGTAACAGATGATGAATCAGAAATAGGAAACAAATCCAGAAATGAATGGGTGTTTATTGCCATCAAGGAAGAAGATCCAATATTTTCTGAATCTATCAATCATAAGGTTGTAGAAAGAGCTTTGGCTGCCCAAGTTGAAGAAAATGATGATTGGGTTATTGACAGTGGATGCTCTCACCATATGACAGGTGACAAAAACAAGTTCTTAGATTTGGAAAGGTATGAAGGAGGAATGGTAAAGTTTGGTGATAATTTTGCTGGTAGAATCAGAGGCAGGGGATCTATTTCTTTAGATGGAAAGAACAAAACCGGTAATGTACTGTATGTTGAAGGATTGAAGCACAATCTTCTCAGTGTTGGACAGTTGGTGGACAAAGGTTATGATCTCCAATTCAAAAATGGAAGATGCTGGATCTTTGAAAGCTTTGGAATTGAGATTGCATCTGGTACTCAAACAAAAGGTAATATCTTCCATCTAGTTGGTTCTAATAAAAGTTGTCTGTTTGTTCAAGTTGATCAGAATTGGTTATGGCATAGAAGGATGTGTCATGTAAACTTTGATAACATTATCAAAATAAGTAATACTCAGGCTGTAAGAGATCTTCCAAAATTGGTAAAACCTACAAATAGTTTGTGCAAAGAATGTCAGCTGGGTAAACAGAGCAGAGTCTCATTCAAAAGCAAGGATCAGTCCTCTATCGGATTATTGCAATTAATTCATACTGATTTATGTGGTCCAACAAGAATCAAGAGTATGCAAGGTGATAGATATTTCATGTTATTGATTGATGACCATTCTCGGATGATGTGGGTTACCTTTCTGAAAGAGAAATCAGAAGCTTTTGAGAAGTTCAAAATTTTTAAGGCTATGGTAGAGAATCAAACCGAATTAAAACTGAAATGTCTGAGGTCTGATAAAGGTGGTGAATTCACATCCGGTGAATTCATAGATTTTTGTGAAGAGCATGGTATAAAGAGACAGTTATCTGCTCCTAGGGCTCCACAGCAGAATGGAGTAGTAGAGAGAAAGAACCGGACCATCCAGGAAGCATCCAGGACAATGATGATGGAAGCAAATGTTCCCCAGATGTTTTGGAGAGAAGCTGTCAGCATTGCAGTCTATACTCTCAATCGAGTTCAAATCAGAAGCAATATCAGTAAGACTCCTTATGAACTTTGGTTTGGTATAACTCCTACTGTGAGATATTTCAGAGTGTTTGGTAGCAAATGTTACATTAAAAGAGATGAAGATTTAGAAAAGTTTGATGTTAGAAGTGATGAAAGAATTTTCTTGGGTTACTCCACTCAAAGCAAAGCATACCGGTGTTACAATAAGAGACTGAGAAAGATGATAGAGAGTACAAATGTGAAGGTTGATGAAGGAATTGAGGACTCAAGGTTTTATGAATATGATGAAGATGATCAGAATGGTCCTCTGGTTCAAGGAGCTCAATCCTCCTTTGAAAGTCAGATTCAGATTGATCCGGTAAATCAGGAAGAAGAGGTTGATCTGAATGAGCCTGATCAAGAAACAGTAGTGCTAGATACTCCCAAAGTTCCAAGGTATGTAAAAATGAACCACTCTGAAGATCAGATCATAGGTGACAAAAGCAAAGGTGTGCAAACTAGAAGAAATTTTGCTCAAAATTCAGATGAATGTTGTCTGATTTCAAAGATTGAACCTAAGACAATAAATGAACCCTGCAATGATGAAAATTAGACCAAAGCAATGGAGGAAGAGTTGATGCAAATTGAGAAAAATCACACTTGGGATCTTGTTTCTAGACCTAGAAACAAGAATGTGATTGGAACCAAATGGGTCTTCCAGAACAAACTAAATGAAGTTGGTGAAGTAATCAGAAATAAAGCTAGATTAGTCTGCAAATGCTACTCTCAAATAGAAGGGATTGATTTTGAGGAAACCTTTGCTCCGGTGGCAAGAATTGAAGCAGTCAGACTATTTCTTGCATTTGCTGCCTTCAAAGATTTTAAAGTGTATCAAATGGATGTCAAATCTGCTTTCTTGAATGGTGACTTAGAAGAAGAAATGTACATTGAACAACCGAATGGATTTCAGTTATCTGAGCATGGTGATATGGTCTGCAAAAGACCAAGCCCCAAGAGCATGGTATGAGAGGCTGGACAAACATCTTTTGAAGATTGGTTTCAACAAAGGTACTGCTGATAGTAACCTATATTTCAAAATTGATCATGAAAACATCTTGATTGTTAAAGTATTTGTTGATGATATCATCTTTGGAGGGAGAGACAGTATGTGTAAAAACTTTGCAAATCAAATGAAAAGTGAATTTGAAATGTCAATGTTCGGTGAAATGAATTTCTTCTTGGGTCTGCAAATTACTCAGACAAAGAAAGGAATTTTTATCTCTCAGACCAAATATGTGAAAGAATTATTGAGAAAATTTGGAATGGAAGATTCAAAGCCAATAAACACTCCCATGGCAACTGGATGTAAGTTGTGCAAAGATGATGACTCTCCTAAGACAGATCAGACAAAGTACAGATCAATGATTGGAGGATTATTGTATCTCACTCAGACTAGACCAGATATAATGCAGGCTGTTTGTCTTGTGGTGAGATTCCAGGCTGATCCTAGAGAATCTCATGTCATGGCAATCAAAAGAATTTTTAGGTACTTAAAAGGAATAATTGAGTATGGCCTATGGTATCCTAGAGATCAAGATTTTTCTCTTCATGTATATACAGATGCAGATTGGGCAGGAGATGTGGATGATAGGAAGAGTACAAGTGGAGGAGCATTCTTTTTGGGAAAAAGGTTGGTTTCTTGGCTAAGCAAGAAACAAGAGGCAATATCCCTGTCTACAACTGAAGCAGAATACATTGCAGCAGCAGGAAGTTGCACTCAACTTTTGTGGATGAAGCAAATGCTAAGAGATATTCAAGTAGAATATGAGGAGCCTATCACAATTTTCTGTGATAATTCAAGTACAATAAATATTTCTAAGAATCCGGCGTTACATTCTAAGACCAAGCATATATCTATCAAATTTCACTTTCTGAGAGAGCAAGTGAACAAGGGTGAAGTCAGATTGGAGTATGTGCCCTCCAAGGATCAGCTTGCAGCTATTTTTACTAAACATCTTCCCAAGGACTCTTTTGAGTATCTCAGGGAGAAGTTAGGGGTCATTGCCCCTCCGGTGATGAACTAGGATGCATTGATGTGCATCAGTCCGGTGGTTATCACAGTCATATCTTATGATCCAGATTGGTGATGGGGAGCTGCTACTCAGGGGGAGCAGCTGGTATGATTATGATGTGTTAAAGTTGCAAGTATGAGCCCTTTGTCATTGATGTCAAAGGGGGAGAGAAGACATGTGAAAAACAAGTGGTTGATCAAAGGGGAGTAGTAAAATAACTGAAGACATGTGAAGAGGTGTTGCTGATAGGGGGAGCTGTGACAGAAAGGAGAAGTTCTTGTCTTGATGGTTTTTCACATCATATGTTGCCATCAATGACAAAGGGGGAGATTGTTGCAAGTATGAGGACAACCAGTGTTGTCATTGATGTCAACATACTCATATTGCATTAATGAGAAGGATTGGATGAGTTGTGTGCTGAGGATATTAAGAAAATTAGTCTCAATCAGGAACAATGAAGAACAATGATGACATTAAGGTAAAAGTCCAAGATAAGATGAAGATCAGAGGATGTGGTTTAAAGGGTTTGCAGATATGAGTCTTGAGATGATCCAGTCAAGTTTTCAGAGGTCCGCATAATGATCTGAAGAAGTTATGACTGCTCTAGTAGAACTGGTTTCGACAGATGCTCAGTGGTGACAGAGTGTCACAGATTGGTCCGGTGAGCTCTGGAATTACATTATCTCATTTTGCAGATTGGAGGGATTGTTGAAGACGTCCATGTGAAGTGACAACTAGATTTGTTCGTAGTTTGGAGGTCCGAAAGAACTTTTTTCATTATGACAGTGATGACAGACTATGTTCTTGAAGTTCCAGATGAAGGAAAGAATTCCAGTAAGCTGATAAAGTGCGAATGTTCTTGATGACTCAGGAAAGGTTTTGGTGATCTTTGGATCGTGTACAATTCTTATTGGCGGTCCGCATTGAAGTTTGAGTTTGCATTTGAAGAATAACCACGTATTGGTGCTTTTCTTGTGACTGGACAACCAGATGTGTTACACGTCTTGCGAATAATCTTGTAGGTGATTGCCGACTTAGATGATTGTTCCTAAGTCGATGCCTTGTATAAATAAAGGTTTGTGAATTTATTTTGAAGTGTGTCTTGATGTGGAGAAGTGTGGTATAGCGAAGAGAAGTGCGAAAGGTAGAGCAGGGGTTTTTGGGCTTAAATGGAACTAATCCAGGCATGGTAAAGATGTCAATCTCCAGTTCAAGTTTGTAATACTTGTTACCTTGTAGACAGTGTGTCTCTTGTAGGCAGTGTGCCTCTTGTGAGCAGTGTGCTCGGGCAATGAGCCCTGATTAGCATGTGCCATCTATTTTTCTTATTCTTCTAATAGAGAATAATTCTTGGGTTAATCACCCCGTGGTTTTTCCCTTGACCGGGTTTTCCACGTCAAAATCTTGGTGTCTCATGTGTTGATGTGTATTTGCTTTGGTGTTTATGCTTTATGCTTTCATGAATGATTGATTGATATGCTATTAAATAACCAAGAGGATTTAAGTGTTTAAATTAGAAGCAAGTTTTGGACAACTGATTCACCCCCCCTCTCAGTTGTCTGTTCTGAATCGAACATTAATTCCCAGAGGTAAATGAGAGAACCATTCAAGAGCTTGTCCCGCTAAGCTTTGGGGAAATAGTCTCAAAAGATATGTATCGTCTTGAGTAACATCGAGACATGCAACAAAAAATACTCTAAGATGATCTTCTGGATTTCCTTTTCCTTTGTACTCGTCAAATTGTGGAATTTCAAAGTGTGGCGGAAAAGGTGTCATATGAAGTGATTTGTCAAATGGATAAGTGCGTATGTCTCCTAAGGAAAATGTCTTCTTGCTTTGTCCTACCACCTTGTTAATCATTTGTTCAACATTTGAGTGTTGTTGTTGAAAAGGAGGTTGATGGTTCGGAGGTGAAGTGTAATATGATGTATATTGTGGTTGTTGTTGCGGGATGTATGAGGACATGACCATTTGTTGAGGTTGTGTGCTCACAGTATATGTCAAAGGATTAGTATGTGACACATGTGTTTGAGGATTGCTATCCTTGAGACACAAGTGGTGGTTGGGTATATTGCGATGAATTAATGCCAAGGGTTTGCATCACATGGGAAGTGGAAGATGGATTGACGTTGGTCAATGGTTGTGAATTCAAAGTTGGGTTTGTAATATGGTAAGTGATGAAAGGATTGTTGGATGCGGAAGAAGGATGGACATTTGGGTTTGTGTTTTGGACAACATGAGGATTGGTATATGTCATATGTTGGGTGACAATGGGTAATCCTTGGGTTGTATAAGATAGATTGATGGTTTGTGAAGGATTATAGGAGGATGGCGGAAGTGATGTAAGTTGATCAACATAAGAGACATCGGTGCTAGGATTAGCTTGTGAAATAATAGGCGGGTCACTCATGTCAATGAGACTAACATTGGGATTATATGGTGTGTTGGATGGATCCGTGGAAATCGTGGAGACCATATTAGTAGCAATAGGAATATGGGATGTGGTTTCCACATGTGATGCAATGGGAGTAGCGGATTGTAATGGCTGTGAAACTTGTACGGCTTGTGGTGTTTGGATAGCTTGGGAAACCTGCGGAGTTTGCGATATTGGGATAGCTTGTGATGTTTGAGGAGTTTGCACTTGTGCAACATGGATAGCTTGTGTTACTTGAGATCGAGATGTGGTCATGGTAGGAGAAGGCATATGTTGTGGAACATGGAAAGGTGGAACGCTCAAATTTTGTGAAAGAAAAGGAAGTACATTGGTCAGAGTTATCAAAGGTTCTAAAGTATACTCTGAGCGTGGTGCGTTGGATGGAGTAGCAATAGGCAATGAAAGAGATGGGTTGGAAGGTGGATTTTGTAGCATGGACATGGTATGAGATGGTGTGGCTATAGTGGATGGTCCTTTTGCAACAACAGTGGGAGTTTTTGGATCATGTTCTCAAATAGTGGATATGTCAAAGTCACTTGGTAATTTAGCTCCCATACGTGCTAATTGCAAGGAGTAGCGATTAGGATTAGATAAAACAAGCTTCTCAAATTGATCCCATACGTGTGTGTCTCTAAATTCTGATAAGTCCTCTTGGGATTGCTCTTCATAAGTCTTTGAAAATGTTTGAGGTTGCACTAGTTGTGAAGAGGACGGTCCAATGGTGTATCCATTAGGCACAAACATGTGAGAAGGCATGCCGATTGTAAATTGAGTTGCATCTCTAAGGGGCATGGATCAGGATTGTTGCATCTTGGCTTCCATCTCAACTCACAATTTTGCTTCCATTTCAGCTCTATATTGGCTCCTAGTTTAAGGCATGATGATTGATGTTGAAAATTGGACTTTAGCTTGTGAGGATTGAGACCCAAAAGGTGATGGTTGGCTAATTGTTTGATGTTGGTTTGCTAATGGGTTGCTTGGCTGTTGTTGTTGGGTTTCTTGGTTGTTGTTGGTTGATAAACTTCCCTAGAGGATAGCTCACACACTCAAGGGAAAAGCTGGTTGCTAATGTTGTTTACTGGTATTGCTAGGGCTAGGTAAAGCCAAAAGGTTGATGTTTGGTTGTTGGTTTTGCTAGTTGGTTGTTGTTTTGGGGTCTCAAAAGGATGGAAAGCTCAAAAGTCCTAGGGTTTGATATGTTCAAGATATGAGGCAATGCTCAGATGACTGTTGATGCTCAGAAGACTATCAAAAAGCTAATAATAGAGCTAAAGATGGCTGAAAGTGCTACTGATTGGGCTAGATGGATACTGATTGCTGATATTTGACTAGAAACGACTGATGATAGCTCAAAAGCAAATCAAATAAGGCCAAGAGCGATAGATAATAGCTCAAAAGTGATCTGGTTATGTTTTAGATGGCAGACTGCAGTGTTGACCAGAGGCAAGCAAGTTTACCAGAGGCCATCAGTTATAGGTCAAAAGTGATTTACTGCTATTTAATAGTGGCACAGGTTTGCCAGAAGCAATCAACTACAGGTTAAAAGCAGTTTGGATTTTGCAAGAAGTGAACAACTACTATTTAAAAGTGATTTGGGTTTCTATAGGTGAGCAGTTAAGGTTTAAAGGTGATTTGTGTCTGTCAAGAAATATGTTTGAATTATGTCTTTGACAAGAAAACAATGATTTCAGTCACTCACACTCACAACAATCACAAACCTGTACAACCTAGGCTAGAAAAGCACTGTATTTGTTGAGTCCCCTTGCCGTGCCTATTCAAAGCGGATAGTTTCAAGAACTTGGTAGCATCGGCTCCTCTCCACGGCACTCACTTCTCACACATACCAAGATCCAAGTTTCCCAAGGCTTGTCCCCCCACCAAACCTTAGGATTGTCCCTGCTATCTCTACTAAGAACCATGAGAATCGGGACGACTTCAAAGGTCCCACCTTTTGCGTCAACAAATAGAAGGTTTTTGGCTACTACACAAGGTTGCTAGTAAGGGCATCCGTTTGAGTGGCTATACGTGCGGCAACACTACTCTCTGTTGTGGAGTCTCCCAGCCTTCAAGGGTTATGCCTTGGAGGGTTTTGGGGGAGGTTGGTTGTTGGTATAACACAACAACACCCAATGTTTGTGGCTTTCGACACAAACACTTTTCTTATATAGCAGTTTGGAAGGACTTGGATTTAACCCATTATCGCTTGGGTCATACCCCTTATCACACTAGGAAGATAGGCCCTCTAAAGATAATAACAAGTTCTCATACATCCAAGATCCTTTTGATAGGCAAGGGGGGAGGATACTTTTGTTATTAAATTTGGGTTACAAACATGCACAACAAGCAATCAAAAAAAGATAAATCAAGCACAAAGAAAATAATGATTCTTTTTAAGCACCAAGCCTAAATGTTCATAAATTAGTGATAAAATGTAATGTCTTGGACCGATCGAAGCTGCAACAGATATGTTAGTATTTTCACAACCTCCTTTTCTTGGATAATCGATAAGATGCTGCACAAATAACCAATTAGCAGCCAGGAAAACTGAACTAAAAATGATAAAACTGAAAGCGGCACAGTTACCAGAGGTGATCAACTGTTGATCTGAAGTGATCTGGATGTTGCTGAAAGTGAAATGTTATTGTTCAGAAGCGATACAGAATGACCCAGATGCGAAATAATAAGTCTCAAAAGCGATGTAGAAAATAGAGACGCAATCTGTTATCGCTCATAAGCGACCTCGATCTGCAAAAAATAGATATAAACAAAAAACCCTAGTTTGCAGAAAGTGATCCAGACAGCATAAGTGATGAGTTTTAGGTTAAAAGTGATGCAAATTATGATAGACACGACCATTGTCTGCTCAAAAGCGACGTGAAAAAGATAGGAAGCGACCATTGTTTGCTCAAAAGTGATCCAAAAAATGCTGAAAGCGGTAGATTTTGGTTGAAAAGCAATGCGTATATTCTGGAAGCAACTAGTTTTTGCTTAGACGTGACTGAAACTTGTCGTAAGCACTCAAAAAATCTGATTTTCATAAAAAACAACTTCAAACAACAAAGTTAATCAAGGACGTGAGTCCCACCAGGCGTGCCAAAATGTGATAGGTAAAAATCAGGTTAATAAGATCAAAGCATATAATTGAAAACCTAATCCTACCACCATCAAATAATAGAATCCAAAAGAAATCAAAAGCATGCAATTGAAGAACAAAATCACCTAGATTATATGATTCCTTGTTTATGATGTGGATTGCTTCTCAACAATGAACAATTGTGAAGATAAAAACTGCCATGATAGATGGATATGCTAATATGCTAGATGGATGCTAAAGTGCTCAATATGCTCAAGATGATAATGTAGACGCTATATGGAAATGCTGGATAGATGTAGTATGGAATGAGAGGGCGTTTATATAGACCTAAACCAAAATCAATCAATGGTAGATATTTGGTGGCTATGTGAATGGCTAAAATTAAATGATAATCATAGATGAATGTGCAGATGACAAGTGGAAGGAAGATAAGGCTTATGTATGACCATGTACATAAAAAAGTACTAGATATGAAAGATATTAAATAAAAGATGTAGTACTACACATGTTTTTAAATAAAAGAGGCACACATGTTGGCTCATGAAGATAAATAATAAGAGAAATTAATTAAATAAATAAAATTTATTTAATTAACTGGAAAGTGGGCTTATGAAGAGAATTTTAAATAAATAAGATTTATTTAATTAAAATAGATAGAAATAGATAATTAAATAATTAAAGATTATTTAATAATAAAATAGAAGAAATAGATAATGAATTAATTAAATAAATATAAATTTATTTAATTAATAGAAGAAATAGGTGTTTTTGACAAATAAACAAAATGCTCAAGTGTGTTAGACAAATGCAGATGATAAATAATGTGATATTTGATACTAATGATATTTAGGTCAATTTTGGGTGTCTACAATTCTCACCACTACTACACAACCAAGTAATAGTGCTACCACATGTGTTGGATTGTCTACTGGGAATTCTATTTGTCATTATAGTACCGTTATATATAATTACATAAATTCCACACCTAATGTTACTCCACCCACATATAAACCTCCTATCACTTTCCAAAAGGCTACTCATACATTATCATCTAGTCCTTCCAATTCATTCCAATCTCTACCTGATTCAACTTCCAACCCTATCATAAACCAATTGTTGAGAAATATGACCTCCATCCAACAAAAATTGGCTAGCATAAGCAATAGTCCACCTAAACCTAATATGACAACACATTATATCCATATCCCTTTATCCTATTCAATCCTAAGAGCTCAAAGGCCCGAGAAGTTTGAAACCCATCGCTTTGAGAAATATAACGGGAAGGGAGACCCTAACAACCATGTGGCAGCCTTTACAGCTATGTGTAGTGATTTCTTCTTTGAAGATGCAATCTTGGCAATTTAACTATTTCCTAGGTCACTTAAAGACATAGCCTTAGATTGGTTTTGCTCTTTACCTACTAATTCTATTACTTCTTTTTCACAATTAGTCAATAAATTCCTCGAGCACTTTCAAGCCACCATTGGACCTCAAGTCTCTTTGATGGACTTGGTTCATTGCAAACAAGGAACAAAAGAGAAAATAATAGATTTTATGGGCCGTTATCAAGCCCTCTTCTCACAAGTTCAATATTCTATTCTGGATGTTGATGTACAAAGAATATTGGAAACTTACAACCTCACATCTGTGATAAGATATTGTTAATGTGCTATGGTTCTTTCACTCATCTTTGCTTGAATCTTTGTGATTACCAACTTTTGGTTAGTCAACATGAACATAATCCCTCATCGGCTCTAGTTGGTCAATCCAAAGCCTCTCACAATCATTCATTCAAAAGATAAAACAAAAACTTCATCAAGATAAATGCAATTTCAGCTAATAACATAAGAAAACATGTGGTGGAAGTATCATCTCCTGCTTCTGCCCCTTATAAATTGAAACTGAAAATAAGACACTTCACACCATTATCAGAGTCCCTCTACTCTATAATGAAATAACTTTTGAACAACAATCTCATCAAGATTCCACCTGTTAGACCTCTCAATCCAAGTAAGATGCAATCATCTTCCTTTGATTCGAAGGCCTTTTGTCAATTTCACTGATCTGTTGACCATGACACTGAAAGATGTATGTGTCTTAAATATGAAGTTCAAGACCTCATTGATTCCAATGTCATCCAGGTTGTTGGTGTGAATGACAAAGGGAATAAATCAGTGGCTGCTCCTAATCAAAATTTTCAAATATATACTGATCCTTTACCTCACCACAAATCTAATGTTGTACATCTATCTCAAGAACAAGATTATGAAGGAAATATTTGCATGGTGGATGCTCACCCTCACAAAGATCGAGTGGAATTGGAACCTACTATGTCTTTTACTCCACATGATGCTACTATTGAAGCTCCTGATGGACCTCTATACATTACTACTCAAATCAATGATAAACCTATAAGAGGTTCTATGATCGATCCTATATGCATGGTAAATGTAGTAACTAAGGAGTTTCTCTACATGCATGGTTTACATCGAGATACCTATGATGTATCAAAGATGGTGATTAGAGCACATGATGGGTCTATCCTTCCAACTCTTGGTTCCTTGACCCTCGATGTCAAGGTTGGGCCAAGAACCTTGGATGTTAATTTTGTCATCATTCCTACATCAGACTTATTTCATGTGAAGTTCGGTCACCCATGGCTCTGCTCCATGAAGGTGGTCCCCTCTATGGCTCATAAGTGTTTAAAGTTTCCATCTGAGGGATGTGTGCATGTTGTACATCACAATCAGTACCTGCCCATTGCTCGACATGGACATTTTACACTTGACTTCTTCTGGCCACAACCAGTTGGAGTCACTCGAGCTAGAGACGATTTATTCTTCTTGTCATATCAAAATTTTAAAGAAAATAAAATTGCAGAATTATCACTTAGTAACATACCTCCTTGTGATGTACCCAAACCTCCTCGATCTTCTAAGGCTACGATAGTATTTCCCCCTATCCCATAGTTAAGCTTGAATCGAAGGTTCTTCCCTATCCTTGAGTTTTTGGTAGATATAGGTTCCCCCTCTGGCATCCCTTCAAGGACAATGAGGCAACCTTCGAGCACAAAATAGACCTCCCAGCAACCACAATAATACTTTTGTCCCACCTGCCTCAATGGAGACTAGTAGAAATCAATCGGTGGCACGTGTGTTATTTCTTGAGGTTTCTTAACTGCTTGTGGATGCTCAAGTATTTCCACTTGTTTGACAAGTTGATAAGGAAGAGTAGCCCGCATTGAGGAACCCTTCTCCCATGGTCTCCCAACCTTTGGAGGTCCCTTCTATTTCTTCTAATGCTCTTGAAGCAAAGGAAGAAAAGGAACCCACATTGGAAGATACTATGGTTCCCCTCACAAACATCACAAATAAAGCTAAGGGAAATAAAATTGTGAGAGAAAGAAAGAAGCATCGTTGTGCTATGGCTCGCCTTGCCGTAGGAGAGGAGAATCTCCCTCCTTGCAAGCATTTATCATTGACGAATGCAAAAGAGACATCTACTAGTGTTTCGTCTCCTATAGAGAATGATAAATCTTCACAATCTACTATGGAACCTATTGTACTATATTTTGATAGTGAATCTAAAGATAACAATGTTATAGGTATGGATCTTGTTCCCTATACCTCACATGCTATAGTTCCTCTTACATCTTGTCCACCTTTCCAAACAGATGATGAGCAATATTGGGAGGAGGATGATTTGCTTTAAGTTGACTCGCAAGTGGGGTCCCTTATTTTTATTATGTTATGAGTGCATGTGATTGTTTTCCCCTGTGATGTGTTGCTTGATACTTTATTTATGTTGTTATTGTTTTTGTTCTTAAGATCTCTTTAGATGACCTTGACACCCTTGTAGGTGGAAGGATACAAAGGGACTGAAATCTGTTGTGACATTCTCTCTATTTGTATCATTATTCTTCTATATGTCATAAGTTGCATTGTTGTTTCCTTTGGGAAAGATGCAAGGTGTAGGATGGTTTGGCATTCTTCCTTATTGACCCAAGGTTTTTATTTGATTTCATGTGATATTTCTTCCTTTGTCTTTGTAGTTCTACCAACTGGTGGATGATGATAGTTCCAAATATTTATAGTCTCGAGATATCTCCTATTATACAACCATTCATATATCGATGCTAGTCAAGTAGATCCCTTTGTGTTGTTACTTTATAATCTAACTTGTTATTGCTTTGATGATTTCATTTATGTGGCGCCTTGTTGCTATGCTCGACATCATACCATGACTACACATGCCATTGCGTATTATGCTCGCAACATTGCCTCTATTTTCCTTTTGTGGGGGCAACTCCTTGTTGCGATGTAGGTTCTGGGAACACATATCATATGGGCATGTGCTTCCAGAAAGCTCTCATGCCTATCTTGTAGTTTGTTCTACCTTAAATCAATTGGTCCCTAATAGGAGTTAGCAATCACTTTAAGGTGGGGGCATATATTGCGTTATGCTCTTTTGATTACATCGCATTGTTTCATTTGGGAATGATGTAAGGTGTAGGATGCTTTGGCATTCTCATATGTGTTATATCTTCTCTTGCCTTTAGTGTGTGTTTGAATGTAAGTTCGTACCCACTCTAAAGTGGGGGCTAAATGTTATGGAGTAAAATGTGTACACTAGCATTTTACACCTAGTTTAGCACCTGGTTGGACCTAAAATGTTTACCTTTGTTAATTAGGACATATTTTAACACTTTTTTAAGCATTAAACGATAAAATATCAATCTCTATGAATAAACCTAATAGAATAAACTTAGGACTAGCCTAAGCCCACAACATTTTACACTTAGAGTTTGTGGGGCTAGAAGACTTGGGCTCCCAAGTGCCCTTGTCCCAGATGGGATCTTTAGCCTCTCTCTTATGGTGTCGCACATCCCTAGTTTGTACATGTCGGCCCCATTTTGTTTTATTCGTCGATCGGGAGCGAGAATTCATATATAAAAGAGTTTTACAATTCATTTTACACCTAGACATGATTATAAGATCCCTAATGCAAAATTAGAGTTTACTCATGTTTTGATCTTCAACGCTAAAGTACTCTTCATGCTTGGACTGCTATCTACTTGTGGATGTTGTGAAATTTGTTTGTAAGTCTTGAAGGAAGTTTTAAGCCTTCTCCATCACTCTCTTGGTTGGTGCATGATCTTGAGCATCTACTCCAACTAAGGCTTTACATCTTGTGGTAATCTTCATCATTATCATTCATACTTTTATCATATATTGATTGATATTGCCTCTGCCCTCCTAGGACACACACTCTTGGATCTAATCATCACTTTAGTGGAGGTGGAAACACCATCACAGGGTTTGATCGAGGCAATCCCTTATACACAACACAACCTTCTTCTCTTTCCTTGTGTGCAGGTTGAAGATACATGTTTCTGAAGACAAGATCCAAAAAGAAGAAAGGGTTTATAGGTACAGGTTTGGTGAAACTCAAAGATTCTGCTAAAACCTAATTAGGGTCTAGGGTGCCCAAGTGCCCTAGTCTTCGGTGCCTTAGCATTTAGATCCAGATTCTACTCTACTTCTTGATCTCTGCTATACTTTTGGTTTTCTGATATATGTTTTCAACAGTTAGTTATTAGCAGATCTTTGTAATTTAGGGTTTATCCATTTGCCCTACTTTTCTTGTTAGATCTTGGTTGAATTTGGTTGACTCTTCTTTATAACAAAATGGCAGAACCCCTATAGTTTGGCTCTCCTTCATGGGTAGAAGCCAAGCTTGGTTTGTGTCCTAATGTTGTGGAAGAGGGTTTGACCTAGTTTAGCTTCTTAGGCTAGATCTCTCTTGTCCACTAAACACAATCAAGCATTCAACTTGGGTGTCTAACCTAGTACATGTCAAGAAGAAGAATTGAGAAATCTATCTCTAAGTGGATTTTATAAACCTAAATAAAGAATCACTTAAGGACCACTCCCCATTATCATTAATGGACCAAATTATGCAAATGGGGTGATCCCACAATAGTGTCTCACTTGTGGGACATCCATATTTTTTCCTAAATCACATACTTTTTAGAATACTTGATGATTTAAGCCTAGAGGGGTTCCATCTAATCAGATGCAATTAAGAAAGTTAGATCAAACCCCATCAAACAAAATCCCCTAGACTTAAATCAAACCCCTGATGGAGTCTCCTTTGCACCTATGAAAATATTGACATAAAACAATTTTGCTTCACCTTTTGGGGGATTAAATGAAGTCATCTGGAAATTCCATTTTGTAAGTATGTAGCCCTTAGTATTAGCTTTCCAAAAATTATAATATGTATTGTTTTCTTTAATATTATATATTTTTTAGTTTTATAATGAATGTAGGTCCATTACAAGAAAACAATGACCTCTATTCAAGACACTAGGAAAATAGCAAACGTTGTTAGAAAAATCTCAAAAATGCACTGCACTCCACATAGTTCTTGGTTTAATGAAAAAGGAAAATTTTAATTTTGATATAGATGCTAAGAGAAATGTGTTACAAATAGGTTTGATATTTTTATTAGTACTAATTCAAAAATTAATAATAAATAAAATATTTAATAAAAAATTACCAAAAAGTATTTATGCACTAGACATTGGAGTTATTTGGGAAGGATGCTTCAAATTTTGGATCAATGGTGGATCTTGGGCATTCAAAAAATATTTTATTTTATTTTTGTTGAAAATTGAATTTTCTGGATATTGCTTGGTATGTGGAATCATGTGTTTCCCCATGGGTTTTATTTTGTAAGTGCATTGGGAAGTGTGTTTTCTAGGAAAATCGCCCTTTCCTATTTTTGAGCTCCTTTGAGAAAGTTTGACTCTAGGTTTGTGTAGGATAGAGGATATTGGTAGGAGGCTTGGGGTGGCTAGTACATACCTTTGAATGTTGTGAGATGAAGAAGTTCCACACTACCTTGAGTGTTGTGAGATGAAGAAGTTTCGCACTATTTTTGGAAGTTTGAGTAAGTGTTGTGAACTGAAGAAGTGCCACACTACTTGGTTGAGAAGCATCCACATGGTGAATGCTTACTTGGGACCTTTGTGGCCTTTTTGATTTCTTGCTTGGTTATGGAGAACCAAGGGGAAGCCCACCCCAGTGTCTTAGCTACCCTCCCCTAGTCCTTGTTTGGTGTTTGAGTGTATGTGACCTTGTGTTGACATGAACCATGCTTTCTAGAATATTCACACAAATGGAGGATGCTACCCCAGATCTGAGTTTGTTGGCCTATTCTAGTATTGTGTTATTCTATATGATTCATGTGTATGTGAGATGGTGTTTTGGGACTTTGGTACTAGTGTGAGTGTGACTTGATGATAGTGTATCCATGATTGTCTTCTCCATAGCTTGAGAGTTGCCTAGAGTGACATAGACATCCATTCTGCTCAACGATAGTAATATGGTTGGGAGGCAGGTAACACTGCCCATTGGTCCTCAAGCTAATATTTTTGGAGCTAGATGATTCTTTGTCCATTTCATGGCACTTTGGTTATATTGTACTATGTCCTTGATGGGCCATTTTGGAGGTGGTTTATTATGATGTATATTCATGATTTGTATGTTTTAGTTATTTGAGTGTGATCCTTCCATGTTTGGTAAGTAGCCTCCTTCATGTTATATTTTTATGATGTCATGTGGTTGGAAATGAATCATGATTTGGATAGAATTTATCATTTTGTAACATTTTCTCATGTGGTGGAAATAGATAAACAGGGATGTTGGAGTCCTTTGTTTTATATGTTGTTCTTATATTATGCTATGTTTATAGATTGGGTTGTATTGTGCTCAAATTATGATTGATATTTCCATTATTGGTTTTGGCCTGATTCGACATTGGTGTTGAACGAGTGTGGCATTCCATTTGGAATTGATCTTATTTGGCATGTATATTAGCATTTTGGAAAAATGTTATATTTCTATATTTGAGTTATGTCATGCTTTTGGGATTGGATAGCATGTTTTTTTATGTTTGTTTAATGGATTCCATGTGATTTGGATCCTTTTGGATGTTTTGTTTGATGAGGTGTCATATGTTGGGAATTAAGGTGTCTCAACCTTGGTAATTCCTTGCATTTATTATTGTAATGTAATTTATTTACTTAGCCTATGTTGTAATTTTGTTGCACATCCTATTTTGTCATTTAGTGTGAAGTGGCACAATGAGTTGTCACTCCACTTGTAAGATGACTAGGATGATCAACACACTCCATGTGGAGATAGGCATCCCTTTTGTGTGGTAGAGGTTTTCTGCCATATGTCAGCATCTTAACTAGTGTGTAAGGGAATATTGACTGAAACGGTTATGACAGATTCTTATGACAGAATCTATGACATGTAAGAGTCAGAAATAGAAGGTTCTATGACAGGTGAAGACATGTGTCACAAGGCATCTTGGAAGAAGACATCTTTGGATGCCCCAAGGGGGTTATGACATGTTGTAAGAGAATATGCTATTTATAGCCCGTGTATGACAGATTCTCTTACAGCGGTAAGATATGATAACTATGATGGATTCTATGACGGTTATAAGTGTCGTAAGAGTATCTATCATTGCTCATCTTGGGAATAGGCGACCTCTTTGGGATGGGGTGACTTGACAAGTGTCATGAACATCCTATAGTGTTGGACAAGTGTCCATAGAAATGGGTTTTGGGCCATGAGGCCATGCTGGACGCCCATCTCAAGATAGAGCCTTTTTTGCCTGATATCTTCTATATATACAAGTGCTTTGGAGAGGAGATGTATTATGTGATTGACAGGTACTGTTATGCTATAAGTTAGTCTCCAGATACGAGTGTCGAAGACTCCTGAGAACTTGCATTGCAAGTGTCTTGTAAACCATTTCAATTTTGATAATACATTGTGCAGGTTTTGAAGTGTGGGGTTTTTCACCCGATAAGGGTTTTCTCCACATATATCTTGTGTCTCTCTCTTCTGTCTCATTAATGTGTGTATATGTATTGCTGCAATATCTCCATTGTTATGTTAACATTATTGTAACTATAAAGATTAAAACGAATGTGCATTCTTCTCTCCTCTTTAGATTAGTGTAGGAAGCGATTTCCACACACCTAGCTTCCTTTCATCATAGTCGACCCTTTGTTTGTCTTGTAGGATGAATGTTGAAATTACTTGGTGTGTTAGCCACATGTCGATGTATGTTTGTCTTGTTGGATGTGTTTTCTTGTAAAGATAGGTGTGTTCTTATTCTTCACCTTCTCCCTAGTGGTTAGGTGTTGGCAACGTTTTGCGTGTTGATCTCCATCCTTGTTGGAGAGCGCTTTTGACATGCGTGTCGTTTGTCAAACTTGAATGGCCTTGGGACTATTGTTTTTGCTTCTAAGTGTTTGTGAGGGGTTCTTGAGTGTTTCTAGGGTTGGTAGTGGCCTTGGGGAGGTGTAAGAATTGTTTCAAAACTTGTGTTGATAAAATTTTGTTCAAGCAGTGTTCAGAGACACTAGCCTTCCAGGTGGACTCCAACGCCCAAGAAGGACTCTAGCACCTAGGAAGGACACTAGTTCCCAGGTGTGACACTAGAGCTAAGTTTTAGAGTCCTAGAAAAGTGATAGAGTCCTTGGGACACTTTCGTTATGCGATGTATCTTGTTTTCACATTGTAGTCCTTGAGCCATCAGACAGTGAGCATTTCCCAACATTTTTTGAGGAAAATTTGTATATGGAAGTTGTTCCCCATAGTCCCTTGAGTCCTCCAATATTTTTATCTTGTCTAGACATGATGTATTTTGGAAATGATGACCATTTTGTCTTGGGAAGCGTGCATCATGTTGTGTCGATTAGCTATCATTATTTTTAGTGAGGAATGTGATCACCCTAGTGGACCCCCTTCTTGTTTGGATGTCTTGTGTGTTTGATAATTTTTTTGCTGGTGTTGTTGTGTGTTTGGACCCTAAGGGGTTTGTGTGGTTATTTTTGCGTCATGTCCTAGAGTGTCATCATGGGATGTTGTGTAATTGGGACATGTGCATGTCACAATTACATCGTGAATAATTTGTTCATCCTGTTATGTCCATTAATGTCCTGGTGTAATAGATGGGGGCATTACATGGTTAAAGGATTATGATTGCAGCCTTAAGTGGGAGGAACACAACAGGAGGAAAGATAAGGTCAAAAGACAAGCCTCCTCTTCTTGTAAGCCTACAATAGGACTTGCATGATCATAGGTGTGGGGTAGGATGATGATGCTAATTCCATCCTCATCAATTTCATAGCCACAGTACCCTTTTTTCTTTTTCCACTTGTTTATTCATGCTAAATTAATGCTTGTTTGAGAAATTATTAATTACTAGGGGTAGAATAGACTACATATTTCTTGTTTATTTATTATTGATTAATTAGGATAAAATTCTAATAAAATCATGTTTAAAAGATGTGTTTTTGTTCTAATAGGGTATTTGACAACTTTTGGGAAAATCATGCTTAAACTTTGGAAATGGTCATTAGGTGGTACAATGGTCTCTAGAGACAATTTCACCAACATTAGAGGTGTCAAACTCTAGAGAAGATGGAGGTGGACTCACATATTATAGAGGCTATAGACTTTAGACAAGATGGTGCCAGTAGACTACGAAGAAGATAACACTAGCATAGACCTCTCAGACTCCAGAATGATTACACACTCAACAACAAAGCTCCAATTTTCTTGTGCTAAATTCCTCTTGCGAATCTAGTTTATTAATTGTAGAAGAAATCCCTATAGATAGTAGACTCCTATTAGGAGTCATCATTAAAGACATTTTCCTCCTTTTATGCTTAAGAACAAACTTTGTATTAATTTGATAACAAACTTTTTTATTTCCTTTCAATTAAGATTCTTAATGAGATTTGAAGAATGTGTGCATGTTCAACACGTCACTATATTATAGGGATCTTTCATAAATGTTCAATTAAGTAGTGGCAGTCAAGGAGTCACTAGAGTTAGTTGTTGTTTATCTTTTATCGTTGCAAGTAGAAAACATACGATCATCTATCATTTTTCTATTTTCAATGGAATACAATTGTAGACTTACGTAGTAGTATTATGAGTAAATACAATGTTGTTCTTATTTCCACAAGTTTTGAGTTGAATATGGTGGTTTAAGAAATGTTATGATCTCTAGAGAGCTAGCCGCTCATTAGAGAAGAAGAACCTATATTTCTATAGATAAGTACTTGATTTTTACTGCAAAAATATGTGGAAATAAAACTTGTTGTTAACATATTGTGTTACTTGTAGGTTTGTTGTGGTAGTCATCATTGTGTTTATGTGTGAATTTCTTGCATTTTCTTTTATTGAAAGGAAAAACTTTGGAAAACTAGAAAAAAAGTGTTGATTTATTTTGATTTCATTCATTATCTATATTTTAGAAAATTGTCAAAAAGAGATTCATAGATAGTTGTGATTTTATTGTTATTCAACAATTGGATTGTTAGAGAAGTTTACTTTCTAACACTTCTTACTTTAAAAAGCATAAGCATTTTAATTCTGTAGTTAGCCTCTTGAATTCAGTCCAAGAATTTCAATTCTATAGCTAGAGCTAGTTAGCTCTTTAATTTCAGGTGATTAGATTACTGCGTGCGCATTTCCTTTCAAGTAGAAGTAGAACGACTCCTAGGAAAAGACTCTAAACTACTCTTTTGCAAACAACCTTCTGACACCTCCCAAGTTGATAAGAAGATTAATTTTTAAAGTACATCTTGTCATATACCATACTTATGCCATGGATGCCACCCAAGATGAATTAACTACCTATATACGACTATATTAATGATCACATAACTTAATTAAGAGTTATGCTAGCCATAATTTGACTATTCATATCCCTATTCACACTATAGGATTAGGGGTGTAGCATTATGAAAGATAAGTAAATATCAAAATGTGAAATATGTTGGGAATTAAGGTGTCTCAGCCTTGCAATTCCTAGCATTGATTTATTATTTGTTTATTTATTTATTTGCTCAATTTATTTTTTACTTGCACATTTAGTTTGAGGTGGCATTGTGACATGTCATCCTACTTGTAATATGCTTTGAGTGGTCAAGTATAGAGATTCTCAGGACAAGTGAAGACAAGTGTCGTAAAGTATCTTTGCATGTGGAGAAGGCATCTTTGGGCACCCAAGTTGGTCTATACAACTATGCTATATTTAGTCTTGTATGATAGATTCTCTTACAACATTTAAGGTTGTTATGTTGGGAAAGCTATGACAATTGTAAGATGCATAAGAGCATCTTCCATAGTCTATTTTTAGCATGGAGCGCTCTATCCTTGGGAAGTCAATTCTGCCATGTTATGACAAATGTAAGAGAGTTATTTGTAGTTTGGACAAGTGTCCTTTGATGCAGGAAAATGGCCATATGGCCAAGATGGATGCCTATCTCTAGAGGCTTCCCAATATTGCCTTGTAACTCTATATATTGTGAAGTTTTGGAGTTGTACATGCATAGTGTTTGTATAGGTACTGTTATGCTGCTGGAATCACTCTAGAAATGACATTTGAAGACTCTTGCAAGAACTTGCATTGCAAGTGTATTGTAACCACACCATTGTTTTGATAATACATTGTGCAGGTTTTAGAGTGTGGGGTTTCTTACCTGAAAAGGTTTTCCCCGTGGTATATCTTGTGTCACCTTCTTTATGTGTTGTTTTGCTATTGTAATCTTTATATTATATGTTTAACATTACTGCAATTGTAAGGATTAAAATGAATTTGCATACTATTCCCCTCATTAGATTGGTGTAGGAAGTGTGTTCTGTGTATCTTGCTTCCTTTCAATTGGTATTAGAGCTTGATCACCTATGATCCTAATTGTTAGGTAGGGGTTTTTTGAGCTAATCTTTGATTGAGCGGGAGTATGTGCAGAGTATTCTATGATCATGTTGCAGCGAGAAGATAGTAGGCACATCCGGTAGAATCAAATTGGAAAAGTTTAATGGCAACAATTTCGAGTTGTGGAAACTCAAAATGGAAGACATGCTTGTTGATAGAGATCTATGGGAAGCTAAATCCAGCATAAAACCAATGGCAAAGGCTCAGGCAGATTGGGATCTCAAAGATAAAAAAACTAAGGGTTTTGTGAGACTCTATTTAGCTGATTCTATCCTCTTAAATGTTCATGAAGAGAAGACCGCGAAGGAACTGTGGAAGAAAATTGGTCATGTTTATCAGGCTAGATCCCTGGTAAACAAGTTATTCCTATGGAAGAAGCTATATTCTCTGAGGATGGATGATGGAGGATTTGTTGTAGATCATCTCAATGCCTTTAACATGCTAGTTGCACAGTTGACATCCGTTGGTGTAAAGATGGAGGAGGAGGATCGTTGTATGACATTGCTTTGTTCTTTGCCAGACTCATGGGATCACCTTGTCATGGCCATTGGGAGTACTACAACCACCTTCAAGATGGATGAAGTGGTGTCTTCACTATTATCTGAAGAGATGCGGAGAAAGTCTTCTGAATCGGCAAAGGAGGCTCTTGCAGTTCGTGGTAGACCTAAAGAGAAAGGGAAAAAGAAAGATAAGAAAGTTGAAAAGGGCAAATCTAAATCTCGTGGGAGATCCAAATCTCCTAGAAAGTCCAAGGCACTTTGTTGGAACTGTGGTAAATCTAGGCACTTCTAAAAGGAGTGTAAAGAGGAGAAGAAGAAAAAGAAGAAAAACATCTCTAATTCTAATTTTGAGAAGTCACAAGATGATGGTGATGCTTTTGTTTCAGCCTTGGCCACCCATGCATTAGAAGATGTGTGGTTGATTGACTCTGGTGCTTCCTTTCACATGACCTCACATCGAGGTTGGTTTACAAAGTATGAAGAATACGATGGTGGGAAGGTGTACTTGGGTGATGACTCTTACCTAAAGATAGTTGGCTATGGAAGAGTCTTGATCTGATTCCCTGATGGATGAGTGAAGGGAAGCAATGGGGTTATGCACATCCCCGGTTTGACACGAAACCTACTCTCTATAAGTAAATTGAATGATGTAGGTGTGCACGTTGTCTTCTTAGGTGGAGGATGCAAGATGACAAGAGGAGCTATGGTGCTTGCTAAGGGTACTCAGAGAGGTACTCTGTTTCAGTTGGATGCATGCACTACTTAGTGCAATAGTTCTTCTATTTCAAGGAAAAGACCTTTAGATTCTTCATCCTCACCATTGGAACTAGCAGTAAAGAAATGTGTTGCCTCTACTTCCAATGGTAGTACTTTCTAGGTACCTAAGGGTACTCATACTTTGGAAATGAAACTTCCTGCTGAAAAGACAATGTTGTGGCATAAGAGACTTGGTCACATTGGTGAGAAGGGTCTTAGAGCCCTGAAAAATAAAAACCTCGTCGAGGGGTTAAATTATTGTAATCTTGAGTTTGACTTTTGCGAATGTTGTGTATATGGAAAATAATATCATGTTCAGTTTTACTCAAGTTCTCATAAGTCTTCTGGTGTATTGGATCTTATTCATTTTGATGTGTTTGGTCCTATGAATGTTCCTTCGATTTCTAAATCGTTGTATTTTGTATCATTTATAGATGATTATAGTAGGACATGGATTTATTTTTTCAGAAGAAAATCTAAAGTCTTTAGTTGGTTCAAAGAGTTTAAAGCTTTTGTTGATATTTAGACTAGTAAAAAGATTAGGTGTTTGAGAACTGAAAATGGTGGTGAGTTTTGTTTGGCAGAGTTTGATAAGTTCTGTAAAGAACATGGGATTGAAAGACATAAGACAACTCCATACAGCCCGTAGCAAAATGGAGTTGTAAAAAGGATGAACAAAATGTTGATGGATAGGGCTAGAAGTATGCTTAGTGGTGCTAGCCTCGAACAAAAGTTTTGGGCTAAAGCTATAGCAACTACTTGCTACTTGGTTAACAAGTCTCCTACTTCAGCATGCATTGATAAGACACCCATTGAGGTGTTGTCTGGTAAGAAGCCTTCATTGAGACATCTTCATGTTTGTGGTTGTGAGGCATATGCACATGTGCCTAAGGAGAAGAGGTCAAAATTAGAGAACAAGGTAGTTAAATGTATCTTCATTGGCTATGGTGTCAGTGTGAAAGGGTACAAGCTTTGGGATCCTGTGGCTAAAAAAGTCTTGTATAGAAGAAGTGTTATCTTTAGAGAGGTAACACCTTCTCCTGTAGTTTTACAACTAGAAGAAAAAGAAAAGAAAGAGGATGTGGTTCAGTTTCCTACTACCCCTAAGAAGACTGAACCGAAAAAACCTGTTGGACCTGATGATGAGGAGAGCTCTAGCAGCTCTAAAAGTTCAGAAGAAGACGTAGAACCTCCACCTCAACCCTTGATGAGGTCCACACCAAATAGGAAGCAACCTGAGAGGTTTGGTTATACACTGCTTGATTCTAGTTGTGCTTTTGCTTTGCTTACTAACACTGAGGAGCTTAAACTGTGTCAGAGGCTATGGGCATGAAAGATGTAGGTTCCTGGAAGAAGGCCATGGAAGATGAGATGGCTTCTTTGGAAAAGAATAAAACTTGGGACTTGGTGCCTTTGCTTGATGGATGGAAACCTGTTGGATGCAAGTGGGTGTTCAAGAAGAAATTTGGTGCAGATGGCAGTGTTGAGAAGTATAAGGTCATATTGGTTGTGAAGGGGTAAATTCACAAGTGGAGAGAATTGATTATGGTGAGATTTTCTCTCACGTTGCAAAGTTGACATCTATTCGATTCCTGTTATCCCTTGCAACAACTTATGATTTAGAAGTGGAACAAATGGATGTGAAGACAACTTTCCTTCATGGTGACTTGGAGGAAGAAATCTACGTGTCATAGCCAGAGCACTACATAGAGAAAGGTAAAGAAAATTTGGTTTGTGATGAAGGGAGTAAATCATGAAACACACAATAACAGAAATTGCACACAAAAAATAGAATGATATTTTATTAATATAGGAAAAACATTACATTATAGAAGCTCAAATACAATCAGAGGATGAATCCCTTACAAGCTGCAACACATTACATCTCCCTCTCTCAAGACTCTGAAATCTTCAGCCTTCTGTAACCCCTAAATCAACTAGGGTTTATATTTTCCCACCTTTTCTTGACTCTACACCTTCCCCCTTAACTCCCCACCAAGGGTTCCCAAAAATGGTCATAGATAGCCCCTTTTTGGCGGCCACCAACTTAATTTCAAAATTTGCATCTCCCTCCAAAAATAGGTCAACTTCGCGGGGCCATAACTTTCAATCCGACTATTGGATTTTCAATTATTATACCTTTTCAGAAAGCTCTTAAAAAGACGGTTGTGCACAAGTAGCACCTAAAGGTAGACTGCTTGGGTTTCCCACCAAATTTTGGGTCCATCCGGAGCCTCTAAGTGCTTCAAATTTGACTTTGAATATTTCAATAGGATTTTTGGAATTTGAAATTTTAATATCTCACAAATGACAAATGATATTGAGGTGATTTTTTTCACCATTAGCTTCAATTCACCATTCTAGAGGTCTGTGTAAGATTTTGTATCCAACCGTGCACAAATGCAAACTTACTAAAAATAGTAAGCCTGCCAAATTTAGCCCTTATTGAAAATAAACAACTTTTTTATTGGTTGATGCAAGATTGCTCTTACACCCTGGATGCTCCTGCATTAGTTTGCAAGTTAAAGAAGTCTTTGTATGGATTGAAACAATCTCCTAGGATGTGGTACTTGAAGTTTGATGCCTTTGTGTTGTCTATTAGATTTCTGAGATCGAAATCAGATCATTCTGTGTATTACAAGTTTGACAATGATCGTATTCTCATTATTGCACTATATGTTGATGATTGGGAATGGTAAGAATATGATTTCTAATTTGAAGTCTTAGTTGTCAGCATAATTTGAAATGAAAAACTTAGGGGCAGCCAGGTACATTCTAGGAATAGATATCAGAAGAGATAGAGCAAATAGAAAACTTTGGCTAGGCCAGAGTAAGTATGTTAACACTGTGTTGGAGAGATTTAGTATGGTGGATTGCAGACCGTTCACTATTCTTGTTACGATGGGGAAAAAGTTATCTGTTGATGATTGTCCAAAGTCTCCTTCTGAGATGGAGGGTATGAGCAGAGTACCTTATGCTAGTGTAGTTGGTAGCTTGATGTATGCTATGGTTTATACAAGACTAGACATTGTCCAAGAAGTGGGAGTCCTTAGTTAGTTTATGGCTAATCCTAGATGGGTACATTGAGATGCAGTGAAGAGAGTGTTCAGATATTTGAGGGGTACTTCTGAGTATTCCTTATGTTATCATGGTTATCCTACTAGACCTCGGCATTCTGTGAGTATTCATGGATTTGTGGATTCTGATTAGGCAAGTGACATTGACAGCATGAGATACACCAATGCTTATGTGTTTACCATGTTTGGTGGTGCTATTAGTTGGATGAGTAAGCGACAACCTGTGGTTGCTTTGTCCATGATAAAAGCAAAGTACATGGTAGAAACTCATGTTTCTAAGGAAGCCATTTGGTTTAAGAGGTTGTGTTCAGATGTTGGTTTTGATGCAGGACATATTACTATCCATTGTGATAGTCAAAGTGTAATTTTCTTAGCAAAGAATCCTACTTTCCATGCTAGAACAAAGCACATTGATGTTTAGTTTCATTTTGTTCGAGATATGGTAGAAGATGGGAAGGTGATGTTGGAAAAGGTTGACACTTTGAAGAATGTTGCAGATGCATTGACTAAACCTGTGAGCATAGATAAGTTTAGATGGTGTTCGGAGTCTATGGGTCTTTTGGCCCCTAGCAGTTAAATCTTGTCTTTCTATTGGCTCTTGCAAGGTGTTTGACAAGTGGGAGAATGTTGGGAATTGAGGTGCCTCAACCTTGCAATTCCTAGCATTGATTTATTATTTGTTTATTTGCTCAATTTATTTTTTACTTGCACATTTAGTTTTGGCATTTAGTTTGAGGTGGTATTGTGACATGTCATCCTACTTGTAATATGCTTTGAGTGGTCAAGTCAAACACATGTTGATTTGGGCGTCCCATTTGAGGTGGCACTAATATGCCATGTGTCGGCATCTTGTGGTATGACATAGGTGTTATTGTGTATGACAGAATCTATGATGCATAAGAGCCAAGTATAGAGATTCTCGAGACAAGTGAAGACAAGTGTCGTAAAGTATCTTGCATGTGGAGAAGGCATCTTTGGGCGCCCAAGTTGGGCATTGACATGTTGTAAGAGGAATATGCTATATTTAGTCTTATATGACGGATTCTCTTACAACATTTAAGGTTGTTATGTTGGGAAAATCTATGACAGTTGTAAGATGCGTAAGAGCATTTGTCATAGTCTATTTTTAGCATGGAGCGCTCTATCCTTGGGAAGTCAAATCTGCCATGTTATGATAGATGTAAGAGAGTTATTTACAGCTTGGACAAGTGTCCTTTGATGTGGGAAAATGGCCATGTGGCCAAGATGGACGCCTATCTCTAGAGGCTTCCCAATATTGCCTTGTAACTCTATATATTGTGAAGTTTTGGAGTTGTAGATGCATAGTGTTTGTACAGGTACTATTATGCTGCCAGAATCACTCCAAAAATGACATTTGAAGACTCTTGGAAGATGTATTGTAAACACACCATTGTTTTGATAATACATTATGCAGGTTTTAGAGTGTGGGGTTTTTTTACCTGAAAAGGTTTTCCCCACAGTATATCTTGTGTCACCTTTTTTATGTGTTGTGTTGTTGCTATAATCTTTATGTTATATGTTTAACATTGCTGCAATTGTAAGGATTAAAACGAATTTGCATACTATTCCCCTCATTAGATTGGTGTAGAAGGTGTGTTCTGTGTACCTTGCTTCCTTTCAAAATATATGAATGCATATCAACGAAAGAAAGAGATCTAGAAGGAGCCATAAGTTCATATTATCCAAGGCATGAAGGTGGAATAAAAGATGTAAATCACTTTGTATATCCAAACCCTAATCAAAGTGAGATAAGAATATGAATCCATACCCTAGGGAATTTGGAAGTGAATGATAAAATTATAATTATATCAAATTTGAAATATTCTAAAATGAGTGAAGATATAGCCCTATGGTCAAACCCTAGGGGTGTAAGAATGGATGGTTTCACCAAAAATATAAAAGAAAAATATAGTTTTCTTTATGTTAATCTAGGCTAATTATATGAATGCACATAATTAAACATAAATCAACTGGATTATTTAATATCTAGCTAGGAATTGATAATTGTAATGATATTTATGAATTCGAATGTGAAAAGATGGTGCACTTAACTTCAGGAACTATGATGAAGAATTAAGTGCTAATTTTGTGAAAATTATGCATGTTGATGGTATAGAAAATGGTGCTTACAATCTATAAAATGTCATAGGTACAAAATCAATGCTAAATTCTCTACGAATTGAATCCATGATGTGCAATATTGATCTCATGCTTTGTGATACCACCTTGATGCATGAAAATGATTTGAAGCTCACATGATTGAAATGACTAACGTTAGACTCTTGAAAATGACGTCTCTTGCAATTTTGATATCTACTAAAGCATAAAGAGATATTGAAAAATACATTAGGGAGATCTCTAGTTTGCAAGGGTCGTGTTCTCCTAGGTTGACTCCCTTGGTATATACTAGCTTTATGGTCATGTAAGGATATTGAAGACAAGAATCAAGCTTGCATGTGTCCCAAATGGATTTGATGCATATTTAGATTCCTTTTAGTGCTCCAAAGTGAAATGTTCCTAGAATTAATTTTGCTTTCACAATCAATTGTGAATTAATACACATTGAATTCCTTTAAATACAAAGACATAACTATCAATCACACAAATGTGTACAAAATCAACCCACAATAACTAGTGAAATAGGTGGGAGTTCGCACATTTTGAATTTTGAATATCAGTAGTCAATTATGTGTGGTGCAAGATCGATCTCATATATTGCAAGATTGATCCAAGACAAGGAGGATTGGATTTGAAGGTGGGGAATGAGTGTGTGGAAGTATGTGTGAACATGGATGTAACAAAAGGCTAATGATAGTGAATGTATAGGGATAAGTGTAAATGGAGATATGATAAGGTGAAATGTGTAGAAACTTATGTGTAGATGGAGATGAGTGAATAATCAAGAAATGAGCTCAACTTTGCACAAGAGTATGCCATATATTGATATATAATTTTATTAAGACATTCCATCAAAATGGGCCCAAAACTAAAACAAAATTAGCTAGCATCATCAACAAAAAATTTAGAATGTTCATATTTACAAGAAGTTGATATAGTTCATGTTGCTATTTTTGCTAATGTTCTAGTTCATTTGAGGCATTTTGTTGTTGCATCAGTTTGAAGAATCTTTTTAGTTTGTTTCTCTAGATATAACTTGTTAATAGTTGCTTGTTTTTTGTGGTGTAGCTATATTTAGCCTTGATTTTCCCTAGTTGGTTTTGTATAGACCTTTCTCATTGTATCTTTTGCAAAGCTCCTTATATCCTCAATTGTTATGTACAATATTTTATTATTTTCTCTTTCTTCACAGTCTTCTTGACTGCATTATTTCATGTAATTCAACGTTATTCAATAAAAAAATAAAAATAAATATTAGTATAAATATACAAATTTCACCATTGCAATCTTATATCTAAATAAAGTGAAAAGACTATTTTTCAACACAAAAATAGAGACTTAATTAGTTTTTTTTTAATATGTTATCAATCTTATATTCACCACATATGTTTAGGATTGCACTCGATTTACAATGTTGAGAGAAATTTGTTTCTTTCTCATTCCTTCTTGGAAAGTTTACAATATAGCACATTTAACTTGGCGTACCTTCCTATGCACTCATTGTTCTTCAATTTAAGGGGTTTCCTCTTGATGTAGAAACATATATTATTTGGACAACATCAAACACTTTGGTCAAAACATTATGAACATGTGGCAAGAGTAGGTAAAGAAGTACTTATAAAATATCTATCTATCTAAAAAGTATTGAAAGATATTACAATTAATAATAACCACTAGTATAATATCTTTAAAATATCTATCTATCTCTAAAAATATTGAAAGATATTAATTTGGAGTTATTTTATTTACTTAAGAGTTATTTTATTTACTACATACACAAGAGAGAGTTTATTATTTATTTTATATAATATTTAATGATTGATTCTTATATATTCCTATTAAGTATAAAGTATATTATTCTATAAACTTTTAATAATAATTTTTAGTCATTCTTCTCTAAAAAATAATGCTAATAAATATAAAACAAATTACATTCATTTATTACGGGTGATGAACAATAACATCATTTTCTAACCATGCACCCAAATAAAAAATAAATAAAACTTTAAGATAAGGAATACCAGAGGTGGTTGAAGGAATGAATGCAACATCAAACACCCCATTATTTCCATAAAAAAAATATCCCCACTTAGACAAAAGTGGACAAATTATAGGTGCATGTTCAACACATCACTGTATTATAGGGATCTTTCATAAATGTTCAATTAAGTAGTGGCAGTTAAGGAGTCACTAGAGTTAGTTGTTGTTTATCTTTTATCTTTGCAAGCATAAAACATACGATCATCTATCATTTTTCTATTTTCAATGGAATACAATTGCAAACTTAAAGTAGTAGTGTTATGAGTAAATATAATGTTGTTCTTATTTCCACAAGTTTTGAGTTGAATATGGTGGTTTAAGAAATGTTCTGATCTCTGGAGAGCTAGCCACTCATTAGAGAAGAAGTCTAACCTATATTTCTATAGATAAGTACTTGATTTTTACGACATAAATATGTGGAAATAAATCTCATTGTTATCATATTACATGTTACTTGCAGGTTTGTTGTGGCAATCATCATTGTGTTTGTGTGTGAAGTTCTTGCATTTTCAGTTATTAAAAGGAAAAACTATGGAAAACTAGAAAAAGAGTGTTGATTTTTTTGATTTCATTTGTTATTTGTATTTTAGAAAATTGCCAAAAAGAGATTCATAGATAGTTGTGATTTCATTGTTAATCAACAATTGGATTATTAGAGAAGTTTACTTTCTAGCATTTCTTACTTTAAAAAGCATAAGCATTTTCATTTTGTAGTTATTCTCTTGAATTCAGTTCAAGCATTTCAATTCTATAGCTAGACCTAGTTAGCCATGTAATTTTAGGTGATTAGATTAGTGTGTGCACATTTCCTTTCAAGTAGAAGTAGAATGACTCCTAGGAAAAGACTCCAAACTACCTTTTTGCAAACAACCTTCAGACACCTTCCACATTGATGAGATGATTATTTGTTAAAGTACATCTTGTCATATACCATACTTATGCCATGGATTCCACCCATGATGTCTTAACTACCTATATAAGACTATATTAATGATCATAGAGCTTAATTAAGAGTTATGCTAGCAACAATTTGACAACTCATATCCCTATTCACACTATAGGATTAAGGGTGTAGCATTATGAAAGATAAGTAATTATCAAAATGTGAAATATATGCTTGCATATCTATGAAAGAAAGAGATCTAGAAGGAGCCATAAGTTCATATTATCCAAGGCATGAGGGTGGAATAAAAGATATAAATCACTTTGTATAGATCCAAACCTTTATCAAAGTGAGATAAGAATATGAATCCATACCCCAGGGAATTTGAAAGTGAATGATAAAACCATAATTATATCAAATTTGAAATATCCTAAAAGGAGTGAAGGTATAGCCCTATGGTCAAACCCTAGGGGTGTAAGAATGGATGGGTTCACCAAAAATATAAAAGATTTTTTTTTTATGTTAATCTAGGCTAATTAAATGAATACACACAATTAAACATAAATCAACCTAGATTATTTAATATCTAGCTAGGAATTAATAATTGTAATGATATTTGTGAATTCTAATGTGAAAGTATGGTGCACTTAACTTTGGGAACTATGATGAAGAATTAAGTACTAATGTTGTGCAAATTATGCATGTTGATGGTAGAGAAAATGATGCTTACAATCTATACAATGTCCTAGGTACAAATTCTCTATGAATTGAATCCATGATGTGCAAGATTGATCTCATGCTTTGCAATACCACCTTGATGCATGAAAATGATTTGAAGCTCACATGATTGAATTGATTGACTATAGAATCTTGAAAATGATGTCACTTGAAATTTTGATATCTACTAAAGCATAAAGTGATATTGAAAAATACATGAGGAAGATCTCTAGGTTGCAAGGGTTGTGTTCTCCTAGGTTGACTCCCTTGCTATATAGTATCTTTATGGTCATGTAATGATATTGAAGACAACAATCAAGCTTCTAGGTGTCCCAAATGGATTTGATGGATATTTAGATTCCTTTTAGTGCTCCAAAGTGAAATGTTCCTATAATTAATTTTACTTTCATGTAATCAATTGTGAATTAATACACATTGAAATCCTTTAAATACAAAGACATAACTATCAATCACACAAATGCCTACAAAATCAACGCATAATGACTAGTGAAATAGGTGGGAGTTGGCACATTTTGAATTTTGGATATCAGTAGTCAATTATATGTGTGTAAGATCGATCTCATATGTTGCAAGATTGACCCAAGATAGGGAGGTGTGGATTTGAAGGCGGGGAATGAGTGTTTGGAAGTATGTGTGAACATGGATGTAACAAAATGCTAATGCTAGTGAATGTATAGGGATAAGTGTAAATGGAGATAGGATATGGTGAAATGTGTAGAAACTTATGTGTAGATGGAGATGAGTGAAGAATCAAGAAATGAGCTCAACTTGCACAAGAGCATGTCATATATTGATATATAATTTTATTAAGACATTCCATCAAAATGGGCCCAAAACTAAATAAAAATTAGCATCATCAAAAAAAAATTTAGAATGTTCAGATTTACAAGAAGTTGATATAGTTCGTGTTGCTATTTTTTCTAATGTTGTAGTTCATTTGGGGCATTTTGTTGTTGTATCAACTCAAAGAATCATTTTAGTTTGTTTTCTCTGGATATAACTTGTTAATAGTTTCTTGTTTTTTGTGGTGTAGCTATCTTTAGCCTTGATATGCCCCTGTTGGTTTTGTATAGACCTTTCTCATTGTATCTTTTGTAAAGCTCCTTATATCCTCAATTGTTATGTACAATCTTTTATTATTTTCTCCTTCTTCACAGTCTTCTTGACTGCATTATTTCATGTAATTCAGTGTTATTCAATAAAAAATAAAAATAAAAATTAGTATAAATACACAAATTTCACCATTACAACCTTATATCTAAATAAAGTGAAAAGACTATTTTGGAGACTTAATTAGTTATTTTTAATATGTTATCAATCTTATATTCACCACATATGTTGAAGATTGCACTCGATTTGCAATGTTGAGAGAAATTTGTTTCTTTCTCATTCCTTCTTGGAAAGTTTACAATATAGCACATTTAACTTGGCGTACCTTCCTTTGCACTCATTTTTTTTTTTCAATTTAAGGGGTTTCCTCTTGATGTATAAACATATATTATTTGGACAACATCAAACACTTTGGTCAAAACATTATGAATAGTGGCAAGAATAGGTGAAGTACTTATTTTATAGTATATCCATTAAATATGTTAAGGTGTTTTTCTTAATTAACATGAAATTTCTAATAAAATTTTAAAGAATATATCACATAATAATTTATTTAAAAAAAAATTAATTAACAAATTTATATATTCAAATTAAAAAATAAATATTAATAATGATAAAACAACATTTAATTAATTATAAAATAAAATTATTAATAATTATTAATATAATATCTTTAAAAATTATTAATATAATATCTTTAAAATATTGAAAGATATTACAATTAATAATAACCACTAGTATAATATCTTTAAAATATCTATCTATATAAAAAAATTGAAAAATATTACAATTAATAATAATGGCTAGTATAATATCTTTAAAATATCTACCTATCTATAAAAATTTTTGAAATATATTAATTTGGAGTCCCAAATAAAAATAAATAAAACTTTAAGATAAGGAATACCAGAGGTGGTTGAAGGGATGAATGCAACATCAAACACCCCATTATTTTCCAAAAATAATGTCTCCAATTAAACAAAAGTGGACAAATTATATTCATTTGTTAAGGATGATGAACAATAAGATCATTTTCTAACCATACACCCAAAAAATTAAAAAAATTTTAAGATAAGGAATACCTAAAAATCAAAGGAGAGGTGGTTGAAGGGATGAATGCAACATCAAACACCCCATTGGATTTAAAACAAAATACTTGTGAATTTTGAAAGGGGGAAAAATGAAATTAAGTGGATTTAAAACAAAATAATGGTGAATTGAAAAATGAAAAAATGAGATTAAGTTTCTATTAAAAAAATCAATAAGAACAAACTATACAACATACCAAAATTCAAGATTTCCTTACAATTATAACATTGATACATATTATAATTCTTGACATTTTTAATAAATATATTTACAATATCTATAATATTTATTAATATTAATTATTCAATTTACTACCATCATAAAAATACCTCTAACTATTAATTAAAACTAATTATGAATCACTATTATTATAGCAATGAAATATAGCCATGAAGAACATCCCCATCCCCCTTTTACCAAAACAAAAATATCACATGCAGTAATAAAAAGTGGGCGACATTAACTCTGAAGATGAATCAACTTACAAGATACCAATGGCTTGCAAACATATCCACAAATTCATAAGATATTTTTGGATTTCATACATAAATTCAACGATATCCCTTACCACTTTTTCACTTGACCTCATTTATATTTATTTATTTACTTATAAACTTTATGATATAATCCTTACCGACAAAATGTCGTGTGATGATGAGGCGAATAAAATCTCAACCATATTTGAAAAAGCGAATTACGTGTCAATCAATGATAAAGGATATAGGTTAGGTGGTGGGTCTTTTCAAGGCTTTATGATAAGATATGACAAAGCTACCTACACAAATAATATCAAATTTGAAAAGGATATACAATCTTTTTTTTGGGGTGTAAATTGGAACATTTTTTATTATTATTGGTATGAAGTGTTCAGTACAAACGGAAAACTTTTTTTAAGTATTTTTTATTTATTAAATATTTAAATTTGGTTTGAATTGAGTTTATAGTGAAATAGTTAAAAAATAGGAAAATTAAAAAACATAATAATTTTCTTTCTTATTGTATGGGTTTAATCATTTAACATTACTTTAAAGTTTTGTTTTACCTTAATATGTGTGAGTATATATTAAGTAATCTTCCAAGTAGTTTTATAATACCATGGACTCCAAAACCATAGACCTAGATTCCGGAAGACAACCCATAAATGAAACTAATAAAATCTCCGCATTACCCCAAAAATGTTCTCCCTCATTCCACATGTAGAATCCAAACAAATATAAATCATAAAAAGTATAAAAACACATTTCCAACATTAATTTGTTTTAAATTTTAATTAATTAATATAATATAATTAATCAAAATTATATTATAAAAAAATTATAACTATTTAAAGTAGTTTTTAAAATTAATTATAATTCATATTTGCTTAAATCTTATAAATATTTAATCATGTAAATTTATATTTAAAAATTTATACTAAAAATTATAGATTTAAATTTAACATTTTTAAATAAAATTTTGTTTTAATTTTTTATAACACAATTGTGAAGATATATTAGTATCAATAATATTCATTTAATTTAAATATTTTCATTGTTGATTTATTTATATAAATTTCATTTTTTTATGGAGATCATTCACAAGATCATTTTTGCTAAGAGCTAAGGACTGAGGGGTATCCATTTCACCAAATTTGCCTGGGGCACGATCCCAACCTCATCCCTTATGGTGTTGGGGGCCTTGCACTCAACAAGATTTGATCCCTAGTGGGCTCATTTAGAACCTTTCAACTTCACCAATAGATCGAGGGCCCTTTGACTATAAATTTTTTATTTTAATATGCTATCAAAACAAAATATTTTGTTCTTACTCATTCATGCAATGAGGTAGTTTGGTTATAAAGACTATTAGGATTAGCTATGAAGGTGGCTATCCCAAGATCAAGATGCCTAAGAGATAATCACAAGAATGCCAAAGATCAACATGATATAATAATAATGTACACAAAGGATGCAATACAATAGAAATATACATAGAGGACCCTTGTATATAGGCAAGGGTGAGATATAGGAATATGACAACTATTACAATCATATGACTTGAGACACAAAAAGTAAATGCCCTAAGTAAACTTAACTAACTAGGTGCGAAAAGATGTTAAAAGGAATTGGTTAGATGATATACTCCATTCACACCAACACCCCCACTTAAGTGCAACTTAGAGCTCAGAAAAATAAAAGAGAAAAAAGTCTCAAAAATGGGTCCCAACAATGAGGATTGATGAGGTACCCATTTGCAAATGAAAACAATGAAGGAAGGAGGATTAAGATGACCTCATCCCTTATGGTGTCGGGGGCCTTGCACTCAACAAGACTTGATCCCTAGTGGGCTCATTCAGAACCTTTCAACTTCACCAGTAGACCAAGGGCCCTTTGACTATAATTTTTTTATTTTAATATTTGTATCAAAATAAAATAAATGGTTCTTACTCATTTATGCAATGAGGTAGTTTGGTTATAAAGAATATTAGGATTATCTATGGAGTTGGCTATCCCAAGATCAAGATTCCTAAGAGATAATCACAAGAATGCCAAAGATCAACATGATAAAATAATAATAATTTACACAAAAGATGCAATACAATAGAAATATACATAGAGGACCCTTGTATATAGGCAAGGTTGAGATATAGGAATATGACAACTATTATAATCATATGACTTGAGACACAAAAAGTAAATGCCCTAAGTAAACTTAGCTAAGTAGGTACAAAAAGATGTTAAAAGGAATTGGTTAGATGATATACTCCATTCACACCAACACCCCCACTTAAGTGCAACTTAGAGCTCAGAAAAAGAAAAGAGAAAAAAGTCTCAAAATGGGTTCCAACAACGAGGACTGATGAGGTACCTATTTGCAAATGAAAACAATGAAGGAAGGAGGACTCAAGATGACACCCTCAAGGACAACTTCCTTCATCCAAAGTACAAAATAGTCTCTCACAAATGGACAAAAGGAGAAAACCCATAGGAAAAAACTTCTCCCCAAAAGAGAGAAAATATGAGGACTAAGAAGCCCCACTAAAATCTATCCCTAAAATATTAGGAACATGAAAATGAACATGAACAACTCCACTAAAGTAGGAATAAGCTACAAATAAGTACTAAAGAACAACGATTATAGTATTGAAAGTAAAGAACCTCCACCATGTAATAACCACCCTAGTTACTACTAAGTTTTCATTACATATCAAGTACAACTTAATTGTCCAACCATCTTCTATCCAATTTAGAAGCATCATCTTCAAAGCCTTACCAACCATAGTCGTGGCAACAATTTTCTGCCACATTACATATACTTCCACTAAACATGGCAAACTCCTACCTATGCCTAAACCTCGAGGGTTCGTTTGTAATGGACCTACCTATGCATCCCTTCCTTGGAATTAGAGACTCCATAGTTTGTACACTAATAATAGAGAGGCTTTATCCTCTACTATGATATGAGATCTTTGATCTCACTTTCAAATCACAACCATTAGTTAATATTATGCTTCCAATACAATCCATACACAATAGTATGAGAGCAATGACATTCTAATCAAATGTTAGTCTAATGCCAATATCATTGTATGAACACACATAAACCACATAGTGTCCAGATCATATAAACATCACTTGTTCACACATAGTGGTTGGCTCAAGCATACATCACATATACGCAATGTGAATAACTCATGCATGTGTCACATATGCATAGTGTAAAGTTATCTCATGTGATAACCTCATAAAGGGATTGCCATCTAGGGAAAGACGAGCCAACCTCTACTATCAGATCTGTGACCTAATGATGAACAATCTAGATTTATAATGAAATTATATATATCTCGGAGGTATTTAGATTTCAGCACTCATGACATATTAGGCTTGAAGCCCACCAATCAGGTGAGACCGACTAATCCTCTGAGCCAAGGTGATTTCCTGACAACAGACCCACACTGCGCCTGGCTGGGTTAGTCAGGGCTCGAACCTACGTCGATTGTCCGTGTCTTTCAATGACTCAACCAATCGGTCTACACCTTGAGGTCATATATGGATTTCGAAGGTGCTTCCCCCTAACCCCCATTGGGGCGTGTGGCTCCCGGACCCCCTACCAAGGGGATGGTCCCCTTGGACCCCACAGAGGGGTACCCGCTGCACCCCCGAACAATCATCATCCATCAAGTACCAAGATTAAACATGCAGTTGAAACAAGATCACTACTTAATGAATACTTCTTCCCTAATAGAAATTTACAAACAACATTAGGAGTAATTAATTACATAGGATTTACAAGGTTGATGGCACCTTAATCCTAACATCATGCATACAACACGTATACACAATGTGACTAATTCACATATACACAATATTAATAGCTCATATGCACATCATAGGTACATATAGTGACCAACTAGCCAAAAAGGAATGGTTGCAACCTTACTACAAGCATATTCCCCTTTACCTAGTTCACTAACCCATAAGCCCTCAAATATATCCCAGCCAAAAAAAAGAAATATTGGTTCACTCATGCTACACCATGGGTCCCATCCTTTTTCTCGATTCATTGCCAACCATGATGACAAGAAAGCATCCCATGCTACTTATTGTCATTACTAGCTAAGGGCACAAGTGTGACAATGCACAACATATGATGCCACCAATACACATGCACATAGTGATTAACTCACACACATACATAGAAATATGCATAACATCATAATGAATATAAAGTAAATCCAATCATAACATAGCACATGACATCAACAGACATAATATCTTCATAATGCAATATATATGCAAAGAGTTGACATGGATTCAAATTATGTCCTATTATAATATGATCCAATGATATCATATATTATAATCATATTATAGTATGACATCCTTCATAATTGGAACACATTATGTCAGGATACCAACTATATCGTATATGGTTCTTTAATATATAATCGTCAAACATAGGGGACTCATGTTTAAGAACTCATTTATTGATCTTATGATTATGCTTCGACTTATAAAAGTGAACTTTGTATCATATGTCATTTGGGGTCAAACCCTTATATATTTAATGTTTTTATTATGCTTTTAGAGCATTCTCAAAACCTTTATGACAATTAATAAATTAATGAACTAGTACATAACTCTTAATTTATTAATTATTCTGTTGGGAATTAAGGTGTCTCAACCTTGGTAATTCCTTGCATTTATTTATTGTAATGTATTTATTTATTTATCCTATGTTGTAATTTTGTTGCACATCCTATTTTGTCATTTAGTGTGAAGTGGCACGATGAGTTGTCACTCCACTTGTAAGATGACTAGGAGAGATAGGCGTCCCACTTAGTGGTAGAGGTATTTTGCCATGTGTCAACACTTTGAATAGTGTGTAATTGAATCTTGACCAAAACGGTTATGACAGATTCCTATGACAGAATCTATGACGCGTAAGAGTCGTAAATAGAAGATACTATGATAGGTGAAGATATGTGTCACAAGGCATCTTGGAAGAAGGCATCTTTGGGCACCCCAAGGAGGGTTATGACATGTAAGAGAATATGCTATTTTTAGTCAGTGTATGATAGATTCTCTTGCAGTTGTAAGATATGACAGTTATGACGGATTCTATGACAGTCATAAGAGTCCTAAGAGCATCTGTCATTGTCCAACTTGGGAATAGGCGACCATTTTGGGATGGGGTGATATGACAAGTGTCATGACCATGTTGCAGTGTTGGACAAGTGTCCCTAGGCGTGGGTTTTGGGCCATGAGGCCAAGTTGGATGCCCATCTCAAGTAAAGTTCATTTTTGCCTTGTAAACTTCTATTTAAGCAGGTGCTTTGAGAGGAGATGTATTATGTGATTAACACGTACTATTATGCTGCCAGATTGTCTCCAGATATGAGTGTCAAAGACTCCTATAAAGACTTGCATTGCAAGTGTGTTGTAAACCTTGTTGTTTAGATAATACATTGTGCAAGTTTTGGAGTATGGGGTTTTTCACCCGTAAGGGTTTTCCCCGTGTTATATCTTGTCTCTCTCATCTTCTGTCTTACATTCTTGTGTTGTGTATTTATGCAATATCTCTGTTGTTGGGTTAACAACACTATAATTATAAAGGTTAAAATGAATTTGCACTCATCTCTCCTCATTAGATTAGTGTAGGAAGCAATTTCCACACACTTAGCTTCCTTTCAGTTGGTATTAGAGCCTGATCACCTTTGGTCCTAGTTATTGGGTAGGGTTTTTTGAGCTGATATTAGATTGAGTGGGAGTCTGTGCAGAGTATTCTATAATCTTGTTGTAGGAAAGAGATGGCAGGCACATCCGAAAGATTAAAGGTGGATAAATTCAATGGCACAAATTTTGAGTTATGGAAACTTAAGATGGAAGACATGCTTATTGATTGAGACCTATGGGAAATCATATCTAGTGTAAAACCAACCGCAATGGCACAAGCTAATTGGGATCTCAAAGATTGGAAGGCTAAGGGTCGCATAACACTCAGTCTAGGTGATTCTGTCCTGTTAAATGTCCATGAGGAGAAGACCATGAAAGATCTTTGGAAGAAGCTGGGAGATGTTTATCAAGCCAAATCCCTGTTGAACAAGCTTTTTTTGAGAAAGAAGTTGTATTCTCTGAGGATGGAGGATGGGGGATCTATTGCAGATCACCTGAATGCTTTCAACATGTTAGTTGCACAATTAACATCCGTTGGTATGAAGATGGAGGAGGAGGATCATTGTATGACCTTGCTTTGTTCTTTGCCAGACTCATGGGACCATCTTGTTATGGCTATTGGGAGCACCACATCCACTTTCAAAATGGATGAAGTGGTATCTTCACTGTTATTTGAAGAAATGCGGAGAAAGTCTTCTAAAGCAGCCAAAGAGGCTCTTGCAGTTTGTGGAAGACCCAAGGAGAAAGGGAAAAAGGACAAGAAAGTTGAGAAGGGTAGATCCAAATCCCATGGGAGATCCAAATCTCCTAGAAAGTCGAAGGCTTTATATTGGAACTATGGAAAAAATGGGCATTTTCAAAAGGAATGCAAAGAGGAGAAAAAGAAGAATGTCCCAGACTCAGATTCTAACAAGTCATGTAGATGATGGTGATGCCTTCATCGCAGCCCTGGCCACCCATGCATCTGATGATGTGTGGTTAATTGATTCTGGTGTATCATTCCACATGACCTCGCATTGAAGATGGTTCACAAAGTATGAAGAGTTCGATGGTGGAAGAGTGTACCTGGGTGATGAATCTCATCTGAAGATTGTTGGTCATTGAAGAGTCTCAATCTGATTCCTTGATGGACGAGGGAAGGGGATCACTAGGGTTATGCACATCCTAGGCTTGGCATGGAACCTACTTTCTGTAAGTATGTTGAATGATGCAGGTGTGCAGGTTGTCTTTTCGAAGGACAGATGCAAGATGACTAAAAGATCTATGGTGCTTGCGAAGGGTACTCAGAGAGGTACTCTATTTCATCTGGAGGCATGCACTTCACAGTGCAATAGTTCTTCTAACTCAAAGAAAAGAGCTACAGTCACTTCATCCTCACCATCTGAACTAGCAGTGAAGAAATTTATTGTAACAAATTCTGATGGTAGTGCATCTTGGGTACCCAAGGGTGCTCATGCTTTGGAAGTTAAGCTTCCTACTGAAAAGACAATGTTATGCATATGAGATTTGGCCACATTGGTGAGAAAGGTCTTAGAACCCTAAAAAATAAAAACCTCATTGAGGGGTTAAATGATTGTAATCTCGAGTTCATATTTTATGAACATTGTATATATGGAAAGCAAAACGTGTTCAATTTTACTCTAGTTCTCACAAGTCTTCTAGTGTATTAGATTTTATTCATTCTGATGTGTTTGGTCCTGTTAGTGTTCCTTCAATTTCTAAATCTATATATTTTTTTATCTTTCATAGATGATTACAGTAGAAGGACATGGATTTATTTTCTTAGAAGCAAGACTAAAGTCTTTAGTCGGTTCAAAGAATTTAAAGCTTTTGTTGAGAATTAGACTAGTAAAAAGATAAAGTGTTTGAGAACTGACAATAGTGGTGAGTTTTGTTTGGCAGAGTTCGATAAGTTCTGTAAAGAGCAAGGAATTGAAAGACATAAGACAACTCCATACACCTTGTAGAAAAATGGAGTTGTAGAGAGGATGAACAAGACACTGATGGAGAGGGCTAGGAGTATGCTTAGTGGAGAAAGCCTCGAACAAAAGTTTTGGGCTAAAGCTGTAGCCACTGCTTGCTACCTAGTAAATAGGTCTCCTACATTAGCTCTTGTTGGTAAGACACCTATGGAGGTGTGGTCTGGTAAGAAGCCTTCAGTCAGACATCTTCGTGTTTTTGGTTGTGAGGCATATGCACATGTGCCTAGGGAGAAACAGACTAAATTGGAGTACAATGTTGTTAAGTGTATTTTCATTGGCTATGGTGTCGGTGTGAAAGGATACAAGCTTTGGGATCTTGTGGCTGAAAAAATGTTGTATAAAAGAAGTGTTATTTTTAGATAGTTAGCACCTTCTCCCATTGTTCTACAACCAAAAGAAACAAAAATGAAAGAGGATGTGGTTCAGTTTCCTTCTACCCCTGAGAAGACTGAACCAAAAGACCCTATGAGACCTGATGATAAGGAGAGCTCTAGCAGCTCTGAAAGTTTATAAGAAGAAGTATAACCTCAACCTCAGCCATTGAGGAGGTCTACACAAACAAGGAAGCAACCTAATAGGTTTGGTTATTCATTGCTTGATTCTAGTTGTGCTTTTGCCTTGCTTACTAACACTGATGAGCCTAGAACTGTGACAGAGGCTATGGGCATGAAAGATGCAGGTTCCTAGAAGGAGGCCATGGAAGATGAGATGGCTTCTTTGGAGAAGAATAAAACATGGGACTTGGTGCCTTTGTCTGAAGGATGGAAACCTATTGGATACAAATGGATGTTCAAGAAGAAATTTGTTGTAGATGGCAGTGTTGAAAAGTACAAGGCTAGATTGGTTGCGAAGGGGTACTCACAAGTGGAGGGAATTGATTATGGTGAAATTTTCTTTCCCATTGAAAAGATGACATCTATTTGGTTCCTGTTATCTCTTGCAACAACTTATGAATTAGAGGTGGAGCAAATGGATGTGAAGACAACATTCCTTCATGGTGATTTGGAGGAAGAGATTTACATGTCACAGCTAGAGCATTACATAGAAAAAGGTAAAAAAAATTTGGTTTGCAAGTTGAAAAAGTCTTTGTATGGTTTGTGTGGATTAGAAAATGTAAACAAGGTAGAAATGCTAAACAATATGCAATAAACACAAAGTTATACCTTACAAGCAAACCCAGTCCCATCAAGGGAGGAAGGAGCCTTTGCACCCAAAACAAGCTCCTAGACAAAGATAATCCCTAGACAATGAATTGAAATGTGGAATGCTACTCAAAGTTGCAACTCACTATTCTAGCTCAAGAGTGATTTTGACATGGTAACTTTGCATAAAATTGGATGATGGAAATGGATGGAGAGAGGTTCTATTTATAGATTTTTGGAAGGGATTTTGATCCAAGGGTGGAGATTGATTTAGAAGATCAATGGTGGAGGATAAAAGTGATGTGGAGGGCCTAGATTCAATTTTGAATGAATGGAGGGCTAGGAATAAAAGTGAATCTTTTATTCATTTTGGAAAAATGAGTTATTTAATGAGCATGGGGGTGAAGGATTATTTTGGAATTAAAGATTCATATGGGGGAATGTAAATGAATTAATTCATTTGGGGAAGAGAGGAAATAAATTAGTATGGGTTTGTAAGGAGAAATAAATGTGATGTGGGATATTTTTTTTTAAATAAAAAATTGACTTATGTGGATTAATTCAATTTTTTTATTTGGAGGATGTGGGGAAGGGTGTTAAACAAGGTTTGACCACCCAAATCAAGGGGTTAGGATTAATTAAACAGAGGTTTTATTTAATTAATCCTAGGGCTAGGATGAGGTAGGCTAGGGTAGGCAATTAAATAATAGCTATTTAATTGTCTAGGGTAGGGATAGGTTAATTAGTAGGCTGGATTAATTAGTTAACAGGGTTTTAACTAATTAATTAGATTTAGTAAAAAAGGGGGAAATTGATTTAATAAATATTGCATATTTATTAAATCAATTGGCTAAGGTTGGGACTATTGAATTAATGAAATTAATTCAATTTTGGGGATACGATGGTGTGAATTTGGAAAATAAAAGGGGTAATTAATTAAATAAAAATTTAATTAATTGATTAGAAGGGAATTTGGTATGTTTAGGGATGTCGGGAGTCGGTTTGATGGTAGAAGATATTTTTAGGTGTCTACATTTGCCCCTCTTTGATGTGGTGTAAAGACCTAGGAGGGAAGTGGTGTCAGGTCGAAGAAAAATATGCCCCAGCTGTCGGGAAGGAATAAGATGGATAGGGGATGCCCCCTCGAGGGGTCGGCGGGAAAATAAAAATTTTCTCGATGAGTGCTCGAAAGGATGTGACGGAAGTGGATGATTGAATAGGGGACGAAAAAAGGAGATGGCGGGAAGAAAAGCGAAGGAAAACAGCTGAGATCTGCACCCTGGAGGAGAAAAGAGGGGGTGTAAGGGTGACATGGCCCACTATATTAGGAAAAGTGGGCCCTAAGAGTGCCACATTTGCACACTTTGACCCTAGAGAAGAAGGAGCGAAGGAGAGATGGCTGACCGTAACCCCTAGTTCCCACGACTTCGACACATCTCAAAACGGTTCCAAGAGTTTGGCCAGGCACCAGACGCTGGACCCTCGGTAGGGCCTAACCCTAATTTTGTAGTTTTTTCATTTTACATGCATTTTTGGGGTTTGGGATTATGGGGTTAGAGCGCATAGTGCCAACAGCAAGACGGATTAGCGCCATCCTCTGGATTGGTGCTCTCTGCCAGGGTAGAGCAGGGTGGTTTGTCGCCATTTGGTGGGTTTTCTGGCGCTATCGTCCAAATTAGCATGATTTGTAGCAAAAATAGGATTCTGGTATTTTGGCGCTAAACAGGGGTTAAAGTGGCACTATTATCAGGAATAGTGCAATTGGAGAAATCGGTGCTATTGGGCTAATTAATGCCAAAAGGCATGGTGATGCCATTTTGAAAAATGGCGCCATCAATAGCGCGCAGTAGCACTATTTTTTGGATTGGCACAAAGAGTTATGCGCAGTGGCGCTATTTTCTGTATTAGCGCCATTTAGAGGAAATTTTAGTGCCATTTTTAAAAAATGGCACAAGGGGTTGTCTGTTTTCATGCCACCTGATGCTGGCTTGTTAGACACTTAGAAGAAAAAGGTTGGTTTAGAAATAGATAGGTTGACATCTAACCATAATGTTGCGTATGCAGGATACAGAGTGATTTATATTGCAGTCACGTGAGTGACGAGTTCCAGCCGTGATGGAACTTTTTGATGATTTTGATGATGCGACGTGGGGCCGACTGGCTCGGTTGGGGCTTTTGACGGTGTCCTCGATGCCGGTTCTGCGAGCTCATAGAGCTCTTATGACAGCGATGGTGGAGCGGTATCGCTCTGAGACCTGCAGTTTTTTGTTGTCGACTGGTGAGATGACCATTACACTTGAGGATGTCTATCGCATCCTCAAGCTACCTATTTGAGGTCGGCGGGTTCGATATGACACAAGGATGGGGCGGAATGCCCTGGTCAGAGTGTTCAGAGCAGACCACCTAGTTCTCTCTACGGATGGGAGAGAGATGGACTATGAGGGGACACTGGCTATTGGTACAGATCCCTTTGCCTTATTTTTGTGTGTGTTGATTGGAGGGGTTGTGATGCCAGACAGGCGAGGCCAGGGTTTTCCAGTTGGCTGGGGAGGGATGATAGAGGGGATGGTGAGTCATGATACTATCTATGCGTAGGAACCAACGATGTTGGGGAAGTTATACCATGAGATGCACACAGTCTCCTACCTGCATGATAGAGCGTTGTCAGCTGGAGTGACTGCTTCACGTATGGATTTGGGAGCATATCCCAGTTACTAGGCCGACATGTGGGTATTATCGGCGGCCATTTGATGCTTTTGTGTTTTTATATTGGGATGCCGAGTACACGTATACTGGGCAGGTGCGACATTGGAGGAGGATGCTAGATGATGTGATTAGTGTGACCCAGTGACCATATATTGGTGTAGAGCCATGGCCAGTTGATGACATTCATCTCCCTTTTGCGTTTCAGTAGTGGTACCTTATGGGTCGAGGAGGCCATCCTATAGATATGTATCTACCCTCGCGGGTCATGCGACAATTTGGTTTGGTACAGGATACTCTGCAGTAGATGGCGATACTCACATGGACACCTCAAGATGTGGCCTATTGGCTTGCAACCATACAGCCATAGGTTGCCTTAGCGGATTTTGTGGCTCTATGACTAGTGCAGTGGGATTGGAGGAGCACCGTGAGAGATGCAAGGACTATGACTGTGTATGATATGTGGTGGCATATGCATCGGCCGACTCGGTTGACAGATCTAGCGGAGGAGGCGGTAGGTTCAGGGGGGATGATTTAGGTGATGATGGAGATGACTCTGATGGGGATGACCGTTTGGAGGAGGGGGAGGAGATCATTGAGGATGTCCTCATGGAGATTGGGGATGATGGAGAGGAGAGGTTGGTTGGCAGGGATGGCCAGCTGATAAATGTGCTGGTAGAAGTGGCAGTAGGATAGGGGCAAGTGGGGTAGCAGGTACCTATGCAGTAGGTTCCTGTTGAGCAGGTATAGGTTGGAGCAGGGTGATAGCCTAGAGGGCCTCGGCAGTGTGGGGGACATCTGCCTCCACCACAGGTAGCGCAGTAGCAGTCTATTGGGGGAGGGCAGCAGGGCAGTAGGCAGGTACCTCAGGGACAGCTAGAGAGGTTGAGGGTGAGAGGATTACGCCTCGTCAAAGGCGACGGGAAGAGGAGGAGGAGATGGAGACCCTGAGAGCATAGGTGGTGAGCCTATAGGAGGCACTAGATGGCCGGGATGCAGAGTTGGTGCAGTTGCGGGGGGCACTAGCCTTATTAGATGGGGCAGATGGGTAGGTGGTGGCACTACAGGAATAGTTAGCGTAGGCGCAGGGTGAGGTAGAGGTGTTGACCAGAGAGCGGGATACAACACTTGGCAGGGCACAACAGGCAGAGACTGCACTAGGTAGTCTACAGGCTTCAGGTGGTGGACTTGCCCCAATTTTGACAGGGATGTAGGCTCAGTTGTCTCAGGCACAGACACAGTCATATCAGCTACAGGCACAGTTGAGTCAGGCACAGGGGAGGTGATGCAGGTACAGGGGGATTTGACAGAGGCCAGGGCACAGGTGGAGTACTATCAGGGCCTGTACTATGCGACTGTGCCAGTAGCGCAGCGTGCCCTGAGCTATAGTCAGGTCAGCAGATCGGGGGCATCAAGATCACACAGATCGAGATCTATTCAGTTAGTTTAGCAGATGATGCCTCCACCCTCACACATGCCCCAGCAGGTTCCACAGGTGCAGGCACTGCCACAGCCATAGCCACCGACAGGATCACAGCCTCGACCAGGGTCAGGGTTTCCCACTCCCTCGGAGAGAGGATCCTCTATGTGATGGTTATATCATGTTAGCCCTTAGAGGCATTGTATCAGGACACTATATTTTTTGATGTATATATGAGCGATGTACATTTTTTGCAGTGATTTTATATGATATGATGCATTTTGGTGGTTTATGATGCTATGATTATGATGCTCTATTATGATGATGCCTATGTGATGGATGCAGTATTTCTTTATGGATTTTATATGCTGTGGATGTGTTATGTTTATGTGATGATGTTTTTGATTTTATGGATGCATTGATGATGGATATATGATATCTAATGTAAATGAATGTTTTAGAAACATTTATTATGGAAATGTATGTTTATGTATGAAAATATGTATATGCAGCTAGATGTTTTAAATGCAGTTTCAATGATGATGATTTGTGATGATGTAATATAACTGAATGTTAATGAGTGATGTTCAATGTGATGTATAATGTGCAACTAAATGATTCTAAAATGAACCTAATTATTATGCAAACTATCAGCTGTTAATGGTGAACCTCAATGAAATGATATGCAAGTTAGAATGAACCTAAATGATATGCATTTTAAACTTGACTTCTAAAATGAACCTAAGTGATGCAAAAGGATTTAAAATGGATTAGAATGACATGTAATTTAAATGGTCTAAATGAATCTAATTAATATGTAAAAAAATGGATTAAATGAGTCTAATTGATATGCAAAAATGGATTAAAATGGACCTAAATGACATGCAATTTAAGTGATCTAAAATGAATCTAATTAATAGGCAAAGTGATTTATAATGAATCTAATGAGATTAACTAATTATGATGTGTAGTTAGGCGATACACGGGATGCATGCTAGGTGATAGGTGGGATGATCAGGTCCTGATACACATGATGTTCTTTGTTTTGACCCTGAGGGGTGAGGCTGTGGGAGAGGGGATTAGGTGGAGAAATGATAGGGGTGTATGGATGGGGTATGGGCAAGAGTGGGAGTGTCTAGAGAATGATGGTGGGGGGACAAGAGGAATGCTTAGGTCATGAAACGCCACGTCATTGAGGGGGGATTTGGTTTGGTTCAAGATGTGTTGAGTGGAGATATGGTGGGGGAAATGGGGTTAGTGAGGAAATTTTAGATGGGGGGGAAGTGATTATTAAATCTAGGCCGAGTTGTGATGATTGAATGAGTGATTAGGATGATGATTTTAAGCTAGTAATAGTAGTTGCAAAAGATTATTTGAGAGCATTTCTTAGTTTACTGTAGCAATGCAGGATACAATTCACAAAGGTATAAAATGACCTAGGTGATGATGTATATCCCATGATTGCATGGACTAGACCCACAAAGAATAGGTTGATTCCATGCGTGCCCAAGGTAGTATAATCTTGCCTAGCTTAGGAAGGGGACTCATAGCGATGAGTGCGAATAATACATATAAGGTTTTAAGGCATATATATGCAAATGGGACACATCATGCTAGAACCGACCCAGACTTTCAAGATATGAATACTATTTTTTGAGTAATGGAACCAACCCACAAGCACAACATACAAAAACAATTGACTATGTCTACTCTAGGTGGTGTCTGCTACTTGCCATGATATAATGAGATCAAGGGAGCTTTGGAAATGACTTAGAGTGAGACAAAAAGATAAAAATCAATAATCAAAAAGACCAACTAAAAGATACAAATAACCTTTGTGTGCTCTTGCCAAGAGACGTGATGATAGAATGATAGATTTGTGTCCATTGTAGGAAAGATATATCCTAGGACGCAAATCAGTTGATGTTGATTAGAAACTTTTTGGAAGATGGGCCAAAGAACATTCTGGCCAGATGTAAGATTATAGTTGGTATGTTGATTGATGATTTTTGCACTAGGGACCATGTTTCCAGCGTATACGCAGCATGTGTATCAGTTGTTAGATCCAAAAAGCTCAGTGAATGGGGACCATCCAAATGGGTTGGATGGGTGCATCTTATGTACTTGAGTATTGGAAATGTCCTTCGTATTCTAGACTGCCTACATACCCTGTATCCACGGGATCAAGGTACTTTCAAGTTGCAGGTGAAATGAATACGTAGTTCTGGTATGACTTGATGATGTGGGAATGGTTTGGTATGGTTGTGATTTGATGAGGATTGATGGATTGGATTGATCGATGTGTGAGGGTGATGTTGCACTTGTTTTTGTTTTTTTGATGATTTTCTATTGTTTTTTGGTTTTTTGGTTTTTTCGATGTTTTTTTTTGGTTTTTTGATTTTATGATGTTTTTTGATTTTTTGACTTTTGAGCTGTACAAGGGGAAGCTTACAAGGATCCTCGTTCCATGAGTTGGGCTGTGGGTGAGATGATGGGACTTGATGTTTTGGAATTCCAAGCCATGGGATGCATGAGATATGAAGTGGTGTGATGGAAAGAGGACTTATCAGATGGTAGTACCGGCCAATTACGCATGGCGCCTGAAACAAGTTTTCACCATGGTACTTTTCCAAGGCATCATCGAAGTGAGTTTCACTATTGGAAGTTTTTATTGCACTTTGATTTTTCTTGATTTTTTGATTTTTTGGTATTTTTTTATTTTATAATTTTTTTGATTTTTTGACTTGGGGTACCAGATGGGTTATGCATAGAATTTCTTGAGATGCGGGATGTTCATCGGCTCATCTAGAGGCTGCCCCTCAAGTGTTGCAAGATGATATGCTCCTGATCCATAATCGGCCGTGACGACATAAGGTCCTAGCCAATTGGGTTCAAACTTGCCTTGCTTAGGACGCTCTTAGAGGTTCTTCTGATTTTCCATTAGGACAAGGTCACCCACCTCAAAGTTTCAAGTTCTGATTCTTTTGTTGTAGCTTCTTCTGAGGCAGTTTTGATATGCCTGTAGGTGATTCAACGCATTCAGGTGTTTCTCATCCAGTAGTTCTAGTTGATGCAACCTTGCGATGCAGTATTCCTCATCAGAGATAATGTTTTGCAAGGACACTCAGAGAGATGGGAGCTCGACCTCTATAGGTAAAATGGCTTCAGATCTGAATACTAGTGAGAATGGAGTGGCTCCTGTAGGAGTGCAGATGCTTGTGCAGTAGGCCCATAGGGCAGAGTTGAGTTGGAGGTGCCAGTCATGGCCAGCTTCATTGACTGTCTTCTTGAGTATGCAGAGGATGGTTTTATTAGAAGCCTCTGCTTGACCATTTCCTTGAGGGTAATATGGTGTGGAGAAGTGGTGTTTGATGTCAAATTTTTTGCACAAGGTGCGAACTTCTTGGTTTTTGAAGGGCTTTCCATTGTCGATGACGATGGAATGGGGGATACTATATCAACAGATGATATAGTGGAGGATGAATTTTGAGATTTGGATGCCTATGGTGAAGGTGAGTGGTATTGTTTCCACCCACTTTGTGAAGTATTCGGTAGCAGTGATAATGAACTTATGGCCATTGGAGGATGGAGGATGTATTTTACCTACAAGGTCGAGTCCCCACTGTGAGAAGGGCCACAGTGTTGTGATCGGTTGTAGCTCTTGTGCTAGTGCGTGGATGAGATTGCCATGCTGTTGACATGGGAGGCATTTCTTGATAAACCTGTGGGAATCTTGTTCCATTGTTGGCCAATAATATCTGGTCCTGAGGATCTTTTTAGAAAGAGTGGGTCCACTTGAATGTGCCCCACAGATGCCTGTGTTTACCTCTTCCAAGGCTACTTTGGCTTCCCTAGAGTCTAAACATCGTAGAAGCGTGCCGACAAGACTCCTTTTGTACAAGGTGTCGCCTACGCGAATGAAACGAGAGGCTTGATAGATGAATGATTTTCTCTGTGATGTGGATAGGTTAGGGGGGAGAATGTTGTCGTGAAGGTATAAGTACGTTTCTTGGTACCACGGGGATAAGGGACCAACGACTTCGCACACTAGTTCAGATTGAGGAACATCGTATGCTAGGATGGGGAGTTCTTTGATCAGGAACTCACATTTCTTGCTGTCCTTCTTCATGTCTACCGAAGATCTGATGGTTTCCATGGCATCTGCTACTTTGTTATTGAGTCTTAGGATTTGCTCGAAATGAATGTCTTCGAAGTAGTCTTTGAAATCATCAACCATCTTCTTATAGGGAAGGAGCTTGTCATCCTTGGTTTTGTATTCATTATTGACCTGCTTGATGACCAGTTGAGAGTCGCCATACACGATTAGCTTTTCAATTTTCCATTGGATGGCTATTTAGAGACTTGTGATAAGGGCCTCATACTCTGCTACGTTGTTAGTGCATGGAAATGTGATCTTGAAGGATTTAGGAATTGTGTCACCTTGAGGGGTAACAAACAGGACGCCTACTCCCAAGCCTCTATGAGTGTATGACCCATCAAAATACATCTTCCATGTGTCTGTGGCTAGTGTGATTGTCAAGATAGCTTCATCAAGAAACTCTGCTATTGTAGGATGTTCTGCCGGGATAGGTGCTTCAGCCAGCTGATCTGCTATAACTTGCCCTTTGATGGCCTTTCTCTCAGTGTATTCTATATCAAACTCCATGAGAATCATGACCCATTTAGCCATTCTCCTAGTAAGAGTAGCTCTGTTTAACAGGTACTTCAGTGGGTCGATTTTGGTGATGAGCTTGGTTTTGTGGTTGAGCATATAGTGTCTTAATTTTTGTGACGTAAAGACAAGGGCTAGACATGCTTGTTCAATTTGTGTGTAGTTGAGCTCATACGAGATCAAGGTGCGGCTGATATAGTAGATGGCTCTTTCTTTCCCCTGCTCATCGAGTTGTGCTAGCAAGGCTCTGATAGCTGTCTCTGTTGTGGAGATGTAAAGCAAGAGGGGTTTACATTGCCTTGATGGGGTTAGCACAAGAGGATTAGCTAGGTATTCTTTTAGTTGGTCAAAGGCATCCTAACATTGAGTGTTCCAGATGAAAGCTATGTCTTTTCAGAGCAGATGCTGGAATGGTTCGCACTTATCAGCAAGTTGGGCAATGAATCATCGGATAGACTAGAGTTTTCCCTGCAGGGTTCGTAGCTGTTTCAATGTTTTTGGAGGTGGCATTTCAGTGATAGCCTTGACCTTTGGAGGATCAACTTCAATTCCTCTTCTCGAGACTATGTATCCCAGAAGTTTGCCTGAGGTGACACCGAAGACACATTTCTTTGGATTCAAACAGACATTGTATTGTTCTAACCTATCAAAGATTTTGGCCAACACATCGAGGTGTTCTTCTCTGGTCTTTGATTTTCCTAGAAAATCATCCACATAGTCTTCCATGATGTGGTGGAAGAGGTCATGGAAGATGATGGTCATAGCTCTTTGATAGGTAGCCCCTGCATTTTTTAGGCCAAATGGCATTACCGCCCAACAGTATGTTCCCCATGGACATATGAAGGCTATTTTGTGCTGATCCTCTTCTGCGATTTTTATTTGGTTATATCCTGAGAAACCATCCATAAGGGATAACATTTCATGTCTTGCCATAAGATCTACTATCATGTGGATGTTTGGTAGTGGGAAGTCATCTTTTGGGCAGGCCTTATTGAGATCCCTAAAATCGGTACAACAGTGGATTCGACCATCCGGTTTAGCAACTGGTACTAGGTTTGAAACGCATTCAAGATAATCAATTGGGCGAATGAACCCAACGTCCAATAATTTCTTTAGCTTTGCTTTGATGAGGAGAGCCACCTGAGGATTCATTTTTCAGAGCTTCTACTTAATGGGTTTCGCATTAGGACGCACTGCAAGATGATGAACAACCAAGGCAGGATCTAGCCCTGGCATGTCTGCATAGGTCCACGCAAAATTGTGATTTCTACATGTGAAGAAAGACAAGAAGTTCTCCTATTCCTGTAGGCTGAGAGATTCTGTTCTGTATGTGATTTTCGGCTCTTCCTCTGTCCCAAGATTCATTTCCTGAGCTGGTTCTACCAAGATGGGTGATCTGTCTGGATATACTTTGTCTACCTCAGGAAGGCCCATGCTTCCATCTCCTAGTGCCTTGTGGAGGTTTTCACTAGGAGATACGTCTGTTGTTTTTACTTTTTTAGGATCTGACACTGTTGCATAACAGTTTTCACCATCAGATCCATTTTTTATTTTGATGTTTTTATGACTAGAAGCAGGGGTTGTCTCCTAAAGTAGGCATTCGTATCGAGCTCCATGATATAGCCGGCTCTGTGATCTCCCAAAGGGAAGTGATCTCTTACCCCCATCATTTTAGCGATGGCCTCATCATTGTGTGATGTCGAAGACAGGAGGTCCCCGTTGGTCCTAGTCAATGAGGTCAGGGTATACTAAGGGTAGGTCGTTGGATGATGAGGTGAGGGTGGTGATTGAGTAGATGTTACAAATGGATGAGTCGAAGAAGTCGACGAAGTCACTAAAGGAGTCTTGAAGGTCCGTTTCATTAACATTGTCGACGTCTAAGGAGACCATAGTGACCTCGGCTAAGATGAACTCGCCGGTAGTGAGGATGCGTTGTGGTTAACCGTACCCTAACCCTTTAGTATAGGGATTCTTTGTTGCTTGTAGTGGTTCTATGATTCCCTGTTCATGAAGGCCAATACTGCCTCGTCCTTTATAGCCCATACTTTTGACAATTTCAGACCTTTGCCGTAGATTTCTGTTGGGATTGTGGGGGCTTCTTGCTCAGGCTCTTCATCCTTGTAAAGCCAAGATGAGATATCTTCGAGTACATCCTGATCCAGGTGGTGCTTCTTCTCGAAGATGGGCAAGGGTTTGCACTTGATGATGACTGTATTAGCTGCCTCTATTTTTGGGATGCTGAATGTCTTAGGGTTGGGTAATGTGCCCACACAAAAGGTGCCATGCAGGTCATATTCCCCACATCCCATGTCAGATAGCTTGATCTGGACCTTGGGTGGTGGAGTTTCTTGGGATGAAGTGGAGGCAATGTTTGCAGGGTCGACATATGAGTTGGATGCTTTTGGATTGGCTTCAGTGGTGGCTTTATTGTATGGGCAGAATGTTTGGTTGTGGCCTTCAAAAAAGCTGTAGTATTGGAAGGGGTGAGGATTGGCATAGACTGTGACTTCTGTGCCGTTGTGAGGGAATTTGATGCATTGATGGAAGGTAGATGGGATGGCTTGCATGGCATGAATCCATCGTCTGCTAAGAAGAATGTTGTAGGGGAGGTCGAGATCAAGAACCTGACATTTAGTTTCCAATATTTTCTATCCCACTTGTATGGGAAGCTTGATGGTGCCTTTAGAGAGCCGTTCAGTGTCATCATAGCCTTTGATCGTGATGCACTCGCTGGTGTCGACAACCACATCAGAGTACCCCAAGTGTTTTAGCATTTTTAGAGTGCATATGTTGAGGCTGGAGCCACCATCTATTAAGACTCTTTTAATGGTATGCTTGTGGATGTGGACTTCGATGTGCAAAGCGTCATTATGTATGTGGTCGGAGGCAGGTAGGTCCTTTTCTGAGAAGGTGAGATGGTGGGGTGCGGCGATGTGTCCTACCATGGCTTGGAATTGAGTTACATTCAAGTTGGCAGGGACTTGTGTTTGCAAGAGCGCTTTATCAAGGACGTCCTTATGAAGGGGAGATGTGCAGAGAAACTCGAGGATGGAGATTTGTGCGGGTGTCTTTCCTCGGTGTTCTAGGAGGTTATACTGATGGGTAGGTGATGGACGTGTGGTTGGATGAGGAGGTAGGGGATCTGATGTGGATGCAGGCATTTGTTCAGTGGGAGGGGCTGTGCGGATGGATATACAGCCACGGTGAGTTGTAACAGCGTAATTGGGTGCTTGTGCCCGAATGGTGACTATGTTGACATGATGGGATGATGCTTCTATACATCCTACGATAGAGTCGTAGGACACGGGTGGTGGGGTGACATTGTATGCTTGGTTGGATGAGGAGGCTTTGTTATGATTAGGTAGGGGATCCTTGTAAGTGCCTAGGTTGGTGTTTGGTGATGGTTGGGCATTGTGATCGAGATTGACTAGATTTTGTTTGATAAGGTCTTGGATGCAATGTTTCAGTTGCATGCAGTTAGCTGTTTTATGACCCGTAATGTAGTGGTATTCATAGTAGTCATTCTCGTTGTACCACGTGGCTTTTAGTTCATTCTATTGATGGGGTCTAATGGGGGGGAGCGTGATCAAATTTTTCTTTAGACATCGGTCAAGGATGTCTTCGACAGGTTCCCCTAAGGGTGTGAATTGTCTGCGTGGTTTGCATGGTTTAGTTGGGCCCCTCTGGTTGTTTACATTTGTTGCATATGTATGCACAGGTGTTTGGTTTTGTATATGTTGGATGGCTTTCACATCCGTGACGCCGTCGTTCAGATTATTCTTGTTCTTCCCCCAATAATGTGATTTGTCGTTTGATTGCGTGTTGTTGTTTGTATTGGGGGTGTTGTTATTGGATTTGTAGTAGTTGTTGTTGTTATTGGATTTGTGGTCGTAGAGTTTGATGGAGCCCTTGGCAATGAGGGCTCGTTCGATAGTAGTGCCTTTGTCGATGACCTCTTCAAAGGTAGATGTGCAAAGAATTTGTAGATGAAACCCTAATACCTGATTGAGGTTGGCCACGAACATGGTGACGAGTTGTTTCTTAGGAATGGGCCATGGGAGTTTGCTTGCTAAGCCTCTCCACCCTTGCAAGAAGGAAGAGAAGGCTTCTCTGTTCTTTTGTTTGGTGTTGCAAAAGTTGGTCATAGACATTTCATGCTCAAAATTGTAGGAGAATTGGTTTACAAATTTCTCTGCAAGCTCAGGGAAAGTCCTGATGCCTGGCTGAAGATGTGTGAACCATTCAGCGGCTTGACCACCGAGGCTTCGTGGAAATAGTCTCATTAGATAGGTGTCATTATTAGAGACTTCTAAGCAAGCAATGTAGAACTCCCTAAGGTGGTCCCTAGGGTCTCCCTTTCCCTTGTATTTGTCAAATTTGGGTGTCTCAAAGTTCTTGGGGAAAGGGGGCATGTACAAAGTGCGATCAAATGGGTAGGGGAAAATATCCTTGAAGGAATAGTGCTTTCTCTTGCCCCCAGTTTGTAGGTCATCTACCTTTTGGATCAAGGTCTGCACAATAGTTGTGATATCCTGTGGTTGTTGTATGTACGCCTGTTGGTTGGTGAGGTGTTGGAGATGGGGTGGGATTTGATGTTGGGGATGTGTTTGAATGAGGTGTTGGTATTGCGGGTAGGTGTTTGGGTTGATTGGTGCTGGATGTTGTTGATGCGCGTAGAGTTGTTGGAGCACGTGTGGTGGTATTTGGGGATTGGGATTATGTGGGTACGTGACATTGGATGGATTGACGGTAGATAGGTGGACGTTAGATGGGTTGGACATATTGTGAGGTGGTTGGGAGAATAATTGTCGTAGGTATGCTATGGTTTGGGGGTTGGGTGGAGGCACACTCATGGAGGTGCTTGCTTGTGTGATGTTTCCTTGTACGCCTAGGGTGATTTGTGGAATGGAAGGGTTTGTGGTAGTTGTGGTAGTGGAGGTGATGACGGGTTGGGAGATGGTAGGGATGGTGGTATTTGTGGGAATTGTAGATGTGGTAGCGGTTGAGCTTGTGGAGGTGGTAGATACAGTAGGTGTAGATGTTTGAGAGGTGGTGGGTTGGGTATGTGATGTAGATGCTTGGGTATTTGATGGGGTAGGAACGATTGTGGAGGTAGATGGTTGTGATGATGTCATGATGGGGGGGAGTTGAGCACTAATTTTGAGAAGATGATCAAGATATCTACTTGGGTCCGACCTTAGGATTTTATCAAGTAGGTCCATGTTATCAGTGTCTTGTGTAAAGCTCAAGACATCTAGGTCATCTTGGGGAGATGGTGGGGACATTTTGTGTTGTTGGTGGTGGTGGTGGTGTTGGTTGTATTTGTTGTAAGTAATGAAAAGGATTTTTGTTGGGACCATATGGGGGGATGTAAGAGTATGTGGGTGGGTTGTATGTTTGATAGATGGGTATGTTGCTGCTATTGGTGTTAGGCATGCCAAATTGCCAATGTTCTACCATTTCTTGCTTCTTTTTGCTTTGTGATCTCATGATGGGCATGCACGCGTATGGGGTTGATTCTTAGACGTAGAGTGAGATGGGGATGGAGACCTTAGAGAATCTGATTGATTGTGTTGGACCCAAAGATGGATGTGGTAGTGAGATTGAGTAGAGGGGGGGATGTGGTGGAAGATCGATATGTTTTTCTAAAGGTTACAACCTAAGGGTGATACAGATGGGCGATATTAATTTTTTTGCACAAATTTTTGGACCAAAGAGATAGGTGATGGATGGCATTTTGTTTTGAGGAGATTTTGTTGATGTTTGATTTTGATGTTTTGATATGGATGATTTTGATAGTTTAACAAATTGAGCTTAGGTAGGACCTAGATTTGTGGTTGCACAAATGGATGTTTTTCTTTGTTTAGGGTAGACTAATGACCTTACGCAAAGAGGGATGATTTGTTTTTCTTGAAAGGTAGACTAATGAGTTTTCAAGGAAAACGTGATGATAATGATGAGATCTAGATCTAACTTTGGCTCAAAAGGATGACAAGCTTTGGTTGATGATTTGTTGATGGGTGTCTTGATTTGGTTTTGGATTTTTTTGAAATGATTTGTTTTGGTCCACGGAGATATGCAAAAAAGATTGAAGGGGGATGGATAGATATGGATTTGGGCTGATTATGATGTAACAAAAGGGGTCCAACAGTGGTGGTGATTGATTCTCTAAGGTCAAAGAGAAGGTGCGATTTTGGAAAATTTTGAAGAAAATGGATAGACTATTGTGAGATTTCTGGGAGGTGGATATGGATTATGGTAGAGCAGACAGTGTAGATCACAACTAAATAGGTCTTTGTTTTGGGCAAGTCAATCTAAAAATAGCACCAATCCATGGGTGAAATGGCGCTACAATCAGACAGATATGGTGCTAAAACAAGGCAGTGATTGTCGAGGTCCTAAAAAGACAGATTTTTGATAGCAATTTTGGATTTTCTTTGTTTGGAATGTGATCAAATGATTTGTTATGTCTCTTGGCAATGTTGTTGCAAACAATTCAAGCACAATAATCGCACAATAATCAAGATTTTGCTTTGTTTTGAAAAAAGATGTGTGATTTTTTTATTTAACAAACACTTTAAACAACCTAAGGTGAGGATGTGACAGTATTTGTTGAATCCCCTAGCTGCGCCTATTCAAAGTGGGTAGCTCCAGGATCTTGGTAGCACCGGCTCCTCCTTACAATTGCGCACACTTCTCATGCATACTAAGATCTAAGTTTCTTATAAGGCTTGTCCCTCACCAAACCTTTAGATTATACCTGCTACCTCAGCTAAGAACTACATGAATTAGGGCCGCTTCAAAGGTTTCCCTTCTGCACCAACAAATAGAAAGATTTTGGCTTGCTAAACAATGGTTCGTAGTAAGGGCATCCGTTCAGGTGGTTATACATGCGGCAGTGCTACTCTCCATTATGGAGTCTCCTAGCCTCTAAGGGTTACGCCTTGGAGGGTTTTGGGGGAGGTTGGCTGTCGGTATAACACAACAACACCTGTCACTTGAGACTTTCATCCCAAATGCCTTATTTTATATAGCGGCTTGGAAGAGATTGACTTTAGCTTGATGCCGCTTGGGTCGTTCCCACCTTTCGAAGCGGGGTGGTAGCCCCTCTAAGGTTTACAAAAGCAATACAATCATAGAGACACTTTTGATCCCCAAGTTCATTCAAAGATGCGAGGGGAGAGCATACGTATCTTCTATGATTGCATTACACTAAACATGGTTCATTTTTAGATCTTTGGATTAAATTGGGGTGATTAATGCAAGTTTAGTGAGAAGCTTTTGATTCCCAAGGTCACCAAAAATGGTGCGAGGGAAGAGCATATACTTTTTCACAACCACAAGCAAAAGATCACAAAACACTTCACACAATTTTGGTTTTCTTGATTACATGCATGAGAAATGCAAATTGTTGTTCTTTTTAACCAAAATGCTTTCAATTTGTGCAAGTTGTGGTTCTTTTTAAAGCCCAAATTAAAGTGTTTTGGATTGTTGTTTGTTGGCACACAAATTGTAAATTTTAGAACACCAAGTTAAATGTTTGGGCACACATGCACACAAAAAAGTTTGTTTGTTCAATTTTAACTGCACCAAATCAAAGTGTTTGACTAACTAACATACAAAAGTGTTCATTTTAAGTTGCAAATTGAAGTGTTTTGCTAACTAGAAATCAAACAATCCTGCAAAAAGCTTGTTAGTATCTCCAAAATGACAGCAAAGACCTGCAACACACTTGTCAGTACCTACACAGATAGAAAAGTCAGTTTTCAAGATCACGCTAAAACAGATATACAATAGCGCCACTGTGGGCAGAACAACCCGACTTACACAGATGGTGCTAGTTAAAAATACAATGCTAATAAAAGACTATGAAAGCGACAAAACATACGATAGCGCTACACTATTATAATAAAAGTGCTAATACATATTTTAGCCCTAATACATCAAGTAGAAAGTGAAAAAATGGAAGATAGCGCTGATCTAAGTATATGAAAGTGCCGCTGTGCAACTTTCCAGAGAGCCTGTTTATCCTACGGATAGTGCCGATCTGGGAGATAGCGCTGATACGACACTAAACACGTCTGACTTGCAAAAAGTGGTCTTTTTGATGAACACAAAGGGTCAGACAGCAAAGTGGAAGTCTTGGTTAGTCTTGTTAGTCATTAGCAAACAAAAAAATAAACCAAAACAAAACACTATGATGCATGTTAGATTTTGTGCAAAAATTTTGGCATAACCTCCCCTTGTCCAATCGATATTCCTATAAAAATAGAGAGCAACCAAGTCATAAAAATAGTAGAAATATCCTTAGGGAGAAGATAAAATGTGAAGGAGTTTTGGAAGAAAAATATGCTACGTAGAATAGTGCCAAAACAGGAAATGGCGCCAAAGGGAGCTAGTGATGGCGTCGCTGCGCAGGCATGATGGTGCCAGACCTATAAAAGCACGTATCTTACACCAAAAACTCACAACACAAGTTAGATTTGGACCTTGTGGGTCCCACTGGGCGTGCCAGAAATGCTAAACAATATGCAATAAACACAAAGTTATACCTTACAAGCAAACCTAATCCCATCAAGGGAGGAAGGAGCCTTTGCACCCAAAACAAGCTCCTAGACAAAGATAATCCCTAGACAATGAATTGAAATGTGGAATGCTACTCAAAGTTGCAACTCACTATTCTAGCTCAAGAATAATTTTGACATGGTAACTTTGCATAAACTTGGATGATAAAAATGGATGGAGAGACATTCTATTTATAAATTTTTGGAAGGGATTTTGATCCAAGGGTGGAGATTGATTTGGAAGATCAATGGTGGAGGATAGAAGTGATGTGGAGGGCCTAGATTCAGTCTTGAATGAATGGAGGGCTAGGAATAAAAGTGAATATTTTATTCATTTTAGGAAAATGAGTTATTTAATGAGCATGGGGGTGAAGGATTATTTTGGAATTAAAGATTCATATGGGGGAATGTAAATGAATTAAAAATTCATTTGGGGAAGAGAGGAAATAAACGAGTATGGGTTTGTAAGGAGAATAAATGTGATGTGGGATGTTTTTTTTAAATAAAAAATTGACTTATGTGAATTTAATTCAATTTTTTTATTTGGAGGATGTGGGGAAGGGTGTTAAACAAGGTTTGACCACCCAAATCAAGGGGTTAGGATTAATTAAACATAGGTTTTATTTAATTAATCCTAGGGCTAGGATGAGGTAGGCTAGGGTAGGCAATTAAATAATAGCTATTTAATTGTCTAGGGTAGGGATAGGTTAATTAGTAGGTTGGATTAATTAGTTAATAGGGTTTTAATTAATTAATTAGATTTAGTAAAAAATGGGGAAATTGATTTAATAAATATTGCATATTTATTAAATCAATTGGCTAAGGTTGGGACTATTGAATTAATGAAATTAATTCAATTTTGGAGATACGATGGTGTGAATTTGGAAAATAAAAGGGGTAATTAATTAAATAAAAATTTAATTAATTGATTAGAAGGGAATTTGGTATGTTTAGGGATGTTGGGAGTCGGTTTGATGGTAGAAGACATTTTTAGGTGTCTACAGTTTGAAATAGTCTCCTAGGATGTGGTACTTGAAGTTTGATGCCTTTGTGTTGTTCGTTGGATTTCTAAGATCAAAATCAGATCATTGTGTGTATTATAAGTTTGACAATGATCACATTCTCATTATTGCATTGTATGTTGATGATATGCTATTAATTGGGAATGGTAAGAATATGATTTCTGATTTGAAGTCTTAGTTGTCAGCATAATTTGAGATGAAAAATCTAGGGGTGGCCAGGTACATTCTAGGAATGGAAATCAGAAGAGATAGAGCTAACAAAAAACTTTGGTTAAACTAGAGTAAGTATGTGAAGACTGTGTTGGATAGGTTCAGGATGGTAGATTGTAGACCATTGTGTGTTCTTGTTACTTTGGGAACAAAGTTGTCTGTTAATGATTGTCCAAAATCTCCTAGTGAGGTGGACATGAGAAGAGTACCTTATGCTAGTGTTGTTGGCAATTTGATGTATGCTATGGTCTACACAAGACCAGACATCGCCCAAGTAGTGGGAGTCCTTAGTCAATTTATGGCTAATCCTGGGTAGGTACATTGGGATGCAGTAAAGAGAGTATTCAGATATTTCAGGGGTACTTCTGAGTATTCCATATATTATCATGGTAATCCTACAGGATCTCCGCATTCTGTTTGTAATTGTGGATTCATGGATTCTGATTGAGCAGGTGACATTAACAGCAGGAGATCCACCAGTGCTTACAAGTTCACTATGTTCGGTGGTGCAATTATTTTGATGAGTAAGCAGGAACTTGTGGTCACTTTTTCTATGACAGAAGCTATGTATATGGCAGCAACACATGCTTACAAGGAAGCCATTTGGCTTAAGAGATTGTGCTAAGATATTGGTGTTGATGCAGGACAGATTATGATTTGTCGTGACAGTTAGAGTGCAATTTGCCTAGCAAAGAATCCAACTTTCTATGCCAGAACAAAGAATATTGATGCATAGTTTCATTGCATGCAAGACATGGTAGAGGATGGGAAGGTAAATTTGGAGAAGGTAGACACTTTGAAGAATGGTGCAGATGCATTGATGTAACCAGTGGGCATAGAGAAGTTTAGATGGTGTTCAGAGTCTATGGGCCTCTTGTTATTTCTATTGGCTCTTACAAGGTGTTCGACAAGTGGGAGAATGTTGGGAATTAAGGCGTCTCAACCTTGGTAATTATTTACATTTATTTATTGTAATGTATTTATTTATTTAGCCTATGTTGTAATTTTGTTGCACATCCTATTTTGTCATTTAGTGTGAAGTGGCACAATGAGTTGTCACTCCACTTGTAAGATGACTAGGATGGTCAACTCACTCCATGAGGAGATAGGCATCCCACTTAGTGGTAGATGTATTTTGCCATGTGTCAGTACTTTGAATAGTGTGTAAGTGAATCTTGACTAAAACGGTTATGACAGATTCCTATGACAGAATCGATGATGTGTAAGAGTCGAAAATAGAAGATACTATGATAGGTGAAGACATGTGTCACAAGGCATCTTGGAAGAAGGCATCTTTGGGTGCTCCAAGGAGGGTTATGACATGTTGTAAGAGAATATGCTATTTTTAGTCAGTGTATGACATATTCTCTTACAGTTGTAAGTTATGACAGTTATGACGAATTCTATGATAGTCGTAAGAGCATCTGTCATTGCCCAACTTGGGAATAGGCAACCATTTTGGGATGGGGTGATATGAGAAGTGTCATGACCATGCTGTAGTGTTGGACAAGTGTACCTAGGCATGTGTTTTGGGCCATAAGGCCAAGTTGGATGCCCATCTCAAGGAAAGTTCATTTTTGCCTTGTAAACTTCTATTTAAGTAGGTGCTTTGAGAGGAGATGTATTATGTGATTGACAGGTACTGTTATGCTACCAGATTGTCTCTAGATATGAGTTTCAAAGACTCCTATAAAGACTTGCATTGCAAGTGTGTTGTAAACCTTGTTGTTTAGATAAGACATTGTGCAGGTTTTGGAGTATGGTGTTTTTCACCCCTAAGGGTTTTCCCCACGTTATATCTTATCTCTCTCTTCTTCTATCTTACATTCTTGTGTTGTGTATTGCTACAATATCTCTGTTATTAGGTTAATAACATTGTAATTGTAAATGTTAAAAAGAATTTGCACTCATCTCTCCTCATTAGATTAGTGTAGGAAGTGATTTCCGCACACCTGGCTTCTTTTCATATTCAAACAAAGGTACTTAAATGAAAAGGTATGGTTACTACCCTTTCGGGTATTTTACCATCCTTTCTCCCTATATTTAAGAGAGGATTCTTCCCTACAATTTGGGAAGTGAAATAACAATATAGAATTTGGAGACTGCATGAAGAGGCCTGTGGAATTAAGTAGAGGAGTTCCCCAAGTTTAGTATATTTTTTAATAGACTATTTTTTGTAAGTGTTCTTTATAACTTGAAGATTCTATTTTGTGGGGTTTTTAAGCAGTAATGGGGTTTCCCACATAAAGTTTGTGTTATGTGAACTTTGTTTTATTTAAAATCTTATTAATATATAGTTGTTATATTTAATCATTATCATAGTTTAAATAAATTTATATGATCTATCATACCAAGGTGTCTAGGTACTCATCCCTCTTAAGTCATATGATATTACACCAATGTTATTCTCTATATCCCCACCTCAATCCCAAATTCTATCACACCTAGAAGGGATACCATCTAATCATTGTATGGATACTATATCTATATAGGACACCAAGCTACTATGAATATGTAAAGTAGTTCCTCATTTCCACTACCAACCTAATCAATTATGATAAGGCCACACCACATACAATTAATCTCAAAACTAGATACAAGGATGATTAGTTTTTTAGCCATGATAACATGACCATCAAGGTCCATGGTTATTAAATGAGAGTACTCAAGCTTCCAAGGTGTGTGATCAATTGAGTTTTTCCTCTATAATAGATGAAGCGGGTGGACATAATTAATTCTTAGTATGGAAATGGTAGAGGAAAGGTTTCCTTCCATCATCTCTCACATCCTTGCATCAACCTTGTGGTGATCAAGTAAAATTTTATTAGGTCATTAAAATAATTATAGCTAGATCTAGTTGAAAACCAATGGAACTATGATCTAGTGGGCACATTCCTCAATTGGTTGAAGAAAATAAATAGTAGGGAGATGAAAAAAATTCTCATGATCCATGTTGAGCTTAGACATCCCTAATTAAACCTAGTGAAACAACAAATCACACATAACCCAACAAATAGGCTATTCACTAATTAGGCAACCACTTAGTTCATGTTGTGCTTCATTTACTTGTCAACCTAGGGATTTGTTTATTGGCATGATATCTATATTATATGTGCATCTTTTGGATTCCAAAAATATTGAGGTCCTAACATTGTGTATAGGGAAAGAAAGTACATAATTTAAGAAAGTAAATGCTTAACATATAAAAGAAAGCTATCCTAAAACTATTTTTAAAAAAATAGATTAGAAAGTACACTGGTTAATGGCTACAAGTTGAATTAAAAAGGATACTGAACTGTAAGTACATATAAAATAACTAGGGAAAAGACTTATCTTCAGTCCACCACAAGTGGGACCTTGCTTGGATAAAATTGAGCTTCTCTCTCTCCCTATTATCGAGCTAGTAATTAAATAAAACTGCTTACAACAATTTTGAAATGGAGAAACTAGAAATTCATTCTTCTATTAATTTCACAAAACCTATTACATTCAATCTATCACAATATCTTCTCTAGATCTTCCTCTACTAGATTATGTCTAATATATACTACTGCTACATGCATCTCCACTACTCTGAATGTGTGGAAGGTGGGTGCTTTATTTAGAAAACAACAACAAAACTAGGAAACTAATTCCTGGATGGGTAAGAGTTACTTTCTTACTGTATTGTACAATATTTAATTGCATATGCCTGAAAGAAGATAAATAGGAAATATATTGAGAAAGATAAGATTGAGTCAGTTGAGTTGTCTATCTTCACACAAACTCCTTCTATGCACATGAGAAGTTGAATTTTGTTAGTTGTTCTTGCTCATCATTTTGTTGCAGGCATGCTACAATTTCAATTACAGGTATGCTACAGTCTTGGTTGTAGATGATCTATAGCCTTAGCTACAAGAAATGAATTTTGGTTGTTATGGGCCAATGACTGATTCTACTACCACCATTTTGTTGCATTCAAACAACTTAGGAACATAGCAAATATCACCACTAAGACAAGAGATGTTATATTACCTTGAAAATAACTACTTTAAATAGACAGTCATTTAATAAATAATATAAATATTAAAATTTGTGCTTTATAGCAATATCTATTAGAAATGGGCTTAAATAGTTTAGTCTTATATGAAATGTAGGTTAAGGTAGAAGACAAAGAGCATAAAATAAAGACATTTATGGGGCTCATCACACCCCCTAACTTAACTTGTTTCTTTTCCTCAAGCAAAAAAAACTTCTTCATAAACATTAAAAATAATTATTTGAAATCAAATGGATCCATGGAGCCATCTTGCTTCAAATAAAATCCTTTTATGTTCCCAATTCTCCTCCATCTCATATCTTTTATCGCTAGGTCTATTGCTTGATTCCCCTTCCAACTATAGATTGGGAATGAAAACAAAGGTGCATGAAAAGCTAAAGGTAACCAAACAAACCTGAACCTCCTGGCTAAATCAATGTGCCTATGCACCCTTTAAACAACTGCCCTAAAATTTTACATAGAATGGGGCTCTTTCTATTACATAGCTTAAGGGTCAGTTCTTGCCACCTCTGTTGACAATATCTAAATGAATCATTACCTATTTGAGGCACATGTTCCAAATATTAATTATGTGTTGCAACCTAATAACACACAATCTAATTGACAACTTGTGGCATGTTCATCATCTCTACCCACTCATCTGCTACTTTATTAGTGTCCTTGGCTTCACCCCTAGTTCGAAGAGGGGTAGTGTTTTCATATTCAAAGTATTTTAACACTTCCTCTCCCTTTTTCTTCTTATTATGCATGTACACATTTAAAGATTTTAATTACACATCTCTAATGTACAAGTTGGGATTCCATTTTGCATTATACAAGACAATAAGATCATGCAAATAAATTTCACATAGTTGATGTTGTATTTCAACCATTCTTCCTTGATAAGATTTGATGAATGATCTTGGGGTGTCTATTTTAGGGGACAAATTACAATAGATACTCAGATTGGAAACTTAACCATTTCTCTTTCAATTATAGGGCATATACCCTAGCTAGAGGCCTACAATATTACGTAGTTGAGATTGAAGAGCCTTATCAGGTTGTCAATCAAGTAGCAAAACTACACTACAATGCAACAAATTTTAATAGAAAATAACCCTCCTTTTATTACAATCAACAAAGTACAGATTACATTCAAACTTCAATTATAGAGCATTTTCATAGAGACCAAATTGACTTTTCCATCAACAATTTTTTTTCCAATTCTTCATACAATATAGTCCAATCGAACATTCCCCATTGTGAAAGCCACTTCCCTTGTTGTCCCCTCCCCTATCTCTACATTCCCTTGCTATCCAAGGAAAATAGTTCATTTCAACTTCCACAAGCAAACAATCTCCACATGATTAACTATCGAAGACCAAATGAACCATCGAACCACATAGTCTTCAACTCCATCCCATCAGGCTATCAAGGAGATGGATTAGGAAATCCCTTCGATATAGAATGTCTCATCTAAAAAGCATGTAGTACCATGCATCCACATTGGCATGCAGAACCATCCAATCGACTCTTCGAAGAAACCGAACTCAAAGTCCCGTCGACTTCCATTCTCCTGCCAATGAGCATAAACGCCTTGTATCAGATTGTCAAAGGGACAAATAAGAGATTCCCGTCAAAGTGATCAAATCCCACTAAAATACATTGCATCATTGCATCAAGTGGACAACTTAACACCTTCCATCAATACATGAGAGTCCTTCTAATGAAGAGTACAACCACCACGGTATCGGTGCATGGAAGGGACTGTATCCAAAGTCCCAACAACAACAAAATGTCACTTCAACGAAGGAGGAAACACTAATCAATAGAGAGCTTACCAGGTCATCAAGGGGACTGTTCACTAAGTCCCACCAAAAAATAAATGTCAAATCGATGATGGAATAACACCAACAATAGCTAAGGTTTGTCAAAAAGAACTTCAATGCATCTGCAAAACACAACAAAACTGAGAACAAAATTTTTCTTATGTACATATTGATGCGGATAGTTTGAGAGCTTGAGATGCTCCTGCATCAAACACCTCAGGAAGGAGAAATGTTCCATGAGTGGAGACTCAAGAACATTTAGGCCAATCTAGAATTGACATTCCAAACTGAGCCAACTCATGTGCCTTCAACCAAGTTGCTTCATCCACTGATTTACCCTTCCAGCGAACCAGGTACTCCATGTACTCTTTACCAAGTGTTTTCTTAGCAACCCTAGAATCAATGATCTCATCTACTTCTTCAATTTGCTTCTTAGGTAGCTGATTCACCCAATCTATATTATCCGTGATATTTGCAAGCAAAAGTGGTTGACTACTTGCCTCCCCTTTAAAATATTTATATAAATCACTGACATTGAAGATAGGAGATATATCTACATGCTCTAGAAGTTCAACTTTGTAAGCATTGGCTGAAAACTTGCGTAGAATCTGGAAAGGACCTATTTTCTTCCATTTTAACTTATTATAGGTTCCCTGTGGAAACCTTTCCTTTCTCAAATGAACCCAGACCAGTTCACCAATCTCAAATTCCTGCTCTCTCCTATGATGATCAACAGATTCTTTGTACTTTGTCGTACTCTTCTCTAACTTTTGTTTCACCTCTTGATACAAATCTCTAATATACTCTACAAAATCCTCTACCACGACACTTGTTCTCACCAGGTCTATACTATCTCTGAGTTCATTTACGCCCCTAGGGCTGAAACCATACACCACATTAAATGGACTTTTTCCAATACTCCTATTAACTGAATTGTTAGAGGCAAACTCTGCCCGTGGCAACAACAAGTTCCACTATTTTGGTTTGACTCCAATCAAAAATTGAAGGAGATTACCCAAACTCCTGTTCACAACTTTAGTTTGACCATCTGTTTGTGGATGATAGGCTAAACTAAAACCCAAATGTGTGCCTAATTTCTTCCACATTGTGCACCAGAAATGGCCAACAAACTTTGTATCCCAATCAGATATGATACTCCTTGGCAAGCCATGTAACCAAACTATTTCTTTGAAAAATAAATTTGCTATATGGGAAGCATCACTAGTTTTCTGACATGGAATAAAATGAGCCATTTTAAAAAATCAATCAACAACCACAAAAATATAATCATTACCTCTTTGAGTTTGAGGTAGTCCCAGAACAAAATCCATGCTAATGTGATCCCACGGTCTCTCTCAAATTGGTAATGGTTGATATAGTCTAGTATTTTGCTTCATACCCTTTGCATGCTAACAAATTATGCATCCTTGTACCATCTTCTTGACATCAATGCTCATTCTTGGCCAATAATAACTCTCATTCAATAGAGCTATTATTTTATCTACTCCAAAATGTCCACCCAATCTGCCACTATGCTTTTCTCTAATTAGATTCTCCCTCATGGAGCCTCTAGGAATACATAACTTCCTTCCCTTGAACAATAGGTTCTCTTGAATGAAATACTCCAGCCATGGAGTTCGATCCAATTCCACTAGATTCTTGCATGCTAACCATGCCTCTTTGAAATCTAGGTCTTGTTCATACAACTCACCCAAAGCATCAAAACCAACAACATTCACTTTCATCTCATTCAACAATAAAGTTCTCCTACTTAGTGCGTTAGCAACTCGATTGTATTTTCCACTCCTATGTTTTAACACAAAAGAATAACTTTGTAAAAACTCAATCCACTTCATATGCCTCTGGTTCAACTTACCTTTGCTATTTATGAAATGTAGGGTATGATTGTCTGTATACAACACAAATTCTTTTGGTAGAAAATAATGCCTCCACTTCTTGAGCGCTTGTACAGTTTCATAGAACTCCTAGTCATGCACAAAATATTTCCTCTTAGCTTCATTCAACTTCTTGCTGAAGTACACTATTGGTCTTCCCTCTTGGCTGAGAACTCCTCCTATTACTATTCCACTTGCATCACAATCCACTTGGAAAACTTTTCCAAAGTTTGGCAGCGCCAACACAGGCTGTTATGTTACCTTATTCTTCAACAACTAAAAACTTTTCTCTATTGTAACCGTCCACTTAAATTCTTTCCTTACTCCCTTCATTGTTTTAGTTATGGGAGCACAAATTTTGCTGAAATTTCTTATAAACATCTGATAGAATCTTGCTAACCTGTGAAAACTATGAGCTTCAAACATACTCCTTGGTGATGGCCATTCAACAATAGCCTTTACCTTCTCAGGGTCTGTTTTCAACCCTTCTTATGAAACTACAAATCCCAAGTACACTAACTCCTTCATGAAAGTACACTTTTTCAGATTCACCATTAGTTTTTCTTCATTCAATCTTTGTAAGACAACCCTAATATGTTCTAAATGTTCTTCTTTTGTTTTACTGAAAATTAAAATATAATCAAGGTAAACTATGACAAACTTACCAAGATAGGGCTTCAACATTTGATTCATCAATCTCAAGAATGTAATGGGTGCATTTGTCAATCAAAATGACATGACCAACCACTCATACAATCCATCATCTTGAATGTTGTCTTCCACTCATCCCCTTCATGGATTCTGATTTAATGGTACCCACTTTTTAAATCAATCTTCGTGAAGTACCTTGTTCCACTCAAACAATCCATTAAATCATCCATTCTGGGTAGTGGGAATCTATATTTGATGGTGATCTTATTAATTGCATGGGAGTCTATAAACATCCTCCATTCACCTCCCTTCTTAGGCACTAATACTGCAAGTACATCGCATGGACTGAGACTTTCCCTAATTAGTCCTTTGTCCAACAGCTCCTATACTTGTCTATTTATTTCCTCATTCTCTTGAGGTGTGATCCTATACGGTGCTTTGTTTGGTAAACTTGCACCTGGGATCAAATCCATACAGTGACTGATTTCTCTTACTAGTGGCAGTCCATCCATCTGGCAACTCCATCATTATATCAGCATACTCATCAACTAATTCCTAAATTCCTCCTTGCAGCCTCTCCTCTTTTTCTGTTGTCATGTTTTGAAATGGTTGGGCAACAAATACATAACAAACACCATCCTTCTTCAAATCCGTCAGGAACTTCTTTCCTAAGACAAGACACACCCTAGAAGTACTTTCTATATCTTCATCTTTATCCTTCATAGGATTTAGAATAAATTCTTGTCCATCCTTCTTAATGGTATATGTATTACTCTTGCCATCATGAACAACTTGTCTATCAAATTGCCACGGTCTTCCCAGCAAGATATGATAGGCATCCATTGGCATTACATTACATAGTATTTCATCCTTGTAATTACCAATTTGGAAATTAACCAAGCATTGTTCCCTTACCACTAATTGGTGCTCCTTCTGCAACCATGAGATGCTTCATTCTTTTCAGGCAACTATCTATAATCACTTTACAACACTTGCCACTTGACTTGCATTTGGTTGTGAACAAATTTCTTCTCTGTATTGATTATGCTTCTACCTTTTCGAGACTTAACAAGATCTTTCTTATCATCAAAGACTCTCCGTCCTCTGGGTCTTTTCCATGCTTTGAATTTTCTACTACATCTTTTGCTTGGGCCACATGAACTTTGGTCTCTTTTCCCTTACCTCCACCTTGAACTTGTGGACATTCAAAAGACCTATGTCTGATCTCTCCACATTGGTAGCATGTACCAGTGAAGCCTTTACCTCTTCCTCTTCCAAAATTACCTCTTCCTCCAAAAGAGTCTCCTCTTCCTCAGAAGTTTCCTCTACCTCCCATTTCCTGAGTTTGAGAGGTACCATCTTAATCTTGTTTGGTAGAATATCCTCTTCTACCACTGCTCTGCCCTCTGCCACAAGCATTTATGCCTCTACCCTTGTTATTATTTTGTTGTTTCCTATTCAGCTTCTCTTCGGCCATCAATGCACATTGGTAGGCCTCTTCCACACTCTGTAATCTGAGCAATCTAATCTCATCTTGTATGGACACCCACAAGCCATTTAGGTACCTTGCGACTTGCCCAACCTCATTCTCCATGTGGTCTGCTTGAATTCTCAATCAGTAAAATTCTTTTGTGTATTCCTTGACACTGGATTCTCTTTGCTTCAAGTTCTACAATTTTATAAACAAATTTATCTGATAGTCTGCAAGCATGAATTTTGTCTTCAATTTGTTTACCATTCAATCCCATGACTTTATCTTCTCCTTGCCTTTACTTTGTCTATCAGTCTATAAATGATCCCACCACAGGGATGCATGCCCTTTCAACTTTGCACAGGCATATTTTAACTTCTTGTCTTCTTCTGTACCTTCAAAGTCAAAGTACTTCTCCATCTCGGCGATCTAATCCAACAATTCATCTAAATTCAAGTTACCACTATAGTCTGGAGGATTAAAACGGGGTCTGGTATTTATTCTAGTTAGGGATCAAATGAACCTCTCTTCTCCTTAATCAAGCTCAGGTTGGTTTTCTTCTCCTTCAACTTCAACCTACGCTTCTTCATCATCACTCAAGTCTTCGACATGATGACCTCTTCATTGTGCAACTTCAACAGCCTCCAGTTTGGCCATAATTCCTCTCAACATCTCCATTAAGATAGGATCTACATCTCTTCACACCCCTCTTCCTCTGCTACATCCTCTTTGTGCCATTTTTACGCAAGTCCTCTGCAGTTATAGGTCTTCTTCCTTTGCTCACTTATGCACAACAAATTCCCTTCAGGACTTCGTAATCTCTTTGACACTTTCTCTAGGAGCAAACCTACTCTGATACCACTTGACACAGTCAAGATCAAAGAGCCTTATCAGGCTATCAATCAAGCAGCAAAACTAAACTACAATGAAACAAATTTCAACAGAAAATAACCCTCCTTTTATTGCAATCAATAGAGTACATATTACATTCAAAGTTTAATTACAAAGCATTTTCACAAAGACCAAATTGACTTTTCCATCAATAGTTTTTTTTCCAATTCTTCATACAATATAGTCCAATTGATCATTCCCTATTATGAATGCCACTTCCCATGTCATCCCCTCCCCTATCTCTACATTCCCCTGCTATCCAAGGAAAATAGTTCGTTTCAACTTCCACCAACGAACGGTCTCCACACGATTAACTGTCGAAGACCAAATGAACCCTTGAACCACATAGTCTTCAACTCCATCCCATCGGGCTATTGAGGAGATGGCTTAGGAACTCCCTTTAACATAGAATGTCTCATCTAAAAAGCATGTAGTACCACGCATCCACATTGGCATACAAAACTGTCCTATCAACTCTTTGAAGAGACTGAACTTAAAGTCCTATCGACTTCCATTCTCCCATCGATGAGAGTCAATGCCTTTTATCGGGTTGTCGAAGGGACAACTAAGAGAGTCCCACCAAAGTGATCAACTCCCACCAAAATACATTGCATCATTGCATCGAGGGGACAACTTAACACCTTCCACTGATACATGAGAGTCCTTCCGATGAAGAGTACAACCACCACGGTATCGGCCCATTGAAGGGATTGCATCCAAAGTTCCAACAAAAACAAAATGTCACTTCGATGGAGCAAACACCAATCCATAGAGATTTTACCATGTCATTTAGGGGACTATTCACTAATTCCCACTGAAAAAGAAATGTTAGATTGATGATGGAATAACACCAACAACAACTAGGGTTTGTCAAAAAGAACTTTAATGCATCTGCAAAACACAACAAAATTGAGAACAAAAATTTTGTTATGTACATATTAATGCAGATAGATTGAGAGCCCAAGATGCTCCTACATCACAATCAATCAACTGTATAGTAAGTTGGGCAATTTTTTCAACTTTTTCATTCAATCTTTTCATCTCTTCTTCTTTTTTCTCTTAGTTCCTTACTAAATTTATCTTTAATTTATTTTTGTTGTAGGGCCCATTCTTTTTGCATAGCCTTGATGGTTGTGTCCCTTTTCCATAATAGTTCCTCAATGCTAGGCCCATCAGTTTGTGTGGCCTTTGTGTCTCCTTTATTAACAATAGACAATATAGAAAAAGATAAAGAATCAACTACCTTATCACATGTGGCAACTACTGCAGGTTGATCTTGAGTAGGTTTCTTTGTGGATCTAGTTTGGGAAAGGTCTACGTCTATTCATTCTATCTTCTCTTTCACCACTTGTTCTAGCATATCTAATTTTCCATTATGGCTTTCATATTACTACAATTAGGCCTCTAGCTATGAAATTCTCTTCAAAGTAGTAGGGCAACTCAGTATCTTTAGTTGTGGCTACAGGGACCTATTCTTCTTCAAACTCCCCTAATGTAGGCTCTGATGAAGGGATTGATTCCTCATCAGGATGAAAGCTAAAGCTACTTGGTGTTTCTATAATCTCCATAATATTGCTAGTTGACTGTGCTTCCTTCCTAGAAGTCAAATCACCATTTATTACAACATAGGTTGTATGTGGCATAGGATCCTTTTGCTTTGCCCCTACTCCTTTGGTCAATGTGAGCACCTAAGATTTGAAATACTAGACCCATAGGCTACTTCTTGCTTCTTCTAAGTAGGTGTTAGGGTTAGGGAAAATCAGACCAATAAACATTAACAATTATAACCCAAATATAACAATGAGGAATAACACAAAAGAGATCAACACAGAAATTTAACGTGGTTCAGCCAACATGGGTTACATCCACATAAACTTAGCCATCCAATGATTTTATTATCTAGTGCAAAATAGATTACAATCTCATGAACACATCATTGTAACATACATCCCAATCGCTTATAACAAGATTTTTGGAAGCTTCTAGAATTAGGGTTTTGCAATGTCATTTTTCTTTTGTCAGTTAACAAAAATTAACAACCGACTTTGATCGTGCAAAAAAGAGGGAATTACTTGTGTACAGTACTTTCATGATTAGTCACCACATACCAACAATCTCCCACTTGGAGACTGATCAAGCTCCACACAAAATAATCTCCCACTTGGAGACTGATCCTGGACGACATCACTACACTTGCAGCTCCCACTGGATTACAAGCTTGGCTGGTTTCTTATATCCACCATTATCAGTTGTGAAGGCCAATAGAAATTGATGAGGAAATTAGTTTCTCCTGTGTAACTGCCTTTGTGAACATATCTATAGGATTTTGACTTGTGTGAATTTTCTCTAGCTTCAATTGCCCATCCTCCAAAACTGACAGAATGAAGTGGTATCTAAGTTGTATATGCTTAGTTTTTGAATGCAGAGCTAAGTTCTTAGCAAGATGAATGGCACTCTGTCTATCAATGTACAAAGGGATATCTTCTTGTTGTTGCCCCAATTCCTCTAGAAAATGTTGTAACCAAATCATCTCCTTGCTAGCTTCTGTAGCAGCAACATACTCAGCTTTAGTGGTTGAAAGAGCAACAACCTTTTGCAGCCTTGAAATCTAATTGATTGTAGTACCTCCTAGAGTAAAAACATACCCTGTAGTACTCCTCCTACTATCAATATCATCCGCCAGATCAGAGTCAACATATCCTTTTAGAGCAGAATTTATTCCTCCAAAACATAGTTTCTTTGAAGTAGTACCTCTCAAATATTGGAGAATCCATTTTACAACATTCTAATGTTCCATTCCTGGATTGCTCATATACTTTCTCACAACTCCCACTGCATGTGCATTATCTGGCCTTGTGCATACCATTGCATACATCAAGCTGCCAACTACTAATGCATATGGTATCTTAGACATTTTGTCTTCCTCCTCTTGTGTCTTTGGACACATCTCCTTAGTCAACTTAAAATGACTAGGCAAATGTGTATTAACTGCTTTTGCATTCTGCATGTTAAACCTTTTCAACACCTTCTCTACATACTCACTTTGAGACAAAAATAATTTTCTGTTTGTCCTCTCCCATGTGATCCTCATACCAAGGATTTGTTTTGTTGCACCCAAATCCTTCATAGAAAATGAATTTGCTAATTTCTGCTTAAGTTCATTAATATGTTGCATGTTAGACCCAACAACAAGCATGTCATCAACATAAAGCAACATGATAATATAGCTGCCGTTACCCAATTTCTTGAAATAAACACAATAATTAGAATGACATCTTTTGTAACCTTGTTCATCCATAAAACTATCAAATTTCAAATACCATTGCCGAGGTGCTTGCTTCAGGCCATACAAACTCTTCTTTAACTTGCACACAAAATCCTCCTTACCCTTGAGCTCATATCCCTTTGGTTGTTGCATGTATATTTCCTCTTCCAAATCCCCATGGAGAAAAGCTATTTTTCACATCTAGCTATTCAAGATGCAAGTCTTCTGCAACTACAAGACTCAGAATAGTTCTAATAGAAGTCATCTTTACAACCGGAGAAAATATTTCATCAAAATCTATACCTTTTTTCTGTGTAAAAACTTTTACCATGAGTCTGGCCTTATATCTTTTCTTGCCTCCATCTTCTTCCTTCAACTTGTAAACCCATTTATTTGGCAATGCTCTTTTACCTATAGGTAATTGGACTAAGTCCCAAGTCTGATTCTACAGCAAGGAATCCATTTCCTCTTTCATGCCTAGCTCCCACTGCTTTTTGGTATCTACCTGCATTGCTTCTTCATAACCTTCAGGTTCACTAGAGTTAGTTAATAATATATAATATAATGATGGAGAAAATCTTTCAGGAGGTCTAGTTATCCTTGTAGAATGTCTAACACTTGCAGTAGTCTGTGGGATAACTTGTTTTTGCTGAGCATCAGGTACCACTAGTATTTTATTTTCTGGAATCTCATCCAGCACCACATATTCCTTTTTGGCCTGTTCATGCTTCTTTTCCTGCAGCTAATACTTATACATGACCTTCTCATTGAATATAACATCTCTACTCCTAATGATTTTATGATTTTCATAATCCCATAACTGATAACCAAATTCATCTACTCCATATCTAATCAAGGTACATTTTTTAGACTTAGCCTCAAGCTTGGTTCTATTTTCAATATCAACATGGACAAAAGCTTCACAACCAAAGGTTTTTAGAAATGAATAGTTTACCTTTTTGCCCATCCATGCCTCCTCTGGAATGCCACCATCCAAAGGATTTGAAGGTCCCCTATTTATTAAATAAACAATGGTATGTACATCAGCCCAAAAGTGTAGGGGTAGTCCAGCATGCAACCTCATGCTCCTTGCACACTCCATAATGGTCCTATTCATCCTCTTAGACACACCATTTTCTTGTGGGGTTCCAAGAACCATTTTTTGCCTACGGATTCCATTATATGAACAATAATTCTCAAATTCTCTTCTACAATACTCACCTCCATTATCAGATCTGAGACACTTCAACTTTGTTCCTATCTCATTCTCAACCAAAGCTTTCCACTTTTTAAAAGTTTGAAATACTTCTGATTTTTGTTTTAGGAAATACACCCATGTTTTCCTAGTTGCATCATCAATAAAAGTAACATAATAGCAAGAGCCACCAAGAGAAGATACCTGAGCTGGTCCCCATACATTTGAATACACAAGCTCTAATTTCTCACTCTTCTTCTCTTTCCCAACTTTGAGAAATCAAACTCTTTTTGTTTTCCATAAATACATTTTGTACAGAACTCCATATCAATCTTCTTCAGACTTGGTAGCAACTTTCTGAAGTGAAGGATCTTCATCCCTTTCTCACTCATGTGCCCAAGTCTATGGTGCCACAATTCTATTTCTGTCCCTACAGCAAGTGATATAACTAATTCAGTAGCAACTGTTTCTATAGCAGCTAAGGTAGAATAAGTATTACTAGTACACAAATACAATGTGACTACCTTTTCACCTTTAGCTACTACTAATGCACCTTTAGTGACCTTCCATACTTTGTCTAAAAAGGTAACTATACAGCCTTCACTACCCAGTTGTCCTACAAAGATTAAATTCCTTCTCAAATTTGGAACATGCCTTACCTCTTGTAGCAACCATTCATTTCAATTCTGCAACTTGATTTTTATCTTTCTTTTTCCAACAATATGACAAAGTTCATCATCACCCAAATATACTTGTCCAAAATCACCTTGAACATAATCTACAAAATATTTCCTATGGGGTGTGGCATGAAATGAAAGCCCCTAAATCTATTACCTAGGAATCATTAGCATTATCTAAACGCATAATTAAAGCATCTTGTAATTTATTTCTTGCAACATTAGCTTCCTTACTGTCATCATGTTGTCTGTCTCCCTGTTTGCCCTTTTGAGACCAACAATCCTTCTTCAAGTGTCTTGGCTTTCCACAGTGCTAGCAATCCATTCTTCCTCTAGATTTAGATATACCTTTTTTTGACTTTCCTTGTGACTTCCCACGATTTGTAGGGCTTTTTCCTCTTTCCTTTGTTCTTCCCCTATTCTCTACAGTTAAAGCATTACCATATGTTGAAGTTTCACCTGTTCTTTTCTGTAACATTTCCTCACTAAGGATAACACCAACAACATCATCAACTTTCAAAGTATTTGAACCAGAGACATAGTTACTTACAACCATTACCAAGCTATTCCATCTTTTTGGCAAAAAACATAAAACCAAGAGAGACCTCACCTCTTCATCAAATTTCACTTTTATAGAAGTTAAGTGACTGGTTATCATATTAAACTCATTTAAATGATCTAACACAGATCTACCTTCAATCATTTTTAGATTAAACAAATGCTTCATGAGAAATACCTTATTAGAGGCTGAGGTTTCATACAATTTGGCCAAAGCTTTCATTAGTTCACTTGTTGTCTTCACTTTTGTTATATTGAATGCCATAGATGGTACTAGGCATAGCTGAATGGTTCCCAGTGCCTTTCTATCTAGAAGTTCCCAATCCTCATTAATCATTGCTGTCAGTTTCTTGGCTACTCCTTCCAATGGCCTCCATAAATCTTTTTGATATAGATAATCCTCCATCTGCATCTTCCATAATTGATAGTTTTGCCCATTGAATTTCTCTACCTTCGATTTTCCCTCGTCCGCCATTGCTCCCACTTAACTATGAGACTCCCACTCAATCGTGAGACCTTCCTACAAACGATAATCAAACACAACCTGCTTTGATACTAGTTGTTAGGGTTAGGGTAAATCGGAGTAATAAACACTAACAATTATATGCGGATTAAATAACCCAAATATAACAATGATGAATAACATAAAAGAGATCAACACATAAATTTAACATGGTTCACCCAATATGGGCTACATCCATAGAAACTCATCTATCAAATGATTTTATTATCCAGTGCAAAATAGATTACAATCTTGTGAATACATCATTGTAACATACATCCCAGCCACTTATAACAAGCTTTTTGGACGCTTCTAGAATCAGGGTTTTGCAATGTCATTTTTCTTTTCCAGTGAGGATACATAACTTGTGTATAGTACTTGCATGATCAGTCACCACATACCAATAGTAGGTCTAGTGGAGGAGGGGATACTAGAGGTTTCATGAATGCTAGCCCTTTCAACTACATGCTCTTTATCTAGCATTATTGTAGGCTCATCTTGGGATGTTGCAAACTTGGTTTCTTCCTCTACCCCTCTGCCTCTCTACTTCTTCATCTGATTCAAGATGAACTATCACTCGTCTCCTTTCCCTTAATCTCCTACCATGTGGCCCTACCCCAATGGGGTCTAATGTCCTAACATTGTCTACTACCAGGGAACTTCCTATGTGGCATTTGGAAAATTAGTTTTGCAAATTTTCTTTATAGGTAATTGAATTAGACAATAGTGAGAAAGTGCATTAGGCCTTTCTTTTTGGTACTCCTTAGCCATTCTATGTAATAAATTTAGCAATAAAATGGGCACATTTACCAACTTGTTATGGTAGAGATGGCTTAAGAGCTTAAAGTGAACTATGTACAACAAGGACTACCTTCCTTCACATGTGATGTATCTGATGATATATGTTGTGATTTATGCCCAAAATATTGACAGTGACAACCTCTTTATTCCTTGTGATGAATGGTCAAATTGTTCTCCAACTGTTGCAAACTCATTTCTAGCTCTAGTAGCATCTACCCTTGCTTCCCATAGCTCCCCAACGACAGGAAACCTTGAGACTTATGCTATGATATCCTTTAAAAAATTTACACACAACCCTCTAACTACCATCACATCATCATTCAATATTTGAGAAAACTCATGAGCGATCTCATCATTATAACCCTCAAATTTTCCAAAGTAACTCATCCAACTTTCTTTTTTAAAAATGGCTAATATAGTAGGGTCATGTAAAAGGGTTGTGTGATCAGTGGGTTCCTACCTAATAATATTGCTTCCCATGGCTACAAGTAAGCCTATAGTAGGGAGGTTGAAACTTGTGGCTTGATGCTTGAAAAACAGTGAAATTTTGGTAGAATTGGCATGATTGTGACAAAAGAACAAGGAAATAGGCCAAGAAATGTACATCCATATGGTAGAAGAAAGTTGAGTTGGTGGTTCATGTAAGGTAAGTTGCCACAATAAATGGACATGATTATTCATACCACCTAGTATATGGGTGTAGTTATGGAGAGTTACACCAATTATGAAGAGTTCATACAAAATCATGTTGGCATGCATGTGTACTTACCACCCAATAAAAGATCACTTGTCCACAAGTGACGAGAAGAGTGTATTGTAAGGTAAGGGCATGTGTGATGGACATTAAGGACTAGAAATGGTGGCATGGGAGTGAATGAGGAATTAAAGCACTTGTTTAAATGCACATGTTATTAAATGATCAATATATAAAAATTAATCATTAACAAAATAAAAAAGCAACTTTTCCTATAAATATATACATTATTACCAATGACAACACACTGATGTGACATGAATGGCATGTATGGCATGAAAATATGAATTTGATTGGAAGAAATGATGTTGAATCTAGATTTGATTGATAGGTGGTATACATAAGATATTGTACTTGGAGCTAATCCATGTGGAGAACATGTATATGAGGGAATGATGTTTATTGATGGGGTGATATATTAATAGGAATGAGAATGAGGAATATGATGAATGGAATTATAGAAATAAATCCATTATCTTGGAGCATAACATGCAATGAAGGATGGTATGGAATGTAAAGAAGCAATGGAAGTTGAGTAGAAGGAAGTGAATGTGGCTAGTGTCAGAGAAGTAAGGGATGAGCTAATGAACTTGTGGTGTCCTGAGCTACAAAAGAGAAGTTATGCTAAATTAAACATGGTTGTTGTTATAGTGAAGGAAAAGTCAATATGCAGAGTGTTCTTATTTCATGCTTGTGAAATCTATAGTGGTTGCAAGTTCACCCATAGCATATTAGTAGAAGAAAAGCTCTTGCAGCAATGCACATCTAGCCCATAGAAAATTTTAGTTTGCTAGAAGCTAGCTAGATTTCATTTTAAGGGACCTGTAGCAACATTTGGATTACCTACAACAAAGTCAGGAAAAAAATATTGGTTTGACATTTTATTTAATTATAGATCTATTACTAATAAAAAGAGTTCAGTACTGACTAAGTGGATAAGACTGCCACTCCACCCATCCAGAGCAAAAGTTTCCCCAATAGTACATATTTGGTGTATCACACCATATTACATTACATCATATATCATGTATTACTCCCAAATAGCACAAAATCATATAAAAAAATACATCCCTATTAGTATCACAATTACAACATTAGATCTCAAAAAATAGTATTATGCTATACTATTCATTTTTACCCATTTGACATTTATTGTTCACCTTCATCCTAATCTATAATCTATGTTGTCCTCAATAACTTTGTCATACTATTCACCTTCATCCTAATCTGCAATAAGTGTTCTATCCTCAAAAGCTTTGTCATACTATTCACCTTCATCCTACTCCGCAATCTATGTTTTGTCTTCAATATCTTTGTCATTCATTCCATCTTTACCTACTTTGTCTTTATCAATGTATTCCTATTTTTACTTTCCTTATAGGGATCAAACCCTTTGTATGCCCCCAACAGAGGAGATATCCTATCTATGTCTCCTTGATTATCAAAATTCTAAAAACATACTTACAAATCTCTTACCATCGCATCCCTTCTGAGTTCAAATTGTTGTTGTTTGCAGTATAGGTTTTGGAAATCAATGTATTCCTTGTGAAATTTTTGTTCCACCTTTCTAAGGTCATGTGGCCAAAACTCTGTGAATTTTACATCTGACCTAAAGATTACTATTGATCCTTCATCTATAATATGCATAAACCTCTCTATTGGAATCTCTAGTGTCATTGATACATGTTGGACAATTTATAATATTGTGAGTCTATTAATAGACTAGGTAAGAATTCTCCTTTTGTCCTAGTAATAATCTTCATTCCTTCCTTTCCATAAGAACCATAGAATTTATTGGTTTGACATTATTATGAATGTTATTTTCTAATATTTGGAGGGAAGGGAATCAAACCTTAGGTGGGGCAATGCCTAAGCTTAAAGGCTCATCTTATGCAATAACCATTATGTCACCATGTGTTGCTAAGAATTGGGAGGGAGCTTGATTGGCATGATTTTGGCTCGTCTAAAGGAAATTTTGAATGAACGTGTCCTTGTCAAACGACTTATTATAGAGCTTCAAGCAGTGTCCATTAACCATTAGTCAAAATTAGACTATGTTGGCAAGAGACACTATATGGACTCATGAATGTTGTCATTGATGGCAATAAAGGTTATCCCACACATCCGCAAGACATGATAGGTCCTCACCGGAAGTCAGATTGAAGAAGTGTTAAGGTCCGGTAAGCAAGAACAGAGCAGTCAGTAAGGTCCGACAGACAGATCCGGATCTCTTAGAGGAAGTATCTTGGTGAAGTGCAGATTTGGGGAAGTCAAGAGGACTACTTTGAGTGATAGATTCCAAGGATTTATCCTTTGGTGATAGGTGAAGAAAAAGATATGAATACTTGAGTATCAGGTTCCTGATTGGCAGTGTGGACAGAGGAAGAACTGACTGGCAGAACATCAGACATTATTCTGGATGTGTTACTGATAATGGTAAAGGTTATTAAGGCATAAGTTATGATTGGCCGACATGATTGATGACGTCTACAAGTATATCCTTGATCCGCATTACTTGGTGTGCAAGGATTCAGCCGACAGATCAGAGTTTGAGGAAATTATTGACTGTTCCAGATGCCGACTAGAAAGGTGATGAAATCACTTGTACGGATATATATATATATATATATATATATATATATATATAGGATTGATTTAGATGTGAGTGTGTGTGTGGTTTATTGTGTAGTGTGAAAAAAAGTAGAAGAGCAGAGTGAAGATAGTAGAAGAGATCTGGAATGTGACAGTACAACTGCATCAAGAGAGAGTAAGAATGAAGTGCAACAGATCAGTTTATTGAGCTTAACCGGAACTGAATCTCAACATGTGTGGATGCTTCTCATCAATTCAAACATTGTGTTACCTTCATTTTCTATAGACAGTGAGTCTCTTGTGAGTAGTGTGCTCAGGTAGTAAGCCCTAAATTGGCAAGTGCCATTTTGTATCTTCTATTCTTCTAACAAAGAATAATATCTTGGGTTAATCACCCCGTGGTTTTTTCCCTTAATAGGGTTTCCATGTCAAAATCATTGTGTCATGTGCATTGGTGTTATTTACATTTCATAGTTATGCTTGCTTATAGAATCTGATGTTGCATTAACTGTTAAGAAAGCACAGAAAGTTGAATTATTAGGATAACTGATTCACCCCCTCTCTCAGTTATCAACAGACTACCCAGGCCAATAGTTGTCAACTTGACTGTTCCATTTGGAAACATTACTTCTATATCATATGGACCAATCCATCATGTCTACAATATCCCTTTATGATCTTTGTTTGAATCATATAGCAATGCTCAATCACTAGGCTAAAATTCCTTGGTTTTAATGAATCTATCATGCCATTACATCCTCTAGTTTTGGATTATTTTTGTATGGTTGACTACTTCTTTTCTTAACTCATCCAGTGTAGTCAATTGCATGATTCCCTTCTTTTGTGCTTCAGAAAAATCCATTCCAAGTTCAAGGGAAATCCTTAGAGTCCTATGTTCAAATTCAATAAGATGGACAACTTTATTACCATAGACTAATTCGTACCTGGTGTGAACCTTGTTGTAGTTTTCCATGTGGTTTGGTATGCCCCTACAACCTCTAGAAGGAGTTCTTCCCAACCATGATGATGTAGAGCTACTATCTTGGTAAAAATTCTCTCCAATTCTTTATTTGTGACCACCTAGCCATTAGATTGTGGATAATATAGAGTGGAATTTTTATGGTGCAATTGGTATTCCCAAACAAGAGCTACTATCAAATTTGAAGTAAACTATGGTCCCTGATCAGTGATGATCTCCCCTAGGACTCCATGACATGTGAATATTTCCTTATATAAAAATTTAGCTATGTTTTCATCCTTGGCATGTGTTAGAGCTTTCACTTCAATCCATTTGGTTAGATAATCAGTGTGCAAACCAATATGTATTCCTTTTTTTGGATGGAGGATCAATGGGTCCTACAAAGTCTAGTCTCCATTTATCAAATGGCTCCAACACTAGTTGTGTTTGTAGGGGCATCTCATTTTATCGAGTGGACTTTCCCATTCTTTGGAAGTGATCATAGTGGCAATGTATACAAGATGGAATCTTTGTGTAGCATGGGATAATAGTATCCATTGGTCAACACCTTGGAATTTGTTCACATAGCCACAAAATTTCCCCCACAAGATTCAGCCGGATAGGCTAGGACGATGTCAAAAACATCATTCTCCCTTATACACTAGCACATGATATTATTAGGTCCAATGTAAAAGAGATATATTTTAATCCATGAATAGGGAAGACTTCTTTCCACTAGGATATGCTTCTCCTTGGGTGAGAAATGTGGAGGTACTTTTCCTATAACCAAATAGTTAGAATAATCGACATACCAAGGAGTATTAATTGTTAATGCAAACAAATGTTCATCTAGGAAGGAATCATCAACAATGGCACTTTCATCATTAGAAGTGATGTGAGAAAGAAAATCTACAACCACATTGGCTTTACCAGGCTTGTCTAGAATGGTAATATCAAATTCCTACAACAATAACAACCAACACACTATTCTTCCATTCACTATTGGTTTGTTCATCAAATATCTTATTGTTGAAGGGTCAGTATGAATGAAAATAGGGTAACTAGTGACAAAATTTATTGATTGCATACACAACTAAAAGAAATTATTTTTTAGTGACTATATAGTTAAGCTCAACACCTTGTAGATTTTTACTAATAAAATAGATTGCATATTCTAATGGCCCATCTTTTTTCATCTAAGAAAATGCCTATTGATGTGTTAGATGCATTGGTGTGGATGTGGAAAGAAGTTTCATGTCTACTCCACATAGCACTGGAGTTGTGCTTAACAAATCTTTAAGAGACTATAATGCTTCCTAGCATGCAGATGTCCAAACAAAGTTAGCTTCTTTAGCAAGTAGGACATATTAAGGTGCTGCTATATTACTAAAATCCTTGATAAATCTACATGGTAATGTCTTGCATGTCCAAGGAAGCTCCTAATCTCTTTTTTGTTTTTGTGGTGTTGGAAGGTTTATAATAACTACTATTTTAGTAGGATATACATGTATTCCTACTAGGAAAATGTAATGTCCTAACACAATTCCTTCTATCATCATCATGTAGCATTTTCATTGCTGAACATTGCCAACTTATGGTCTTGATAGTGTTGCAAAAATTCCTCTAAATTGGTTAAGGCTTCTTCATATGTATCCCCATGATTATGAAGTCATCCCTATAAACTTCCAAATAGTCAAGGGTTAGATTAGAAAAAATACTCAAGACTAGACTTTGGAAGGTAGCAAGGGCATTACACAATCCAAATGGAAGGACTATATATGCATAAGTACCCTAGGGTCATGTGAATGTAGTCTTATTTTGGTTTTCAAGGGAAATTTGTTCTAGTTATATCCACTAAAACTATCTAAAAAGGAGAAGCATTGTTTACCAACTAATGTATCTAGAACTTGACCAATAAAAGAAAGAGGAAAATGATCCTTGATTGTGGCAGTGTTTAGTTCCCTATAATCTATGTAGATACACCATTTCCATCCTTTCTTAGGCATAAGAAAAAAGGTGAAACCTACTAGTTGTTAGATATAAAGTAGATGAAACTTGCATCCAAGAGGTTTTAATTCTTCTTATGGGTAAGTGCAAGAAGTTGGGTCCACTTTTTGGCTAAAAAGTGGAAGTGTTTTTCCTGAAAATCAAAGTTTGTCATAGTTGGAGTCAAAATTTGAAGTACTTACACATAGAATCTCAAGAAAGTCCATTAATATGAAATGTAGTATTTTGAGTCTAGTTTTCAAATATGTAATTTATTCTAATACCCAGATGATACAAATTGTTTTTTTTAGGCTTGTACAAAAACCACTTTTTAAAAGTCACTTTTTAGGACCATACCATGCATGTGTATGACCAACATAATTTGACCTAAATAAAAGTAAATTTCTAAATCCATTTGGAAAAAGATGTGTTTATAGTGAAGTTTGATGAGGATATTTTTTATAATTTTTTTCCAAATATTTTTTATTAATATGTTATTGGCCCTAATTGTTGTTTTTGAAAGCCCCTCATATACAACCAACATAATTTGAGCTAAGCTAATCATAAAATGATTTTTTTTATTGTGTAAAGAATGATGTGTAGATTGATGACATATAATTTAAAAAAAAAACTTTAAATTTAATTAATTTATTAAAAAATATTAAAACCTAACATTTCAAGTTTATGGACTAGTTTGTTCATAAATTAATTAATAAATAGAAAAATAAGTTGAATAAAAAAAAATACATATTTGAAAATTGCACATCGTCATCTATAATGGGTTTTAATTTCATAAAAAAATTTAGAAAAAACATTGTTAGCCATATTGGTAAAGTTAGTCTTTTCTCTTGCTATGAACATGGACTTGTAGTTGTAGGTCCAAGGCCAAGGGTTAGCTTACCATGCCTTTCACAATCCTAAAACCAAATTAAAAACACAGGTTGTGGTTTAAAACTTTTAGGAATGGGTACCTATTATAAAAATAGAACGGGTACTCATTTAAAAATAGGTACTCATTCCTAATATGTTAGTTATTTCCCATTTTAAGTAAAATTAAATACTTTTACGAAATAGGTACCCATTTAGGATGGGATCCCAAAATATAATGGGTACCTGTTCTGATTCTACTCTCAGTCACCCATTCTTGTTAGGATTTTTTTTGCCCGACGCTTCCCCTATATGTGGAGCGAACTTCTTGCTTTTACCCTTTTACAATATCTTAGACTATAGGGGTCATCTTTCATTGTGGTTTCCTAATAGGTCTATAATCCTCTTTGATGTAAATGTGGTGAGTGTAGAGGTTTGGGTTGATCCCTTTCATGTCATGATAATCCCATGCAAAAGGTTATTTTATGTCATTTCAACATGGTGGTTATTTGACTCTGTTGCTATGGGTTCAACTTACTATTGATATCGAGTGGCTTATTGGGGAATATTTCTACTTTATTAGATAGGGATATCATCGAATCAATGTTCCTACATAGGGTATTGAGAATGCAACCATGAGGTAAAAATTGATAAATTATAGAGATTCTTGTTATGCGATTTGAAGCTTCTGTTGAAGGAAATAAATTGATGAGTAGATAGGACATACATCTTAGATAGTTATTAGTTTGGTGGTCAATGGTATATGTGTTCTACACAATGTTGGAAAGAATTATGTCATCATCCTGAGTGTCTATTGCGGGTTTGCATTTAATTTTCATCAGTGTCTATATTGAATATTGGTCATTATCTTTAGCTTCCAGCCAAAGTGGTTTATCTATTTTTGAAGAGGACTAGGTTGGTAGGTAAAGGACCAATTTATTTGTCATGTTTCCATTAGATATGACCATATTCCCTAACCTACAACTAATGAATGCATTAGCTATAGCCAACCATGGCCTTCCAAGGATAAGAGGATACCCTACTAGGTTATCCTTTGGCTACAGGACCATGAAATCTATAAGATATTCCCATGAATAAAGAGTAATCAGTAAGTCCTCAATTACTCCCTCAAGCTTAACAATTGATCGATCTACTAATTACAAAATTATGGGAGTAGGGAAGAGATTTATGAGGTGCAATGTTTACATAGTTTCTTTTGTCATTACATTTATAGTAGCCCCTAAGTCAATAGATGTGTTATGTTTGAAAGTGATGTTGATATGGACATCTACTAAGGACTTCTTGGATAAACATACTTGGGAAACACAACATTTATAAGCATGATATCAACAAACTGTCTAATAAATTGGATAGTTTGATGGTCCTTATGTTTCAGTCGAGGTTTCTTAAGGCATGATTCTAGGATAGTCTTAGTGTAAATGGGAATATCCTTAATGACTTGGAATAATGGTATCTTCACACATACATTCTTTAAATATCCAACAAAGTCGAACTTAACTTCTAGTTCCAATTTTTGTGAGGCCAATCTTTCCAGAAATTGAGGGTTATTATTAGTGATTTTAATTAGAGTTGTGGTTGGTTCAAGAGTGGACTACGTATTTAGTTTCTATAGGTTAGTGTTGGTGATAGGAGCATCCATAGGGATCTCTATGATTAACAAAGTGGTATGGGTGGAAAGTACCTTTCTTGAGCACCACTACACATTGCCCACCTCAATCAAATAGGTTGGGTATTGAATTAATTCATTATTATACACCGACTAAACTAAATCATTATTTAGGTTAGCCATAGGATGAGAAGGTATTTTTTGAGCTTTGGGTGGATTAAGAGTAGTAGTATTAGGCATTAAGGTTGGTGGTTGTTGTTGTGTAGGTTGTGCTTGTTGTTGGAAACCAATGTTTGGGTAGATCATTGATGGTTCCCTCTCCATGACTGTGACCATGGAGAAGATGGTGTTTGTCACTGTTTGTTGTGGACCTATGGTTGATATGATTGGTTCTAATATGTTCCTTGGTTTGTCTAGTTTTAGGGTGGTAAAGAGTCGTGCCAGGCTTGAGGTGGCATATAGTTGAAAGGAGCATTATATCAATTACTAGAATTTTCATATGAATTGGAGGATGGAGAAATGAAGGACAAAGGGTCCTAAGGCATACCTTGTCTTGGAGGACATTGTCAAAATTGTGCCACATAGAAGAATTGCCTTCCCCATCCTCCATTTCTTTGAATTCTAGTGTTTCCTATTTCTCTTCCACAATGCTGGCTATCCTCTTACACTTGTAATCATCCTTCATTTTTCAATAATGTGGAGAATATTCTATTAGTACCACCTCTACTTCTTCTTGTTTTCTTCTTTCATGTAGCATATCTAGTTGGATGGCCATGTGGTTGATGATATACTTCTTCATGTCCTTGAGTAGGTTACTGAGTTCCAATCATGAGACTCCATAGAATTCTTTGTAGAAGGCATCGCTATGATGTTGTGGGTCTTATTCATGGTTGACCTTGAATAATGTCTATAGATGGTGTATATGTAATCAAATGGTAACTGGTATACATCACCTCCACCAATTAGGTCTAGAGAAAATACACATTCTTCGTTGACTCCTCACAAAAATATGAGTGTGAGTGATTCAGGAGATAATTATTCTATTTAGATTTTTTAAAGTAAAATAAAAACCTTTCCACAAAATCCTCCTTTTATGTCATTCAAAAGATGTCATTCCTTCTCATATCCCTACTTCAACAATAGTCTTGATATTTGAGAAGGAATTTTCCATCATTATCTTCTAATCAATTATGGCATCTTTGCCTAGTCCTATAAACCACCTCAATGCAACATCTTTGAGAGATGCTAGGAAAAAATTCAAATGATGAGCATCAGTGGTGTAATCACAACTTCTATAGAGAAGATCAAACTTGAATAAGAAAGTATCAAGATCTTCAGTAATTAAGACATGGAAATTTGGCCAGGTAGAGGGAGAAATAATTTTTTCTTGTTGCTTCCCCCTCTTGGTAAAAAATGGGGAATTCAAAGGTGGAGGGTTCAATGGAATTATTTTGAAGGTCTTCATCAACCATTGTATGCTGAACTAATTGAAACCCAAAATCTTTTCTTAGAATGAGTTTGGGTATTTGGGAGGAAGGCTCTCCAAATAGGGCTTCCAGTGATTGGCTAGTTTGGTGTAGAGTTTTGGAAAATAGAGTATGAGTTGATTGGGTACTTAACATCTAAGTGAAGGATAACTCTATGGAAATTTTTGGGAGCTTCTCTTTAGATTCTATTTCTTTCTCTTGAGTTCTAATGCCTTAGTTGGAACTCCTTGGACTACAGCTTCTTTAGTGTAGGAGGTGGCTACAATTGCAGGTACTTTGCCTTGAGTAGTCGTAGATAGAATTTCACTATCTCTTGGAAGTAATTGTCCCCATTAAACTCTCCTTCGTGGCATGCAATTTGTCCTAGAGCTAAAGATTTCCTACTTTTTTGCATAGTATTAGTAAAAAATGGTTTTGATATTATGTTTCCTATGGTTATTTGATGTAGAAGCATGCCAGGTTGAAAGGTAATCTTGCATCAACCAAAAACATTTTGTTTCTTTTGTTTTCTTGCATTTCAGACAATTCAATCTCAGTATAGTGGACCACATTTTACCGCATGATCACTTCATTGTTTGTGGTACTTGATTAAGACTCTACAATAGTTCATCTACATCATATCTAATTCAAGAGATTTGCAGTCATCTACAAGAAGATATCATTGTCAGAAGCTTCACCGGGATACATTGTTTAGAGCATTCAACATTAAGCGTAGCATATGAAGTTGCGGCACCTTCCAGTGACTTGCAACACCTAATAGAACATATCACAAGGCATTATAAGACCAGAGGGACTTTCATTCAGAACTACAACATAATCTATTCACATTGGAGGCTTCACCATTGGAATCTATTCACATTGGAGGCTTCACCATTGGAATAAGGCTGACCTACATGTTTCATCAATCATTGAAATTTGAAATCTCTTAAGGCCAACAGGAATCATTCCTTGAAACTAGAATTGCTATATAATCATTCACTAAATGCATGAGAAGGTAGTATAGTAGTAGTAGTATGAGTTAGGAAGTTAAGATAGTTGGATCGTCGAGGAGCACTGCAAAGCTATATCTTTCATGTAAACTATAACAAGTCAGAGGATAGGCCTGTGAGCACATTGTAGTTCACATATTGCCAACATATGAATATTGTAACTATTTATGATACTGAATCAATAAATTTCCATTTGCTGCTCCATTATTTATGTTTTCCATTGTGTTTACTCTAAGGCTACATGGTAGGACAGTCCTATTCCTAGACCCTCCATCCATCACTACACCAAGTGGTATATCAGAGAAAAGTTTTTGAGTCCTTTGGGATAGGAGGCATTTCGACAAATATTAAGGTGAACAGATTGCTAACTTGAGGCAACCCACAAGTGTTTGTCAATAGAGCATTGATTGTGAGGCAGTTACAACCTTGTAGTTAGATCACCAAATTGAGGCAGTTGCATTGGATCTGAGGAAGAGATGTCACCAAGGAGAGCACTTGGTATGTTCAATGTTGTCAAAAGAATGGAAGAAATGATAGAGATAATGAGGACAATGAAAGTTAGATTGGATGTTGTAGAAGAGGATAGAAAGCAAGGTCTAAACCCTAGACATAAGGATGAAAGTGATGATGATGATGAATTAGGGGTTCAAGCTACTGACCAAAATGAGGAAACCCTAGAAGAAGAAGAAGAAGAAGAAGAAGAAGAAGAAGAAGAAGAAGAAGATGATGATGATGATTAGGTAAAGATGTTGAAATCTATTTCTAAGATTGGCAAGAGACCTAGAATGGAGATTTCAAACTATGCAAGAAATTTGAACCCTGAGGAGTTGATTGACTGGACAAATGACATGGAAGAATACTTTGAGTATGGAAATTTTGAAGATCTGGAAAGAGTTAGATTTACAAAAACTAAGTTAAAAGGAGATACTACTATTTTGTGGAAAGAAGTTCAGTTGGATGGAAATAGGAGGGGAAAAGAGAAAATCATAAAATGGGATAGAATGGTTACAAAATTGAAGAATCAGTTCATACTCGCTGACTATGAGCTAGAATTGTTGAAGAGATTGCAAAACCTAAGGCAAAAGGAGAAAATAGTGAAAGAGTACACTGAATAATTTCACAAGATGATTATTAGGACTAGGCATAGTGAAGCTAGCAAGAAGAAAGTTGTGCGGTACATAAATGGACTGAGAATCAACATTCAAGAAGAACTAAGCTTGGTAAGGATGACAATAGTAGAAGAGGCATACCAATTTGCACTGAAGGTTGAAGAGAAGTTGAACAAAATATATGAGCATAGACAAAGAGGAAGAGGAGGAAAATTACAGAGAGGTAGGATACAATGTCATGAAGGAAGATCGTATGAATACCAAAACAAGGAGATTAGTCCATATCGCAAAGAAGAAAAAGACAACCATTCATATCACCGAGGGAGAGATGACAGAAGTTTCTACCGCAACAACAGAGGAAGTAATAATTCTTACCACAATGAAAGATACTAGAGAGATGAAAGAGGATTTGACAACATATCATTCAAAGGAACCTGTTTCAAGTGTGGAGGTGGACATCAAGCATTTGAATGTTATAAGGGGAGTACTAACAAAGGATAGAGAATAATGCAAGGGAAATATATGCATAGGAAGAACCAGTTGGATCACCAAGTTCACTAGGGAACCAAAGAAGGGCGAATCACAGGTAATGAGGAGAACTTTGTTGTACAGAAACAACTAAGGAACCACCACAAAGGAAAAGTTTATTCTAGAAAAGATGTGTGTATGAATGTGTATGAGGAAAATTGAGTGGTCGAATGATAAAATCACAACAATGATAATAACAACTCAATAACCCATAACATAAAGAGATCAATCTAAGTAAAAATCCAATATCAATGAATAAATCAAATAAAACAAGAACAACTTCACCTAGATTTGTATTGTTCTCTTTGTAGATATGTAGATTGCTCAATAACATTGTGAAACCATGGTTGCAACAAGCAGATGTAGGGGTATTCGTGCTCAAAAGATCGATGTCAAAAGATCGTAAGGTGCTCAATGATGCGATGTATGCTCAAAGCGTTGTAAAAGGATACCTGAGAATAAGTGATCGAAGAGGATTTTCTATGAAGATCAGGTTGGTTTATATAGGTTTCAAACATGAATGATCAACGGATGAAATAAATCCATAGAATGAATTGTTGAGATAAATCAAATAACTCATGCTGAATATGCACATGACATGTGTCACTCCAAAAAGGTATTTTTGTTAAGATAATTGCTTTTTTGATAAAGATAGACTTAATTTCATAAATTAGAATGCTTTTTCTTCTAATTCATGAGTTGATGAAAATAAGATAAATTAAAGTCATTTAATTTAACTTGAGATTTTCCTTTTTTAGAGTTCTAAAAATAAGATTGATTGTACACATGAGTTAACATGATATTTTTAGAGAAATTGGAAAGATAATTGAAAATAAATAAATAAATTTATTTAATTGTTTGTGCATGATAGATGAATAAATAAAATATTTGATTATATATATATTTTTTAGAGGATTGAGATAATTCAAATAAATTTGCATGATTTATTTAAATTTGGAAGAACAATTGATTTAATTAAATAATAAAAATTATTTAATTGTAGATAAGAGAAGATTTGTGATGATTTAATTAAATAATTAGATTTATTTAATTAATGTGGACTTGAAATTTGAAAGAAGATAATGATTTAATTAAATAATAAAATTTATTTAATTTTGGAAGAATATAGAGGAATTTAATGAAATTAATTAAATAAAGAGGATTTATTTAATTAATGTTGAAAAATATGTGATTTGGATGAATTTGATGAAAATTCAAGTGATGTGACGACATGGTCATTTTTGGGTGTCTACAAAATGCAAATCAGGAGGTAAGTGTTGTAAATTTATCATTGATAATGGAAGTACAAACAACTTGGTTTCAGAAGAGATGGTAAGGAAGCTGAATCTAGAGAGATTGAAACACCCAAACACCTACAAGATAGCATGGATTCAAGATGAACACAAGATACTGGTGAGTGAACAATGTTTGGTGAAATTTCATATTGGATCTTATAATGATGAGGTATTGTGTGATATTATGCCAATGGATGTATCTCATATATTGTTGGGAAGACCATGGAAGTATGGTAGAAAGGCAATACATGACAGGAGGAAGAATACCTATACCATGACATCAAATGGGAAAAGACATATCTTGTTACCTTTGGAAGAAGAGCACAAGAGTGAAGTATGCTGCAATGCTAGAATCTGATTGGTAGATGGAAGAAATTTTTTTGATGGATTGAGACATTAGAACATGTGTTTTACATTGATTCCAAAGAAGAGTAGTACCCAAGGTATTTAAAATGCCACCGCAAAAGAAGAAGAACCACCGCAGAGGGAAGTGGTAGAATTGTTGACATACTACCAAGATATTGTATTGAAGAATGTGTTAGAAGGATTGCCACCAATCCAAAGTATCGGTCATCATATGGATCTCACACTTGGAGCAAGTTTTCCAAACAAAGTGGTGCATAGGATGACCCCAACAGAAAATGTGGAGCTAAACAGACAGATACATGAGTTGTTGAGGAAAGAATTGATCAGAGAAAGCTTAAGCCCATGTGTGGTACCGAAAGTACTAGCACTAAAGAAAGATGGCTCGAGTGTAGGATGTGCATAGATTCAAGAGAAATCAATAAGATCATAGTCAAGTATGGATTTCCATTACCAAGGATGGATAACATCATGGATTGTTTGAGCGGAGAAAGATATTTCACAAAGATAGATCTAAAGAGTGGATACCATCAAATTAGAATAAGAGAAGGAGATGAATGGAAGACTACATTCAAGACTAATGAAGGATTGTATGAGTGGTTAGTCATGTTCCTTTTGGATTAACTAATGAATCAAGTACTTTCATTATGTTTATGAATGATGTATTGAAGAAATTCTTGGGTAAGTTTGTTATTGTCTACTTGGAAGATATTATGATTTTCAGTAGAACCAAAGAAGAACACTTGTGACATATTAGACAAGTATTTCAGAGTCTGAGATAAACATAAAGAAATGTAGTTTGAAGACAAAACTAGTATATTTGGGATTTGTGATTTTTACGGAAGGATTGAAGATGGATCTAGAAAAAGTAAGAGCAATTGTTGAATGGCCAACACCTGTGAATATTGGAGAGGTAAGATTTTTTCATGGATTGGCAAGTTTCTACCAAAAGTTCATAAAACATTTTAGTACCATATGCACACCAATGATAGAGACCATGAGAGGATATTGAAAAGATTTTAAGTGGACATTAGGAGCACATAGGAGTTTTGAATTGCTGAAGCAAAAGGGACAAAGAAACTAGTTTAGCATTACCAGATTTTGACAAAGTATTTTAGGTTGATTGTGATACTAGTGGGAATGCAATAGGAGCAGTGTTAAGACAAGAAGGGAGACCAATAGCATATTTCAGTGAGAAGTTGAATGATACAAAGAAGATATAATAAGTATATGATTAGGAGTTGTATGCCATAGTGACAAGCCTTGAAGAAGTGGAGACATTACTTGTTGCCAAAAGAGTTTGTGTTGTCCACTAACCATCAAGCTTTGCAGTATCTAAGTAGTCAGGGTAAGTTGAATAAGAGACACATGAGATGGGTAGAATTCATGTACAGTTATACATTTGTGTTGAAACACCAGAGTGGAAAGTAAAAAAAAGTTACAGATGCATTGAGAAGGAGGAGGAACTTGTTAACATAAATGTAGATGGAAGTAATGGGATTTGAGGAGTTGAAACATTTGTATGAATCTGACTTGGATTTTGTAGAAGCCTAGAAAGCATGTTCAAAACCAGTATTAACAGATAGGAGCAAGTGGTTGGACTATTTCATTCATGATGGTATGTTGTTTAAGGGGAGCCAATTATGCATTTCTAGGAATTCAATGAGAGAATTTGATCAAGGAGAAACATAGTGGTGGATTAGCAGGACATTTTGGTATTGATATGATAGTAGCTTTGGTGAATGAACATTATTTTTGGCCTCAGATATACAAGGATGTAAGGACGTTTGTTTAGAGTTGTAGAATTTGTCAAGTTGCAAAAGGGAGTACCCAGAATACTAGATTATATAAACCTTTGATAGTACCAAAGAGACCTTGGGAAGATATCAGCATGGAATTCATATTAGGATTACCAAGAACACAAAGAGGACATGATTCTATATTTTTAGTAGTGGACAGATTTTCAAAGATGACACATTTCATTCCTTGTAAGAAGACACATGATGTTGTGAATGTTCCTGACCTATTTTTTAGGGAGATTGTGAGAATGCATGGATTACCAAAAAGTATAGTTTCAGATAGGGATACAAAGTTCATAGGATATTTTTGGCGGACATTGTGGAAGAATATGAAGACAGACCTAAAGTTCAATTCAACATTTCACCCATAGACAGATGGACAAATAGAAGTAGTAAATAGAAGTTTGGGTAACTTGTTGAGATGTTTGGTGGGAGATAAGGTAGGAAATTAGGATATAATTCTACCACAATAAGAGTTTGCATACAATAACTTAGTGAACAGAAGTACAGGGAAGACACCACTTGAAGTTGTGACTAGAATAGAACCTAGAGGAGTTGTGGAGCTCAAAGACATCAATATGGAGAACAAGAGGAGTGTAAAAGAAAAAGAATTTGTAGGATACATGGAAATAGTACACACTCAGGTCTAGAAGCATTTAGAAGAGATGAACAGTAAGTATAAGGGACAAGAAGAGGAAAAGAGGAGACATAAGGAGTTCTTTGTTGGGGATGAAGTCATGGTATATCTCAGGAAGGAAAGATTTCTAGTAGGGACATACAAAAAGATAAAGATGAGGAAGTTTGCACCATGTAAGATTCTTAGGAAGTTTGACTTAGGAAATGCATATGAAGTGGAACTACTAAAAACATTTGGCATATCACCCATATTCAACATTATAGATCTATATCAGTATCATCAGGGATAATTAAGTGAATTTGGTTTGAAGGATCAAATACCACATCAACAACATGAGCAGATAAAATAGATCTTGGATGGTAGAGTTGGGCGCAACACTAGAGTCAAGCAGTATAATGAGTACCCAATTAAGTAAAAGGGAAGACCAAAGGAAGATTCTTCATGGATTTCTCAAGCTGAGGTAGATTGCATTGGTTTTCCTCTAGCCCTAGGAAAGTGAGGGACTCACTTTTCAAACAACTCTGAGTGTCTGATCTAGGAGCATCCCAGTTTGAAAGGCAATCTTGCATCAACCAAAAACATTTTGTTTCTTTTCTTTTCTTGCATTTTAGACAATTCAATCTTAGTATATTGCACCATGATCAATTCATAGTTTGCGGCACAAGATTAAGAATCTACAATAGTTCATCTACATCATATCTAAAATTTAGGAGATTTGTAGTCATCTACAGGAAGATATCATTGTCAAAAGCTTCACCTAGATACACTGTTTAGAGTATTCAACATTTATCATAGCATATGAAGTTGTGGCACCTTCCCACGACTTGAGGAACCTAATGGAACATATCACAAGGCATTATAGGACTAGAGGAACTTTCATTCAGAACCGCAACATAATCCATCAACATTGGAGGATTCACCATTAAGGAATAAGGCCAACCTACATGTTTCATCAATCACTAAACTTTGTGTTAGGAATTTGTAGGTCAAATAAAACCAATTCCACATAACCCATAAGGATAAAATGATGCATAAATTAACCATAATGCAAGGATCAAATGACAAACACAAGATATACCCTGGAAAAACCATCAAGAGGGAAAAACCTAGCCTCCAAAAGCATCCACACTCATATGTATTAATTAGCAAAATATATTGCAATACATGTCATGAGTCTCCAATGAATACCTATGAACCATCAAGTACCTCCAATGCATCCTCCATTATGTCTAGTCATGAATCTACACATCACCTACCATGCTTCACAATATGCACTTATGGGAGAAAGCTCAATACAATGATAGCCTCTCACAAACCTTTGTCCACCAACAATGAAATAATCAACCAACCTCAAATAATAACCTTGTGCTTGCTTTTATAATTCAAGCTCAAACAAATACAATGAGAAAACCATGGGTAACACAAAACCATTGGCCCCATTATTTAATATTGGTACTACATTTTTTTCCAGCAATTAAATAATACAAATAATAACCCAATGTTACATACAACATTTACAAGTGGCATCCAAATAAATATGTATTGTGGCTAAACACATCAATTAAGATGCACTAAAAATAAATATGTATTTTACATGAATAAAATAATCCAATATTATGCAAGGTGTACAACACCTATTCCAACATTCACCCACTTGTTGCATACATTGCATAAGGGTCAATCAATACATCATCATAGGCAAACATGAAATCACACGAATCTCCAACATGCTCTCATGCTCAATCAAGATACCTACAATAAAATCAAAGTGACCACCATCTCAAGAAAGAAATCCTCTCATCCTCCAACATGCCACCTATGGAAGAAAAGGAACATGCCAAGGTGAAGATGCACCAATCCAAAGAACACAAGCATCAAATCCAAGTGATAACATAAGGCTCCAATCTGCTGTCAAAGGTAAAATCCCACATGACTCAAAATAGCATCCACAACATATGCTAATATATCTAACCATCCATACCTCATAGGTATCAACAACATCAATAAAATCATGCCAACAACATATCCAACCTATACACCACAATCACAAGCTCCATGTATAAAACTGGTCAATGAAGAACACATACAGCCAAGAACTCTGAAAATAGATCCAAGGCATATCAAGTCTATCAATCAACACTCAAACCAAGGTGTGGCTAATCAACAAGCCAATGTAATATCAAGAACAATCAAAATGATCCACACATGTAAGATAAATCGCTGCATACTCTCTCACCACACGACACCATAACTCTCCCAAGTCCAACCATATGAATATGATCCTCCAGGAAGTAGCCATAAGACAAAGAGAGAAAACATGTAAATCATAATGTCCTTCTACAAACACCTCAAAGTGCTAAGTTGTGTCAACTATGATCTCCTCTACAACCCCAAATGAAAAGCCTTAACAACACTCAACTATTCAATCTCATAGATCAAATGAACATATGTAACATGTAACCAACATGGATGTAAGCCTCTCTAATCTAGGTAAATGAAACTCATAACCATTCCATAACCAGAAATAAGCCCAATCACATCTCCTAAACTCCTCATAATGAACATCATAAATCAAACCATATGAACAAGGAGATAACCATGCTAACACCCCTCAAATGAACCCTTTAGAACCAATGATTGTAGTTCAAGATCCATATCTATGAGAAGATAAAGCATAAAGCAAAATGCATCTAAAAGAATGGGCAATACCTCATAGATGATAAACCGCTGAGTAGACCAAGAGTGGAAAATGAAAATGCTCCTCTAGGATACACCAAGCCATAATGACTCTCTCCAGGAACAATCTCCTCTAGGGCCATATCCAGGTGTAAGGCTCCCCAGTCTATCTAATGAAACCTCCAATGAGTAACCATCTCAACAAGTGTCTCTAATCCCAAGAGAACTCTAGCCTCACCTAAGTCTCCAAGTATCCATGAGCACCTTCATGATCAATCAATGCTAAAACTCCAAATGCAACACAACACTATCTTGAAGCTCTCAAGAAAATGACCAAAGTACTCAATACCAAGAGAGCCAACAAAATCACTGTCAATGCTCCTAATGCACATCTGCATAATCAAGAAGCCCATCATGACATCATGATCTAACATCTCCTCCAAGGAGATCACATGCACTAATGCATACATCCTGTCTCAAGAGAACCTGTATCATGCCAATACTCAAACTAGTATCCAAAGTAAATCAAGACACAATATCAACATCTCTAAATCAAGGATAAACATGCCAAACTGACAAATCATAAGCTGATACCTCAACCAAAGACTCAAAAAGGTCCTCCATTGTAAACCAAGATGTCAACATCTCCAATCACATGAAGATAACCATCTCCTATTAACACAACTCAAAATGTCAAAGAACTCTCACTACCAAGAGCTCCTCCATGACACCATCCACTGTAGAAGATCATCTATCACAAATGATGAATCCACATCATTGCCAAAGATCCCATTGAACTGTGACACCAAGCTATCCATGGAAAACTCCTAAATGAAGATTATCCATGGCCCCAAACCAATCAAGGAATCCCACTGTAATATCAATAGCTCCCAAAAGGTCAAGTAAACCATGATCTCTAAAACAAGAAGAAAAAACCATCACTGTCAAAAGCTCACATAAAACCATGTATCCAAGCTATCCAAGACATTGTGATAAACATGCTACAAGTCCCAACAACCAACTATCTAGGCACTCTAATCATCCATCCTTTTATCCCAATGCAACATACCAATGTACAAATAACCATAGACAAGGTCAACTAACAAAATCTGTATAAACACTAAATCAATCTCATGGATATAAATAGTCCACATCTGAGTCATCCCACTATAGCCAAATAGGTGATCAGCCCACAAAACTACATGAATCATAGATCCAAAACAAATGTAACATGCAAACTCATCATCACACTAGTAACATGCAAACTCATCACCACACTAGTAACATGCAAACTGAGATATTAAAGAAGATAACCTATAGACTCCAAGACTCAAACACCAAATCAACGCTAGATTTGATTTTCCAATAGGTCCACAAATGAGTAACCATAGTCAAGAAACTAATCAAGTATCCAGGAGATAAGAACAAACTCCTAAAACAACACCACAACACCACCTATGATCATGAATCAATCATCATAGCCCATACCTATCAATCACCTACATTATCATGTCATGCCAATGCAAAAGTATACCTGCATATCCATGACACCATAATCATTATCATTGTTGTACCTGTACTCAACTCCTACTAAAATGAGACTCCAAATCTCACACGCATATCAACCATGTCTTCAAGCCAGAAGACAACCTGTGTACCTATCTCCATCAAAGTCCAAACTCTAAAAACAACTGTAAAACTATATCTGGAAGCACCAAATCTGAAAACCTACTATACCATGTTGATGGTCTCATAACAACATGCACTCCCACAAGTTTGTGCCCAAAAATCCATCTGAATGCACTCATAATTGCACCCTAAATCTTAGGCTCCTACAAGTGATCAAACAAGTATGAATCTCTCTTTGCACACCAAACTAAAAATCTACATGATCCAAACTATAGTACATTGCAATAACTCGCCAATGCCTGTCTAAAATTAAAAATCTAATTCTGTATGCAAAAGTTATGAGCATAAAACTGTCTCAGAGCAATACTTGGCTTCATGCACCAAATTCTAACACAAACAGAAAAATATGATGATTAAACCTATACCAATGTGTAATTATTGGAGATCTTTTTGATGCCTATAAGAAGTCAAAAATCCAATACCGTGGGCGAAAGCTATGCCTCCTGAAAGAAAATGCCCTACGAGGGCTAAAAGGGGACCCTTGGTGGGACCCATCCATACATGCTGACATAGGCATGACATCATCACTGATGTCATCATACTGACTGGGCATACTGTGCATAGGTGGCGCTAACTAGGCTAATGTGGCATACTGTTAGCTTTGATCGGTGAATTTCAAATTCTTTTCAAATATGTTTAATGTCAAATTTCCACCATATAGGAGGTGGACCCGATAGCATTTTAAATGGGATTAAAGTTTTTGTTTAAAGTTTGCAGTCATAGAATTTTTTCCCACTGCCTGTTTTAATTTTTTTTAATGAAAAATCCCACGAGGGGCATTGTGAGGTCATCAATGGCACTCTTGCTGGATCAGTGGCCAAAGGCTCGCTAGTCGGCCAAGGGGGCCCTGCCCCTCCCCGCCTCGCCCTACCGGCCTGACTGCATTGTCGGGACTGGAGGCCCTAGGGGCTTTCGGCCCAACCAATACTGGATAGAGTCCGCTGGATGACACCAGTGGTACCCACTCCGTACCCTTTGTGTAGCACAGTATGGGGGTTTGTGAAGCCCCCTGCGCAATAAATTTTTTTATTTTTAAAATTTTTTAAAATTCTCCATCTTGATTTTTAATTGCACTCTATAGTTTTTCTATTTTAATTTTAAATTTCCAAACTATAGAACACAAACATTGCACAAGAATTTTTTTTTCAAATTTTTTTCTTCAGTGTACCTTGCATTCCATACGGACGTACGATCGAACCAGGGCAAATGGGCAAAATTTTTCCTCCAGGTCATAGTAACCAAAATAGGAAAAAATATATGTTTTTCTTCACCTCTCGGGCCTCCTGAATCCAACGATGAGGTCTATTTTTGCACAGAAGGTCACTTGTAGAAATTGTTCCTCAAAACCCTCATGATGATATCTAAGAAACCCTCTTTTCTGCAACCAATTTTCAACACCCAGATCTGTAAATTTCTCCACAAATCTACAATACCCAAAATCTCAAATATGCAATACAACTTACACAAAACCCTGTAATGTCCAAAATCCTTTCATGCATTGCCATGGCTTCCATTTTGCACCAGATCTGCACACACAAGGGTTATAACAAATCTAGGGAGCTCACACCTCCCTCAACCATAAACCTGGCTCTGATACCACATGTTAAGAATTTGTAGGTCAAATAAAACCAATTCCACATAACCCATAAGGAGAAAATGATGTAGAAATTAACCATAATGCAAGGATCAAATGATAAACATAAGATAATACAAGATATACTCTGGGAAAACCCTCAAGAGGGAAAAACCCAACCTCCAAAAGCATCCACACTCATATGCATTAATCAGCAAAAGATATTACAATACATGCCATGAGTCTCCATGAATACCTCTGAACCATCAAGCACCTCCAATGCATCATCCACTATGTCCAAGCATGAATCCACACATCACCTACCATGCTTCACAATATGCACTTACAGGAGAGAGCTCAATATAATGACAGCCTCTCACAAACCTCCATCTGTCAACAATGAAATAATCAGCCAACCTCAAATAATAACCTTGTGCTTACTTTTATAATTCAAGCTCACACAAATACAATGAGAAAACCATGTGCCCCAAAACCATGGGTAACACAAAACCATTAAACCCATTATTTAATATTGGTACTACATTTTTTCCCAACAATTAAATAATACAAATAATAACCCAATGTTACATACAACATTTACAAGTGGCATCCAAATAAATATCTAATGTGGCTAAACACATCAATTAAGATGCACCACAAATAAATATCTATTTTACATGAATAAAATAATCCAATATTATACAAGATGTACAACACCTATTCCAACACTTTGAAATCTCTTAAGGCTGATGCAGATCATTCCTTGAAATTAAAATTACTATATAATCATTCACTAGATGCATTCGAAGGTAGTAGTGTAGTAGTATAAGTTAGGAAGTTAAGATAGTTGGATCGCGGAGTAGCATTTCAAAGATATATCTTTCATGTAAACTGTAACATTCTAGAGGACAGGCCTATGAGCCCATTGTAGTCCGCATATTGCCAGCATTTGTAGATTATAACTGTTTATGATATTGAATCAATACATTTCCATTTGTTTCTCCATTATTTGTGTTTACTCTAAGGCTGCATGGTAGGACAGTCCAATTCCTGGACCCTCCATCTGTGACTGCACCACTATTCCTAAGTTGTAAGAAGTCAAACTTTAATCTAAGGAGAACTATGATATTTATCTCAAAAACATAAGAGTCTAAGGCTTGATGCCATCCCCAACAATGAAACCAAAAATGTTGAACTCAAACAATCCCTAATTAAACTTGGTGGAGCAACAACTCACACACAACCTAACAGATAAGCTATCCACTTATCAAGTACCCACTTAGTTCATGTTGTACTTCATTTATTTTTCAACCCAAGGATGTGTTTACTGGAATAGTATCTATACTATATGTACATCTTTTGGATTCCTAAGAGAATAAAGTACTAACACTATGTACAAGGAAAGAAAACATATAATTTAAGAAAGTAAATGCTTAACATATAAAGGAAACCTATCCTAAGTAAAGCACACTAGTTAATGGGTACAAGATGAAGTAAAAAGGATACCAAACTATAAGTACATCTAAAATAACCAAGGTATAGACTTAGCTTCAGTCCACCACAAGTGGGCCCTTTCTTGGATAAATTCAAGCTTCTCTATCCCTATTACCAAGCTAGAAACTAAATAAGAACTACTTACAACAATGTACTGAAATGGAGAAAATATAAATTCACTATTCTATTGATTTCACAAAAGCTATTACATTTAATCTATCACAATATCTTCTTTAGATCTTCTTCTACTAGATCCTGTCTAATATATACTACTGCTACATGCATCTCCACTACTTTAAATGTGTGAAAGGTGGATACTTTGTTTGGAAAACAACAACAAAACTAGGAAACTAATTCTTAGACATGTAAGAGTTACTTTCCTACCAGGAAAATACAATATTTAATTTCATATGCTCAAAAGAAGATGGATAGGAAATATGTTTAGAAAGATAAGGTTGAGTTGTCTAAGTTATTTATCTTCACACAAACTCCTTTTGCGCACTTGAGAAGTTGAAGTTCGCTAGCTAGCCTTGCTCATTGCTTTGCTATAGGCATGCTACAATTTTGGCTACACATCTACTATAGTCTTGGCTACAAATGATCTACAACCTTGGTTATATGAAACAAATCCTATTTGCTATGGGCTTTTGATTGATTTTGCTACCACCATTTTGCTACATTCAAATGACTTAGGAGCATAAAGAATATCACCAATATGACTAGAAATGTTATATTACATTGAATATAACTACTTTAAATACACAACCATTCAATAGACAATATACATATTAAACTTTGTGCTTTATAGGAATATCTAGTAGAAAGAGGCTTAAATAGTTCAGTCTTATATGAAATGTGGGTTAAGGAAGGAGTTAAAAAGCATAAAATAAACACAATTATGGGGAGCTCATCAATCCATGCATAGAGTTAGAGGCCAAGAATAGTCCCAATGATCAGGAAATGCAAAAATATGTTGGTACATGGCCTATTACAACACTAATGCTTACATTAAAACCATAGGAGACCTGCTACAAGAAGCTTGTTACCTACCTCTTAGATCTTATGAATGAATGGAAGAATACACTAAAGAAATTGGGCTAGAGTGACACTAGAATGAGTGTTTGGTGGAAATACATGTAGGAGGTGGTCCATATAGTAGAAAAACAAAGAGAATTTACCATAGATGATAAATGTGACAAACTTTATGAAGGGATGCATCATATCCCTACCTCATCTTATACCCCATAGGATCCTAAGGATGGGATGGACATAATAACTATATCATCTAATGAAGAATAATTTGAGGTTGAATTAAGACCACTAGCTATGAAGGAGGAGTAGTCCTATAATAGGTGGTGTCATACACATCCATCAGACCATTAGGCAACATGGCCCTATTGCAACAAGTCACCACACTAGGAAACAAAAAACATAGGCTCCATGATTCATTGAAGAATATTATACATTGTAACTCATAGAAAAACTAATAAGTAAGACTATAACATTTGAGGTAACCATGAGACAATCTTTAACTAGATAGAAAATAAGTATATCACCTAGAATGGGTTAGGTTAGTGCCACCTCCTTAACATATCAAATATAGTGCACAACAAGATAAATCATGTTTTAATCATCTAAGGGTGGATATGACAACCCTGAGGAAGAGAAGAGAAAGAAGTTGTAGAAGGTTGATGATGCTCCAAAGAAAAGGGTTAGGAAGAAAATTCTGGAGAATATTGCAACACCAAAGTAGCCAAGGGGTAGCATGCAATTAATGCAATCATCCACAACCCCCACTATAAGTATTCCTCCTCCATCTCCTTCTCACTCTACAATTCAACCCCCTCCTATTTCCCTACAAATGCACATCCCCTCTTCACCTCCATCCAACTCTATTATTGTGTCTTCCTATCTACACATGCCAATTCCTCCTTTACCTCCATTCCTCTCACTGTAGGCTCCTACTTATAGAACTCCATAGACCCCCCTATAGTAACCATACATTCAATCATCATCCTAATTCTACTATCCCCTCCATTAGGGAAATATCAAATCACTATGCCCTAATTTCTACTAGATGGAGGATATCACCTTCCTATCTTCCAAGTGCCACTCCAACTACCTCCTTGAGCCTTATATCCCTATAAACCTTCATCTCCCTCAAAGTCTATGTAACTCCTAAATCCTAATGTCATCACCCCTTCCTCTAATGCACAACAAATGGTCCCATCCATCCTAATTTTCTCTCCTAAGACCACTTAATTTCCCCTTGGAGAGACAATAGTCAAGGACCCCACCTTGTATTAACAAAAACTGCTATAGATAGAGGTGGTAACCCAACATAGAGAGGCAAAGAGAAAGATAAAGAAAGATTCTACACCTACAACATGAAGGGTAAGGACAAAGTATGACTCCACACATGATATCATGCATTTAACTCCCCTAGTGGATAAGCCTAAAAGATAGATGCAAGCTAGTGAGTATTAGATGGAGGTAGTGAGCATACCAATTAAGGATATTAGAGCCAAAGACAAAAAAATTCCTACAAGATGGCATGGAAGCAATAGCTCATCATTGATCTCCATGGAGAAGAAGCTACAGAGAAGATTGCCAAGATAGAAACAACAAAATAAATAATTAAGGTCTTTGGATTGAAGATCAAGGCACTAGAGGTCTAAGTGACCATGGTGGCATAAACTGTCATTGAAGCTAAGGACAAGAAAGTATAATAATCTCAAAATTAGCTCTAGGGTGTCTAAGCCAAATCAAAAGAGGTATGCATGGATTTGGCTACAACAAAAATCCAAATGGTCATAGAAAAGGTCACCACATGTATACTCAACAAATAGGTGGAAGACCTAAGGGCATAATTGAATTAAGAGAAAGCTAATGTAGGTGTTAAGGCCTTGGAGATAGGCTCTCTAAAATTAAAAATGAATAAACAAGATTATCAACTCATCAAATTATAAAATTAGGTGGATATCCAAACCCAAACCATCAAGGGTCTTGTAGAAAAGGGAAAAGACCTCAAAAATAAATTAGAAGCATCAAAGAAGGAGGTCATAATATTAAAGGCCAATATTGAAGAACTGAATCTATCTATAGAATCCCTTGAACTCATCAAGAACCTTGGGAAATCTTACTAGAAAGATATTGAAGAATGCATAAAAAAATTCATGTTGTCCCTTTAGCTCATGGAATTTTCTAAGATATTGCATGACATGGTCAAGAAGGTCAACTCCATTAAAGTGGCTTTATCTCCCATAGTTGATGATGTGCAGGCCAATATCTGATGACTCTATGGTGATAACACAACCAAGATAATTGCAACATAGATAACAAACATAATAGTTGTTGCATATAAAATGAACAATGTCTTAGAGAATAACAATTTGAACTAGGAATCTAAGGTGTAACTAGGTGTTGTGATGTAAATATTTAGAGGTTTCAAGCCCATGTTCAACTATTGGTGTGGTAAGAATTGCCCTTGCCATTAGATGAAAAAAAGAGGACACTCCAACAAGAAAAATTCAAGGAGTTGACCAAGAAGAAAAGCTAAGATGTTTGAATTAGATGGGTTGTCCCCAACCTCTACCATTAAGGAGATGCTAGTAGAAATCAAGCCACTGACTGACTTGGGAGAACGTGTGTGATTGGTGGTGACTCAAATGTAAAATATCTCATAGAAACACACTATTGAGGTGGAATGTCGATACAAATGCTTCTAGAAGAATAACCTACCAAAGTACCAAGAATGGGGGAGCTTATGGATTCTCTCAACAATCTACAAAGGTAGGTAACTTTAGCTTCCCTAATTTTAAAAACTTGAGCCAATCAACTCTATGCCCAATGGATATGTATTCATGGGTCTGTATTCTTTCCCCAATGAAAGAACCCCTATGAATCACTAAAAATATAGTGAATTATTCACTATAGGCAATATAATCCCTCTACCTTGGTCTAATTATGATCATGACATCTTTTAGCTTTAGTGGATCAAATTCCCCTCCAAAAATTTTGAGTTTTGTGGTATGTAAAGTTTCCTTGTAGGATACCTAAGTGTTTGTTAGAAATATTCCTAAACTTTTCCTCACTTTCATCCTTAAGGGTTTTTATGCTAAACAATCTACTAGGGTTTATCCCTAATTATGTCCAAAACCCTCATTATCTTAAAGTCTTTTACTTGTTTTAAGTTTGTGTTTCTATTTTTATGTTGACTTTCCAAGCTGATTAGATTTACTTAAGTTGTCTCAAATCCTTGTGATCATTGTTTACCAACCCCTTAAAATAAGCTACTGAGTGTCACCTGTTGATTTATGTTTTAAATACCTTGTATTTTATATATGTTAAATCTTTTTTTGGGTCCAAGTCAGCCTACACATGTGATGGGATGCAAAATTAGTCTCTTTTATGCTACTTTTTATACTTCAAAGACTTCTTTCATAGCATCCTTTAAGACATTTATCCACGTTTGCACTATGACATGTTGACCTTCTTTATACTTCTAAGACTTGAACTTATAATATTAATATGGACTGTGATGATCATATTATCTAATGAATGAATTAGATATAGATATGTATAAAAGTATAAATGAGATGTTTTTATGGTTAGTCATGGAGAATGCTAGTATATGCTTTGGGAACTAATTCTATGTGCAGAATTGGATGTGTCACGATGAGATCAAGCATTTGTAGCAGGTTATAGACAAAGGAGTTAATAGAAGTGTGAGTTTCAACACTAAGAATGCAGAGATAGCTGAAGACAATTATGGAGCATTATGGATAGTAATAAATTAAGGAGTGGATTTGTTTCAAATATGATTATGGACGTTGTTCATGCATCAGACTTCTAATTTGATTTGAATTCTTCTTCTTATAGTCAGTTAGAATAAGAATGTGATCTTGACTCCATGACCTAGTATCTAGGCATGGTAAATGATTAGAGTCAGTTAATTAATAAATAAAGCTCTCTCTCCAATTTTGTATAGTAAGGGGAAGATGAGATATATAAGGTAGTAGAGTCAAGTTGTTTAGAGTTTAGTTATCATTTCCTTTTCTATGTGTAAAGACTCAAGCATGTTATATTTATGGAATACAATCTAGATATGACAAAAAAGATTTCATTGTTGAACAATTTGATAGGAGTTGATCCTGTGCATGGAATACGTTAAGCTTTGATATGTGTTACAAAGATACATAGAATCTAGATTAGATTTGGTTTCAGTTAAGGAAGATAGTCTCTTGAGCTGGCCACTCAAGGCACTGATTCTCTCCTTGTTTATTTCATTTCAGTTAATGTTGGTTTATTAGTTTTCTGTTAATCATAATTTGAATTCAATTTAGTATTATGTTTTGATCAAATAGATATATTTCATGAACAAATGCATATTAGTGTATTTACAAATCCTCTAGAGGTCAGCAGTTAGTCATTTCATTCTTGTCAATTCATTAAGTTAATTCTACAGTTTCCTTGTTATAATAGTTATCTACAGTCCTTGCTATAGGTACCTGTAGCAACTAGGATTTATAGCTATTTTCACTATTTTGTAATTCTGTCAATTCTAGCAAGGTAGATTTGTTTGTTTAAAGTTAAGATAGAATGATTTAGGAACCATATGAGCCCTGAAGGCATAAACTTTGCAAGTACCATCATAAGCTTACACTCCTTGGTCAATAATTCAATGTAGGAATGTATAGTGATAGAGTGGACTATTCAAATAGGTTTCCCCTAAATTAGTTAAGTCTACAACACATTAGTTTTCCTCTACATTTTTGATGCCATTGCCAAGGATGGTGCTAACTTCTTAGGCTCATTTTGTTTTTACATGTTTTTTTTTATTCCAACATTAGAGCTAATCAAAACACCTTTCAGGAAACACCATAAAATACACTAACATTGTGCAGGACTGCTAGATTATAAAGCCAAAAATACTGTATGCAGAGGCAGAGAGATAGCCGAGGTAGATTCCTTCCTTCAAGTTCACCAGATAGCAAAGAAGCAACTAACTTTATCAATTATACAGTGGAAGGTGCTGGAGAAGAATTTTCACTGACATCTTCCTCTGCATCTTCACCAGCTTCTTCCACATCCATAGGAAGAACTTTTAGAACCATGGAAGATGCTGCAGTACATGATCCATAAAAAAAAGTGACATTTGAGTTTCCTATCTCAGACCTAGCATAGGCTTCCACTCTCAAGAACATACCACCTTCTGCATTGCCTATCTTCTATGGTTTGATGACTGAAGACCTAGATATTTTCTTGTTTGAATTTGATGTCTTGTGTAGAAGCTATGACTACACCACTGATCCCTATAGATGTAAACTATACCCTGCTACATTAAAAGATGTTTATCTACGATGGTTTATGAGATTAGGGAAAGATGTCATTCCAGATTGGGATACCGTGAAAACAACATTCATGGAAAAATATAAAGACTACTGTAGAGGACATGATAGAAGGAGAGATGACATCTTCAAGATGTCGTAAAAAGAGGATGAGCCATTGGAGGACTATGTTGAAAGATTCTAGTTTGCCTTAAAGAAAAACCCTCAGAATAGACTGTCTAAAGAATCACTAAAGCTGGTCTTTTTGAGGGGAGTCAATGAAGATTGCATGGATGCCCTAAATCTCATTGGAATAGGGGATATATCTCAACTTCCCTTTGAAGATGTCTATAAAGCTTGCAAAAATTATTCAAGGACCTTCACAAGAAGACCAAGGGATAGAGCAACCATTGCAGGCAAGGCAACCAATGGAGTTTCAAGAGTGGAGATTAGCAATCTGCTGTCCAACATGAAGGAAGACATTATAAGTCATATGGCTACATAGTTAGACACCTCCACATTAAAAAGAAACAAGAAGAGGCAGATACAATGCTCACTAAATACTACCCAAGTTGTAGACAAAGGAAGGCCAACTGTAAATGCAAAAGGGTAGCCAATATCCAACAGGAGAAGATTGGAAGGCTAAAACTTCAACCATTTGAAGGTGATGATGGGAAACTATTCTTTATTGCTCAAAGAAGACCTTGGCAGCAAAGGCAAGGTATGCCGCCTAATCCACTTAATTATAATTCATCTTTTCCTCTCGCCAATCAAAATTTTTCTTCTTGGAATAACCAACCCTGTCCTACTAATCCAAATGCTTGGCAAAACCCACCATGGTCTACTCCACAGGTAGGGTGGAACCAACAACAACAATGGCCTCAACAGACTTTCCAAGGCCCTACCTATAACCCCCAATGGCCTACTCAACAACAACAATGGCAACCTCAATGGAACAAGGGCCAACCATGGCAGCCAAACTCCCAATATCAACAACCCTTGCTTCCACCTCATCCGTAGCCGCAAGCCATCATGCCTCTACCCAAATCAACCTCCTAGACCTACCCAAATTCTTGCCCAACCTGCACCTAACCCTAACAACAAGCCTATTCAACAGGCTTATACTAATGAGGTAATGCAGTACCCCACCTATGGAGTTGAGTTAAGTAATGTTCACCTCAGATCAAGGAAACACCTTACAGGTCCTTCATCTCCCCAAATCATAGAACTGGAGGATGGAGAACCCATGGAGGAAGCCTTAGATGAATCACCTTTGGAACCTAAACTAGTTTAGGAACCTCAATCTATATCAAACCCTAAGCCTCCTTTCCCTGAGCGCTTGGTTATCCAAAAATAGCCAGAACAACCTACCAATGACCTTATAGGACAGTTGCAAGATATAAGCATAAAGATACCCTTGATTCAGGCCATCAAAGATATTCCCATCTACACTAAGATAATCAAGGATCTCTGTATCAAGAAACTAGGGAGAAAAAGAGTAGACCCAAAAATAGTCCATGTCTTAGGTAACCTTGTAGACATCATGTTGGGAAATATCATTGTTCCTAAGTATACCGATCTAGGAAGTCCAGTGGTCGATGTCAAGATCAATGTAGCCCTAATCAAGAATACCTTAATAGACTTGGGTGCAACAATCAATGTCATGACTAAGGACACAATGCAAATGTTGCAATTAACCAATCTTAGACCTACTTAGATTGTCCTGCAATTGGCTAATAGGTCCACAGTAAAACATGAAGGTATCATTGAAGACTTAGTCATTGCATTAGATTCCTAGGAATATCTTGCTGATTTCATTGTATTACAACCTAAAGTCAATCTTGTTGGTTACCCTCTTATACTAGGCAGACCATGGCTTGCTACAACTGATGCATTTATAGGTTGACGGTCAGGAAACATGATTATATTTAATGGAACCATTACCAAGAAATTGGTGTTGTATCAACTAGCCCAACTGTACCATGAATAGGAGCAAACTATTTGGCCTACTCTAGAAGAAGAGGACAATTATTCTTTGCAAACCCTGATGACCATTGAACGTAGTCCTTTGTTGGATATCCAAGATGAAGATGAGTTACTGGCACACATTATCCAAAATAACTGTGGGAGGCACCCACTGCAGCAAGACTGCTTGTCCTGTCTATAGGATCCACTAAGTAGTATAATACCTAGTAGCTCCATAGAAGAAATCTCCCAATTGTTTCATGCCTTACTACCCTAGCAGCATCTATCGGTCTTTCCTAGCCTTGATGTGTCTTCCATTCAACCAATGACTAAACCATTAGAGATACAGCTTAGAAAGATGTTGACTATCAATAATGCCTTAACTAAAGAATAGGAGAAATCCCTTCAAAATGTCTTACAGTCCAATTCAACAGCGTTTGTATGGGATTACAGTGATATGAAAGGCATTGACCCAAATCTATGCATGCACAAGATCTATACTGATGTTGATTTTAGACCTATCAGGCAACAACAAAGACGTATGAACCCTGCTCTAAGGGACATAGTCAAGGCTGAGCTTCAAAAACTTCTGGATGTAGGTTTTATTTACCCCATTTCAGACATTGAATGGGTTTCACCATTGGTGATAGTTCCTAAAAAGGGTGGCAAGTGGAGAGTTTGTGTTGACTAGAGAGAGCTCAACACTACCACTAGAAAAGATCACTTTCCATTGCCCTTTATTGACCAAGTCCTAGATTCTTTGGCAGGAAAGAAGTACTTCTCATTTCTTGATGGTTTTAGCAGATATAATCAGATAAGGATTTCTCCAGAAGCTCAGGATAAAACCACATTTACCTATCCCTGGGGGACCTATGCATACTCTGTTTTGCCATTTGGACTGTGCAATGCTCTAGCTACATTTCAAAGGGCAGTCCTTAGTATTTTTTCTAATTTTGCTCATGACAGAATGGAGATCTATATGGATGACTTCACCACATATGGTGAAGCATTTGATAGGCTTTGCAAAGTCTTGAAAAAGTTTTGAAAAGATGCACATAGCACAATTTGTCCTTAAGTAATGAAAAGTGTTTTATGATGATGATCGAAGGAGTGGTGTTGGGACATTTCATTTCATCTCAAGTTATCCAAGTTGACCCAAAGAAGATAGAAATAATCTCTACACTACCTATTCTACAAAAATTGAAGGATGTTAGAAATTTCCTTGGGCATGCAGGTTATTATAGAAGGTTTATTCAAGATTTTAGCAAAATTGCTGCTCCCTTGTTTGCACTTCTAAGGATATTGAATTTGCTTGGACACTTGAATGTCAGCATTCTTTTGAAAAATTGAAAGAAACCCTAAAACAAGCCCTAGTCTTGAGAGGTCCAAATTGGAAACTGCCCTTTCATATTCACATTGATGCATCAGATTTTGCCATTGGGGCAGTTTTAGGCTAGCAAGAAGGCAACAAGGAATATGCAATTTACTACATCAGTAAAAACTTGCAAGGAGTTGATCTAAACTACACAGTAATAGAGAAAGAAATGTTGGCAGTTGTTTATGCCATCAACAAGCTTAGACACTACATAACTGGCTACAAAGTATTCATTCATACCGATCACACAGCCATCAGATATGTGATGAACAAACCAATAGTGGGTGGTAGGTTGGTTAGATGGTTATTGTTATTTCAAGAATTTGATATCACAATTGTTGACAATCCTGGTAAGGCTAATGTGGTTGCTAACTTTTTATCTATATTGCCCACTCAATCCTCAGATAGTGTGGTTGATGATTCCTTTCCTGATGAGCATCTATTTTCTCTCACTATACACACACCATGGTATGTAGACATAGCAAATTACTTGGTTATAGGGCAGATTCCAGGATATTTTTCAGCAAGAGAAAGGAGACAACTTGTTCACAAATGCTTTCCTTACTCTTGGATTTCAGGCTTTCTCTTAGACCAGACAGCATCATGAGAAGATGCATCAGAGCAAATGAAGTGTTTGATATCATGAAGGCTTGTCATGATGAACCATGTGGGGGACACTTTGTAACAAAAAGAATAGTCTTCAAAATTTTGACAATAGGGTATTATTGGCCAACACTTCACAAGGATGCTATCAAATATACAAGAGGCTATGATAGGTGTCAAATAATGGGAAGACCAACTAAAAGTGATGAAATTCCATTGCAACCCCAAATCTCATTAGCTCCTTTTGACAAGTGGGGACTGGACTTTGTTGGTCCTATTTCTCCAACCTCCAACAATAAGGAGTATATTCTGGTATGTACTGATTACCTTATAAAATGGGTTGAGGTCAAAGCATTGCAGTTTGCAAGAGATGGTAATGTAGCTAAATTCTTATATGAGGACATTTTCACCAGATATGTTGTGCCAAGGGAAATAGTAACATATCAAGGTCCTCAGTTTACCTCTGATCTAATCACAAAGTTAGTGGAGTATCAAATAAGGCATAAAAAGTCTACCCCTTATCATCCTGAATCCAATGGACAGGTTGAGGTAACCAATAGAGAACTGGAAAACATCTTGACCAAAATAGTACAACTCCATAGGCGAGACTAGGTCACTAGGTTGCCAGAGGCTGTTTGGGCCTATAGAACCACCTGGAAAACCACCATAGGGTTTACCCCATATGAATTGGTTTATGGAAAAACAATAGTCCTCCCAATTGAATTTGAACATAAAATGCTAAGGACAACTGTTGAGCTTGGGATGGATTTGACAACAACACAACAAGATAGGCTTCAATATCTTAATGCTCTCGATGAAATAAGGCTAGAGGCACTCCACCATACTAAAGTTTTCCAAAAATAAAGGATCAAATGGCATGACAGTCATATCAAGAACAAAGCATTTACATCCAGTGATTGGGCACTTTTATATGACTCCAGGTATAAAGACTTCAAGGGAAAGCTCCAATCCAAGTGGCTTGGACCATACAAAATCATGTAACTTTTCCCAAATGGAGTAGTTTAGTTGCAAACTATAGATGAGGTCCGATTTTCACTCTTGGTAAATGGACATAGGCTAAAGTTGTATAAGAAGCCATTACAGAAGGAAGACTTCATTATTTCCTTAGCTACTGCATATGGTGCTTCTAGTACTCTTGATGAGGATGCTATGACACTAGTTGATACAACATCAGAGGATGATCCACATGGCCTAACTAGTGATATAGAGGTTGAGTTGGAATACTCAACCCCTATAGTTGAGGTATAATTTCTTTTGCTTTCCAAACACATGCACGCATAGCACTACATGCACACACATCACCTTCACCATGATATTTAAAACTTTTAGCTAGGACCTATTTACCACTTTTAGCTGGGACTTGTTAATTTTGCACCTGTTTTGATCACTATCATAATCTGTACTTTGGAACAATGTTGCAAGCACCTGCAGCAACTGCAGATGTCTTCAATGCAATGCATTGCCAATCCACTCAATCCGTACACTACACCTTTCTTCATCACCATGCCTATACCTCACGTGCTGAATTTCAAGCAATTCAATGAAATCACACATGCTGACGTGCCACTCACAATTCATCTTCTTGCATGACCTTATAGTTCTGGTGAATTAATTACCTTGTACACAATATCTCCTTTAAAAAAATGTTCCCACATTTCTTTCTGAGGCATTGTCCCAAAGGTAACTTTTCATTATCGCCATTAAATTTCTTTTTTTTATGCATATATCATTATCCCTATTTACTTCATGCATGCGATAATATTTCAAAACATTCTAGTTAATAATTGCATCTTCCTACCACTTCCTTTGTCATGTGAGTGAGGCCACTTCATGTTCATTTGGGGGGAAGGGTTGTCATTCTTGATTTTTTGACTAGTTTTCAAATGAGTTGTCATCCTTGTGTACTATGTAAATAAGCAGTGAGAGTTACCTTCCTAATATCTTTGCTTAAGTCAAATTGAGTTAACCCTGAGCAATAAGAGGAACTGCAGAGAGATATGAATAGGGGTTAAGTCTAATAAGGTGGCGAAGTGGAATTATATAGAGGATTATAGACATGGGAGGTGACTTAGTAAGGAGAGAGCCATCTGTGCATAAGGAGATTCTTGGAGATGTGCTAGTTTTACCGCTCTTCATAGAGTAGGATGGCTCAAGTACTTCCCAAAATTGATAGAGTATGAAAATGATATGGCTGTAGAATTTGCAATTACATTGCAAAGTGATGAAGCAATAGTGAAAGGGTTAATAGTTGATGCTTCTAAGGTAGCTATAACCCATGTGACTAGACTTTCACGCATCGGGTCAGAATACCCAGCCCGAGCTGATGCAGCCATAGCCAGAGAAGAATTCTGCGAGTGAGGCGAGCATTTAGACTCAACAACTCAAGGTACAAAATGCCTATCTCTGCCATTTTTCTGGGGTAAATGTGCTACCTACATTATCAAGTATTTCACTTGTGATGGGAGGTATAATATGTTGTACACTATGCACTTTAAATTGTTAAACCATCTTTGTCATGAGAAATTGGTGAATGCTTCGAACGACCTCTACAACTTCCTAAAGAGAATGGCTTTAGAATACCAAAAGAAGCCATCAGATACTTTAGTGTCTCATCATTGTCTAATTGCACTACTAGTTAAGAGGAGTTTGCAGATACAATACCCATAAATTGATTGGGTGGCCTTTAAGGATTGTGTTGATATTTCGACCTTGTTGGAGCAACCTCATGAGGAGGAAGACGAGCCCCCATACAATGGTGAACCTGAAGATGAACCTGTTCATGAAGAGCTGAAGGAGGAAAATCTCCTTGAAAATAGACCTAAAGAAATAGGGGAACCTTCATTCTCTCCTCCTAAACATGTGACCTCAAAACTTGTAAGCAAGAAAGGAAAGAAGAAGGCAGGAAAGGATATCAGCATAAAAAAGACAAAAAGGAAAAAGAAAGAGAAAAATGTCAATGCAGGGGAAGTAAAGGAGAAATGGAAGGGGAAAGGTAAAAAGCAGATAAAAAGGGTTGTTGAATAAGAAACCACTACCCTGAGGAGATCAGGCAGATTGATGAAACATACGGCTGAAGAAAAGATTGTTGAGCAGGGACAAGATTTTGAGAAAAGGCGAAATGCTCATGGGAATGTTCCTATTGATATACTTGAAGGTGATATCTCTACAAATAAGGATGATGTGAATGTTTCTTCAAAGAAGAAAAGGTATGTTTCTTCTTCTGACTCTGACTCAGAAGACTTATTTATTGCCAAAAAGATGAGAAAAGCAACCCCTGGTAGCCTTGTTAAATAATTTTAATGCTTCTGATAACAATGATAGTGGTGATGCCAATTTTGAGCAAAGAAATGAATTGTTAGAAGAAAGAGACCTCCGGAAAGAACTTCAGGAAGCATTAAGCAAAATCAAAACCCTGGAGGATCAGGTAAAGAGGTATGAAGAGAAGGAGACAGAAAAATAAAAGAGGATATAGGAATTAGAGGAGAGGATTCAAACATAGAATCAAGGGTCTAAATTGGACTTGTTAGCACAATTGGTTGTTAGCAAGATCAACTCAGATGAGGAGAAGGAACCCCCTCCATCATTTCCTGAGGTAAGATCTCCAACATACCATACTACTATTTCATTGGGTTTTGAGTTGCTGAAAGTCACTAGCAGGTCAAAACAAGACACAGAGAATTGGGATAAAGAAAGGAAATTTTTTAATGAAATAATTGAGAACTAGAATCTTGAAATTAAGAATGTGATTAGTGAAAACTAGATGAAATAAAAAACACAAAATAAAAGCATAAAACAAAGATTTATACCTCACTAAGATTCACCAATCCAAAATAGGGTGGTAGAAGCATGCACCTAAGAGATCCTAGATATACCCTAGCTAATAGATTAAATGTGAAATGCTCAATCTAACATGCAAACTCACAAGCTAGCTCAAGAGAATTTTTGGCATGATAACATTACTTAGAAATTGGATGATGAAATGGCTTGGAGGGTGTTGTATTTATAAGCATTTTGGAGAGATTTTGATCCAATGGTTGAGATTGATTTGGGAGATCAATGGTGGAGGATGAAGATGTGGAGGGCCTAGATTTCATCTTGGAGAATGGAGGGCTAGGAATAAAGATGAATTTTTAATTCATCTTGGGAGGAGGGGTTCATAAATGAGGTGGAGTGTAGTGGATTATTTGTGAATTAAAAATTCACATAGGGAAGGGTAAAATGAATTTAAAATTCATTTGGGGAAGAGTGGATATTAATGAGGTATGACATGTGTAAGTGGTAAGAGGCATTTAATGGAGATTATGACTAATGTGTATAAAAAATTAATTTATGCGATATATTTCAATTTTTTATTTGTGGGATGTGGGAAAGGGTGTTAATCAAGGTTTGACCATTTTAATTAGGGTGATTAGCCTAATTAATATGGCAAGAAAAAATTAGGGAATAGGTTAATGAGATGTTTGGATTAATTAAATAAGGCTTTATTTAATTAATCCTAGGTCTAGGGTCATGTAGGATAGGTTAGGTAATTAAATAATAGACATTTAATTAACTAGGGTAGGGATATGTTGATTAATAGGATGAATTAATTAGTTAAACATGATTTAACTAATTAATTGGGTTTAGTGAGAAGGGAGAAATTAACTAAATAAATATTGCATATTTATTTAATTAATTGTCTAAGGTTAAACTATTGAATTAATAAAATTAATCCAATTGTTGGAAATAAAATGATGGAACATAGGTGATGAGGGGGTAATTAATTAAATATAAAATTAATTAATTGTTTAGGAAGGAAATAGGTATGCTTAGGGAGGTCGGGAGTCAATTTGATGATAAAGACATTTTTAGGTGTCTACATTTGCCCCTCTTTGATGTGCTTCAGGACCTAGTAGGGAAGTGGCGTCAGGTCAAAAACAATAATATGCCTTAGCTGCCAAGAAGGAGTAAAATGAGTGAGGGATGCCCTCTCGAGAGGTTGGTGAAAAAAATAAAAAAAATTTCAGGCGAGGTCTCGAAAGGATGCGACAGGAGTGAAAGCTAGAGAAAGGATGGAAAAACAAGATGACAAGAAGAAAAATGGAGGAAAAAGGTTGTGATCTACACCCTGGGGGGAAAAAGTGCATGGAAGGATGACATGGCTTACTATATTTAGAATAGTGGGCCCTAAGAGTGCCACATTTGCACACATTGAGTTTTTTCAGAAGAAGTAGCAAAGTGGAGATGGCAGACCGCAATCCCATGTTCTCGCGATACACACACATTTCTAAGCATTTCTGAGCATTCAACTAGGTACCAGAGGTGGGACCCCAGGTATGCCTTAACCCTAGCTTTGTCATTTTTTGATTTTATCACATTTTTTATTTCAAGAATTGGGGATTTGGGGTTTTAATGCTATTGCAAGATTGCACAGTGCAAAAAGGGGAGTGGATTAGCACAGTCCTCTAGATTGGTGCTATCTGCTAGGGTAGAAAAGGGGTGGAGTGGCGCTATCCTCTGCTTTAGCACAATGTTGCACTGGGTAGAAATTTGGTGAATTGGTGCCAAATTAGTGTAGAAATGGCGCTATCTTAGTGATTATTGCTATGTTGAAAAGCAGCGCCATCCTTAGGGTTGGCGCTTTGTTGGCTGTTAGCGTTGTGTTCTGTATTGGCACGTTTTTGAATAGTGGAACCATTGCTCAAATTGGTGCCAAATCATATTGTGGCGCTATGTTCAGAAATAGCACAAGATGGCCACGCAGTGGCGCTATCTTCTGTAGTAGCGCTATGAGGGGGAATACTGGTGCCAAGTTTTAGGATTGGTGCAAAAGGTGACTTGTTGTGGCACCAAAAATGTTTTGGCTATTAGAGGTAGAGGAAAGGGTGGGTTCTTGAAGAATAGGTAGGTTCTAACAAGAAAATTGTGGATACAAGATACGAGGTCATTTATAGTGTCCTTGTGGGAGCAACACGTGCTGGCTGTGATGGTGTTATTTGATCATTTCGACGATGCCACCTGGGCTTGTTTAATGAGGTTAGGTCTTTTGATAGCTGCATTGATGCCAGTGTTGCGAGCTCACAGAGCTCTAATTATGGATGTTGTAAAGCGATATTGCCCAGAGACTTGTTCATTTGTGCTTCCTACTGGCGAGGTCACCATCACTCTTGAGGATATTTATTGCATCCTCAAGATACTGATTCATGGTTAGCAAGTGACATATGACATGAGGAGGGGATGGAGGGCCTTAGCTAGAGTATTTGGCCGCAATCACATTGTTTTGTCAGTGGATAGGAGGGAGATGAGCTATGAGGGGACACTGGTGGCAGGTGCAGATCACTTTGCTTTATTTCTATGTGCCTTAGTTGGTGGCGTAGTTATGTCAGATAGGAGAGGCAGGGGATTTCTAGTTGGATGGGGAGAGGTTATTGAGGGGATGGTTCGTCATGAGACAGTGTATGCTTGGGGACTAGCAATGTTGGTGCAGCTTTATCATGAGATGCTATAGTTGTTTATCATTGCGATTTAGCTCTATCAGCCGGAGTTACTTTGCTTCATGTATGGATTTGGGAGCATATTCTGATTACTTAGCTGAGATGTGGGTACTATCACTATCATTTTGAGGCCTTTGTTTTGTTGTATCAAGATACAGAGTATACATACACTAGGCAGGTTAGCTATTGGAGATGGGTTTTAGATGAAGTCATTCGGGTTACTTCGTGACCATGTATTAGAGTGGAGCCCTAGCCAGATGACATTATTCATATGCCCTATACATTCCAGCAGCACTACCTAATAGGTCGAGGGGACCATACTATCGATATGTATCTACTGTCATGAGTTATGTGGTAGTTTGGGCTACGGCAGGATGTTCCACAGCCAATGGCAATTTTTGCACTGACCTGTCAAGATGCCTGTTATTGGCCTCCAGCCATATAGCCCGGGTTGCCTTAGAGGATTTTGTGGGTTTGGAGCCATTGATGTGGGATTGGCAAAGTGAGGTTAGAGATGCAGGCACTACTCCTACCTATGAGACATGGTGGCAGATGTGGCAGCCTACACAGTTCACAGACCTTGCAGAGGAGGTAGTCCCCCTAGAGGAGGTGGTAGCATTAGGGGATGAGGAGTCAGAGGAGGATGGGGATGAGGATTCTGATGGAGATGATTTCTTAGAGCAGGGAGAGGAGATTATTGTAGACTATCTTATGGAGGTTGGAGGAGATGGGGAGGAGATGGGGAGGAGAGGGAGATTGGAGGAGATGGAGAACCGATGGATGTGTTGGCAACAGTAGTAGTTGGACAGGTCAGGCTCAGGGGAGAGGGGCAGGCAGGTGGTAGCTCCAAGTGGCCCCACTAGAAGGTGCAACAACGGGTACCTGTGCAGTAGGTACTTGTTGAGCAGGTTTAGATAGGAGAGGTGCTAAGGCAGAAAGCACCTCGATAGTGTGGGGGATGGCCGAGGATAGGTAGATGTGTTCTACCCCCACCATAGGTATCAGAGCAACAGCAGGCCGTTACAACAAGACAACAGGTTCCTGGTTTAGAGGCGGGTACCTTGGTAGCAGGTGGAGGTTCAGGGCCTCAAGAGCTTTCCTCTCATTGGTAGCCTTGGAGTGGAGAGGAGGAGGAGATTGAGACCCTATGGGGACAGGTTGCCATCCTATAGGAGGCTTTATAGAGTCGTGATGTAGAGTTAGTGTAGTTGCAGGGCACGGTTGCACTACTGGATGGTACAGATGGACAGGTGGGTGTGTTGCCGGTGCAGTTAGCTCAGGTGCAGGGTGAGATAGCCACTTTGAGGGGTGAGCGAGATGCTACACTTTTGAGGGTGCAATAGGTAGAGGATATGGTGGCTGGTTTACAAGCTTCGGGTGTCGGTATGGGCCCAATTTTGACATTGATGCAGACGCAATTGTCTTAGGTACAGGGACAGTTGGTAGAGGCTAGAGGATAGGCTAATTATTATTAGGGTACCTATTAGGTGGTAGTACCTATAGAGTAGCGTGTATCGAGGTACAGTCAGCTCAATGAATCTCAGATGTCTAGGTCACACAAATCTAGATCGGTTTAGTCTGTTTAGTAGGCGATGGGTCCCCCATCACAAGTGCCCCAGTAGCCTACACAGGTACAACTTCAGCCGTAGCCATAGCCACAACCACAGGCAAAGCTAGGACCACAGTCACAGCCATAGCCACAGCCACGACAGGATCCCCTACCGAGTCAGGCAAAGGCTCCACTATTTAGGCTGACGGTTGTATCATTTTGGCCCTTGGAGGCATTATATCATGACATATATTTTTTGATGTATATATGAGCAATGTACATTTTTGTGATGATGATATATGAGATGATTCTTTTTGATGGCCTACATGTTTGTTTATGGTGCTTTTATATGATTATGATGATGCTTATGTTGATGGATGTAGTATGTTTTATGGATTATGCATATTATGATGATGTGATGATTTCATGAGATGCTATGGATGTGTTGTGTTTATGAGATGTATTATGTTGATGTTATGGATGTACCTATTGATGTAATATGATAGATGTAATGATGGTTTACTTATTTTTATATATGCATGTTTGTGATTTATGGACTATGATGTGGATGTAAAATGCAAATAAATGCTCAAATTAATAAACATTTATTATGGATGCAAAATGTAATGAAATGGCAATATTATGGAATGTAATTGTGTAACTAAATGATTATGTAACTGAACCTGAATGATTATGAAAATGAGATGCAAACTAAATGACCACTAAATGTTTGTGAAAATGAGATGTAATGAAAGTAAATGGTTATGATAATGAAATTGAGTGATAATGATAATGACACTAAATGATTTAAATGATTATGAAAATGAAACTAAATGATTACTAGATGATTATGATATGCAAAGTAAATGATAATGAAATGCAACTAAATGATTATGATAATGAAACTAAATGATTACTAGATGATTATGAAAATGTAGCTAAATGATTATGATATGCAAAGTAAATGATTATGAAATGCAACTAAGTGATTATGATAATGAAACTAAATGATTATGATAATGAAATGCAACTAAATGGTTATGATAATGAAACTAAATGATTATAAGATGAAACTAAATGATTATGAAATGCAAATTAAATGATATATGAGATGATTAAGTCTTGATACACATAATGTTATTTGTTTAACCCTAGGTGGTGGGGCTTAGTGATAGGGGAATATCTAGGGAGAGGATAAGGGTTTATGGATTAGGGAGGGAGTGCAATGGGAGATGAGGAAATTGTTAGGTCATAAGACACCATGTCATTGATGGGGGATTTACTTTGGCTTAAGATGTGTTAGGTGAGAAAAAGTGGGATGAGTGGGATTGGTGAGAAGATTGGGAGAGGAAGGTTAAGCTAGGGGATTACAAAATCTAGGCCCAGTTAGTATAGTTGAATACATGATTAGTAGGATGATTTGAGCTAGTAACAATAGTTGCATAACATTAATTGAGAGCATTTCTTAGTTTATTATAGAAATGTAGGGTACCTTCCACAAAGGTATGAGATGACCTAAATGTTGATGTATATATCCCACGATTGCATGGACTAGACCCATAAATAATAGGTTGATGCCATGGATGTCCAAGGTAGTATAACCTTGCCTAGCCAAGGAAGGGGACTCATAGTTGTTGATACTCATAGTGCATATAAGGTATTGCTTCCTATATATGTAAATGAGGCACACCATGGTAGAACTGACCCAGGCTTCAAGATATGAATACTATCCTTGGAGTCAATGAAAGCAACCCACAAGCAAAGTATACAGAAGCACTGACCATGTCCACTTTAGGTGTTGTCCTCTACTGACCATGATATGATGAGATCAAGGTAGCTTTGGAACTGACCTAGAGCGAAACAAGGAGATAAAAATCAATAATAAAAAAGACCAACAAAAAGATACAAATAGCCATTGTGTGCTCTTGCCAAGATTAGTGTTGATAGGATGACAAATTCGTGTCCATTGTAGGAATGATATATCTTAGGACGCGAATTGGTTGGATGTTGTGGAATATTTTTTGGAAGATGGCCAAAAGTATAGTCAGGCCATGTGTTGGCTTATAGTTGGAATGTTGATTGATGATTTTTGCATTAGGGACCATGTTTCAAGCGTATACCTAGCATGTGTATCATTTGTTGGGTCTAGCAAGCTTAGTGAATAGGGACCATCCAAACGGGTTGGATGGGTGCATCTTATGTACCTAAGTATTGGATACTTCCTTCATATTCCAGACTGCCTACATACCCTGTGTCCACAGGATCAAGGTACTTTCAAGATGTGGGCGAGATGAATATGTAGTTGTGGCAAGACTTGATGATGTGGGGAATGGTTTAGGATGGGTGTGATGCTAAGGGTTGATGTATGTCGATGCTTGCGAGTTGTAGAAAGTACTATTATGGATCGATGTATAGGGTGGGGTGATTTGCAGTGAATTGTTAGAAAAATCTAAAAGAAATCTGTGATGAGTGTGGATGTTGATGTTGGGGATGGGTTATTTTCAACGAATGGGTGGTTTAGGTTTGGATTTTATTTTATCAATTTGGTTCCAAAAGGTGTTTGTTTAGGTACTGTATCTTTCTCATGTATTTATATAGTTAATTTGTTTTGGGGTTTTATGGATTTTTGGTGTTTTTTGGATGTTTTTTTTTGGACTCTTTGACTTTTTTCTATTATTTTTGGATTTTTTTTAATTTTAGCTATATAAAAGGAACCTTACAAGGATCTTTATACTGTGATGATAGCCTTGGGTGGGGAGATGTGGGGTGGGTAACTGATTTTTCCAGATTTTAAGCCATGGAAGGTGATTTTGGTGTGGAGTGTTTGTGATGGAGAAAGGACTTATGAGATGGTGGAACCGGCCACTACACATGATACATGAGACAAGTTTTGACCATGGTACCAATCCAAGGTGTCATCGAAGTGATTTTCACCTTTGGAAGTCTTTATTGCACTCAGGTTTTTCTTGATTTTTTATTTTTTTTATTTTTTTGATTTTTTGATTTTTTTGATTTTTTGATTTTTTGACTTTTTGATTTTTTGATTTTTTGATTGGGATACTCGATGGGTTATGCGTAGAATTTCTTCATATGCAGAATGTTCATAGGCTCATCTAGAGGCTGCCCCTCAAGTGTTGCAAGTTGGTATTCTCCTAATCTGTAATTGGTTGTGATGACATAAGGCCCTAGCCAATTGGGTTCAAATTTTCCTTTCTTAGGGCGCTCCTACAAGTTTTTTCTGGTTTTCCATAAGGACAAGGTCGCCTACTTCAAATTTTTGGTTCTTGATTTTCTTGTGATAACTTCTTCTGAGGTGATTTTGGTAGGCCTGCAGATGGTCCAATGCATCCATATATTTCTCATCCAGTATTTCTAGCTCATGCAGTCTTGTGACTCCGTATTCCTCATCAATGATCATATTTTACAGAGGTACCCTTAGGGATGGGAGCTTGAACTCAATAGGTAAAATGGCTTTGAATCTAAATACAGGGGAATATGGAGTGGCTCTTGTGGGGGTATGGATGCTTGTGCGGTAGGCCCATAGGGTAGGATTGAGTTAGAGGTGCCAGTCATGACCAACTTCATTAACCGTCTTCTTTAGAATGCGGAGGATGGTTTTATTTGAAGCTTCTGCTTGACCATTCCCTTGAGGGTAATATGGAGTGGAAAAGTGTTGGATTTAGAATTTCTCACACAAAGTGCGGACTTCCTGGTTCTTGAATGGTTTTCCATTGTCGGTGATTATGGAATGAGGGATACCATAATGACATATGATATAATAGAGGATGAACTTGGATATCTTTGTTCCAATGGTGAAGGTGAGTGGTATTGCTTCCACCCACTTAGTGAAGTATTCAGTAGCCGTGATGATGAATTTATGGCCATTGGATGATGGTGGATGGATTTTCCCTACGAGGTTGAGCCCCCACTATGAGAAAGGCCATGGCATTGTGATTGGCTGCAATTCTTGTGCTGGCACATGAATGAGATCTCCATGTTGTTGACATGGTAAGCATTTCTTTACAAATAGGTAGGCGTCTCGCTCCATGGTTGGCCAATAGTACCCGATGCTCAAGATCTTCTTAGCTAAAGTTGGTCCACTTGAATGTGCCCCACAGATGCCTTCATGTACCTCTTGCATAGGGCATCTGTGGGGCACATTCAATGATCTTAAATCCATTAAGCCATTATTTATTTCCATGAGAACAAAAGAAAACATTAAACAATTCTACCCAAAACTCTCCTAAAAAAAAATACATCTCATAAAAAAAATCCCACTCCAAAAAAAACTTCTCACACTATTCAAGATCACCTCCAATCTCCTTAAAACACACTTGCAATTTAAAATCTCACATAATACAAAATGAACTTTCAAATTTCAATTCTATCTTCAATTTTGTTCAACTTCCAACCCATTATTTTTTATCTTCAAAATAGATCACATTCTTTTAAAAAAAACAACTTCTCGGAGATCTGACTTTTCATATTCTGCAACTCAAGAAACATTCCAAATTTTCACTCTTTCTTTTTCAAAACTTCTAACTTCAGTGTCCCTTGAGCTTCGGTGAAAAATATGGAAATAGGCATGTTTTATTGCTAATTGAAACACAACAGACGTCAAATTTACTATAGTTGACTGACCGTTGGTGGCACATTCTAATTCAAACCTTATCCCTCTGATGTCCGCAGCCTGCCACTTGGAAGTTTAAATGTGGTCGTTGATGCTCTTTTCCCGCAGTGCACAGCAGTCTTCAACCTATTTACCGGGCACCCTAGGCATCGGGGCCGGTAATACCAACGACACACCAACCCTTAGGTTGTCACTTAAGAGACTATCACCGCCTCAGCAAGTCAACAAAAGATTAAAACAAAAAAGCATTTGATGGGTAAGACTTAGTTATAACTAATTGATGTTTGATGTTGTTGGTCTTTGATCAGTTATATTTGAAAACTAGTTAGACAAGTTTGTGAAGGACATATCATCCTCTATAATCAAAACTTCTGCAAACATTAGAAAGAGGGTATACACAAGACAAAGTGTTTAAAGAGAATATGATAAGAGTTTGCAACTTTAATGTCCTTGTTAACAATATGATACTTTTGCATATATCTACCTCATCTCTACCAAACATTGATCATATATTTTTAACTTGTGAACCTGATCAAAGCTCAGCCCATCTTGTCAAGATCAACTATGATATTTGCATTGAACTCAAGTAGACAAATTGAAAACAAAATGACACCTCTATTGTTCCACATAATAATGTGTTGATTCACCTTGAGTCAAACTTGAAGCTATCCAGATAGAGGCTTGAACCAAACTCATCAAAAGTATAAAACCATTCTCTGCATCTGCAAGACACTCATGATATGATAAGACATTAAGGATTTCAAACAACCAATACATTGTCTCTGCATTAAATCTCTGTCACCTGACCCAACCTTGAAGATCTATGCACAAGATCAACCACAACTTAATCAAACACTCTGTATCCCTTTTGCTCATCCTGAGACAACTTTGAAGATACCCTGATCAAATCAAGCCATGAATATGAACATGAACAACTATCTCCTCCTGATGTCCTACAATAACTGTGGCAACTTTGCATCATCAACTAAACACACTTTTGACATCAATGACAACTCTTACCATCAATCTCCCCCTTTGTCATTGATGGCAAAACTTTATGGTGCAATTTATCTTTCTCCCCCTTTTTGACATCTGCTGACAAAGACACAAACTTATTTGCTCCCCCTGTGTTGAAGTACACAAACAAATCACTATTTATAAATATCACTAGTAATCACTGACAGAACTCAACTCAACTCAGCACTGATCCACTTCCTAACTTAGCCATGAAGCAACATATCATCCTAAAGTATACCATCCAACACCTTTTGACATCACAATCAACTTTTCTTGTAAGACAACAAGCTCTCTGAAAAAATTATTACATTTTGAAATAGATATTATAACATCCTTGTAATGAACCATTCTTGTTATGAAGAGCATCATAATGCAACAATTTCAAGCCAAACAAATCTCTGAAATTCACTTCAACATAATATCACTTTTTGACACAATACCAATATGAGGATGAAGAAGACATATCTCTCTCTGCAACCAAATACCAACTTTATAAACACATCAATACACTTGATGAACCATATTGCAAGAAAAATCATGAAGATTCCTTAACACACAGTTCCTAACTCAAAATGACATGATGACCACTTTTGATAAGATCTTTTCAAATCTCCCAAGATAGTGACAACTCAATCCTCTGATAAACTCCCCCTCAGAACAACTACACTTAAAGATGTTATAGCATGATCATAACCATTATAATCATATTGAATTATGAACACTTTGAAGGCATAAACTCCTGTTAACCTTTGAACAAGTAATGATTTATGATGATAACAATTCTGAAGCCAACATATGACAAACCTTTTTTTACCATCTGCTATTGCTGATTTTAACTTCCTCTGATGAAATGCAAGATATCACCAACAATGTCATAGCTTGAAGAACTCTATCTGAAACATGGAAGATCATCAAGGAAACAAGTGAAACACTATCTCCAAATCACTTGAAAATTTTTTATGCAAACATATGCCATAAAAACATTACACAACAAATTGACTTCTTTGATATCAATTATCATCCTGCAACCAAACTATTCTGACACATTTTCTGACATGACAAAGACTGAAGGCCATCTGAACTATCCTCCTGTTCTGCACAAGACACTTTTCACAACATACTGTCAAATCTGATGTATACATAACTACATCCTACAACCAACAAGAACTTCTGCCTCTTGACTTTGTCATTCAAACAACAACAAACCAATTGCATCAACAAATTCTGCTTGTAACAACACTTTGCACAAATCAAAACACCTTAGCCAACACATGCTAATAACTGATAAGGGCTTTTGGAAATATCTTAATGACAACAAACACTTCACCATATCAAGATCTCATTGAACTGCAACATCATACCAACTCAACCATTGTCAGTAACAACATGCTATGAACAAAATATGAATAGGATAATTTATAAACCAAAATTCTCAACACTATCAAACTCTTTGCTTTGAACCCCTGACCATCCTTTTAACATCTTGTATGCATACATAACTAAAGATCATCTATATCATTGTCACATACTGAAAATCAACATTGTTAGCAACATCATCATCAATAATTTCAAAGCATGATAAGAATGATGGACAGACAAGATCATCATATCAAATGATCTTCTTCCTGAAACTTCTTGGGGTTAACTGATAGAACATTTGATACCTCCCCCTTACTTCATGCTATGTTATGCAATAGATGTAATGACTTGTGCAAGATGTACAAGCTTAGATTCTGACTTCTCTTTACTTTCTTTCTGCTTCCAAATCTTCACAGGTGCTTTCTTTCTCCAAACCTTTTCAACCTTTTTCTTTTCCCAACCTTTCAAATTAGGTGATGCTCTCCTGCAACTGTGTGCTTTATGACCAAAAGATTTGCAATTATAACAAACTATGTTATAATCATAACCAAATGACTGATAGTACCCTTTTGACATCTCCTGAGCAATTATGTTATGCTTCCATGCCAATTCATTCATTCTATTCATTTTGCAGTTCCTTTGAATATGTCCAACCTTATTGCACTTGTAACAAACAATATTAGTATTCCTTCTGCAATTAACTGATTTGTGTCCAAATTGATTACAAGTATAACAATAACCATTAAAAGAATAGTTATACCTGTACATGTATGCTTGTCTAATAGGAGCACTTCTTCTGAAATTATGCATTTTGTTTTCAGTGGCAGTATTCAAATCAATCTTCTTTTTGGGAGTCTCTCTGACTTTTGAATATTCTCCTTCTTCAAATCCTAATCCAGTTGTGTCATTATGTTGCTTCTGTTTGCCCAACAACACATGTAACTTGCTTGTGCTTTCTTCAAACTCTTGATACTTCTTAGATAAAGTCTTGAGACCATCATAACCTTTTCTGAGTTTGATAATTTCACCTTCTAGTTTTAGATTCTCACTCCTTCTAACTTCAAGGTCAGATATTGAGACATCAGCTATCCTCTTAGCTTCTTCAATTTCTGTCTTCAATCTAGCAATTAGTTTGTCAGAATCATCAATATATGTCTTTAAACTAATAATCTGACATTTGGCCTCTTCAAGATCTGTAGATACAATTTCAAGTTCTGAAAGTGCATTGACTTTAGATTCTCTTTCTTGTTGCAGCTGCAAGTTTAGTTTATGATTCTCTCTTTTATACTTCTTGAGCTCACTTAGAGCATATATAAGCTCTCCTTCCATATCAATCTCACAATCCTGATCATCATCACTTGTGATGCTAGCTTCTTCTGAATCTGATTGAGTTTGAACTTCAACTCCTTCATTGCCACTTTCCTCACACACCAGAGTGTCCTCTTCTTTATCTTTATCTTGATAAATTCTTATTAGTTCTTTCCAGATATCCTGAGCTGTTTCACACTGCACAACCTTACAAGAAATATCATTAGATAAACTAGATAAAATAACTTTCTTGGCTATATGATTGCTTTTAAGAGCCTCTTTGTTATTTGAAGAATTACCATTCTCAACTGACATTAGAACATCATATCCTAAGGAGGATAAATACACTTGCATTCTAACATACCAAACTGGAAAATTTGAACCATCAAACTGAGGAACATCTAAAAAATTTTCTTCTAACACAATATCAGATTCAACTTGGAGAACATTTTTATCAACTGTCTTTATATCAACATTTGGATTTGATATGAATGATTTCTTTTGTATCTTCTGACTAGAAAAAATCTTAATATTTCTCATGTTCTTATTTCTCCTGCACTTACCCATTGAACTCCACACACAGGACCTACCCAAGCTGATTAAGCTACAGAAGGGAAACTGGCTCTGATACCAATTGTAGGAGTTAAGGACAACACTGAGAGGGGGGGTGAATTAGTGTTGTGTGAATTTTTTAATCTTTTTCAAACTTTAACTTCCTGAGCACAAGGAATGAATGATACCTTTGATTTGTCAAATACATATGCACATGACTGTGAATGCAGAAAGAGAATAAAACTTCATAAGTAAATTAAACACACACAAGGAAGATCAATATGAATCATAACACAAGATATGCACGAGTGGAAAACCCTCCTGGAGTATAAAAACCACTCCAAAACTGCCTCACTGGCTTAACCTTGAAAAATATCTTTACAAGCCTCACTGGCTGTGTCTCACTGACAAATGGTCTTACTGACCTACAAGCCTCACTGGCATACTGTTGTGCCTCACTGGCATTTCTCAATCAATCAGAGCTCTAAATCTCATGTGCAAGAAATGATTGCTACTCAATCTGATTTGCACCATTCAAATCAACTCATCTACAACATACATTCCATCATTCCAATCCTCTGATATTCTATCCTTGAATTATCTAATTCACCTGATCAGGAAGACATATCTCACTGCAAATTAGCTCATACCCACACATTCTTCTGTGTTTTCTTTTTAAAAGTATTTTCATGAAGTTATCTTCATAATCATATATTTCTCTGCACTTCAACACTCTTCTCAAAGCACCCGTGATGTTTTTAAATATTAGATAACCTTTCACATTCTATTCTTCTCTGCTTTTCCAATCTGCCTGTTCAAATTCATCTTCAAGTTTTGCAAGATCCTTCATATTCCTACAAAAGAATCTTATTCAAAAATATCATTTAACCTTCAACAAATTTTTGCCCTTGAAAGAAAAATAAAACCTCTTCCATCTTCTTCAAACCCTTTCATTTCTTTTCAACAAGACTTCAAAAATCATTTTTCTATTATCTTGTTCCTGAAAAAAAAAAACTTCAATGATCTTAAATCCATTAAGCCATTATTTATTTCCATGAGAACAAAAGAAAACATTAAACAATTCTGCCCAAAACTCTCCTAAAAAAAAATACATCTCATAAAAAAAATCCCACTCCAAAAAAAACTTCTCACACTATTCAAGATCACCTCCAATCTCCTTAAAACACACTTGCAATTTAAAATCTCACATAATACAAAATGAACTTTCAAATTTCAATTCTATCTTCAATTTTGTTCAACTTCCAACCCATTATTTTTTATCTTCAAAATAGATCACATTCTTTTAAAAAAAAACAACTTCTCGGAGATCTGACTTTTCATATTCTGCAACTCAAGAAACATTCCAAATTTTCACTCTTTCTTTTTCAAAACTTCTAACTTCAGTGTCCCTTGAGCTTCGGTGAAAAATATGGAAATAGGCATGTTTTATTGCTAATTGAAACACAACAGACGTCAAATTTACTATAGTTGACTGACCGTTGGTGGCACATTCTAATTCAAACCTTATCCCTCCGATGTCCGCAGCCCACCACTTGGAAGTTTAAATGTGGTCGTTGATGCTCTTTTCCCACGGTGCACGGCAGTCTTCAACCTGTTTACCGGGCACCCTAGGCATCGGGGCCGGTAATACCAACGACACACCAACCCTTAAGTTGTCACTTAAGTGACTATCACCGCCTTAGCAAGTCAACAAAAGATTAAAACAAAAAAGCATTTGACGGGTAAGACTTAGTTATAACTAATTGATGTTTGATGTTGTTGGTCTTTGATCAGTTATATTTGAAAACTAGTTAGACAAGTTTGTGAAGGACATATCATCCTCTATAATCAAAACTTTTGCAAACATTAGAAAGAGGGTATACACAAGACAAAGTGTTTAAAGAGAATATGATAAGAGTCTGCAACTTTAATGTCCTTGTTAACAATATGATACTTTTGCATATATCTACCTCATCTCTACCAAACATTGATCATATATTTTTAACCTGTGAACCTGATCAAAGCTCAGCCCATCTTGTCAAGATCAACTATGATATTTGCATTGAACTCAAGTAGACAAATTGAAAACAACATGACACCTCTATTGTTCCACATAATAATGTGTTGATTCACCTTGAGTCAAACTTGAAGCTATCCAGATAGAGGTTTGAACCAAACTCATCAAAAGTATAAAACCATTCTCTGCATCTGCAAGACACTCATGATATGATAAGACATTAAGGATTTCAAACAACCAATACATTGTCTCTGCATTAAATCTCTGTCACCTGACCCAACCTTGAAGATCTATGCACAAGATCAACCACAACTTAATCAAACACTTTGTATCCCTTTTGCTCATCCTGAGACAACTTTGAAGATACCCTGATCAAATCAAGCCATGAATATGAACATGAACAACTATCTCCTCCTGATGTCCTGCAATAACTGTGGCAACTTTGCATCATCAACTAAACACACTTTTGACATCAATGACAACTCTTACCATCATGTCTGTCCCTGAGCCTCTGTATGTATATGACCCATCGAAGTATATTTTCCATGTTTCTGTTGCTGGTGCTATTGTCAAGATGGCTTCGTCAGGGAACTCTGCCAGTGTAGGATATTCTACAGGAATGGGTGCTTCAGCCAGCTGATCAATAATAACCTATCCTTTGATAGCCTTTCTCTTGGTATATTCAATGTCAAATTCACTGAGGATCATGACCCATTTTACCATTCTCCCAATAAGAGCAACTTTGTTTAGCAGATATTTTAGTGGACCGATTTTGGCGATGAGCTTAGTTTTGTGATTAAGCATTTAGTGTCTTAACTTTTGTGAAGTAAAGACCAGGGCTAGACATGCTCGGTCAATTGGTGTATAGTTTAACTCATAGGATATCAAGGTGCGATTGATGTAATATATGGCTCTTTCCTTCCCTTGCTCATCATGTTGTGCTAATAAGGCCCCTATAGCTATTTCCATTGCTGAGATGTATAATAGGAGGGGCTCTCCTTTCCTTGGTGAAGTCAAAACAGGAGGATTAGCTAGGTATTCTTTCAACTGGTCGAAGGCAGCTTGACACTGATTTCCCCATACAAAAGTATTCTTTTTAAGTAGATGTTGGAAAGGTTGACATTTATCAGCAAGTTGAGAAATAAACTCGCGAATGGACTGGAGTTTCCCTTACAGACTTTGTAACTATTTTAGCATTTTTGGAGAAGGCATTTCAGTGATGGCTTTGAATTTTGTAGGATCTACCTCAATTCCTCTTCTAGAGACTATGTATCCCAAAAATTTTCTAGAGGTAACCCCAAAGATACATTTCTTTGGATTTAGGCGAACATTATATTTCTCTAGTTGGTCAAAGATCTTTGCTAACACATCTAGGTGTTCCTCTCTTGTCTTTGATTTTCTTAGCAAGTTATCCACATAATCTTCCATGATGTGGTGGAAAAGATTGTGGAAGATAATAGTCATAGCTCGTTGATAAGTAGCTCTAGCATTCTTCAAGCTGAAAGGCATTACCACCCAACAGTATGTCCCCCAGGGACGTATAAAAGGTATCTTATGCTAATCCTCTTCTACAATCTTGATTTGATTATACCTTGAAAATCCATCCATCAGGGATAACATCTCATGTTTTGCTGTAAGATCCACTATCATGTCAATGTTTGGTAAAGGGAAGTCATCCTTCGAGCAGGCTTTGTTAAGGTCTTAGAAATCGGTGCAGCAATGGATTCAACCATTAGGTTTGGCTACTGGAACTAGGTTGGAAACCCACTCAGGCTAATCAATTGGTTGGATGAACCCCACATCCAGTAGTTTCTTCAATTCTTCTTTGACTAGGAGGGACACCTAAGGATTCATCTTTCTTAGCTTTTGTTTCACTAGTTATGCATCAGGTCACACTGCAAGGTGATGGATGACCAAAGCAGGATTGAGCCCTAGCATGTCTGCGTAGGTCCATGCAAAGTTACAGTTTCTACGTTTGAAGAAGGCTAAGAAGTTTTCCTACTCTATTGCATTGAGAGATTCTACCCTAAAGGTGATTTTTGGTTCTTCTTCCATCCCAAGATTCATTTCTTGAGCCAGCTCCATGAGGATGGGTGATCTGTTGGGATATACCTTCTCTATCTTAGGAAGGCCCATGCTTCCATCTCCTAGTGCCTTGTGGAGGTTTTCACTAGGAGATACGTCCTTTATTTTTACTTTTTTGGGATCTGACACTGCCGTGGAGCAGTTTTCACCATCAGATCAATGTTTGATATTTATATTTTTGCGACTAGAAGTAGGGGTTGTCTCCTTGAAATAGGAAGCTTTATCGAGTTCCATAATGTATCTAGCTTTATGATCCACTAGGGGGAAGTGATCTCTAACTCCCATCATTTCAGAGATTGCTTCACCATTTTGTGCTATGTCTAAGATGAGAGGTCCCTGTTGGTCCCAGTCTATGAGGTCTGAGTATATGAGGGGTAGGTCATTGGATGAGGATTCTAAGGTGGTGACTATGTATATGGTGCATATGGATGATTCAAAGAATTCAGTGAAGTCACTAAAGGAGTCTTGATGGCCTACTTCATTGATGTTATTATCTTTAGGGGAAACCTTAGCGACCTCGGCTAAGATACATTCACCACTAGTGAGGACACATTGCCTTTGTCCATATCCTAACCCTTGAGTATAAGGATTTCTTGTCGCTTGAACCGGTTCTATGATTCCTTGTTCATGGAGGCCGATACTGCCTTGTCCTTTATAACCCCATGTTCTTTACAATCTCTGACCCTTTTCCATAGATTTCTGTCGGTATGGTGGGGGCTTCTTGCTCTATTTCTTCATCTTTATATAGCCATGGTGATATGTCTTCAAGAACATCTTGATCAAGGGTCAGTGCAAGAAGTTGGGTCCACTTTTTGGCCAAAAAGTGGAAGTGTTTTCCCTGATTTTCAGAATTTGTCGCATTTGACCTTAAAATTTGAAGCACTTAGAGATGAAATCTTTAAAAAAGTCACTAAATATAAAATGTAGTACTCAGAGTCTAGTTTCTAAATATGTAATTCTTTTCAATACCCAGATGATACAAATTAATTTTCAATAGGCATTTCTAAAAACCACTATTTAAAAGTCACTTTTTTTTACCATACCATGCATGTGTACGGCCAACATAATTTGACCTAAATAAAATTATTTTTCAAAATCCTTTTGGGAAAACATGTGTAGTACAGTGAAGTTTGATGAGGATATTTTTTTATAATTTTTTTCCAAATAATTGTTTTTTTATTAATTTTTTATTAGGCCTAATTGGTACTTTTGAAAACCCCTCGTGTACGGCCAACATAATTTGAGCAAAAAAAATCATAAAATTAATTTTTTTTTAATTGTGTAAAGAATGATGTGTAGATTGATGACATATAATTTTTTTTAAAAAAAAATTTAAAAATTAAAAGTTATTAAAAAATAACAAACACCTGTCATTTCAAGTTTTTGGACTAGTTTGCTTATAAATTAAATAATAAATAGAAGAACATGTCTAATAACAAAAAAAATTATATATTTGAAAACTAGACAATGTCATCTGTAATGGGTTTTCATTTCGTAAAAAAATTCAGAAAAAAAAGCCCTCAGTCATACAGGTAAACTCAGTGTTTCTTCTTGTTTTGTACTTAGAAAAAAACTTGCAGGTCCAAGGCTCAAGGTTGGTCAACCATGCCTATCCCGAGCCTAAAACCCAAGCAAAGGTCAGGGAAAAAGCAGCGGAGATTTCTAATTTCAAATAACGGGTACCCGTTATAAAACAGGTATGCGTTACATAACAGGTACCTGTTTTATAACGGGTACCCATTATTTAAATAACGGGTACTCGTTTCTATTATACCCGTTATTTCCCATATTAGGGAAAAAAGTACTTTCCCTGTATCCCTGCAACTTGCAAGTCTGATACGTACGGCGCGACAGCGACAATTTTTGCATTTTTTTACTTACAATTATTTTGTGGAATCTCTTAACAGGTCATATTCTATTCAGATTTTGAAAGGAGTCAATCATATGAACAATTCTGAAGTGAAATCAAGTGCATGAGCTATTTTCAAGAGGAATAAAGCAAGAGAGTTTTTGTTTTTACATCTACCTTTTACTTCAAAATCTATGGAACAAAGGATCTACATCTAATTCTACTTCAAAAGTTCAAATAAGGACATCAATTATGAAATTGGATTAAGTATCAATTGTTATTTTATCAAGAGGGCTTGGTAATCATGGGATCAAATCAACGTCAAAGAAAAAAACAAAGGAGGGTAATGACACCTCAAGAAATTGAAGCAAATAGAGAGAAGGAAGCCAAAAGGCAAAGAGATAGAAGAGCAAGGATTCAAGAGATGAAGAATATTGAAGCATCTAGTTCCATGAGTATTGAAGAGAAAGACATTCAAGAGAGTAAAAATGATGGGATGAATGTAGATGATGCAAATGCGGAAATGGTGAATTTGGAAGAAAATGTGTCTATAGAAACAAATGCATGTATGTCTTCAAACCCAACTTTCGAAGATATGGAAAATGTGACTATACAAACAAATCCAGGTATGTCTTCACAGCCAACTTTCAATGTTATGGAAAACAGGACTATAGAAACAAATCCAGGTGTGTCTTTGGAGCCAACTTTCAATGATATAGAACACACGACTATAGAAACAAATCCAGGTGTGTCTTCGGAGCCAACTTTCAATGATATGGAAAACACGACTATAGAAACAAATCCAGGTATGTCTTCAAACCCACCTATTGATGATATGAATGAGAATGATATCCCTTTTAGGAGTGAAAATGAAAATGTTTTATTTGAGATTGAAAGAAATGTCTTAGATAATCTTCCTGGTAAGATTTCTTGGAGGCAAATGAGAACTCATGCAAATAGATTATATAAAGATTTTTTTTATAGAAAAAGTCTTGGATTTCAATGTCAACTTATGATGCAATTGATAAAGATGTGGAAATTGCGAAAAGTAATGAAAAAGTTAGGCATATTTGTAAAATTTTAAAAAAAAGATGAATCAATGAAACAAGTTTTATCTAGTGTTGCTAATGCTATTGATTCTATTGGTAAAAAGAGTCGATCTAAAGATAGCAATGCAGCACGAAGAGCTATAACAACTGCTTTAGTCAATAAATCGTCTTCTAATAAAAGAATGATAAGTAAGACAAGTGAAATTCTAAAGATAAATCCTAAAAGTTTGAGAAGAGCAGCAAAGAGAAGAGAATCTATTGAAAAAGATCTAATTAACCAATGTTAGAGTTTTAGTGGTAGACTCCCAAGGTATGACATGAAATTAAATAGTGAAATCAAATCTTTAATTGAAAAATATTGGCATGATAATACAAGGGTATCATCTAATGTTAGAGATGTTTTAAAATTACGAGTGGGGTCTAAAATTCGTGATCCTCATCCAAAACATCTATTAGACATGACTCAAACTGAATTATATAAAAAATTCTTAGATGATTTAGTGTTAAAACCTTTTAATATTACCATAAGCCAAAGATCTTTTGAGAAATGTAAACCTTGGTATGTGAAAATTAATAAACAGTGAATCTCTTGTTGTTGTAAAACTCGTGCAATTTCGTTATTATTATGATCTTTTTCGATATATACGTTCTACTTTGCATACTAACGAAATTATGCAGGAATGTGGTATTAATATGCCACCTCAAACAATTAAGGAGTTTGTAGCAGGTTTGTTTTGTGAAACATCTACTGGTTACTTATTTTATTCAAAAGCATGTATTTCTGGACAATGCAATAGATGTGGCAACTTTTCATTGTTAGGAGAATGTATGCATGAAAATATTTCACATGAATTTGGACAACAATTAGTGGATGTGAAACGATTCAAGAATGTTGAATATTCTTTAAAAGATGGAAAAATTGGAAAGCGTTGTGAGTTAGTCACTGAAAAAATTTGTGTGCATGCATTCATCAAAGATTTTAAGGATAATATTGTATCCAAATATGTCAAACACTCCCAATATGCTCGGTGGCTTGATGGACAATTCCGTTCATGTAAAAACACCTTTCCAATTGGAACTATCCTATCAGTGGTTGACTTTCCAGAAAACTATACTCTTGCTCCACAAGAGGAAATTCAATCTCAGTATTATAATTCAGTGCAGGTGGCCATATTTGTTCATATTGTATACAGACATGCAGATGATAGTACAGAAGATAATAGAAAAATTTTGAGGGAGTATCATTTCTATTTGAGTGATAACCGGTTACACTCTTCAGAGTTTGTGCAATATTGTTTCACAAAATTTTATGAAAGTTTAAAAGAAAGAGGAATCCAGATGACACAAGATTTCATATGGTCAGATAATTGTATAGGGCAATTCAAAAATGCAAGAATGTTTTATTGGCTATGTAGGGCTCACAAAGAAATCAATATCCAACATATGTGGAGTTTTTTTGAAGCTGGACATGGTAAAGGAGAACATGATGGAGCTGGAGCATGTGTGAAAAGAGCTCTTGCTAGAGAGCAACTAAAATTTGAGGATACAACCAAATTTAGAGATGCACGTGCAATTGTGGATTGGTGTAATGAAAAGTTATCTATGGGATCAAGTCAGAACTCTACAATTTGATGATTCTTTTGGTTAGTTGAAGAAGAGAATATTCCTACTCGACTTGATTGTGAGACAATAACTGGATCAACAAAATGGCATTCATTTAAGAGTTCAAATGCAAGCACATGGACTATATGGACTAGGGAGCTTGCATGTTTTTGTCAATTTTGTATTACAGGTGATTGGGGAGCATGTGAAAATACAGAATGGGTTGAAGAATGGAAACAAAGATCCTTGACACCTACAGAAACACAAGATCAACTTGAAACAACAATTGAAGATGATAATCAAATGTTTGCATCAGATGACTATGATCGTGTTTTAGACCTTGTACAAGAAGGTACTTTTGTTTTCAATTTTTTTTATTGTCATTTTTTTGTACATCCTGTATATAATTAATTATATATGTATGCATCCACAAATTTATGTGATTTAGGTACATGTCACACTTTATTGAATTACATAATTTTTTTGTAGGACATGTCTATGCTGTTATTGCACCTGAGGGCAATGAAGAGGAAACCAAGTATTAGTTTGCTCGATGTGTTGAGACAAAACAAAAGTTGTTACATCCTAGAGTAGATGATGATAACATGGAGTATCCAACAGGTTCTGTGGTTGTTGTTGGCACTTGGCTACGAAAATATCTAATAAGAGGGAATGGTGTGCCTGCATTTGAAGATTATGAAACACATAAGAAGATCATACACTACTCACATTTGGTTGTGGCAACAAATATAAAACTAGTCAGATATCAAGGCAAACCTTCTAATAAACAGTTATGGACACTTTTGATGGAAGAACATGAGTCAATTATAGATGCATTACAAAAAAATGAGGATGCAGATGGTACAATGGAATAAATTTTTAGGTAAGTAAACAATACTCTTACATCCCCAAGTTAAATTCTTTCATTCTCATTTCAGCTTCTATATTATTCCCCTTGTCTTAAATTTTGTATCGACCCATGGAAATATATAGTTAATTTACTTGTACATTTGAACATTACTTTTTGCAGGTGTATCCTAGACAAGTAGTCAAATGTGCATGATTGTCAATAGAAGTTATCACCATACAAGTATGTGAGGTCAATTTTGTAGTCTTCAACTAAAAGTGAACGCAAATTAGGTAATTACATATATATATACTCAAATATTTATCATCCATCCTCTAAAGACACCCACTTGTACATCCCCTTAATTCAGATGTCATCTTAGCTCCCCTTAAGCCATCAAGTTTTATTTTATACTTTGTAAATTGACTAGTGTACATCTCTCCAAGTAAGCTATCCTCTTTTGTATTCCCTTAAGACATCCTCTTCTAGCTCCCCTTTTAATTAATCCTCTTATACATCCCCTAAATCCATCCTCTTATGTATCCCCTTAAGACATCCTCTTAGCTCCCCTTAAGCCATCGTCAAGTTGTATCCTCTTTTTTGTTAGTTAGTACATATTGCATTAATATTTTGTGTTTTTGGTACATATTCTTTCATTCTCATTTACATTCATTATTTCTTGCAGGTGTATCCTACAAGTAGATTTTTCCATGATTGCCACTACAAGATTTGATCATAATGTAAATTGTAGATCAATTTTGTAGTCATGTCAAACTAATGTTAGTCAAGAGGTTTTCACAGTAATTGATGATCAAGTATATTGTGTGGATAAGATTCAAATGAATTTCCTTAGATAGTTTCTTCTTTAAAAAAGTTCTAGTTTCTCTACAAGAATTGTTCATGCTACTTCTTGAATAATTTCAAATTGTGATAAATTTATTTGTATCTTATATTGTGTGGATAAGAAAATTGAATTTCTTTGTAGTTTCTTCTTTAAAAAAGTTAGTTTCACTACAAGAATTGAATACTACTTGAATAATTAAATCCAAATGTGATAAATTTTTTTGTAGCTTATATTGTGTGGATAAGATTTAAATGAATTTCCTTAGATAGTTTCTTCTTTAAAAGATTTAGTTTATCTACAAGAATTGAATGCTACTTCTTGAATAATTTCAAATTGTGATAATTTTTTTTGTAGCTTATATTGTGTGGATACTTGATTTGAATTGAACCTTTTAGTTTCTTCTTGATTTGAATTGTTTGAGATTTGTGATGGAGGCTTGCAAAGAGCCATTCATGGTTGAACTTTGTTGAACATGCTTGGGCAGAGCTTAGAGACTTAATATAGGTATTGGTTGGTTGTTGCACAGAACTAGCTATGTGATTAGTATAGTGTTGGAGTCATTTAAAGTAGGTTGTATTAGACAGAGCCATACATGGTTGAAGTCCACAAAGAATGATGTCTTTTGGAGACAAAGCTTAGAAAAGTTGGTGGCATCTTGAAAGCAAAAGTGTTGATTGTATGTAGGTTGATACAGTTATTGAGAGTCCTTGATAGAGGTATAGATTGCAAATAGACCGGAGCCATGTTGTAAGTTTACAGTAAAGCTTGTGAAGCCGGTTGGTTGATAAAGATTCAAAGCGTTATGACTAACTAGATAGTTGATTATGGTTGGAAGAGAGGTTGCATGCAAAGTCAATTGGGATTGTTGCAATAAAATTTTGGACTACTATTTAAGTGGTGTTTGGAACCCATGCATGGAGCTCTCATCCTTCATTCTCCACCATTGCAAGAGGAGTTGTAGGTCATGATCCATTTTAGAGAATTGTGCATTTGGATAATTTAAGTCATGTTAAGGCTATGTAAAAGCCATTATATATTATGAATTAGTGTCATTAGAAGCATTGCTCACTCTTTTGAGAATTTTATGCCTAGTTGAGAGTTTCTCCCAAGTTTGAATTCTTGTGTTGTATACTATTTATTTATGTGTGATGCAAGTTTAAATGTTCCACATTTGAGATGTTGTCTTAGTCTTTTAATACACATTTTAGATAGCCATTAGAGGTGGTTGATTGAAGGTAAAGGAAGCTGGAAGTATCTCATTTTTAAATCCATATGTGATGTATCGAAGTGAGGCATCTAGCTACGGTCCCAAGTTTATGGATTAATTGTCATTTGTTCTATACAATGTGTAGAGGTCTAGAAATGTGTCAACTTTCATGGACTAGAGAATGCAAAGTGTCCAAAGGTTCTTTTGGTGGAGCTTGTAAGTGTGTTTGGGAATGGTGTGCACAATAGGGCCTATGACAAATGGAAATCTCTCTATGAGGAGTGGGACGTTCGATGCATTAGGGAGTGCCAAAGCTCCCTCAAGATGTTGATGTGGTTTGGTGTTTTGTTTGTTTTTTAGCTTTCTATTAGTTGTGTTGGAATTTTGTGCTTGCTATATGTATTGGGGTATTGATATATAGTTGCATATGGGTAGTTTAGAAACCTTTATGGGATGTTGTGCTTTCTACTGCTATGCCTAGTCTTGGGTTGTTAGCACACTCATTTATATATGTTTTCTAAACTATTTAGTAAGGATGGGTCCCCTAAGTAGAACACCTATATTATAATTCAAAAAAATTAAACCAAACAAATATGAAATCCACACTAGGAACTAGGTATGTTGAAGATGTAAAGTAATTTTGAATTGGGAAAATATTCATAGGAATCTCTTCTTTAATTCCTTTCCTTTATGAGAAACTATATGTGATTCAACTTCCAAAGGCCAAGGAAGTTTTGGCTATTATAGTGGTTAAGTAAGAAAGATGATAACAAAGTTTCGGTTGCAAATTAATAAAATTTCAAGGACTATACAAATGATATATATCAAGAAGGTTTTGTAATGAAAGGATGACCACAATCATTTAAAGGAACATGTATCTCAATTGAGGCTAACTAGGTGAGTCTAACATCCTTATCATTTTATCGTGATTTTGTAGGTTTATCCTAGGTAAATTACCTTGTTATAAAGTGCCCTAAATTTATCTATTAGATAATTGTAACACCAAATTTATCCATTAGATAATTGTAACACCAAACTTAATTTAGGTTTGTGAGGCAGTTAATAGATTGTTCACTATGCATAATGATTGATACAATGGGAAAGGTGACAAACCTAAAATAGTCCAAAATTTGGGATGCATATTCACATTTAAGGAAGTCTCTGGACAATCATCATGTATTTCTGAAATGTGAATATGCATCCCAAATTTTGGACTATTTTAAAGAAATATGGTGCATTTAGGAACTTGGTGATTGTTGGGGTAAAGAGGAATATATGATCATACTAGAAGAGGTGGATTAGGCCCATAATTGGCCAAGGTTGCTTTGAATAAGGTTAAAACAAGGAGATACCCATGTTGATATTCACACCCTTGGTCCACACCTACATTGGGATGGATTAAGCTTGAAATTTTGATGGGTAGCCAAGGGTAATCCTAGTGAAGTAGGAGGAGTATGTTTATTAAGAGATGATAAGGGAAAACCTCTACCTATCTTAGCTTATGATTTTGGTGTCAAGAACAATAATATGGTAGATTCTAGGGCCATGATATCCAGGGCCTCAAGATGACTTGGAAACTAAACAAGATATCCCTTAGTGTGGAAGGAGATTCCAAGATCAACATTGATCATATGAAAAAGCATAGATGAAGCTCAAGTGGTTATTGGAAACTATTCTATTGGAATCTAGAAACTTGGTGAATAAGTTTAAATCTATCTCCTTCAAACATATCAAATGAAAAGGTAATTATATTCTAGACTAGGTAGATAATGGAAGAAATCATTAAATTGCTCCTAGACATCTAGCATTTGTTGGGAAGAATAATTTTGTTACATTCAACTCAATCCCTAAGTTGTGCCTCCATGCTATCAAATGTTACTTGTATCTACCTTCTATACAATGATATTGAAGGGGTAGAAGGTTAGGCTAAGGATTTCTATATTGCTACTTAGATAAATTCCACATCTTCAATGTGTGGCATGAGCATATGCACAAAGCCTTGGAGGATATTTCTACGATAATGAAGATAAACCTTCATCTTGATGCTAAATTGGATGATTCTATCTACTATGAGAATTAAGATGAGGAGGAGGTGACATAAATCCCTCCTATCAAATTCGAACAATGTTAAAAATGTCAAGGAAGTGGTAGAGGCTTTGTAAGGCTTGTGTAAATTTCAGTTTATTAGTCCCACCACCCTAGGATAAATGTCCCACCACCCTAGGATAAAGTTTTTTAGTTTATTAGTAATTTTAACACTACTTCAACTTATTACTCTAGGGTGAGGGCCACTATAATTTTCCCTACCACTAATATATCTTAAGACACCTATTGGTTTATGTTTGATGTCATTGTAGTATGTACCTTTTTAAAGATAGATAGTATATTTTATGGAGTTTGAGATAATAGGGAATATCACAAACTTTTATGGAATAGTTGATGTCATGATATGTGGTGTTTCAATTCACATATTTTAATAGAAACTCTTTAGTATTGATGGTAGTATGTTCTTGGCAATGACACATTATTTTAGAAAAGAATCACATCCTTAAGGTTGAATCCATTTTTGGCATTTCTAGTGAGACAAATTTGAGAGGGATAACACATATAACATAGATGGATCTACTAAACACTTTGTTACCAAAATCCAAACTTTTGGCATTCTTTTTGTTCACTATTTCAAGAAAAACTATTGAACCATAATGCATTTAATCACTTCTTAAAAATTTAAAAATGTAGTAGAGAGAAATCTTCTAACATACATCTCAATTAAATAATTTATAATCTAGAAGTGAACAATGAAGCATATTTAACATATTTAACAATGAAGCATATTTAACATACTAAACTACATTCAAGCATATATACTCAATAATATATACATGTAGATCTAGATCCAGATAAGTCCATGAAATACTATAAAATATCTAGGTAGGACCCATGAAATGTGTACTTTAAAACATCTACTCATCATCAGCATATAAATAAATACAAATCATAGTTCATGAAATACTGAAATATATCTAGAAGAACATGTCATACCAAGTTCGACATAGATAGTCAAAGTCCTGGAATGGCATATATAAAAAATAATGTGCACATCATACAGTTTAGTTTATGAAATAAAACTCTATGTCAGGGATGATCATCACTCAAGTTCAAATCTGAAAGAGGCCTCTTTCTTTCTCGTGAAATGGATGGATCTACCTCATGCTGTACACACAAGAGAAAGAACTTGCAATCAGATTTAAAAATTTTAAAAATGACATATGAAATTAAATATTTAAATGTAGGCTTTAAAGTGTGCATTTAAATTACCGTCTCACTTCCCACATTTTGTTGTGCAGGTGGTATAACTATTTCATCTTCGTGACCAAAAGTTTCACTTGCTAATTGCTAGAATTTCAAATAAAGCAAGTTTGAAATAAGTTACAATTTAAAATTAGCATATAAAGACCTTGAAATTGCACATATAGAAAATTTTAAAGTAAAGTTTAGGACCTGAAAATGTGTAGATGGCTCATGAATTTGTCCTTGAGTACCAACCTGACCAATAGTCTCACTCCTATCATCCTGCACTTACATATATATGGGTGCATATATAAATTTATATAAACTCAAAAAAAGACCTAGAAATTGCACATATAGAAAATTTTAAAGTAAAGTTTAGGACCTGAAAATGTGTAGATGGCTCATGAATTTGTCCCTGAGTACCAACCTGACCAATAGTCTCACTCCTATCATCCTACACTTACATATATATGGGTGCATATACAAATTTATATAAACTCAAAAAAAGAAACTTAGTACAAATTTAGTACAATTTTTTAAAACACACACCGGGGAATACTCAGGCATAGTAGCTGTCGATGGAGGATCAATGGAAGAAACACCTGAGCCAGGTGGTCGATCAGACATGGGAACTGCCACATGACCTGAGCCTCACTGCAATAGTAGTGTTTCACATACATGTATGTATATAGTTATTTATTTAATTATACACAGTTTGTTAATTTAAAATATAATATTGATAAGTTTCAAAAGAAAAATGAAACTAGAATTAGATACATATGGTTTTAGGGTTAAGATATATTGGTTTACCCCGTAAGGTGTGCCAACCTCTACAGCTGTCGATGCAAAACTCAATGTATCAAATCATGATGTGGCCCTAGAGCGACTTGAGATCTATACAACAAATAGTTTACAATTATATAAATTAATTCATTAAATTATTTATAAAAAATTTGATCTACGTTCAAATTATACACTTGAAATATTTAATAAAATGTGGTCAATGTACCTGTGTAGGATTATCATCCGAATATAGTAGATCCAAGTATGACTCCACTCCAGCTGTAGCTGCATCTGATGTGGATGTAGGAGCAGGACCATAACATGGTTGATTGCAATTTGTACACAAATGTGCCCCTGACAGGCCTGGGGCTCTATGCTGAGATGCATCGACTCCTCCATGATGCTCTCCACCACTGAATTCAGCTGCCATGTGGGCAGCTTGTTCAGTGAGATTGCCTGAGAGTCTACTCAATGCTCCTAATGTCGAAAAAATTGACTGCTACTGAATAGGTGCAGGAATTGTGGGCAAAATAGGAGCAACCATAGGAGCAGGAGGAACAGGTCGATTGGGGTCAACTCGTGCCCCTGTTCTGTGTTGTGGCATGCCACGACCAACACCCTGAAAATCTCTCATATCAAAATAATTGGGTTTTTGACCTAATTGAAACTCCACCCATAATTTTCTCAAAAAATATAGCGGCACCTCACAATTAGCATGTGGTGGGTGATCAAACACCATCCACCACCGATCCCAAAAATGTCTCAAAATCCCCTCATGCGTACACCACTTAATTGATATTCTTTTTTTTGTTGCAGCTATAGGTTGATTAGTTTTTGGGTGATGAAAAAATGGGGCTAATGTTTGTTTTGTAATGTGGAGGTCATGGATGTCTTTATATGAAAGACCATTTGCATAGAATTGCCTCCTCTCCTCCCGCCAAAGTTGAAATCTATTTAGGTCTGCGTCGATAGACCTAATAGAATCAATAATGGTTTGCATCGAAGATGCAAACCGAACCACATGCGGAGGCATCAAGTGAGTTTGATTATTAATCAAATTAATGTTCTCCTCAATTGTATTAATATTTTCATTAATGTTTTGCTGCAATCGGGCCTCATCAAATGGAGGGGGTGGGGGGTTTTGAGGTGGAGGGGATAGGGGGTTTTGAGGTGGAGAGGGTGGGGGGTTTTGAGGTGGATCATGGGGTGGGGGGTTTTGAGGTGGATCACGGGGTGGGGGGGTTTCATAAAGAATGTCATCTATTAAAAATTCATCTAGACTCTGGTCATCCATTAGATCTATCTCCTGCAAATTTTCAAATATGTAAATTCATATAAAAAACTTACAAATGTATAATTTCACAATTTATATATATATATATGTATATTGAAAACTTACAAACAAATATCTATAAATTTAAACTTAATCTAGAATAGATCTATAAATGATTTAGTTTAAAATATCCATGAATTCAGAGAGCACGTAATACTTGAAAATTAAACACATGCACAAGTTTATCATATAATATGAACAATCAAATGATGATGCCTCATACCGATGTCTCCTTAAATTAATCCAACATTTCCCTAAAATATTATATTCTCCTTCCTACTTCATTCCTCTTTAACCATTTTTTAGAGGGTTTTTGAACTATAGAATTGGTATTTATAGATAAAATATGGAATAATTAGAAAAAAGATCTCACAAAAATTACCAAGAGGAAGTTATGCAAAAAATTACAACATAAAGCTATGTCTAAATTTTTAGATCATTAAATTCACATAGTGGACAAGGTTGCAGGTTCTAGGTCCTAGTCATACACCAAGGTGTCACTCTACCTAACAAGGTCTTGTCGTATCATCATTTTTCTCAAAATTATAATGGAAGTTACATTTTGACACCTTATATAGTCCAAATTTAAAAGTGCATGCCAAGTGTATTAGATTCCCATTTCTCTATTAATCAGGCTACTTCTAGCTTCTAAGTTAAGCTCAATTGTGATGGTGTGACATGAAGATGTCTACGTGATGCCCTGACATTATAGGTTCCTATTTCTCTTCCTATATTAACTCCAATTTTACTATAGGCTTCTCATGTGTCTCAAAAGAGCAGTACAGATTATGACTTAATTGAACATTGCATGCTACTTTTATACTACATTTATTACCAATACTACATTTATAACAATAGTGACCTTGTTAAAGACTACATTTATACCAATACTACAACATTGTATTCCAACAATATGAGTTACCTTCTGCTGAAGTGTAAAAACCCTAAAATATCATTTTGAAACCTTATTAAATGTTAATTTCCAAACCCTAATATGAGAATTTGAAACCCTAAAATGTCATTTTAAAACTCTATTACGTGAATTTTCAAACCCTAATACATCATTTTGATACCCTAAAAGGTGAAAAGTGAAGCCCTAAACATCTACTTTAGAACCCTAAAATTTATATTTGAAACCCTAAATTGTGGATGTCAAGTTCCCTAAATTGTAAATTTGAAACTATAAAATGTGGATGTCAAGGGTAGAAGAATGTTTTCCTCAATATTTTTAAATGAACTAAGGGTAGGTGAAGGATTAAGGAATGATCCCAACTTCATATAAGATTGCACACCGTATGTCGATATGCAACTATATTAATCCATCTACTAGAATGGACCCAAAACTAAATGAGAATTAGCATAGGTCTACAAATGTCGCCATTGCACTAGTTAATACATGTTGATGTTATCTAAATCATATTTAATTGTGAAACTAAAACAAGAGGAGAGAAAATTAAATGTTAATTTCCAAACCCTAATATGAGAATTTGAAACCCTAAAATGTCATTTTAAAACTCTATTACGTGAATTTTCAAACCCTAATACATCATTTTGATACCCTAAAAGGTAAAAAGTGAAGCCCTAAACATATACTTTAGAACCCTAAAATTTATATTTGAAACCCTAAATTGTGGATGTCAAGTTCCCTAAATTGTAAATTTGAAACTATAAAATGTGGATGTCAAGGGTAGAAGAATGTTTTCCTCAATATTTTTAAATGAACTAAGGGTAGGTGAAGGATTAAGGAATGATCCCAACTTCATATAAGATTGCACACCATATGTCGATATGCAACTATATTAATCCATCTACTAGAATGGACCCAAAACTAAATGAGAATTAGCATAGGTCTACAAATGTCACCATTGCACTAGTTAATACATGTTGATGTTATCTAAATCATATTTAATTGTGAAACTAAAACAAGAGGAGAGAAAATTATTTATTGAAGTAAAATATAGAAGCAAATTTGTTATTCCAAGTTTAAAGTTGTAGTGAATTTTTTTCAAACCATAGTGGACTATAAATTTATTTTCATTTCTTACATGAAACTTATGGATAAGTTTACCACAACTGATAAAATGTACATTTAAATCCATGCATAAAATCTTATGGCCATAGTGCATCAAACGTGTTGGATAAACACTATGGACTCAAGGGAAGTAGGTAAAACAAGTATATAACTAGAACAACACAGGCTATAGAAAACACATCCTCATTGGTCCATCATTTAAATGTATCATGAAGGTATCAAGGATGGAAGGATCACATGTCACAAAAGATTATCCAAGCTTCTAGATAGGTTGAATCAAAAAGGTATATATCACTATTTACATGCTCAAACCCTAATCAAGATATGATAGGAAAAGATAAACAAGGATGAATGCAAACCGTAGGTAAATCTATTTAAGAAGAAGATAAAAGTGAGAAATTAGATCTAAGAACTGTAATTAAAAAAAGGCCAAACCAGTACTATAAAATCCTAGGTGATGGAATGTCAAGTTCACTAATAAATATAAAGGAAATCCATTTGACTATTACTGGATACAATTTCAATACATCTAACAGTTGTGTTACACAAAATGAACCACTAGTCAATGATCATAGTGCCTTACACTTGAAGATGATTGGGGTCCATTAGAATTTATATCTTATAGTTTTGGTGAGTATCATGTGGATCTTAAAAGGCTTATGGTATTCCATTATTAAATACATATGACCAAATATCGTTCTATTTTAATATGGACCCTTAAATAATGTGATATTTCATAGAATGGAAAGAGTCTAGGAGTTTAATATGGTTCATATACATTACACTCAATTGAAAACTATGGTCAGGTTCACAAATAAATGTAAAGGAATATCATTTAACTATTATTGGATACTTGTAATTTCGATATATCTAACAATTAAGTGACACAAAATTAACCCCTAATCAATGATCATAATGTTTTACAAGAAGATGATTTGGGTCCATTAGACTTTATGTCTTATATTTTTGGTGATAGCAACCTTACTGGCATATCAGACAGGAACTTCTAATAGCCAACAATGACAGATATCAAAGATAGGGTATAGTCTTATAGCCAACAATGACATAGATAAAAAATAGGGTATATAGTTTTATATGATTCCTCAATATTCATCTTGATACATTTAGTGTACCCTAAGTTAATCATCAACACTGAAGCATCTACATGCCTCCTCTTGATACATTTTCATCTTCAAACTTATCCCTTTTATCATTATATTACATATACTAATTTGGTTTTTTAGGGTTTAGGGTTTAGGTTTTTAGGGTTTGTAGGACAACATGGTTTTAGGGTTTATAGTTTGGTTTTTTAGGGTTTATAGTTTACATTTTTAGAGTTTGCAATACAACATGGTTTCAGGGTTTATAATTTGGTTTTTTAGGGTTTATAGTCTAGGTTTTTAGGGTTTGTAGTACAACATGGTTTTAGGGTTTCTAGTTTCAGTTTTTTAGGGTTTATAGTTTAAGTTTTTTAGGGTTTGCAGTAACATGGTTTTAGGGTTTGCAGTAACATACAATCACAAAATTCTAATAACAAGTAAAACCCTTAAATAACAAATAAAACCCTAATTTTCATTTTAACCCTACAATTAGGAAAAAAAGCATTTAAAACAAGCTAAAGATAGGTAGAGAACCAACCTGGAAGAGCTCGAGGGTGACGAGGTGGCGGGAGGAGGTGAGAGGGCAAAAAAAACTCTATTATTTTCCTTGTTTGGTCCTTGACAACGCGTACGCGTTTCTTGCTGTCCGCTGTCGCTGTCATCCTCTGTGGGTGAAAATGAGCCCGCAGAGCTCTTTTTTTTAAAATATATAATTTTTTGAAAACGGGTACCCGTTTAGTAACGGGTACTTGTTTAGGCTGGGGTGCCCGTTACTAAACGGGTACCCGTTTAGGCTCGGGCACCCGTTCCTAAACGGGTACCTGTTACCGGCAGCATTTTTTTTGCCTGCGCGACTTCCCCTATATGTGGACCCAGTTTCTTGCGGGTACCCTCAAGGAGGTGTTTCTTCTCAAAGCTAGGTGATGGTTTACATTTGATGACAACTGTATTGGCTTCTTCTTCCTTTGGGACACCAAACATTTTAGGGTTGGGTAATGTGCCTACACAAAAGGTACCATTTAGGTCGTATTCCCCACATCCCATGTCACTAAGCTTGATCTTGACCTCAGGTGGTGGAGGTGTTTGGGATGAAGTGGTGGCAATGTTGGCGGGGTCGATGTACAAGGTGGATGTTGTGGGGTTGGCCTTTGTGATGGATTTGTTGTATGGGCAAAAGGTGTGGTCATGGCCTTCCAAGAAACTGTAGTATTGGAAGGGGTAGGGGTCGGCATAGATAGTTACTTCTATGTTGTTGTGAGGAAACTTTAGACATTGATGGAATGTAGAGGGGATGGATTGCATGGCATGGATCCATGGTCGGCCGAGAATAGTGTTGTAAGAGAGATCAAGATCAAGGACCTGACATTTTGTTGCCACTATCTTTTGTCCTACTTGGACAAGGAGCTTGATAGTACCTTTAGATAGTCATTCAGTGTCATCATACCCTTTGATTGTTATGCATTCACTGGTGTCTACAACCACATCCAAGTATCCCATCTGTTTTAGTAATTTAAGAGTGCAAAGGTTTAGGCCAGAGCCACCATCTATTAAGACTCTCTTGATGATATGCTTGTGGATGCGAACTTTAATGTGCAAGGCATCATTATGTAAGTTCTCAAAAGTGGGAAGATGCTTTTCTGAGAAGGTGAGATGATGAGGTGAGGTGATATGGCCCACCATGACTTGGAATTGATTCACATTCAGGTTGGTGGGAACTTGGGTTTCCAAGAGTGCCTTGTCAAGGATTTCTTTATGGAAAGGTGATGTGTGAAGTAGCTCGAGTATGGATACTTATGCAGGGGTCTTTCCTAGATGTTCTAGGAGGTTATATTTATTGGTAGGTGATGGGTGAGCGACTGGACAATTGGGTAGGGAGTCTGACATGGATGGGGTTATTTGATTAGTGGTAGGGGATGTACAGATGGATACACATCCACGACGAGTTGTGACGGCACAATCGGGTGCTTGAGCTTGAATGGTGATTGTGTTGACATGGTTAGACGATGGTTCTATTCACCCTACAATAGAGTCATAGGATGTGAGAGGTGGGGTGAGGTTGTAGGCTTGATTAGATGATGAGGCTTTGTTATGATTGGGTAGTGGATCCTTGTAAGCTCCTAGATTAGCATTAGGTGATGGTTGGGTGCTTTGCTCAAGATTGACTTTCTTCTGATCTACGAGGTCTTGCACACAATGCTTTAATTTCATGCAATTAGCCGTCTTATGGCCCACAATATAGTGGCAATCACAATAATTGTTTTCATTGTACCATGAGGCTTTGAGCTCACTCTCTTGATGGGGCTTAATAGGTGGGAGAGTTATCAAACCTTTCTTTAGACATCTATCGAGGATATCCTCGATTGGTTCCCCTAGGGGTGTGAATTGTCTTTGAGGTTTGTTTTGTTTAGATTACCCCTTTGGGATATTTACATTAGCAGCATATGTACTTGATGGTGTTTGATTTTGTACATGTTGGACAGATTTCACATTGGTGACACCGTCATTGAGGGTGTTCTCATTTTTTCCCCAAAAGCATGATTTTTTGTTTGGCTGTGGGTTGTTGTTGTTTACGTTTGGGATATTTATGTTGACTTTGTTGTTGTTGTTGTTGTAGGACTTGTTTTCATACAATTTGATTGAGCCCTTGGTGATAAGGGCCCTCTCTATGGTAGTACCTTTGTCAATGAATTCTTCAAAGGTAGACGCACAAAGGATTTGTAGATGGAACCCTAGTTCTTGGTTTAGGTTAGCCATGAGCATGGTGACTAATTGTTTCTCAGGAATTAGCCAAGGGAGTTTGCTTGCTAAGCCTATCCACCTGTGCAAGAAAGAAGCAAAGGATTCTTCAATCTTTTGTTTTGTATTATAGACATCTATCATGGATATTTCATGCTCAAAGTTATAGGAGAAATGATTGACAAATTTTCAGCGAGCATAGGGAAAGACCTAATGCCCAGGGGAAGATGTGTAAACCATTTAGTGGCTTGGCCACCGAGACTCCTTGGAAAAAGTCTCATTAGATATGTATCATTGTTCAAGACTTCTAGGCAAGCAAGGTAGAACTCCCTAAGATGATCCCTAGGGTCTCCCTTTCCCTTGTACTTGTCAAATTTGGGCGTTTCAAGATTTTTGGGAAAGGGGCGCATGTATAGGGTCTGATCAAATGGATAGGGACAAATATCCTCAAAAGAATAGTGTTTGTGTTTGCCCCTAGTTTACATATCATCTACCTTTTGGAACAAAGCTTGTACTACGCTTGTTAGGTCTGGGGTTGGTGGTGGTTGTGATGTATAGGTTTATTGATTGATGAGATGTTGGAGATTGGGTGGGATTTGATTTTGGTGGATGAGGTTTTGATATTGTGGGATCATGTGTTGATATTGTGGGGTAGTGTTTTGGTTTTTTTGCACAAGGTATTGTTGGTAAGCATGGATTTGTTGGAGAATATGAGGAGGTATTTGGGGATTGGGATTATGTTGTGTTGATGATACCACGGGGTTTGGTATATATGTGAGATGGGATGGGTTAAAGTTGGATGGGTTGACATTGGGTGGATTGGTTGTGTTGGGAGGTGGTTGTGAAAAGAATTGTCTCATGTAGGCTACAGTTTGAGGATTGAGTTGAGGTATGCTTGTAGAAGCACTTGCGTGCTTGGGGTTGCTATGGATGCCCAAGGTGATTTGGGGAATGGAAGGGTTTGTGTTGGTTACGGTAGTGGATGTGACGACGGGTTGGGAAATGGTAGGATTGGAGACATTAGAGGTGATGGAGATGTTAGTGGGAATTGTACATGTGGTGACGTTGGAGTTTGTGGGAATGGTAGATATGGTAGGGGTTGAAGTTTGAGAGATGGTAGGTTGGGTGTTTGATGTAGATGGTTGAGAGGATGTTGTAGGATTGTTGTTAGAAGTAGATGGTTGGGAGAATGTTGTGTTGTGGGTTGTTTGGGCACCAATTTTGAGGAGATAGTCAAGATATCTATTTGGATCCAACCTTAGGACTTTGTCAAGCATGTCCATATTGTCGGGGTCTTGTGTAAAATTTAAGATGTCTTGATCATCTTGGCTAATGGTGGCAGTGTTTTGGATGGGTGGTTGTGTTTGCAAGAAATGTAAGAGATTCTCATTGGTATTATATGATGACATTTGAAAGACCGAGGGTATGTCATAGGTTTGTTGGTCGATTGGTATGTTGTTTTCATTGGTGGGAGGCACCCCTGTGCCCATATGTTCAAAGTTTTCCATTGCTTGATTCTTCTTGTGTTGTGATCTAGTGATGGGTATGCAAGTGTGTGGGTTTGATTTTGAGGTGGAAGAAATGTGGAGACCTTAGAGAATTCAAATTGATTAGTTAGACCCAAAGAGGATGTGGTGAAAGGTTTGAATGTATGAGAGTATACTTCTCTATAATCTAGAGATGAAAGGAGATTGTAGTGTGGTAGATTTTCACTTCTAAGAGATGAGTCTCAAAAGAAAAGTGTCAACCTAAGGATGGTAAGGGTGGATGATATTGATTCTTTACAAGAACTTAAACCAAAATGATGGAGGGTAGATGGCTTTTTCTTGAGGATGATTTGACGGAAAGAATTTGGATGTTAATTTTGGAGGATGAAACCTTAGATGAATTAGATGTTTGGTATGAAAGATTGGGATGATGTTTTTGAAAAGGTTTTGAAGGTCAACGAATGAGCTCAAGTAAGATCTAGTTTTGTGTTGCACAAATGGATGTTTTCTCTTTGTTTGGGGTAAACTTATGACCTTACACAAAGAGGGATGATTATTCTACTTGAAAGGTAGACTAATGACTTTTCAAGCAAAATATGATGTAAAGGGTGGAATCTAGATCTATCTTTAGCTCAAGGATTGATGAAGCTTGGATTTTGGTTGATGGATGTTTGGATTTAGAGGATTTTAGATATGTTTTTTATGGGAGAAGCAAGAGGATTTTGGGAATGATTTTGTAAGAAAGGAAGTTTGTTTGGTCCAAAAAGTATGTAAAGATCAATGAGGATGAGAAAATGTGGAAATGAGTGGACTATGGTATAGAAAGGGGTCCAATAATGATAATGATTAATTCTCTAAGGTCAAGATGGAGATATGGTTGGGAAACTCTTAGATCAAAATGGGTGGGATATTGACAGATTTTAGATAAAGTGATTATGGATTATGGCTAGGCAGGTGCTAAAGATCACAAGGCAATTCTTCCTAGTTTCAGGCAGGTTACCCTGTAAATAGCACCAAACCACAAGTGAAATGGTACCAAAAATAGACAGAGATAGTGCAAAAATAGGTTAGTGTTGGTCATGGCTATGTAAAAGATGGATTTTGATGACAAATTTGGATTCTTGTGGGTATGAAATTTGATCAAATGATTTTTTGTTGTTTCTTGGCAAGTTTTTGAAAACACTTCAAGCACAATAGCACACAATAACCAAAGATTTATTTGTGAAAAATGTAAAGATTTTTTTTAACCAAGCACTTTGTACAACCTAAGGCGAGGATAGGATAATATTTGTTGAATCCCCTAGCTGCACTTATTCAAAGCGGGTAGCTCCAGGATCTTGGTAGCACCGGCTCCCCTTGACAGTGCACTCACTTCTCATGCATACCAAGATCCAGGTTTCCCAAGGCTTGTACCCTCACCAAACCTTAGGATTGTCCCTGCTACCTTGGCTAAGAACCACATGAATCGAGGCTGCTTCAAAGGTTACCCTTCTGTGTCAACAAATAGAAGGATTTGGGCTACTAAAACAATGGTTCGTAGTAAGTGCATTCGTTCAAGTGGCCATATGTGTGGCAAAGCTACTCTCCATTATGGAGTCTCCCAGCCTTCAAGGGTTACACCTTGAAGGGTTTTGGGGGAGGTTGGCTATTGGTATGACACAACAACACCTATTTCTTGTGACTTTCATCACAAACACATCATTTTATATAGCGGCTTGAAAAAGCTTGGCTTTAGCTTGTTGTCTCTTGGGTCGTCCCACCTTTCGAAGCAGGGTGGCAGGCCCTCTAAAGGTTTAACAAAAGTAACACAAGCGCAAAAAAATACTTTTGATCCCCAAGTTCATACGAAGATGCGAGGGGAGAGCATACGTAATTTTGGGCTTGGGTCACACTAAAAAAGGTTCGTTGTTAGTTCTTGGATTATATTAGGGGTGATTTATGCAAGTGTTGTGAGAAGTTTTTGATTCCCAAGGTCACCAATGGTGCGAGGGAAGAGCATACACTTTTCACCATACAAACATCTATCACAAAAACACGTCACACACAATTGATTATTTTCTTGCTTAAATGAGTGAAAATGCAATTTTGTGGTTCCTTTTAGACCAATGAGTTATGATGCATTTTTTTTTTCTTTCTAAGCCCAAAATCAAAATGTTCCTATATTTGTTGGCAAGCACTTGTTAATTTTAGAGCACCAATTCAAATGTTTTTTTCCACACTAAGGCACACACAAGAGTTCTTTTTATGAGCACCAATGGAAATGTTTATTTGTTGTTTGTTTGACCAAATTTTAGTGTACCAAATCGAAATGTAGTTTACACTAACATGTAAGGGTTCTTTTTATGAGAACTAATGGAAATGTTTGTTTAATCTAAAGAAAAACCCTGCAAAAACTTGTTATTGGTTTCAGAATAATGATCTTGGATGAATAATGATAACCTACAAACAACTATAAGTCCCTGCACAGAACCTCAAGTTAGCTTATGAAAATAGCACCAAAATAGATATCAAATGGTGCCACTGTCGACTGCAAATGGCGCTGCTGACAGAATCTAAGACTGAACCTGACTACCCTAGAAAATAGTACTACAAATACATATAGATAGCGCTAAAATACAACATAGCACCAAAATAGGACATAAAATGCACTAACAATAGAAATAGCACTACAATATACTACAAAATGCATTAATATGCATTAAACAAAGCGCCACTGTGTAAGCCTAAACTGTCTAGTCGACTGTGGAATTTGGTGCCACCTTGGGTGCTGATAGTGCTGATACAGGGTTGAAATGGTCAGGGCTGCAAAACACATGTTCTTTCAACCAAATAAGGCGTTAGACTGCATGAGAGGATTCTTGTTAGTCTTGTTAGGTATCCAAAAGACACATATAGCAATAAAACAACCTAGTGAGTGAAAACCAAAACAAGATGAAAACAAGAGTGTATGTTTGGTTCTTTAAGAAGATTATGGCATGGGCTCTCCTTCTACCTGCACAAACCCTACAAAATAGAGAGGAATCTCCATAAGAAATGTCAAGAAAAAAACAACAAACAAGAGGTGAGTCAAAGTGGATGAGAAATGTCATGTCCAAAAGGCGCCACTACAGTCAACAAATAGTGCCAAAATACATGTTAAATGGTGCCACTACGTAAGGAGATAGCGTTGAACCTGCAAAACATATCTAAACACCACAAAAACTCACATAAGATGTTAGATTGGGACCTTGTGGGTCCCACCGGGCATGCTAAATGTGATTAGTGAAAACTAGATGAGATAAAAAAACACAAAATAAAAGCATAAAACAAAGCTTTATACCTCACTAAGATTCACCAATCCAAAATAGGATGGTAGAAGCATGCACCTAAGAGCTCCTAGATATACCCTAGATAATAGATTAAATGTGAAATGCTCAATCTAATATGCAAACTCACAAGCTATCTCAAGAGAATTTTTGGCATGATAACATTACTTAGAACTTGGATAATGAAATGGCTTGGAGGATGTTGTATTTATAGGCATTTTGGAGATATTTTGATCCAATGATTGAGATTGATTTGGGAGATCAATGGTGGAGGATGAAGATGATTTGGAGGGCCTAGATTTCATCTTGGAGAATGCAGGGCTAGGAATAAAGATAAATTTTTAATTCATCTTGGGAGGAGGGCTTCATAAAGGAGGTGGAGTGTAGTGGATTATTTGTGAATTAAAAATTTACACGGGGAAGGGTAAAATGAATTTAAAATTCATTTAGGGAAGAGTGGATATTAATGAGGTATGACATATGTAAGGGTTGTAAGAGGCATTTAATGGAGATTATGACAAATGTGTATAAAAAATTAATTTATATGAGATATATTTCAATTTTTAATTTGTGGGATGTGGGAAAGGGTGTTAATCAAGGTTTGACCATTTTAATTAGGGTGATTAACCTAATTAATATGGCTGAAAAAAATTAGGAAATAGGTTAATGAGATGTTTGGATTAATTAAATAAGGTTTTATTTAATTAATCCTAGGTCTAGTGTCATGTAGGATAGGTTAGGTAATTAAATAATAGACATTTAATTAGCTAGGGTAGGGATAGGTTGATTAATAGGCCGAATTAATTAGTTAAACATGATTTAACTAATTAATTGGGTTTAGTGAGAAGGGGGAAATTAACCAAATAAATATTGCATATGTATTTAATTAATTGGCTAAGGTTAAACTATTGAATTAATAAAATTAATCCAATTGTTGGGAATAGAATGATGGAACATTAGGTGATGAGGGGGTAATTAATTAAATAAAAATTTAATTAATTGTTTAGGAAGGAAATAGGCATGCTTAGGGAGGTCGGGAGTCAATTTGATAATGAAGACATTTTTAGGTGTCTACAAAGAAACTAGAGGCAAAGATGACATGCATAATTGATAGGGCCATGGAAATCATTAAATGCAGACCACCTTCAAGGGTTTATGCATTTTTTTAAAGGAGAAATTTCTTAGTTTTGAATTCAATAGATTTGTTAGTGAGCAACTAGCTCTGTAGTCTAGACACAATTTTTTCAGTTATTTTCAAGAGGTCAGTCTAGAACAACAAGATTAGCTATGTGAGTTCTGTTTGCACAACTACCTGATGGAGGAAGATACAGAATGGAATCCCTCCATAAATGTTGGAGATTTATAGCCGAGAGTAGTAGTATCATACCTAAATAATGAAAAGTTGAGAGGAGAATTAATGGATAGGTATGAAGAATATGAGAAGAAGGTATCACTACCAATCAGAAAAGAGGCACTTAACCTTGAAGATATCCTTACAAAATGGTTTAGACTTATCTCTAATAAAGGACTAGGAAAAATTATTATTACTTAAGAATCAGGGTTGATAGAAGGATATAGAGAATGATGGGATCCATGTTACAAGGTTGTGTTAGATATGTTCAAAGCAGATGGATTAGTTTGACACCTACTCTTCAACAAAAAGAACCTGATTCCTTACATAACTTTATGAACATGTTTGAAAGATTACATAGGTACATTCAAATTTTAGAGAATAAAGGTGTGGCATGGTTGCCTCTTACCTACCATCCACCTCTACTCTTATATCTAGTTCCATACTAGATAGGAGAAAAGGGAGAGGAATGTAGGACTACAGAAACTATCAAACTACAAAGGCTTTCATGCTACAATGGGTTCTATTTGAAACAGGGTGAGGGTGTCAAGGTAATTATGGACTTGAGGAAAATAGTTTTACATCATAATTCATTCTCCTAGGTATCTCTTTGAGTAATTTTGCTTGAGGGCAAACAAAAGGTTAGTTGGGGGGAATGATGGGTTGTAGAATTAGTCTCTTTTATGCTACTTTTTATACTTCAAAGACTTCTTTCATAGCATCCTTTAAGACATTTATCCATGTTTGCACTAGGACATGTTGACCTTCTTTATACTTCGACGACCTAAACTTATAATATTAATATGGAATGTGATGATCATATTATCTAATGAATGAATTAGATATAGATATGTATAAAAGTATAAATGAGATGTTTTTATGGTTAGTCATGGAGAATGCTTGTGGTATATGATTTGGGAACTAATTTTATGTACAGAATTGGACATGTCATGACGAGATCGAGCATTTGTAGCAGGTTGTAGACAAAGGAGTTAATAGAAGTGTGAGTTTCAATGCTAAGAATGCAGGGACAACTGAAGACAATTATGGAGCATCATGGATAGTAATAAATTAAGGAGTGGAGTTGTTTCAAATATGATTATGGACATTATTCATGCATCAGATTTCTAATTTGATTTGAATTCTTCTTCTTATAGTCAGTTAGAATAAGAATGTGATATTGACTCCATGGCCTAGTATCTAGGTGTGGTAAATGATCAGAGTCAGTTAAGTAATAAATAAGGCTCTCTCTCCATTTTTGTATAGTAATAGGAAGATGAGATACATAAGGTAGAAGAGTCAATTTGTTGATAGTTCAGTTATCATTTCCTTTTCTATGTGTAAAGACTCAAGCATGTTACATGTATGGAATACAATCTGGATATGATAGAAAAGATTTCATTGTTGAACAATTTGATATGAGTTGATTCTGTGCATGGAATAAGTTAAGCTTCGGTATGTGTTACAAAGATATGTAGAATTTGGATTAAATTTGGTTTTAGTTAAGGAAGACAGTCTCTTGAGGTGGCCACTCAAGGCACTGATTCTCTCCTTGTTTATTTCATTTCAATTAATGTTTGTTTATTAGTTTTCTGTTAATCGTAATTTGAATTCAAGTTAGTATTATGTTTTGATCAAATATATATAGTTCATGAACAAATGCATATTAGTGTGTTTACAAATCCTTTGGAGGTTAGTAGTTAGTCATTTCATTCTTGTCAATTCATTAAGTTAATTCTACAGTTTCCCTGTTGTAATAGTTATCTACAGACCTTGTTGTAGGTACCTGTAGCAACTAGGATTTATAGTTGTTTTCACTATTTTGTAGTTCTGTCAATTCCAACAAGGTAGATTTGTTTGTTTAAAGTTAAGATAGAATGATTTAGGAACCATATGAGCCCTGAAGGCATATACTTTTCAAGTACCATCATAAGCTTATGCTCCTTGGTTGATAATTTAATGTAGGAATGCATAGTGATAGAGTGGACTATTCAGATAGGTTTCCCCTGAATTAGTTAAGTCTACAACACATTAGTTTTCCTCTACAACATGTTCACATATTATTTCATCATGTAGGTTTAGTGCAACACATACTCAATTTCCCAGTTTCTTTAAATTCTGCGAGCTCACACAATTGCGACACATGTAAAGGTGGTTGCTATGCAATTTAATGTTTTATTAGTGAGCGATCTCTACTAGGTGGCACCTTCTCATTGTAGCACTAAATTTCTTCATAGTGCAAACCTAAAGGATGGGCCCACCTCTCTATTTGTGATGTATGATATCTAGGCATGAGGTTTTCTTCTATATACTTGGAGTACATGTGGTTGACTTTCACTACATCACACTGATTTTAGTGCATCATAGTCTTCAAAATTTACTCTTATGGTATGGATGCGATGTGCAATGGATGTTTAAATAAGAAAGGGTGGCCCACATGCCCAAACCCTATTGTGAAAATTTGATTGGACGACAAGTGAATTATCAAACCAAATGGATTGAAATATTACTACCAGAGGTAAAATTTGACACCCGTCAAATATGGTTTCAAGTGACTCAAGATGTATTCTGCACCATTGATCTTAAGCATAGATCGATGGATAGGATTGAAAATTTTACATAGGGACAATGGTTGCACCACCTAAAATCTGAGGCATGAATAAGCAATTAATTCAAAAGGTGGTGAAATGCATTTGCAAAGTAATTTTGATATTCCAAAAGCATTTTCATGCAATTTCCCTAGCCATCAATAGAGAATTATGTTGGAATCCACCATTGCTAACAGTTAATACTTAGTGGAGAACTACTTGAAGGATAGAAGGAATTGGTGTTTCCCAGGTGTGTTAATAGGTACATGCTCTTAAAATTTCTAAAATTTTTCATCCAATGAAGGGTTAGAGTCAATTCAATTGGATTGAATATAATCAAGTAGGGTTTTAATTGTGAGAAAGAATCCCTAAAGATTATTATCTGTTAAAATTATGTCACCCTACAAGAATTATAATTACCACTATGAATCAGAGATCAACCTAGTCTGGTAAGGTAGAAAGAGGCCTAAATTAGGATGTCCTCAATTTATTCCCTGGCTCTTTGAAAAAGGGAAAGCAGGCCCAGGGTGCTGGCATTCCCACCCAAAGGGTGGAAGATATCAGAGACCTGTTGATCATGATGATAGTCATAAACAAACATAAAATAAAAGTTACACAACAACCTTTATTCATCTTGAAAGATACAATGAATTCAAAGAATTCATGATCCCAAGTCTCCGTTGATTAGTTCATAATCTACTGACATTACTCAGTGGTTGATGTGTGTTGTTGTTAATCATTCAAGGGGCCTTACGTTGATCAGTAAATTCTATTTCCTGTAAAGATGCTATACAGAAAAGTTATTCTACACAGTATATTTCTTCAAATAATGTGTCTATACTTAGATCTTTGCATGATATTTATCAATTGTACATGCTTTAACTCTAAATATGCTATGAATTTTCAATTGTCTATGAGATGTCAACATATTTCATGTTATTTGCTTCTAAGCTTCTATTATTTGTAATTGTGATGATGAAATGTTATGAAATTGAAAGAAATTTAAAAGAATACTTCAAATTTTGGTGATTCTTTAGCTATTGAGTCACATACACACTTGATACAGTCATGAGGGGAAGAAATCAAACCATATTTTCACCAAGATGTTCCACAGCTAGATACAAATGATGCTAACTTCAAAGGACGATGAATGAAAACAATACAAGAAGACTGATAAGCACTCCAAGGGACGCATCTGATCAAAGCATGTATCAAGAATCCAAACACAGATTACTCAGGATTTATGATGAATTGTAATCAAAATGGTCTTCTCTTTCATTAAGTATGCAAAAATATGTATGTTTACAACAACTTTGAAATATGTCCTAATATTTCAGCAATCAAATTTCAATTAAGCTTCCGAATATTCAAAATGAAGCACCCCTACACCTTTTATAGAATAAGGTGAGGGAGCGGTTACAAATGACCTACGGTCAGGATGTGTCAATTAAGATCAACGGTATACATTCACTTTTGACTTGGTCAACTTTCCCTATGGCACAGGTCACCAGCTGGCAACCATCTAGGTGACTTATTTTCTTCTAAGTACCTGATGCATATGTTTCCTTTGTGGCAAATCTTCCTTTACTCTTCAGGTTCTTCTTCTTCATCATCTTGATCATCATGATCATCACTTCCTGTGTCGTCATCACCCTGATGAATATCACCTTGTATATGGACCTTCATTATCGTCTTGATATTTTCATAGGCTTCTACTATCTTATCAACCTCCCCGCCATCCTGAGTTTTGGCTTTACTGATGGCGTGCTTGTGGGCTTGAAATTGATCTCTGAGGGCCTCTAACTTACCCTTCCTATTACTCAATATTTCATTATAATTCTCCACCCTGACTTTGATCCTCATGATCTTATTCATTGCCTTTTCTATCAGGTGGGTGAGAGGATCATCAGCCATCGGCTGGAAGTTATCATGCAAAGCTTTTATGGCAAAGTCTGCATCTTGGTTTTCAATTTTTCTCTCTACTTTTCCCTCTAGGGCTTTTAGGACAACTGCTTCATAGGACATCATGCTGTGTAGTTTCACACTGTTGTCTCTTAGTTTACTACTATACTTCTTCAGTATATCACATTCAAACCTGATGTCCCTATACCAAATATCCACTAGCATGGCAGTGTTATTATCTAATACCTGATTATTTATCAGGACCTAAGGATTAATCCTATTTATTTCACTTAGAGCACCCAAGGCCTTTTCTAACTAGAATGATCTTCTACCTATTTCATTCTGTATTTTATCAACCTTCTTCTTCAAGGTACTCAAAGAATTCCACCTCTGCAAAGAGGCTCTCATTACTTCCTCAGCTCCCATGAGTGGTAATAACATCCACTTCCTCATGATCACTAATTCATGCTTTATAAGGTCTAACTTATTAACCTCCTATTGAGAGATTGCAGTCAATGGGACTACCTGATCTGATGATGTACTGTCAGGGTTAATCAACCCTTTTATGTATGAGTGCAGCTGAGCAATGTGTTCTTTATGCTACTTATTCTTCTCCTTTTCTTTCTTCACCCTTTGGGTTAAAGAATCAATTATATCCTTCCCTTCTTGACCCTCTTGGTCTTTATTAACAAAACCTAAATCAACTGTGGTGATCTGGAATTCTTCCAGGGTGATTTTGCCTTTTTCTTTTTCAACAATGGGAAGTGCTACTTGGGCGGTCCTTCTACCTATAGCAGGATCTCTTCTAATAGCAGACGTTAATCTGGCTTTCATCTTTGGTTTCATGATAGTCTCTGCAAATAAGGTTGAAACATCAAATTCTTAAATCTCAAAACCTTGTTCCGTACCTATTTCCTTCTGAAGCCATTGAAGTACTTGATCTCTAGATCCTTGTTGTCTATCATCATCATGTCCACCTTGATCTCTAGTGTCTATCTCTATTCTCAATGGAGAGGGTGATTTTCTTATTTCTTCCTCATGATGTTCATCATGAGGGGGATCTTGTCTTATTTCTTCTTCTTGAGGAACTTCTTTTGTGGAGGAGGATCTTGTGGTGTATCTACATGCTGGTCCTGGACCTGATTTTGTACTCCCTCCTTTCATGTTTCATCCACTTTGGGTATTTCCTCATCTTGAGGTATATTTGTCTCTGTGGATATCATTGTGTTTGGACTAGGTGCATCACCCTGATCTTGGGCTACATTTTGCTTCACACTGGGTACATTAACCTCTGGTGTCTCAAGGTCCTGATGACCTGATGTTTCTTTATCTCCTGCAGTATGTTGGGTCCGGACAACATCATCACCTAATGTTTCTTTATCACCTCCACCCTTTTGTTGGACCTCAACGATTTTGGGCTCAGCTGGTATTTCCTGTTATTGCTGGCCTATCTCCAGAGTATGGCTCTCTATTTCTACCTGTTTCGCTGCCTCAATATTATCTATTTTATTAGGTGTACCTACTTTGTCTCCAGGGGTCACATCCTCCCTATATGTTAGGTCTATCACTGCAGGGCTAGTTACTTGATCAACTAACTTATCAAGCCCGATTTGTTTGGCTGCCCTCTCTGGGCTACTTTCTTTCTCTTGCTCTATTTGCTTCAATGCTTCCAATACTACCATCTGTTCTGATGGGGTTTTATGTGGGGTCATGTGAGTGCTAGAAGCAAGGGTCTCCATCTGCTAAGAAGCTACATTTTGTACCACCTCATCATCTGATAGGTCTACAGTTTCTTCCAATGAGAAAGGACCACCTTGACTTGCCCTCTAGAGGCTTCTTTTGCTTGCTCCTCGGCCTTCTCAATCTTGAATTGAATAATGGTAGGAAGTGGCACATCATGTTGCATTTCTTTCCTGAACACTTCACTGCCAGCTCCCCTTAATACTATGGGGTCATTTCTAATCTCACCCCTCATAGATGTTCTCTATTTTTTAGGTGGTGACATCACCTGGGATGCCTTCCTCTTTCTAGTGACCATCATAGGGTCATCACCTGCAGGATCTTTACTTACTAGCTCCTCCTCAAGAGGGATATCCTCTTCCACATTCTGTTGTGAGGCTTGGCCTTCATCTTGTACTACTGCAGTCTCCATAGCTACCCTTAGGATTATTTTTGTTCTTGGTTTATCCATCATAGGCTGTGCAGATGAGGCTAATGCATGTCCCGATGCAGATGCACCTTCAGTTGGTATGACAATTCTCTCAATTATCACCCCCTTAGGTTCATTATCAGTCCTCCTTCCTCTGGGGGGTCCTTTACTTTATTTCTGGGGAGGCAGCCTTTCTCCATTAGATTTTCTTTTCTCAACAAGAAAGTCATCATATTCCTCATCTGGATTCTCCTACCTTTTATCTTGTTATCCACTGTGATGGCCACACCTCTCTTCTTCAATGTATTGATCTATTCATTTACCCATGATTGGTTCAACTACAGCACCCCACCTGTAAACTGATCTAATGAAATGTCTTTAGGTTGTGTTAAGTCAGGGGCTGAGATGGTGTCATTATACACCTTATTATCCTCATATTCATTTGACATAGTCTTGCCATCATCCTTTCTTAACAGTGTAGGCACTGGGATGCAGTCAAATGTCCTTATCTGATTTAGGGTGAGCCTTTGATATTTTCTTCTTCTTACCTTAGCCTCATCCTCACAATTAGTCCAGAAATCTTCTATGTGCTTCTGATGTATGGGTTTCCCTATTATCTTTTGCATTCTTCCATAGGGGTCATATGATCTAGCCAATGGAAATGGATGTAAGTACATCAGGTTCAAACCCTCTATAGCCTTCTTTATGCTTTCTGAATCAGGGCATATGTACCAACCTATAGTTATTGGAAACAATACTGGAGGTATTTTCTTGCTTGCTTTGTATGCATCTAGTATAGTAGATATTTGTCTCAAAAACTCCATTAGGACTACCCCATCAGTAGTGTACCTGGGTAGCATAAATGGCTATCCTTCAAAACCTTCTATTCTGATGTAGGAAATGTGGCAAACTGGATGAACCAAGCACCATGCTTGTATATAACTTCTTGAGCTTTCATGCTCAATCTTTTGGTTCTATCCTCTTCCATTGTTCTAACTAGATGCATAGAAAATGCATCATTCACCAATTTGTAGTCAAGGAGATAGTTTTTTCTTTATAACCAAGGATAATGATCTCATATATGGGCATCATCTATATTGCTGCCAATCTTGCCAACTATGGTCAGTGCATCAAATGTCCCTTTGTAAGCACATGAATAAATAACATATGAAGTCATGTCAAATGAGCATTCTAGGCCTCCTAGGTTCATCATCTGTTCATCTAAAGCATCACTGATGACCTTGGGCAATAATGGCTTGTTATTTGTATAGAGACACATCTGGATGATGCCAAACATCGAATTCTTGAAACTCCCAGCATTAGGCTGGCCTATCATCCTGCAGAGCAGGTTAATCATATACTAATATTCATCATCAAAATCAAATTTATACAGATTTACTGGCAATTTGGCAGAGGCAGTGTAAGTGTTGTTCTTAGATCTCCACTGGTATATCCTCTTTCTTGCAGTCTTTTTTTTGTTTTCATATTCAATTTCTAGTTTGTGTAGATCCATACTGACTACCTTCTTCCCAACTGGGAGATTGAAAGTAGATGTGATCCCTTTAATTCACAAATCTGCATAAATATCCCTTGTCTGAGTGTTGTAATTTTTGGCGCATTCCATTATTAGTTCCAAGGTTTCCATGGTATATGGAAATCTGGCTACATGCCAGATTCATGATATAATTATGGCATCCAATAGGGTATTATCTTTGTCATCATGCATCCTGGATGACCATGCCACTAAATCTATTTCCCCTTGGTGAGTGTCATCAATGACACCATACTTGAATTGTATACCTTCAGGTCGAACGTACATGGGTTTAAGAAATTCTGCTCCAGATCTGTTCCTCTGGAGTTCTACCATGGATTCCTATAATGAACATGATTGTTCTTACCATAATATCCATATGCATTCGTACAATATTATACGTTTACGACATCATGCATATTTATATTAATTACTCTTCATGATATGCATACTTACAGAATCAAACTACTAGAAAAAGTCATACTACCTGGACATGCAGAAAATGACAACAAGAGGGTTTTTAATTACTTACCTAATAATGCTTATCTCCTGGATTAAGGTAATGATTACGGAAAAGGGGCTCAAATGATGATGATCACGTGTTCTGTTATGTTGCAAGCTGTGTGTCCATCTACAGGTAGCTCATATGAGGGTTTGACTCTCTACTCTGTAAATTCTTGTTTCTTCACAAGGTAAATGAAAAATGACCTTGGAAACTTACTTTTAACCTTATTCGTAGGGCAAATCAGGGCAAAACCAGGTTAAATCAATTAAAACCATTGATCATCTGCATGAAATCCATGGATGTTGCCAGGTGTTTGTATCGTATTCGCAATTGGCGAGAATCTACCTATTGCATTTATGTACATTAAATGTTACGAGGCAAGAGGAGGGGGTGATCTTCAGAAGATCGGGTGATATTTGAAATATGACCCCCTCTATGTAATATGACCTTCCGCCTTTGAGCAGAAAAACTGATGTCAAGGAATCGGGTGATGTTGAGAATGTTGGGTCATGATTTTAAGATCAATGGATATTTAAAATGTGACCCCTCAAAAACTAAAGTGACCCCCTTTCAAAAGATCGGGGTGACGTCACTGTCATGTTATTTAAAAGGGTGATCGTTGGGTACATACCTCCGTGAGGTAAACAATATGATGACATGACCATCAGGGTGATTTTCTTTGTTCATTGGGGTTGGATGATGTCATCATCATATTAGCACTGAGGTGATATTTTGTGATAAGGTGATATTTGAAATATCAGGTGATATTTGAAATATCAGGTGATATTTGAAGGATCAGGTGATATTCGATATATGACCCCCACTGTGTATATGAAGACGTTTTCCAGGCAAATACCACTATCACGTAAAATTGACATCTGGAGTTGCAGACCAAATGATTATCAGGTGATAAAATTACATCAGGGTGATCTAACATAAGATGAATGATGTTAAGAAAAATGACCCCCCCTGGAATATCAAGTTTGACTAGGACTTTGACTTGTCATAGCTTTCATCCGCTAAGGAATATCAGGGTGATCCAAAAGGCAAACCTACATGAAATTTTATACTCTTTCCAACCATGAGGTTAATGATATGAAATATTAACTTTGATGAATTGACCTCATCATGATGACTTATCCACCTCCCTTATGTAGGGTCACCTGCATGACTTACTTTTACCAGACTGCTGAAAAGTAGAAAAACAACACAAGCCAAAGCAGTAAAAAGTTGGGTCCCTATTTTGTCAAGTCAAAATGGGGCGTGTTGTGTAACCACACAACAAGTTGCCACCAAATAAAACAACCAAATTCCAATGATTCAAGTGAGGTGATCACATTCTAACATAGTATTCTAACTCTTTCTAAGTATAAGCATCATAATCTTTCTGCATGATAAGGTCTTCATCATGGCAACAATGCTAACAAAGGATTAGGTGAGTGCAAATGATTAATTATCCTCATCTTGAAAGAAAGTTGAAAACATGAGTAACTGATGTTAAGCTACATAGTTTGGGATCATCTCTCATAGCCAACCTAGATAGAGCCTTACTTCCAGCAGGCGTCCATAGCCTCGGCAAGGTTATCTATACAATCTCCCTAAGTAGAGCCCCATTGCCCGCAGGCATCCATAGCCTTGGTAGAGTTACTTAGGTGGCCTAAGTTTATTTCTTTTCTAATTTTTCAATATTTTATATTCTATAAATCTGATGTCATCATGTAAGCTTAGTGTGCAAGGTATGGTCACTCGCTGATTTAGGTTGGAGATTGTATTGGTAGCAAGGGAGTCCCTTTAGATTTTTCACTTAACACCTATACTTGTGTGTTCAACAAACCCAATGCTGTTAGGTGAGTCATTGTGAAAGATTCACTTGGGTCAAGAAAGGGCACCCTGATGAAAGGATATCATAGACCTGATCATCAACACTTCTCAGAATGAGTCATAACCTACATATGAATTTGTTCTCATCACTTGAATCTTAACAATTTAGTTATTTTCTAGGGTAATGAGCTACATCATCTTGACTAACCAAAACATAACTCAACAAGAAAACAAAACAAAACACAAAACAAAACTGTACAAACAACTATACAAATATACACACTATGATACACATGACTGTCATGAAGCTGACTTAGGCTTGGAAATAATGTTTAAGGAACTGCCCATTAACTAGTAATGGAACATCCTCACTTGTCAAGTTTTTAAGCCTATAAGTGTTGTCTCCTAAAATTTTTGAAATTTGGAAGGGACCTATCTAGAGTTTATCAAACTTACCATGATCTCCTTTCCTCTCATGTGCTTTGTCCCACATTAGGACTAAATCTGAGATTCTAAAGGCCTTAACCTTGGCTCTTTTGTCAAACCAGCATTTGACAACAACCTGATGTTTGGCAAACTGATCAATTGCCTGACTTCTTTTCTCTTTTAGGTGCATCAATTGAAGAAACCTGACTTCTTGTTTATTGTCTATGCCCAGGTACTCTTGTGCAAACTGCAATGTAGGAATCTTCAAGTTAACATGGAGGATGGGATCCACCCCATATACTAAGTGAAAAGGTGAGTTTCCTAATGTAGCCTTATTCCTCATTCTGTCTACCCACAAGGCATATTTCAGTAGGGTGTTCCACACCCTTGGGTTCTTTTCTATTAAATTTTTTATGATGTTCAGTAAGTTTTTATTTGTGGATTCTACTAATCCGTTCCCTTGGGGATAGTAGTTTGAGGAGAACTTCAATATGATCCCATAGTCAAAAGCCCATCTTGACAATTTTGTTGAAGCAAAAGCAAACCCATTATCACATACCAAAGCATAGGGAACTCCATAGCTAGTGACTATATTACTTTCCAAAAATCTGATGACATCTTCAACATTACATGTCTTGCTACTGACAGCTTCAGTCCACCTGGTACAGTAGTCAGTAATAGTTAAGACATACCTATGGCCTGAAGCTGATGGAGGATTGATTGGTCCTATGAAGTCCATTCCCCATTGAGCAAATGGGCGTATATCCATCACTAGATGTAAAGGTTGAGTAGCATACCTTTCTCTGTTAGTAGCAACCTGACACATATGATAGCATTTGATATGTTCAGCAGTATCCTTAAAAATTGTGGGCCAGTAGTATCCTGCCCTGAGGATAGCGTGAGCGGTGGCCAAGGATGACCCATGTGCTCTTCCAAACTTGTCATGTAATTCTAATAGCACCTTGTCTGCTTCCTACCTTTCTAGGCACCTTAGGTATATCCCCTCATAATTTTTCTTGAAAAGGACTCCCCCTTTCATCATGTATTTCTGTGACCTTATCTCCAGGGCTCTCCTTTGTGAGGCTTGCAATCTTGAAGGACATCTTCCAGTAATCAAGATGTGCCTGATGTCTGAGTACCATTCTCCATTGTCCTTTGCATTTATAACATACTGCTGACTCATGATATTAGGATCAATCTCTGATATCATCTGGCTCAATACCTCTCCTCTCACTAGTTTCATGGGTGTAATGTCCATGTCATATTCTTGTAGGACAGTGATCCATTTATCTCTCTTCTCACCTGGTTCACTTTGCATTAGGAGCATCTTTACTATTGCATCAGGTACTACAACAATCACTTTACTTCTCAGGATATAGTGCCTGAACTTCTTAATTGCTCGAACCAGAGCAAGTGCCTACCTTTCAACATTCATGTATCTCAATTTTGCATTTCTGAAAGGGAAAGTCATGAAGGCTATAGGCTTTTCTTCTTTTTCTTCATTTCTTTGTGTCAACATTGCTGCAGAAGTATGTTCTGAAGCAAATGAGTAAATGTAAAAGTCCCTAGTGTAATCTGGACTAATCAGGACTGGAGCATCAGATATGGCTTTTTTAATATCTTCAAAAGTTGCTCTAGCTTTCGGTGTCCACTCAATTTTAGCATCCTTCTTGAGCATGGTATTCAAGGGTCTAACAATTTCTGCAAAGCCAGTGATAAACTTTCTAACAAAATTAATCTTACCAAAGTAAGATTTGAGCTCCTTTTTGCTTCCAGGAAGCTATATTTTCATGATGGATTCCACCCTGTCAGGATCAATGATAATCCCATTTTCAGTTATCAGGTGGCCTAGTAATTTCCCTATTGTTATGCCAAATATGCATTTCTTGGGGTTTAGGGATATCCCATATTGTTCACATTTTTTAAGCACCTTTTTGAGGTCTTCTACATGGTTTCCTCTTTCTTTAGAGAACACTGTTAAGTCATCCATGTATATGACTACGCATTTACCAATTAAGCCTTTGAAGGCTATCTCCATTTCTCGCTAAAACGTTGCTCCAGCATTTATTAACCCAAATGACATGCGCTTGTAGGCGAATATCCCCCACTTTGTGGTGAATGCAGTTTTCAATCTGTCTATTTTGTCCACCATCACCTGGTTATAACCTAAGAAACTGTCTAGAAATGACATCATCTCAGCACCGTTCACAATTTGCAGGACCTCATCTAAGGAAGGTAAAGGATAATTATCCTTCTCAGACGCTCTGTTTAAGTTCCTAAAGTCTACACATAGTTTGATGTCACCATTCTTCTTCCTTACTAGGACCAAGTTTGCTACCTAGGTGGAGTATCTCACAGGAAATATGATCCTGGCATTGAGCAATTTCTTAACCTCCTAAAAAATAATGGGTTCCAGCAAAGCATTAATAGGTCTTTGCTTCTGTCTGAAAAGCTTGGCATCCAGCTTGAGGGGTATGGTGTGAGTGATGACTGATGTGTCATACATTTTTAACTCATCATAAGTCTAGGCAATGACATGGATATAATCTTTGAGAGCTTGGGTTATTCTTTCCAACTCTTCTTTTGTGCAAACTTGCCTAATTAGGACATTTCTCTTTTCATCATCTTGTCCAATGTTAACCTGTGAATATTGTCCTCCATCAGCTTTTGGGAGGTCCTTCTGTTTTAGCATGTTGTCTAGATCAAATGCCCTTTCTAACTCTATCATTCCCTTAGGAATCTTATTGCTAGGCAAATCTAAGATTTCTTCTTCTTCCCAGACATGGTCCTCCACATTCCTCTGATCTATAATCTGTGCATCAAAGACATCCCTATTGGAAATGAAGTCCAGAATATGCTGATCATCATCAAATACTTGGAGGTTGGTTAAATTATCTAGCACTGAAGGTACTGATACCAATTCTACTAAAAATCTTTTGACCAGAAATAGACAGTGGTTCCAAGGTGCTGGCAGCTTAGGCTAAGGCATTTGCCCTATGATTTTGTTCTCTGGGTACATGAGTGATATTGAATGCATCAGAATCTTCAATCAAGTCCCACACCCTATGTTTGTAATTGGACAGCTTCTTGTAATTGCAAGAATATATACCCCTTACCTATCTGACAACTAATTCTGAGTCTCCATAGACATGCAGAATTTTCACTTTCTTTTTAAGTGTAAACAATATCCCAGGAATCAGAGCTTCATACTCTGTCACATTGTTGGTGCATGGGAATTACAGTTTGTATGCTACTAAGTAGGATTTTCTAGATGGATCAACAAGATGTATCCCTACTCTAGCTCCTTGTTTTGACTTGGATCCATCAAATCTAAGGATCCATGGCTTATCTTTAGCCAAAGACTTATTTGAGCCTTCCTTTTTCTTTGTAGCTCTGGCAACTGCACCACTTGATATCCATTTTAACTTTGGTATCTCAGCTTTCTCAAACTTCATCTTTTCTATCTTATGTGAAGCTAATGTTTCTTCTTTCTTTCTATCATTAGAAGGGAAATCTTCTGGACTAGGCAACATCTGCCTTTTCAGAATATGTAAACAAAGTGAACAAGTAGTTTTTGAGTGAGGTGCTTCATGTAACCTGCACCAGCCTTCAATCAAGACATCATGTGGATATCTTTGCTGCTATGTCATCTTTTGAATTTCTTTTGACAGAAACTCCTTAATTTTGGACAGATTGCTGCATCTATCGTCATCAGATAACTCATAATCTGATTCAACTAAACAATCACTCCCTAGGGTGATTCTCTTGTTTCTTTTAACATTACTCTGGTTACATACTAGCATCTCTTCTGTCATGTGAATATGACCTTCATCCTGCTATATAGCTTCCTTTGTTCCTACAGAAGACAAGCAAAATTTAGTGTCACTATCACTGTCTGCAGAACTTACCTCTGATAATGATGATGATGTTGATTCATCACTACATGCTTGTTCCAGCTCCATCATATCTATGCATGTGTCACACGTCCTTTTAGAATGAGATTCATTATGCAACCTGCACCATCCATCAATTAGAATATCATGAACATGTATCTTTAATAATTGACATCGTTTCACCTGTTTAGATAAGTGCATCTCAAAATTCATGAAATGATCTATCTCATTTTCATTCTCGGGGTTACAATCAAGTTCTACAATTATTTTGTCATCCTAAGGATCATCATGATGATGATGAACATCATACATCAGGATCTCCTCTATCCTGATAGTCTGGGATCTGATGGAGTAAACTCCAAGTTCTACATCTACATACATGATCTCATTGGTCTTGTTATATTTAGTGATCATATGCTTCATGCGAGGCTCAACATCTATTCTTATTTGATTTGGTATCCCTTTCCAGGGTAACCACATATGACTAAAATCAGTTGACATGTATCCATTAAGGGTTTTTGACCAGTCCCTACTGAGTATCATCCCATAGGTATCAGGTATATCAACTACCTAAATATTAATATAGTACTAGATTCTGGGATCTAATGCTTACTACATGTCAATGTGAGTTAGTTCTCCTACCACACTCACTTCTATTTTGTCTAATTATGTTACTTTATTTAATGATTTAACAGGATGCAACCCTAAAGCATTGCATATGGATAGGGGCATTCATTGGTAGATGCTCTTGAGTCTACTAAATAGTTGTGCAAATTTTTACTAAACATCCTTATGGTAAGGAGGAAAGGAGGTGACTCACTCTTGTCTCTATACAGGGTCATGTGGGAGGTCTCTACAACCTGAACAATAGATGGCACCTTGTGTTTGGCATTGGTGTCCCTAGCAACATGATCTTTACTACCAGACTAACTTGAGGGATGACTATCCTCTTTTGGAGTAGGATTATCTAGTGATTTCATGAATGCTTTCTTGATAGCAGGGGTTTTAAACAACTCTGACAATGATAGGCTGATTTTAATCTTTTTCATTTCATCTACCAGATAAGTGACCAACTTGTCAGATTAATGAGATAGATTAGCAACATTTGGTGTTGTATTTGGTGATGCTATGTATTGAGCATTAACCTTGGCAAATCTAGGGTTGTTACTTGCCTTGGGATCAGGAGGTGTATTGAAATTGTTTGGAGGCAAGGAAGTGGTCAAAGGACCAGTAGGCCTGTTGCAGTTATTTCTCAAGTTGTAGTTATGATTACCCTGATATTGTTGTTGATAGGCATATACCTCCTCATGTTCATTTGAGGGCTCATTTTCATCCTCAAAGGGAAAAACATAATTAGACTTAAAAGCCATGGCTGATTCCTCACATGCCAGGGTGTAATCTTGGTGAGAAGACATTGTCTGCTGATAAGGATGATTAATGTAACTTTCTAGCACTAAGGCAGAATCATATCCACAAGGAACAAGTTCATTTCCTTCTACATGAGGTGGATTTCTTGAAGTATTGGACACTTTAGTCTAGAAAATGCTAGCAACAATTCTGAATTGAGGATAGTCTAACTCTACATGTGCATTGGTGTTATGTATCCTGCCCCAATTCGTAAGGGCTATCTCTGCAAGGTTGACTCTAGTGGTCTGTTTAGGTTCACTAGGAGGTTGATTGTCTAGGGGTGATGGCAAAGAACCATTGTTTGGCCTATTGTTCCACACTCTAGGCTACCTAGGAAGATTATTATTGCCATTATTGTTATTGTAGTTATTGTTGTATCCCCTATCAGGATAATTAGGTCTGTCATTAGCATAGCCTCTATTCTGATTTGGTTGAGAAGAGAAGTTCTGACTTCTCAAATGAGTAATCTTAGTAGTAAGTTTCCTTAACTGTGCTAATATTTCCTTAATTTCTTCTTTCTCTTCCTGAACCTTGGCCACTACATTCTCTATTAGGGGCTTGAAGAAGGAAGATCCATTATTGTTGTTGGACTGATCTACAACCTGAGGCACTTGTGTTTGTCCTGGATATTGTAACATCTGGCCATTTCCATTTGGAGGTGGCATGATACTGAGTGGAGGTATCTACAAAGGACTGGGCATCACAACTGGAGGTATCATGGCTCCATTAGGCTGTTGTTGGGCAGGGTATGTTGGATAACCAGGAAGTGTGGGAAATGTAATGTTTGGTGTTGGAGCAAGAACTAGCTGCTGACTGACTTTGATAGCTTCTTGGAAAGCCTGTGTCAAAGTTGTGACATTAGGATGTGCTCTTCTAATAAACATGGAAGTTAAAGGATCCAGGGCTGAATATTATATTCTCCTAGCAGCTTCATCTGTTACAACATAAGGGGCAACTAACTTAGATAGCATTTTCTGGAACCTAGTGTTGAAGTTGGCAATAGGTTCTCCTTCAAATTGTTTGATTGTGGCAAATAAATGATAGTTCATTGAAGGATCTACTGGTATTTTGAACCTATCCATGAAAGCTTTCTCCAAGATAGCCCATGAACCGATTGAACCCTGACCAAGACTAATATACTAGTTATAGGCCTCTTCCCCTAAGGAAAATGGAAATAACATGCATACAACGTCCTGATGCTCAATTCTAGCCCTACAACAAGCTTCCTTGAAAGTTCTGATGTGATCATCAGCATCTTGATATGGATGATACTTGGGACAAATTTTATCAAGATTCTTTGGCAAAGCGTGATATACATTGAAAGTCAAAGGTGATTCTGCTACAAAGAACGACATTACAACTAGTGGAGGTTGGACCTGAGGTGTGATAGGTGATCTTGTAGGTGTTTGTAAACCAATAGGAGTTACAAGAGGACATTCTAGTGAAGCTCCTGACACACTAGAACTAGGAATGTGATGAATGTATATAGTTCTAGGTCTAAATCCTCTGACAAGTAATTCTTCAAAGAGTATGCTGGATCGGGACCTAGTATTTGCCCTAAGAGCTAAGATTCCTTAAATTTAAGGAAAATTAGCTGGTTGACTCTAAATATCAGTTGTAATTTACCAGCAAAGGTTGTATTTATGGTCAAAAAGTGAGATTGACTAGATATTTACAGAATATTTGCACGAATGATGCAAATATGAGGTGATGTTGAGGTATGGTGACACTTGCAACTGGATATCAGGTTTCTAAAGTAGATTACCTCAAAGCTTTAACCAATTTACCTAAAATAGAGCTTATCTTTGCAAATTCATGATGATCGACCATAGAGCTTGCAATATTTTTTCTCAATTTTCAAAACTTCACAAACCATTAGCATGCACAAGCTTAAAACAATAAATCTTTGCATATGACTCAAAATCTGTAGGTGTTTTAGTGTTACCTTACTATCTGCATCATCAAATTAGACAAAACCTACTGATAATGAGCGAGATGACCCTCCTTCTAGCGCCAATTTATGTTGATCATGATGTTAGTCATAAAAAAACATAAAATAAAAGTTACACAACAACCTTTATTCATCTTGAAAGATACGATGAATTCAAAGAATTCATGATCCCAAGTCTTCGTTGATTAGTTCATAATCTACTAACGTTACTCAGTGGTTGATGTGTGTTGTTGTTAATCATTCAAGGGGCCTTACGTTGATCAGTAAATTCTATTTCCTGTAAAGATGCTATATAGAAAGGTTATTCTACACAGTATATTTCTTCAAATAATGTGTCTATACTTAGATCTTTGCATGATATTTATCAATTGTACATGCTTTAACTCTAAATATGCTATGAATTTTCAATTGTCTATGAGATGTCAACATATTTCATTTTATTTGCTTCTAAGCTTCTGTTATTTGCAATTGTGATGATGAAATGTTATGAAATTGAAAGAAATTTAAAAGAATACTTCAAATTTTGGTGATTCTTTAGCTATTGAGTCACATACACACTTGATACAATCATGAGGAGAAGAAATCAAACCATATTTTCACCAGGATGTTCCACAGCTAGATACAAATGATGCTAAATTCAAAGGACGATGAATGAAAACAATACAAAAAGACTGATAAGCACTCCAAGGGACGCATCTGATCAAAGCATGTATCAAGAATCCAAACACAGATTACTCAAGATTTATGATGATTTGTAATCAAAATGGTCTTCTCTTTCATTAAGTATGCAAAAATATGTATGTTTACAACAACTTTGAAATATGTCCTGATATTTCAGCAATCAAATTTCAATTAAGCTTCCAAATATTCAAAATGAGGCACCCCTGCACCTTTTATAGAATAAGGTGAGGGAGCGGTTACAAATGACCTACTGTTAGGATGTGTCAATTAAGATCAATAGTATACATTCACTTTTGACTTGCTCAACTTTCCCTATGGCACAGGTCGCTAGATGGCAACCATCTAGGTGATTTATTTTCTTCTAAGTACCTGATGCATATGTTTCCCTTGTGGCGAATCTTCCTTTACTCTTTAGGTTCTTCTTCTTCATCATCTTGATCATCATGATCATCACTTCCTGTGTCATCATCACCCTGATGAATATCACCTTGTATATGGACCTTCATTATCGTCCTGATATTTTCATAGGCTTCTACTATCTTATCAACCTCCTTGCCATCCTGAGTTTTGGCTTTACTGATGGCATGCTTGTGGGCTTGAAATTGATCTGTAAGGGCCTCTAACTTACCCTTCTTGTTACTCAATGTTTCATTATAATTCTCCATCCTGACTTTGATCCTCATGATGTTATTCATTGCCTTTTCTATCAGGTGGGTGAGAAGATCATCAGCCATCGGCTGGAAGTTATCATGCAAAGCTTTTATGGCAAAGTCTGCGTCTTGGTTTTCAATTTTCCCCTCTACTTTTAGCTCTAGGGCTTCTAGGACAACTACTTCATAGGACATCACGCTGTGCAGTTTCACACTGATGTCTCTTAGTTTACTACTGTACTTCTTCAGTATATCACATTCAAACCTGATGTCCCTATACTAAATATCCACTAGCATGGCAGTGTTATTATCCAATACCTAATTATTTATTAGGACCTGAGGATTAATCCTCTTTATTTCACTTAGAGCACCCAAGGCCTTTTCTAACTAGAATGATCTTCTACCCATTTCATTCTGTATTTTATCAACCTTCTTCTTTGAGGTACTCAAAGAATTCCACCTCTACAAAGAGGCTCTCGCTACTTCCTCAGCTCCCGTGAGTGGTAATAACATCCACTTCCTCATGATCACTGATTCATGCTTCATAAGGTCTAACTTATTAACCTCCTCTTGAGAGATTGTAGTCAATGGGACTTCCTGATCTGATGATGTACTGTCAGGGTTAATCAACCCTTTTATGTATGAGTGCAGCTGAGAAATGTGCTCTTTATGCTGCTTATTCTTCTCCTTTTCTTTTTTCACCCTTTGGGTTAAAGAATCAATTATGTCCTTCCCTTCTTGACCCTCTTAGTCTTCATTAACAAAACCCAAATCAACTATGGTGATCTGGAATTCTTCCAGGGTGATTTTGCCTTTTTCTTTTTCAACAATGGGAAGTGCTACTTGGGCGGTCCTTCTACCTGTAGCAGGATCTCTTCTAATAGCAGATGCTAATCTAGCTTTCATCTTTGGTTTCATGATAGTCTCTGCAAACAAGGTTGAAACATCAAATTCTTGAATCTCAAAACCTTGTTCCCTACCTATTTCCTTCTGAAGCCATTGAGGTACTTGATCTTTGGATCCTTATTGTCTATCATCATCATCATGTCCACCCTAATTTCTAGTGTCTATCTCTGTTCTCGATGGAGAGGGTAATTTTCTTATTTCTTCCTCATGATGTTCATCATGAGGGGGATTTTGTCTTATTTCTTCTTCTTCTTGAGGAACTTCTTTTTGTGGGGGAGGATCTTGCGGTGTATCTACATGTTGGTCCTAGACCTGATCTTGTACTCCCTCCTTTCATGTTTCATCCACTTTGGGTATTTCCTCATCTTGAGGTATATTTGTCTCTGTGGATATCATTGTGTTTGGACTAGGTGCATCACCCTGATCTTGGGCTACATTTTGCTTCACACTGGGTATATTAACCTCTGGTGTCTCAAGGTCCTGATGACCTGATGTTTCTTTATGTCCTGCAGTATGTTGGGTTCAGACAACATCATCACCTGATGTTTCTTTATCACCTCCACCCTTTTGTTGGACCTCAATGATTTTGGGCTCAGCTGGTATTTCCTGTTATTGCTGGCCTATCTCAAGAGCATGGCTCTCTATTTCTACTTGTTTGGCTGCCTCAATATTTTCTATTTTATTAGGTGCACCTACTTTGTCTCTAGGGGTCACATCCTCCCTGTATGTTAGGTCTATCACTACAGGGCTAGTTACCTAATCAACTAACTTATCAAGCCTGATTTGTTGGGCTACCCTCTGTGGGCTACTTTCTTTGTCTTGCTCTGTTTGCTTCAACTCTCCCAATACTACCATCTGTTCTGATGGGGTTCCATGTGGGGTCATGCGAGTGCTAGAAGCAAGGGTCTCCATCCACTGAGAAGCTATGTTTTGTACCACCTCATCATCTGATAGGTCTATAGTTTCTTCCAATGAGAAAGGACCACCTTGACCTGCCCTCTAGAGGCTTCTTTTGCTTACTTCTCAGCCTTCTCAAGCTTGAATTGAATAATGGTAGGAAGTGGCACATCATGTTGCATTTCTTTCCTGAACACTTCACTGCCAGCTCCCCTTAATACTATGGGGTCATTTCTAATCTCACCCCTCATAGATGTTCTCTATTTTTTAGGTGGTGACATCACCTGGGATGCCTTCCTCTTTCTAGTGACCATCATAGGGTCATCACCTGCAGGATCTTTACTTACTGGCTCCTCCTCAAGAGGGATATCCTCTTCCACATTCTGTTGTGAGGCTTGGCCTTCATCTTGTACTACTGCAGTCTCCATAGCTGGCCTTAGGATTATTTTTGTTCTTGGTTTATCCATCATAGGCTGTGCAGATGAGGCTAATGCATGTCCCGATGCAGATGCACCTTCAGCTGGTATGACAATTCTCTCAATTATCACCCCCTTAGGTTCATTATCAGTCCTCCTTCCTCTGGGGGGTCCTTTACTTTATTTCTGGGGAGGCAGCCTTTCTCCATTAGATTTTCTTTTCTCAACAAGAAAGTCATCATATTCCTCATCTGGAATCTCCTGCCTTTTCTCTTGTTATCCACTGTGATGGCCACACCTCTCTTCTTCAGTGTATTGATCTATTCATTTACCTATGATTGGGTCAACTGCAACACCCCACCTATAAACTGATCTAATGAAATGTCTTCAGGTTGTGTTAAGTCAAGGGCTGAGATGGTGTCATTATACACCTTATTATCCTCATATTTACTTGATATAGTCTTGCCATCATCCTTTCTTAACTGTGCAGGCACTGGGATGCAGTCAAATGTCCTTATCTAATTTAGGGTGAGCCTTTGATATTTTCTTCTTCTTACCTTAGCCTCATCCTCACAATCAGTCCAGAAATCTTCTATGTGCTTCTAATGTATGGGTTTCCCTATTATCTTTTGCATTCTTCCATAGGGGTCATATGATCTAGCCAATGGAAATGGTTGTAAGTACATTAGGTTCAAACCCTCTATAGCCTTCTTTATGCTTTTTGAATCAAGGCATATGTACCAATCTATAGTTATTGGAAACAATACTGGAGGTATTTTCTTGTTTGCTTTGTATGCATCCAGTATAGTAGATATTTGTCTCAAAAACTCCATCAAGACTACCCCATCAGTAGGGTACCTGGGTAGCATAAATGGCTATCCTTCAAAACCTTCTATTTTGATGTAGGAAAATGTGGCAAACTTGATGAACTAGGCACCATGCTTGTATATAGCTTCTTGAGCTTCCATGCTCAACCTTTTGGTTCTATCCTCTTCCATTGTTCTAAGCAAATGCATAGAAAATGTATCATTCACCAATTTGTACTCAAGGAGATAGTTTTTTCTCTGTAACTGAGGATAATGATCCCATATATGGGCATCATCTATACTGTCGCCAATCTTTCCAACTGTGGTTAGTGCATCAAATGTCCCTTTGTAAGCACATGAATAAATAACATATGAAGACATGTCGAATGAGCATTTCAGGCCTCCTAGGTTCATCATTTGTTCATCTAAAGCATCACTGATGACCTTGGCCCATAATGGCTTGTTATCTGTATAGAGACACATCTGGATGATGCCAAACATTGAATTCTTGAAACTCCCAGCATTAGGCTAGCCTATCATCCTGCTGAGCAGGGTAATCATATACTGATATTCATCAACAAAATCAAATTTATATAGATTTACTGGCAATTTGTCAGAGGTAGTGTAAGTGTTGTTCTTAGATCTCCAATGGTATGTCCTCTTTCTTGCAGTCTTTTTATTATTTTCATATTCAGTTTCTAGTTTTTTCAGATCCATACTGACTACCTTCTTTCCAACTGGGAGATTGAAAGTAGATGTGATCCCTTTAATTGATAAATCTACATAAACCCTTCCATGTTTCTCCACCCGCCTTGTCTGAGGGTTGTAATTTTTGGCACATTCCACTATTAGTTCTGGGGTTTCCATGGCATATGGAAATTCGGCTGCATGCCACATTCTTGATATTAATATGGCATCTAGTAGGGTATTATCTTTGTCATCATGCATCCTGGATGACTATGCCACTAAATTTGTTTCCCGTTGGTGGGTGTCACCAATGACACCATACTTGAATTGTATTCCTTTAGGTTGAACATACATGGGTTTAAGAAATTCTACTCTAGATCTGTTCCTCCGGAGGTCTGCCATGGATTCCTGCAATGAACACGACTGGTCTTACCATAATATCCATATGCATTCGTACAACATTATACATTTATGGCATCATGCATATTTATATTCATTACTCTTCATGATATGCATACTTACATAATCAAACTACTGGAAAAAGTCATACTACCTGGACATGTAGAAAATGACAATAGGAGGGTTTTTAATTACTTACCTAATAATGCTTATCTCCTTGATTAAGCTGATGATTACAGAAAAGGGGCCCAAATGATGATGATCATGCGTTCCGTTATGCTACAAGTTGTATGTCCATCTACAGGTAGCTCGTATGAGGGTTTGACTCTCTGCTTTGTAAATTCTCATTTCTTCACAAGGTAAATGAAAAATGACCTTGGAAACTTACTTTTAACCTTATTTGTAGGGCATATTAGGGCAAAATTGGATTAAATCAATTAAAACCATTGATCTTCTACATGAAATCCATGAATGTTGCCAGGTGTTTGTATCATATTCGCAATCGGCGGGAATCTACCTACTGCATTTATGTACATTAAATGTTACGAGGCAAGAGGAGGGGGGTGATCTTCAGAAGATCGGGTGATATTTGAAATATGACCCCCTCTGTGTAATATGACCTTCAGCCTTTGAGCAGAAAAACTGATTTCAAGGAATCGGGTGATGTTGAGAATGTCGGGTCATGATTTTAAGATCAGTGGATATTTCAAATGTGACTCCTCAAAAAATAAAGTGACCCCCTTTCGAAAGATCGGGGTGATGTCACCGTCATGTTATTTAAAAGGGTGATCGTTGGGTACATACCTCCGCGAGGTAAATATTATGATGACATCACCATTAGGGTGATTTTCTTTGTTCATCGAGGTTGGATGATGTCATCATCATATTGGCACTGGGGTGATATTTTGTGACAGGGTGATATTTGAAATATCAGGTGATATTCGAAGGATCGGGTGATATTCGAAGTATGACCCCCGCTGTGTATATGAAGACGTTTGATGGGCAAATACCACTATCACGTAAAATTGATGTCTGGAGTTGCGGACCAAATGATTATCAGGTGATAAAATTGCATCATGGTGATCTAACATAAGATGACTAATGTTAAGAAAAATGACCCCCCCAGGAATATCAGGTTTGACCAGGACTCTGACTTGTCATAGCTTTCATCCCCTAAGGAATATTAGGGTGGTCCAAAAGGCAAACCTGCATGAAATTTTATACTCTTTCCAACCATGAGGTTAATGATATGAAATATTAACTTTGAAAAACTAACCTCATCATGATGACTTATCCACCTCCCTTATGTAGGGTCACCTGCATGACTTACTTTTACCAGACCGCCGAAAAGCAGAAAAATAACACAAGCCAAAGCAGCAAAAAGCTGAGTCCCTGTTTTGTCAAGTCAAAATGGGGCGTGTTGTGTAACAACACAACAAGACCCCAATATCCCTATTACTAGCTGGAAATTGGTTAAACATTGCCATTGTTGGGAATAGTATCTCAACTTACTAGCTTTGTAACAACAGTCCAGTGACGTATTCTTTGTGACTAGCCTGAGTTTCCACTATCGGCGAGACAAACATCTTTAGCAAGACACTAGAAGTAGTCACCCCTAAACTCTAATATCAGTAAGACATGGGCTCTTCAGCAGGACTCTGAAGTTAGTCACACCAATACTATGACATGGATGAAAGCAGTGGGACTACATCAAGGAGACTAGGTATTTCGGTGAGACTCCATCCTGAGTCTCCCTGATTCTCTAATTTGGTCAACCACAATGTGTTGGAGGGTCTTGGATGATACCAAACTAGAAAGTGATTGGTTGATGTCAATTGGAGATACAATGATTTGATATCAGCGGGATAGAGCATATCGGTAAGACTTCTAATTGAATCTCTTCAAAACTCTGATGCTGAAGTGATAGTGGGACCCAGTCGATGGTGAATGTAGATTGGGGTAACTTCAGATATTAGTGAGACTTAATTTAGGGTCTTTCTGATATACAGATAAAAGTGTGATCTCTCCAGCCTGCGGGTGTCTTGGTGGGACCTGGTCAAACTCAGAAGAAGAATGATTGGTTGAAGGGAATATGGCTAGGAAGATGATGGTTCATTAGACAGTTTGAGACCGTTAGTCTAAGAAACTGAATCAGCTAGTTCTAGAAAGGGATGGAATACAAAAACAAACCATTCATCTGACTGTATTGTTGAAGAATGTATGATATAAGGATCATTGGAACATTTTGAATATAGAAAGTGTGTGAAAGAATAAGAATACATTCTGAGATAGTTGTTCTATGAGAAGGACAAGGTTGATCAGAGAAATATTTTGTCACTTTGGGTAGATATTAGAAAGCAACTAAATGTAACTTTGTATGTAAGCATCATTTACTGTAATACAAAGTGTTTTATTTGGTGTGTGGGTTTTTCTCCCATAAGGGTTTTCACATGTATATCTGGTGTCCAACTTAGTGTATGTTCTAATTGTCTATTCTGATATTCTGTATATGTGCATTTTGAATGTTCTGTAATTGAATTTGAAAACATAATTCTGTACTTCTCTTCTAAAAATTGGTGTTAGGAAGGCATTTATGCAATTTGCTTTCCTTACAAGTGGTATTAGAGCCTAGCCAGCTTTGTTATCCTTGTGGGTGAGTATGGTTTTTTGTGCTAATTTGGTTGAGTGGGAGTTTTGTAGAGAAATCAATTTGTCTTGATTGCATATTTGAAATGGCAAGCACATCTGAAAGAATAGAAATTAAGAAGTTTAGTGGTGGCAATTTTGAGTTGTGGAAATTCAAAATCGAAGATTTGCTCATTGATCGTGAGTTATGGACTATAGTGTCCTCAACCAAACCTGCAGCAACCTCACAATATGATTGGGATGCAATGGACAGGAAAGCCAGGGGTCTGATTAGATTATATTTGGCTGATTTAGTTCTCTTGAATGTCCATGAAGAGAAAACAACGAAACTTCTATGGAAGAAGCTTGGTGACATTTATCAGGGGAAATCTCTTGTAAATAAGTTATTCCTAAGGAAGAAGTTGTAGTCTTTAAAAATGGAGGAAGGAACGTCTATTGCAGATCACCTCAATGCTTTTAACATGATAATTGCTCAGTTAGTGTCTGTGGGTGTGAAGATTGAAGACAAGGATTGTTGCATGCTCCTGTTATGTTCATTGCTTGACACATGAGATCACCTGGAAATGGCTATTAGAAGTACAACAACTACTTTCTAGATGGAAGAGGTGGTTGCTTCGCTACTGTTAGAGGAAATGCGAAGGAAATCTTCTGAGATGGCAAATGAAGCCCTTGTTGTTTGGGGCAGATCAAAGGAGAAAGGCAAGAAGAAAGACAAGAAGTCTAGATCCAAGTCAGAGGGGAGATAAAAGTCTCCTAGCAAAAATTCCAAGGTGAAATCCTAGAATTGTGGGTAGAAAGGTCATATCTAGAAAGACTACAAAGAGGAGAAAAAGAAGAAGAAGAATAAGTCTTCTGATGATGAATCTTCTCAAAGTGAAGTAGATGCCTTCATTGCATCCTTGGCAACTCAGGCATCAGATGATGTCTGGCTGATTGATTTGGGTGCATCTTTTCACATGACATCTCCTAGAGATTGGTTTTCAAAGTATGAAGAATACAAAGGTGGAAGGGTGTATTTAGGTGATGATTCTCACCTTGAAATTGTTAGTCGTGGAAGAGTCAGAATTAAGTTTCCTGATGGCAGAATAAAAGGAATAAATGATGTAATGCACATACTAGGTCTGGCTTGAAATTTGTTGTCTGTTAGTAAGCTGAATGACATTGGTGTTCAAGTCTCCTTTATGAATGGTGGATGTAAAATGACCAGAATCTCAATGGTGTTGGCCAAGGGTGCATGCATAGGCAATCTATTTAGGCTGGATGCACATGTTGTTCACTGTAACAACACCTCTACTAAATCAAATAAAACTGCTATTGCTGAGAAGGAGAATGAAGTTCCTCTGGGTGCAAACTCTTGGGAGTTGAAACTCCCAATAGAGAAGACCATGTTGTGGCATCATAGACTAGGCCACATTGGGGAAAAAGGTTTAAAAGCCTTGAAAAATAAAACCCAGTTGAAGGGCTTGATGATTGTAACCTTGAGTTCAAATTTTGTGAATATTGCATTTATGGAAAGCAACACCATGTTTCATTTTACTCTAGTCCTCACAAATCTTCTAGCATACTAGATTATGTTCACTCTGATATTTTTGGTCCAATTAATGTTCCTTCATTATCAAATTCTAAATATTATGTTTCTTTTATAGATGATTATTCGAGAAGGGCATTTGTGTATTTTCTAAAAAGTAAATCAGAAGTGTTCAGTAGGTTTAAGGAAATTAAAAACTTGGTTGAAAAGTAGATTGGTAGAAAAATCAAATGTTTGAGAATGGATAATGGTGGTGAATTATATTCTATAGATTTTGAAAGGTATTACAAAGACCATGGGATAAAAAGGCATAAAACTACACCTTACACTCCATAGCAGAATGGAGTTGTTGAAAGGTTGAACAGAACACTGATGGAAATGGCGAGAAGTATGTTGAGCAGCGCTGGATTGGAGCAGAAGTTTTGGGCTAAGGCTGTGGCTACATCATGTTACTTGGTAAATCGGTCACCCTCTTTAGCACTTGTTGATAAAATACCTTTGGAAGCATGGTCTGGTAAGAAAGCCTCTTTGAGACATATTTGTGTCTTTAGCTGTGAGGTATATGCATATGTGCTGAATGAGAAAAGACCTAAATTGGAGAACAAGGTTGTAAAATGTATCTTTATTGGCTATGGCATCGGTGTCAAGGGATACAAGCTTTGGAATCATGTTACTAAAAAGGTTTTGTACAACAGAAGTGTAATCTTTCATGAGCTGAAATCCTCTTCAGTTGATCTACAACCAGAAGTAAAAGAAGACAAAAAGAAGGATATTGTTGAAATTCCTCTTACCCTAGAGAAGGAAGAACAACAAATTCCAAGTGTACCTAAAAGTGAGGAGAGCTCAAGTATCTTTGAAAGTTCTAAAGAAGAACCACAACCTCATCTTCAGGCATTGAGGAGGTCTACATGAGAAAAGTGGAAACCTGAAAGATTTGGATTTTCTATGTTTGATTCAAATTGTGCTTATGCTTTGATTACAAACACTGATGAGCCTAGGATTATAAAAGAGGCAATTAATATGTCTGATTCGGATTCCTAGTTGAAATCCATGAATGAAGAAATGGCATCATTGCAAAAAAATGAAACCTGGGATTTGGTACCCTTCCCTAAAGGTAGAAAGCTTGTTGGCTATAAATAGGTATTTAAAAAGAAAATTGGTCTAGATGGCAGTGTTGAAAAGTATAAAGCTAGGTTGGTCACAAAAGGATATTCCCAGGTAGAGGGAATTGATTATGGAGAAATTTTCTCTCCTATAGCTAAGCTAACATCTATTAGATTTCTTTTGTCACTTGCAACAACATAAGAATTAGAGATTGAGAAAATGGAAGTGACAATAGCATTTCTTCATGGTGATTTGGAGGAAGAAATTTACATGTCCCAACTAGAGCACTTCATTGAAAAAGGTAAAGAACATCTAGTTTGCAAGTTAAAGAAATCTTTGTATGGTCTGAAATAGTCACCTAGAATGTGGTACCAAAAGTTTGATACTTTTGTGTTGTCTTTGGGATTTGTGAGATCAAAATCAAATCATTGTGTGTACTATAAAACTGAGAATGATCATGTTCTTATTATTGCTCTATAAGTGGATGATATGTTACTCATAGGGAATGGTAAGGGAATGATTTCTGAATTAAAATCTCAGTTGTCAAGATAGTTTGAAATGAGAAATTTAGGTGCAACAAGGTATATTATGGGGATGTAAATCAAAAGAGATAGGGCAAATAGAAAACTTTGGCTTAGCTAGAGCAAGTACATTAATTATATCCTAGAGAGGTTAATATGATAGATTGCAAACAACTAGTTGTTTTAGTGACACAGGAAATGAAACTTTTTGTTGAAGACTGTCCAAAATCTCCAACTGAGATGAAAGACATGACCAGAGTGCCTTATACAAGTGTTGTTGGTAGTTTAATGTATGCAATGGTCTGTACTAGGCCAGAAATTGCCCAAGCAGTGGGAGTATTGAGTCAGTTTATGGCTAATCCAGGAAGGCCGCATTAGGATGTTGTGAAAAGAGTTTTTAGATATTTAAAGGGTACTATTGAGTACTCCTTATGTTATCATTGTAACTTGACTGGATCTAAAAATCCAGTTAGCATTCATGGATATGTGGATTTTGATTGGGCAGGGGACATTGATAGTAGAAGATCCACTAGTGGATATGTATTCACGTTGTTTGGTGGTCCAGTTAGTTGGATGAGCAAGCGGCAGGCAGTAGTCACATTGTCCACTCTTGAGGCTAAGTATATGGTGGCAACTCATGCCTGTAAGGAAGCCATTTGGCTTAGACGTTTGTGTTCTGATATTGGCTATGATGTAGGGTAGATTACAATTTGTTGTGACAATCAGAGTGCTATTTGTTTGGTGAAAAAAACCACTTTCCATGCCAAGATGAAGCATATAGACTCAATATCATTTCGTTTGTGATATGGTGGAGGATGGAAAAGTTAAATTAGAAAAGGTGGATACTCTAGAAAATGTTGTGAATTCATTGACAAAACTAGTGAGCACATACAAGTTTAGGTGGTGTGCCAGAAAGATGGTCCTTGGGGCCTATAATATCCAGTAATGTCGAGTTTGGACAAAGCCAGTAAGTCTTCATCAAGTGGGAGCATGTTGGGAATAGTGTATCAACTTATTAGCTTTGTAACCACAGCTCAGTGATGTATTCTCTGTGACTGGCCTGAGTTTCCACTATCGACGAGACAGACCTCTTCCGAAAGACTTTGGAAGAAGTCACCCCAAAACTTTGATATCGGTAAGACATGGGCTCTTCGACAGGACTCCAAAGTTAGTCACACCGATACTATGACAAGGATGAAAGTAGTGGGACTATGTCCAGGAGACTGGGTATTTTGGTGAGATTTCATCCTAAGTCTCCCCAATTCTCTGATTTGGTCGACCACAATGTCTTGGAGGGTCCCGACTGATACCAAATTGGAAAGTGATTGATTGATGTCATTTGGAAATGTAGTGGGACTACGTCGAGGAGACTAGGTATTTTGGTGAGACTCTATCCTGAGTCTCCCTAATTCTCTAATTTGGTCGACCACGTCTTGGAGAGTCCCAATTGATACCAAACTAGAAAGTGATTGGTTGATGTCGTTTGGAGATACGATGATTTGATATCAGCAGGACAGCATATCGGTAAGACTTCAAATTGAGTCTCTTTGAAACTCTAATGCCAAAGTGATCGTGGGACCCAGTCGATGGTGAATGTAGATCAAGGTAACTCTGGATATCGGTGAGACTCAGTTTAGGGTCTCTTTGATATACTAATAAAAGTGAGATCTCTCCATCCTGTGGGTGTCTTGGTGGGACCCAGTCAAACTGAGAAGAAGAACAATTGGTTGAAGGGCATATGATAGGAAGATGATGGTTCATTAGATAGTTTGAGATCGTTAGTCTGAGAAACTGAATTGACTAGTTCTGGAAAGGGATGGAATAAAAAAACAAACTATTCATCTGGCTGTAAGGAGTTGTAATGACTGCTGAAGAATGTATGATATAAGGATCATTAGAACATTCTAAATATAGAAAGTGTGTGAAAGAGTAAGAATACATTCTGAGATAGCTATTCTATGAGAAGGATGAGGCTAATCAGAGAAATGTTTTGTCACTCTGGGTAGACATCATAAAGCAACGAACTATAACTTTGTATGTAAGCATCATTTATTGTAATACAAAGTGTTTTATTTGGTGTGTGGGTTTTTCTCTTGTAAGGGTTTTCCCACATATATCTGGTGTCGAACTTAGTGTATGTTCTAATTGTCTATTTTGATATTCTATCTATGTGCATTTTGAATGTTCTGTAATTGAATTTGAAAACATAATTTTGCACTTCTCTTCTAAAAATTGGTGTTAGGAAGGCATTTCTACACTTTGCTTTCCTTACAACCATAAATATTCTTTGCAGTATAAACCTATTTCAAATATATAACATTTGACATAGGTAAATTTGTTGTGCCAAATGTGTTTATAAGCACCGACCTGATATATGGTATCAGTAGAGAGTATGACTCAGATGCTAGACACTTAAAAACACCAAGGGGTAAAGGGTTGCTTACACTAAATCAAAATTTGATTGGAGAAGTTTTTGATCTGAACTCCAAGGAAAGTGTCAAATTTGATCTTGGTGATCTACGCCATGAGTAGAGAGTGAATAAAAGTAGCTACAGGATGGAATGGTTGTCACAACACAAAATTGGTGAAAAATATGAAGATAGGAAGATCCACTTGAGTGAAAGTGAACCATTTGATGTGGACACATTTAAAGATTACTTTAAGTTCACTTATATGGCACTATGTCAAGCATTAGGAGTAAACTATAAGTTGTAGATACCACTGAATATGATGATGTTAGTTGTAAACATTCAACATCGGCATGTAAATAGGTTGTTTAATTTTGCTTCTTTCATTGCAGAAGAAATCCATAAACAAGTAGTATCTATTAAAGACTAAGAATATAACCCCATAATTCAAATGGCATTCTATATTGTGTCATATAGTGTTATACAAAGGGAATGACATTTGACCCCTTGATTTAGGAGTGAAACTTATAAGGCTAGATGAATCACCTATGCCATTTCAATTTAGGACACACATATGGGACTCCCATTGTCATGCATCAAAATACTATGCTTTTGAGCAACACTTTGTGTAAAAGGTGTTGTCCTTGTGAGGATACCATAGGGATAGGTTATCCCATACCTTCAAGAAGTTTCTAAGGCCATTGTAGTTTGATCCAGGGAGGAATTGGGACCATAATTTTGGAGACTGGTTCTTCCACAATGATTACACATAAATTAGAGTTTACGGGGCTGAGGTGAAGCCACACATTCTTCAGTGACTTTTTAGTGGTGAATCTTCACCAATTGGTGAATAGTTCATATCCACAAATTTGAATTTGGAGAATATATCGCAACCGGCTTGGGGTCAAATTGCTTGGATTTTATGAATATCGATAAAATGCATTTCAATTCACCACCAATTTATTTTATGAGGCATTTGTAACTAATATTTTCACCATAGTAACGTACGCGTTTCTAACAGTGATTTGCCTAGAATTTTGGAGGCATGTTTTAATTTACCCACATATTTGCCAATAGCATTATAAAGTTTACTATGTGTGAGGGCCCATTTCACCAACACCATTATAACTCCATGCTAATCTGAGGGCCATAATCACCTTGAAAATTATAATGTATGTGTTTGATCAAGGTCCAATTCACCCAGCATTTATATGCATCATTTATAATCACACCAAATTTGCCAAATTATTACTCCACAATTTGAAAATCGCACAGAATTCACCAAATATAGATTGATATGAATACAATCAAAACTCTGATTAATATTTTACACATTTTGTTCTACTCCAAGCTTTGGATTCAGATCATAGGAAAGTTACAACCAAAAGCAATAGCGAGTTAGTGAAAGTCTAAAGATAAGTGATCATTTCTTTACAGTGTTATAAGATTGTTTATCTCTTTTCCAGTTTTACTTCATTCATATAGATGATATTGTGTACGGATACATCTAGGTCCCATGGATCTATATTCTATGATTCCTTCTTAAATAAAAAGACATTTTTTTGTAGCTTTTATTTTGTGAGAGATGTCAAGGAGGAACAAGTTTCCTAAAAGTGATGAAGGGAGGTCATTAAATCATAGAAACATAATGTCATACTTTGGCAATGTTTGTAGTTCATCAAATGGAGCTACAACATCAACACTTATACCATATATTAATGAACAAGGCAATACTTCAAAGGAAGATCTGAATGAGTTAATTGACTCAAATCAGGATGACAATGCATTAGATGATGTTCTAGGGGTACTTAGGGTAGAGAGTGATAATATAAATAAATAAACCTCAACAAGTGATAAGGAAGATGTAGATCTTCCATGGAAGAGGAAAAGAAAAGCAAAATAAAAATAGGGCGTGAGTGGGATATGACAAGGAATTTTCATATTTATTAGGTGTCAAAGTACCCATTCATTGAAACAATATGGAATGCAAACAAAGATGAACCTCCAACAAAATTCAAGTGTAAGATTTGCAATTGGAAATATCATGGGGACAAGAAGTTGCAGCTAAAAGTTGACACTATAAAATAACATATTGGTAAATTTTATGAAAAATAAATCATAGACAAAAAGGAAAAATTAGAGATAATATGGAAAACAAAGGAAGAATATCTTCATGCTAATAATTCCCTCAAATATGATGTGCATATGCAAAAAAAGGTGAATCTTGTTGCATGTGGAGGTTCAATTGAAGCTCAATTTGGAAAGATGATGAGAGAAGTACAAATGGAAAAAATTGTTTAGTTGCATGTTGTTTTTCATATTTTGACCAGAGGGCATCCTATGACAGACTACCCAAAATATAATAGTTTATTATGTTTTATGGGTATTCCTAACTTTCCTAACACACATTGATCAACAAACAATGGATGGGAATGGACAAGTTGTCTTGCTGAGGTGGAAAAACAAGATTTATAGGAAAAAATAAAAGAGTCAACCTTTATTGCATTATATTTAGATGAAGTTACAATAGTAGATAATACTTCTTGGGTATGTATGCATGTGTATATTGTAGACAAACATGTCCGTCAAACATCACAAAATCTATTTGAACTAGTTAAGAAATCTTTGAATGAAATTAGAGGTATGGATGAGTACACAATTGCCAAAAAGTTGGTGTGTGTAGGGGCTGATGGAGCTTTAGTAATGAAAGGTCATAGGAACGGTCTTTGCATAAAGCTACAAACTTCTTTTTCACCATACATGATTTCCATTCAATGCATGGCCCACAGAATGAATTTAGCATTTAAAATTGTGAGCAAGTTTTCAACAATATTAAAAATTGAGGATCTAATCCATGAGCTCTACTCATACTTCTACTGAAGTCCCAAATGGTTTATGAAATTTTAACATTTTTCTGATGAAATAACTCCAATAAATAATCTTCATAATGATTTTGATACCATATGGATCTCCTTGCATGGACCAATGCAACGAGTTTTTTCAGAATATCGATCCTTGATTGGACATCACCTCATAGTAGACAGAGCTCCTAACCTCTTACATAGGTTAAGTGACATAGAGATACTCTAAACTTTATCTAGTATTCTTCCCATGGTGGAGGAAATGAACATTCTTGTGAAAAAATCCCAAGAAAGAACTATGTATATTTCTGAATATACTAAACTAGGTAAAATGATGTGCATGACCCTCGATAATTCTATCTATCAGAGTGTGAGGCCGATTATTTTACCTCCCATATTTTGATCATTATGCTATTCAGTAGATGACACTATCAGACCTTAGTGACTATGTTTCATTATGCAAACTTGATGTTTTATCTCACTGATTCGACATATGTGATTTGATTCGGTCATATTGGATGATATGTTGTGGTTTGACATATGGGATATGTATTAGATGTTATTTTGTCATGAGATTCTAGTTATTATGTGATGTGAACTATTTGACATGTGATGGAAAATGTAGTTTAATTTGGAGTTATGTATTGATGTTTATTTCGATTGCGTGAAGTTAATTTCAGTTGCTTCAGCTATGACTTTTCATGATAGGACTGACACTTGATCGAGATGTGTAGGTTTCACATTCCCTAGCCACGGGAAATCAGAGGTAGAATTCACACTATGTTATCCCCTGTTAAGCCGATCCATTCCCAAGAGGGATAAGGATCACGTTTGAATTTGAGTGTGGATTTATTGTGCTTGATTTAATTTTATGTATTTTGGCCTTAGTACCCTTTTTATTTAAAATTGATTAATAATAAGTGTTGTATAATTTTACTTGATTTATATCACTTGGTATTTATCTTTTTTTTTTTTAGGGCCATTTAAATGTGGATTTTTAAACCCTTCATGAACCCTAGTGTCCCAAAAGTTACCCTAGGTGGTCAACCATGAGTTTAGGGTCAACTTGGACTATCTAACCCTAGTTTTGACTCACCTTAGGTCACTCCAAACCATGGTTTAGTAAAAGTGACGAATTTAGAAATGAGGAAAGATGGAGGATGGGCCTTGCCTTGGGAAGGACCCATCTCCCATCCCATAGTTTTGGAAGCATTCCCAAGGTAGACTTGGGGGTTCTCCAAGAGTCCTCCAAAACTCCCAAGTGAGTGGGAGCACCATTCAAGAACCTTGTCTTCTTGGGGGTGTGAGTGGGAATCCAACTCACCATTTGTCCCCCTCCCACTTGTGTGGAAGCACAAGTGGGTAAGGTGGAGATGGAGGTGGAATGAGGGGATGACATTTGTCATCCTCATACTTCCTCTCCTTTGCAAGTGGCATAGGAAGGGGAAGGAGGAGGTGACAAGTGTCACTTCTCATCCCTCATGGCCAAGTTGATGGCCTATAATAGCTCCTCTTGTAGAGGAGTGGGGGTTCTTCTTTCCTAGTCCTTTTCCTTGCAATTGGAGAGTTCTTGTAAATTCTAGTTTCCTTTCTTGTTTGGAAGAGTTGGGAGAAAATTCTGGAAGTTGGAAGGCTTGGGAAGGCTTGGAGCTCTTCACCAACTTGCTTCCATTACAAAGTCTTGTAAGGTAGGCCTCTTAACATACTTTCTTACCCTTGCTTGTATGATGTTGGTGTTTAGTTTATTGGGTGTTTGTTGTTTGCATTGTGTTGTTGGGAGGGGTATTATGGTGAGAGCACCTCCAATGGAGGTAATGCTCAACTTGTATGGGTAGGAGAAAGGAACCTCCTTGAGGTCTCTCCCATAGTTTGTACTTATGCCTTGAGGGCTCTTATTTGAGGAGTAAATTAATTGGATGGCAAGAGTGCCAGGTAACTTATTTGTGAATCTTGTGGATTGTGGTGTTTTGGGGAATTTGGCTTGAGCCATGAGTAGATATTTTTATCATTTGGGAGCCCTTTGAAGTTGAGGGGTCCATTCCCTACCCTCACCAAGCTCATTTTTTATGAGTAAAGTTATGTGTTAAACCTATGGGGGTTGTTCTGATTTTGTGTTATTGTGATTGATTTTGTTGTGGAATGAAACCTTGTGTGAAATCCCTACCTCCCTAGCTCGGCGGTGACCCACTTGTGGGTCTACGGTAGGAAGGAGAGCTTTTCCTTTCATAGTGGCTAGTCTTGTTGTTCTTGTTGTGTTCTATTGCAGGTGGTGTGAAAAGGGGTGAAGTTGTTATGGAGTCTTATTTATGTGGGCTTACAGTGTTTTTAATGGTTGTTGGAGCCATGGCCATTGTGGCCTTGTTGTATTGTAATTTATGGAAGAAACTGCCAAGTTAATGTCATGAAGTTAGCTGTAAATGATTAGCCAATGTAACCTTATGTTATTAAGTTTAAATTAGTTTAATTCCGTTATTATGAAGTTAGCTTTGTGTAGAGGAATGCATGGACAGTAAACATGAATGCTTTCTGCCATTGTTCTTCAAAAAGAAAAGAAAAAAAAATTATGTATGTGATAAAAAGTACTGATTAGATTTTGATGTAAATGAAAGAGAAGAATTGTAAACCCTGGTTAGTTTATGCTATTACTTCTTATTTTGTGGAGATTGTGAGGTTTTAAAATTTATGTGAATATATATATATATAGAATTTTCTGTCATCAAAGTATCAAAAGAAATTATGCATGTGATATAAGGATGCTATTCAAATCTCATTTTAGATAAAAGGAAAGGAAAGTGCATTTTCTGTTTTATCATTAATCTTCAATAAATATATATACATGAGTTGTAAGAGCATAATAAATGTTACTGTAGAAGAAATAAGGGAAAATACATCTAGTTGCAGATTAGTTTATTTGCATGCAAAAAGTAAAGGGGAGGGTTAATTCAGTTTCTGGTTTGAACATTTGAAACTTATAATATTTGTTGTTGAAGAAACTAGGAGAAAAGGCATTCTTATATTGTACAATGCTTAAAAAAAAAAACTAAATTATTGTTTTTTTAATTCTTGTTAAATAATGTTGTTGTTTATTACATTTTGTTTATATACTGGGTATATGCTGCTTAGAAAGAAGAAAAGGAAAAAAATATATATTCTAGAAAATTACATATATATATAGACATATGCATATATATTCATATATAAATATATATTTATATATATTTACTATATATATTATTAAAAATGTAGTTGTTTATTTCATTTTAGTTACATACTGGGTATATATTTTTTTTTAAATAAATAAATAGTAATGTGGGCGGTGACACTGCCCATAGTAGCACTGTGCAAACAAGGGTGTCGGGGAGGAGGCTTAACCCCATAACTGTCTTCCGCCCACGCACAGTACCCCTGCTCCGCCAGTACTCCGTAGACCTCCCCTCCCACCGCCCTCTGTGATCTCCACCCCCCCCGCTCCGCTAGTCCCCCCACTCCACCACCACCACTCCTGCCGCCCTCTGCGGCTAACACCCTCCCTCCTGTGTGCCCCACACAGTGCCGCCTCCCCTACCTCCCACGCAACCTCCGCCACCGCGGACCATCCATCTCCGCCCCTTCCTCATCTCTTCTACCACTGCCACAGTTCCTCCTCCCAACCCTGCAGCAAAACATGGACTCTTGTATTATCACAAAAAAAAAATAACAAATAAATAATAGTGTATGAGAATACAGTTAGTACCCGAATGCATGCAAAAAAAAAGTGAAGTCTCCCTTGTGCTCACCTCTGTGGGAACCATCCATGGCTGCCCCATACCCTTGACCTTCTTACAAAAGAGGAGGAAAACAAAAGAGATTAGGGCAAAATGAAATGAGAAATGAGGTTAGGGCAAATTAGAGTGGAGGAAATATTAGAGAATGATTTAGGGTTCATATTAAACACTTAGAGTTTTAAGCACTTAGGGCTTTCTAGTTTAGAAAATAATATTCTTTTTAAATTTTTTTTGAGAGGGACTTGTGAGGAAGAGGATTTAAATTTTAATTTCTTTTAAACCTCTTATTTCCTTTATTGTTAAGTTTTAAACACTTGGTAAATCCTTTTGAAATGATTCAACTTTCATTTTGAACGGGTTAATGTATACAATCAATTTTGTCTTGTGAGTTAATTTTTTTTTTTTTTTGGGAAGGGCAATTTTCTTCTTATGTATAAATTTTCTTAATGGGATTTTTGTTTTCTCTTCCTTGGGCGGGAATTTATACGTCTTTTAATCATTGTCAACTTTAACATTATTGTTTTTAGGAGTTGATTAAATTCTCCTCCCTCATCCATTTAATTTTCGAGACATTAAACATAATGCTAAAATTATGTTTAATGACAAACTCGGTGTTTCGTTGGAATTTAATTGTCGACTTGTCTTTATAAATTAATTTTATTATTATTTTACGTTAAATTGCTGATATCATTTCTAAGTTAATTTAATATTTAATTATTCGTTTAATTTATTAGTTTTTTTTCCTTCCTATTAGTGTTTTATTTAAAATTGTTCTTAAGTTTTATTTAATTTCACTTATAAAATGTATTTTCTTGTTGGTGAATTATTTTAAAATTTTATTTCTGTGTTTAACGAAAATGCGTTATGCTGGCAGAATTTGGCTAGATTTCTAGGGTTTACTTTTTGTGTTGTTTTATTTATTGCTTTTCCATCATCCCAATTTAATCACGCTCCATCTTGTCATCTTAATTAATCACTTGTCGTTCCAAGTTTTATTAGGGTTCGTCGTTGGTGAAACATCTTCACCTAGGTGACCTGGGGTATAGATTGGAATCGATCTAACCCTAGAAGCGACACACTTCGTGTCGCATACCCCTAGACGACATACACCATCACGGTCATGTCGACATGTCTACGCCCTTGCGTATTACCACCAAGCACGCAGACGTGTGCGAGAGGGTTCTCAAGGTTAGGCAGGAAAATTTTTTCGCGGCCTGTGTCATGATCACATGGTGAAGGTGGTCGTGGCACGGGCGTTTGTGCGTCGTGTCCGCGCGGGAGATGCGGGCGTGACACAGAGCAACCATTTATAAGTCCAAAATTTAGTAGTTGGCACTTGATGACAAATGTGATCAATCATGCTAATATTTTATAGTTTAATGCAAGTAAGGAGTTATGTCTCTCTATATGGGGATATGAGATACCAATGCACCATTTTACCAGGATTAGGCACACTATCAAAGAAGTACCTATTACAAAGGAATTTTTTGACAACATTGTTAATTATGTAAGTACTAATTTAAAGGATGTTGTAAGATCTCTTTCCTCAGAGATAGAGATCGATTCCCTTGTGATGAACTACTTGAATCCATGTCTGTTGTGTATTCTCAATATTAGGTCAAGTGTCAACTAGCTAATTTTCGTAACAATATAAAGACTTTGGTCAATCATTTTTCTAAAAGTTTAGAATTCAATGGACAACAAATAGAAGGAATTATAAATGAATCTAAGCTTATAGAGCAATCAATCCATTTTGTAACATCAATGATGGAACAATTTAAACTCATGGAGAGTCCCCTCTAAGATGGATTGATAACAAAGCTTTAGGCAACCTTAAGTTAGAGAAAAATATTGCATGATTCAATATTAGAATATTTCAAACTTGTTGATTTATGTCAAACGATGATATTGTTAGTGTAGGTTTTTATTTCCTAGTTGGGTTATTTATTTTTTCTTATATTCCTAAGTTTTTCCTACATTTCTATTAATCTCGCTTAGGTTAATAAATCATGTCTTATTAGGTGAGTGGTTGCGAGGTGTCACCTTCCTACATGTGAGCGTCTATTAGCTATCTTGGGAAGATACTTTGCTATCTTTAGTCCGATAGATGGTTTCTCCTCATTGGTTAGTGTTGCCACCTCCTCCCTCTTCCTAGTCTATATAGCATGCTACCTGGCTTGTATTTTGTATCTTTTGCTTTTGCATCCTCTTAATGTTATTTTACTTCTAGCATTTGCATTACTCTCTTAGAGACTAACTTTGTGTTGCTATTTTGATTTTGTATAATTTGCATTCATAGTTTAAATATCTATTCGTTTGCATTAGTTTTCTGGGTTAATAATCTTTTCAGATTCTAACATGGTATCAGAGCTATTCTATGTGCAAGAGTAGATTTTAGTTTCTATATTTGAGAGATTCAGGGGGGCTAATAAATCTTATTACAATTTTTTGAAAAACCCAGTATGCTCTTCTCTTGCATCTTCGGATGATCTTGAGAATCAGAAAAGTTTGACAGAAACTTTCTTAATCTCTTGGGTTTGCACATGTGTTTTATAAAATCTGGGTGATTGCAGCATTTTTGGTTATACTAGCAGTATTTACAACTATTCCAATGCATCTAGGAGGCTTGAGAAATTTGGCTTTTGTTTCACCAAAATCAGAGATTGTCATACAAAGTTGTGGAACTGAGGTTTAAAGCTTAAATCTGACAACCATCTTGCATATTTGGTGTTTTCAATCAATATTGTAGGTTCCAACATGCCATTTCTTGTTTTAAGTAGTTGATTCAGTCTTTGCATGTTGTTTTTTAGTTGTTGGGGTCATCTTTTGTAGCTAAAGGCATCATGTTTACATTAGAACTACATCTTTTGTACATCAGCAAGAAAAATGCCTTCTGGGTTTTGTTTGCAGAATAGAAAAACTATCTGGGTATCTTTTAGTTTTTGCATGTAGTCTATATATTTTGCTGAATCAAACTTAGAAAACTACAACAATACCCCTCTCTATTGGCAGCTGTAGTTTTGAAGGTAGTTTTCGAATGCTCCGTTCTTGCTCATACGGACTCCATTTCCCATGAAAGGTTTTTTTATTTTGGCTATTTTTTGTGCTCTATGCACTAGTGTAGACATTTTTTGATTTTGATGAAGAGATTTTTCAGAAATTGTAGATTCTCAGTCATGACACTACACAGTTCTTGTTTTAGAAACTTCAGAGAATCATAACTTTCACATATGACCTTGTATCGAGGCGATTCATTTTTTGAAAGTGCATGATTTTTCAAGTAGATCACAATGGTGCTATGTATTTCTCTAGATATTGTGCCAAAGTTGTATTTTCAACATATGCTCTTCGTGAGGGTTTTGTAATGCATTGAAATCAAGACCACTTAGTATTTCTTGTTGGTGGCAGTTGTAAATGCACTAATATAAAGTGCCAAATCATATTTTCTTGGGGGGATTTTTTGATTGAGTGAAAATGGGGGGTTGTCTTGGTTGTGTGCTCTTCTTTTCGACATTTCTTCTCTGCATTTCTTCATCATGGATCAAACAAATGTGCCCATCCTAACTCCATACAATTAATTTGAGTGGAACTCATGCATGACAATTCACTTAAGGAAAGTTGGATTAAATAGGATAACTATGGGACTTGAAATTGAACCCGCTAAAGATGAAGATAAGCCTAAGTGGTTTAACAAATGTGATGAGACATATAGAACATTATGTTTGTCTGTTTCTCCTAATTTTCTCTTTCACATTGAGTCTTTGAATACACCAAATGAAATCTGGACAAAGCTAGAAAAACTATTTGGCACACAAGATTCAATGAGGGATCATATGTTGGAAAATAAACTAATTAGTTTAAGTCTAGGCAATTTCAACACAATCCAGAATTTCTTCACTAAATTGAAATCACTAAGGCTGCAGTTAAAACAATGTGGAATTGAAAAAAAAGATGAACAATTGATTCTTAGTGTTCTCTCTACGCTAAGTTCATAATATTTTGTGTTTGTTTCTACTTTCTATGCTACTAAGGGTGCACTTGGTACTCAATTCACCATGCCATCTTTAGATGATTTTACTGTCAATATCACTTGGGAATATGACAAGCTAATCCAGATGGGCACTCTTAAGTCCTCTAAGCCACATGCCTTGGCTACAAACCAAGGCACAAAAGAATAGAAAGGACAAAGTAGTAACAACAATAGTAAGATACGAAACAAAAGAATAGCAAGGAGAAGAAGGATCAGATATCGGTTGCTTCAAAAGCAACTAATGAGACCCAATCTTCCAAGGGTGACAAGCCTAAGAAAGAGAGGGTCCAATGTGCCTATTGTAAAAGACTTGGTCATGATGAACATAAATGTTTGAAGAAACAAATTGATCACTTGACACACATTCTTGAGAAGAATAATATCACTGTTCCTGAGTCTATCAAACAAAGTTCTAATGAGGGGTCTAACAAGGCAAAAGAAAACATCAAGGGGAAAGGAAAGGGCAAGGCCCTTGTTGCAGTTGCTTCTTCACCATCCACTTGGGTTCTTGATTCGGGTGTTTTATACTACATGGCTTCATCTAAGGAAGAACTTGCATCTTTGGAGCCGTGTACTATGCCTTCTATTTTGATGGGTGATGACACTCTTGTTGAGCTATGTGGGAGAGGATCCATTGATGTGGGGGATGGCACATTCCATGATATTCTTTGTGTGCCCTCATTATTAACTAATCTCCTATCGGTATACTAGATCACTCACACAGGTTCAGGAAAGTGCATTGAGTTCACTCCTGATTCAGTGGAGATTCATGAGTTGCACAATGGTTCTACAGTTGCAATTGGGAGAGCAGATCATCAATCGCGACTCTATCTATTTTCTCACTTTGTTCCTAATCCTCCTTCAACTATTTTGCTCACTCATTATGATAATGTGAGTAGGTTATGGCATGAGCAGTTCGGCCATCTTAATTTCTGCTACTTGCAGCAGCTCAACCAACAGAGCATGGTCATAGGGTTGCCTTTAGTCTAGTTTTCAAGTGGTGTTTGCCAAGGTTGCATTCTTGGTAAGTATCCTAAGGAAAAGTTTGACAAAGGTAAGGCATAGAGAGCTTCACAGATACTAGAGTTAGTTCATAGTGATTTGGCTGGTCCATTTCAGCATCCTTCTTTCAACAGGGATAGATATGTCCTCACATTCATTGATGACATTTCTCAATATACTTGGGTGTACTTTCTCAAACATAAGTTAGAGGTATTTGATCATATTCAGGACTTCAAAATTTTTGTAGAGAAGCAATCTAGGAAAGCCATCAAAGTTTTGCGCACTAACAATGGTGGTGAGTATGTCAACCATCAGTTTGAGAGGTTTTGCACTTTAGAGGGGATTGATTTACAGCATTTAGCTCCATACAATCCTTAGCAGAATGGAAGAATAGGTCCTTGAAGGAAATAGGAAATTACATGATTCACTACAGATCTCTTGCACCACAATATTGGATAGAGGCCATTAACTGTGCTTGTTATATCCAGAACTGTATTCCTCACCGAGCCTTGAAGGGAGTCACTCCTTTAGAATCTTGGAGCGGTTAGAAACCATCAGTTAAGCACTTTCAAGTTTTTGGTTCTCCTGCATGGGCCCACATTCCTGCAAAGAAACGCAAGGCCTTGGATCTGCAGAGCAGACCTTGCATATTTGCAAGTTATCCTGATGGTGTGAAGGGTTATCGGTTGCTCCACCCTACTACACATGAGTTGTTCAATGAGAGGAGTGTTTAATTTGAGGAGGGCTCTTCGAGCTCACTTTCTATCAATTCTCCAACTCCTTCTACTTTGACATTGGAGTCACTTGGGATACATGATAGATCTTTTGATGAGTCAGAATCACTTGAGCAGTCTTCTACCTCCACTTCTGATGCAGAGAGCAATTCAGAGGACTCACCTCCTTCCTCTCTTAGTCATCATTTAGAGGTTGATGATTCTCCTCTAGATTCTTCCTCTTCTGGTCCACTTTGGGCTAGACAGACCTTGCAGTCTGCAGGTGATTGGGTTGGGGATCCATTAGACACTAGGCAGACTCATTCACAGTTCCAGGATGCTCCACATGTCTTCATTGTTACTACCTCAGATCCATAGTCTTTTCATGAGGCTTCTAGTATTCCTAAGTGGGATACAGTTATGTAGGAGGAGTATAGTTCCTTGATGAGGAACCACACTTGGGATCTTGTCCCTCTTCCTAAGGGAAGAAAATTTGTTTGATGCAAGTGGATCTATCAGACAAAATTTGTAGTAGATGGGTTGGTTGACAAGCATAAGGCTCGCTTGGTCACCAATGGATTCTCCCAGGTTCCTGGGATTGACTACTCTAAGACTTTTGCGCCAGTTGCCTAAATGAATTCCATTTGACTTGTTCTTGCCATTGTTGCAGCTAGTCATTGGGAAGTACACCAGATGGATGTGAAGAGTTCTTTTCTTCACGGTGACCTTCAGGAGGAGATCTACATGGAGCAGCCACAGGGGTTCATTTTGTTGGATTCAGGACAGACAATTGTGAGGGGGGGGTGAATCAGTTGTCCAAAACTTGCTTCCAATTTAAACACTTAAATCATCTTTGTTATTTAATAGCATATCAATTAATCATTCATGAAAGCATAAAGCATAAACACCAGAGCAGATACACATCAACACATGAGACACCAAGATTTTAACATGGAAAACCCGGTCAAGGGAAAAACCATAGGGTGATTAACCTAAGGATTATTCTCTGTTAGAAGAATAAGAAAAATAGATGGCACATGCCAATCAGGGCTCACTGCCCAAGCACATTGCTCACAAGAGGCACACTGCCTACAAGAGACACACTATCTACAAGGAAATAAGTATTACAAACTTGAACTGGAGATTGACATCTTTACCATGCCTAGATCAATTCCATTTAAGCCCAAAAATTCCTGCTCTGCCTTTCGCACTTCTCTTCGCTATTCCACACTTATCCGCACCAAGACACTACAAAATGAATTCACAATCCTTTATTTATACAAGGCATCAACTTAGGAACAATCATCTAAGTCGGCAAACACCTATAAGATCATTTGCAAGACGTGTAATACATCCGGTCGGCCTGTCTTAGGAAGAACACCAATATATGTGGTTATTCTTCAAATGTAAACTTAAGCTTCAATGTGGACCACCAATAAGAATTGTACATGATCCAAAGATCACCAAAACCTTTCCTTTGTTGCACTTTATCAGCTTACTGGAATTCTTTTCTTTTTCATCTAGAACTTCAAGAACACAGTCTATCATCACTGTCATAATGAAAAAGGTTCTTCTGGACCTCCAAACTATGAACAAATCTAGTTTTCACTTCACACAGATGACATCAATAATCCCTCCAATCCACAGAATGAGATGATGTAATTCTGGAGCTCACCAGACCAATCTGTGACACTCTATCACCACTGAGCGTCTGTCGAAACCAGTTCTACTAGAGCAGCCATAACTTCTTCAGATCATTATGCAGACCTCTGAAAACTTGACTGGATCATCTCAAGACTTATATCTGAAAACCCTTTAAACCGTATCCTCTAATCTTCATCTTATCTTGGACTTTTATCTTAATGTCATCACTATTCTTCACTGTTCCTGATTGAGACTAATTTTATCAATATCCTCAGCACACAGCGCATCCAATCCTTCTCATTAATGCAATATGAGTATGTTGACATCAATGACAACACTGGTTATCCTCATACTTGCAACAATCTCCCTCTTTGTCATTGATGACAACATATGATGTGAAAAACCATCAAGACAAGAACTCCTTTCTGTCATAGCTCCCCCTATCAGCAACAACTGTTCACATGTCTTCACTTACTTTATTGCTCCCCTTTGATCAACCACTCATTTTTCACATGTCTTCTCTCCCCCTTTGACATCAATGGCAAAGGGCTCATACTTGCAGCTTTAACACATCAGAATCATACCAGCTGCTCCCCCTAAGTAGCAGCTCCCCATCACCAATCTGGATCACAAGATGACTGTGATATCCACTGGACTGATGCACATCAATGCATCCTAGTTCATCACCAGAGGGGCAATGACCCCTAACTTCTCCCTGAGATACTCAAAAGAGTCCTTGGGAAGAGGTTTAGTAAAAATATCTGCAAGCTGATCCTTGGAGGGCACATACTCCAATCTGACTTCACCCTTGTTCACTTGCTCTCTCAGTATGTGAAATTTGATAGATATATGCTTGGTCTTAGAATGCAACACCGGATTCTTAGAAATATTTATTGCACTTGAATTATCATAGAAAATTGTGATAGGCTCCTCATATTCTACTTGAATATCTCTTAGCATTTGCTTCATCCACAAAAGTTGAGTGCAACTTCCTGCTGCTGCAATGTATTCTGCTTCAGTTATAGACAAGGATATTGCCTCTTGTTTCTTGCTTAGCCAAGAAACCAACCTTTTTCCCAAAAAGAATGCTCCTCCACTTGTACTCTTTCTATCATCCACATCTCCTGCCCAATCTGCATCTGTATATGCATGAAGAGAAAAATCCTGATCTCTAGGATACCATAGGCCATACTCAATTGTTCCATTTAAGTACCTAAAAATTCTTTTGATTGTCATGACATGAGATTCTCTAGGATCAGCCTGGAATCTCACCACAAGACCAACAGCCTACATTATATCTGGTCTAGTCTGAGTGAAATACAATAATCCTCCAATCATTGATCTGTACTTTGTCTGATCTGTCTTAGGAGAGTCATCATCTTTGCACAACTTACATCCAGTTACCATGGGAGTGTTCATTGGCTTTGAATCTTCCATTCCAAATTTCCTCAATAATTCTTTCACATATTTGGTCTGAGAGATAAAGATTCCTTTCTTTGTCTGAGTAATTTGCAGACCTAAGAAGAAATTCATTTCACCAAGCATTGACATTTCAAACTCACTTTTCATTTGATTTACAGAGGTTTTACACATACTGTCTCGTCCTCCAAAGATGATATCATCAACAAATACTTCAACAATCAAAATGTTTTCATGATCAATTTTGAAATATAGGTTACTATCAGCAGTACCTTTGTTGAAACCAATCTTCAAAAGATGTTTGTCCAGCCTCTCATACCATGCTTTTGGGGGTTTCTTTAGACCATATAGTGCCTTCTTTAATTTGCAGACCATATCACCATGCTCAGATAACTAAAATCCATCCGGTTGTTCAATGTACACCTCTTCTTCTAAGTCACCATTCAGGAAAGTAGATTTGACATCCATCTAATACACTTTGAAATCTTTGAAGGCAACAAATGCAAGAAATAGTCTGACTACTTCAATTCTTGCCACTGGAGCAAAGGTTTCCTCAAAATCAATCCCTTCTATTTGAGAGTAGCCTTTGTAGACTAATATGGTTTTATTTCTGATTACTTCACCAACTTCATTTAGTTTGTTCCGGAAGACCCATTTGGTTCCAATCACATTCTTGTTTCTGGGTCTAGAAACAAGATCCCAAGTGTGATTTTTCTCAATTTGCATTAACTCTTCCTCCATGGCTTTGGTCCAATTTTCATCATTGTAGGCTTCATTTATTGTCTTAGGTTCAATCTTTGAAATCAGACAATATTCATCTGAATTTTGAGCAATTTTCCTTCTAGTTTGCACACCTTTGCTTTTGTCACCTATGATTTGATTTTCAGAGTGGTTCAGTCTTACATACCTTGGAACTTTGGGAGTTTCTTGCACTTCTATTTCTTGATCAGGGTCATTCAGACCATTCTCTTCTTTCTGATTTACCGGAACAGTCTGAATCTAACTTTCAGAGGAAGATTGAGCTCCTTGAACTAGAGAATCATTATGATCATCTTCATTGTATTCATAAAACTTTGAGGGCTTCTCAATTCCTTCATCAACCATCACATTTGTACTTTCTATCATCTTTCTCAGTCTCTTATTGTAACACTGGTATGCTTTGCTTTGAGTGGAGTAACCCAAGAAAATTCCTTCATCACTTCTAGCATCAAACTTTCCTAGATCTTCATCTCTTTTAATGTAACATTTGCTACCAAATACTCTAAAATATCTCACAGTAGGAGTTATACCAAACCAAAGTTCATAAGGAGTCTTACTGGTATTGCTTCTTATTTGAACTCGATTGAGAGTATAGACTGCAATGCTGACAGCTTCTCTCCAAAACATCTGGGGAACATTTGCTTCCATCATCATTGTCCTGGATGCTTCCTGGATGGTCTGGTTCTTTCTTTCTACTACTCCATTCTGCTATGGAGTCCTAGGAGCAGATAACTGTCTCTTTATACAATGCATCTCACAAAAATCTATGAATTCACCGGATGTGAATTCACCACCTCTATCAGACCTCAGACATTTCAGTTTTAATCCGGTTTGATTCTCTACCATAGCCTTGAAGATTTTCAACTTCTCAAAAGCTTCTGATTTCTCTTTCAGAAAGGTAACCCACATCATTTGGGAATGGTCATCAATCAGTAACATGAAATATCTATCACCTTGCATACTCTTGATTCTTGTTGGACCACATAGATCAGTATGAATTAATTCCAATAATCTGGTAGAGGACTAATCCTTGCTTTTGAATGAGACTCTACTCTATTTACCCAACTGACATTCTTTGCACAACCTATTTGTAGGTTTTACCAATTTTGGAAGATCTCTTACAGCCTGAGTATTGCTTATCTTGATGATATTATCAAAGTTTACATGACACATTCTCCTATGCCATAACCAACTCTGATCAACTTGAACAAACAGACAACTTCTATTAAACCAACTAGATGGAAGATATTACCTTTTGTTTGAGTACCGAATGCAATCTCAGTTCTGGAGCTTTCAAAGATCTTGCATCTTCCATTCTTGAACCGGAGATCATAACCTTTGTCCACCAACTGTCCAACACTGAGAAGATTGTGCTTCAATCCTTCAACATACAGTACATTACCAGTTTTGTTCTTTCCATCAAAAGAAATAGTTCCCCTACCTTTGATTCTGCCAGCAGAACTATCACCAAACTTTACCATTCCTCCTTCATACCTTTCCAAATCTAAGAACTTGGTCTTGTCACCAGTCATATGGTGAGAGCATCCACTGTCAATAACCCAATCATCCCTTTCTTCAACTTGGGCAGCCAAAGCTCTTTCTACAATCTTATGATTGACAGATTCAGAGGATATTGGATCTTCTTCCTTGATGGCAATAAACACCCATTCATTTCTGGATTTGTTTCCTATTTCTGATTCATCATCTGTTACTCCTTCATTGTCATCTTCTTCATGAACATAATAACAATTCTTTTGGAACCTTTGTCTATTAGAATTTGACCTTGTAGATCTTTCCGGACATCTTGAGGCAAAATGATCAATCTTATTGCAGTTGAAGCATTTAAAGGGTAATTTTCCTTCATACTTACTAGATCCTCTTGGTAGTCTCTTTGCAATGAGGGCTTCAAGTTGAGCTGTTTCTGCTTCTTCCTCTTCCATATCTCTTCTTGCTTGATCATACCATGATGGCTTCCTTGAAGAGTTTTCTCCTAGATCAAATCTTTGTTTACCTTTCACAAAGGCACTAGCTTTGAATGCAAATTTAGTTTTGGGGGGATCATCTCGAAACTCGGTCATTTCAAATGCAGCTAGTTTGCTAGCCAATTGGTCTCTTGTGACAGTTGTATGGGCTCTAAATTCATCAACGACAGTAACCTTGATTTTGTAGACAGCAGGAAGGGATCTGAGAATTTTGCCAACAATCTCATTTTCATCCAAAACTCCACCAGCATTCCTAATTCCACACACCAGCTCATTTACTCTTGGCATAAAGGTAGTAATATTTTCATCATCTCTCATCTTCAGTCTTTCAAATTTCCCTTTCAGACTTTGCAGCCTTGCACTCTTAACATACTCATCTCCTTCATGCTGAAGTTCTAGTTTGATCCAGATCTCATAGGTAGTTGGTAGGTCAATAACATTTGAGAGCTCTGAGTTAGTTAATGTGCTTAGAAGAGCCTCTTTGGTTCGCAAATTGTTTTCAGCATTTGTGATTTCATTTAGAGTTGTCAGACCACCTTGTGGAGGTACATATGCTTTTGTGACCATGGACAAGTACGCCTTTCCCATACACTCCAAGTGACATTTCATGTGACCTTTCCAAAGAGAGAAGTTGGTTCCATCAAATTTCGGACTATCCTTCTTGTATGACGACATCCTGGATCTCCTCAAGTGGTTAAGCTCCTTCAGAGGAACTTGGCTCTAATACCAATTGTTGGATTCAAGATAGACAACTGAGAGTGGGGGGTCAATTAGTTGTCCAAAACTTGCTTCCAATTTAAACACTTAAATCCTTTTTGTTATTTAATAGCATATCAATTAATCATTCATGAAAGCATAAAGCATAAACACCAGAGCAGATACACATCAACACATAAGACACCAAGATTTTGACGTGGAAAACCCGGTCAAGGGAAAAACCACGGGGTGATTAACCCAAGGATTATTCTCTGTTAGAAGAATAAGAAAAATAGATGGTACATGCCAATCAAGGCTCACTACCCAAGCACACTGCTCACAAGAGGCACACTGCCTACAAGAGACACACTGTCTACAAGGTAACAAGTATTACAAACTTGAACTAGAGATTGACATCTTTACCATGCCTGGATCAGTTCCATTTAAGCCCAAAAACTCCTGCTCTGCCTTTCACACTTCTCTTCACTATTCCACACTTATCCGCACCAAGACACACTACAAAATGAATTCACAATCCTTTATTTATACAAGGCATCGACTTAGGAACAATCATCTAAGTTGGCAAACACCTATAAGATCATTCACAAGACGTGTAATACATCCAGTCGACCTGTCTTAGGAAGAACACCAATATACATGGTTATTCTTCAAATGTAAACTTAAGCTTCAATGCGGACTGCCAATAAGAATTGTACACGATCCAAAGATCACCAAAACCTTTCCTGGGTTATGAGGAACATCCACACTTTATCAGCTTACTGGAATTCTTTTCTTCTTCATCCAGAACTTCAAGAACACAATCTGTCATCACTGTCATAGAAGAATGAGATGATGTAATTCTAGAGCTCACCGGACCAATCTGTGACACTCTGTCACCACTAAACATCTGTCAAAACCGGTTCTACTAGAGTAGTCATAACTTCTTTAGATCGTTATGTGAAACTCTGAAAACTTGACTGGATCATCTCAGACTCATATCTGAAAACCCTTTAAACTGCATCCTCTGATCTTCATTTTATCTTGGACTTTTACCTTAACATCATCATTGTTCTTCACTGTTCCTGATTGAGACTAATTTTCTCAATATCCTCAGCACACAGCTCATCCAATTCTTCTCATTAATGCAATATGAGTATGTTGACATCAATTACAACACTGGTTATCCTCATACTTGCAACACATTTAGGATTCTTCACTTGTGTGCCAACTTTGGAAGTCTCTCTATGGCCTCAAATAGGCTCCTCAGGCCTGGTATGCGAAGATGGACTCCTTCCTTCTATCAGTTGGGTTCACTAGGTGCCATTCTAATCCCAATGTCTACATTCTGTAGCAGGATGATTCACTTCTATTTCTAGTTTTGTATGTTGATGACTTGTTGATCACAGGGAGTTCTTCATCCACCATTGGGGCTATCGAAACTGCCCTTCGTGACAAGTTTTTGATGACTGACTTGGGCTTGTTGCATTACTTTCTTGAGATTGAGATCTTTTAGTCTTCTTCTGGGATCACCATGACACAATCCAAGTATGCTCTAGATTTGCTCTCGAGGTTTCATATGGCTAACTGTAATCTTGCTCCAACTCCCTTTCTTTTTGGAGTCAAACTTGAGGCTCAGTGTTCTTCTCCACTTGTTGATGGCACTTTGTATCGACAGCTTGTTGGAAGTCTCATTTATCTGACTCATACAAGACCCAACATTTCATATGCTATAGGCATGGTCTCTCGATTCATGCAGGAGCCTCATGAGCTGCACTAGAAAGCAGCCAAGCAGATCCTTCACTACATTCAGGGTTCTCAAAATTTTGGGATTCACTACACAGTGGGCATTGAGCTTGACTTGGTTGGCTACAAAGATTCAAATTGGGTGGGTGATTCTTAGGATCACAAGTCTACTTCAGGTTATAGCTTCTCACTTGGTTCAAGTCCTATTTGTTGGTCGAGCAAGAAGCAGTCTGCTATTGCTCTATCTTCTACTGAGGTCGAGTATTGGGGGCTATGAATGCTGCCACTGAGGCCATTTGGCTTCAAAATCTTCTCACTGAGTTTGGTATCCAGATCAGACGACTGTCAGTCATATTTTGTGACAATCAGAGTGCCATTCAGATCTCACAAAATCAGGTCCATCATCAACGGACCAAACACATAGGGGCCCACATGCACTACATCTGGGAGCTCATCCATGGCCACATCATAGACCTTCACTATTGTCTGACTTCCTTGTAGGTTGCTGATATCTTCACCAAACCCTTCACTGAGAGCAAGTTCCTTCATTTGCGAGCTTTGCTAGGGGTGCATGATGCTTCATCTTCTGAGGGGCTTCTTCCTCTCAGTTAGAGTCCTGACTCTCTCTACTTTGGGGGGGTCTCTTTTCTCTCTCTTTGGGGGGGAATTTTATGTACATGGGTACCTCATTAGGCTTGATTTTCCAGGACCCATTTCTACATCCACCTAAGCTTCACTTATGGGGGGTCTTAGTGTAGGTTTTTATTTCCTAGTTGGGTTATTTATTTTTCCCTATATTCCTAGGTTTTTCCTACACTTCTATTAATCTTGCTTAGGTTAATAAAGCATGTCTTATTAGGTGAGTGGTTGTGAGGTGTCACCTTCCTACATGTGAGCATCCATTAGCTATCTTGGGAAGATACTTTGCTATCTTTAGTTCGATAGATGTTTGCTCCTCATTGGTCGGTGTTGCCACCTCCTCCCTCTTCCTAGTCTATATAAGTATGCTACTTGCTTGTATTTTGTATCTTTTGCTTTTGCATCCTCTTAATGCTATTTTTCTTCTAGTATTTACATTACTCTCTTGGAGACTAACTCTGTGTTGCTATTTTGATTTTGTATCATTTGCATTCATAGTTTAAATATCTATTCATTTGCACTAGTTTTCTAGGTTAATAATCTTTTTAGATTCTAATAGATTTTGGGGTTGGTGGAGGATGAGGGAGTTTTCAATGCATTGGGGTTATTGAAATCAAAGATAAGAAATAAGCTTGACAAGAATTAGGAAAATTTCTTGAGGATGTATACAACTAGGTATGATATTTGAAGTTTTCCTTTTGAAAGGGCACTCACAATCTAGAGGTCCATATGTGAGAGAAGAGGGTTGTGCAAGACTTCAAACCATACTAACACACATGATAATGAAATAATGAATAACACATGTAGTGGTAGTGAGAAGGTGCACTAAAGTGGGCATATGCATAGAAAATAAAATGAAGACCAAGATCAGGATGACACTCAATCTCATGGTTAGAGTGAGGAGATGCTTTGGCAAATGGAAGAGATTTAGCACATACTAGGTATTTATAATGTGTTTCATATTCCAAACTCCAAACTATTTTGAGAATATTTTATTTTTCTATCACTGATTCCTGATATACATTTTCATTTTCTATTTAAAAATTAATAGATTAACATACTACTATTTTCCAATGTTCCATTTTAGAATCTAAAATTTATACATTGTTTCCAAATTTTATTTTATTTTAGCATCTAACTTTTACACATTTTTCAATTTCCATTTATTAATTAACATATTATTAATAATTTCATATTATTATTGTGTGATATTGATAAGTGTTACATAAATTCAACTAAATACATACTAACAACACTAATAATAGCATATACAACATTCGAAAATGTTTAATGTGTATCTAGAAACTAGAGTTTTCATGAATTAAGAAATTAAATAATATAGATAATTTGAACACAAAAATGGAAAGGAGTCTTATATTTATTTTCAAATGAAGGAATACAATGTACATAGAAGTATTATCAAATTATCAAATCATTCTATCAACTTTTGTAGCATGCTCCACTATTAATCATTTGATGGAAGCACAATATGTTCTAACTCATAGTATTTGACTTGTAAATTTGTTAACAATTCATAATTGAATTGTAACTTTAATGTATTAATCAAAGTTACATTCAAGCTTATCAATGGTTTGATGGAATCCAAAAAGTTTGCCTCATCTAGCTTCAAAATCCCATCTAGTTCAAAACTAACTTCATTGTATCCTCCATCTTCTTTTTGAGAGCACCCTTTCCAATGTATTACTCTGTTTTGTCAAAATCCCATGACAAACCATGCTCTTTCAAGAATTCTACCTTTTTATGCAGCTTCCAAAAAAAATTTGTAGCCTAATCCAGAAATTCATGTGCTTCACCTAGCTTTGTACACTTCTAAATGATAAATGATGCCTTTATTGAGGCATTGATCTGGTCATGAATTCTTTTGGATGCCAATTCAATGTCACTAATTTTGTAGATTGTTTACAAAAATTTCTTTCTAATTTGATGACTTCAAGTCACCTTTTTGTTGTCAAGAATGTATTGTTTGAGCTTGATATTCTATACTATCAGACCATTAATCAATTCAAACAATTCAAACAAATCATCAGTCCTCTACATTATTTCCTCCCAAATGTTTGTTTTATATGCCTCATTGCTTTTCTATAAAATTTAGATACTTTTTTTTTTGGGAAAACTTTATTTCATTTTCTACATTATTTAGCCGCAACTATAGTTTTTTAGCGGTTCTTCTCTATTCCTCCATTTTATGTTCCCACAAATTTTCTTTTTGTGTTTGTTTGTCTAGTTTGTCTTTTAATGTCTTTTCTAAGGCCTTTGCTTCCATCAACTTTTGTTGTAATTTTAATAAATTAGATCTTTCATTATCATAATTCTTTATGCTTTCATCTAACCTTTGCTTTAGTTCATTCAGTTCTTATACTCTTCGAAACGTGACACACGCACAAGCATGGATGAGTTAGTTCTGACGTAGCACATGGATCCTCTCCTTGCTTTTGGTGACCTCTAAGTCACTCTCACTCTTGTGGTAGAAGCCAATCAAGCGGGGGCAAGACCTGGGGGCTATCCTATTTGCTTGGGAGTAGGACCTCGCAAAGAGCAGCCAACTTGATCAGGGGCCTATTGTTGTTTTGGATTTGTCTTGTTCTTTCTATGGTAGTTGTTGTTGAAATGACTATATGACCTGAAGGGCCACTGGTGGTTTATCTCCTATTGGGGTTTTTGAGATTCCAATGCCTAGATGGATCTTGATTTACTTTGTTTATGTTTCTACTACATTGTAATCTAGCTTTGAATGCATGTATGTGTTGTTGGATTTGTCATTTTTGTTCTATAACCTTGATGAAGTGTTGTTATTGCATGAGTTGTGGCCTTGGGTTTAACTCTTCAATCTCCTTGAGTATTGCCCTCACCCACTTGCCTCTAATTCCAAGGCATATTCAAGTGCTTGAAAAGAGAGTGAATTTGAGTTGACCTAGAGTTGACTCTTTGACTTAATGATGTGAACTAAGGTTTTTCTAGGTGTTTTCTAGACTTTGTTGACCTTGTGATGAAATCAAGCGTTTGTGTAAACTTATTTTAATTTCTTTAAAGTTTCCTAATGTTTTTGGTATTTTGTGGGTTTTTTAATGTATGCAAGCTATGATGTATGCAAATAACTTTTTTTGTTCTTTTCTCCAACTTTTGAAATAAAATGAATTAAATTAATCTAGGAATTGAAATATGTATGCAAAATAGAATGAATTTACCTAATGCAATTAATCTATGTTTTTGTATTTTCAAGATCAATTTTGGACTAAACTAAGAATTGAAAAAGTACATGAAACAAAACTAATCTAAAATTGCAATTTAACTACTTAAAAAAAGCTAATATAAGAAACTTAAATTAACCTATCAAGGAAATCATAAAGATAAGATTACTATTTCAAGAGCAAGATTGGTGATCTAATTACTCCTAAAAACATGAAAAACCTAGAATATGGAGATGCATGAGCCTTAAATACCCTCAATAATCCCTATGTATGTCAACCTCCTTGTCCTCCTATAGCAGCGGGGTCGTCCTCTTGGAGGCAAGTGGGATGGAGAAGAAATTGAATGAGCTTTAGAAAGATTTGAATGAGATCAATGTGAGCTAAGAGCACTATGCTTGAGAATTGGTGAGCATAACAAAACTATGAAGCCTTTCAAGGATTTGGAAAAATAATAACAATAAAGAAAAGGCACCTAAGTCCTGCAACAAGCATAAGCATGCTCATTGGAGAGCAAAATCGAAGCAAAAGATGGATTGCAATAATGAATTTGCCTCCCCTATTTCTTGGAGGAGGGGAGTATTTATAGGTTATGAGAGCACATGAGGGGTGGGGGTGATTGAGGAGTTAACTCCCTTGATTGGAGAGTTAACTTTCTTGATTGATTAGAAGATTGAATAGATTGGAGAGTGAACTAGCCTTGAGAGCTCATCATAGAAGAAGAAATGGAGTTAGCATGAGAGGAAGAAGAGTTAAATATAATAGATTGGGCTAAATTTGCATGATTGAGAGTGTTTATTGAGTTAATTATGGCCTCCTCTATATTTACCTCGAAATTGCATGCAAACTAGGCAAAAATGGAGCCTTTTTGGACTCAAATCGAAGGAGAAAATCACATTCAAAATCTGCAAGGGTCACCCCTTTCACTAGGGTAGGTCACCCTGGGTGACCCTTGGGTAACCCTGGGGTGACCCTCAGAGGGTGACACCTAGGAAAAAAATGAAATTTGTGTATGCTTAGTTATGGTTTGAAAAGGGGACTTGGCATTTGAAACAGGGTACAAGATAACTTCAAGTTGGATGTTTGAGGGAGTTTTGGTCATTAATAGGGGGAGACCCATAGAGGAGGAAAGCTAGGCAGAAACTAAAACATGGTTTTGGTGTGTTAGGTTGTCTAGAGGCTTCCTAGGGTTACAGACCTTAGGAATGGGTTGTTGAAAGGTGAAATTAGTAAGAAAGGGTGAAAACAAAGCATGTAGGAAAGGGGTATATATATATATTTATATATATATATATTGACAAGAGGGAAAGGAAGAATGGAAAGGAAACTAAAGAATCAATAAGGGAAATCCAACTAACATGTGTCGTCAAGAGGAGTTCTATTGAGAGCACGTCATTATTCATGTTTCCGTGTATGTGATTGGGATTACATGTCATCATGGGGTCCTCATGGAAGCTCATGCATGATTTTAGTGCTTACATATTTTCCCCCTCTAGGACGATAGTCTACATGAAAGGAGGTACCATTCCTAAAATAGGCCTTACCTGTCATCAATTTGTTGCAATATACCTGCAAAGACTGACATTAGTTTGACATTTGAGATATAAGATAAATAATGAAATTGCAAATGAACAAACATACCATGTGTTTTGTTGCAAGTTTGATTGATCATCTATTTCTCCATTAGTGACCTATAAAGATGCAAGCATGCAAAACAAGACATGAAAACACTACAAAAGAAAGAAACTACTCCTAAATGCATAATTTGAAAGCAAAGCTAAGAGACAAAAGAGGTAAAGAAATTTGTGAAAAGGGGTTGATTGTTGACAAAATCATACGTGCAAGCAGTAGTTGGAAAGCTTTCGTTGAGGTGATGAAAATAGAAGTGACAAATCCTTCTTCCATTGAGAATTAGGTATGAATAGTGTATTTTCTACCTCCAAAACCCTATTTTGCATTTTATCAATTTTCATGCAAATGATTTCATTTTTGTCAATTTTTTCTCACATTGTAATTGCTCTATCATTTAGAGTGTAAATGTTCTTTCATTTCTCGAAATCAAGTAGAATGTTTTTCATTTTTGTCAATTTTTAGCATGATGGGGGGTGGGATAGGGTCACCCATGGGTTGCCCCTTTCACTAGGGTAGGTTGCCTTCGGTAACCTAGTTGTTTCATTGGGGTAGCCTGGGAAGATCTGACTTGACAATAAGGTCACCCAAGGAATTTTGCCTTATCAAAAGGGGAGACTCTGTCTATTTGATTATGCCTATAGAATGATGCATGGTGATTTCTCTATCTTTCTATTTTTCACTAAAATTGACACTAATCTCGTCATTTTATTGCAATTTTGTGAAGAATATATGCTTTTGTAATTTTTTGAGTTTTGATGAGATCTAACATGTGGTTCTTCATTCTTGATAGGATGGATGTATTTGATGGAATGCAAGTCATGAGAAGAAATGGATTTTAGATGCTTACGGGGCCCTCTCTATAGGAGATTGTGCTATCTTGAAGAAAGAAAGACTTGACATGATATATCATGTTCTAGTTGTCCATGCTACTTCTTGTATCTATTGTGACATTATGACCTACTGGGATACCTACATGAACACTTTCCAATTTTCACAGGTTTTAAGGGAGTGGACCATCACTCTTTATGAAATTTATCACATCTTAGGGATTCTTGTGAGGGGACAGTGACTCGTTCTTCCCAAGAGTGACTCACTTGCTGAGAATCAATCATGGGCTTTTACTATGGAAACATCTTACTTTGAGATGCAAATGGGGGTCCAACTTACATTAGTTCCTCAACTTCCTATCTCTCCTCTAAGGAAGCACCTTATTAGTCTGATTGCTTCAAATTTATCAAGAGATAAGGGAGCATCCAAACTTAGATGGTGCTAGTGTTGCAAGTATGGGCCTAATCGGTGTTGTCACTGATGTCAACATACTCCTATTGCATTAATGATAAGGATTGGATGATCTGTTTGCTAAGGATATTAAGAAAATTGGTCATATTAGGAATAGTGAAGACAGTAAGGTAAAAGTCCAAGTTAATATGAGTATCAGAGGATACGGTTTAAAGGGTTTGTAGATATGTGTCTTAAGGTGATTTAGGAAAGAATTTAGAGGTCCACATGAATATCTAAAGAAGCTGTGGTCCCTCAAGTAAAACTGGTTCCAGTAGGTGTTTAGAGGTGACAGAGTGATACAGACAGGTTCAGTGAGATCTAGAAATGCATTATCCTATTCTGCGGATTTGAGGGAGTGTTCAGGAATTCTTTGTGAAGTGTCAACTCATTTGGTTCATGGTTTGAAGGTCTGCAAGCATCTATTCCTTTGTGACAGTAATGACAGACTATGTTCTTGAGGTTCCGGATGAAGGAGAAAAGGATTTCAGTAAGAAGATGAAGTGTGGATGTTCTTAGTGATTCAGGCAAGCTTGTGGAGGTCTTTGGATCATGTCTAGTTTGTGTTGGTGGTTCACATTGGAGTTTAAGCTCACATTTGATGAATTGCTTCTGGATGAAGGTGTTCTTCCTAAGACTGGCTAACTGGATGAGTTACACATCCTGCAGATGATCTTATAGTTGTTTGCTGACTTAGATGATTATTCCTAAGTCGATGTCTTGTATAAATAAGGAATTGTGAAGTCATTTCAAAGGGTTTCTTGTGGAGATGAGTGTGTGGTAGCGAGGAGGAGAGTGAAAGACAAAGTAGAAGTATTGGGCTTAAATGGAACTGATTCAAGCATGGTGAAGATGCTATTCTCCAGTTCATGTATGTGATACTTATTATTTTGTAGATAGTGTGTCTCTTGTAGGCAGTGAGCCTCTTGTGAGCAATGTGCTCTGGCAGTGAGCCCTAATTGGCATGTGCCATTTTGTTATTTCTATTCTTCTAATAGAGAATATAATCTTAAGTTAATCACCTCGTGGTTTTTCCCTTAACTAGGTTTTCCACGTCAAAACCTTGGTGTCTTTTGTGTTAACGTGTTTCTGCTCTTGGTTTAATGCATTGTGTTTTCATGATTAAATTATTATTATGCTACTGAAATACAAAGTGGATTTAAGTGTTTAAATTGGAAGAAAGTTTTGGACAACTGATTCACCCCCCCTCTCAGTTGTCTGTCCTAAATCTAACAATTGGTATCAGAGCCAAGTTCCTTTGAAAGGAGCTTAACCACTTGAGGAGATCCAGGATGTCCTACAAGAAGGATAGTCTGAAGTTTGATGGAACCAATTTTAATCTTTGGAAAAGTCACATTAAATGTCACTTGTAATTTATGGGAATGCAGTACCAGAACATGGCTTCAACAAAGTATACTCCTCCACAGTGTGGTCTGAAAGCTCCAAATGAAATCACAGATGCTGAAAACAATCTGTGGACTATAGAAGCCCTTCTAAGCGCATTATCTGATTCAAAGCTTTTAAATGTTGTTGACCTACCAACTTCTTTTGAGATTTGGCAAAAACTAGAACTTCTGCATGAACGAGACAAGTATGTTAAATATGCTAGGTTACAGAGTCTGAAAGGAAAATTTGAAAATTTGAAGATGAGAGAAGATGAAAATATCACTACTTTTATGCCAAGAGTAAATGAGATTGTCTATGGCATTAGAAGTGTTGGTGGAGTCTTGGATGAAGATGACATTGTTGGCAAAATTCTCAGATCCCTTCCTGCTTCTTATAAAATTAAAGCTGCTACCATTGAAGAATATAGATCCCATACAATGGTCAAAAGAGATCAATTGGTTGGTAAACTGGATGCATTTGAAATGACCGAGTTTGGAGATTCCCCCCCAAAGACTGAATCAACATTCAAAACCGGTGCCTCTGTAAAAGGTAAACAAAGGTTTGATCCCGGAGAAAACTCTTCAAGGAAACTATCATGGTATGAAAAAAGCAAGAAAAGACCTAGAAGAAGAAGTAGAAACTGCTCAACTTGAAGCCCTTATTGCAAAATGACTACCAAGAGGATCTAGTAAGTATGAAGGAAAATTGCCTTTTAAGTGTTTTAACTACAATAAGATTGGTCATTTTGCCTCAAGATGTCCGAAAAGATTTTCAAGGCAAAATCCTAACATATCAAGGTCCCAAAAGAATTTTTACTATGTTCATGAAGGAGATGATGAAGGAGTAACAGATGATGAATCAGAGACCAGAGACAAATCTGGAAGTGACTGGTTGTTCATTGCCATTAAGGAAGAAGATCCAATGCCCTCTGAATTTGTCAATCATAAAGTTGTAGAAAGAGCTCTGGCTACCCAAATTGAAGAAAAGGATGATTGGGTTATTGATAGTGGTTGGTCTCACCATATGACTGGTGACAAAAAAAAGTTCATAGATTTGGAAAGGTATGAAGGAGGAGTGGTAAAGTTTGGTGATAATTCTACTAGCAAAATCAGAGGAAGAGAAACTATCTCTTTTGATGGAAGGAACAAAACTGGTAATGTACTATATGTTGAAGGATTGAAGCACAATATTCTCAGTGTTGGACAGTTGGTGGACAAAGGCTATGATCTCTGATTCAAGAATGGAAAATGCAAGATCTTTGAAAGTTCTAGAACAGAGATTGTATTTGATACTCAAACTAAAAGTAATATCTTCCACTTGGTTGGTACTGGTAAAAGTTGTTTATTTGTTCAAGTTGATCAGAGTTGGTTATGGCATAGGAGAATGTGTCATGTGAATTTTGATAATATCATCAAAATAAGCAATACTTAGGCTATAAGAGATCTTCCAAAACTGGTGAAACCTACAAATAGTTTGTGCAAAGAATGTCAGTTGGGAAAACAAAATAGAGTCTCATTTAAAAGCAAGGAACAATCTTCTACCAGATTATTAGACTTAGTTCACACTGATTTATGTGGTTTGGCAAGAATCAGGAGTGTGCAAGGTGATAGATACTTCATGTTACTAATTGATGAATATTCCCAGATGATGTGGGCAACTTTTCTAAAAGAGAAATCAGAAGCTCTTGAGAAATTCAAAATATTCAAGGCTATGGTAGAGAATGAAACTGGATTAAAATTGAAATGTCTGAGGTCTGATAGAGGTGGAGAATTCACATCCAATGACTTCATAGACTTCTGTGAGAAACATGGAATAAAGAGACAGTTGTCTGCTCCTAGGACTCCACAACAGAATGGAGTAGTTGAGAGAAAGAGCCAGACCATCCAAAAAGCATCTAGGACCATGATGATGGAAGAAAATGTTCCTCAGATCTATTGGAGAGAAGCTGTCAGCACTATAGTCTATACTCTCAATCAAGTACAAATCAGAAGCAATACTAGTAAGACTCCTTATGAACTTTGGTTTGGCATCACTCCTACTATGAGGTATTTCAGAGTCTTTGGTAGCAAGTGTTACATTAAAAGAGATGAAGATCTAGGCAAGTTTGATGATAGAAGTGATGAAGGAATATTCTTTGGTTACTTTACTCAAAGCAAAGCATACCAGTGTTATAACAAGAGACTAAGAAAGATTATAGAAAGTACAAATGTGAAGGTTGATGAAGGAATTGAAAAACCCTCAAGGTTTTATGAATATGATGAAGATGATTAGAATGGTGTTCTGATTCAAGGAGCCCAAGCCTCTTCTAAAAAATAGATTCAAACTGATCTGGTAAATCAGAAAGAAGAGATGAGTATTAATCAGCCTGATCAAGAATCAAAAGTGCAAGAAACTCCCAAAGTTCTAAGGTATGTAAGACTAAACCACTCTGAAGATCAGATCATAGGTGACAAAAGCAAAGGTGTACAAACTAGAAGGAGAATTACTAAAAATTTAGATGAGTATTGTCTTATTTTAAAGATTGAACCTAAGACAGTAGACGAAGCCTGCAATGATGAAAAATGGACTAAAGCAATGGAGGAAGAGCTGATGCAAATTGAGAAAAATCACTCTTGGGATCTTGTTCCCAGACCTAGAAACAAGAATGTGATTGGAACAAAATGGGTCTTCCAGAACAAACTGAATGAAGTTGGTGAAGTAATCAGAAATAAAGTGAGATTGGTCTGCAAGGGCTATTCTCAAATAGAAGGAGTTGATTTTGAAAAAACTTTTTCTCTGGTGGCAAGAATTGAAGCAGTCAGATTATTTCTTGCATTTTTTGCCTTCAAAGATTTCAAAGTGTATCAAATGGATGTCAAGTTTGCCTTCCTGAATGGCGACTTGAAAGAAGAAGTGTACATTGAGCAACCAAATGGATTTCAATTGTCTGATCATGGTGATATGGTCTGCAAGTTAAAGAAAGCACTGTATGGACTGAAGCAAGCCCCAAGAACTTGGTATGAAAGATTGGATAAACATCTCTTGAAGATTGGTTTCAAAAAAGGTACTACTGACAGTAATTTGTATTTCAAAATTGATCATGAAAATATCTTGATTCTTGAAGTGTTTTTTGATGATATCATTTTTGGAGGAAGAGCTGGTATGTGTAAAACCTTTGCAAATTAAATGAAAAGTGATTTTGAGATGTCCATGCTTGGGGAAATGAATTTCTTCTTGGGTCTACAAATCACTCAAACAAAGAAAGGAATCTTCATTTCTCAAACCAAATATGTGAAAGAATTGTTGAAGAAATTTGGGATGGAAGACTCAAAGCCAATGAATACTCCCATGGCAACTAGATGTAAGTTAAGCAAATATGATGACTCTCCCAAGGCTGATCAGAAAAAGTATAGGTCAATGATTGGAGGACTGTTGTATCTCACTCAAACTAGACCTAACATTTTGAATGTTGTTGGTCTTGCTCCTAGATTCCAAACTAATCATAGAGAATTTCATGTCATGGCAGTCAAGAGGATTTTTAGATATTTAAAAGGGACAATTGAGTATGGATTGTGGTATCCCAGAGATCATGATTTCTCTCTTCATGCATATACAGATGCCGATTGGGCAGGAGATGTGGATGACCAAATGAGTACCAATGGTGGAGCATTCTTTTTAGGGAAGAGATTGGTTTCTTGGTTGAGCAAGAAATAAGAGGCAATATCTCTATCTATTGCAGAAGCAGAATATATTGCAGCAGCAAGTAGTTGTACTCAAGTTTTGTGGATGAAGCAAATGTTAAGAGACATAAGAGTGGAATATGAGGAGCCTATCACAATCTTCTGTGATAATTCAAATGCAATAAATATATCTAAGAATCAAGTGTTGCATTCAAAGACTAAACATATATCCATCAAGTTTCACTTTTTGAGAGAACAAGTAAACAAGAATGAAGTCAGATTGGAGTTTGTGCCCTCCAAGGACTAGATTGCAGACATCTTTACTAAACCTCTACCTAAGGACTCTTTTGATTATCTCAGGGAGAAGTTAGGGGTTATTGCCCCTCCGATGATGAACTAAGGTGCATCAGTCCAGTGGCTATCATAGTCATATCTTGTGGTCTGGATTGATGATGGGGAGTTGCTACTAAGGGGGAGTAGCTAGTATGATTCTGAAATGGTGAAATTGCAAGTATGTGCCCTTTGCCATTGATGTCAAAGGGGGAGAGAAGACATGTGAAAAACAAGTGGTTGCTGATCAAAGGGGGAGTAAGAAAGAAAGAGAAGACATGTGAATGGTTGTTGCTGATAGGGGGAGTTGTGACAATAAGGAGAAGTTCTTGTCTTGATGGTCAAAACAATTTTTCACATCACATGTTGCCATCAATGACAAAGGGGGGGATTGTTGCAAGTATGGGCCAAATTGGTGTTGTCATTGATGTCAACATCCTCCTGTTGCATTAATGATAAGGATTGGATGATCTGTTTGCTGAGGATATTAAGAAAATTGGTCATATCAGGAACAATGAAGAACAGTGAAGACAGTAAGGTAAAAGTCCAAGTTAAGATGAGTATTAGAGGATGTGGTTTAAAGGGTTTGTAGATATGTGTCTCAAGATGATTCAATAAAGAATTTAGAGGTCTGCATGAATATCTGAAGAAGTTGTGGTCGATCAAGTAAAATTGGTTCCGACAGGTGTTCAGAGGTGACAGAGTGATACAGACAGGTCCAGTGAGATCCAGAAATGCATTATCCTGTTCTACAAATTTGAGGGAGTGTTCAGGAAGTCTTTGTGAAGTGTCAACTCATTTGGTTCATGGTTTGAAGGTCCGCAAGCATCTATTCCTTTGTGACAGTGATGACAGACTATGTTCTTGAGGTTCCAGATGAAGGAGAGAAGGATTTTAGTAAGAAGATGAAGTGTGGATGTTCTTGGTGATTCAAGCAAGCTTGTGGAGGTCTTTAGATCGTGTCCAGTTTGTGTTGGTGGTCTATATTGGAGTTTAAGCTCACATTTGATGAATTGCTTCCAGATGAAGGCATTCTTCCTAAGACTAGCTGACCGAATGACTTACACATCCTGCGAATGATCTTATAGTTGTTTGCCAACTTAGATGATTATTCCTAAGTTGATGTCTTGTATAAATAAGGAATTGTGAAGTTATTTCAAAGGGTGTCTTGTGGAGATGAGTGTGTGGTAGTGAGGAGGAGAGCAAAAGGTAGAGCAGAAGTATTGGGCTTAGATGGAACTGATTCAGGCATGGTCAAGATGCTATTCTCCAGTTCATGTATGCGATACTTATTATTTTGTAGACAGTGTCTCTTGTAGGCAGTGAGCCTCTTGTGAGCAGTGTGCTCAGGCAATGAGCCCTAATTGGCATGTGCCATTTTGTTCTTTCTATTCTTCTAACAGAGAATATAATCTTGGGTTAATCACCTTGTGGTTTTTCCCTTAACCAGGTTTTCCACGTCAAAATCTTGGTGTCTTATGTGTTAACGTGTTTCTGCTCTTGGTTTAATGCATTGTGTTTTCATAATTGAATTATTATTGTGCTGCTGAAATACAAAGTGGATTTAAGTGTTTAAATTGGAAGAAAGTTTTGGACAACTAATTGACCCCCCCTCTCAGTTGTCTGTCCTGAATCTAACAGCTAGGAACCAACCATTCAGTCCATAGAGTGTGACACCGTGTTTATGTAGGGTTTTGATATCTTGGCTATGGTCTACTGTGACTTCTACTGCATTGTGTGTCGATGGCCCCTTGCATTTAGCCATCCTTCCTTGATCATGACATGGATTTATGAGCACATACAACCATTTTAGAGGGAGATTCCACTTCCTGACCCTAGACTTCTGAGAGCCACACAATGGGGTTGACTTGGTCACTTTGACACTAGCTTGCCTATAGTGGCTACCTTGACTGATGTTGACATGATTCTTGGTCCCTAGATTTATATGGAGGGTGGATGGCTTGGTGACACAAATCAAAGCATTTTGTAATGTGTGGTTCAAATTTTAGATCAAAATAGTTCTTTGGAGATTCGCCACATCGAGAGATTCTTACAATAGTTAGGCAATGAATTTGTAAAGGACTTGCCCCTAGTTCCCACTTATTATAGGACCATTTAGGAGATGGGATACTTTGAGAAAGGGATGAGTATATGGACTTCTTTGACCCTTAGATTCTTGATTACTAGGCCAATTCATACACACACATCCTAGCTCTGGTTCCATTCGTAGGGGGAGGAGAGGGTCTTCTCTTCACTGATTGATTTATCTCGATGATTATGATTCTACCTATGAGGATTATGATCTAGAGGGAGAGGATAGAGAGACTCCTCCTAATGAGGAAGCTATTGTACCTCCTTCTCGTGATCATGCATTAGGTGACCCCTCATGAGTACCCTTTATTTACTCTTTATTTTTATCATTTTTGCGTACTTGGATCATTTGACTAACTCTCTCTTCTCTTCTTATAACTTCTTGTTACACACTGCTACAAGCTGGAGGGAACTATTTCATGGTTCAAGATTAGATCTTTTAGTTCTAGTCATGGATTGTGCTCACGAATCTCTACTTGTTGATGCTCATCTTCCTTCTCGGGCTAACCATCACATGGACTTTCTCATGCCTACATACTATGTTAGCCAAGAGATTACTTCTTTGTGTACTGAGATCAAAGAACTTAGGGTTGATATTGTTGTCCTTTGAGAGATGGTGAGTCTTGGGATTCATAGATAGGCTTCTCGTGTTGACACGGTGGGTCCTTCACATGTTCCTAGCAGAGTTCGTTCTCTTTCTCATAGGACCAACAGAGGTTCTAATGCTACTAGAATAGGAGAGTTAGGACTTAGAGCCCTAGTGGCTCTACTAGTCAAAATCATCCTTGAGGTTTATCTATGTTTTTCTAATTCCCATTTTCCCCCTTGCATGGGGAGACTTAGAGGATTTTGTCCTTGGCTCTACTTTTTTCTTGGTATTGGCTTTGCATTAGAACTCTTAGAACTTTCATTATGATCATGACTATCTTTATCTTTTGTGCTCACTGATGGTTCAAAACTTTTGTGATTATGATCTCTAAAATTTTTGACAAATGCAAAATGATTATGATATGTTTTTGGTCTTTTTCAGAATATATATGAATGTAATGCAATGAATAAAATGTAGGGACACAAGAAGGAATGTAACACACTTTAAACCTATGGAATGTCATTATTTATGGTATAGACTTATTACTTTTCATTTTTTTGATTTTTGGTATGAAGAATGCATGATGGAACAAATAATTTGATAGCTCTTTAGCAGTAATTTTGCTTCAGGGGATTCCAAATTATCTTGGCATAAGAGATTTATTTAACTTTCTAAGATAGGATTTAGGAATCAAGTGTGAATGAGATGGGAGATGGAATGCTTCTAAATTTTAGGCTTTGCTAAGGGTTGAACAATGATCCTTGTCTAGACAAAACACTTTGACAAGATTTCAACTTAGATAAGCAACAAATTTTATTAGTTCTTGCTAGACTTAGATCGAAGATGGCCAACAAGATAGACTTGGGGTAAAGGAAAAGCTTTAGAGTAGAAGATGGCCCTAAAGATAGCTAGACTCTTAGTATTTCATAGCTGGTGCGTGTTTGTGCTTTTTACCTTAATTTCTTTGTTAGATTGTCACCCTCATAGGTTTGAGCTTAGATTTATCTCCACTCGAGAGTACAGACAATCAAAAATCTGCTCTCTTTTCATTCTTTTTTTTATGTCTCTTTTTTTGTATTTTGTAGTATCTGACTTGAATCTCTCATTTTTTTGATATTTTTGATGCTTTGAGGATTTTATTGATGCTATGGATATTCAGCTACTTTGGAGTTTATAATCTCAGTTTTTCTCTCACACTTATTTTTTTATCACTCTTTTTTTATTCACTCGTATTTTAGATTGCTTCCTTTAGAGTTGTGATTTTTGGCTAGAAGAGATAAGGGGTTGAGCACCACCAAAAATTTTACTATCAAGTCAGACTTTCCTTCTTCTAATAATAAATGAGGGAGGTCTACTTGCAAGCTTCTATTGAGTACTGTAGGTTTGAAGATTGACTTTGTTTAGACTTAACATCATGGATTGCTAAGACTAGGATTAGTGTAGAGCTAAAAGCTAGGCTTTGATTAAAACCATTAGGGTATGTGAATAAGATAATGATAAATGGTGATTGTGAATATCAGGGATCTCAAAAGCTAAGGGGATCCACTTATACCTAAGTAATTTTAGACTCCTTACTAAGACAAAAATCCAACAAGAGCATGTCACTCACAAAGATGTAGGATGAAGCAAAATGAAATAGAAATGCATGAAAGATTTGATCTTTTTTTTATGATTTTATAAAAAAGAATATTTTTGGAATATTTTTTTTGGGTGTTTTCTATGTTTTATGATTTTTTTATTTTTTCAGACATAATATTTCTTAAGGTGAAAGGCATTGACCATCTCACCAAATTCCTCACCTTCCATTTGTTGCAAGGTGTGACCCTTGGTCTTCTTGTTCAGTGCTGTGCTGCAGTGGTTTATGACAAGGACTTAACCGCCTCCTGTGCTTGTTAAGTCAAGTGGTTGTATCGGGCATTAATAGGTTGATCTTTTGGTGCAATGGCAACTAACAGTTGGTATTAGAGCTGAGGTCACGGGTTCAAACCCCACACTTGCACTGAGGAGGGGATTGTTGCAAGGTGTGACCCTTGGTCTTCTTGTTCAGCACTGCGCTGCGGTGGTTTGTGACAAGGGCTTAACCACCTCCTATGCTTGTTAAGTCAAGTGGTTGTATCAGGCATTAATAGGTTGATCTTTTGGTGCAATGGCAACTAACACCATTATGCACAAAATATAAGCAGTTTTTCCAATGCCTTCTTTGACCATGTATGGACCTTTCCAATCTTCATGAAATTTTTTATTTTTCCTATGTTTCTTATTCTTAGTACTCCCTTTTTTAACGACTAGTTCTGATATTCTGTAGGGTCCTAAAGGTTGACTTTGCTTTGGTTGGGTCATTTGAGGGGCCACCCCTATTAATGTTATATACAAAATGGAATGAAAGGCTTGTTGATGTGAGGGAGTCCAATACAAGGCTTCGTCACAACTCAAAAGCTCAATGAGTAAGTCGAACTCATCTTGCATGTAAATTTTTACCTCAAAACGTTCTTCAATACTCTGTAAGAATTGGAACAATTCAAATGGGGTTTATGGCTCTCTTTGTTCATCTAGTGGAACAAAGCTTATGTGTGTCTTCCAATTTGGTTTCGATTGCATATTTATCAAATATCCTATATACCTTTTTGGAAATTAAAAAATGATAGGATCTTTAGTTCCTATGGTCACTTGCATCTTACATTCCTTTTGTAATTCTCCCTCACTCACTTCATCTTCATTTGGGATTCTTTCTACCATTTCTATATGAACTAAGGGTGCTTCCCATTCATCCACATTATTAGATTGTACTAAAGTGGAGGTTGAGGGTTGCTCAGGGTTTTTTGGGGTAAGAAAGGCTCTTGGTAAACTTTCAGGAATGTTCATTGATTCATTATCTATCGAGTTTGCCTTTTCTTGATCTTATGTTTTTACTTCCATGGGTGGTGTCAGTGGTGTGTAAGAATCCTCAAAAGGTGAGAGTGGCATGTATGAATCACTTTTCTCTTGTGTTTCTGGAAAGTGATTCATACATGCCACGTGGTTCATTTTGCTATTACATGCAATCCCTAGTATTATATCTATGCATGAACCACCTAGAAAAAAAGTACACTAGTGCATGTGATTCATAAAGATATTATATGGTTCTTGGCAATAGAGCATGCTAGACCTTGAATCATATTCACATTTTTCTAACAACAAAGTATGTTTGGATTATGTTATTGTATTTTCTAGCAACAAAGCAAGCTATAAAATCTTATATTTTGCTTCTCGATGCATATGGCTTTCAATCTTGGTTTGTGTCATCCTATATATTTTTGTGTGTTACATAGTCTCTTTAGTGTCTTATGTAGTCTTTGGCACATCTTGTGTGTGTGTTGGATTCTATAGGGTTTCCTAATGTTTATATGTTACATGTTTTATGTATTTCTAACACCTCATTGTGATTCATGTTTTATGTTCTCTAACATATCCATGTTACAAGTTTTGTTCTTCTAACATGTGGTTTTACAAATCTTTTTCTACTTGGGCATGAACACTTCCCTCAAATATTGTAGTGTATTACTTTACATTATATCTATTTCATAGAACATTTGATATTTTATATATTTAATTATTTGTGTTTACTTTCTATACTTTAACTTTATCACCTAATGGCACGAGCTTTGTAAGGTGAGGGAAAAATGTAATAACCAAATTTGCATATCTTGCACTTTTTCCATTACAAATTGTCTTCATCTTAGTGTTCATTTTTGTGGCATGTTCTTATGGCTCATTAAGCATGTCCTAAACATTTTCCCCCAATCCAAGTACCAAAATATTTTATCTTTATGTGTTTAGAATTGTTACATATGTTTAAACATGTTTCTTATGATCATTTTATTCTATACCTTTTTATATTATAATGTTAAGAAATGACAGTGTAGTTGCATAGGTGTCCATAAAATTATGTTTCCATCTCATGATAGTATGGTCATACATATTTAATTTAATGGCTAGGTTGGTGACATTTCAACTTCATTTATCTTGTAATGACCACTTGACTAGGTTTTTTTAAGTGTGCAACCAATATTCCCTAATCTCTTAACTAAAAATAGCCACCTTAGTGATTGTTGGGATTCTCATTCATTCCCTACATGCATTGAACTGTTAGAGGTTTTTGGAGATTCTATTTTGGCTAGCGTGAGACTCTTTTCTGGGAACCCTCTATAAATCCTAATATTTACTACAACATTCTTGTGTGAATCCAAAGATACATCACTTTGTAACATTGAAAAATTTCCCCTTGGGGGCTTTTCCCTCATAAGGTTTAGCTCCCGGGTCTTTAGCATGCATTTAGGACATTTTAGTTCATATTTTAACATCCTGATGGAATGAGAACTAGGTTTCTTGGAAACTAGGACCTAGGTGGACCCCTTGATCTGTACCCTACCTAAAATAGGGGGGAGGACTTGGGCTCCCGTGCCCTAGTCTTGCCCTATTTTTGGGCAGCCCCAATTTCTAGGTGTCAGTTAGTGACTATTATTGGGTCCCTTTGCTGACACGGTAAGTTTGAATTTCAAATATCTTGGGAAGAGTGCTTGTAGATGCATATATAAACATATGTAGGCATTCATTTGTAAACTAGATGATTACTAGCAAGCTATTGTGTTCTCAAGGTGATTCAAGGCTTTCTATTATGTTGCAAGAGCAGACTTGTATGTTTTGTGTGTTGATATTTGCAGATTTGAGCTTCAATCTCCTCATGGCATGAAGAGCATCTTCCTCCATGAGAGCTTCACTATAAGGTGACATATCATTGATTCCTTTGGTTTTTGGCCTCTTCCTCACAAGGGCACGCCCTCTTTGTCTGACAACAGTGTTCGGAGACTTAAGTGTTCTTCGGGGTTTGACTGAGGCAAAGCTCTAAACACCACAACCCCCAAACCAAGTCTTATGATTGTAGGTTACAGGTGTCACATTTGGGAAAGGTGGAGTTGCAGGAAGGAGTGGTAGGCATCAAGGATTTGGGATTTGAAGAAAAGATGGACAAAGGAGCACTTTCGGGACTAGGGCACTCGCTCCAGTGTCCTCTATAGATAGATTCTAGAAAACAGAAGTTACACGGTTGATCAATGTCTGAAGGAGGTCCAGATTCCATGAAAAAGTAGGTATCTTGGACTTTGGCACCCACTCTAGTGTCCCTGACTATTCCTCTTTGAAACCCCAAAAATAGGTATTTTGTAATTTGGCATTTTACTCCCGTCTACAAGAGCTTTTTCCATAATTCATTAATTTGTTGTCGTATTTGCGTAATTAAGGTTTTAATGGTCAATTGAGCATAGGAGAAGGAAAAATTGATAATTAATTCCCTAATCCAAGCTTCCCCTCATTTGCAAGTGACCTAGGGTATGATAGTGCCCACCACTCGACCCTAGATCCTTCAATGTTAGGGTGAAAGGAGGATTTTAACATCTAAGTCACAAAAGATTAACAAATCCAATTTCCACCTAAACACACTTATATAATTCATCTACCATTATGAGTTTAGATTGTTTGGAATCATGTTGTTGTTCATGGTTTCTTGTATTCTTTCTTCTAAGCTTGTAGGTTTCTAGAGGCACCGTATATTCTCTATGGCTAGATATTTCTTGAGGGAAATAGTTTTCAAGACAACAAATTCTTCTCACCATCCTTGGAAGACATATTTTCTTAACTTCATTAAGTTGGTGGTGTTTTTGTTGTTCATATTTAATCCTCCTCTCTTTTTCAACTACATCACTCTTACAATTCATCCACCATTGTGGGTTTGCAATATTGTTTTGAATCATGTTGTTCATGGTTTCATATAATCTTTCTTTGATCTTGCAGGTTTCTAGAGGCACCATCTATTATCTATGGCTAGATATTTCTTAAGGGAGATAGTTTATAAGACAACAAATTCTTCTCTCCATCTATGGAATATATATCTTCTTAACTTCATTGAGCTAGTGGTATTGTTGTTGTTCATACTTAACCCTCCTATCTTTTCCAACTCTCTTTTACCCTTTCATTTCTAAGTTTATTTGGATTTTCGTAATGTTGTCATTGTATTCTCTATCTTCTTAAATGCCACCACTAGGGTATGATAGTGCCTGCCACTCGACCCTAGATCCTTTAATGTTAGGGTGAAAGGAGGATTTTAATATCTAAGCCACAAAAGATTAACAAATCCAATTTCCACCTAAACACACTTATATAATTCATCTACCATTGTGAGTTTACATTGCTTGGAATCATGTTGTTGTTCATGGTTTCTTGTATTCTTTCTTCTAAGATTGTAGGTTTCTAGAGGCACCATATATTCTCTATGGCTAGATATTTCTTGAGGGAGATAGTTTTCAAGACAACAAATTCTTCTCACCATCCTTGGAAGACATATCTTCTTAACTTCATTAAGTTGGTGGTATTCTTGTTGTTCATACTTAACCCTCCTCTCTTTTTCAACTACATCACTCTTACAATTCATCCACCATTATGGGTTTGCAATATTGTTTTGAATCATGTTGTTGTTCATGGTTTCATATAATCTTTCTTTGATCTTGCAGGTTTCTAGAGGCACCATCTATTATCTGTGGTTAGATATTTCTTAAGGGGGATAGTTTATAAGACAAAAAATTCTTCTCTCCATCTATGAAATATATATCTTCTTAACTTCATTGAGCCAGTGGTATTGTTGTTGTTCATACTTAACCTCCTATCTTTTCCAACTCTCTTTTACCCTTTCATTTCTAAGTTTATTTGGATTTTCGTAAGGTTGTCATTGTATTCTCTATCTTCTTAAATGCCAATACTTGGATCATTATCCATTTTATTTTGGAATCTATAAAGCCTATTGTTGGCACTCTTGGATTCTCCATTCTACACATTTCTCCTCCATACACATATGACATCTAACATATTTGTAGACCTAAGATGTTAAGTGTTCATTTTATAAACATTATTACCATTCTCTAATTCTAGATACATTTAGGATTATGAAATCACACACATTATCCAACTCTAACTCATATTTCTACTAGCCTACCCATGGAAGTTGAAAGGCCAAAGATGGGCTTGAGCATTTGGCAAGCTCCCTAGCAGCCACCCCCATTCTTTCTATCTAACTATAAGTACCATTAGTGAATCAATTGCACAAAGGCTTGTTGTCCCTAACTCTCCTCTGTCTTATTTCTCTTATTAAGCTCCTAGATCATTTCCTTCATTTGGAGCATATTTATATTATTCTAGTTGTAGTTTAGTAAATATATTGTCATCTTTCAGTACTTCTCTGTGTGTTTTATTGTTATTGGAATAGGTGTTGATTTTTGTCCATACAATCTGATTCTGTGTGGAGGACCATAGTATGCTTGGATGATAGTGTAATTGTTCTATCCTCCATGAATTTCATAAGCATTTGTATTATGTCAACTCCCAAAAAACTTCCTTCAGATTCAACATTTTTCTAGGTTCCTATTTATGTCATCATTTTCTAGAATATTGCACTATATTTTTAATTATTCTAGATTGCCTTTGTACATTAGTAATAATAGTATTTCATCTAGGAAATGAGCACAACTCTTAATTGGGAAAAATACACTTAGATAAATTAGAACACTCTACTTGTTACTTTGTTGTGGATCACATTAATGTGTTTTGTTTATATCTAACAAAATAAAGAAAAATTTGAATAAAAGTACAATTAAGTTTACTACATTTCAATTCCAAAGGAGAAGAAGTTTAAGTTGGACCTCAAAGGTAAGAAATGTATCTTCATCAACTATAGTGAAGGTGTGAAATGATATAAATGTTGATAACTGAGAGGGGGGGGTGAATCAGTTATCCTAATTTTTAACTTTATGAACTTTCTTAACAGTTAATGCAACATCAAATCAAATAAGCAAGCATAATCATGAAATGGAAATAGCACCAATACACATGACACAATGATTTTGATGTGGAAACCCTATTAAGGGAAAAAACCATGGGGTGATTAACCCAAGATATTATTCTCTATTAGAAGAATAGATAGAACAAAAATGGCACTTGCCAATTAGGGCTTACTGCCTGAGCACACTGCTCACAAGAGGCTCACTGCCTACAAGAGACTCAATGTATACAAGAAAGGAAGGTAACTTAGTGTTTGAACTGATGAGAAGCATCTACTCATGCTGAGGTTCAGTTCCAGTTGAGCTCAATAAACTGATCTGCTGCACTTCATTCTTGCTCTCTTTTGATGCCGTTGTACTATCACATTCCGGACCTGTCTTGTTGTTTTCACTCTGCTTTTCTGCTTTTCTTCGCACCACACAATGCACACACACACCTTCACATCTAAATCCATCATATATATATATATATATATATATATCCGCACAAGTGATTTCAACACTTTTCTAGTCGGCATCCGGAACAGTCAATATTATCCCAAATTCTGGTCTATCAGCTGAATCCTTGCATACCAAGTAATGTGGATCAAGGATATGCTTGTAGAAGTCTTCAATCATGTCGGCCATTCAAGAATGATACCCCAAGAATCTTGGTCATTAGCAATATCTCTTCCGGATTTGGATTTGACACTCTGCAAGTACAGTTCTTCCTCTGTCTACTCTATCAAACAGAAACCCAACACTCAAGTGCTCATATCTCTTCACCCTTTCATCACCAGAGGCTAAATCCTTGTAATCTATTAGTCAAGGTACTCCTCTTGACTTTCCCAAATCTGCACTTCATTGAAATACTTCCTCTGAGAGATCTGGACCTGACTGTCGGACCTTGTTGACTGCTCTGTTCTTGCTTACCGGATCATAACACTTCCTCAATCTAACTTCCGGTAGAGACTCATCATGTCTTGCGAATGTGTGGGATAACCTTTATTGCCATCAATGACAACATTCATGAATCCATATAGTGTCTCTTGCCAACAATCTACCCCTTTGGCATTGATGGCAACACTTAATGAAAAATGACTAAGTGTCACACTATACTCCCCCTTGGCCGATGCTCTATCTCTATGTACATTTTTTGGAGCTCCCCCTTAGCTGGATTCCTCATTTTTCACTGCTCATCACTCCCCCTTTGACATCAATGGCAAAGGGTGGGGTCCGCACACCAAAATTTTCAAAAATTAATCTATACTTAGTCGCATAAGTATATCATCCGATTGTACTCTACATATACTTTAGTATGTCTGCAAAAGTGTTTTTCAATTGTACAACTTCGGTTGCCCAACTTAGCTTCATCCTGTCCAAAATTGATATGTGACCACTCAACAGGAATGCAAAAGCTTTTGCCTTCTTCATATCTGTTGGATCATTTGTCTTGGCTGTGGTTTGAGCATCACTTAGGGCCTCATGCATAGCCTCCAACTTGGGAATGATTATTCTTCTAAGTTCATTTAACCTGCTGATTCTGATTTTCTTTTCTTTCTCTAGCTTCTTAATTTCATCCAAGACTGCATTAGTCTGACATTCTTGATTTACTATGGATGAGGTAAGTGGATCAAAATTTTGAGAAAGTTTTGTTAGTTTGATCTCCTATTCTTTCATTTTCTTCTCAATCTCCATTGTTGCTTTGGACCATGATAGACAAAATTTATATATTTCCCCGCCATCTTTAAGAGCATTTTCTAAGATCTTTATCCCTATATCCATATTTCTTCTATCATTTGATAGTAGACTTAGTATTTTAGAGAATCTTTTATCCAAAAACTCTTTCCAGACCTTTTCCTCAGCTGATTTCTCTAAGGACTCAAAATGAGTGCTAACTGAACTAACAAGAGACTTAAGATTACCTGATGAGGAAGCTGATGAATCCTTCAGAAAGGATGGCATGATCTTTTCAAGCACACCAGATGTAGCTTCTATAAGCTCACAATCTTCCATGTGAGACTTCAAGAGTTTTTCTTTTTCCTTTGCATTAGCAAATGAAGCTATCTTCATTGTTTGTATCAGGGAAAGAGAATCAAAATCAAATGGTCCTAGTAGAAGTTCTGGATCATCAATCTCCATTGTCTCTTTATTTAAGAATTCTTTGACAATTTCTGCAGTGTCTCTTGTTGGAGACAGAGTTTTCTTTTCTTTTGCAGTTTTAGAGCTGTCATCTTCTTTTCCCTTCACTTCTTTTTCTTTCTCCTCTATTCTTTCTTCTCCTTTCGATCTAGAGTCAGCAGGGGAAACCAGAGGAGTAATGTTTGTTTGTTCATGGGCCACCTCTTCCGGAGAAGAGGATTCCAAGCCCTTATCTTCACTGGTGTCCATTACTTCTTCTGTCATTGCCTCAGTAGATCCTTCTTCAACACTAGTGGCTGAGGGATCAACACCTAAGTCCTCTATAACATGAAGATTGAATCTTTTAGAGGCATTCAGGAGGATCTCTTTTGTTTCGTTTGCCACTTTATCAGTTTCTCCAAGCATGAGCTGATTCATTCTAGCTTTGCTCTGGAACTCATCCTTGCAATCTTTGAAGATCATATTCATTTGTTTCTGAGTGATTGAAGGATAGAGCTGAATAGCTATCTGCTCCCGAATTTCTAGATCTTTGGCTTGGGCATTGTTCTTCCTTAGTTCAAGTTCCTTCTCTAAGCTTTTGGGGATCAGAGATATAATTTCAATAAATGCTTTGTTGTAGATGTTTAGATACCTGACTATGGCATCTTGCAATATCTTTTGATCAACTTCACCATAATCATCATAGAATTCAACCATTGGATGAAGATTTCCATCCACAGTAACTAATTTGATGATGTCATCAATGCAAAGAGTGGGTTTTTCAACAAATTCCTCTGCCTTTTCTTCTTCACTTTGACCGGTAGTGGATTCTTTGGATACTTTCTTCCTCTTCTTTATTTTCTTTACTTCCTCATCTGATTCTGTCTCTTCTTCATCCTTTTGGCTAGTGTAAGACCTTGTTGCCTTTTTCTTGGTTCTTATCTCTGCTTTACCGGATGATTTTTCTTTCAGTTTATAATCCTTTGAACTTTTAGCAATTGTAGGTGTAGAGCTCTTAAAAGATCTAGTCCGAGAGGGGGCATCTACCAGAGCACTTTCTTTTTTAGTTTCTTGCTTTTCTTTCTCTGCCCTTTCCATTTTCTCTCTGTTTGCATCTAGTGCCTCTTTTGAGATGCTAAAACTTTTGGCAATGTTTTCTACTTCTTTTCTTGCCTTTCTTTTCATCTCTGGTTGCCTTAGCTCAACATGGATCTTCACACTTAGTTCTTCAAAGGTTCCAACCCTTTCTGCCTTGGGATCCTTTGGTTGACTCAGCATGTGCTGAACATGCAGCTCCACGATGTTCTCATCCACCTCATACCCCATTGGCATGATCCACATTATTCTTAGTTCCACTGCCTCCATTAGACACTGATTGGTCTCTACCATAAAGCATACTGTGTCTTTGTATTTCTCAACTAGAGATTGGGGAATTCTCTCTCTAGCTTGCATCATGTTCTGGAAGTTTTTGAAGAAACCCCAGAGAGCTGAGTTTTGTGCTTTGTCATCACCAAGTCCATGCAAATAATCCTTGATTTATATGGCAACCGGTATGTCATTCTGCCATACCCATCCACTGGATCTGGGTAGCTCATTCATAAAGTAGAAGAATAAACAGAGTATTAGGCTACCAAATTTGAAGGAATTCTTCTTATCCTTCTTTATCTTTTGCAGGTTCTCCAAGAGTTGGTTTAGAAGGAGCTGACAAAGATCGTAGTCCACATTCTTTCTTAACATTTCATAAGCAGTGTAGATAGCAGTTCCAGGTACTAAATTCTCCCTGCTAGAATGATATATCTTGTATACAATGATCATGGAGGCAAACTTGACATCTAGATCATTGATGTCATCTACTGTCATTGTTCTTTTGTCAAACTTTGATCCAGTAGCCTCACTCACAGTTTGATTCTTGATAGATTTAAGAACAAGAATCCCACTAGATAAGTGCACTCCAGTAACTGCCCTAATGGCATCTTTTGTGATCTTCAATGGTCCATTTAACCATATGAAGTTGTCATGTATTCTGCTCAAAATATACCTGACCCATTCATCCTCGGCAAAACAAGCGAAGTGTATGCATTGTGCAAAGTGCTTGTCCCAGAAGGCCTTGAATTGGGGTTTGAGCTCAAATGAATCATCTATTAGTTGTTTGTGGTAGATATCCCTCAATTTGAACTCTCTGAATTCTTCAATGTTTGTGTGAATGTAAACCCTAATATCTTCTGTATGTAATACACCATGCGGTACATTAGAAAATGCTCCTAGGGAATCTACTTCCAAAGATTTGTAGGGATGTTTCTTGAATTTGGGGTGAGGCCTATCAGTGATCTTCACTATATTCGAAGTAGTCATCATTCAAGGTTTTAACAAAGAGATATTTGATAATGGAAAATACCTTTTGCGCTTGTAGGGTTCGCGGAGTGAACTTGAATGATTTGCTGATTAAATCAACTCCAAAGGTTGGTCTTTGAGAAGTTTGAAGCAATTTGTTGCAAATCTCTCCTTTCTTTCTTTTCAAATGCAAATGTGCAAATGACGAGCACATGAGCCCTTTTAATTGCAAGAAAAACCCTAAATTCATACTACAATAAATGCACAACTTAAGTTATTCTAGTTGCTCTATTCTTCTTATTCTGAAATAGATCTCTTTCCAGATCACTGTAATATGCTTAGAGTTATTCTTGGTGATTAACAATGAGCTTTCTTTCTTTCCTCAACCATTTGATTTGTCCGCAGATCAAGATGTCTCAATTTTAGAATCACACCGGACCAAACTTGTAAGAAACCTGCTTTTACCAAAAGTCTGTTAAACCGGATCTATCTGAAGGGATTAGACTCTTTAAATCTTCATGCGGATATTTCAAATCTTTACCATGGCTTATTTGGGTGTTTCTCTAAAAACCCTTTGATCTGCAGCCTTTCATGTGTCGATAACAGGCACAAATTGACTAGCTGGGGGAATTGATTTTTCTTTTGTTACTCCCCTTGAGCCAAAGCCCATCTATTCAATTTCTGGAAGGAATATCAGCACCAGATTCTGGTGCAGATCCATCCGCTACAATCTTTGTACTTTTCTTTACCCAAATCTTGTTCATCTCACTTTTAACTTCATCCGCATTCACTTTTTCTTTTTCTTTGTCTTGATTCTAATTATGATGCACCGGACCCCTTCTATCCTGATTCTTGCTTCTACAGAATTTGGCAATATGACCGGATCTATTGCAATTGTAGCAAACAACATTTCTTTGCATATTTGACTGATATCCTTTTGATCTACATTGATTAGCCATATGACCTACTCTATTGCATGCATAGCATCTGCCATGGAATGAAATGTTCATTTGCATATTTCTACATTCATGAGATTTGTGACCATACCTTTTGCAGTTAAAGCACTGTCCGGAGAAGGATGAATTAGTTTGATTCATTCTCTTTCTGCATTGATTAGCTTTGTGACCAAAGTTATTGCAGTTGTGGCGGTATCCATTGAAGGATGGATATCTTTGAGCATTGGGTTGCCTTACCAGAGGTCTTCTAGGCTTGTCCTTTGGATTTCCTGATGCAAAATTCTTCTGACCGGATCCAGAGTTTTCACCTTTCTCATATCCTAAACTACGCTTGTCATCTACCCTCTTTTGGCTTTCAAGAAGAACTTCAAGTTGAGCAGAACTTATCTTGAACTTCTCTTTGTATTCATTTGTTGTTTGAAGATCCTTTTTAAGAATGTCAATTTGATCCTCAAGTTTTTCTTCATTATCTCTAGCATCTTCAAGATCAGATTCAAGATGTCTGATTATTCTATCCATCTTGTGGCAGTCTTCTGATTTCTCCTTGAGAGATTGTCTTAGATCATCTTCAGTCTTTCTTTTTTCTTCAATTTCTTGGGTGAATTTCATAACTCCTAATTCCATTTCATGTCTTACCATAATGACCTCTTTTGACAATTTTTCACATAACTTAGTTTTCTCCTTCAGGTCTTCATTTGTATCATTTGCTTCACCTTGACTTGCTAATTGCTGAAGTAGTTCCTTTCTCTTCTTGATGGAGATGCTTAGTTTCCCTTTTAATTCATTTATGAAATCATCAGCCTGTTTAAGTCTTTCCTTCAATTCATTAACTTTAGAGTTTGAATGTTCAAGATCATCTAGGGTAGACTGAAGTTGTTCCCTCAAACCATACATATCCATTTGAATTTTCAGATCTTCCTCAAGCTGTTAGGCTCTATTTAGAGGAACTTAGCTCTGATACCAATTGTTGATAACTGAGAGGGGGGTGAATCAGTTATCCTAATTTTTAACTTTCTAAACTTTCTTAACAGTTAATGCAACATCAAATCAAATAAGCAAGCATAATCATGAAATGGAAATAACACCAATACACATGACACAATGATTTTGACGTGGAAACCCTGTTAAGGGAAAAAAACATGAGGTGATTAACCCAAGATATTATTCTCTGTTAGAAGAATAGATAGAACAAAAATGGCACTTGCCAATTAGGGCTCACTGCCCGAGTACACTGCTCACAAGAGACTCATTGTCTACTAGAAAGGAAGGTAACTCAATGTTTGAACTGATGAGAAGCATCTACTCATGCTGAGGTTTAGTTCTAGTTGAGCTCAATAAACTGAGCTACTACACTTCATTCTTGCTCTCTTTTGATGCTGTTGTATTGTCACATTTCGGACCTGTCTTGCTATTTTCACTCTGCTTTTCTGCTTTTCTTCACACCACACAATGCACACACACACCTTCACATCTAAATCCATCTTATATATATATATATATATCTGCATAAATGATTTCAACACTTTTCTAGTCGACATCTGAAATAGTCAATATTATCCCAAATTCTGGTCTGTCAGCTAAATCCTTGCATACCAAGTAATGCGGATCAAGGATATGCTTGTAGAAGTCTTCAATCATGTCAGCCAATCATGAATGATACCTCAAGAAACTTGGTCATTAGCAATATCTCTTCCAGATTTGGATCTGACACTCTGCCAGTACAGTCCTTCCTCTGTCTACTCTGTCAAACAAGAACCCAACACTCAAGTGCTCATATCTCTTCACCCTTTCATCACCAGAGGCTAAATCCTTGTAATCTATTAGTCAGGGTACTCCTCTTGACTTTCCCAAATCTGCACTTCACTGAAATACTTCCTCTGAGAGATTTGGACCTGATTGTCAGACCTTACTGACTGCTCTGTTCTTGCTTACCGGATCATAACACTTCTTCAATCTAACTTCTGGTAGAGACTCATCATGTCTTACAGATGTGTGGGATAACCTTTGTTGCCATCAATGACAACATTAATGAATCCATATAGTGTCTCTTGCCAACAATAAACTTTGGAATCTTCAATTGGGAAGACAATATATAGTCAAGATTTGATCTTTAAAGACATTAAGTATTCTCCCATTGAGTAACCTAGAGAGGAAGAGAAAAAGGTGGTGCAATTTGAGCCAAGGTCTAAGGAAACTACATTTGAGGATGAACCAAGGTTCAAGAAAGACCAATAGTGGAAAGTGGTTCTAATGAGGAAGTGGAGGATCCTATCACTTCACTCTTAAGAAGGTCAACTCAAAACAAGAAGCAACCTAAAAGGTATTCCTCATCTGATTTTTATTATATTTTTACATTGTTTTCTAGTGATGATGAACCTAGAACTATGAGGGAAGTGGTAGAATCGAAGGAGAGTAAATTTTGGGAGAAGGCCTTGGATGAGGAGATGATAAATCCCTAGATAAGAATCAAACTTAGGAATTGGTGTAGTTTCTTGAAGGAAGGAAACTTGTTGGATGTAAATATGTCTTCAAGAAAATGTTTAGTGTTGATGGAAAGGTTGAAAAAAGAAAGGCATAATAATGGGTTGGCAAGGGTTATTCATAGACCTCGAGTGAATTTATTTTGGTTAAATTTTCTCTATTGTTGCAAAACCAACTTCCATTAGATTGTTATTATTTGTGGCTCTTTCTTATAAACTAGAGTTCAAGTAAATGGATGTTAAGATGGTATTTTTGCATGTATATTTGGAGGAGAAAATTGACATAAAACAACTTGAGCACCTTGTGGAAAAGAGCAAGGAAATTTTGTTTTGTGGGTTGAAAAACCTCTCTATGGGGTAAGCGCACAAAGATGGAGACCAAAAAGTGGTCAAAAATATTTTTGAGAGAAAATATGACATAATGCATGCACATTATAACTATCAAAAATAAAGAAAACATTTACACCTTATGTCTTCTTTTAAACTTTTACACATGCACATTATAACACACATGCATTCAAGTTGAATTTCTTAGGAATTCCACTCCTTAGGCCTAGATTTGGTTTGGATATCTGAGCCTAAGGGTTAGACTTATATGTAGTGTCACCAAATCCATGTTTTGTAAAACACATCAAAAATCATACAAATGGAAAGCATGCTCGCCATCAAGTGCATACTTTAAGATAATATTCTAAAAAAACACCACTACAATTTCAAACTCCATTATAGCTTTCTAACCATGTATTTTTATAAAATAAAAATACAATAAGGTTTTTGTCTTTAATTACTTTAAAATAGTGTCTTCATTTTTTGCCAAAACACATGTATTGATTTTTGTCCATGTTTTCAAATTAGGGGAAATTCACATATAAAATGAGCCTCCTAAAGATGACATCATCAAAATAATGAGCTAAGAAAAATCAATTAAAAGATGACATCAAATATCATCCAAAATAAAAATATAATCATTTATTTTATTACATTAAATTTTCTAAAACCCTTGAATTAACTCACTAAAGTTAATTTGACTCTATATATCTTACTCCATCTCAATTATCTTTCTATTTGTTTTCTAGATTAATCATTCTATTTTTTAGAACTTGCAAAATCTCTAGAGTTTAAGGTTCTTGTTTTTGAACTATTTCCCCACATTCCAAAGATTTATGTTTCAATCCTCAAGTTTTAGGAATTAAGATTCTAATTTGTTGGTGACTTGTATTAATTAGTTGTATTTTCTTAAGTCACCCAAGTTATGCCCCATTCATCGTGTGTTTACCAACCCCTCCACTAGTGTTATGGACTAATGCCTTTATTTTATTTGGAAGCCTAATGGATGTGCCCAAGTGCTTGAAGTTATTTGTAGTAATGAGGTGGGCCCATGGCTTTCAAGGATGAAGTTTCATAGAGGGTGTCCACTTGTTGAGCCCACGCCAATCTTCAATGCTTTGTATTTTGGCATCTAATACAGGAGCATCGTGCTACCATGTGTCAATGGGCCCCGCTAGGTTGTTTGTGAGGGAGAAGTTTTAAGGGCCATCAGCCATTTGTCATAGATGATCCTTTCATTTAGGGGTTACATCTGATCACTGTGAACATGTGGCCACACTCTAGTATTGTACCAAGCTTCATTTCAAACAGAGCCTCATTATGTAGTTGTTTCTTGAGGTTTGTGGGTATGCGACTCTGTGACACATGTCCCTTATACAGAAATGAGCCCAACTACTGGAATTTGTTGCATGTGTAGGCCGTGGATCTTAGTTTCATGTAGAATCAATGGTCTATATTCAAAATGTCTCCAGATTGTGACACATAAAGAAACTGTTTCACTCTCTTGAAGATTTATTTCTATAAGTAATGTGGCATTTAATTTGAAGTGACTGTCATTGAGCCCAAAACCCCAATTGAACTATGAGGCATGCATGCATTAATTTATGCATTTAATGATATCTTTAATGGATTTGATTTTTGAGTTGTGAGATTGAGCAATTTGAAGTATCTGAAGCATGTTTTTTGCCCTATCTCTTTGTGATGGCAGCCTTAGGATGTCATTATGTGATCAGGATACAAAATTTTACAACAATGTCTCGAGCCTTAATTGTATCCATCACATAGGAGCCAGGTAGATCCAATTCAGTGCAATGTCAGTAACAAATGAATTATTTGGATCCAAGTCAGAATTAGATAGTCCAATGAGGAAAATTGAAATTGATTTCAGTGCCTAGTATGAGGTCCATGTTAGCAAGTGGGCAAGGTTTATAGGAGGCAAGTGGCTTGAAAATGGAACATGTCACCTAGGCATTGTTACTCAAGTTTTGTGTTGTGTTCCTTAAGTCTTAATTTTTATCCTATTTATTTAACTAGGGTCATCTTGTACCTTTTTCTATTTGGTTATCTTTGTGAAAAGTTTCTAAGTGAAAAAAATCCTTGTGTCTTTGTCGGCAATTTTGTGTGTTCACGAACCCACTAATATAGCGATGATAATCCAAGGGCTTATCAATGTGTTCTTTATTGATGTATGCCATTCTCTGCAAACTTGATTTTTCCACCTTTCCTTGTCAGTTCTTAAGTTCATGAATCTCCCAGTTGGGAGATGACCCCTTCCTTATAAGCTTATACTGTAAATACATGTTCTTGCCAATATAGAAAGTTTGTCTAACTCACATCGCTCGTTTTGAGAGCTTGTGAACTTTAAGTTTGTCGATGAGTGGAATTTTTGATGAACGTGTACAATATGAAGATCTCTCAAAAGTAAATTGGAGTAACATCTAATTCACAATCAAATTGGTTCATCGGTGAAAGAGTTGGCCGATAGCTAACATTTCTGAAAAAGAAAGTTCATCAACTAAATTAATAAAGTAACCAATTTAGAATGGTTTATGATGATAATGACATTTATTACAAAACCACATTAATTAGGCTCATCTCATTCCCTAATTCTTTAATATAAACATGTTGAGATTTATTATGTATTGCCTTTTGGAGCCCGCATTTTCCATAACAACTAGAGATGGTCTTCTACAGTCAACTTGTCTTAACTTGCAACTATTATAGTGATTGAGGTAAGTCCATTTCCTTGCCACTCTTTCCATTTAAGTTTTGTATTGCTTGAAGCTGCTTGGAAGAGGTGTAGTGTTACTATTACAAGTTCATATCTACTAAATGTATTACATACCTGTTTTCTTCATAAATTCCCCTACTCCCCATGGTAAATCAATCCCTCTTAAGAGCCATTAACTTCACGATTTGGTGGTTGGTTAAGTTTGAAAATATGAAATTTAAATATCAAGGGTTGGATGTCTCTTTCGTAATTGAGAACAAGCTTGCGGAAATTAAGGATACTGACATGGGGCATGTGGCTTTGAAGGATTTTTGGATTTGAATGAATGCCAATCCTAGAGAACCCATAGCTGAGTTCACATTTTCAAGTGGAATCACTCATGCTGGGGGTTTTCCTTCTCCTGTGTAGTGCTCAAACCTAGTATTGGCTTGTATTGAGAATTATCATGTAGATTCCCAACAAGTTAGAATAGTGAACAATGATCTAGTGGTAAAATTAGATGTTGAATCCATTAGCAACACTTTCAAATTACCGGTATGGGAAGAATATGTTGACATATCCATGGAAACCAGATGGAAATATTATGTAGATAAAAAGAACTGGTGCAAGACTTCCATTACCACAACTTGGCTTAAGAAAGAAAAGAAAGGGAAGTCACAACTTCCAAAGAATCTAATCATGGCTCTTTTCAAAGATGATATTTATGATATAATTACTCTTCTACATAGAGTGGTGGGAAGTGTAGATTCTAATGAGTTCGTAGACTAGATGTGCCAGTTAATACTGGTTATTTGTACGGGAGAGAAACATATCAATTGGGCCAAGATTATTAGAGATCATCTGCATGATCAACTAGTTAATTTTTGAAGGAAGAATCAATTCCATATGTGCTCTTACTTTTCTATATTTTGGCCAATACACAAAGGGTTTGGCCCAGTTTAAAGAATTCAGTTACCTCCACTAATGATACACAAGTGTATGATTACTATCCTCAGCTAAAAGAGGCAATTGGTAACAGGGATTACATAAGGGTTAACAATGCCTTCCTAATGTTTAATGTGAAGAAAATATATGGAAATCATAAAGTTAGAATTTCAATAGAAATGGCAAATCTATTTGTTCAATTTGGGAGCTACTTCATCTAATTTGACAAGTTTACTTATATAAGAGTCAGTGGTTTTAAACAGTCTCCCTATAAACTTCCCAGATATGTCACATATTATATTATACTCTTGGAAATATGTAGACAAATGTCTCAAGCTAGCAAGAAGTACCATGATTAAAAGAAGGGGTATTTAGAAAGGAAGCTAGGTGTGTAGAAATTGCTTCCTACACTAATCTAATGAGGAGAGGGCTATGCAAATTCAAATTAATCCTTACAACTACAGCAACATAGAACATCTAAATGAGATATTGCAGCAATACACAAGAACTAGAAAGAAGATAGAAGAAGAGAGACAAAGATTTACGATGGGGAAAACCATTATCGGGTGAAAAACCCCACACTCAAAAACCTGCACAATGTATTAACAAATCTAAAAGTTGTTTACAATACACTTACAATGTAAGCTTCGAATGGTCTTTGACACTCATGTCTAGAGTCAATCCAGTAGCATAACAGTACCTGTAAACCTGTGATGCTTCTTTACCTCCAAGCACCTATTTATATAGAAAATATAAGGCAATATTGGACCTATCTTGGGATGGGTGTCCAACTTGGCCTCATGGCCAAAATCCCATGTCTAAGAACACTTGGTCAACATTGGAGAATGTGCCTGACACTTGTCCATAGCTCCCATCCAAAAGAGGTCACCTATTTCCAAAATGAGCTATGACAGATGCTCTTACGACACATACGACCATCATAGAATATGTCATAGCAGTTACAACTTACAGTTGTAAGAGAATCTATCATACATAGGCTATAAATAGCATATTCTCTTACAACATGTCATAGTCCACCTTGGGGCACCCAAATATGCCATTTTCCAAGATGCTTCATGACACATGTCTTCACCTGTCTTACATGCTTCTATTTTTGACTCTTACATGTCATAGCTTCATCATAGGAATCTGTCATAACTGTTTCGGTCAAACATTCCCTTACACAACAGGAAAGATGCTGACACATGGAAAAATGCTACTACCACAAAGTGGGACACTTATCTCCTCATGTGAGGACAAAATTACAAGTTGTCATCTTCCATGTAGGATGACACATCACCGTGCCACATCCCACAACATGACAATATAGAATTTACAATTTATTTACAACATAGACAATTAATTAATATATACAAACATAAATAATGCAAGGAATTACCAAGGTTGAGACACCTTAATTCCCAACATTCTGGTGCAGGAGCTTCAATTTTTGACCATAGCATTTTATGATCTTGGTATTTTGGTTTTACCTAAGGCTTTGAAATCCATTTTCCATGCTTTGTAATAAGGACTTAGTCTATTTTGTTTGACTAGTCCACTAAGTGGTTGATAAAACCTATTTTCTAGGACTATTTTTTTTAGAAACTTGTTTTTTCAAGAAAACTACCTTTTTTCCATCGATTTTCTGCCTTCATGGGCAGTTGTATGGACAGAATAGGAAGTGCAAGAGTTGGGGAAACTTCCTATAAACTTGGTTCTATTTTAACATGCCAAATATGAATAAAAAAAGGAAGGAGTTTGTTAAGAAAAACTTTTTTTTTATGTTTTTTGGTGAAAACAGCTATCTTGTACGACTGGTACGGATTGTAGAGGAGCCATGTTCTGAGAATTATTGAAGTGGATCAAGTTACCTTTCATTTGCATTGGTTTGGAGTTTTTGAAACATTTTTATTGTCTTCTTTGATTCCATTGTTTGCAGATTGGTTTCTAACCCTCCATAGCTAGGGTTTGTTGACAAAATGCTTCATTCTTCCTCTGCCCTTTGATGGTGGTCACCCATTTCTAGGTGGGATGGAGGAAGATAAAGTAGATTTAATGTTTTCTTATGATTGGCAGTTTGACTCCTTCTCTGCAAGATGTAAGGCATGTATCTAGCTAGTCTCATTAGTGACTAGTTGAGAAATTGGAGGAGGGTTGTTTTATGACAGTGAAGACAGTGATTTGTTTTGACAAATTCAAAGTGAAGTCTGTGTTTGTTGGTGGAGATTGACTAGTATAGGACTTGGTATATCTTGTGCAGGCATAATAGATGCATTTCCTTCTTCATTTCTTACAATTTAGACCCTTATCATCAAGGAAAAGATAGTTTATTGTTTTCAAGCACCTACAGTATGGTACGGTACTACATGTGTGGATGAAAGTACATATTTTTGATGAGTATTTGAATATGGATTTAGTGGTGTAGGACATGTGGAGTTATAAACATATAAGGTGGTCTTAAACATCTCTTTGACTACAGAGTTAACCTTCTTAAAATGTTATCTTCTTGTGACAGTCATAGACAGTCAAGGTTTTCTATCAGGGTAAATACATGAGTACGGTATTGGTTAGTGATTTCATGACCTTGGGTAGGTGTATGTTAAATTGGTTTGGAGATCTTGTTGATAAGGAGTCATTACTATTCTAGTTATTCACAAAGGCTAAAACTGTCATGTTGACACTGTCATGTTGACACTGTCATAGAATAGCCACCTAGTGATTTGTTGTCCCCTGTCCTGTATAGTACAGTGTGAGTCTACATGTAAGAAATTAGTTTCTTTTCACATTTGGTATTTGGTTTGCATTAGGCACTGATGGTCATTTGAGACCTATGAGAGGTTATTGAGGGTTTGATCAATGTTTAGGTTCCAAGGAATGAGTCAACCTAGAACCTTGTTTTTATGATAGTCATACTCAGTTTGCTATCCACTGTTGTGTTCAGGAGTAGAATATAGTTTATTGGTCAGTGACCTTGTCCCATGCATATCAAATATAAGTGTATATTAAATGGATGTTGTTACCTATGTTGGTAGGGGTATTGGTAGTAGATGTTGGGCTCTTGAAGGTGGGTTGTGCTTCTAAGTTGGGTTGAGCTGTGACTCCCCAAAGTGAGTGGTGAATAGTCTGAAGGATGACACCAGAGGGTGATCCTAGGCTAAGTTGATTCCTAGAGCAGCCTTGTGAGGCTTGTAAACAAAAACACCTTGTATACCTTTTGGAGAAAGTTGAGTGAACTTCTTCAATCTCTACCTTACCTCTGCATCACATTCTCCCACTTGTTGAACACTTTGTAAGAGCTAATAGAATAACAGGATTTAATTGCTATAGGTAGAGAGGCCATTAGACTCTGAACACCATCTGAACTTCTCTATGCCCACTGGTTTCATCAATGCATCTACAACATTCTTCAAAGTATCTACCTTCTCCAAATTTATCTTTGTATCCTCAATCATGTCTCGCATGAAGTGAAACTGAACATCAATGTGCTTTGTTCTAGCATGGAAAGTTAGATTCTTCACAAGGCAAATTGCACTCTGACTATCACAACTGATCGTGATATGACCTGCATCAACTCCAATATATGAACACAATATCTTAAGCCAAATGGCTTCCTTAAAAGCATGAGTTGCTATAATATACTCAGCTTCTGTTGTGGACAAAGCAACAATAGGTTGTCGCTTACTCATCCAACTAATAGCACCACCAAATAGTGTAAACACATAAGCATTGGTGGATCTCCTGCTATCAATGTCACCTACCCAATCTGAATCCACAAATCCATGAATATCAACAGAATGCAAAGGTCCTGTAACATTACCATGATAGTATATGGAATACTTGGAAGTACCCCTCAAATATCTAAACACTCGCTTAACTACATCCCAATGAGCCTGTCTAGGATTAGCCATAAATTGAATAAGGACTCCCACTGCTTGGGCAATGTCTGGTCTTGTATAGACCATAGCATACATCAAACTGCCAACAACACTAGCATAAGGTACTCTGCTCATGTCCTCCACCTCACTAGGAAATTTTACACAATCCTCAATAGACAACTTTGTCCCCAAAGAAACGGGAACACACAATGGTCTACAATCTTCCATGTTGAACCTGTCCAACACAGTCTTCACATACTTACTATGGCTTAACCAAAGCTTTCTGTTGGTTCTAACTCTTCTAATTTGGACATTCCTAGAATGTACCTGGTTGCCCCTAAATCATTCATTTCAAACTATTCTGACAACTGAGATTTGAAATCAGAAATCATATTCTTACCCTTCCCAATGAGCAACATATCATCAACATACAATGCAATAATGAGAATACGATCACCATCAAACTTACATAGTGATCTGATTTTGATCTCACAAATCCAATTGTAAACACAAAGGCATTAAACTTCAAGTACCATCTCCTATGGGATTGCTTCAAACCATACAAAGACTTTTTAAGTTTGCAAATCAAATTGACATGTAGATTTCTTCCTCCAAATCACCATGAAGGAAAGTTGTTTTCACATCAATCTGTTTTACCTCTAAGTCATAAGCTGCTGCAAGAGACAACAGGAATCAAATGGATGTCAACTTTGCAATGGGAGAGAAGATCTCACCATAATCTATACCCTCCACTTGTGAATACCCCTTTGCAACCAATCTGGCCTTATACTTCTCAACACTACCATCTGCACCAAATTTCTTCTTGAACATCCATTTGCATCCAACGGGTTTCCATCCAAGAGGCAAAGGCACCAAGTCCCAAGTTTGATTCTTTTCCAAAGAAGCCATTTCATCCTCCATGGTCCTTCTAGTAACCTACATCTTTCATGTCCATAGCCTCTGATACAGTTCTAGGTTCATCATTGTTAGTAAGCAATGCAAAAGCACAACTAGAATCAAGCAATGTAAAACGAAACCTTTCAGGTTGCTTTCTTATCTGTGTAGACCTCCTCAAGAGGTGAGGTTGAGGTTTAGCTTCTTCATCTGAGCTTTCAGAGCTACTAGATCTCTCCTCATCATCAGGTCCAACATTGTCTTTTTGTTCAGTCTTCTCAGGGGTAGCAGGAAACTGAACAACATCGTCTTTCTTTTCTTTTTCTTATGGCTGTAAAATAGTGGAAGAAGGTGTAAGCTCTTTGAAGATGACACTTCTACTATACAACACTTTTTCAGCCACAGGGTCCCAAATCTTGTATCCTTTCACACTGACACCATAGCTAATGAAGATACACTTAACAACCTTGTTCTCTAATTTTGACCACTTCTCCCTAGGCACATGTGCATATGCCTCACAACCAAAAACATGAAGATGCCTTATTGAAGGCTTTCTACCAAACCACACCTCCATGGGTGTCTTTCCAACAAGAGTTGATGTAGGAGATCTATTAACAAGATAGCAAGCAGTGGTAATAGCTTCAGCCCAAAACTTTTGTTCTAGGCCAACTCCACTAAGCATACTCCTAGTCTTCTCCATTAGTGTCCTATTCATCCTTTCTACAACTCCATTTTGTGGCGGGGTGTATGGAGTTGTCTTATGTCTTTCAATCCCAAGTTCCTTGTAATATTTATTGAATTATGTAGAACAGAACTGACCGCCGTTGTCAATTCTCAAACACTTAATCTTTTTAATAGTCTAATTTTTAGAAAAGGCCTTAAACTCCTTAAACTTACTATATACTTCAGATTTGCTTCTAAGAAAATAAATCCATGTCCTTCTACTATAATCATCTATGAAAGATAAAAAAATATACAAATTTTGATAATGAAGGAACATTAACATGACCAAATACATCAGAATGAACAAGGTCCAACACACCAGAAGACTTGTGAGAACTCGAATAAAATTAAACACGGTTTTGTTTCCCATATATGCAATGTTCGCAAAAGTTGAACTCAAGATTACAATAATCTAACCCCTCAATGAAGTTTTTATTTTTCAGGGTACGCAGACCCTTCTCACCAATGTGGCCAAATCTCTTATGCCATAACATTGTCTTTTCAGCAGGAAGTTTAACTTCCAAGGCATGATTACAAACAACAGAACTAGAAACAACATATCTCTTAACTGCTGCCCTCTTCCTTGAATCAGAAGAACTATTACATTGTGAAATGCATGCCTCTAGCTGAAATAGAGTACCTCTCCTAGTACCCTTAGAAAGCACCATAGCTCCTCTAGTCATCTTTCATCCTTCTTTTTGAAAAGACAACCTACACACCTACATCATTCAAACTACTTACAGAAAATAGGTTCCATGCTAAGCCTAGGATATGCATAACCCCAGAGATCCCCTTCACTCTACCATCAGGGAATCAGATAGAGACTCTTCCACAACCAACAATCTTCAGATGAGAGTCGTCACCCAAGTACACCTTTCCACCATCGAACTTCTCACACTTAGTGAACTAGTCACGATGCAAGGTCATGTGAAATAATGTACCAAATTCAATCAGCCACACATCATCAGATGCATGAGTTGTCAGGGCTGCGATGAAAGCATCACCATCATCTTGTGATTTGTCAGAATCTGAATCTAGGGTCTTCTTCTTCTTTTTATTTTCTTCTTTGCATTCCTTTTAGAAATACCCAAATTTACCACAGTTCCAACAAATAGCCTTGGACTTTCTAGGAGATTTGGATCTCCCACAGGATTTGGATTTACCCTTCTCAACTTTCTTGTCCTTCTTTTTCCCTTTCTCCTTGAGTCTTCCACAAACTGCAAGAGCCTCTTTGGCTGCATCAGAAGACTTTCTCCGCATCTCTTTGGATAACAGTGAATAAACCACTTCATCCATTTTGAATGTGGATGTGGTGCTTCCAATAGCCATGACAAGGTGATCCCATGAGTTTGGCAAAGAACAAAGCAAGGTCATACACTGATCCTCCTCCTCCATTTTCACACCAATAGATGTCAATTGTGCAACCAACATGTTAAAAGCATTCATATGTTTAGCAACAGATCCTTCATCCTCCATTCGAAGAGAATACAACTTCTTTCTCAGAAAAAGTTTATTAACCAGGGATTTGGCTTGATACACATCTCCCAACTTCTTCCAAAGCAAGGTTACAGTTTTCTCCTCATGGACATTTAACAACACAATATTAGCAAGACTAAGTCTTATGAGACCCTTGGCTTTCTGATCCTTGAGATCCCACTCATCTTGTGACATTGCAGCTGGTTTAGTTCCATTAACACTTTCCCAAAGGTCTCGGTCTACAAGCATGTCTTCCATCTTGAGCTTCCACAACTCAAAATTAGTGCCATTGAATTTCTTCACTTCAAATTTTCTAGATGTGCTTGCCATCGCCTTGCTGCAATAGAATTCAGAATACTTTGCATAGACTCCCACTCAACTTAAGATCAGCTCAAAAAACCCCTACACAACAACTAAGACCAAAACTGGCCAAGCTCTAATACCAACTAAAAGGAAACTAGGTGTGCGAAAATCACTTCCTACACTAATCTAATGAGGAGAGGGCTATACAAATTCAAATTAATCCTTACAAATATGGAAACGTAGAACATCTAAACGATATATTGCAGCAATACACAAGAACTAGAAAGAAGATAGAAGAAGAGAGACAAAGATTTACGGTGGGGAAAACCCTTATTGGGTGAAAAACCCCACACTCAGATACCTGCACAATGTATTAACAAATATGAAAGTTGTTTACAATACACTTGCAATACAAGCTTCAAATGGTCTTCAACACTCATGTCTGGAGTCAATCTGGCAACATAATAGTACCTATAAACCTGTGATGCTTCTTCACCTCCAAGCACCTATTCATATAAAACATATAAGGCAATATTGGACCTATTTTGGGATGGGCATCCAACTTAGCCTCATGACCCAAAACCCATGCCTAAGGACACTTTTTCAACATTGTAGAATGTTCCTGACACTTGTCCACAACTCCCATCCTAAATAGGTTGCCTATTTCCAAAATGGGCTATGACAGATGCTCTTACAACACTTACAACCATCATAGAATCTGTCATAGTGGTTACAACTTACAGTTGTAAGAGAATCTATCATACACAGGCTATAAATAGCATATTCTCTTACAACATGTCATAGTCCACCTTGTGGCGCCTAAATATGCCTTTTTCAAAGATGCTTCATGACACATGTCTTCACCTGTCTTACATGCTTCTATTTTTTACTCTTACATGTCATAGCTTCGTCATAGGAATCTATCATAACCATTTCGGTCAAACATTCCCTTACACAATATGAAAGATGCTGACACATGGAAAAATGCTCCTACCACAAAGTGGGACACCTATCTCCTCATGTGAGGACAAAATTACAAGTTGTCATCTTCCATGTAGGATGACACATCACCGTGCCACATCCCAGAACATGACAATATGGAATTTACAATTTATTTATAACATAGGCAATTAATTAATATATACAAACATAAATAATACAAGGAATTACCAAGGTTGAGACACCTTAATTCCCAACATATTCTTTCCATTTTCAATTGACTCATTACATGTACAACAAGCATTAAGATGCAATGCATGTTGACAAGATATTTTCCAGGTTTAATTTTCATTCATATGTTTCAAGATCATACTTTGGTAGTAAACGTTTTGTCAAGGATAACCTGTTAGATTTAGGATAGACAAATGAGAGGGGGGTGTGAATCAGTTGTCTAAAACTTTCTTCCAATTAATCACTTAAATCCTTTTCTTAATTCAACAGCATAATAATAAATCAATCATAGAAACATAATACAACAATTCAAGAACAGAAACACATTAACACATAAGACACCAAGATTTTTGACGTGGAAAACCTGGTTAAGGGAAAACCCATGAGGTGACTAACCCAAGATTGTATTCTTTGTTACAAGAATAGAAAGAACAAAATGGCACATGCCAATTAGGGCACACTGCCTGAGCACACTGCTCACAAGAGGCCCACCCATATTATGTTTCAGTTTTTATATACAAGTAATGTCATTTAAGTTAAAAGTTATAAAACAATTATTTAAAGTAATAATATTAATGTTACAATATTTTTATATTTAAAACCTTAATTTTGTAAGCATATATAAAATAATAAATTTAAATCACACATTGTATAAAAGAAAAATAAATATCCCAAGTAAGAAATAAAAACCTACTAACTATATATATATATATATCTGTGTGTGTAATCTATTTTTTGCTTATTTTTTTAAATTAGAGGCATTCTATAGTGGCATATTATGTTTTAGTTTTTATATACAAGTCATGTCATTTAAGTTAAAAGTTATAAAATAATTATTTAAAGTAATAATATTAATGCTACAACATTTTTATGAGGGTGGCAGGGTGGGCGCCACCTCACCATGCTGAGGTGGCTGTCTCAGCAGGATGGCAAAGGTTGTTAGGCACAATCATTTTTGCACATTACCGGCAGCATTTACAAGTTGGCAAGGATGGCTTCGTGCGATGCAAGGTTGACTGACAGGTGTTAGAGTGTGTGAATGGTCTGTTCTTCAGCTGGTTCACTCCTCGATGATCGTGGTTGCATTGGTGTTATGAAAGGAAGTAATTGTTGAAGGGCTCATCATTTCAAGGCATGTCAGCTACCTTTTAATTGCATTTCGGCTCTTGATTTTGGTTTAGAAACCCTTTTATGGTGATTCCTCCTCTGCTGATCATCATCCATCTTCTTCTTGCTAGCTATCTAGATTGTGGTGGCATGGAATCCCCTATTTGCCTCACTGCGAAAGTTAGACAAATGGCTTTCAAAGGATAAATTACAAAGTAGAGGCTTAAATGGGTGCTTAGGGAGAATGATGTCTTCTCTATTAAGGCGACAAAGGTCATCCTTGGTAAGAGCTTTGTTTCTGGAGGGGAGAGGTACTGCGTAGACTCAAATATCTCTTCTAGAGTGGTTGTGACCCTCCTGGATGTTTCTACTCCCAAAGATGAGTTGAATCTTCTGGTGCGGCGCTTGTTTAAGGCAATTTTTCTAGAAGGGCTTGATGAAGTGCTTGCAGTGGTAGCTAGAAGAGGGCTTCCAAGGCCAAAGGATCTATGCATAGCCAACCAGCCAAGGGTCATGGTGGAGTATTTTCCTTGCATTCTAGATATTAGAGGTGTTGAGTTGGTAGTGCATAGGAGCAAGGTTCGAAGGGGAAGGGAATTTCTGAAGAAAATCCTTAACCTAACCCCAACTGAAGGCTTTGACTGGGTTGGTGAGTTCCACGATTATCTCTTCAAAGAAGGCGAGCTCTGAGTTTACCATGTTGGTTGATAGGTGTAGTCGGTTGGTGGTGGTGTTTCTTCTGTGCAGATGTTTCACTTAAATGGTTGTTCTATTTTAGGTCTATGGGCAGTTTGTCTATACTATATAGTTCTTATCTCTATTTCAAAAATCATGGTAGTTTGGGAGGCAGTCGGGGGGAGTTTCTTTGTTTATGTTTCAATTTCAGCTCTATGTTTTGGGTAGGCTTGCGTGGCCCTTTTGTTAGTCCTGCTTGCCCCCTGGTTCTCATAGCTCAATCTGAGCAAATGGATAGTCAATCTGGCCATGGTGGCAATCATTACTCTATAATTTTGAAAACTTTGAATATAATATTAAGCTACTTACCGATAAAAAAAAATACTACAACATTTTTATATTTAAAACCTTAATTTTGTAAGCATATATAAAATAATAAATTTAAATCATACTTTGTATAAAATCATACATTGTTGTAACCATATATTATTTATTAAATCTAAATTTATAAATTTAAGTATATATAGAACTAGCATGCTTATCTTTAGAAAAATCTATCTAAAATACATCTAGAGATATCCTTCTAGAGGTGTTTATTCAATTTATATATGACAAATTGATTTGAAAATAGGTACCTTGAGAAGTATATCTTTAAATGTATTTCAGATAGATTTTTCTAAAGATAGATATGTTAGTATTAACTTTATAGATAAAATTAAAGATAGATATGCTAGTATTAACTTTATAGCTAAAATTAAAGAAACTGAGGGTAAGTGAGAAATAAAGAAAGGTACATGGGAATGTCTATTAATTACATGAGAGTTCTATAGTGGCAATCCAATGTTGATTGCAATATCTTTCTCTGTCATTATTATTTGATCATTTTCTTTGTTGCTCTTCACTTTCAAAATTCAACCATGGTTGAACCATAGCTACACAATATTTGCAAACAAATATCTATAATGTGAATGCATTTTTTTTCAAATTATAGTGAAAAAAAAAATTAAAATAACATATTATAATTCTAAAAATACACTCATAAACCCTAAAAAATAACAATAGTTAGAAATATACATATTTACTTGCAAAGCTCTTTTTCTATAATTGAATGCTAACAAATTTATGTCCAAATTAAATGTGCAGGACTTACCTTAATAATAAAAGCATTAGTACTTAATGTGCACACTTAATGACAATCAAAATTGTCATAATAAAATATAGTGTCGTAATAATATGATATTAGAATTGTTGAATGTTACTCATTGTTAAAATAAATAACAATAAAGTAAATAATATGCCAAAATACATACATTGTCATAATAAAATATAGTAATATTTACCTTTGTTTATATGTTAGGGAACTATATTATTATGACACTATATTTTATTAATGTTGGTAAATTTTAAATAAAATACAAAACAAATATATATTTTATTACTACACTTTATTAGGGAATTGTATTTATTTTGGTAGTTACTAATTTTAACAATAAGTAACCTTCTCACTTTCAAATTCTAATATTTGATTACATTTGATTTATTTTATGATTATTTACCCTATATCACATTAATTTCATTTTACCTCTTCAAGCTTCATTGTTTTAATTTCCTCTAGAGTTTAGGATTCTTTTGTCACTTTGTTTGTATCCATGTGCCCATCCTTAAATTGACCCCTAGGGCTTCATTTTCTAGATATGCTTACCTTTGGTTATATATTAGGCACTATAGTTTTATTAATGTTGAAAAAATTAAAAAAAATATAAAAAAAAAATTCTTTTATTTTAAATCTGAGTTATTTTATTTTACTTTAGTTTTGGATACATAATTTTTTTTTTAATTTAAAAATTATTTATTAGTACCTTTGGGCTAGTACTATTGCAATGAGTTCACACTTATCTAGTTATTAATCTATTGATTGCAAACCAATCAAAAGATAGGATTATTTTTCTTGTCGGGCAAATTTGATTTAAATTTGTACTTTTCCTATGTCAACATGATAAATTTTTAACAAAAAATTATTGAAAAATGATTTATCTGTATTGTCATTGGCTATAAAAATGACCTCTTCTTTGCGGATTGTGGAGAGTGCAACAAAAAACTATAAATGTGGAGAGAATTTTTGTTTGAGGGGAGGACGTTGCAAGTAAACAAATTATGAACACAAATTTTATCTCCCACTAGTTAAGCCATGCCTAAATGGATGATGATGAAGAAAGTTTTTATGAATTCAATTTTTTGATTCATTAATTAAACATAAAAATTACTTTTTGTCAAAGGGACAAAGTTATAATATTAATAATACTATTAAAAATATAGGGTTCTACACATTTTATTTTATGAAATTAGATTATGTTTGGGATTTCAATTTTATTTACTCAAGAGTTAAAAATCTAGTATTTCAATTTTATTTACTAAAAAGTTAAAAAATGTTTTGCCATGTTATATGTAGGCTTTGTAAAGTTTAGTTTTATAGTTAAATAAATATTTGTGTTATTTAATAGGCTTTGTAGAGTTTAGTTTTATAGCTAAGTAAATATTTAATGTTATTTTATTTTTACCAAATAAAATTATTTTTGAGATTTTCAATTTTATTCACCCAAGACATTTCAAAACGAGTTCACAATTTTTTTTTCTTATACATTTAGTTATAAAAATATAATAGTTACAAATTTGAAATGATAAACAATTCTTTATTTTAGAAAAAATAATTACTAAACCATAATATTAGATTAATTAAAATAATTAAAATCATCTTCTTAAAAATACTTACTATTATTACTTAATAAAAAAATTAAGTGACTAAGTGTAGTGATCTAAATATGAATATGTTATTGTTGTTATATTGTGTAATTATTCTTCAAACTTACAATATTTTAATGCATTTTAAATTGTAATAGTATTCAATGTTATTACATTTTAATATGTTAGGTAGACATTTCAAATCTCTCCACACCCAACTAGGGTTAGGGTTCTACACATTTTATTTTATGAAATTAGATTATTTTAAGGATTTCAATTTTATTTACTCAAGAGTTAAAAATTTAGGATTTCAATTTTATATAGTCAAAAGTTAAAAATCTAGTATCACTAAAAATATTTAGCCATTATATTACATTTTTTTATTTTATTCTTCAAACTTACAATATTTTAATGCATTTTAAATTATAAAATTATTAGTATTATTACATTTTAAAGAAATATTTGTGTTATTTAATAGGCTTTATAAAATTTAGTTTTATAGTTAAGGAAATATTTTAGTCCTAAAGTATTTTTGAGATTTCAATTTTATTTACCCAAAACATTTCAACACTCTTCAAAAATTAATTTTTTAATTATTGGAATGCAATTTGTCTATACAACCAATACCTAATCAACAAAAAAAATACAACTAAACAAATATTATATATACAACTGGCACTATGTAGCACTTGTTTCATTTACATTGTTTATTTTACTTGAGTATTCCACTCTGCTATCCTCTGTTGAGTAGAGTACTTCTCCCACACCCCCTCAGCAGGTGAGATAGCGGGTATACCGGCTAGGGCCCCTCCGGGTTGAACGCTGGCGAGGACCCAGCGTCACGGCTGCACTTTCACTTTCTTCCTTAGGTGGGTGAAGAATTATTTAACTTTTAATTTTACTTTTTGAAAAACCACAATTTATTATTTAGGTAATTCTTTTGTTTTTTTTTCCTTTGAAAAGTGTAATAAATATTATATACTTATATGTTATTTTTTAATAGTTTCATTTTAGGCATTAATATATTTTTTAAAATTTTGATGACTTTATATTAAAAATAAATATTTTTTTCTACTAAATAAAAATTAATTAGTTTTTTTATATTAATATATATATTTTGTTGGGTGGGGGGCCTAGCTCTATTGGCTAAAAACTCCTTTGCTAGCAAGAAGGTAGTCTCCCCTGTCCTGCATGCCAGTGATTGCAGTTTATAGGGGGCTACCCTATTCCTGCAGTCATGTATATATATATATATATATATATATATATATGAATGACAAAGTAAAATAAAAATATATATTTGTTTTGTTTTATATCTATATTTAATTATGTTGGCTATATTTTTAATTTTATAGTTTAGTTTACATTAAACTCTTACTACCACTTAAATCATCTCTCAAATTATTTATTTTCTAATTGTTATGAATATTCATTTTATTTTTGTTCATATATTATTAAATAATCTTTTTAGATTAAATATATGCATCACTTCTTTCTTTCAACATTTACCTTTCTTTTTGTTCACCTTTTTTAATCAAGGAAAAAAATGGAGGAACTAAACCCAAGAGATCAATTTGGAATGAGGTTTCAAATAGCACTATGAAGTCTTTTAACTTAGGTTCAACCCTTGAAAAAGGGAGAATGATTAGAAAAGAAATATGCTTCAGCAATTTAATGGAAAGGATTACTACTAGTGTTCAGGGGTCTTTGGAGCTTTATGGTTTTAAGCCACCTAACTAGCTTTTTTAGGGTGGTTTACCCTTTGCTATATGTTTTTGCCCATTGTAGTGGGTTGTCCTTGTGCCAATGTTGTGGTGGTAGTTGTTGGTTTTCAACCTTAAGGCTATTGGTTCATTTAGTTGTTGCATTGTTGTTTGTTGTGTTATATTTGATCTTGCCTTTATAAAAGAGTTTGAGCTTGTTCAAAAAACTAACTTTACCCCCACCACCCCCCACTCGCACACACACATACTTAAAATTATCCTCTTTTATCATGAGTAAGTTTCTAGTTGTTTGATTAGTCATGAAGTTGTTTTGTTGAATTTAATTATTGTTATAGTTACATTTTTAGTTTCTACTAATGGAGCTATTGCTCTAAACATGTTTTTAAAAGGTGATTAGTCTACGCCATTTTAACCAATCATTATTCATTTTTAGCTTGAATTTTTTTAGGGCAATGTTAAAGTTGTGAACTTGCACACTTTTAACTTAAAATATTACTAAAATGATTTATTTTTCTTTTCCATAGGATCAAATTTTGGTCTACAGGCATTCTTAGACTCTCAATGCAAGAGAAAGCATGATAAACAAGGGCCTATGCTACATTTATTTAGTTTTTAAACATGTCTATTTCACCAACCCACACATCCTCATTTTCTCTATAATAGGACATCTATTTTCAATGCAAAAGATTTGGATTGTTAAACATAGGATATTAATTTATTTCTCTCCACTTGTGCAGCCACAAAATTAAAATGCCTACACATCAAAAGCTATGAAATTTCTATTTTCGACAACAACAACCATGGCACAATAAAGTTTTGATATCTTTATGCAAAAAATGCAACGAGATACTAGTGGATCTTCACTTATCTTCCATTTTGAATTGTTCAAACCCTACGTATTTAGTTTCTACCAATTTCTCATAGAAGAACCCTATCTTGCAACAAATCCTGTAAATTCAAAAAGACTTTTTGTCAATCTTGCCTCTAGAAAACTAGTGGAACCCCCATGGAATTTTATTTCTCACCGGTCTAAAACACTTACAAATGGCTAAGCTCATACCCAAGAATCTTAAACCCTAAACCTTTGAACTTTTGAAGAGCTTGCATCCTAATTTTAAAGTGACTTGTGATAGGCGGTCATCCTAGGATTAAGTTATGACATAATGTCCTTAGTTTCATTTGTAAACAACCCCATAAACCTAGTGACTGGCCTTTCCCATGTATTAAATATTCCTTAAGACTGGTAGGGTATCTTTTGAAAGAAGATAGATGGATGTCGCAGCATCGCGGGTCTCAGATCTGTCAGGATTGTTAGAGCTATGCTAATGCATTGGCCATTGATTCCAAGTTGGTGGTCCCAAGATTTTATCTACCAAATCATCTGCTATACACTCACTCATTAGTGGATCATGGTAGCGCGCTGTGAAAAGGTGCCATGGAATATTTTTTGCACTTCTGTGATGGAGAGCTAGGTGGAGGGTGGGGCTTAGTCATATCCTGATAAGTTGAGCAAGCGCCTAGCACGTGAGCGCAGAGGTAGTAGTGTGGGTCTCTACCAACCTTGCACTACTGGAATAAAGCGACACATGGCAAAGTCACAATTTTTCTTTACTAATCAATCTGTCATTGTCGGCACTCCCTAATTAGATGATGACTTTTCAACAGTTGAGGTGGATTTTCCTACTTCAGAAGCCATCCATTTTTCTTTGATCAACGAACCAAATTCAAATTCAAGATTTTACTTGTAAGCGATCTAGTTGTATATTGGCATGATGAAGTTTCAGATCATGATTTGATAAGTGGCACATCTCCTCACTAGATCCCAGTGCTCAGTTAGATTTTAGTAGCCAAGCCGAACATGTGCTATATGTATAAAAATGTGTTCGTACTCAAAATTTGGTAAGCCATGACTGCCTTGCGCCTCCATTTCTTGATTTAGAGGTTACGATGTGACCTCCAGGTGTTTCCAGAAATAAATTCAATTGTGTGAAGCTTACATACACTTGAAATGGAATTATGGGGGTTGTTTGGGAAAGGGGATTACTTGGGAAAAGGGTCTCCTTCTGTTTCTGCTATAAGTAGAAGAATTTTCATGACTCCTCACATCAACTATTAGCATAGGGATTATGTAGAATGTCTCTTTTTTCTGTCTTGTTGCTGTTGTCCCCTGCTTCACGAAAAGGCAAGCTCTTGTTCTCTTGGTTGTAGATTTTCTCACTCTGAATTAAGGAGAGAGTGACTGTAGGTGAAGGGATGGGAGGTAATGGAAAAAGTAGGATATTTTGGCTTCAATAGCCTTGTTGCTTTCACAGAACCATAGATGAATAATGCCATTCTGATGGAGAAGGGCAAAGGTTGGCCATAAACTCTAATGGCATGTAGATACTTGGCAAAGGTGGACCAACTAGGTGAAATTTCACTAGCCTCGACCTAAACTGGAACCCATATGCACAGGTAGAGAGCCATCATTTTGCTCTCACTCATTCCCTCTTCTTGATGCTACTCATCAAATATTCATTTCTAAAAGGGGAAGACTGTCATGTTTGGGTGGCCTAGTCAGAGGTGGAAGATTTGGACTCAATTCATAAAGTCAAAGAAGTCCTTATCTAAGTAAGGGTGACATTTGTGGTATCAACTTCTCGAAGGCAGTCCTAACTACTTCTTGCTTTAACTATTGGCGGTCTTCTAAATAGTCTCAAGGTGCCTAACAATTAATAGCTTGAGATTGAAAGATGGGGAGTCATGTTGACTTCCCAGCAACCTATGATATGAGTCTAAAAATGGGACAAAATGGGGGCACATTTGTCTTGAATTGCCTGGGAAATTTTAAGTTTTCCAGAATATTCTTATACCCCAAAATATTTTTATCAAGTAGCAATCTATCACACAAAGATTGGTCAAAGGAGCCCATTTCAAAACTAGCCAATCAAGAAAAAGGGATACAAATCCTTGAGTCACAAACATTAAAAATAGGATGTAAAAAAGTAGTATGTTGATTAGTCATAATCTGACATTGTCAAATTTCCTCTATATATAAGGGTATGTAGCATTGAAATAAAGGGAGAGATATATAAGAAGGGGAAAGAGAAATTAAGGGAGATGGAGATTGATAGATATAGAGAGATTCTAGGCTTTGGATACAAGATATCCATATCTTTTGGGGAGTAGTTTCTATTGCAAAGTAGGTTCCTTTTGTCAGGTTGCAGAGTAGATGATGCATGTAAATGAATAAATTTTTGTATGATAGTTTTCATTTCATATTGCAATATATGAATAACACTATATGTGTTTGTTTCTTCCAATTGTCTCCTTGAATGTATGCATCTCTTTTGTGAATGAAGATATCAAGTATTTTGGAGTTCATCTATGCACATTTGATGTATTGAATGTCCTATTTACTGCTTTTATTCAAGGAATGGATTAAATATTCTTTAAATAGAATATAGGGACTAATTTATTCATTAGAAATTATTGAAGAAGATTTGCAAGAAATACTTATTCTTGGGTGTATCATTATAAGGTGGTGATATAAACATACCCTCTGAATTTGAAGTTTTCATGTCAGAAAGGAAATATTTGCATTGTAGCATTCTGACTCTGTAACCCTTGATAATGAAAGGAAGCTAGGTGTGCAGAAATCACTTCCTACACTAATCTAATGAGTCGAGGGCTATGAAAATTGAATTTAATCCTTATCACTATAGAAACATATCACATCTAATAGAGATATTACAATAATACACAAGAACCAAAAAGAAGACAGAAGAAGAGAGACAAAGATTTACGATGGGGAAAACTCTTATCAGGTGAAAAACCCCACACTCAGAAACCTGCACAATGTATTAACAAATCTTAAAGTTGTTTACAATACACTTGCAATGCAAGCTTCAATGGTCTTCGACACTCGTTTTTAGAGTCAATCTGACAGCATAACAGTACCTGTAAACCTGTGATACAACTCCCTCTCCAAGCACCTGATTATATAGAAAATACAAGGCAATATTGGACCTATCTTGGGATGGGCATCCAACTTGGCCTCATGGCCCAAAACCCATGCCTAAGGACACCTGGTCAACATTGTAGAATGTTCCTGACACTTGTCCATAGCTCCCATCCCAAATAGGTCACCTATTTCCAAAATGGGCTATGACAGATGCTCTTATGACACTTACGACCATCATAGAATCTATCATAGCAGTTACAACTTATAGCTATAAGAGAATCTATCATACACAGGATATAAATAACATATTCTCTTACATGTCATAGTTGACCTTGGGGTGCCCAAATATGTCTTTTTCAAAGATGCTTCACGACACATGTCTTCACCTGTCTTACATGCTTCTATTTCTGACTCTTACATGTCATAAATCTGTCATAACCATTTAGATCAAACATTCCTTTACAGAACATGGAAAATGCTGACACATGGAAAAATGCTCCTACCACAAAGTGGGACACCTATCTCCTCATGTGAGGACAAAATTCCAAGTTGTCATATTCCATGTAGGATTGACACATTAACGTCCCACATCCCACAATATGACAATATGGAATTTACAAATATTTACAACATAGCATTTTAATTAATATATATAAACATAAATAATGCAAGGAATTACCAAGGTAGAGACACCTTAATTCCCAATATTCTCCCACTTGTTGAACACCTTGTAAGAGCCAATAGAATAACGAGATTTAACTTCTATAGGCCAAGAGGCCCATAGACTCCGAACACCATCTAAACTTCTCTGTACCCACTGGTTTTGTCAGTGCATCTGCAACATTCTTCAAAGTATCTACCTTCTCCAAATTTACCTTTCCATCCTCAACCATGTCTTGCACGAAGTGAAACTAAACATCAATGTGCTTTATTCTAGCAAGGAAAGTTGGATTCTATGCAAGGTGAATTGCACTCCGACTGTCACAACCGATCGTGATCTAACCTGCATCAACACCAATATCTGAACATAATCTCTTAAGCCAAATGGCTTCCTTACAAGCATGAGTTGCTACCATATACTTAGCTTCTATCATGGACAAAGCAACAAAAGGTTGTTGATTACTCATCCAACTAATAGCACCACCAAACAATGTAAACACATAAGTACTGGTGGATCTCCTTCTGTCAATGTCACCTACCCAATCTAAATCCAAAAATCCATGAATATCAATAGAATGCAGAGTTCCTATAACATTACCATGATAGCATATGGAATACTCGGAAGTACCCCTCAAATATCTGAACACTAACTTAATTGCATCCCAATGAACCCATCTAGAATTAGCCATAAATTGACTAAGGACTCCCACTGCTTGGGCAATGTCTGGTCTTCTGTAGACCATAGCATACATCAAACTACCAACAACACTAGCATAAGGTACTTTGCTCATGTCCTCCACCTCACTAGGAGATTTTAGACAATCCTCAACAGACAACTTTGTCCCCAAAGAAACGGGAACACACAATGGTCTACAATCTGCCACGCTGAACCTGTCCAACATGGTCTTCACATTCTTACTCTGGCTTAACCAAAGTTTTCTATTGGTTCTGTCTCTTCTGATTTCCATTCCTAGAATGTACCTGGCTACCCCTAAATCTTTCATTTCAAACTGTGCTAACAACTAAGATTTGAAATCAAAAATCATATTCTTACCCTTCCCAATGAGAAACATATCATCAACATACAATGCAACAATGAGAATATGATCACCATCAAACTTACACAGTGATTTGATTTTGATCTCACAAATCCAATTGACAACACAAAGGCATTAAACTTCAAGTACCATCTCCTAGGGGATTGCTTCAAACCATACAAAGACTTCTTAAGTTTACAAACCAAATTTTCTTTACCTTTCACCATGTAATGCTCTAGCTGTGACATGTAGATTTCTTCCTCCAAATCACCATGAAGGAAAGTTGTTTTCACATCCATCTGTTCTACCTCTAAGTCATAAGATGCTGCAAGAGACAATAGGAATCAAATGGATGTCAGCTTTGCAATGGGAGAGAAGATCTCACCATAATCTATACCCTCCACTTGTGAATACCCCTTTGCAACCAATCTGGCCTTATACTTCTCAACATTACCATCTACACCAAATTTCTTCTTGAACACCCATTTGCATCCAACATGTTTCTGTCCAGGAGGCAAAGGAACCAAGTCCCAAGTTTGATTCTTTTCCAAAGAAGCCATTTCATCCTCCATGGCCTCCTTCCAGGAACCTACATCTTTCATGTCCATAGCCTTTGATACAGTTCTAGGTTCATCACCGTTAGTAAGCAAAGCAAAAGCACAAATAGAATCAAGCAATGTAAAACCAAACCTTTTAGGTTTCTTTCTTATTCATGTAGACCTCATCAAGAGGTGAGGTTGAGGTTTAGCTTCTTCATCTGATCTTTCAAAGCTACTAGAGCTCTCCTCATCATCAGGTCCAACATTGTCTTTCTATTCAGTCTTCTCAGGGGTAGCAAGAAACTGAACAACACCGTCTTTCTTTTCTTTTTCTTTTGGCTGTAAAACAATGGAAGAAGGTGTAAGCTCTCTGAAGATGACACTTCTGCTATATGACACTTTTTCATCCACAGGGTCTCAAAGCTTGTATCATTTCACACCGACACCATAGCCAATGAAGATACACTTAATAGCCTTGTTCTCCAATTTTGACCACTTCTCCCTAGGCACATGTGTATATGCCTCACAACCAAAAACATGAAGATGCCTTATTCAAGGCTTTCTACTAGACCACACCTCCATGGGTGTCTTTCCAATAAGAGTTGATGTAGGAGATCTATTAACAAGATAGCAAGCAGTGGCAATAACTTTAGCCCAAAACTTTTGTTCTAGGTAAGCTCCACTAAGCATACTCCTAGCCTTCTCCATCTGTGTCCTGTTCATCATTTCTGCAACTCCATTTTGCTGTGGGGTGTATGGAGTTGTCTTATGTCTTTCAATCCCAAGTTCCTTGCAATATTTGTCGAATTCTATAGAACAAAACTCACCACCATTGTCAGTGCTCAAACACTTAATCTTTTTACGAGTGTAATTTTCAACAAAGGCCTTAAACTCCTTAAACTTATAATAGACTTTAGATTTGCTTCTGAGAAAATAAATCCATGTCCTTCTACTATAATAATCTATGAAAGATAAAAAAATATATAGATTTTGATAATGAAGGAACATTAACAGGACCAAATACATCAGAATGAACAATGCCCAACACACCAGAAGACTTGTGAGAACTCAAACAAAACTGAACACGGTTTTGTTTCCCATAAATGCAATGTTCGCAGTAGTCAAACTCAAGATTACAATCATCTAACCCCTCAATGAGGTTTTTATTTTTTAAGGTACAAAACCCTTCTCACCAATGTGGCCAAATCTCTTATGCCATAATATTGTGTTTTTAGCAGGAAGTTTAACTTCCAAGGCATGATTACAAACATCAGAACTAGAAACAACAGATCTCGTAACTACTCGTTCAGATGTTGGGGATGAAGTGACTGCTGCCCTCTTCCTTGAATCAGAAGAACTATTACATTATGAAATGCATGCCTCTAGCTGAAATAGAGTACCTCTCCTAGTACCCTTAACAAACACCATATCTCCTCTAGTCATCTTGCATCCTTCTTTCGAAAAGACAACCTACACACCTGCATCATTCAAACTACTTAGAGAAAGTGGGTTCCATTCTAAGCAAGCATATGCATAACCCCAAAGATCCCCTTCATTCGACCATCAAGAAATCAGATAGAGACTCTTCCACGACCAACAATCTTTAGATGAGAGTCGTCACCCAAGTACACCTTTCCACTATCGAACTCCTCATACTTAGTGAACCAGTCTCGATGTGAGGTCATGTGGAATGATGTACTAGAGTCAATCAACCACTAATCATTAGATGCATGCATTGCCAAGGCTGCGATGAAAGCATCACCATCATCTTGTGATTTATCAAAATCTGAATCTAGGATCTTCTTCTTTTTCTTTGCTTCTTTGCATTCCTTTCGGAAAGGCCCAGATTTACCATAGTTCCAACATATAGCCTTGGACTTTCTAGGAGATTTGGATCTCCCACAAGATTTGGATCTACCCTTCTTAGCTTTCTTGTCCTTCTTTTTCCCTTTCTCCTTGGGTCTTTCACAAACTGCAAGAGCCTCTTTGGCTACATCAGAAGACTTTCTCTGTATCTCTTTGGATAATATCAAAGAAACTACTTCATCCATTTTGAATGTGAATGTGGTGCTTCCAATGGCCATGAGAAGGTGATTCCACGAGTCCAACAAGGAACAAAGCAAGGTCATACACTGATCCTCCTCCTCCATCTTTACACTAATAGATGTCAATTGTGCAACTAGTAATTTAAAAACATTAATATGTTCAGTGACGGATCCTCCATCCTCCATCTTAAGAGAATACAACTTCTTTCTCAGAAAAAGTTTATTAACCAAGGATTTGGCTTGATACACATCTCCCAACTTCTTCCAAAGCAAGGTTGCAGTTTCCTCCTCATGGACATTTAACAACATAGAATCAGCAAGACTAAGTCTTATGAGACCCTTAGCCTTTTGATCCTTCAGATCCCACTCATCTTGTGACATTGCAGCTAGTTTAGTTCCATTAACACTTTCCCAAAGGTCTCGATCAACAAGCATGTCTTCCATCTTGAGCTTCCACAGCTTGAAATTAGTGCCATTGAATTTCTCCACTTTAAATTTTCCAGATGTGCTTTCCATCTCTTTGCTGCAATAGAATTTAGAATACTCTACATAGACTCCCACTCAACTTAAGATCAGCTCAAAAAACCCCTACCCAATAGCTAAGACCAAAACTGGCTAGGCTCTGATACCAACTAAAAGGAAGCTAGGTTTGCAGAAATCGCTTCCTACACTAATCTAATGAGGAGAGGGCTATGCAAATTCAATTTAATCCTTATCACTACAACAACATATCACATATAATAGAGATATTATAGCAACACACAAGAACTAGAAAGAAGATAGAAGAAGAGAGACACAGATTTACGGTGGAGAAAACCCTTATTGGGTAAAAAACCCCACACTCAGAAACCTGCACAATGTATTAACAAATCTTAAAGTTGTTTACAATACACTTGCAATGCAAGCTTCAATGGTCTCTGACACTTGTGTCTGGAGTCAATCTGGAAGCATAATAGTACCTGTAAACCTATGATACAACCCCCTCTCCAAGCACCTAATTATATAGAAAATACAAGGCAATATTGGACCTATCTTGGGATGGGCATCCAACTTGACCTCATGGCCCAAAATCCACAACTAAGGACACTTGGTCAACATTGTAGAATGTGCCTGACACTTTTCCACAACTACCATCCAAAAGACATTGCCTATTTCCAAATGGGCTATGACATATGCTCTTACGACACTTACAACCGTTATAGAATCTGTCATAGCAGTTACAACTTACAGCTGTAAGAGAATCTGTCATACACAGACTATAAATATGATGAAGGGGGTAAATCACAAAACACACAACAACAAAAATTAAACACAGAAAATAGAACTTTCTTTTATTGATCTGGGCAACTTATTACATTACAGAAGCTTGATTACAATCACAAGGATCAATCCTCCATAGGCTGCAACACACTACAGCTAGACATCACCAAGCTCTAGAATCTTCTACCTTCTGTAACCCCCAAATCAGCTAGGGTTTCTATTTTCCCACCTATTCTTAACTCCACACTTGCCCCCTTAACTCTACTACTGCCCAAGTTCCCAAAAATGGTTATTAATAGCCTTTTTGGCAGCCAACAACCTAATTTTGAAATTTGCATCTCCCTCCAAAAATAGGTCAACCTCTGACAGCCATAACTTTTGATCTGGGTGTCTGATTGATGAACTGTTTTATGCATGAAAATATCATGGAGTACTCTACGTGCTAAGAACCGTCTCTGCCAGTTTCAACCATTTTTGGGCCCATACAGGGTCATTTGGTGCCTCAAACCTGAGTTTAAATAATTTTTAGGTATTTTTTAGGAAACAGAAACTTTAATATCTTTCAGCTCGCAAATGATCTTTTTGTGATTCCTTTGCCAAACGTCTTATATTTCCATTATGTAACTTCCAGTAAATTTTCACTTCAATCCATACCCAAATGCAAACTTTCTAAAAATAGCAGGTTACTATTTTTAACAGTTTGGAAAAACTGAAAGTTCTACATCATTATTCAAGTGATTATGGAACCAGAACCACAAATTTTAAAAATAAATGGAAAGAACATCAACAATTTTGAAACACATATTTTTTTTTGGGTGATGCAAGATTGTCCTTACACCACTAGATGCTCTTGCATCAGAGACCCAGGGTAATTTGAGAAGTGGCCCTGTCACATCTTAGGTGTTTGCGTGAGGAAAACCTAAACAGTCAACCTTTGCCTTAGACAACCAAGAAGAATCTTCAACAGGTCTTCCTTTCCATTTCACCAAATATTCTTCATATTGCCTGTTCTGAGTACTTCTTCCCACATGGCTAACCAAGATCTCTTCTATATCCTCCATTGAAGTAGATACTGGAATACTCTACTGTTCTTCTATGGTTCCATCCTCTATACCACCCTCATGATATTCTGTTAAATTAGCAATGTTAAACACAGGGGAAATATTAAACCCACTCGGCAGCTCTACCTCATATGCATTTCCTGAATAATGCTTCTTCAAGATTCTACATGGTCTAAATTTCTTCATTTTCAACTTATTGTATGTTCCAATTGGGAACCTTTCTTTTCTCAAGTGAACGATAACTTCATCCCCTACCTAGAACTCCTTATACCTCCTCTTCTAAACTACCTTAGCCTTGTACTAAATATTCATCTTCTTAATGTGCTTTCTCACCTCTTCATGCAGATTCTTCAGATGTTTTGCAATGTCTTCAACTTCATCACTTGTCTTTTCTCCTTTGTCCAGCTTCCTTAACTCTGAAGCATTTCTTGGACTATTCCCATATACAATCTGGAATGGTGATTTACTAGAACTCCTATTGATAGAATTGTTGTAAGCAAATTCTGCCTGTGGTAAAATCAAATCCCATCCCTTGGGCTTATCTCCTACTAAGCATTGTAATAGGTTACCCAAACTCCTATTCACCACTTTTGTCTGTCCATCAGTCTGTGGATGGTGTGCAGAACTAAACTTCAAATCTGTTTTCAACTTCTTCCACAATGTCCTCTAGAAATAACCAACAAACTTGGTATCTCGATCTAAAACTATGCTCTTTGGTAGACCATGTAATCTCACCACCTCCCTAAAAAATAATTCAGCAATATGAATAGCATCATTAGTCTTCTTGCAAGGAATGAAATGTGTCATCTTCGAGAATCTGTCCACCACCACAAAAATAGAATCATGTCCTCTTTGTGTCCTTGGTAAACCAAGAACAAAATCCATACTGATATCATCCCATGGCTTCTCTGGTGTAGGTAATGGCTGATATAGCCCTATATTTTGACTCGTTCCTTTTTCCATCTGACACAATCTGCAACTCTGTACAAATTTCCTCACATCCTGCTACAACTGTGGCCAATAATAATTTTCACCAATAATAGCAATGGTCTTATCTCGACCAAAGTGTCCAGCTAATCCCCCACTATGCTTCTCCTTTATCAGGTTCTATCTCATGGAAATCCTCGAAATGCACAACTGGCTTCCTCTAAACAACATGCCATCCTGGATTATGAAATCCAACCATTTTTTCCTGTCCAAAGTAATAGGTTCCAGACAAGCTTTCCAAGCCTCTACAAAATCTGGATATTCAGGATACAAACTTTTGAGCTCATCAAACCCAACAACCTCTATCTTCATTTCTGTCAACAAATTTTGCCTTTTGCTCAAGGCATCTGCAACTCTATTAGACTTCCCACTCATGTGCTTCAAAACAAAAGTATAGCTCTGCAAAACTGCAACCCATTTTAAGTGCCTTGGTTCAACTTCCCTTGACTATTAAGATACTACAAATCCTGATGTTCAATATATAAAACAAACTCTTTTGGCAAAAAATAATGTCTCCATTTCTTCAAAGCCTGAACTATTGCATAAAATTCCTGATCATAAACAAAATACTTTTTCTTGGCATCATTAAGCTTCTCACTAAAATAGGCAATGGGCTTACCTTCTTGGCTTAAAATAGCTCCTATACCACTACCACTAGCATCACAATCTACTTAAAATACCTTATTGAAATCTAGAAGTGTCAAAATAGGTTGTTCTATGACTTTTTGCTTCAATGTATCAAAGCTCTTATCTGCTCCATTAGTCCATCTAAACTCTTTTCTATCCCCTCTCATTGTCTCAGTTAGGGGTGCACAAATGCTACTAAAATTCTTGATAAACTTTCTGTAAAAACTTGTCAAACCCTGAAAAGATCTTACCTCCATTGCACTCCTTGGTGTAGGCCATTCAATGATAGCCCTCATGTTTTCTGGGTCCATCTTAAGACCTTCCTCTGAGATAACAAATCCCAGGTATACCAACTCCTTCTTTGCAAAACTACATTTCTTTAGATTAATCAACAACTTCTCCTCCCTCAGCTTCACTAGAACTCTTCTGATATGTATCAGATGCTCATCCCAAGTCTTACTGAAAATCAAAATATCACCCAAATAAATAATAACAAAACTTCCCAAAAATTCTTTTAGTACCTCGTTCATGAGCCGCATGAATGTGCTCGGTGCATTGGTTAGCCCAAATGACATGACTAACCACTCATACAAACCTTCCTTTGTCTTGAAGATTGTCTTCCATTCATCTCCTTCTCTAATATGGATCTAGTGATACCCACTCTTTAGGTCAATCTTTGTGAAGTACTTCGCTCCACTCAAACAATCCATGATGTCATCCATTCTTGGCAATGCAAATCTATACTTGATCATTATCTTATTGATGGCTTGAGAGTCTGTACACATCCTCCATTCTCCATCCTTCTTTAGTGCTAGTACTGCAGATACTGCACATGGACTTAGGCTCTCCCTTATCAGTCCCTTCCTCAACAACTCCTGAACTTGTCTGTTCAGCTCTTCATTCTCTACAGGGGTCATTCTGTGGGCTGCCTTATTCAGCAAACTGGCTCCTGGTATCAAATCCATTTGATGACTTATTTTTCTTACTGGTGGTAAACCTTCTGGTACATTATTAGAGACAATATCTTGAAATTCTTCCAACATCTCTAAGACTTCAGTTGGTACATCTTCACATTTCTCTTGACTAATCTTAGGAATCAATGCATAGCAATGACACTCATGCTTCATACCCTCCAAAATTTTTCTACCATCTACCAAGCCAATTCTAGCAGTACTACATACCTTTTCTTCCACCTCCTTCAAGGGCTTCAACTTGTGATGAACTCCATCCTTTGTTAGGGAATATGTGTTTGCACGGCCATCATGGATAGCACTCCTATCATACTGCCATGGCCTCCCCATCAACATATGACATGCATCCATTGGTATGATATCACACAGCACCTCATCATGGTAGTCACCAATCTTGAACTTCACTAAACACTGCTCATTGCAAAGCTCTGTGGTGCTTCTGCAACCATGCAATCTGATATGGATGTGGATGCTTTCTTCTTGTCAATTTTAACTTGTCAACCATCTCCTCTGAAATAATATTGTCAGTACGTCCACTGTCAATAATAATATCACAACACTTACCTTCACATTTGCAACTTGTGCAGAACAAACTCTTCCTTTGATTTGGTTCTTTCTCCTCGTTTAACAAAGTTTTTCTGACAACTAGGGTTTCTCCCCTTTCAACATCTTAAGAGCGCTCAAATTGCACATCTTCATTGACATGTGCAACTCGTGCATTACCTTCAGGTCTTCTATTTGTCCTTCCTTGATGTTGTGGACACTCATATGCTCGATGTCCTTCTTCTCCACATTGGAAACAAGTTTCTCTGAAACCTCCTCTTCTAGGTCCTTGCCCAAGTTGGCCTCTTCCTCTTCCTCTTTGCTCACCATTATTCTGGTTAGGAGGGCAGTAGGTATTATCTCCTCTCTAATTTCGACTGGTGCTGGCTTCTTAACTTTTCTTTGAATCTTCATTTCACCCCCCATAGGGTCTTCCACTAGTCCTACCTTGACCTCTTCCCCTTTGTCTGCTATCAAATCTTTTATTCAGCTTCTCCTCCACCTTCAGGGAAAACAGGTATGCATCTTCTATGGTGGTCATTCTGACTAGGCTCAGCTCCTCTTGAATACTCGGCCTCAACCCATTAATGTAACAGGCTACCTTCTCCTTGTTGGGCTCTGCATGACTTGTCCTAATAGTAATTTTATAAAACTCTTATGTATACTCCTTAACAGACTTGTTACCTTGCTTCAGTCCTTGCAACTTCTTTAGCAACTCCATCTCATAGTCCACATGAATGAACTACTTCTTCAGTTTCTCCACCATTCAATCCCATCTGGTGATCTTTCCTTTCCTCTTCTATTCCTCTCTAACTGGACCTCCTTTCACCAAATACTAGCATGGCCCTTCAATTTTATTTTTGCAAACTTGACCCGATCTGGGTCTTCCACATCTTCATACTCAAAATACTCCTCCATGTCATTGATCCAATCAATAAGCTATTCCAGATTTAAATCTCCAGAATATGTAGAAACTTCAATCCTGGGCCTCTTTCCAATCTTTGAAATGGCCCTCAACAACCTAACTTCTATAGGATCTCCTCTAGCTTCTTGTTCTTCCTCGGATAGCTCTTCTTCAACTTCATCTTCACTTTCTTCTCTTGTTCTTAGATCAAACCCTCTTCACAGCTCCTCTTGCAATGCATTGATTTGCCTTTGTAGGGCTCTAAAACCCTCTTCCGTCAAAGCATTCCTCCTAATATGATTTCTTCATGGAGGCATCTTGATCTTTGTAGAAAACCCACAACCTCAGGTCCTAGTGCAAACTGCCTCATGGTCAACGATCTGTTTACACACTCAGGAACCCTTGTTCTGATACCACTTGATGAAGGGGGTAAATCACAAAACACACAACAACAAAAATTGAACACAAAAAATAGAACTTTCTTTTATTGATCTGGGCAACTCATTACATTACAGAAGCTTGATTACAATCAGAGGAATCAACCCTCCATAGGCTGCAACACACTACAGCTACACATCACCAAGCTCTAGAATCTTCTGCCTTTTGTAACCCCCAAATCAGCTAGGGTTTCTATTTTCCCACCTATTCTTAACTCCACACTTGCCCCCTTAACTCTACTACTGCCCAGGTTCCCAAAAATGGTTATTAATAGCCTTTTTGGTAGTCAACAACCTAATTTCAAATTTTGCATCTCCCTCCAAAAATAGGTTAACTTCCGGGAGCCATAACTTTTGATCCTAGTGTCTAATTGACAAACCGTTTTATGTATGGGAAAGTTCGCGGAGTGCTCTACGTGCTAAGAACCATCTCTATTGGTTTCAGCCATTTTTAGGACCATATGGGGCCATTTGGTGCCTCAAACCTGAGTTTGAATAATTTTCAGGTGTTTTTCAGGAAATAAAAACTTTAATATCTTTCAGCTCGCAAATGATCTTTTTGTGATTCCTTTGCCAAAGGTCTTATATTTCTGTTATGTAACTTCCTGTAAATTTTCACTTCAATCCGTGCCCAAATGCAAACTTTTTAAAAATAGCAAGTTACTATTTTTAGCAGTTTGGAAAAACTGAAAGTTCTATATCATTATTCAAGCAATTATGGAACTAGAACCACAAATTTTGAAAAGAAATGGAAAGAACATCAACAATTTTGAAACACATCTTTTTTTTTGGGTGATGCAAGATTTCCCTTACACCACTAGATGCTCCTACATCAAAATAGCATATTCTCTTACAACATGTCATAGTCCACCTTGGGGTGCCCAAATATGCCTTTTTCAAAGATGCTTCATGACACATGTCTTCACCTATCTTACATGCTTCTATTTCTGACTCTTACATGTTATAAATCTGTCATAGGAATCCATCATAACTTTTTTGGTCAAACATTCCCTTACACAACATGGAAGATGCTGACACATGGCAAAATGCTCCTACCACAAAGTGGGACGCCTATCTCCTCATGTGAGGACAAAATTACAAGTTGGCATTATTCCATGTAGGATTGACACATCACTGTGCCACATCCCACAATATGACTATATGGAATTTACAAATATTTACAACATAGCCATTTAATTAATATATACAAACATAAATAATGCAAGGAATTACCAAGGTTTAGACACATTAATTCCCAACAGATAAAGCACCGATCTGAGGAATTATTTGCGCAAAGGTCTAAAAGAACACTAAATTTAAAGACAAATCATTTGAATCATTTCATTTTATGTTTTGTTTTAGTTTAGTTACTGCATGTTCTTAGATTTAAATAGTGAAGATAATCGAAGACTATTGCCAGTCTAGGGTTAATCTCACAAATCTTGGTGCAAATTTATGAGAACAATTCTGCCTTATATAAAAAAAGATATATCTATTGATTGTGATAAGGGATACCCCCCTAGGTTTGGTAGAGCCCGAAGTGTTGGAGAGATAAGTGAAAATCAATCTCCCACTCTATTGGTCGAGTCTCTCATTAAACTTGATCATAAGAATTGGCAAATCTTTAGAGTTTGATGTGTGTAGATTTGGGAACCAACATAATTGGCAACTCTACTGGGGAAAGTCTTAGTTATCCAATTGAAAATAGTTTAGCCATTATCATGATCTAATCATAAGGGTCATATAGTGAAGGTCTTCATACCTAGAGAAAGAGTTTGTTGCAACATGTTTGAAGAATTTGAAAAGGTCTCTACTGGTGAAGCAAATCTAGAATATGATTGATCAGGTAGGAGCTTTTGGTTGCTTGATGTTTTGCCCTCTTAGGAGAAGTGGTGACCCTATTGTTGAAATTGTTTGAAATTGCAAAATATATTCCCAGGTACTTCATCTCTTTCATTCAATATGATTAGATTAGAACAACATTCCTAGTCATGTTCTCAGAAGAAGTTGCTCTCTGTTGCAAGCTACAAAACTCTCAATTTTAATGGCATTCATGGATATCCAAATATTGTTCCTAGTGAAGCTAGAAAATGTTTGCCAAAATATAGTGGAAAGAATTATGAATCAGCACACAAGCATCTACAAGATTTCTATGATGTAATAGGAGATTATGAAATTGAGGCTAAAGATGTTCGTATGAAGCTTTTTATTCAGTCATTGAAGGATGTTGCTAAAGATTAGTTTTCAAATTTACGTTTGGGTTCTATTTCTTCATGGCTAGATTTTGAGATTGCATTTCTAGAACAATTTGGTGAAAGGATTAATGTGATTTCATTAATTACACAATTTATGAACATTCAAAAAGAAAAAATGAGTTGTTTCCAGTCTTTAACCTAATACTTTCAAAGATGCTTAACTGCATTCCAGAATATATGAGGCCAAATGATTCATTGTGCTTGGTAGTTTATCTTGGTGCATTTGATGAGGAAATGAGTTACTTGTTGAGAAGTAAGGAACCTACCAAACTCTACCAAGCCTATGAAATTGTAATAAATATTGAGAATAACTTGAAGTATGCAATACCATTAGGACACATGTCTATAAGTATTGGTTCCTGTAGGATACTTTGTGTAAATGAAAGATCTAAGTCAGAAGCTTTGAATTCCTTGTCTTAGAGTATAGTTTGTATTATACCTCAAAATGTTAATTGTGGCTTTCTTGTCACTAATACAAGTAAGAAGACTTTGATACAAGATGAAGGTACACTTTGTTGGAGTCTAGGACAACACTGAGAGGGGGGTGAATCAGTGTTGTATAAATTTTGAAACCTTTTTACAAACTTTAACTTTCAAGACACAAAGAAAGAAAGATATCATTGATTTGTTACACACATGTGCACATGACTGATAATTAAGGAAGAGAATAAAACCTCATGAGCAAAGTATTAACATACACACATATAGATGAAAACAATATAAGTCATAACACAAATTTACATGAGTGGAAAACCCTCCAAGGGTAGAAAAACCACTCCAAAATTGCCTCACTGGCTTATTCTTTGAAAAACTTCTTTACAAGGCCTCACTGGCTGATATATGTCTCACTAACCACAAGCCTCATTGGCATTTGAAGGTCTCATTGACCACAAGCTTCACTGGCATACATTGTGTCTCATTGGCATACACTTGTACCTCACTGGTAAATACAAACTCCATTATCAAATATAATGTGTAATAAGTGATTGCAACTCAATCTAATTTGCACCATTCAAATCAAATCATTTGCAACATCTAATCTATCATTTCTTTCAATCCTCTGACAATTCATCCTTGGAATCACCTGATTCTCCATCAAGAACATTTTACAAAATGTGTCTTCTTCACTGCAAATTAGTTCACATATGCATTCATTTGTAATTTCTTTTTAATAGAATTTTCATAAAATTATCTTCATCATTGCATGTTGATCTACACAACACTCCACCTACATATTTATAAGATTTCAAAATACCTTTGATCTTCCAACTTGTTTGCATTTTCATCATTTTCAAAATTTCATTCACGTGAAGAAAATAATTTATCCTTACACCTAAAACAAAAATCACATTATTTTCACCTTCCTCAGTCTCCAAAAATTAGGAGATAGATTTCATAAAAAGACATTTATTTTGCCACAAATAATGTCTTTGCAAAAAAAAAATCCTTTCATATAAAAAAATTTGTCCAATCTGCCCTTTCAAACTTCATCTTCCCTTGCAAAATAAAATCATCTTCAAAAAAAAAACTTTCATGCTTCTTTTCATTTTCTTCTTCCAAAAAATCATCTGCAAAAACTTCTTATCAATAGAAATATCTCTTAAAATAACTTCCTCCTAAATACTCTCTCTACTAAGGAAAGTTTTTTAAAAAGAATAATATCTTCCCATAAAAAAATTGCCTTAATGACTCCACAAAAAAATCTCCATAAAAAAACTTCTTTAGAAAAGACTAAAAATAGTCTAAAAAAAATCTTTTATATCTTCAAATTTATACCCAAAAACCTTTTATGATTTTTAATGCTCAAAATATATAAAGCTAACTTTTATTTTGATGTCATAAAAATATGGCATAGGGGCTGATATCATAAAATCTCTAATATGTAAAAAAACCATAATAATAGCTAGGTTTATCGGGCTCCCCTCTTCAAGTGTTTTGATGCCCTTTGAAATTTTGACTATGACCATTGAATCATTTATAATACCTATTGCATTGGTCTAACAAGGAGGTAGGGGTCGATCTTCCACACGATTCTGATGCCCTCAAGTTATGAGTAAAGTCACCTTTGACTTGCTATAGCAGGTCAACAACCATTTAAAAACAAAAATGCATCCTTTATGATACGGGCAGAGAAGGGCATAAATAAACAACACATTAGAGTTTAAGCTTCAACTAGGAGAACAAAATTAGAAGCTTTAAAAGAACAAGAAGATTTTGCACCTTATGTCAATAGAATCTAATCAAATTTATCTGCAACTATCCATAGAAGGAAGAAATAACACCTGCTGTCATAAAGCATAGACCACATCTTGCATGAATGATAATAAACCCTGAAGATAATCTCATTTTCAAAAAAAAGCTTAGGATATGATTCAAATTGTGCAAACATCTGAACAAGATTAACCAAGCTACTATGATCTCATCACCATAACAATCACATAATCATTTGAATCAATTACTTGTGTCTCAACAATGTGATCACCATAAGCTTGAAAAACTCATGAGATATAAATTGAACTTGGATATCCTTTTATCATGAAGCATGTGTGAAGCATGTAAACTCATCTAAAATCTCCTCAACTATGAATGATGACCATTATCCTTGTTTGAGTAAGCATATTATGAAGATCTTAAACAAAATATGCTTATGAAGATATAACCACATCAATTGATTCCAACAACTCGCATCAACTCAACTTGTCAACACTCTTCAACTCAAATATGAATCATCATCACAAAGAAACTCTTGAACAAGAATGATATCTTGAACTCCTGAAATGAACATCTAACATAAAGACCATATTTGCTCTACAAGATGATAAAAACCAGACATCAAGAACATCCTGAGATGACCATATTTGCCTTGTTGATAAATCTTTGACATCAAACTTATATCATGAACCCATGCAAAGAATGAATAACACCAATCCTCTCGCAGATCCATGTAGAACATTAAGAACTAAATGTGAATGATGAATGAACATCCTTGCAACTTTTCTCACCTTTTGTTATCAATACTACATTACATCAAACCAACTCCACATCTCTGTGAACTGACCAAGCAATGAACAACTATCTCCTCTTGATGTCCTACAACAACTATGGCAACTTTACATCATCAACTGAACACACTTTTGACATCAATGACAACCTGTCACCATCACACTTTGCAATGAAATAAACACTTGTGATCAACCTATAAGGGAAGCATGTGTAAATCATGATTGCAGGGACATATATGAAGTTATTTGTTGCAGCAACAATATTGTCAAAGAAACAAAGGAATGCAGAGAGGATGATGATCATTTGTACAATGCAGGAATGGAAGAATACGTAGATGAAATGGTTTACTATGATGTGAGTGAATGAATATCAAATGTTCATATTGATACAACAGAGATAGAAACCATTTCACATGAGGAGAATAGGGTGGAAGAATCTCTTGAGGTTGGCTCTCATGTCTCAGGTGTTGGGTACAACAACTTTGATTTTGTATATCATACCATGTAGGATGTTAAGAAGACACAAGATATGTGTGAGGACCTAGGGAGGCAAAGTTGTTGGTTGCCCAAGCAAAACAACACTTATAGGAAGTCAAGGAGTGCTACAACCAGCTAGATCATGCATGATGATAGAGGGAATTATACCTTAGATATTTATTTCTCCCAAAACAAGAGTGCATAGAAGTGCGACATGCAAAATAGAAATCTCATAAGGTAAGTGACCAATGTGATACCTGCAAGAATGATCAACTTTAAATTGAATTTAATTATAAGTATGCCATAGTGGTGAAAGATCCATATGAAAATAAGTATCAAAATTAAAAAAATAAATAGAAATGTTGCCTGTGCTCTGCATAGAAGATGATTTGAATGTAAGTTCACCAGTTGCATATGAATCATTTAGTTTTTCTGATTCAAAGTAGGAGGGTGAAAGGTGCATCTTGAAGAAAGGGTTATCAAAGATCTCTTATGAGCATCTTAGATTTGATCAGGACCTAAGTTATAATGCCAGTCATCTAGTGGATTATGTAGTCTATTTCTCAAATCAGTATGGTGGATGTCTGAAAGTGCACTATAGTGATTTTGCTAACCAGAAGTTTTGCAAACATAGGAATGATTTACTTGATGTATGTTTTTTATATTTATCATTTACTAGTACTATTCAATTAGTTCCTGATTGCATAATTATAGACCAATAAGGAAGACAATGGAAATGTAATGGTATGCTCCCTTGGTAATAGCAGTGAACACAATACTTCCAAGTTAGGTTTGGGTCTTCTTGCTGAAAATAGAGTGTTTAATAGAGGTAAGTATTGATTTTTCATTTTCAGTGGCCCTATGCCACCAAGTGAAAGTTGAAGATATGATGAAGTTGACAGAAATTTGAGTTAGCTTTCAATCGGTCTTTAATTGAAGCAATTACACAATGGCCAAATGGATTTGGCACATGGTCTACATTCTCAGAGATCTCTAGAATCTTGACATGTCTAAGTCAGCCATGCATCCCCAACTAGAGCCACTGGTGGAACCCCCATGCAATTTTCTTGTTCACTAGTCTAAAACCCTTGCAAATGGCTATGTTCATACCTGAGAAGCTTAAACCCTAAACCTTTGAACTTTCGAAGAGCTTGCATCCTAATTTTGAAGTGACTTGTGATAGGCAGTCATCCTATGCTTAAGTTATGACATAATGTCCTTAGTTTCATTCTTAACTGGCCCCATAAACCTAGTGACTGGCCTATCCCATGCATTAAATATTCCTTAAGACTAGTAGGGTATCCTTTGAAAGTAGATGGATGGATGTCGCAGTATCAAGGGTCTCGCATGAGCACAAAGGTAGTAGTGTGGGTTTCTATTGGCCTTGCACTGCTAATATGATAAAGTGACACGTGGCAAAGTCACAATTTATTTTACTAATCAAGCTATCATTATTGGCACTCCCTGATTAGATGATGACTTTTTTAATAGCTGAGGTGGATTTTCCTTCTTCTGAAGCCATCCATTTTGTTCTGATTGACAAACCAAATTCAAATTTAGGATTTTACTTGTAAGCGGTCTAGTATTATATTGGCATGACAAAGTTCTGGATCATGATTTGACAAGTGGCACATCTCCTAACCAGATCTTAGTCCTTAGTCAGATTTTAATAGTCAAGTCAAACATGTGCTATTTGTGCTAAAATATGTTCATAGTCAGGATTTGGTAATCCATGACTGCCTTCCGCCTCCATTTCTTGATTTAGAGGTTGTGATGTGACCTCCAGGTATTTCTAGAAATAAATTCAATCATGTGAAGCTTGTAGAGACTTGAAATGGATTTATGGGGGTTGTTGGAAAAAGGGGATTACTCAGGAAAAGGGTTTCCTTCTATTTCTACTATAAGTAGAAGTGTTTTCATGATTGTTTGCATTAGCTATCAGCATGGGTATTGTGCAAAATGTCTATTTTTTGTCTTGTTGTTGTTGTCCTCTACTTCTTGAAAATGCAAGCTCTTGTTTACTCAGTTGCAGAGTTTCTCATTCCAAATTAAGGAGAGAGTGAGTGTAGGTCAAGGAATGGGAGGTATTGGAAAAAGTAGGATATTTTGTCTTCAGTAGCCTTGTTGCTTTCACAGAACCATAGATGAATAATGTCATTCTGATGGAGAAGGGAAAAGGTTGGCCATAAACTCCAATGGCATGTAGATACTTGGCAAAGGTGGACCAACTAGGTGAAATTTCACTAGCCTTGACCTAAACTAGAACCCATATGCACAAGTAGAGAGCCATCATTATGCTCTCACTCCTTCCCTCTTCTTGATGGTACTCATCAAATATTCATTTGTAAGAGGGGAAGGCTATCATGTTTGGGTGGCCTAGTCAGAGGTGGAAGATTTGGACTTAATTCACAAAGTCAAAGAAGTCCTTATCTAAGTAAGGGTGACATTTGTGGTATCACCTTCTCGAAGGTAGTCCTAACTACTTCTTGATTTAACTATTGGTGGTCTTCTAAATAGTCTTAGGGTGCCTAACAATTAATAGCTTGAAATTGAAAGATGGGGAGTCATCTTGACTTCCCAGCAATCTATGATATGAGTCTAAAAATGGGACAAAATGGGGGCACATTTGTCTTGAATTGCCTGGGAAATTTTAAGTCTTCTAGAATATTCTTATACCCCAGAATATTTTTGTCAAGGAGCAATCTGTCACACAAAGATTGGTCAAAGGAGCCCATTTCAAAACTAGCCAATCAAGAAAAAGGGATACAAATCCTTGAGTCACAAACATTAAATAGGAATTGAAGGATGTAATAAAGTAGTATGTCGGTTAGTCATAATTTGACATTGTCAAATTTCCTTTATATAAGGGTTTGTAGCATTGAATTAAAGGGAGAGATATAGAAGAAGGGGAAAGAGAAATTAAGGGAGGTGGAGATTGATAGATATAGAGAGATTCTGGGATTTGGATATAAGATATCCATATCTTTTGGGGAGTAGTTTCTATTGCAGAGTAGGTTCATTTTGTCAGGTTGCAGAGCAAAATGATGCCTGTAAATGAATAAATTTTTGTATGGCAGTGTTCAGTTCAGATTGCAATATATGAATAACACTATATGTGTGTGTTTCTTCCAATTGTCTCCTTGAATGTATGCATCTCTTTTGTGAATGAAGATATCAAGGATTTTGGAGTTCATCTATGCACATTTGTTATATTGAATGTCTTATTTAGTGCTTTTGTTCAAGGAATGGATTAATATACTTTAAATAGGATATAGAGAGTGATGTATTCATTAGGGATTATTGAAGAAGAGTTGCTGGAAACACTTATTCTTGTGTGTATCATTGTAAGGCAGTGATATAAACATACCCTCTAAATTTAAAGTTTTGATGTAATAAAGGAAACATTTGCATTTTAGCATTCTGACTCTATCACCCTTGATAAAGTACTGATCTAAGGAATTATTTCCCCAAAGGTCTATAAGTACACTAAATTTAAACATAAATCATTTGAATCATTTCATTTTATGTTTTGTTTTAGTTTAGGTGTTGCATGTTCTCAGATTTAATAAGTGAAGATAATCCAAGAATATTGCCAGTCTAGGGTTAATCTCACAAATCTTGGGTGTAAATATATGAGAACAATTCTATCTGATATAACAAAAGATAAATCTATTGATTGTGATAAGGGATACCCCTAGGTTTGGCAGAGCCTAAAGTGCAAGGGAGATAAGTGAAAATCAATCTCCCACTCTATTAGCCGAGTCTCTCATTGAACTTGATCATAAGAAGTGGCAAATCTTTAGAGTTTGATATGTGTAGATTTCCAAGGGATACAACAAAAACATCGTTGGAGCTCCTATTACCCCAAATTTGAATGTACAAAAGTAAAAAAAGAATCTTTGAACAACTCAATGTAAGGAAGCAAGGGTAGTAGAAACAACTTCCTATGTTAATATTGAGAGGAGTGTTATACAAATAACTTTAAATATGATCTAACTAAGTATAGAAAATAGAGAAACACATTCATAGATATATAAATAAGGCAACTATAACACAGGGATGTATGTGTGGAAAACCCTTTTGGGAGAAAAATCCCCCACTCCAAAACCTACTCATTAACAAATCAACAAAGATTACGACACACTTGCAAAACAAGTCTTTTATGATGACCCTATGGTAAGATATTATTTAAAATGCCAATTTGAGAATACCCAAATCAAATATTCATGTTAAAGTGCCTAGAACTAAAATACTCATAAATTATATTCATGTAAAATGTTTGAAACTAAAAGCACATAAACTAGTAGACTAAACATGCACATATATGCTTACTGGAACTAATATATTTCATTCATATACATTGTTGTTCCTAGTATTACAAAGTATCTACTAAAATACAAATGATAACAGATATTACAATGATTTACAGTCGTTTCCTAAAATACACATAATGCTAGGACACCCAAAATATTGTTAAAGATCTTCCATGCTTGAACTATAGTTGCAACCTCTGGCTAAAGCTACCCATGGAAACTCAAATGGTTTTTCTCCTCTAATCTATAGGGAAACCAATAGGGCTTAATACATTGATCTTTAGAACCTAAGGGTTTTCATCCTCAGAAACATCAGATGAACACGTGTTCAACTTTGTAAGTTAGGGTTTGATATGGTGGAAAAATGATATAAACTAAAGAAGTTGATGAAGGAGCATCCCTAGTTCAAGAGTAGTCTTGCATCAACCAAAACATTTGCATTTTAGTTTGTTTGCATTTCGGTTCTTTCATTTTCTAGTTCAGTTTAGGCAGTTCAGTCAGAAGCAGTTTCAGTTTGTGGTCCAGTTTTGGCATTTCACATCTTGTAGATCTAGACTTGGCATCTACATCCATTCATCTACATCATATCAAGAATTTAGAGCATTTGGATAAGCTACTGGAAAGATATCGCTATCAGAAGATCATTTATTTTCCTAGAGCAAAGCATTCTAACAGTTCCTGATAATTAGCTAAAGGAGAAGGCTTACAGATCATTCCTTGACTTTTGGATCCTAATGACACATCATTTAATGATCCCTGGTTCATGGTCAACCTTCCCCAGAGGTCCGCATGTTGTTCCATTCATTTAAGGAAGTGTTTTAGGCATTTAGGTCCGACCTATCTGTGAACATGTTACATCTCTTCATTATAGTTTGTGACTTTCCTTGGCCGACGCGGAGGAATCTATTGGTCTGGAAATGATATATATTGATGTAATAGATCCTTAAGAAAGCAGTTCTCGTGATTTAGAAGATTTATAGTTTTAGATTTGTGCGAAGGAGCTTCAAAGCTTTATCTTGCACATGTATGTAATCAGGCCTATGAGCCCTAATTATAAGCCTAGAAGTTGCTGACCGATTGTATTTAAATTCTTTGTTATACTGAATGATTGAATCTACATTTGTTCCATTTCTTGAGTTGTTTCCATTGTGTTTACTCTTGCTGCACGGTCCAGATAGTTCATTCTGTTAACTCTCCTACTATGACTGCACCAAGTGGTATCAGAGCAAAGTTTGATTCTTTTGAGCGAATTGGTGAAGGGAATTCCATAAGACCTTGTTGTGATCAGATCATTGATCTGAGGCAAGTTACTTGTGTGCAACTTATTACTAATTGAGAGGTAGTTGTCACTTGTAGCACGATTGCCGAACTTGAGGCAGTTTGCACTTGATCCTAGGAAGATGCCACTGCGAAGAGTTCCTCATGTTGGTACAATGGCTAATAGAATGGATGAGATGATGGAATTGATGAGAACAATGTGAATTCATTTGGATGTTGTTGAGGAAGATAGGCGAAGAGGATTGACACCGAGACCTAATGTTGAAAATGATGATGAAGAAGAATTTCAATCTATTGAACAAACTAGCGAAACCCTAGAAGGTAATGAAGAAGAAGAATCAGATCAGGTAAAGATGTTGCAAGCTATTTTAAAGATTGGAAAGAGACCTAGAGTTGATGTGCCAAATTATACTAGTAATTTGAACCCTGAAGAGTTGATTGATTGGATAAATGATATGGAAGAATACTTTGAATATGAAGAAATTACAGATCCAAAGAGAGTGAAATTTGCAAAGACAAAGTTGAAAGGGCATGCTGCTATATGGAGGAAAGAAGTTTAGCTGGAAAGAAACAGAAGAGAAAAAGAAAAGATTACAAAGTGGGGCCGGATGGTGACAAAGTTGAAGAATCAGTTTATACCTACTAACTACAAGTTGGAACTGTTGAAGAGATTACAAAACCTAAGACAAAAGGAGAAATCTGTGAAGTACACTGAATAATTTCATAAGATGATCATAAGGACAGGACATAGTGAAGAAAGCAAGGAGAAAGTGGCTAGATACATCAATGGACTGAGATTGAACATTCAAGAGGAACTAAGTTTGGTAGAACTAAGTTTGGTAAGGATGACATCTTTGGAGGAAGCATACCAGTTTGCCCTAAAAGTTCAAGAGAAGCTGAACAAAAGACATGACCAGAGACAAAGAGGTAGAGGAGGCAAATTTTAGAAAAGTAGAACATTTTTTGGAGGAGATGGATCATTTGTGGAGTAGAACAAGTCTGACACCCCATTGAAGAAGGATGATAGAGATAACAATGCTTACCGGAGAGATGACAAATTTTTTTACTAGAGAGGAAACCCTAGTGCATACCGGAATGAAGGATATAGAAGAGAAGGAAGAGGATTTGATAAGAGAACATTCAGAGGTACTTGTTTCAAGTGTGGAGGTGAAGGACATAGAACATTTGAATGTAATCAGGGTAGTACAAGTAAGAACATAGAAAACAGTGGAAGAGAAGCCTATGTTGAAGAAGAACCTGTTGAATCACCTAGTTCAGTTGGCAATCCAAAGAAAGGAGAATCATTGGTGATGAGGAGAGCACTATTTCAAGTAGAGACAAATGAGGAACCATCGCAGAGGAAAACTTTGTTCAGAACCAGATGCAAATCTGGAGGTAAGTGTTGTAAAGTTGTAATTGATAGTGGCAGTTTCGATAACCTAGTTTCAGAGGAGATGGTGACTAAGCTAAAGTTGGAAAGATTGAAACACCCTAAGCCTTATCAGATAGCATGGATTCAGGATGATCATAAGGTACTAGTGAGTGAACAATGTTTAGTGAAATTTCATATTGGATCTTATCATGACGAAGTCTTGTGTGATATTATGCCTATGGATGTTTGTCATATCTTGTTGGGTAGACCTTGGCAGTATGATAGAAAATCTATGCATGATGGGAGAAAGAATACATATACTATAATAGCAAATGGAAAGATAATTACCTTAATTCCTTTGGAGGATGATCCTAAGAGTGAAGTATGTGGGAATGATAGAATTTGTTTAGTAGATGGAAGGAAATTTCTGGATGGTTTGAGACATGAGAACATGTGTTATGCCTTGATTCCTAAGAAACCTGAAGCATTGAAGAAAGAGACTGAAGAAGAATAGTCGGAGGAGATAAAAGAGTTATTGATAGAGTATGAAGACATCATATCAGATAATGTGCCTGATAGATTACCACCTATAAGGAGTATCAGTCATCACATAGATCTTATCCCAGGAGTAAGTTTGCCTAACAAAGCAGCACATAGAATGACACTTGCAAAGAATGAGGAATTGAATAGATAGATACAAGAATTGTTGAGGAAAGGTTTGATCAGAGAAAGTTTGAGTCCTTGTGTAGTACCTGCAGTTTTGGCACCTAAGAAAGATGGAGAATAGAGAATGTGTACCAATTCTAGAGCTATAAACAAGATCACAGTTAAGTATAGATTTCCTTTACCTAGGATGGATGATATCATGGATCTTTTGAGTGGAGAAAGATATTTCACAAAGATAGATTTGAAGAGCGGATACCATCAGATCAGAATCAGAGAAGGTGATGAATGGAAGACTACTTTTAAAACAAATGAAGGATTATATGAGTGGTTAGTGATGCCTTTTGGATTGACAAATGCACCGAGTATTTTCATGAGATTGATGAATGAAGTCCTGAAGAAATTCTTGGTTAAGTTTGTGATTATGTACTTGGATGATATTCTGATTTTCAGTAAGACAAAAGAAGAACATTTGTGGCATATTAGACAAGTTTTGCATAGACTAAGAGAAGAGAAATTGCTAATAAACATCAAGAAGTGTAGTTTCATGAAGGAAGAACTAGTATATTTGGGATTTGTGATTTCTACGAAAGGATTGAAGGTGGACCCTGAGAAAGTGAGAGCAATTGTTGAGTGGCCTACACCGGAGAGCATTGGAGAGGTTAGATCATTTTATGGATTGGCTAGTTTCTACTAGAAGTTCATCAAAAATTTCAATTCATTTTGTAACCCTATGACAGAGACAATGAGAGGTGATAGAATAGATTTCAAATGGAGATCAGGAGCAGATAAAAGTTTTGAGTTGTTGAAGCAGAAAGTGATAGAGCAACTTGTTTTGGCATTACTAGATTTCAATAAGGTATTTCAAGTTGATTGTGATGTAAGTGGAAATGTAATTGGAGCAATGTTAAGTCAAGAAGGTAGACCTGTAGCTTATTTTAGTGAGAAGTTGAATGATGCAAGGAGAAGATATTCAATTTATGACCAGGAGTTCTATGCCATAATACAAGCCTTGAAGAAGTGGAGACATTACTTATTGCCTAAGGAGTTTGTGTTGTATACAGATCATCAAGCTTTGTAGTATTTGAATAGTCAAGGTAAGTTGAATCAAAGACATATGAGATGGGTAGAGTTCATGCAGAGTTATACTTTTATGTTAAAGCATAGGAGTGGAAAATCAAACAAAGTTGTGGATGCCTTGAGTAGTAGAATAAACTTGTTGATAGAGATGAGAGTTAAAGTGTTGGGATTTGATGAATTGAAGAACATGTATGAGGGAGACACTGATTTTGCAGAACCTTGGAAATCATGTAAAGAACCTATTGTAGTAGATAGAAGTAAGTGGTTGGATTATTTCATTCAAGAGGATATGTTGTTCAAAGGAAGTCAGTTGTCCATACCTAGAAGTTCCATGAGGGATAATTTAATCAAGGAGAAACATAGTGGAGGATTGGCATGACATTTTTGCATTGATAAGACAATGGCTTTGGTGAGTGAAAACTACTTTTGGCCTCAGATACATAAGGCTATTTGGAGATTTGTATCTTTTGTCAAGTTGCAAAAGGGAGTAGTCAAAACACTAGATTGTATAAACCTTTGACAGTACTAGAGAAACCTTGGGAACACCTAAGTATGGATTTTGTAATGGGATTACCTAAGACACATAGAGGATATGATTCAATATTTGTAGTAGTTGACAGATTTTCAAAGATAGCTCATTTCATACCTTACAAGAAGACAACTGATGCAGTGCATGTAGCTGACCTATTTTTCAAGGAGATTGTGAGATTTCATGGATTACCTAAGAGTATAGTTTCAGACAGACATACAACGTTTGTTGGATACTTTTGTAGGACACTTTGGAAGAAGATGAAGACAGATTTGAAGTTCAGTTCTACTTTTCATCCACAGATAGAGGTAGTGAATAGGAGATTGGGAAACTTGTTAAGATGTTTGGTTGGAGAGAAAACTGGAAGTTGGGACTTGATTCTTTCACAAGAAAAGTTTGCATAAAATAATTTAGTAAATAGGAGTACTAGAAGGACACCTTTTGAGATTGTTACCAGAGTGAATCCTATAGGAGTTGCAGAATTGAGAGATATCAGCATGGAAGAAAAGAGAAGTGCAAAAGCAAAAGAATTTGTAGATCACATGAAGATAGTGCATAATCAGGTGAAGAAGCATTTGGAAGATATGAACAACAAGTATAAAGATAAGGTAGATGAGAAGAGAAGACATAAGGAATTTGAAGTTGGAGATGAAGTGATGGTGTACTTGAGAAAAGAAAGATTTCTACTTGGGACTTATAACAAATTGAAGATGAAGAAGTTTGGACCTTCTAAGATATTCTGGAAATTTGAATCAGGAAATGCATATGAAGTGGAGTTACCGGAGACATTGGGTATTTCACTGATTTTCAACATTGTAAATCTTTATCAGTATCATGAAGCAGAGTTTACTAATAGCATGGAAGAAGACTTGAAGAAGCAGTTACCACAACAAGCATTGAAGTAGATAGAAGACATTTTGGACAGCAGAATTGGATGCAACACTAGAGGAAGATAATACAAAGAATACCTTGTGAAGTGGAAAGGCGGACTAGAAGAAGACTCATCTTGGATTTCTCAGGCTGAGGTGGACTGTCTTGGTTCTCCCCTAGCCCAAGCAAAGTGAGGGACTCACTTTTTCAATAACCCTAGCTGTCTGATGCAGGATCATCCCTGGTTCAAGAGTAATCTTGCATCAACCAAAACATTTGCATTTCAATTTGTTTGCATTTCAATTCTTTCATTTTCTAGTTTAGTTTAGGCAATTCAGTCAGAAGCAGTTTTAGTTTGTGGTCCACTTTTGGCATTTCACCTCTTGCGGATCTAGACTTAGCATCTGTATCCATTCATCTACATCATATCAAGAATTTAGAGCATTTGGATAAGCTACCAGAAAGATATCACTATCAGAAGACCATCTGTTTTCTCATAGCAGAGCATTCTAATAGTTCCTAATAATCAGCTAATGGAGAAGGCTTGTGGATCATTCTTTGACTTATGAATCCTAATGACACATGATTTTATGATCTTTGGTTCATGGCTGACCTTCCCTAGAGGTTTGCACATTGTTACATTCATTTGAGGAAGTGTTCTAGGCATTTAGGTCTGACCTATCTGTGAACACATTACATCTCTTCATTGGAGTTTGTGACCTTCCTTGGCCAACGCAGAGGAATCTATTTGTCTAAAAATGATATATATTGATGTAATAGATCCTTAGGAAAGTAGTTCTCATGATTTAGAAGATTGATAGTTTTAGATTTGTGTGAAGGAGCTTCAAAGCTTTATCTTGCGCATGTATGTAATCAGGCCTGTGAGCCCTAATTGTAAGCCTACATGTTGTTGATTGATTCTATTTGAATTCTTTGTTATACTGAATGACTAAATCTACATTTGTTCCATTTCTTGAGTTGTTTTTGTTGTTTTTTCTCTTGTTACATGGTCCAGATAGTTCATTCTGTGAACCCTCCTACTATGACTGCACCAGAAGTTGTGAGAAATGTATATAGATTGAGGACCTAGCTCAAGGCTTGAAATATCTCACCCAAAACTACCTCAAGTGGTTTTGGAGAGAGAGAATAGGGGTCATTTGTCATTGTACAACATGCTAATGCCTACTAGCATCATCTTCACATGGTTACATACATGCAACCATGCCTCATGTGTAAGCAATCATTTGTTCTTGTACTCAAACCATCTTTTTGTAGGGCCCACACTTGTAGAGAGGTGTTTAAGGTTCTTCCTTATCTTTTTACATCCATTTTGGTCCATTAATTGCATCCTAGTTTATGTAGGGATGTAGGTTGGATTTTGCTTTTAGAAGACAAAGGTTCAAGGAAATACATCCCTGAACAAGTACTAAGGGTATAAAATGTTTTGAAGGCCTAATGTTAGGGGTTTAAGGAAGGGGATATTGGGATTCTTGGAAGCAAGGATATATAAAGGTCTATGGACCTAAGGAGGCAAGGTGATAAGACAATAGGGAACAAGATACCAAGGTCCTTGCTAACTAATTTTGCAATTGGGATGATGGTAGAGGGAATCTTGAAGGTCTAGAGGGTGGAATAATGATGGAAACTGAGGATCAAACTTTAGGCATAGAAAATACTATAAGGAGTAGGGATTAGGGGTTGGTGATACTCGATGTGGGTAGGAGTAGGCATCAGATTCTTGGAACAATCGATACTGGTGAGATCAGGGATCAGGGAACAAGGGGAGGTATGTCAGTGGAGGAAAGTCTAAAGGTCTGAGATGTGAGGAATAAAGAAGTCATAGACTTAAGGGAATTGAAGGGAAAGGGATGCTGGCATGGGAAAGTTTGAAATCTTAATGGGTAAGACAAAGAAGGGGTTCATAAAATGGGGAACCAATAGGCAAGGTGCCAAGATAAGAGAAGTTTTGGAAACCCACAGGAGGTAAAGGATTGGGTAAGTGATAAGTGGGGGTTGGAGGGAATTTAGGATGGCACAAGGAAACCTAAAAATCCAAAGCATGGGGAACCATGGGATTGGGGAAAGGAAGTGGTACTCAAGTAAGGGAAAACCTAAAACTTGCCCAAGGCTAGAAACTATTCCAAACCCCTTTGTACTTTAAAATTTTGATAAATTTGGGGTTTTGACACAAGACAAGTTAAACTTTTATAATTTCAAGGCAAGGGGTAATGAGACCTAGAAAAGGGGACATTACATCTTGCATGTTGATTTCACTTGCAATAACTATAATGTTTATTCTTTGTTTTGAAAACTAGTACTAGTGTATGTTGTAGGTAGTTGTTTGCATTAAATTGGCCTCAGATTCATCTTGTTTCTAGTTTGAACTATAGTGGAGTGTGTTCTATCCTATGCTATCTAGGTGAGATTCTTGTTAAATTGGGTTTTCCTCTAAAACTGCACCAAGTGGTGTCAAAGCATATTCATACATCTCTGGGAAGGAGTGCATTATTCTCAACTTAGGGTTGGTTGGAGTCCAACAAGGTTGTGTGTGTTTCCCTATGTAGGATTGTGACAAGGAGAGTTACAAGAGTAGGGAAGGAGTGCTAAGATAATTAAAATGTCTCCAAGGAGAAGGTTAGTAGAAGTTGTAATAATAAAGATTATAGAGAGATTATGTAATGTCCCAAACATAAATTTAATGTAAATATGCTTAGATATAAAATACTCAAATGGTTTTGAACAACCAAATATAAAATATGTTGAGATCTCAAATACCCACCAATAATTTAGAAAATATCTATACTCAAATCTACCTAAGAACTAGACATGCATTGTCATGACCCAAACAAATTGTTTTTTTTTAATATAATTTGAAACTCTTATGCAAACAAAACCAAATAATCTATGGAATATTTTAATCACTTTCTAATCACCAAGTGTTATGTATGAAAACAAGGGACGAGGTTTTGATGAAAGATATGCCTAGATCCTCCTTTCACTACACACATTCAAGGACAGTTAACTGAGTTGAATCACAAATTCTACAAGAGGATTCACCTATAGGTTGATTATCGCTTGTAATGATAGGGAAATTTGGAAATTGATAATTAATGTGTTAATTTAATGCCCAATTATGCTCAAAACCTTAATTATACAAGATCATAAACAAACAGATGAATTTTGACAAATGCTCGCACACAGAGATGGTACATGAAGATCAGATACACACTAGACTTCAAAGTTTGAGATCTTAAAATGTCAGGGGCAAAGGGACTTGCGGCCAAGCCCAGTGCAGTATTTTCTTCAGGGGTTTCCAAACTCCTTCTGTCACTAATGATCTCTGTTCTGGAGGTTTTCAGCTTTGCAAACCTAGAAGGCAAAGGGACTAGCGCCCAAGACCCAACTATACTCTTTTTTGCTTCTTCCTATTAGATCTTGAATCCTTATGCTCTACAACACTCCTCTGCAACTCTACTCTTAGTGATCTGATACTTATCACGTGTAATCACAAGAAGAGGGGTTGGGGGTTGTAGTGTTTAGGATCTTGCCTCAGTCAAGCCCTGGAATGACATTCAAGCCTTCCAACACTGTTGTTTGATAAAGAGTGGGTATCCTTGCAGGATAGAGGTAAAAAAATTCATAAATGATTGATTCAAGCACAAATAGATATCACCTCAGATATGTAGCTCTCATGGAGATGAAACTCTTTCATGCCATGAGGAGATGGATTGATGAAGCCAAATCTACAACACAAACACAATAACAACACAAGTATGCTCTGTAGCACAATGAAAGCCTTGAATATCCTTAGCATAAGATCACAAGTTTGCATTATTAATCTAGTTTACAAATGAAGTCCTAAACATGCTTATTTATGCATTCCTGCTACAAATTTCATAATTAAAACTTAAGATGTCAGCAAAGAAACCTTTTAACGGTCACAAAACCAACATTTAAATTTTAGACCCCACCAAAATAGGGCAAGCACCCTTGCCCCAGGACCTATTTTGGATTAGGGTTAAAGCTCAACAATGTCCCTCAAGTGCCATTTGACATGGGTTTCAAGCCATTTTGTCTCGGGAGTTAAATCTAACATGCATGATGAAAAATAAGGGACCCAGGACCTAAACTTAGGAGGTAAAAGTCCTAGGGGGACATTTTACGACATAACATTTAGCCCCCACTTTAATATATGTATGACCTTACAACCCATACATGCATTAAAGTATGGTCAAAACACAACAAACACGTTAGGCACTTGAAGCTAATGCATACACAAAGATTGAGGAACTATTTCTAGCACCCAGTCTCAGGTAGACGTTAGAGAAAACACACCGTAGACATGCCAAGCACAATGAAGACAGTAACAAACATGTAAAACATAGAGATGACAGTAACATGTATGCAAGACACAAAGAAGATAATATTGAAGACATGGAAAACACAATGAATGCAATGATATTTCTTTTTCATTTTCATATATATATGAATGCAAATGCATGGAAAGTAAAAATGTAACCCACAAGGCCAAAATGTAGGAGGGGCATTTTGTCACACCCTTGAAACTACATATGGGGGAGAAGACACACCAAACAAATCCCAAAGTGTTGGAGGGGGCATTTCACCACACCCTTGAGACTACACTTGAGAACAAGCATGCCATATAAAACCCAAAGCATAGGAGGAGAATTTCACCACCCTTGAGACTATGCTTGGGAGAAAACATGCCATACAAAGCCCAAGTGTAGGAGGGGTATTTCGCCACACCCTTGAAACTACACATGGGGGAAAACACATGAAAGACACATAGAAAACATGAGTGTTGTATAGCATGCCAAAGACATACTATACATCTTAAACATGGCAAACAAGGCAATGGAAGGAACTTATTGCTAAGTTGGCAGTATCTCAGAACCAAGTGTAACAATAAGGCGAGACACCCAAAACAATCAAAGTGCATGAAGCAGATGTATTGTTATGATTTGTTAGCAAAAATAAGACAACATCAAAGATCACACAGAGTGATTCTACTAGCCAAGCGACAGATATTTAAATCAATCCCATCTTTATATATGGACTAGGTCCATTTTTGCTTTGCTTGCTGAAGGGACATGTGGTCCGTATCAGTATATGTTTGTTTTTCATCATCCACCGACTAGATAGAATCACTAGAAGAAGGTAAACAATAAAAATGAGAGAGGAGAACAAGTTCCTTAAGAACGATGACATAGGAAGATGCCCCCAGGTCATCAAATGCAACGCTATATGCCTAAGTCACAACACACAACAATAAAATAGAGGAGAGGCAAGATAGAAGAATGATGATACAAATAGAGGAATGGTCACAATAGAGGCAGTCTCCTTGTATCCTTGACCTTACAAGAGTATCAAGGGTCATCCAAGGAGGCCTAAACAACACATCACGGGGGGAACACAACACAAGAGGGGAGGTCACATAAATGAGAAACTAATGCTATGACATAGGTGACTACCAGGATTAGAAATACTTACCTATTGCTAAGAAAGGCTTGAACTTGTGAGCATCTTAGAAAGGTGCTCCATCAATTTTTGTAAAAAGTGTGAATAGTTCACATTTGTTTGATTCATATTTTCAAGATGACCAATCGGTGTTTGTTTCTTGAATAGTTGTACATTCAAAATATTTTGTTGTTTGTGAGGAGGGGAATCATTACTATTTCCCACTGACGATAAACACCTTGTTCATTTCTGATCTTTTGATTTCTTATTCTGGTGAGTCAGTATTTCGTAGTGAAATGGACTATCTTCCACCGTAGCAACCTTTTTCTGTCTCATAATCTCTTGTTTTGGTTGTTCAATTTGTTTTTCTAATGCATTTTGGTTAGCTCCTGATCCTTGAATGGATAACAGCGGAGGAACCTCAGCATAAATACCATTTGTTCATGGATGAGGTGAATTTGCAATTTTCTCCTTATCCACTTCTATCATACCCACTATTTCATCATAATCCAAATAGTCGTCTTCCACTTCTATTGTATTTTGTTCCATTATATTATTCTGATTATGTCTAGGGAATGGATTAGTAAAGATCTATAAATTTTGAATATCCTTAGCATAAGATCACAAATTCACATTATCCATCTAGTTTACAAATGAAGTCCTAAACATGCTTATACATGTATTCCTGCTACAAATTTCATAATTCAAACTTAAGATGTCGGTAAGGAAACCTTTTAACGGTCACAAAAACAACATTCAAATTTGGGACCCCACCAAAATAGGGCAGGGCAAGGGCGCAAGCGTCCTTTCTCCAGGACCTATTTTGGGTCAGGGTTAAGGCTCAACAATGTCCCTCAAGCCCCATTTGACATGGGTTTCAGGCAATTTTGTCTCAGGAGTTAAATCTAACATACATGATGAAAAACAAGGGACACGGGAGCCAAACTTAGGAGGTAAAAGTCCTAGGGGGACATTTTATGACATAACACCAGGATCCCATGAAGGCAAGGTGAGAGCATATGGTGATAAAATTGAATAAACTATGTAGATTTGTTCGCAAAAAATTATGCCAAAAAGATAGACAATCTTTGCACACATAAATGGAAACTTCACAATATGTTGGAGCTGATTCTTATTAATCAAATATGTAGAAAAATATTGAAATATATTAGATATTACAAAAATATGAATGATGGATAAATTTGAAATAATCTTTTGTATATTGGAGCTCCCTTCTATGCAATCCTGCAACTACAAACTACTGAAAATATATGTTGAAAATTCAAAAAAAGATTTGAAGTGAAAATACAACCTCTGAGTGAGATTTCTCTCAAGAAACCAAAGGGTTTTCATCCTTTGATCTCCAAGATTCTAAGGGCTTTCATCCTCAAATCCTATAGTTGAATACAAGTGCTCAAGTGTTGAAGAAAATTGATTAATTGGCAAGATATATCAACTGAAGAAGCTATTCTCTCTCCAATTAAATCCATTAAAAAGCTATCATAATTCTTCCTTGATTCCCAACGATTTTTAGCTAGTGAAAATGCTCTTCTTCCACACACTTACAACTATCATAAATAATTATGAGATGCTCCTCCAAAATGTAAAATAATAATATTTTATTTATTCAAGATGCTCACCCAAAAATAGCTCTTTGTAACTCTGGTAAATGCTAATTGCAACTCCCCATTTATGAGTTGTCATAGTATATATCATGACCTTGTCATAAATCAAAATACCAAACTGCTTTGGGAGTTACCATATGCTCCATTTATGAATCCCCTACCCCATTTAGGGAATTAAATAATATTTTAATATTTATTTCACTCTTTCTAAATATGCAAAATATAATTAATATGGAGGCAAAAAATTAATATTACTTCTCTAGCATTTACCTTTAGCCCATGAGAAATATTAGAATAGTTTTTTAGTACACAAACATAAATTAATTAAAAATGGGACATTACAAGTCCAACTTTCTGAAATTGCTTGACCTCAAGCAATGTAAAATCCAATGTTCTAGGATTCTTGATTATTCTCAAGTGGCATCCTCTATAGGTAGTGATGAGGCCATTGTAGTGTTTTCAGTTACTCATCATTTAATTTATCAATCTAGATTGTTGTTTGGAGCAATCTACAATAGGGATCCTGAATCTCAAGGGTAAGTTATTCTACTCTAAAATAGTTGAAATGGGATTGAAACCTAAATTAATGTTGCTAGAAACAAACACACTTTAATTGAATTCACTTGGTGAAATGAACACACATAATGAAAATAAACATTCATGCTAAAAGTAATGAACACACTTGCTGAATAAAAATATTGAAAGAGAAATATCTTTTGTTATATTTTTTTATTTATACAATTGCCTATAGATCCTTGTTCTAAAGCATATAAAGACAAAAAAACAAATGAGTGGAATGATTATATTTAAACAAATAGTAAAGTAATGAATTTAACACACACAAAAGAATACCATAAGATCATCTCCTTTGGGTAGAGTGGGCCCTACTCCTCGTCTAGATTGGCCTTCTATGCTAAGAAAATGTTAGAATGGTTTTCTTCTTATTTGTAATTGATTTAAAGAAATGGAATCTTATATATTGTCTTGCTATAGAATTACTTCCTCCTAAAATTGCTTTACAGAGGAAAAAATGCTTAACAATTTGAACTAACTAATAAATGAAATCCCTTCTGCTTCTTATATTTCAGGAGATTTATTAATTTATACTTAACGAAGACTAATTGAAGCATGAATCCTTGTGGCTACTTCTAAGACTGCAAGTCTCTTATTTTGAACAAAAGATGACTTTAGTTTAACTAAGAAATTTCTTAATTTTAAGATGAGAGAAAAAAGCATGCATGGATCACACTAGAGTGCATCCTAATAGAAAGATACTTTAGTTATCCACATAATTAGAGTTAGTTTTGTGAGAACATGGCATGAAGGAAAAAACTAAAAATAGATAGTCAAAAGTTTCTTGACAAGTGGATCAACTGAACTCACTCAAACTCATCATATGCTTTATAAGGTGCATAGCAAAATTAGTACCATATGTTGAAGTTCATCACTCTGATGTTGGTTTTGTGAATTACTTGACAACTAGAACTCTGTAGTACCACTTTGAAGCTCTATGGCCCACTTTAGAGCTTTGTTACATTGATCTGGAGTTGAATGTTATTCTACACAAATAGCTTCGGAGAGATTTGGAGTTTTTAGATCTTTATTTCTGTATCTATTTTTATTATAAACACACATAAACATAAGGTATTCTATAGTCATATAAGCACACTTAACCATTGAAGAAACAAGTCTCAAAATATACCATTCATCTATCTTTAAAATATTTATAATTAATTAAGCATGTGTTAAGTGTACTGTCATGCCCACATTTCCCATGTGGTCACAACACGCATCACATGTGTCATGTCCACATTTGTCATGTGGTCATGACACGAAATATCAAAAAAATTTCCATGCTTCCCTAGAAACCCCCTCGCACGCGTAAGCGTGCTCGGTGGCATACGCTTAAGGCGTAAACAATACAATTGACATCGAGGTAATATGCACAGGTGCACATACACAATGCAAGAAGGCCAACAAGGGGGTCATCGGGACGCAGTTAATGTTGCTACAAGGGTTAAACTTACTAACTTACTAAACCCTAAATAACAGAAAAATCTGGCAGCATAAGGCCTCACGGGCATGAGTGGGGTTTATTGTACTAACACTAATCTTGATCATGAGGTTTCCTGATAGGGTTAAATAAATATCTCACAACTCACTAATTACATTGGGATACAGTTGATTAAGTTAATGGCACATTTTTCAACAAAGTTTGATCATCTGTTCTCCTTCACGTTTTCTAAAATTTAATATTAATTTGTTCTCCTAATTTTAGCATTTTCAACAAAGCCTGAACATTTGTTCTTCTTCCTGTTTCTCTGAAATTTAATTTTAATTTGCTCTCTTTCACATTCTCCATCAATCAGAGTTATCACTGCATCCTTTACATTATTCCTAATTTCTTGGTAGATCAGATCACGTAAACATGATTTACTAACTTCGTTTGATGAAGTCCACTAGGTTTCTGCTCTAGGTTTAATTCAACGTCTAAATTAATTTTGCTAATTAAATTGCCCCCAATCAGGATTAATGGAATGTTAAAATCTAAATTAGTACTCTTTATCCTATTATGGAAATGTCATGCATTTTCTCCTCTTTGTTTTCACTGATATCTTTCTTTCTCTTTTTCTCTCATTTTTCTCAATTGGACGTTTCCTCAAATTACAGCTTGGATTAAAATAGCCACATATGAAATGCATATGATGGCTTAAGAAAATAAATGTGAAGTTATAAATACACACACACATATGCTAGTTGTATTTACCACACTAGGTTTTTTCTTTATTAAAATATATGTATATTTTTCTTTTCGTTTTCTTGGTATATCATTTGTGAATATTGTTTAAACCCCAAAACCCATTTACCTAAAAATAGATTTAATATATATATATATATATATATATATATATATATATGTAAATACTTTTATTAAATATTTGTTATATTTTTCTTTTGTCAATATTGAAACCCTATTAATTTTTTTTTAATTAGCTTCCCTTTTACAAAATTATTAATAAATAATATATATATATTAATATTCTATTGAGTTTCAATGTTAGGTTTTCTTTATAAAACAAAGGAATGTTGTTTATTCCCATATATTTAAAAAAAAACACATTGAAAAGCCCTAACTTTTTTTGTTGTTTGATTGTGTTGTTTGTGGGTAGGTTTCATGGAGGTGGCGGCGGACTGGTGGCTAGCCGCAGGTGGAGGTCGCGAGCAGTGGGAGACCACAGGGAGCGGTGAAGGGAGGACAAAGGGAAGAGGTAGCAGGGACCATGGGTGGTCAGTAGCGGCAGAGGTTGGGTGGTGCGATGGCCGTAGGGAGTGGCAACAAGGGGGAGGCAGAGGCCGTGATGGGGAACAAGGTCGTGGGAGGTGTGGTGGCGGAAAATGAAAGCCGCAGGGGGTTTAGTTAGCGGGGAGTGTGGGGAGGGGGGCGGAGCCCCCACCCACACTCCACACAGTGGGGTGTGGGTGGAGGCTCCGCCCCCCTCCCCACACCCTTATAAAAATAAACGATGGGGGTTTGAACCCCCACCAAATTTGTAAATTTTTTTTTTATTTATAATTTGCCCCTCCAATTTCCAGTGACTAAAAAAAAATTATAGTCCCTCAAATTTCGGTATATTTTTTTACAAGATTTTCAATATAATATATATATATATATTTCCAACGACTGTACAAAAAAATTATAGTCCCTCAAATTTTGGTATATTTTTTTTATAAGATTTTCAATACAATAATAATAATTATATATATATTAATATTCTATTGAGTTTCAATGTTAGGTTTTCTTTATAAAACAAAGGAATGTTGTTTATTCCCATATATTTTAAAAAAAAAAACATATTGAAAAGCCCTAACTTTTTTTGTTGCTTGACTGTGTTGTTTGTGGGCAGGTTTCATGGAGGCGGCAGTGGACTGGTGGCTGGCTGTAGGTGGAGGTTGTGGGCAGTGGGAGGCCGCAGGGAGTGGTGAAGGGAGGATAGAAGGGAGAGGCAGTGGGGACCGTGGGCAGTCGGTAGCATCGGAGGTTGGCTGGTGCAATGGCCGCAGGGAGCGGGAATGAGGGGGAGGCAGAGGCCGCAATGGGGAACAAGGCCGCAGGAGGTGTGGTGGGGCAGCGGTGGAAAATGAAGGCCGCAAGGGGGTTTAGTTAGTGGGGAGTGTGGAGAGGGGGGCGGAGCCCCCACCCACACTCCACACAGTGGGGTGTGGGTGGGGGCTCCGCTCCCCCTCCCCACACCCTTATAAAAATAAACGGTGGGGGTTCAAACCCCCACCAAATTTGTAAAAAAAAAAATAATAATTTATAATCTACCCCTCCAATTTCGAGCGACTGTAAAAAAAAATTATAGTCCCTCAAATTTTGATATATTTTTTTATAAGATTTTCAATATAATAATAATAATAATTATATATATATATATATATATATTTCCAGCGACTGTAAAAAAAATTACAGTCCCTTAAATTTCGGTATATTTTTTTAATAAGATTTTCAATACAATAATATATATATATATATATATATATAATCACAATTCTATTAAAAAAAACACAATTGTTTATTTAAGGGAAAATTAACAGTAAAATGAAATCTCTCTCTCTCTCTCTCTCTCTCTCTCTCTCTCTCTCTATATATATATATATATATTTGTATATTTATAATTTATATAGGTATATAATGAAATCACAAGTGTATTAAGCAACAATAATAAACCCAGTTTTCTATTTCAAAAATTCATGTAAGCACATTCACTTTAAGAAAAGAAAATACACATTTTAATATAATTATATATTCTTTTAACTATGCTATATATTTCTTCAATTTCCTTTTCTTTTTTTTTTCTGACAATAAGCAAGGTATGTATTTTGTTTATTCCAAATTTCTTATAAAGCAAGAGTTTATTAAAAAAAAAATATTCATTATATAATTTTGTTTCTACTCATTTTTTAAGGAAATAGATAAATATAATTGCCATTAGTTAAAAGCCTCTAATACAAACTATAACCAATTTTCTTTCTTTCCCAAATAACAAATTCCCACTTTCATATTGTCACAGAAACAACTTCATAACTTATCAAAATTGATATTTCAATTAAGTCATACAATGAAATAAATTATAACAACCCTGCTTCATTTCATAAACAGTAAAATTTAAATAAACAAAATATAATTATCAATACCATGAAGAGGGTTTCTCACATCTTTATAAAACAAAATTTTACAATGAGAGAGAGAGAGAGAGAGAAGTTCTCATCTTTCGAAATCAACAAGGATGAAGCTATTAATAAGACCAAGCTCTCCTCAAGAGCCTTAAGAGTAAAGGGAAATAAAATATTTTCCAAGACAAGTAAGTTCTTCAATCTTCCCACTAAGCTCTATAAAACCTGCATATCACACAAGGGAAGAAAACACCACACATCCTGCTCTCCTCCTTATCGTAGACCCGCAAGAGGGTCATCCCCAAGCTAGGGAGGTCATCCACACACCTAGGGAACTCAAATCCACTTCACAACAAGATAAACAAACATCCAAAAAAAATACTAAATTACACCCATGGATATTACAACACACAACTCAACCAAGGTGAGTTTCACAAGGGGTAGGAGAGTGGACACACTCAACTCTAGAGTGCCACTGCTTCAAATTATCTAGACACAATTTTCTTCTTCTCATGGTCTCAAGCCAACATGTAAACAAAATTTCCAAAGGATTTCATATTTTGGCTCTCAAGCCATATAAGAAATTACTCAAAAACATATAGAATGCCCTCAAGGCTTTCAACATCCCAAAGCAAGGAAATGAACTTGAGGAGGATCACTCCTCCCCTACTCCACACTTGATGAGCATTTCCTCCCAAGTGGGAGAGGCTCTTTCAACACCCTACTATATATTCCCCACAATAACAAAATACAACACAAGCAAAATACATCTCACATATTCATCATGCAAGAAAATTAAAAATACATGGGGAAGGCCTTAGCCTTGAAAACCAACCTTAAAAAGCCCTAATATGGAAGAAGTTGATGTAGAGCTCCTCTAAAATCTCCTCTAAGATAAGCCACCAAACTCCCTCTAACTTTTCTCCCAAAAATAATTTCCAACAATAAAAATTCTCAAAAATTTAACAACCCTCCTCCCTATCCCAAGTGGGATTAAAATAAGCCCAATCCATGAGCTTAGAGGAATGGGGAGGTGACACTTGTCACGTCCTCACTCTTCCTCCCAACCACTAGCTTGTCCCAAGGGATGGGTGTTGACACATGTCACTCACCCATCCCCAAAGTCTCCCTCACCCCTTACCACATGTCCTCTCTCCAACACATGGGAGAGAAAAGGGGAGTTAAAGAGGGGAAGGGTGACACATGTCTTTCCTTCCCTTCCTCTCATGAAGGACCACACAACTCCATGGGTACTCTCACCAATTGTGAGAGACTTGAAGTCAAGTCCTCCACAATTGGTGGGTCTTGGAGTCATGTCTAGCCTTGGGAAGAGAAAAGGGATGGGCTTGGGTGTTGGTATCACTCATCCTATCCCTCCCATGCCTCCAAATTCGTCACTTAACTTCACTGTGAAGTTAAGGTGACCATGTGGAGGTTTACCAAGGGTTACCCAAGTCAAAAGGGACCCTAGACCCATGGGGTATAACCCAGGGTCAAGTTTAGCCTAGTTAGGGCACCCAGGGTCAAGTTAAAACACAAGAAAAGGGTCTCCAAAAATTTAAAATTTAAAAATGAAATTCAAAGACAATTCTTACAACACATATCATAATTCAAATTAAAATAGGGTAGACCTAACCCATTTAACCTAATGCAAATTAACATTACAACATTACATCATACACAGAGTTGATCTTGATTACTCGTGGAACCAGATCGGCTTCACAAGGGATTACAACATAAAGTGTGGGATGATCTCCAGTATCTGTGGTTTGTTAGCAATACCTGTGCACTCAATTGCAAAGTTAATTCCACATATAAATATCATAGTCGAAGCAATTTAAAACATGCATTCCCATAAAATACCACAAGTTCTCCCAAGCATAAAGGAAATCACATTGCAATTTTCTAACTAACATCACCCAATTAGTTTTCCTTTAATATAGAGCATCTATCTAACATCACCCAATTAGTTTTCCTATAATATAAATGTCTATCTAACATCACCCAATTAGTTTTCCTATAAAATAAACATCTATCTAACATCACCCAATTTATTTTCTCTTAATACAAGAATCCATCTAACATCACCCAATTAGTTTCCTTTTAACATAATAAAGTCTAAAAGTTTAGGAATCCAGGATCAACAGTCCCATAAGTATAAAAGTATCAGCAACAGTAAGGTAAATAGTCACATAAATGGAAATGAAAAAAGGTAGGCCTCACATGTACCAAGTCCAATAAAAGAATATAGAAATTAAGCAATGTCTTTATAAAATATAAAAATAGTAGTGCAGATCATCACTCCCCCCACTAGAACTGAACCATGTCCTCATGGGACAAATTGGACTTCATCTTCTTTGGCCAGTGTCTCATCCTCCAGGATTTTGTTGTAATCATAGTCCTCTTCATTGTATTGAATGAAAAGCCTACCACCCTATGCATATCCAATAATATCTAAAATTCTCTTGTCCCATTTTTTTCCTTCTCTTGCAACATTTTCCCTATGGCATTCTAAAGAGGAGTTGGCATAATGATCAGGGGAGGCCAAAACTACATTCCAATCCAATCATGTTGCTTTGCTTGAATATGTATAATGAGTGTTCTTGCTTTGGTGAGGCTCCACCTTAGATTGGTTGGTGAGACAATCTTCCTTCCCTTTAAATGCTCTAAAAATCCCTCCCATCTATTTATGCAAGCTCTGATTGTAACTGGAGGAAGGTAGCCCTCATGATCTTGTAATGCAGTAATGTTGGAGAGTAGATTTTGTGCATATTATTCTTTGATTCCTGGCTAATATACAATGGCCTTGAAGGTTTTGGAGAAGTGGGTGGTTTTGGGGTAGTTTTGGAGAAGTGGGTGGTTTTGGGGTATTCATGGTGCATTAGAAGACCTAGAGTGGCTTTTACAATGTGATATTTTGTTATCCTATTTTCCCATTCTATCTGATGGTAGAGAATAGAGACAAAACTTCATAGGTGCCCACATATAGATTGAGCATGGAACTATGGTGGAACCCCATTAAAAGCCCATGTTGGTAACATTCACATAGCATATCCTTCTACTCCAATATACTTTCAAAATAGTTTTACAAAAATTCTTTATCATTGTTAAAATCAAATGGAAGTTTGTAAAACTACTCTCTTAGAAAGAGGGCATACACAACTAAAGGCTACTAAAGGGCCAGAAGAGCTTCTTCAATCTCATAGGCTTGGGTCATCCATTCCTTAGTAGTATTCTTATCCTATTGAAGGGCCTCTAGAGCTCTCCAAAGTTGAGTGTTCTCCTCCCTTATTCTAACCAAGGCTAGTGGAGTAGGGCATTGAGGTGCTGGGAAGGAGACTTGCACGCTTTTGTCCATGGTGGGAACAAGTTGTGCTAATTGTTGTGAAAGGAGTACGATCTAAGCATCTTTTGTGCTGGCCCCTATTATTTCTCATTCCAAGGTTTGTTGAAGATTAGAAATCAATCTATTTTTTGTTTCCCTTTCTTGTGTTGCCTACTGCTGCATTACTTGTAGTTTTTTCTCCTTATCAGAGAGAAGTTATTGCAACTCCATTAGGAGTTGTCTACATTGTTGGAGAAAGTGCTTTTCCTAAGATAGGGAAAGAGTCTACATAGTCTATTCCTCTTCTAGATTCGTGTCTTGTTCCATCTTGAGGGTTGTTTCCCTTCCCTCTAGAGAGCTTTGGAATGTTTCTCCTTTGGTGTTGAATGACCCATAGACATGCTGCCCAATATTTCAGCAATGTTTGCCTCTTCTTCATCATCATCTTTTTGCAAAATAAGCCTTTGATGCTTCCTTGCAAGGCTATGATAGAGGTGGCTACTTCGCCTTCCTCTAAGTCAATAACAAGTGGCTCAACAATTGTCAAGTGTTGTTAGGAGGAGTGAGTGAATGGCTTATGTGAAGTGGTTGGTGTGGGAGTTGGAGCATGTTTTTCTTTCTTCTTCTTTTTCTCTAGCTTACTTTGGAGAAATATTTCCCATTTCCTCTACCCATCTTCTTGTTGCAAGAAATAATGTTTGATAATAAGATGGATGAGGTTGTGGTGGTTGATCTATCCATTAGTCCTTTTGAATTTGTTGGTCATGCTTTGTAGGGAATTATAAAGGAAGGTAGGCAAATTGATGAGGCACTCATGCTTGTTAAGGCATGCCCTAAATGAATGATCATTATCATTCCTAGTCCTAATATTGTGCCATACTGTCGATCGCAGGTAAAGAGTTTCATAGCCCATAGAGCTACAATAGACCATGGCTCTGGAAGGCTACTTTTATCTATGCCTTTTGTGGTACCCTTGCTAACGATATACCTTGGTAGGGGCTCCAGAGTGATATGGAACTTTTGAATCAACTCTTCATAAGAAACTTTAGATTGTGAAATATCTTCCCCTGCCTTAGAAATTCTAGAGAGTTAACTGATAATCCCATAGTAAACTTCAATGAGAACCCCTTTTACCATAGTGAAAGTCAAATGAAAATTTTGAATAAACTCCTTAACTAATTTGATTTCATATCCTTCAAATTTTTGAAGGAAGTCCAACCTATTGGAAATAAGGCAAATAACTGAGGGGGGGGTGAATCAATTATCTCAAAATTTCCTTGACTTTCTTTTTTTGTTATCTTAATAATTAGTGCAGCATCAAAACATGAAATCATATGTGATCATAAGAATAGAAATAAAATCAACACACATAACACAAGGATTTTTACGTGGAAAACCATGTTAAGGGAAAAATCACAGGATGACTAACCCAAAATTGTATTCTCTGTTAAAAGAATAAAGGAGTACAAAATGGCACTTGCCAATTAGGGCTCACTGCCCAAGCACACTACTCACAAGAGGCATACTGCCTACAAGAGATTCACTGTCTATAGAACTTACAGAAGATAATCAAGTGTTTGAACTGATGAGAAGCATCTACAAATGCAAGAGTTCAGTTTCAGTTTAGGCACAATATACTGATCTGATGCACTTCATCCTTCCTCTGCTCAATGTTGTTGTTATGTCACATACCAGACTTGGATTTTTGTTCCCACACTTATCTATGCTTTTCTTCACACCTTACTTTTGTCACTTATTGCCTTGCTACCTCACATGCTAAAATCTATCTGGTATATATATCTGCATCAAGGATTTTTATCAACTTGCTAGTCGGCATCAAGAACACTACAAGTAATTACTCTGTCGGCTGAATTCATGCTTGATTTGTGATGCATATCAAAAACATAGACATAGAAGTCATTAATCATGTCGGCTAACAATGTATGATCCCACAAATTGCTTGATCAACACCATTTACTCATCCAGGTTGAAGTTTGATACTCTGCCAGTTAGTTCTTCCTCTGTCTGCTCTGCCTGATTGGAACCCAACACTCAGATCCTCATATATTTTCCTTGATTTGTCACCAAAGGCTAAATCTTTGGAGTACAGTATTCATGATACCCCTCTTGACTTTCTGAAGTCTGTAACTTACTGAGTTACACCATCTGAGAGATCCGGACCTGATTGTCAGACCTTGTTACATACTCTGTTCTTGTACATCGAATCAAAACAATCTTCACTATGACTTTTGGAATAGGCATACTATGTACTGCGGATGTGTGGGATAGACTTTGTTTCCATCAATAACAACACTAATGAAGCCACATAGTGTCTCTTGCCAACAATCTCCCCCTTTGGCATTGATGGCAACACTTAGTGAAAAATGGCTAAGTGTCGCAGTAAACTCCCCCTTGGTTGATGCTCTGTCTTTTGCATTATTTTACTAGAGCTCCCCCTTAGCTAGATTCCACATTTTTCACTACTCCTCACTCCCCCTTTGACATCAATGGCAAAGGGTGGAATCCGCATACCAAAATTTTGCAAAACTTAACCTATACATGGCCGCAAAAGTATATATATATATATATATATGTTATACTTATATGTACTTAAGTATATTTGCAAAAGTGGCCTTCAACTATACAAACTCTGTGGCCTAGCTCTGCTTCATTCTATCCAAAATGGAGATGTGACCACTCAGCAAAAATGCATATGCTTCTACCCTTCTTAAAACTGCCAGATCATTGGTCCGGGCTATGGTCTAAGCATCTGTCAAGGCCTCATGCATTGCCTCTAGCTTAGGGATAATTATCCCTCTGAGTTCACCCATTATGTTTATTATGTTCTTCTTTTCTTTTTCCAGCCTCTTTATTTCATTTATGATGACAATAGCCTAGCATTTTTTATTCATTAAAGAGGTAGTAAGGAGATCAAAATTATGAGATAAACTTGACAGTTTACCTTGTTGTTCTTTCACTTTCTTTTCAATGTCCTTCGTCACTTTGGGCCAAGATAGAAAAAATTTGTATATGTCCCCACCATCTTTAAGAGCATTTTCAAGGCTCTTTATTCCAATGTCTAGGGTCCTCCTATCATTAGTAATCAGTCCTTGCACTTCAGTAAATCTTTTTCCTAAAAACTCCTTTTAGACCTTTGCTTCTGCCGATTTCTCTAAAGATTTAAAATGAGTGCTAATAGAATTTACCAAAGATTTCAAGTTACTGGATGGAGAGGCCGAAGGATCCTTTTGAAATGATGACATAATCTTCTCCAGCATCTTGGATACAATCTCCAATAGTTCACAGTCTTCCATGTGAGATTTTAGGAGTTTTTCTTTTGCTTTGGCTTGAGCAAAGGATGCTATTTTCATTGTCTGAAACAGAGAGAGAGTCAAAATTTAGTGGCCCTTGAAATATCTCAGGTTCATCTATCTCCATCATTTCTTTGTTTAAGAATTTCTTCACTGCCTCTGCAGTGTCTCTTACCGATGACTGAGTCTTCTTTTCTTTTGGGATATCAAAACAATCATCATTAGTCTTTTCTGCCTGTTCTTCTTCTTTTCCCTTAACCTCCTCTTCTTGAATCACTTTCTCCTCTTTTCTTCCTTCTCCTTCAGCTTCAGAATCTGGAATGTCTGTAGTGGTATTCAGAGGCGAGATGTTACCTGTGTTTACTTCTTCATGAACTTCCTCTTCTAGGACAGAGGAATCCAAGTCCTTAGACTTTTCTTCATCTATCTCTTTTGATCCTTCTACATTAGAAGATTTTTCATTGGTTACATTTAATTCTTCAACATCCATGGTAGAAGGTTCTTCAACTGATTCCTCTATAACAGGAAGATTTAATCTTTGCAAAGCATTCTGGGGGATATCTTTTGTCTCACTTGCTACTTGGTCAGTTTCTCCAAGCATAAGTTTATTCATTCTTGCCTTACTTTGGAACTCATCCTTACAATCTTTAAAAATCATGTCCATTTGTTTTGGAGTGATAGAAGGATAAATTTGAATCATTATTTGTTCTTAAATCTCTAAGTATTTTGCCTTTGCATTCTCTTTTCTCATTTCAAGTATCTTTTCTAGACTTTTAGGAACTAATGATATAATTTCAATGAAAGCTTTATTGTAAATGTTCAGGTACCTAACAGTAGCTTCTTCCAAAATCCTCTTGTCAGTATCACTATATTCATCATAGAACTCTGTTACTCGCTATAGGTTCCAATCCACAGTAACTGCTTTGATGATGTCATCAATGGAAAGAGTGGGCTTTTCAACAAATTCTTCTACCTTTTCTTCCTTATTTTTACTAGCAAAGAATTCTCTGGATGTTTTCTTCTTCATTTTCTTGATTTCTTCATCATATTTTGTTTCTTCATCATCTTTGAGGCTTGTATATGACCTTGTGGCTTTGGTCTTCATCCTCTTTTCTCCTTTTCTGGATGTCTTGACTTTCGGTTTGGTGGCCCTTGAGCTTTTAGGAGTGATAGGTGCAGAGCTCTTGGAAGATCTAGTCCAGGAGAAGGCTTGTACCAGAACATCTCCTTTCTTTGCTTCTTGTTTCTCTTTCTCAGTCTTCTCCATTTTCTCTCTATTTGCATCTACTGCCTCTTTTGACAAGCCAAATCTTTTGGCAATTTCTTCAACTTCCCTTCTTACTTTCCTCTTTATCTCTGGTTGTCTTAACATGTATTTTTACACTTAGTTTTTGAAAGGTGCCAAACCTTTCTGCTTCAGGGTCCTTAGGTTGGCTCAACAGGTGTTGAATATGTAGCTCCAAGATTTTTTCATCGACCTCGTATCCCATAGGCATTATCCACACAGTTTTGGGCTCAACTGCCTCCATTAGGCATTGGTCAGTGTCAACCATGAAGCACACTGTGTCCTTATATTTCTCAACTATGGATTGAGGTATTCTCTCTCTAGCTTGCATCATGCTTTGGAAGTTCTTGAAGTAACCCCAGAGAGCTATTTTTTGGGCTTGAGCATCACCAAGTCCATACATATAATCTTTGATATGAATTGCAACTAGTTTGTTATTTTGCCAAACCCAACCACTTGATCCGGGTAGCTCATTCATGTAATAAAAGAATAGACACAGTATTAGACAACCATATTTGAAGGAATTCTTCTTATCCTTTTTTATATTCTACAAGTTTTCTAATAGTTTATTTAGGAGAAGTTCACATAGGTCATAATCTGCATCTTCCCTTAACATCTAATATGCTGCATAGATTGTTGTCCCAAACACAGAATTCTCCCTGCTAGAATGATAGATCTTGTACCCAATTATCATTGAGGCAAACTTGACATCCAAATCTATGATGTCATCTATGGTCATGGCTCTTTTGTCAAATTTAGATCTGGTGGCTTCAGTTACTGTTTGGTTCTTGACAGATTTAAGTGCAGGTAACCCACCGAAAGAATGCAGTCTAGTCATTGCCCTGATGGCATCTTTAGTTATCTTGAAGGGCCTAATTAACCACATGAAATTATCATGCATCCTGCTTAGGACATACTAGACCCAATCATCTTTTGCAAAACAAGGAAAGTGTATGCAATGTCTGAAGTGTTTATCCCGAAGGGCCTTGAATTGAGGTTTGAGTTCAAAACTTTGATCTATTAGCTGTTTGTGATAGATGTCCATCAATTTTGAGTCTCCAAATTCCTCAATGTTGGCATGGATATAGAACCTAACATCTTCTACATGTAATACCCCATGCAAAATGCTAGAAAATGCACCTAAAGGATCAACTTCTAGAGATTTATAGGGTTGTTTCTTGAATTTAGGACATGGCCTATCAGTGATCTTGACAACCATTGGAGTAGCCATTTTGCAAGAGATTCAAAGAGAGATTTTTAGAATGGAAGTACCTTTTCACACTTTAGGGTTTAAAATAGGAACTAGAACAAACTGTTGGTTGAATTCAATTTTCCAGTTGATCTTGAGTGATTTGTAGAAACTTTGTTGCAGATCTCTTCTTTTCTTCTTCGCGACTGTAAATGTGCAACAATGAGTGAAAGAACCCTTTTATCCTTACGCAAACCCTAATTTCCTTTTGTAATAAATGCACAACTTAAGTTATCCAGTTGCCCTATTTTGAGAGAGATTTTCTTGAATCCCTACGCTAAACTTAGAATCATTGTCAGTGAGGATTGATAATGTATCTTATTTTCTTCAATCATGCCATGGATCTGCAGATCAAAGTATTTCAATTTTGAATCATACCGGATCTGTTTGTAAAAAAATCCTACTTTACCAGAGCGCTGTCAGAACCAGATTAACTTGAGCGGTTAAACTCTTGCAAAACTCCATGTGGATCTTTCATATTTTTACTAAAGGTATGTAGATGTTTTTCTGAGAACCCTTTAATCTGTAGCATTCCATGTGCCAAATTTAGGCACTGGTTGACTAGCTGGGGGAAATTGTTTTTCTCTGTGACTCCCCCTGAGCCAGAGCTCACCCTTTAAGTTTTCAGAAGGAATATTAGCACCAGATTCCAGTGCGGATCCATCCCCAATATTTTTTGTACTCTTCTTTACCCAAATCTTTCTCATCTCCTTTTGAACTTCATCTGCAGTCACTTTACCTTTGCCCTTATCTTGTTTTTGATTATGTTGCACCAAACCTTTTCTATCCTGATTTCTACTTCTATAGAATTTGGCAATATGACCGGATCTATTGCAATTGTAACAGACAACATTTCTTTGCTTATTTATTTGATATCCTTTTGATTTGCATTGATTAGCCATATGTCCCATTCTATTGCATGCAACGCATCTACCATTGAATGAATTGTTTATTTGCATATTTTTGCATTCATGAGATTTGTGACCATACCTTTTGTAGTTGAAACATTGTCCAAAGAAGGATGGATTAGTCTAATTCATTCTCCTTCTGCACTGAGTTGCTTTATGACCAAAATTATTGCAATTGAAGCAGTATCCATTGAAGGATGGATATCTTTGAGCATTTGGTTGCCTTACCAAAGGTCTTCTAGGCATGTTTCTTTGATTTCCTGATCCAAAGTTCTTCTGACCAGATCTGGAGCTTTCACCTTCTCATATCCCAAGCCACGCTTATCATCTACCCTCTTTTAGCTTTCAAGAAGAACTTCAAGTTGGGCTGAGCTTATCTTGAATTTCTCTTTGTATTCATTTGCTATTTGAAGATCTTGTTTAAGAGTGTCTATCTGATTCTCAAGTTGTTCTTCATTATCTCCAGCTTCTTCAAGATCAGATTCAAGATGCCTTATTATTCTATCCATTTTGTGGCAGTCCTCAGTCTTCTTCTTGAGGGATTGTTTTAGATTATCTTCAATTTTCCTTTTTTCTTCAATTTCTTAGGTGAATCTCATAACCCCTGATTCCATTTCATGCCTTACCATAATGACCTCTTTGGACAGCTTCTCACATAGCTTATTTTTCTCATTCAGATCTTCATTAGTATCATTGTCTTCACTCTAATTGGCTAATTTTTGAAGTAGTTCCTTTCTCTTTTTCACAGAGATACTAAGTTTTTCTTTTAGCTCATTTATGAAATCATCAACTTGTTTGAGTCTTTCTCTCAAATTATTGACTTCAGAATGGGATTGTTCAAGATCATCTAGGGCAGACTGAAGTTGTTCCTTCATACCATATATATCCATTGAGATTCCCAGATCTTCCTCAAGCTATTAGGCTTTGTTTAGAGGAACTTGCTCTGATACCATTTGTTGGAAATAAGGCAAATAACTGAGAGGGGGGGTGAATCAGTTATCTCAAAATTTCCTTGACTTTCTTTTCTTTGTTATCTTAATAATCAATGCAGCATCAAAATATAAAAGCATATGTGATCATAAGAATAGAAATAAAATCAACACACATAACACAAGGATTTTTACGTGGAAAACCCTGTTAAGGGAAAAACCACAGGGTGACTAACCTAAGATTGTATTCTTTGTTAAAAGAATAAACAAGTACAAAATGGCACTTGCCAATTAGGGCTCATTGCCTGAGCACACTGCTCACAAGAGGCACACTGCCTACAAGAGACTCACTGTCTACAGAACTTACAGAATATAATCAAGTGTTTGAACTAATGAGAAGCATCTACAAATGCAAGAGTTCAGTTCCAGTTTAGGAACACAATATACTGATCTGATGCACTTCATCCTTCCTCTACTCAATGTTGATGTTCTATCACATACCAGACTTGGATTATTGTTCCCACACTTATCTCTACTTTTCTTCGCACCTTACTTTCATCACTTATTGCCTTGCTACCTCACATGCTAAAATCTATCTGGTATATATATCTGCATCAAGAATTTTTATCAACTTGCTAGTCGGCATCAAGAACACTGCAAGTAATTACTCTGTCAGCTAAATTCATGCTTGATTTGTGATGCATATCAAAAACATAGACATAGAAGTCATTAATCATGTTGGCCAACAATGTATGATCCCATAAATTGCTTGATCAACACCATTTACTCATCCAGATTAAATTCTGATACTCTACCAGTCAGTTCTTCCTCTATCTACTTTGCCTGATTGGAACCCAACACTCAGATCCTCATATCTTTTCCTTGATTTGTCACCAGAGACTAAATCTCTGGAGTACAGTATTCATGATACCCCTCTTGACTTTCCCAAGTCTGCAACTTACTGAGTTACACCATTTCAGAGATCCAGACTTGATTGTCAGACCTTGTTACATACTCTGTTCTTGTACACTGGATCAAAACAATCTTCAATTTGACTTCCAGTATAGGCATACTATGTACTGCGGATGTGTGGGATAGACTTTGTTGCCATCAATGACAACACTAATGAAGCCACATAGTGTCTCTTGCCAACACAACCATCCAGCCTAGGAAAAAAAATTTGAAATCTAGGTATCAAACACTACATTCTCTAGCTCATACATGCATTTGCGGCCCATGGTCACTACATAATATATATTTTTGGTTATAGTTTCTAGTGAATTAAACACTAGAGGATTTGAAGAATGCTCCTATGAATAACAAGTATGGAAATGGCCTTGAAATAAATTATGCAATTGTTATGATAAATCAATTAATTGTCAATTCAAAGAGCTTATTACATTAATTGACATTAGTGTGAGAGGTGTACAACAAAAATTGAAGTGGCATAATGATATGACATGCCCATCACCTAACATTCATTAACCTCATGATGATTTGATACTTGTCCCTAATTTATAGCGGACTTGTTACAAATTTGAATAGTACTTCCCTTTTCCACTCGTAGAAATTACACCTTATTTAGTACCAGCCACCATTTCCAGATTTGGCATGCCACTAAAATTCATGTTGATCTATACGAGGGATCACTACCATCATTTTTTCTAAATTGATATATATGTTGTATGCTCAATTTTATATTTTTCAAGTAAAAAATAATATATTCATTAAAAAAATAAGAAAAATATATGTACTACTACATGATCTTAGATAACTTTCCACTAAAGGAATTTGCAAAATAATTAACAGGACTCAAATAATTGGGGGAGCATGCTCAAAACTATGTTATATTTTTTAGACAAAAATAGGACTACTTTTTGTGCTCTCATCATCTGACCCTCTTCATCTCCACCACTTTCTTAAAAATGGTAGTTTATAAACTAGATTTTGAGTAGTAGCTACATTCTTGTTCTTATCGCATGATCAAATTGTGAGCATAAACATCTTGAATTACTCATAGAATTTCAATTGTTTTTATTTCAAGAGAAGTGGCCACTTATGACCCTCTTTTGACACCCCATTTCCATGCACTTACCCTATGGATTGAAGTAGTCACTCTAGATGTGATATCAGAAGTTTGATGCTTATGTTTTGAAGTTGATATTTGATAGAGCTAAATTTGATTATTGTGTATACTTTAAGTAGGTTGGTGATTAGTTTGTTGTTATCATCTTAAATGTTGATAACATGTTGATTAGAAACAATAAGGATATGATCAAGGTGCTTAAGTCTCAACTTTCACTTCAATTTGTTATGAAAGATCTATGGGGTACTAAGTTCATTCTTTGAATGGACATAAGGATAGATAGAGCTAACACAGGACTCTAGTTGAGTCAAAAGAAGTATGTTAACTTTGTATTGCAACAGTTCAAAGTGCAAGATAGTAAGCCAACAAATTTTCTTATTCCTATGAGAACTAAATTGTCAATAGAACAATATCCTAAGATAGAGAACATGAATCATGTTCCATATGCTTTTGTTATTGGAGGCCTTATGTATGTGATGGTATATATAAGACTAGATAAATTGCCCAAGCAGTGAAAGTCCTAAGCAGGTTTATGTTTAATTTGAATAAAGATCATTGGATTATTGTTAAGATGGTCCTTTAGATATCTTAATGACACTTCAGAGTATTCTATTACTACTAAGGAGGATCTAAGTTGGGTAAGTTTTTAAATATACATGGTTTCATGGATGTATACTAGGTTGGTGACATTGATAGCATAAGATCATCTAGTGGTTATGCATTTAACATGTTTTGTGGTGTAATGAGTTAGATGAGAAAAAAACAAGTTGTGGTTTCTCTTTCAACTACAGAAGCTAAGTACATGGAAGCTACTCATGCTTGTAAAGAAGTAGTGTGGCTTTAGAGGTTATGTTTAGATGTTGGCCTAGAAGACATGATATAGTTAAGATTTTTGTGATAGTCAAAGTACTATTTTTTTGACCAAGAACCCTATATTTCACACATGGACAAAGCACATTAATGTGCAATGTCATTATTTCTTGACATGGAGGACAAGAGGGTAATCATTGAGAAGGTGGCCATCTTAGATAATGTGATGGATTTGTTGACAAAGCTAGTGAGCACTAAGAAATACTACTAGTGTAGATGGGCTATGAGCATTATTTCTCCTACTTATGTTCAGATGTGGGCCTAAGACATGATATAGTTAGGATTGTTGTGAGTCAAAGTGTTATTTATTTGGCCAAGAACCCTATATTTCACACATGGACATTGTGTAGTATCACTATGTCTTGACATGGTGGAGGACAAGAGGGTAACCATCGATAAGGTGGAGTGTACCTTAGATAATGTTATGGATTTGTTGACAAAGCCAATGAGCACTGAGAGATATTGCTAGTGTAGATGGGCTATGAGCATTGATGCTCCTAGTTGTTAATCTATGTTGTTGTAACCCCTTTTGCAATCTATAAACAAGTGGGAGAATATTAGACTACATGTGTGTTGTGCACCTTATAAGACTTGTAAACATTATAACTCATATAGTTTAGAATAGATAAAGTTTGGCACACTTCTCTAGATGATTAAAATGGAATTATCCAATAATTTAATTCCTAATTTTGTAAAAGTTAAGTTTACTAGTTTTGTGGGAGTTAAGTTTGTTTGCATTGCAAGTTTGCTTTAAGTTGCAACTCAAATTTTCTTTTAAAACATGTTATTCTTGGGAGGAGGCTTTTGTTTTATCCTACTTTATTAAATAAATTAGGGCCTTCAAGTTGCATGGATGAATATTAGAATTTAGTTATAAATCTAATATTGGGTTTGGAGTTAATATGATATTTTTTAGAGTTAGTCCTACAATCTAGGACTAATTCATGATTGTTAACTTGTCTTATACTCACAAACTTGTACTGTGCAATTTGTAGACTCTCATTCTTCACTTCACCTAATTAAACTTATTTTTTGTCTGCTTTTGATATCTAATGAACTTGAGATATTTATAAATACCTTTGTGGGGTTGTTAATATGTTATAAGGGAACATGTTCTCCTAGATCAACCTTTCAAAATGCATATGAATAATAAAAACAACCTTCAATCATGCATATGCTCCTAATATATTTGTGCAGAACTAGATTTATTTAGTGCACCAATTGAAGTGTGTAAATGGGAATGATAATTGAATAAAGTTTGATGATTAGGAGATCCTTGGAGTATTAATAGGAATGCATTGAATGCTTTTAAATACAATAACATAGTAATACATCACACAAATTTGTGTTTAGTCAGCCCTTGACACAATTGATATAGGTAAGGGGCAAGTACAAAAAGATGGGGGACCAAAAAGGGGTCTTAAGTGGCCACTTTTTTTCTAAAATTAGGAAATGTTTGCCTTGGATGAGAAATTGAGCATAGTTACACTCAAAATTTGGAGATGCAACCAAAACAATGTTCGTAGTACTCTGAGTCTACTTTCTAAACTACTATTTTTTTTAAAAATGGTATAGATTAAGGGGTTCAAAAGAGGGAGCCACAGAAATTGGTGTTGTTTCTATCAAAAAAACATAACATAGCATGTTTTGTGGCTCCCTCAAAAGGTCAACCTTTTTTTGGTATTTTTAAAATTGCTTTAGTGAGAAATTAGCTGACAACATGTAGTTTATGCCTAATTTTTCTGATAAATTTTTGATGAATATTTGATTTTTTACTAATTTTCAAAGTGGACACATCCTAAAAAATAGAATTTTGGCCGTGCTACCCCTATAAATTTTGAAAACTAATTGAAAATCATTTTTTTCTTTTTTTAATATGTGTAGAATGGATTCTAGTTTCTAAATATATAATTTTTTTGAAATTTCAATGAATGGTTAATTTACAATGAAAAAAAGACCAAACAGTGGTTTTTGCCCAAAAACAGACACACAAACAAAAGAAATTGAAGATGAAAGGCTTAACATTGTCAAAATGTTAAAAAAAATCATATTGTCAAATAGCTAAGAGAAAGCCTAACATTACCCAGGTGTTTGATTTGTTCGACCTTGAAACACGTGCAAATTTGAAGGTTAGCACGAATGAAATTATGTGAAATCCTATAGAATATGGAAAAACATGTCTTTGGACATTGGGAAGGCACTCCAAGCCTTTGGGTTGGAAATCCAAAGCAAATCCCAATCCTAAGGCTTGGGATTCCCAAATCAAAACATAACGCGAGTGTGTTATAATGCGCTCGCGTTATGTTTTACTTTGCATTTTTTTCTTTTTTGCAAAAGTTTGTGCATTGTTTGTCATGTTTGACATAACGCGAGCACATTATAATGCAAGCGCGTTATGTCCCCCTTGAATTTTTTTATGTTCAAGGTTATTAATCATGTATGTATGTATGTATGTATGTATGTATGTATGTATGTATAGTGTCAAGGGTAGAGGAGGGTAGAGATGTGGGTGAGCCAAATATGGGAGGAGAGGGGTGGATAAGGGTTGAGTGATTAAGGTTTAAGGTTGAGGGTTGAGGGCTTTGGGTTGAGGCTTTAGGGATAGCATTTAGGGTTGAGGGTAGAGGGATTAGGGTTAAGGTAGAGTGTTGAGGGTAGAGGGATTAGGGATAGGGTTTAGGGTTGAGAGATTATGGTTTAAGGTATAGTTTTGAGGGTTGAGGGTTTAGCGATAGGGTTTAGGATTTAAGGTTTAAGTGTTAAGCGTAGAGGATTTAGGGATATGGGATTAGGGTTTAGGGTTTAGAGATTAGGGTACCATAAATTATAATTAGGGATTAGGGTTTATGGTTTAGGGACTAGGGATTAGGGTTTAGGGTTAAGGGATTAGGGTTTAGGGTTTAGGGATGTACAATTAAGGGGTACCATAAATAAAGTAGAATTTAGGAAGGGTTGGGTAAATGGTGGAAGTTTCAGAGTTAAAAAAAATCTGAAATCGAGTAACCAAAAACGGGATCCCATTTCTATAAAATGGGATCCTGTTTCCCATTTTGGATCAGGATCCTGAGCCTAAAACCCAAAACGCAATCCTGTTCCTTAGCGAGATCCCAAACCTAGAAGCCAAAAACGGGATCCCATTCCATGGAACGAGATCATGTTTCATGGAACGGGATCCCGTTTTGAAAAAGTATTAAATTTTTGAAAAAATGGCAGAGACCTCATTTTCCCCCACAACAGTCGATAGGCGAGAACGGGATCTCGAGTTGAGTGACCATCAACCCACTAGGTAAGTGGATTTTTCCACTTCTACAAATTACCCATGAATCTTTTTAAGTTTCCCTTATTTGTTTAGGTGTAAAATACAATCAAAATTTAAATTGTAAATTGTTATTTAGGGTTTCTGTTTATGAAATCAATAGCTATTTTTTGACATTTTGTTTTAAAATACAATTGAAATTTTGAAAGACTATATCATATAAAAGGATAGAATTTGAACAAACTATCAAAATTATGTTTAAATTTGAGAATTGAATAGCTATATTTAGACATTTTAGCTATAAAATACAATTGAAATTTTGAAAATACTGTATCATATGAAAGGAGAGATTTTGAACAAACTGTCAAAATTTGAGTGTTGAATAGCTGTATTTAAACATTTTAGCTGTAAAATACAATTGAAATTTTGAAACGATTGTATCATATGAAAGGAGATATTTTGAACAAACTGTCAAAAATTATATAGCATTGGGATGATATATATATTTGGTTTTTATAAAATTTACTTATATCAATGTATGTCATTGTATTTTAAAGGCATTATTGAATAGGTAACTATCATGTAAAAAAATTACAACAAACCATAATAAAACCTTTATCACGTCCTTCATAATCAAACCTTTAGAGACAACCAACTAATCAAGAATTGAGAAAATTTTACAGTTTTTGTGATATCCAACTAATCAAGAATGAAATCAAGCCAACATTTATGTAACTTTTGAGACACTCAAGTAGCTGTCCTCACTAGCTAGGTTATGCCCCTGGGATGAACATCGTGATGTTAATTGTGATACGAGCCTAACCTCATTGGTAATGCTTCCCCTAATCTTAATGACATTGATGTAGGCCCCACTCATGATCCTTACGAAGATCTTTCCACCACTAACCTCTTTCATGATAGGTCACTATCCTCACCATCTCCTTAGACCTATAATACCTTGAGCTTATCGATTGGGACCAACACGACCCTTTATGATTTGATGTTTTCCAAAATGATGAAGCCATCGTGAAACTTATGAAGTGTCAAGACCACATCCCCATTGTAATCATAAGAAAGACTTTTCCACCATACTTAACACCTACATATGCTTATTTTGGAGAGAAAGAAAGAACCCTTTAGTCCTAAGGCACCCTAGTAGGCAGAATAGCAACAAGATATAAGAAGAAACTTGTGATCGATTAAAATGATACAATAAAAATGGACACTTTCCAAGAGCTCCTCAATGACAAACTTCACCTTCCATTAGATACCACTCAGATACAAGATGACTCCCCTCTCCTTATTGAGGATGCTGTAGACATCAACCTGTGAATAGATGAGGACCCTAAACTCTCTAAGATAGTAGCTCCATTGGACCTTGACATCAAAGAAGGCATAACCATCACCATTAAAGATTACGTTGATTTCTTCATGTGGTCTTATGGTGATATTCCTTGAGACTCCATCTTTAAAGTCATGCATCATCTTGTGGTTCACCTCAATGCCAAACCTATTCAATAAAAGCTACGCAAAATGCACCCCCAAGTAGCCCTCATGGTCATAGAAGAATTGTATAAACTCTTGGATGTGGGGTTCATTCAGACTATTACTTATCCTAAATGGGTCTCTAATGTGGTCTTAGTTAACAAGAAAACTAAGGGAATTCATGTTTGCACTAACTTTTGAGACATCAAAAAAGGATCTACCCTAAAGATAACTTTTCTCTACCAAACATTGATATGATCGTGGATCTCATAGCCATATATATATAATGTTATCATTAATCTGGATATAATATGGACCAAGTTGAAACATTTGAGTTAGACATGGAGACACCTAGATTATGGAGCTCAGTCTATGTAAGCAAACACCTCCTATAGACTCAACACAAACTTATCCCTCAACCCTCTAAATTGTGACTTACATCATTTGATTACCCTGGAACACACTATAGACAACTCTATACAAATTTGGCAAAAGATATTTTCTCCTAACAGAAACTTGTATATGTAGAAGTATCTACTACTACATTAGATTTGATATACTTCTTAAAAGGAAAGAGTTGGGACTAACAACTAAATAGAAAACAATAATTTTGCAAATCTAGGAAATAGGAAACAAAATCGAGCTAGAACCATCTTAACTAATTTATCTTTTTCTAGCTAGATTGAATCCCTACAATCACAAGTTAAAAACAAAGCATCAAATTCTTCATTAAATTTAAATCATAAATCATCAGAATATATTCATCTTCATACTCAGATTAGTCAGGTAGGCAACTAGTAACTTCAATCCTATCTCCATTATCAAATTTGGTTGCCATAGGCAACTTCACCAAATTTAGGTTTTCAGATCATGTGGCATGTACAAGATATCCACCTCAAGGTAGTTCTCCAAGTCTAGTTATAGTCTTACAGATGTTCATTATGATTCTAACTAGGTGGTATGATAGTCCATTGGTTTCTAGATGGCATCATTCAATAGCATAGATGCATCTGAACATTCACCCTTCATTGATATATATTGATAGTAAAATAGAGTTTTAAATTGTTCTTAAGGTTTGGGGTTCAATCATAGTGTTAAGATAGTGCAAATTTTAAGACTATTTAGACTAATTAAATGGGCTTAGTCTCAAGCTAAATAACACACATAAGAGTTGGGACTAACAACTAAATGGAAAACAATAATTTTGCAAATACATATGAATAGGAAACAAAATCAAGCTAGAACCATCAACTAATATCTTTTTCTAGCTAGATTTAATCCCTACAATCACAAGTTAATCAAAGCATCAAATTCTTCATTAAATTTAAATCACAAATCATCATAATATATTCATCTTCATACTGAGATTAGTCCTAGGCAACTAGTAGTCAATCCTAGATCTCCATTATCAAATTTGGTTGCCATAGCCTGCAACTTCACCAAATTTAGGTTTTCAGATCATATGGCATGCACAAGATATCCACCTCAAGGTAGTTTTCCAAGTCTAGTTATAGTCTCAAGCAGATGTTCATTATGATTCTACCTAGGTGGTCTGATAGTCCACTGGTTTGTATGACATCATTTAATAGCTAGATGCATCTATTCTAATTCATTTCTTTTGTCCAAAATGGTTGTGACAATAAAAAAGAAGCTTATTGAACTCATAATCAATAGGAAACCCCCAGTCATGTAATAGGAGGTCTTGAATTTGGTACCAATGATTGTGAGTTCCTTGTAGAATATGATGAACCTTTTGAACAAGAGAACCTTGTAGACCATGATGCATATCTTGAAATTTAAACTTGAACATTATCGTCATGTGAATGCTTTTAGCCATCATACAACCTCCTATCACCCTTCATCCTCTTATAGGGATATGCCACACAACCTCTCCAAGTTGACCATGCCAAACCCAAAGTCACAATCCTAAGAGGTTCCTAATTTCCTCCCAATGATCATGAGAACCTTGAAGCTCATGTGCATATATTTTGAACAAGACTATCAAGTTCATTTGCAACAAGAATGTGCAAGTCCAAGTTACCTTTTTCAGGTCAAGATCAAGTGTCTTTAAGTCCTTATGTTACCTTTAACAAGGGGAACACCACTCTAGATTATGCATCTTATGGGTATCCTTCATCATCATCCAATCGAATGCCTATCCAAGAGCCTACTAGTCCTATCCCAACACCACCATGTAATACCAATCCTAATTCATTGGTCCATCCACCTTTTAATCCATCAATCCCTTCATTACACTCACCACCATCTAATCCTCCAACTTCACATCCTAAATTTAAATCACCTCTCTTAAATGACCTCTATAGATGTACTATGAACTATATTACAAAGACAAACCTATATGCCATGTCCCTCTCTATTAATTTTGATCACTCCCAATTGTAATCCATTTTCTCCTATTATCCATCCACCTAATCCTAGACATTCAGCCTTCATTGATATATATTGATAGTGAAATAGAGTTTTAAATTGTTCTTAAGGTTTGGGACAATCATCTAGTGTTAAGATCTAGTGCAAATTAAGACTATTTAGACTTTAAATTAAATGGGCTTAGTCTGAAGCTAAATAACACACATAAGAGTCAAATGACTAACAACTAAATAGAAAACAGCAATTGCAAATAGGAAATAGGAAACAAAATCAAGCCAGTCCACCATCAACTAATATCTTTTTCTAGCTAGATCATCCCTACAATCACAAGTTAAACAAAGCATCCTAACCTTCTTACCTCATATCTATCTTAAAAGTGGAAGATTTAATCATTACCACATGTATATGGTTATATGTCCTATCAAATGGTAAGGATTCACTCAAATTTTCACATACTCTTGAACACATATATCCAATTTATGAGTTCATGATTGATCCAATGCTCAAACCAATGCAAGCATGACTATTGTTTGTTGACTGGAGGCTTATAAGTCATATTTAGTTAGAGAAATTCATCCAATTTAACCATTACAAACTATTTGTAGCTTCGCCATAGGAAATGTTGGATCTCCTAGAATGAGTACTTAACATCAAACCAATAGCCAACTCCATAGAAAAATTAAAAAAATTGAAACCTTGGACCTAACATATGATAACAAACCTTGAGAACAAATTCATTATGGTAGTCCTAATAGCTCTCTTACATTTTGAAATTTGTACATGCATGTATACATTATCTGTATGTTTAATTTAAATTTATTTCAAGTGTAATTTCTTGAAACATATATATATATATTCTTGATTTAATTTTAAATTTGTATTCAAGTTTGTATGTTTATATGTATATATGCAGGTTCATATCTGTTTATATATATATATATATATATATCATGAATCTAGATGATATTCACTTTGATGTTGAGGACTTCCTTAATGCACAAGATGATCTGGCCCACCCCCACCCGCACCCGCACCCCCAGCGCCAAATGCCCCACCTCCAGATGCCCCACCTCTAGATGACCCACCTCCACCTCCACCTCCACCCCCACCTAGAACTGACCAGGCTCGCTTGCAAGCCATAATTAATGAAAATGTGGATTCCATACAAGAAAAAATGAATTCCATTCGCAATGAACAATGCATGCCACCTCACGTGGTACGTTTTGCAGCTTTGATGCAAAACATTGTAGATTTTGTGAGGTCTATTGACTCAGACTTTGATGGATTCTGGAAATGGAGAGAGAAGAGGCACCAATTTTATGCTGATGGCCTCTCCTATAAGAGTATTTTGGATCTTAAAATCACAAAAGCTCATTTAGTGCAATATTTTAGACATCCCATTACAAATGAACCTATTCCTGCAAATAAGAAAAGAATATCAATCAGGTGGTGTAGGCATGAAGGAATGTCTACCAATTTTTGGGATAGATGGTGGATGGTGTTTGATTATCCACCTCATGCTAATTGTGAGGTTCCTTTATATTTTTTGAGAAAATTATATGCAGAGTTTTTTCTGAATAAAAAACCCAACTACTTTGATTTTAGATCATTCCAGGGTATTGGTGGTGGCATGCCACAACAGAGGTTGGGGGCACGGGTTGATCCCCAATGACCCGTGCCTATTCAACCTCTTATTAACCCTCCTGTTGCTGCCATTCCTTTGCCCTTTCAGCATCGTGCAGTGGTATCCACACTAGGCACATTGAGTGCACTCTTAGGTAGCCTACATGAGCAGACTTCTATGATGGTAGCTTGAGTTAGAGAGCATGGAGGAGTTGATGATGGAAGTGGTCCTAGTACCACTCCACATGTGTCGATGCCTCATACATGTACAAGTTGTAATCAGTTGTGTTATGAACCTTATCAGGCAACTGCACTCACTTCAGCTACACATGCATCATTTGATAATGTGGGCACTGAATCATTTGTTGATTATCTATTTGCTGAGGATCATCCCACTGATCATTCGACACAGGTATATATAGGTTAGGTACACATGTTGAATTTAAAACAATTTTTTAAGCACGTGTTTTTAATCAACATATAGATCAATTAAATTGTAATATTTTAACAATCGAATTGTTTGGTGTAGATGATGGCAACAGGGGTCACCATTGATCAAATTAATTTTTCATTGACACCTGTTCATCTCGGGCACCCATTTGGGGTACATTTTCAATGATTTTAATTTGTAATTCAGTCTTGAATGTGTGTACCATTAAATATTTATGAAGTTATTTATGAACTAGTTTAGGGTTCTTCCACATTGAATCCTCCAGCTCAGGGTGTCTCGAGCGCTCCTCCATCATTGGGCATCTCACATAACACTCTGACAGTATGTATATTGTTTTAAAAAACTATATATACTTAAATTTTTCTATTTTGATATTAGTGTATCTGAAAACGTGCACATGTACTATTTAATATATTATAAATATGTCTATGCAGGTTGACACAACAATGAGGATGGGCATTGTAGCACACTTGGATAATCCAAGTTTATATCAAGAGTCAACTACATTTCAGGTTGTTCAAAAACATATAACATGTACACAAGTCAATTATATATATGTTTTAAAACCTAATTTGTACACACATGTGCTAACTTATATAAATGACATTGTAGGATCTTGTTAGTGACATGTTTCATCAACACACAACACATGCAGAGCAAGAGGACAGAGGAGATGGGCAGCCTGATACGGTATAATTTAGAATTTAGATTATATTTAAATTGAACAATTAAAATATACATTGTGAACTTAAAGTAAATTTCTTGATAGATATATATATGTTGACATGTACATTCAAAATTCTTTTTCTTTTATAGCTTGATACATGTCATGGAGCTAAGCCTGTAGAGACAGGTCCTGGAATAGAGGATTCACAACAAGTTCCTCTTACGGTATAATAATTTTTAAATATGATAACTTATAAATTAAATTGAATTAAATCATTTTTAAAATTGTCTTACATCTAATTTCAACTTGAACTTTCTCTTGTATTAAATAGATTGATTCAGAGCATGGAGAGACAGGTCCAGGTGCACCAGAGCATGCCTCTCAGCCTCACATGGTAATTTAATTTTATGATAAATTATAAATTTAAAAATTTTCATTAAATCATTTTTAATCATCTTACATCTAATTTCATCTAAATCTTTCTCTTTTGCAGAGTGATTCAGGTCATCTGAGTAGTTCGCATGGTGTGAAGAGGACTCTTGATGATAGAGATAGTATGTGATAGGTTATTGAACATGGGCTATGTATAATTTGACTATTCATCCAGACTATGTTATATATTGTTTGTCATGGACTTTATATATATGTTGTTGAACATTGACTTTATATATTTTTTGAACATGGACCTGGAGTTTATACAACCTCACCTTCCTCTATTTGTTCTTGTGTGGGTTATTTAGGCATTGTTTTCTTCTTGTGGATATTGTTGTTTTATTTATAGTTTATAATTATGTATTTTGTAAGGTTATATATTTGTAATCATACCAAAATTGTTTCAATCACCTTTTTTGTTGCTACTTGATCCCCCAATTGTTGCATTATGAAAGCTTAATGAGTTGTCTTATGTAGTCAACCTACAATCCCTTAACTTAAAAACCTTATAAAGAGCAACCACACTATCAATATCATATACATGTCACACAATAAATGCAATCCTACCGTAACAAAATCATACACATGTCAAAGTAATAATCATGTAAAACCATCATGTTAGTTTAGGTGCATCCATACATATATTTGTTATCCATGCATACATACATTGCATATACATCATAAACTATAAAAGCATAACATCACATACATATGTATATACAAGCATCCCTAAATAATCATAAATCAAACTCTAATCTAACCATGTGCATGAAGGAAAAGAAATGTAAACATTTGAGATCAACCATAATAAGATATAGATTGACATTAATAGAAATAATCGATTGTCATATATAAATCTGACAATAACTGAGTACATAGGCTCCATCATCGGAGGTACATGATCAAAATAAGTATACACGAGTACAAAGTCTCCCCATGCAAGGGGAAAGGCAAAAATCTCTACAAGTGTCAGAGTGTTGATCTAGATTTGCACTTAATGAAGAAATTGCATTGAAAGAATATGTGGTGATGAGGTCCTAATAAAGTTCCTGCATTCATTCACGGTATGCATATTTAGGTCCTGGTCAAATTTTAAGCAATAAAATGCTAAGCAAATCAAAACAAAGAATTAAAAAGTGAGATACTCGTGAGGATCTCTTGCCTACTAGGAGGGATCAATCTCTCACATCTTCTCATCTAGATCAACTAAGTTCTAGAGGAAACACCTCTAAACTAGGAGTGGAACCTCATCTGATGCATTCTCATCCTCAGGTACACCTTAGGATAGTAAGATCATCATTGGACCCCTCATCCTCTCTATCATCCTGATCACTCTCTACATAAAAAATTAAATGATCCTAGCATGGTTATAGTTATATTTATCCAAGTGCCTTGGTGCTTGTTCTTGTGTTGACCATGTAATAGGAGTCCCTAGAGTAAGAGTCCATGGGAGTGTCCCTTGACCAACCTCTACTACATCTTAAGTAGATTTGTAGCATGGGAGTGTACTAGGGGAAATCCTTTAGAAAGTCACCCCTTTTCAATAATATCTAGTCATGTCATCTCCTACCCATCTCTATGTAGGGGTTTGTAATAATGTCTATGTTAGTCAAAGTCACCATTGTTTAAATGTGTAGTCATGTTCCATAGTAACCCAATCAACACTACTTGATACCTCAAGGAAGTGAAAGATCTAGTGTGGGCATGGGCCATTGATAGGGTCTAATATGCTCCAATATCCATACCATAATTAGAGAAGGATGACTAAATCCTAGTGCCTTATTGTGCACAATCTAATAAAGGTCATGGTAGACCTTGAAGGTAGGATGTCAATCCCCCATGCATAAACTTTACCTAGCTCCACTTGCTCAATGATAGGAGCCTGTACCATATGAGAAAGTGGACATTTTTAGTCCTTCACATGCAAAGTTCAATATTTTTTCCAATCTCTTAGATTCTCTATTTGTGACTTTGATAATGACCTCTTTGTTAATGTTAAAAATGGTCAAATCATTATAGTTGTATTATTTATGGATGACTTACTCATTACAAGTAGTCTTATTTCTTTAATCCACAAATATAAAAAATTAATTAAACCAGATATTTGAATAACTAATTTAGGGCTTCTGCATCATTTCTTAGGAATGATTATCTTCTAGGATCATTAATCTATTAGGGTATCACAAGCAAGATACAAATAAGATATACTTAAAAATTTCAATATGGTTGACTATAAACCAACTACTATTCCTATTGAATTGAGTATTAAACTTGACTCCAAACCTCTATTTGAAAAGACCAATCCTACTTTGTATAGATAGTTAGTAGAAGTCCTTATTTACCATACCATACCTAGACCAGACATTACTTATGTAGTAGGTATTGCATCTAGATTCATGCAAGATCCATATGTGGATCATTGGAAAATGACTAAAAAAATATTGAAGTATATTAAAAGTACTTTTAAATATGGTTTTTTTTTCCTACACCAAAATGCAAATTTATATGGTTATTGTGATGTTAACTATATTGGTAATTTTGTTCATAAGAAATATACTTCTGACTATTTCTTTAAATTTGGTGTAGGGACTATCACATGGAGTAATAAAAATCAACCTATAGGGGCTCTATCATCCATGAAGGCCAAATATAAAAGTGTGGTGCAGGAGCACCCCATTACCGTCAAGAAGCCCCCTATTATCATTTTAATTATTGTAAGGCCTAGTGCCAATTGTTCTGATTTGGACCAATGTGTCCCATATTGTAAGCCACATGGCACCTATTGTAAACGGATAGGAAGTATAGTAACTGTCCGAGTTGTAACTGTCTTGTAACGGATGGCAGAGGTGATGAATCGATTCAGATTCCACCGAAGTGTAACTACCTTGGCTAGGTTCTTTATAAGCGTGTGTGCTTGAAGAGGATAGATAGAAGAGAGAGGGAGAAGACGAGAAAAGAAAAAGAAACAGTTTGTAATTTCTGAGTAGAAAAACAAAAGATTTTTGGTTTGGTCTCGTCGTAGTGTTTTTAGTTTGGGACCATTCCACTGGTTGAGGCTTCTACCGAAACCAGTGGAATGACTTCCTAGGTTTTAATTTCCTTCCGTTTGATTTAGTCCAGAAATCTATCTGTCTATATGGTTATAGTAAGAAATCTGCGTAGTTGCAGCATAGATTAGAAATCTGTTTGTGTGTTTAGTTGCAGAAAATGGCAACAATATTGTGGAAGATAGTTACAACCAAATGGGAAAAGAAGAAAGCCTCGTGAGATATATAGAAGCGATCGCAGAAAGAAATCTCTGTGTGCATCGGTGTGAACCTTGGCATCGGGCTAAGGAGATGATTGTTTGGCCGAAGTGTTGAGTCGCAGCGAACCTCACCATTGAACCATCAGAGTGAACCATCATGCTGAACTGGTTCAAAGAAACGGTTCAACGAAGTTCATGAGTTCAACAGTTAAATGAACTCGTAGGTTCATTTGGTTCAAGCAAATGGTTCGAACGAATGGTTCAAAGTAACAGTTCAACCGAAAGGTTCAAGGCAGTGGTTCAATAAAACGGTTCAATGAAATGGTTCAAGGTAAAGGTTCATTGGTGAGAGTCAAAGGCATCAGCTTAAGGAAATTATGTCCTTCGGACAGTGAAAGTCTCATCGATAGCAACCTTGGCTGAAGGCATCGGCGTGAGCATAAGTATCAGGCTGAGAAATTGATCGTGGGCCGATGGTTGAAGGTCATACTGATCGGGAAGATTGTAGTGAGGTATCACCGACAAGAAATATCGAAGTGAAATGCACTGTCGGGGAATTTGTTAGAGGCTTCACCAATAGTAATGGGTCATGTCGATAGAAGGAGTGCATCGGCGTAAGTGTTCCCATCGGCGAGGTTGAGAAATGTTTGACCGAAGATGTGTGTCTCACCGACAGTGTAGTTTGAAGGAGCCTTTGAGGCCATCGGAGTAAGTATGTATATCGGAGGACAACGGAGGAGTCACTCCGACAGTATAAGTCTGGGCGATGGATGTTAGCCATCGGAAATAATAGCATGTCGGTGAAAGAAATTAGCAGGTGGCCGATAGATTAGGTCTGGCCGATGAGAAAATGGAAGCATATTTTGGTATTATGTGGTCTTAAGTAAGGGGTTATTAAAGAAAATGAAGCCTAATCCCTAGGTTGGTGGGTTTTAATGGGTTGTTCGCCCTGTTTAGTAAGATATTGCCCGTTCCTCTGCATCAAATTGGTATCAGAGCTAGCGAAAGCTCTGGGAATCTAAGTGAGAGATTGGTGTTTTGGTTTTGCTAATATTTGTGGTTGCAGATGCATGTCTACAAGCTGCAAGCAGGCAGATAAGAGATCTGTCATGGAACCACAGGAGATGGTTCTAGGGCCTGAGAAGGAGGTCCAGTGAGTGTCGCCAAAAGTCCTAGGGAGAGAGGCATGAGAGGACTCCTAGGTGAGGGACAGAAGTGTTGGTGCAGCATTGAGGTTGGACTTATAGTAGCATCTTGAGGAGCAGCCAGTTAAACTCCATTGAGAGGAGTCACAGTTGAAGGGTACAAGTAGCAGAGACGTCAAGTTGAAGACACCAAGAGAACAGAGTTGTTGCAATTCTCACCGAGCATTTCCATGGGACATGGAAATTTTTCAAGTCTGGGAGTATGGTGCAGGAGCACCCCATTACCGTCAAGAAGCCCCCTATTATCATTTTAATTATTGTAAGGCCTAGTGCCAATTGTTCTGATTCGGACCAATGTGTCCCATATTGTAAGCCACATGACACCTATTGTAAATGGATAGGAAGTATAGTAACTGTCTGAGTTGTAACTATCTTGTAACGGATGGCAGAGGTGATGAATCAATTCAGATTCCACCGAAGTGTAACTGCCTTGGCTAGGTTCTTTATAAGCGTGTGTGCTTGAAGAGGATAGACAGAAGAGAGAGGGAGAAGACGAGAAAAGAAAAAGAAACAGTTTGTAATTTTTGAGTAGAAAAACAAAAGATTTTTGGTTTGGTCTCGTCGTAGTGTTTTTGGTTTGGGACCATTCCACTGGTTGAGGCTTCCGCCAAAACCAGTGGAATGACTTCCTAGGTTTTAATTTTCTTCCGTTTGATTTAGTCCAGAAATCTGTCTGTTTGTATGGTTATAGTAAGAAATCTGCGTAGTTGCAGCATAGATTAGAAATCTGTGTGTGTGTTTAGTTGTAGAAAACGGCAACAGTATTGTGGAAGATAGTTACAACCAAACGGGAAAAGAAGAAAGCCTCGTGAGATATATAGAAGCGATCGCAGAAAGAAATCTCTGTGTGCATCAGCGTGAACCTTGGCATCGGGCTGAGGAGATGATTGTTTGGCCGAAGTGTTAAGTCGCAGCGAACCTCACTGTTGAACCATCGGAGTGAACCATCGTGCTGAACTGGTTCAAAGAAACGGTTCAACGAAGTTCACGAGTTCAATAGTTAAATGAACTCATAGGTTCATTTGGTTCAAGCAAACGGTTCGAATGAATGGTTCAAAGTAACAGTTCAACCGAAAGGTTCAAGGCAGTGGTTCAATAAAATAGTTCAATGAAATGGTTCTGCTACGCCCTTAATATTGGTGTACATAGGGTTATGAATAGTCGGCTTGTGGCTATCTTAACTCCTAATTAAGTCATATTATCATTATTATATTGTTATTTAGTTGTTTAGGTCGGCCTAAGGCTTCTATAGGTCTATCTAAGTCGGCCTGGGTGATATCCTAGGCATAAATAGGTATATATAGGGGTAGTGAGTCTCATTTCATATCATATTCAGTATTGTGTTCTCAGTGAAGACTGTTGGAGGTATCCCCCTCGAAGTGGATTAGGAGGTTGCCCCCTCGAAGTGGCATATTATTATAAAGTATTTTCATCATATTTACTATTATATTCAGATATTGTGCAAGTTGTTTCATTACAAGTGGTATCAGAGCATGATCTTGGCACCGTAGAGGCAAGATTTTTTCTCAACATTGGAGGCGATTTTGGGAAGAGCATAACTTTCAGATTTTAGCGAATTTTTTAAATATTTTTAAAGGGTTTTTGAAGACCATATTAAAGAAGATATAGTCCAGATTTCAGAGGAATTGAAGCAAAAATAAGCTAGTTATTGCAAAATTAGGTTTTCCAACAAATTCACTCTCAAGGCAGCAAATTTGCTAATTTTTTGGATTTTTTTCTGGGTAAGTGGTATCTTGGCCTTAGTAAGTTACAGTAAAAATTTCAGAAAATTTACATTTCATTTGTGTGATTTATTTCAAAAATATTGGTTTCCATCATGACGGGGCCTGCAACAAGAGGCAAAAAGAATGCTGCCACACCGGGGAAATCCTCTGATAAGGATGAGGAAATAATAGAGGATAGTAATCCCAATGAGGAAATGAGTAAGGTCAAAGAAGATGTGTCCTCAATTAAGAGGGATATGTGTGACCTAAGAGGAGATATATCAGATCTACGAAGCATGTTCAGCGCCTATATGAATGAACCAAGAAAGGAGTTCTCAAGCAACCAAGGTGAAACCTTCAAGTCAGCTAATAATGATACAAATTTTAATACTCCTATGGGATCTAGGAATTTCTTTCCTAAGGTGGATATGCGCAAGTTCGATGGTAAGGATCCTCTAACATGGATTAACCAAATGGAGAATTTTTTTGAAGTACATCAAATCCCATATGGACAAAAGGTCACGATGGCTTCCCTATATCTAGAACCAGATCAATTCATTTGGTATCGTTGGCTTTGTACTCATCGGAGAAAAAAGGGTCTCACCGTCTCATGGTCAATTTTTACAGAAGAACTCCAAGCACAATATAGCAATAGTGTGACAGACAACTTCTTCAGCCAGCTTGCTAAACTTCAACAAACAGGATCAGTTAAGGATTATATTCAACAATTCCAAAATCTATCATTAAGAGTGGATACAATTACAGAAGAGAACTTGAATGATTTATTCTTGGGTGGTCTCAAGGATTACATTCAACATGAGGTACGTATGTTTAGTCCTAGCTCATTAAATGAGTCTTTTATCTTGGCACGCAGGGTAGAGGAGAAATATTTGATTCCTAGAAAGCAAGGGGCTAATATGACAAGAGAGAAAGGATATTCAACACCTTCTCTTCCTCAACCTACTAGGTTGACTCCCCAGCAAATTGAGGAGAAAAGAGCAAAAGGGTTGTGTTTCAATTGTGATAGCAAATACAGTCGAGGACATAAATGTAGTGAAAAGAAATTGTTCTATATTGAAGGTCCAAGTGAGGAAGAAGAGGAGGAACCCATATTAGAGGAGGATAGGGAGTCAAGTGAGGAATCACATGATGCTCAGCCAATCATTTCTTGTCATGCACTCTCAGGTTTCAGTGCACCACAAACTCTCAAGGTAGTGGGTTTCTTAAAGAAGCAAAAAGTAACAGTGTTGATCGACTCAGGTAGTACTCATAATTTCATCAACAAAAAGTTGGCAACTCGTCTAAATTGTTTTATATATCCAGCCCCAGAGTTTCAGGTTTTGATTGCAGATGGGGGTACAGTTAGTTGTTCGGGGAAGTGTCATAGCATTAAATTATCCATGGGAGATTATCAACTTGATACCCCAATGTATGCAATATCCATGGGTGCAGCAGATATTGTTTTGGGAGTACAATGGCTTACTACATTGGGAACAATTGAGATGAACTTCCAAGAACTATTCATGAGATTTCAATCAGAAGGAAAGGTAGTGGAGCTAAGGGGGTTGAAGGCAAAATCCCCACAGATGGTAAGCTCTCATCAAATGCAAAAGTTGCTTAAGAAAGGAGCAGATGGATTTGTGGCCCAGCTATGTTCATTAGAAGCCTCTTAATCTAATGCTCCTACTCATCCAGATTTACAAGCAATAATTGATCGTCACTCAGTGGTTCTTGGAGATATGCCTAAAGGACTTCCTCCTAAGAGGGATCATGACCATGCCATACAACTAGTTCCAGGGAGCCAACCACCAAACATCAGGCCTTATAGGTACCCACACATACAAAAAAGTGAGATAGAAAAAATTGTTGAGGAGATGCTAGAGGCAGGAATTATCAGGCATAGCCAAAGTGCTTACTCCTCGCCTGTGGTGATGGTGCGTAAGAAGGATGAAACTTGGCGCATGTGTCTAGATTATAGAGTGCTCAACATGTACACCATTAAAGATAAGTTTCCTATTCCAGTCATTGATGATTTGCTAGATGAATTGAATGGAGCTATGTATTTTACCAAGTTAGATCTTAGATCTGGTTATCATCAAATTCGGATTAAGGAGGAAGATATTTGTAAGACAGCATTCCGAACTCATGAGGGTCATTATGAATTTTTGGTGATGCCATTTGGCCTTACCAATGCACCATCTACATTCCAAAGTTTGATGAATTCCATTTTTAAGAAGTTCTTGAGAAAGTTTGTGTTAGTGTTCTTTGATGATATATTGATTTATAGCAAGACTTGGGAAGAACATTTGCAGCATGTAGATCAAGCATTACAATTACTCAAAGATCATCAACTCTATGCTAAGCCATCCAAGTGTGCTTTTGGTCTTAAGGAGGTGGAGTATTTGGGACACATAGTTTCACATGAAGGAGTAAAGGTGGACCCTAACAAAATTAAGGCTATCATGGAATGGCCTATTCCAAAAACCATTAAGAAACTGAGGGGTTTCTTGGGATTGACAGGGTACTATAGAAGATTTGTGAAGAATTATGGTCGTATAGCAGCACCCCTCACCACTCTCTTGAAGAAGGATTCTTTTCATTGGAATGAGTCTGCTAATGTAGCATTTGAGCAATTGAAGGAGGCTATGTGTACAACTCCAGTGCTTGCCACTCCGGACTTCACCAAGGAATTCATTGTGGAATGTGATGCTTCTGGAAATGGGATAGGAGCAGTTCTCATGCAAGAAGGTCGACCAATTGCTTTTGAGAGTCGTCAATTAAAGGGTAAAAATCAGCTCAAACCTATTTATGAGAAGGAAATGCTAGCAATCCTTCACGCAGTTAAACAATGGAGGCCTTATTTAATGGGTCGACACTTCAAGGTTAAGACAGATCATGATAGCCTAAAATATTTTTTGGAACAAAGACTATCCTCTGAAGAGCAACAAAAATGGGTCACTAAGATGTTGGGATATGACTTTGAGATTGTATATAAGAAAGGGAAGGAAAATATTGTGGCTGATGCACTTTCTAGGAAGGATGAGAAAGATGAAGCCTTATTGTGTGCCCTTTCAATATTACAAGCAAATTGGGTGGAAGAAGCCAAAGCAGAATGGCAAAATGATGTTGCAACAAGTAATCTCATCCAACAATTAAAAAGTGATCCTAGTAGTTTAGATAAGTTTTGTTTGAAGGGAGATATTCTTTGGTATAAAGAGCGTTTGTATCTCTGCAAGAATTCCACTCTTAAACACAAGATTCTCACAGAGCTACATGAGTCCCCAGTTGGTGGTCATTCAGGATTTTTGAAGACATATCATCGGGTCAAGCAAGATTTTTTTTGGGAAGGGTTAAAAGGTGATGTTCAAAAATTTGTGGCTGAATGTTTGGTTTGTCAAAGAAATAAGGGGGAGACAATTAAGACACCAGGTCTCTTGCAGCCCTTATCTATTCCTAGCCAGCGTTGGGAAGAGGTATCCATGGACTTCATCACAGGGCTTCCCAAATCTAAAGGTCATAATGTCATCATGGTAGTAGTTGATTGCCTCACTAAATATGCACATTTCATTGCATTATCACATCCTTTTACAGCAAGTGCAGTGGCAAAAGTTTTCTTGGAGAATATCCAAAAGCTACATGGTACACCTAAGGTTATTGTCAGTGATCGTGATCCTATCTTTACTAGTCACTTTTGGAAAGATTTATTCTCATGTTTGGGTACTCAATTGGCTCATAGTTCTTCATACCATCCTCAATCAGATGGGCAAACTGAGGTTGTTAATAAATGTTTGGAAGGATATCTACGTTGTTTCACTTCAGAAAAGCAATCTCAATGGGTAGATTGGCTACCACTGGCAGAATGGTGGTATAACACTTCTTTTCATAGCTCATCAAAAATGTCTCCATTTTTGGCACTTTATGGATATCATCCTCCTTCCATCACATCATCATTAAAGGTGTCACCAAGAGTTCAGGCAGTAGAGGACCACTTGCATCATCAACAACAGGTACTTTCAGGACTCAAGGAGAATTTAGCTATGGCACAAAATCGAATGAAACAACAAGCGGACCAACATCGTAGTGAAAGAAATTTTGAAGTTGGGGATTGGGTCTTCTTGAGATTGCAGCCTTATAAACAAATCTCAATGAAGCAACACAAAAAGACTAATAAGTTGTCTCCAAGATATTATGGGCCATACCAAATCATGCAAAAGATTGGTAGTGTTGCCTACAAGCTAGAGTTGCCACCAACAACAAAGATACATCCAATTTTTCATGTTTCTTGTTTGAAGAAGGTAATTGGGCAGAATATTCCTACTCAAACAGTACTACCAGAACTCGATGAAGAAGGAAGAATAATTTTGGAACCAGAGGTCATTCTTCAAACTCGCACAAAGAAGCTGAGGAATAGAACCCTCACTCAGTATCTTATCCAATGGAAGAATTTACTAGTTGAAGAGGCCACATGGGAGGATGAGGAGTTCATTCAAAAGAATCCACACTTGGTTAGCATTGAGGACAATGCTTCTTTGAAGAAGGGGGGCATGCTATGCCCTTAATATTGGTGTACATAGGGTTATGAATAGTCGGCTTGTGGCTATCTTAACTCCTAATTAAGTCATATTATCATTATTATATTGTTATTTAGTTGTTTAGGTCGGCCTAAGGCTTCTATAGGTCTATCTAAGTCGGCCTGGGTGATATCCTAGGCATAAATAGGTATATATAGGGGTAGTGAGTCTCATTTCATATCATATTCAGTATTGTGTTCTCAGTGAAGACTGTTGGAGGTATCCCCCTCGAAGTGGATTAGGAGGTTGCCCCCTCGAAGTGGCATATTATTATAAAGTATTTTCAGCATATTTACTATTATATTCAGATATTGTGCAAGTTGTTTCATTACAGGTTCAAGGTAAAGGTTCATCAGCGAGAGTCAAAGGCATCAGCTTAAGGAAATTATGTCCTTCGGACAGTGAAAGTCTCATCGATAGCAACCTTGGCTGAAGGCATCGGCGTGAGCATAAGTATCGGGCTGAGAAATTGATCGTGGGCCGACGGTTGAAGGTCATACCGATCGGTAAGATTGTAGTGAGGTATCGCCGACAAGAAATATCGGCGTGAAATGCACCATCGTGGAATTTGTTAGAGGCTTCACCGATAGTAATGGGTCATGCCGATAGAAGGAGTGCATCGGTGTAAGTGTTCCCATCGGTGAGGTTGAGAAATGTTTGACCGAAGATGTGTGTCTCGCCGACAGTGCAGTTTGAAGGAGCCTTTGAGGCCATCAGAGTAAGTATGTATATCGGAGGACAATGGAGGAGTCACTCCGATAGTATAAGTCTGGGCGATGGATGTTAGCCATCGGAAAGAATAGCATGTCAGTGAAAGAAATTAGGAGGTGGCCGATAGATTAGGTCTAGCCAATGAGAAAATGGAAGCATATTTTGGTATTATGTGGTCTTAAGTAAGGGGTTATTAAAGAAAATGAAGCCTAATCCCTAGGTTGGTGGGTTTTAATGGGTTGTTCGCCCTGTTTAGTAAGATATTGCCCGTTCCTCCACATCAAAGTGCAATAAAAACATCAAAAAATCAATGTGGCTTAAAAGATTATTAAAAGAGAAAAAAAAAAAAAAAAGATTATTAAAAGAGCTTTAGCTAGGTATTGTTGATAGTACCACCTTGTTATGTGATAGCCAATATTATATTGCTTTTGCCATAAATTTTGTTCAACATCAAAAAATAAAGCACAGTAAAGTTAATGTGCATTTCATTTGAGAAGAAATTCTCAATAGTGATCTTACTCTCCAGTTCTATCAAATTGATGGCTAGGTGGTAAATATTTTTAAAAAAATTTAGTGCAGTGTAAATTTTTTAAAATTCAAGACAATGCTAGACTTCAAGAAGTTGGCATTGAAGGAAAATGTGCATAACAATGACACCTCCTAGTGGTCAACTATTATATTATATATAATGCCTATGGGAATCTTGTGCTAAGCTATTAAGCCAATCATGACCTTCCATAGGGGAAAAATGTCAGGGGTTTGAACTAAAGTTAGATAAACTCCCTTCCTATTTATTCGTCTCTTAACTCCCAAGAAAGTGGCCTAGGCTAGTCTCTCATCCTTTGATGCCCACTTTGCCTATGTCAAGTTGTCTCTAGATAGGGACACCTAAAATCTAGTAGATGGACCATACAGTGTAATCATCCACCCTCTAGAAATGCTAGGAAAATATAAAATTTTACCCTTTACATCTAAATAGGTTAGTATGTCATAATAAATGTGTGATAAGGATAACACAATAGGAACCTACACCACTCTATCTATCCAACCTTGTCGTAGGGCAACTTGATTTGTTGTAGAGAGCTCCTACACACTACTCACCAACAAAGCTTGCTCCTTAGTCACATTCCAATGAATATGTGTGTCTTGTCAACACAAGCACACACTCATCACTTTGAAAATTAGAAAAACTTAAAAAATTGTAAAAATGTAAAAGCCAAAAATTTGAAAAAGTTAAAAACATAAAAAAAATTAAAAAAACATGAAAAACCCAAGTCTAAATAGTCAAAACACCTAAAAATGCATATTTTTAAATCACTCTTGGCAAAAGATGCAACATGACAATTTTTGCTAAGCAACCTTGCAAGTTTCCCAAACATCCTAAGGGACACTTAGGCAATTTTCCTAACAAAAACAAGTGACCAAGTATGGTAAAAGGGTGACCTAGGCCACACCCCACCAAACTCTAGATCACTCAAAAATTGAAAAATAAACATGAAAATTGAAAAAATGAAAATGTGATTACATTCCCTACCTAGACACCTATCATTTGCAATTGATGGCCCTAAATTTGATAGCCATTTTAATTAACCTACAACTTGATGCTAACTTTTTAGATGTCTTAAGGGGTCCTAATTTACGATGTCTTAAGGGGACGTCTTAAGTTCTCAAAATTTGGTGAAGTTGCCCAAGGCAACCAAATTTAACATTATAATAAAATCAAATTTAAAGTAAATTCAAAGTAGAAAAACATGCGCATTTAACAAATAAAATACATAGAATAATAATTTTGATAAATTTAATACTGTAGAGTATAAAATTGTGTACATACACATGTATACAAATTTGTGTACAAAATGTGTAATAATGTAATTGTGTATGTACATATATGCCAACTCAAAATAATGTTTACAAAATGTGGTTATGCCATCTCAAGAAAATCCAAAACTTGTGGGGAATGTCGCAGGTCTTCATGCCACCTAATGTAAAAATAATACAAGCAATTTATCACTATATCTGAATCAAAACATGTATTTTAATTTAAATAAAATTATCTAGATATACACAATTTGTACCTATATTTACAAGTGCCTCTCAAGTTTTTGTTTCAAAGTATGTGATAAATTTGTGATGATGGCCTAAGGATATAAAAGGACAAATTAAATCAATTTCAACTAATAACGCACAAGAAATATCAAAAAATGTATTTAATGTATTTAAAAGAATAATATAAATCTATTTAACTATATTTACCTATATTTACTTATTCCATTGTACCATCTCCATCCTCTCTTTTTTCCAACGCATCGATGATTGTCTCATGGTCTTCCATAGAAATGTTCCATAGCTCTTTATTTGTAGGTTTTCCATGATACCGCTCCAGTTTTATATTTGTTGCCAACACCAAATGTGAGTAGTGTATAATCTTCTTATATGTTTCATAATTTTCAAATGCAGGCAAACCATTCTTTCTTATTAGGTATTTCCGTAGCCAAGTGCCAACAACCACCACCGAACCTATTGGATAATGATAGCCATCATCAAAGAAATTCTTAAAATTTGCTTAAGGGGATCAAAGAAGTTCTTAAAATATGCTTAAGGGGATCAAAGACTTGTTATCAAAATTTGCGTAAGGGGATGTCTTAAGGGGATCGCCAAACCTGTTGGATAAGGAAAGCCATCATCATCTTCTCAAGGTGCTGTTAACTTATGTTTAGTCTCCACACAATGAGCCAACCAATATTTAGTTTCCTCTTCATTATTCTTTGGTGCAACAACATACACATGTCCTGCAAACAAATTTTGATTCAATAACTTGCACATGTCCATAAAATTTGACCAATCAACATACATGCATTCATATGTACACATAAATAAATAAAAACACTATAAATTAGTAATGAAGTGAAATAAAATGAAATAATTTGAATTAAATTACCTTCTTGTACAAGGTCTGAAACATGGTCATAATCGTCTGATGCAAACAGCTGATCATTGTCTTCAATTGTTGTTTCACTTTGATCATGTGCTTGTACAAGTGTCAATGGTCTTTGCTTCCACTCTTCAACCCATTCTATATTCTCACATGCTTCCCAATCTCCTGAAATACAAAACTGACAAAAACATGCAAGCTTTCTTGTCCAGATAGTCCATGTACTTGCATTCGAACTCCTAAATAAATGCCATTAAGTAGATCCACTAATTGTCTGGCAATCAAGTCTAGGTAGAATGTTTTCTTCTTCAACCAACCAAAAGAATCAACGAACTGTAGAGTACTCGCTTGATCTAGGTGTACATAATCTTATATTGCACCAATCTACAATCCCACGTGCATCTTTAAATTTTACTACATCCTCAAATTTTAATTGTTGTCTAGAAAGAATTCTTTTAACACATGCACCAACTCCATCATGTTCTCCTTTACCATGTCCAGCTTCAAAAAAATTCCACATATGTTGGACTTTATTCTCCTTGTGAACCCTACTTAACCAATAGAACATTCGAGCATTCTTGAACTGCCCCGTACAATTATCTGACCATATAAGATGTTCAGTCATCTGGATTCCTCTTTCTCTTAAATTTGTATAAAATATATTGAAACAATATTGAACAAACTCTGATGAGTGTAACCGGTTGTCACTCAAATAGAAATGATACTCCCTCAAAACTTTTCTATTATTCTCTATGCTATCATCTGCATGTCTATAAAAAATATGAACAAACATAGCAACCTAAACTGAGTTATAATATTGTGATTGAATTTCCTCTTGCAGAGCTAAAAAATAGTTTTCTGCAAAATCAACCACTGATAGTATATTACCAATTGGAAATGTGTTTCTACATTCACGAAATTGTCCATCAAGCCATCGAGCTTGTTGAGAGTGCTTGACATATTTTGGTACAATTTTACTCTTAAATTCTGATATGAATGCATGCACACTAACCTTTTCTGTAATTAAATCACAATGCTTTCCAAATTTTCCATCTTTTAAATAATATTCAACATTCTTAAATCTTTTAACATCCACTAATTGTTGTCCAAAATCATTTTCAACACTTTCATGCATACAAACTCTTAACAAAGAAAGATTGCCACAACTAGTGCATTGTCCAGAAATACATGAACTTAAATAAAATAATTTTTCATTAGATCTTTCATAGAACAAACTTGATATAAACTCTTTTATTGCTTCAGTTGGCATATTAATATCACATTCCTGTATAATCATGTTACGATGTAAAGTACAACGTATATATTGAAACACATCATAATAATAACGAAATTGAACATGCGTTTTAAAAAACAAGATATTCGTTGCTTATTAATCTTTACATACCATGGTTTGCATTTTTCAAAAGATCTTTGACTTATTTTAATATTACCATGTAACACTAATTCATCACAAAATTTTCTATAAAATTCAGTTTGCATTGTATCTAATAGGTGTTTTGGATGAGGATTGTGAACTTTGGACCCCACTCTTAATTTTAAAACATCTCTAGCATTAGACGATACTCTAGTATTATCATGCCAATATTTTTTGATCAAAGATCTGATTTCAACATTCAGTTTCATGTCATATTTCGAGAGTCGACCACTAAAACTCCAACATTGGTTAATTGGATCATTTTCTATACTTTCTCTTCTTTTTGCTGCTCTTACCAATGTTTTAGGATGTATTTTTAGAATTCCACTAATGTTATAGTACCAACTGGAAATGTGTTTCTACATTCACGAAATTGTCCATCAAGCCATCGAGCTTGTTGAGAGTGCTTGACATATTTTGGTATAATTTTACTCTTAAATTCTGATATGAATGCATGCACACTAACCTTTTCTGTAATTAAATCACAACGCTTTCTAAAATTTCCATCTTTTAAAGAATATTCAACATTCTTAAATCTTTTAATATCCACTAATTGTTGTCCAAAATTATTTTCAACACTTTCATGCATACAAACTCTTAACAAAGAAAGATTGCCATAGCTAGTGCATTGTCCAGAAATATATAAACTTAAATAAAATAATTTTTCATTAGATCTTTCACAGAACAAACTTGATATAAACTCTTTTATTGCTTCAGTTGGCATATTAATCACATTCCTGTATAATCATGTTACGATGTAAAGTACAACGTATATATTGAAACACATCATAATAATAACGAAATTGAACATGCGTTTTACAAAAACAAGATATTCATTGCTTATTAATCTTTACATACCATGGTTTGCATTTTTCAAAAGATCTTTGACTTATTTTAATATTACCAAGTAACACTAATTCATCACAAAATTTTCTATAAAATTCAGTTTGCGTTGTATCTAATAGGTCTTTTGGATGAGGATCATGAACTTTGGACCCCACTCTTAATTTTAAAACATCTCTAGCATTAGACGATACCCTAGTATTATCATGCCAATATTTTTTTTATCAAAGATCTGATTTCAACATTCAGTTTTATGTCAGATCTCGGGAGTCGACCACTAAAACTCCAACATTGGTTAATTGGATCATTTTCTATACTTTCTCTTCTTTTTGCCGCTCTTACCAATGTTTTAGGATGTATTTTTAGAATTCCACCAATATTGCTTACCATTCTTCTATTCAAAGTTGTTTTATTCACTATAGCAGTTGTTATAGCTCGTCTTGCTACATTCTTATCTTTGGATCGACTATTACTTCCAATAGACTCAATGGCACTAGCAACAGTAGACATAGCATGTTTTAATGATTGATCTTTTCTTCTTGGTTTAATAAAAATGCCTAACATTTTCATTACTTTTCTCATTTTCCACATTTTCATTAATTGCATCATTAGTTGACATTGAAATGATAGTTTTTTACGATAAAAAAATTCCTTGTATAATCTATTGGCATGTGTTCTTATTTGTCTCTAAGAAATTTTACCAGGAAGATTATCCAAAACATCTCTTTCAATTTTGAAAAAAAATTTCTCATTTTCAACATCACATCCTAGATTTTCATTTTCATTTTCATTTTCAACTTCAAAACGATTTTCATTTTCAACAACAAAATGGTTTTCATTTTCATTTTCAACAAAAGGATTTTCGTTTTCATTTTCAACAACAAAATGGTTTTCATTTTCATTTTCAACAACAAAACGGTTTTCATTTTCATTTTCAACAACAAAATAGTTTTCATTTTTATTTTCAACAAAAAAATTTTCATTTTCATTTTCAACAACAATTTGTTTTAAATTTTGATCTCTACAAATATTATCAATCTCAATATTGTTATATCCAACTTGTTTTAAATCTCCTATCAACACTATTTCCATTTCATTCAAAGGTGGATTTGAAGAAGTACCTGGATTTGTGCCTATTGAAACATTCTCCATAGCATTAATAGAGGGATTTGAAGACATACTAGGAGTAGTTTGTATAATTGTAATAGCTTCCACATTCACCTCTTGCAAATTTGCATCGTCTACATCCATGGTCTCCTAAATTTTTTTATCTTCAATAGTTGTGGAATTGGATGCTTCGGCATTATTTATTGATTGAATCTTTATTCTTCTATCTTTTTGTCTTTTTGCCTCCTTCTCTCTCTTTGCTTCAATTTCTTCAGGGGTTAATAGCTTCCTATCTTTCCTCTTATTACGACTTTGTGATCCCATGATTAAAAAATTTATGAAGCATGTACAAATGAATGTCAAAAACTTGAATGTGTTTCAAGTCCTTCAAACAAGTACCAATTCAACAAAATTTCACTCAAACAGTGTCTCAATGATGGCTTCTATCAAAATTCAAACAATATTTCAAGTTGATGGACCTGTAAAAGAAAAAAATATGGCAAAGAATGCTGCAAGTGTCGCTGTCGACTGTACTGTAGACTAAGTTGCAGAGCTGACAGTCATAGTACAGTCTTATTAAAAAAAATGGGCAAATAATAAATAGGATCCCATTTACTACGGGATCCTGTTTATTAAACGGGATCCCGTTTTATTTTCGACCGATGCACAAAGAAACGGGATCCCGTTATTGAAAGTTTGAATTTTAGAGTCAGGTTTTGCTTTGTAACCCGCTTTGAAAAATGCTTTGGGGACCCGACCCTGACCTCTAGACCTGGTTTGACCTACAACTTGAAGGCCCTGTTAATGTCACAACAAAATAGTGACTTTGGGCATATATCTAAAGGTCTATTTTGCATAATATTTTGACGAAATTAAAACCCATTATAGAGGAGACAATTTAGATTCCAAATATGTAATTTTTTTTACAATTGGATTAATTTTTCTATTTTTTAATCAATTTTTGATGAAATAGGTCCATAAACTTGAATTATCAGGGTTTTTTAATATTTTAATAACTTTTTATTAAAATATTTTTTGTAAAAAAAATTGTACGAAAAACGTACTTTAGACAATTCTTTTCAATTTAAATTTTTTTTTTAAATGTTAAGTTTAGGTCATGTTATGCGTGACGTACATGATGATTTTTTAAAAGACCAAAAATGGCCAATAAAAATTTAATAAAAAAAATATTCAATAAAAAATTACAAAAAAATATGGAAAACGTGCTTCAGTAAGTTACAAATCTTTTCCCAAAAGGATTTTGAAAAATATGATTATTTAGGTCAAAATATGGATGACGTACACGTACATGGTATAGTAAAAAAAGTAACTTTTAAACAGTAGTTTTTAGAAATGCCTATTCAAAATCAATTTCTATCAACTGGGTATTGAAAAAAATTACATATTTAGAAACTAGACTCCGAGTACTACATTTCATATTTAGTGACGTTTTCCAAGATTCCACATTTAAGTGCTTCAAATTTTTAGGTCAAATGTGAGAAATTCTGAAAATTAGGGAAAACACTTCACTTTTTGGCCAATAAGTGGACACAACTTCTTGCATACACCTGGTTGGGAAAATTTTGTGAATCATCATGGGCTAGAGATTAAAGATTTTGTTGTGTTCAAATACATATCCAAGTCATAATTTAAGATTAAGATATTTTAAAGAATAGGGTGTGTGAAAAACACTAATGCTCTTCGTCTTATGAATACCAACATTGATGCAGGTAAAAGATGCCCTTCTTCTAACAAAGTATGCAGTTCAAGTCAAATGATGGGCAACAAGTTGTCGAATGAGTTGGTTTAATGGGTGTGCCTCCTTCTTCAAAGTTATGCTTGGAGAATTTACACAAAAATTGGTAACTCTACATTATTTTTCATTTTTTAATTTCCTGTACATTGTTAAGAACTTGTAAAATCTAATTGTGTAATGTGTTTATGGCAGCGCATTCCTCCTACATTTGTTTCATAGTTTATAGACAACATAGACGAACATATGGTGTTGCAGGACCTAGGTGGGTAGGAGTGGGATACAATTAGGGGGTACCATAAATAATTTGGAATGTAGGCATGGTTGGGAAAATTTTGTGAATCATCATGGGCTAGAGATTGGAGATTGGAGATTTCGTTGTGTTCAAGTACATATCCAAGTCATATTTTAAGGTTAAGATATTTAAAATAATAGGATGTGTGAAAAATATCAATGCTCTTGAGCTTATGAATACCAACATTGATACAGATAAAAGATGCCCTTCTTCTAACAGAGTATGCAGTTCAAGTCAACTGATGGGCAATGAGTTGTCGAATGAGTTGGTTTAATGGGCATGCCTCCTTTAAAGTTATGCTTGGAGACTTTACACAAAAATTGGTAACTCTATACATTATTTTTCATTTTTTTATTTCCTGTACATTGTTAAAAACTTATATAATCTAATTGTGTAATGTGTTTATGGCAGCACATTTCTCCTGCATTTGTTTCATAGTTTATAGACAACATAGATGAACATATGTTGTTGCAAGGCCCAGGTGGGCAGGAGTGGGATGTACAATTAAGGGGTACCATAAATAAACTAAAATTTAAGCAGGGTTGGGAAAATTTTGTGAATCATCATGGGCTGGAGATTGGAGATTTCGTTGTGTTCAAGTACATATCCAAATCATATTTTAAGGTTAAGATATTTCAAAGAATAGGGTGTGTGAAAAATATCAGTGCTCTTCAGCTTATGAATACCAACATTGATATAGATAAAAGATGCCTTTCTTCTAACAAAGGATGCAGTTCAAGTCAACCAATGGGCAACAAGTTGCTGATTGAATTGGTTTAATGGGCATGCCTCCTTCTTCAAAGTTATGCTTGAAGACTTTACACAAAAACTGGTAGTTCTCTACATTATTTTTCATTATTTTATTTCCTTTACACTGTTAAGAACTTGTCAAATCTAATTGTGTAATGTGTTTATGGCAGTGCATTCCTCCTGCATTTGTTTCACAGTTTATAGACAACATAGACGGACATATGTTGTTGCAAGGCCCAGGTGGGCAGGAGTGGGATGTACAACTAGGGGGTACCATAAATAAATTAGAATTTAGGTAGGGTTGGGAAAATTTTGTGAATCATCATGGGCTAGAGATTGGAGATTTTGTTGTGTTCAAGTACATATCCAAGTCATATTTTAAGGTTAAGATATTTCAAAGAACAGGGTGTGTGAAAAATATCAATCCTCTTTATCTTATGAATACCAACATTGACACAGATAAAAGATGCCCTTCTTCTAACAGAGGATGCAGTTCAAGTCAACCAATGGGTAGCAAGTTGCTGATTGAATTGGTTTAATGGGCATGCCTCCTTCAAAGTTATGCTAGGAGACTTTACACAAAATGGTAGTTCTCTATACATTATTTTTCGTTATTTTATTTCCTTTACACTGTTAAGAACATGTAAAATCTAATTGTGTAATGTGTTTATGGTGGTGTATTCCTCCTAAATTTGTTTCATAGTTTATAGACAACACAGACGAACACATGTTGTTGCAAGGCCCGAGTGGGAAGAAGTGGGATGTACAATTAGGGGGTACCATAAATAAATTAGAATTTAGGCAGGGTTGGGAAAATTTTGTGAATCATCATGGGCTAGAGATTGGAGATTTCGTTGTGTTCAAGTACATATCCAAGTCATATTTTAAGGTTAATATATTTCAAAGAATAGGGTGTGTGAAAAATATCAATGCTCTTCAGCTTATGAATACCAACATTGATACAGATAAAAAATGCCCTTCTTCTAACAGAGGATGCAATTCAAGTCAACCAATGGGTAGCAAGTTGCTGATGAAGAAAACAATGATGTTGTTGAAGCAATGGAAGAAAATCAAAATTGTAAGTCTAATTTAATTTATTTCAACTTTCAAAGCAAGCATTTGAATTGTAGCTTTACCTAGAGGATTGGTATAGCAAAAACTTAATTATGTTACAAGCCTTTCTTTGAAGAACCCTAGACATTATGGACCCTATCATCTAGAAAAGCACATGATAGTGAACTTTGCCCCACCTTTCAAATCAGATATTTACCTTTTTATTCAATAAAAATGAAGTCACAGAATGTAAACCGACCATGCATACTAGTAAGATCAAATTCTCTGCCTTCTATTCTTATTACTCTTACTTTAGTAAGAGAAGAGTGTCAAAAAGAATGGGTTTAATTGTAAGATAACATAAGGCAAAGTAGTTTTGTTATTACATTTTTCTGAGGGATCTCTAATAGTCTAATATAATGCAGTCTTTTATAATATGAACATCTGCATTTGTGTGAATGCTAAGCTTTAATATAGTAGAGTGTTAAATCAATGCAATCAGCTATTTATTAGGTTAAAATAACTTAGTTTTTGTAATGGTTTGGGAATGTAGGAGTTGCCAAAAATAGGTGAATGTCCTCTACAATTACCAAGAGAAAAAAGTTTAGTAGTTCTTGTGGATAGAGCCAGTAAACAATGGGAGATTATTTACCTAGTTCATAACAATATACCTCCCCTAAGTGTGGGGTGGACAACAAGAAACATAGATTTATGTTTAGAGTTTATATAGATCGAAATATAAAATAAGGATCCTTCTGAAAGAACTTCTAGGAGGGAAAATACAAGCCAAAGATAAAAGGAGAAAATTATACAAGAAAAGATCTTCATGAGGATTGTAATATTTTGTCTAAAACAAACAAAAATTAGTTAATTAAAAATAGAAAATCAAGAAAGAAATGGTACTAAAATGTATAGTTACTAATATCTATTTTTAAAAGACTGATTGATTTTTATGGCCAAAGTTGTTTATTTTATCTAGTTGATGGTTTTAATTACACCCAGGTTATACATTGGGAGCTCAAATGTGTGCACATTTTTATGGCTCCAATTTAAATTCAAGCAAATAGGTGGAGAGAGTATGCGAATCTTTTAAAAAAATCTTAATAAAAAAATGTTCACTTAATGTTGATCAGGGGTTCTGATTTCAACCATTCATTGCCCACTATGGATGTACCCCAATGCAAAGCTTTTCTCATAATGATCATCCTTCTGATTTCAACTGTTAATTACTCACTGTGGATGTACCATACACAAAGCTTTTCTCATAGTGTGTACACCTATTGGCATAATGAACCCCAAATGGGCCAGAAAAACATGCCATATAACATTACTAACATTAAAAAAGTTCATAGCCATTTTTCTGACATATTCTTGCAACTCAGATATCTTTAAGAGAAGAGTGTCAAAAATGATGGGTTTAACAACCTAACATAAGGCAAAGCAATTTTGTTGGGTTTAGGGATAGGGTTTAGGGTTTAGGGTTGAGGGATTAGGGTTTAGGGTTGAAGGATTATGGTTTAAGGTATAGTGTTGAGGTAGAGGGTTTAGGGTTGAGGGTTTAGGGTTGGCGGATTAGGGTTTAGTGTTGACAGTTGAGGGTTTAGGAATAGGGATAGTGTTTAGGGTTTAGGGATGAGGGATTAGGGTTGAGGATATACAATAAATAAACTAGAATTTAGGCAGGGTTGGGAAAATTTTGTGAATCATCATGAGTTGGAGATTGGAGATTTTGTTGTGTTCAAGTACATATCCAAGTCATATTTTAAGGTTAAAATATTTTAAAGAATAGGGTGTGTGAAAAATATTAATGCTCTTTAGCTTATGAATACCAACATTGATACAAATAAAAGATGCCCTTTTTCTAACAAAGTATACAATTCAAGTCAACCAATGGGTAGCAAGTTGTTGAATGAATTGGTTTCTAACGGGGAAAACAACAATGATGTTGAATCAATGGAAGAAAATCAAAATTAGGGTTGAGGATTGAGGGATTAGGGTTTAGGGTATAGGGTATAGGGTAGAGGTTTGAAGGTTGAGGGATAATGATCAAGGTTGAGTGTCCAAGGTTAAGTGTAAATGGTATATAGGGTTTAAGGGTTTAAGGTTTAAGGGATTAAGGGTTTAAGAGTTGAGGGATTAGGGTTTAAGGCATAGTGTCGAGTGTAGAGGGTTTAGAGACAAGGTTTATGGTTGAAGGTTTAAGGGTTGAGGGTTGAGGCTCTAGGGCTGAGGGTTAAGGGATTAGGGTATAAGGTATAGTGTCAAGGGTAGAGGGTTTAGGGATAGGGTTTAGGATTTAAGGTTTAAGGGTTGAGGGTTAAGGCTTTAGGGATAGGATTTAGTGTTTAGGTTAAGTGAGATACCTAGATAACTAAGGACAGATGAAGATGCAGACAAGGAATGACTAAGAGACCTAGAGAGGGGAGAGGTAGATACGTGAGTGAGAGATGGAGGTGAGAGATAGAGAGGTGAGGGGAGAGATAGAATAAAATGAGAGAGTGAAGTTGACAACTTGAGAGAAAGATGGTTAAAGAGGAGGGAGAGAGGTGGAGAGGAAGAGAAATATCTAGAGAGCCCTGAGAGATATACAAGTGAGAGACTTACAACCTAGGGAGAGAGGGGTGAGAGAGATAGGGGAGAGATGGGGGTGAGGTAGATAGGGGAGGAGAGGGGTGGATAAGGGTTAAGGGTTTAAGGCTTTAGGGTTTAAGGGTTAAGGGTTTAGGGTTTAAGGGTTGAGGTATTAAGGGTCTAAGGTTTAAGGGATTAGGGTTTAAGGTATAGTGTCAAGGGTTGAACCGTAATCCCTCAACCCTCAACACTATACCTTAAAACCTTGGGGTTTTAAGGTATAGTGTCGAGGGTTAAGGGATTAGGGTTTAACCCTCGACACTATACCTTAAACCCTAATCCCTCAACCCTAAACCCTAATCCCTCAACCCTAATCCCTCAACCCTTAGACCCTTAATACATCAACCCTTAAACCCTCAACCCTTAAACCCTAAACCCTTGACCCTTAAACCCTCAACCCTTATCCACCCCTCTCCTCCCCTATTTGCCTCACTCCCATCTCTCCCCTCTCTCTCTCACCCCTCTCTCCCTAGGTTGTAGATCTCTCACTTGTATATCTCTCAGGGCTCTCTATATATTTCCCTTCCTCTCCACCTCTCTCCCTCCTCCTTACCCATCTTTCCCTCAAGTTGTTAACTTCACTCTCTCATTTTATTCTATCTCTCCCCTCACCTCTCTATCTCTCACTTCTATCTCCCCCTCACCTCTACCTATCCCCTCTCTAAGTTTCTCAGTCACTCCTTATCTACCTCTCCATCCGTCCTTAGCCATCTAGGTCTCTCATTTAACTTTAAACCCTAAATCCTCAACTGTTAAAACTTAAATCCTAAACCCTATCCCTAAATCCTCAACCCTCGACACTATAACTTAAACCCTAAACCCTATCCCTAAAGCCTCAACCCTTAAACCTTAAACCCTAATCCCTTAACCCTCATCCCTAAATCCTCAACCCTCATCCCTTAAACCTTCAACCCTAAACTCTCTACCCTCGACAATATGCCATAAACTTTAATCCTTCAACCATTAAACCCTCGACCCTTAAACATTGGGCAAACTTTTGCAAAAAAAAAAGAATGCAAAGAAAACAATAACACGCGAGCACGTTACCAAGCCATAACGTGAGCGCGTTATAATGTGCTCGCGTTATGGTTTTTTAAAAAGTTTTAAGAATTTGGCCACTTTTTGGCCCCCCATCTTTTTGCACCCGCCCTAAGAGTCAACCAAATTTGAATTTAATTTTTTTAATTTGGGCAAGACAAGCCTATGGCTGCAAAGATGTCCTTGCAACTACAAAGTAGTCCCAGAACATAAAAGGGGCTAGATCACAATGGATAACAAGTTTGTGTGTGCATAAGTGTGATGAATAAGTGAACTCCACAAATGAATAGGTATGAAGGGTAAGTATATAAAAATATGTACGATAGATAGGTGGATAGCACAAGACAAGGACCTAACTTTACATTAAAGTATATTATTTGTTAATATATCTATATATCAAAATGCTCTCTTTAAAATAACCATAACATTAAATAAAAAAATAAAAATAACACAAAATAATTAAAAAGCTAATTATTTTTAAGTGAATAAAATTATAACATTGTAGGTGAACCAAATTTCATACAAGCAAACACTTCACACCAAACTCTAACCATATGTGTGAGTATTTTCCTTTACATTTAAACAAGAATGTAATCTTAATGAAGAAACTTTTTATTCAATGTGAAAAATCGCCAAAACCTAAACGTAGACTTGTTTCCAATTCCTTATATGAGTTGTAATTCAGAGTTGCTGTGCATGTCACTTTTGCACTCCTTTCTAAACAGATCTTTAGGCTATGCTCTTGTTAGAGTGGGGCTGCTTAAAAATATTTGTTGAAGAAAATTTAGAAGCATATTTTAGAGTAAGGAATTCAATTGATTTTTAATTTTTTTATGGAGGTCATTTACAAATTTGTTTTTGTTACTGAGAGCAATTTGACTAAATTCAGGAAGCCCATCCCTTATAAATTTGTGTTTTAAAAAAAAATAGAAATTATAATTAAATAATAATAAAAATTAAAAAAAATTTAAAATGGCATTGCATGTTGTTATATAAATATAAAAGTTTTAAGCTGTTAGAAAAACAATTCAGCCTTCCTTAATACTAACTGAAAATTTATAATTATAAATATGAAACTTCTATTTTTTAAAATATTTTAATTCTATAATTACATTTTTATAATTCCATGAGAGGAGCTGATTCATTTTAATTCTATAGTTTGCATTTTTATAATTCCATGAGAGAAGCCCAGATCCTTTCCATGGGACGGCTTCATAGAGTTTGTTGGGCAGAATGAAATGTTGCCGTTTTTATAGTTTTTTCTAGTGAGGTGTCCTGTCACGTGTGTGGGGAAGATTTACACGATATTTACATCTTGGCCCACCTTGTTTGCTTTGCAATATATGTTAGAGATTCCTTGTTTGGTTAGCAATGAAAACAGTCTGGCTTCAAGAGAAATGGGGTCAGCCAGTCTGTCACAGACAGATGTTTCACTGTCATCTTCAATAACTGCTACACAATATGAATGATATTCCAACATAAGGATTACAAAAATTTCAGTACAACCAAACATTGTTGGAATTTGACCTGGCCAACCTAATCTCTTTGCTGTTTTTGCTGCTGAGATTTCATAATACATTACAAGTAGTAGATTGCATAAGATATACAAAGCCAAGTGTTGAGAAGACAGTTCCTGGACTGCAAGATACCTAGTTGGAGATTTTGGTAAAGAAAAACTGAAATCGCAGATCACCCAATCAGTCAAATCTGGTTGGATTATCTGTTTTCAGGTCAGTCACCTACCAAAAGCTGTATCTTCAATTTGTTAGGCACACGCCCATTTGTGTAAACTTTTGGGTGTAATTTGCTAGGCATGTACCCATTTGTGTAAGCTCTCGGGGTTTTGTTTATGGGGTCAATCAGATTTAAGGGGAGTTCCCTGACCTTTTTGGAGTGATAACCACTTGCTGTTTTGTTAAAATGAGTCCTGCTTATGGTTAACACTGTCATGCTAGGATGGATCCTAATGATGGTTGGGAACACAAATTGTGAAGTATGACTTGGTTGTTATCCCATGATGAGTCCTAAACTAGGTTGGGTGCATAGTTTTTTATGTAGAGTGTGGGACAAGTTCTAATATTTGAGATTTATTTCAATAAGCCTAGACTGTTCTAGGAGATTGATCATATGAGCCAAAGCACAAAATTCACTTTCTAGGCTTTTTCTATTCTAGCATGCCAAATAGATTTGCATCCTTGTTTAGCCAGTTGCAGAGAAGACTGGAGGGCTAAATAAGGATATATGAGATAGGAGAATCCATCGTACAACCAGTGGTAACTCGACCACATAGTTATTGTCACCAACACATGCAAATGCCCAGTTTCACACCCATATCAACTGTCCAAGTAGTCATTCTGCCTCTTGCAGGGTGTGTATAGGTGAGACTACAGGACTTTTACCATGTTCAAGGTTGAGATGATTCTTTGTGTAATTAGGTGGGATGATTCTCTGTGTGATTAGGTGGGATGATTCTTACTATTAGCCTTTTCACCCTATCCCCTGCTGGAGATTTTTCTGCAGCCAAGACTTGAAATCGGGCTGCTAATAAGTGTGAATTAGCACTTCAGCTCTCAGCCTCACCTGTCCAAAATCGAACCATCTACACACACCCTCACACATATATCTTCATAGTAATCTGATTTTATGCATTAGTTTAGTCTTTGTTTCCTATGGCTTGATGGAGTTGTGTTTGTCTTATAGTTCTGCTGTTGAAGAATCAGTAAAAGCTATCTCGAGGAGAAAGATTAGACATGGGTGAAGAGCAAGCTCCGGTAGAGCCTATTGCAGCTCCTGTTCTCAGTAAGGATGTTCCAGAGGAAAAGGCTGCATCAGATCCGCCTGTAGTGCCTTCTGGGGAAGATCATACCGTCGCCGATGACTCTAAGGCTTTGGCGATTGTTGAAGGTAAGCAGAAACTAGTCCCTGCGTTTTTCTATTTATAAACTAGAATGATTATAACAGGAGGAATTGAGTGAAAAGCTTCTGGAAAAATCTCTGTAAATGTTTTGGATCATCTTTATTTTTTTCCACAAGCTTTTCACACAAACTCACGGATTTTGAAAACCTCATCATAATAAGAAGGGATTGACAATTTTAAATTTGTTGCTGTCTGGTCAGAGTTACCTTAAGGTGATTGTCTTCTAAGAAATCCTTGTGAGCTGAGCTTCCTTGGTAATACATACCCTCCTCTGCCAGTTTAGGCTCTTTTTCTAAGAGTAGTAACTCAAGTTCCTCAGGTGCTGGAAGCCCCTGTTACCCATGTCTGGATAGAGTGTATATTTGTTTTAGGGGTTTATTATTGTATGTAGGTATATAAATGCTCTATTCAATTGGATTCACGACATAGTTTTAGCACATGCCACCCACTGGCAGTGGCTATAGGAGCAGATCTTTACCTTGGACAACACCTGCTTGTGTAATTAGTTTCGTGGTGGGAAGAAAAAGGTTGAAGTTTTTCCTTGAATCGTAACCAAAACAGTATACTTAATCCCTTGCATTTAGTAGGTTTTGCAATAGTGAATAAACAACACTTGCAGGTTAAGGGTCCTGTCTTTCTAATTGGCACTTACTAGCTCTTTTTGGCAGAAGAGAAGAAGGAAGCAATTGCTGAGGCTGCCCCTGCGAAATCAGGATCTATAAACAGAGGTGTGTATTCTCTAACATCTTTTTAACTTCATTGAAGTACCACTGACACATCTGTCATGCCTGTATGAGTCTCCAGTAGTTCTCATATGCATACAAAAAGCTTTATTCTGTGATTTGGAAAATGAAATGATAGGCAATTTAATGTTGTGGCACTTAGGATTTGCAGTGCACAGTGTAGAATATATTGAAATTTCTTTTTTTGGTTGTTGTTGTATTTGTAGATGCCGTTTTAACAAAGGTGAATGAAGAGAAGAAATCAGCTCTTCTCAAAGCATGGGAAGAGAATGAAGTAGCAAAAGCCGAGAACAAGTAAGTTATTTATTATTTTACACGCGTGGGCCATGTTACCTACCCTCTTTGGGGGTACTTTCATGATCAGATTCCTGAGAGAACATCACCCACCTTATTGGAATAAGTATGTTCTCAAGAAATGCATTAGAATTAGACAAATTGCTTGAATCCTGCTTACAATTGTGATTTCATTGGTTTAGGTACCACAAAGCATTGACAAATATTGTTGCATGGGAAAATACAAAAAAGGCTTTAAATGAAACTAAGCTGAGAAAAGCTGAGGTAAAATCTTTCCCTCTTCTCCATATTAGACTGATAGAATTTGATATTAACATGACTAGCCAGTAGAAAATATGGCAATGTCAATCAATCAAGCTGTTTAATACACTAAAATACAAGTATAACTCTTCTTGACTAGTCATTGAGTTTGTAAATGAACTCCCAGTGGAGTGTTTGTTAGTGGCATCCAATCTTTAGGCCATTCATGACCTGAAGCAAAGTATTTCTCCTTTGTTTGCTTAAGAAGTGCAACTGCTGCTAGTGAGCTGAACTCCCCAGTTTGGCGTTTTGGTTATTGGAAAATAAAAGCAATCAACCTTTTCTTTTGACTTGATTGTATCTATAAGAGAATTATTACATTTGCAGGAGAAGTTGGAGAAGAAGAAAGCAGCATATGTTGAGAAAATGAAAAATGAAATTGCTACCATCCACAAGAAGGCAGAAGAGAAGAAGGCAATGGTGCAGGCTAAACGTGGAGAGGAAATCCTCAAGGCAGAGGAGACAGCGGCCAAGTATCGTGCAGAAGGCCATGTGCCAAAGAAGTTCTTGCTCTGCTTCAATGTCTAGCAAGTTTTCAGTCCAGTTGATGTGAATACCCTTGTTCACATAAGTTTGGGCATGTAGAATATTAAGTTCTGATCATTTAGCAGTATTCTTGAGTATATTTCATTACTCAAGTTGGACAACTCTTGATAGATGGATAGAGGATTACTTTTTATATTTCAGGGACAGGCCTTCTGGTCTCTAAGAAAATTGCTTGCTAGCGTTTGGTGTGCTGACCTGAGGTCAGATCTGATTCTTATATTTCTTTGTATTTGTGCATATATATTGATTTGTATAAAATACACATTCTACACTGGAAACAACATGGGGTTGGCTCATGCTGATTGTATGCTTTTGAGAACCAAATAAGAGAGCATTTATAGTTAATAAATTACACCAGTCCAATGATTTTCTTGCAAATTGCAGTTTTAAGGGTTTGGTGATTTTTTTCCCCTCTAGAAATTGGGTGAGGTTATGGGCTGTCTTTAATGGAATTCCAACTAAGCTTGGACCACATTTTAAAGTTTTTTTAAACTTGGGTTATACTTGGAATGAATGAATGATGTTCACAAGACCTAGTGGTGTAAGGGACCATGAGTCACAATCCTAAGTTATTTTCAAATTCTTTTCGATGTCAGATCTGCTACTATGTATCTTGACCAGAAAGCTAGCGGTCTTGCCACGTCTGCTGGAGTTATAGGCCATCATAATGTGCTAAAGAGCACGCCCCATCACCATTACATCAAACTCCTCTACCTGTGTTATCAATCTTCTAACTGTTAATAAAATTTAATATTTGGGCAGTTGAGTCAGTGGGGTCCCTCACAATATTTTCCAAGTGCGCCTATCTTGTGGGTACATAGTAACCAGCTGTATAGGTCCATAGGGGACCCATTTTGTGGGTACATAGTATAACTGCTGGAATTAATGAATAAACGAATAAGAATGTTTTTGGTAGTCTGTTTGAGAGCTGGCAGTGTTAGTTTCAGTTTTGTTGAAAGTTTGTTGGAGTAGGAATTTTAGAGGAGACCAAGTTAAATAGTTAGGTGTCAATAAGTCTCAGTTTGCTGTCATATTTAGATCTATGATTTTAGGAGTATTTTATTTGGTTGAAACTATATAATGTAATATTTTCAATGAATGAATAAAACCAGTTCAATTTACATGTATTTCTCCTTTGTACTGCTGCTATCATTCTAAGTTTTAACAATAACAGCTTTTATAGCTTCTTAAATTTGACCTGAAGATGGAATTTACAACCTCACGAAAGTGGTTCCCTTTGTATTGTACACTGTATTTTATATTTTCAATATTGTTGAAGTTCTGATATCCTTCTCGTTTCAAAAACAATTCCTTATTGGCAGCACTTTCATAGTTATTTTTATGTGGTTTTCTTAATTTTAATTTCATGGCATCATGTTCACATTTTAAAGCCTACAGCAGATACAAAATATTTAGTTATCAACCTCCATTTTCAAATTGAGTTTCAGTTCTGAGTTTATAGCTTCTATTTCAGGACTTAGATTTTACCTTCCTTTCTAGAAAACCAGATTTTAAGTATAGTTTTGTATCAGCAAGTACCTGAGCTGGGAACACAACTGACTGCAAGTGTGGTGATTAAATTTTCAGTAGATAGTCAAATCGTGATCTGCACTTTGTTGAAACTTATTATCATTTTTCATCATAAGCAGCTAATCTTTGATCCCACCAAAACTAATAATAAGACTGGTATTATGTAAAATAAATATTTATTTGTGGTGGATCATGACATTAAATATTTATTTGGGTGCCACTTGTAAATGTTGTATGTAATATTGGGTTAATTATTTTATGTGTGGGGCACACATAAAATAATTATTTATTTATTTGAAAATTATTTAATATTGGGAAAAAAGATAAAACTTAGTGCCAATAATTAAATGTTGGGTCAATGGTTTTGGGATACATGGTTTTACCACACTACATCTTGTATTTGTGTGAGCTTATCTCTATAAAATCAAACACATGAGTAGTTGTTGGGGTTGGCTTGTTGGTTGTTTTAGTTGTTGGTCGGATTTGGCTAGATTGAACTTCTCTTGTAGGATAGATATGTGAAAAGAGGAAGCATGGCATGAGATGTGTGGTTACATGCTTGTTCATATGGAGTGCAATTATGGAGCTTAATGGTTCAGAAGTATTCATGGAGGCTATGTATTGTAATCTTTGTTCATGAGATAATACAAAGGATATGAATGTTTTTGTTTAGTTCTTTCCTCATGGAGGGTTTTGTGATACCCCATCATACAACCCTAGAGTGTTAGACTAACAGGTGCAAAATTCAAAGATTTTTTTTTTTTGAAGCAAGTAAATGTATTAGCATACAATTAACACTATTTACAATAATTAAACAAGATGAGCAACTAACACCTCTAGGGAACATAACTTCATCAGATAAGCATAAATTTACAACAATACAAGTAATATACATTATAATACAACAGAAGAGGATTACATTATACATTTACAAATATGAACAGTCACAAAAGTTTAAATACAAGATTACATGATTACAAGATTCCTGATTGAATACATCAATTTACAATATACAACAAAATTATACAATTTTGAAGGTATAACATAGCTCTAGAGATGCAAGTGCAAATCTGGAACTAGAAACACAACTACAATGAACATGAATAAAGTCGAGCAAGAAAAACCAAAGGATTAAACTCTTCCACCCAACCATGTGGAACCCTGAGGTCCACCCTTCTGAGCTAGGAGATAACAATGAGGTTCCACTAAGTCAAGGGATACAAAGAGACATATACAACGCGACACATGCAATACAAATAATTAAAACAACACAAATCGTCAAGAAGAGACAAATCATCAAGACAAGACAAATCATCAAGATAAGTCAAGACAGGACTCTAGAGGCATCATCAAAAAATAAAAAGGGAGTAACTAGACTGCAATAGGGAGAGTGTCATCGCATGGTCCTAGCATGGGTTATCCAAGCTATCTCTCTCTAGAAACTAGCCCCCATCTATGGTTACCCTGACAGCCTCTCACTAGGCGCCAGCCCCATAGGGTGGCACATGCAGAGCCGACACATCCTCTCATGGAGACAAGGATGTCGACCTTGCCAACTAGGTCTTCTCATCCCATCCTTAGCCTGTGAGAGCACTCAAGGCATGGGTGAGGCATCACACTTATCTTGTTATGTGAATTACTACCCAACCCACCTAGATAAATTATTAAGTTATCACTTGATTACAACTTCCATGGGATTATCTAGGCAGCCACTTTGGGCACCGGCCCCACCATGAAAGCCACTCTCCTACATGCAACTAGCAACCCCTAACAAAAAATTAAGAAACCAGTAACATGCATGGACAATGGACTGTAAGGCATCTTCCTTTTGCAAACCAGTACATTACATAGACCATTCTAAATCCAAATTCTCAACCATGAAACTTTCTCCTGTCCATTTCAAAATCCCAAATCAAATAAAACATTTAATCAACAACTTTCAAATTCAAAACAACAATCTTTCCCAATCCACATGAAGACCTCATACCAAAAGACACATCACCAATACATCCTTACCACAATACCACACTAGATTTCAAGGTAACAAGCCTCTGGAGCTAAAAATATTTTAACACAAATACCAATAGACAACTATCCTGTGAGGCCGATTATTTTTCCTTCCTTATTTTGATCATTATGCATTTCAGTTGATGACATTTTTAGACTTTTAGAGACTATGGTTTCATTATGCATGTTAGTTTTTTCTTCTGAATCAGCAAAGGGTTTGCCAGTTCCAATGCACAGGTAGATTCAGCCAACTTATACAAGAGGTTGTAAGAGTTGCCTCCCCTTCACTTCTGGTTCTGCTGCACCAAGGGGGTATCCCTATAGTTGAAGATGTAACATTGACTAGCCCAATGATAGAAAGATTTAGCTTGACAACAACATGCAGAATACTCTCATGTGTGGACCAAGATGTGCATGATACATCACAAGGTTGGCAACATTCTTGGACATATTTATTTGGTTGTGGATGAGAGTATGCAGGGGTCTTAATCCTACTCCTACAAACTAACAGGATGGAAGTTATGAAAAGATGGATTTTATGCTTTGGATGTAAGACAAGGGGTTTTGGGTCATAACTACTAACCCAGGAGTAGACCAGCACCTATCTCAGGGCAAGGAGTCAACTAGATGTATACAAAAGAATGGATTACATTTTAGATTCAAGTTTCAAGAGGTTAGATTGATGCTTGCCTTACAAACATCACCCAAGAATGGGTATTTAGATGCCTCTACTTACATATATCCTGGCTGACATACAACCTTCTCCATACTTCACCTAAAACAATTTAATCCACTCCTTGAAAGGAAGTTAGAGATGAAGCATGTGATACAGAAATCCATACCCTAGAACCTGAGAAACCCTTAGCAGCAAGATTCAAAAGAAGAAAAAGCATGTAACAAAATGGAGACAAGCGGCTAATCACATGCATAAAAGTATTTTTCATATAGAACAACAATGAAACTGAAAATATCTGCAATGTACATTCATAATGCAACTCATAAACTCTAAAATGAGATAAAACAACAAGGAAATGCCTTGTTTTTTGCTATTCACACAAAAATGCCCAAGTCTTCAACAACAACAAATGAGTAACACCATCTGCTATATACAGCAAGGAAGGTGTACTCAGTATTAATCACATGGCAATTCAAAATTCGCTAGATACAGCGCATCATGAGAAATGGCGCTCAAACATTGAATGCAGCAGGTGGGAGAGGAGGTAGGGACTGGTTGGACTTGAGCCCTACGCCACCGCCTAAGGATTCATAACTTCAATCGGGTACTTGATCCATCCATGTCTTCGCCCATACCCTGTAACATCTGCCATTAAAGGCATACCAACCCGCAGCCTTGGAAAATGTAGTAGACTGTGCATTTTGCAACTTTGCCCGCCAAGAAATATGACCCTGATTATTCAAATTATGTGAGAACAAATTATCCCACATTCACCTCGCAGCGACCTCCTCAACACTTTATAAGCTAGGCCGTGAGCATATATGATGTCGGTGATTTTTCTCCTGATGACGCCAGCATATACCTCATCATGACCCTCCTGCATGATAATCCTGATATGAAATATCACCCTAAAATTTCACATTGCCCTGATGACCGTATCACCTGATATTCAATATCATCCTGATGACCAACCTCATCGGCGCACCCTAATGCATTGGAGAAAAATCCTCTTGCATATTCGAACCATACACCTCACTGATGAACCATCCTGATCATATTCATGTCATCATCATATTCATATCCTCAGCGATCGGGGGGATCCTCATAATACCTGCTGATAATATCATGCCGAAGACCACATGATGCACCCCATTGATCCCGATGACATCATTGTCATGTTGCAATATCGGGGTGATATTCGTAAGATCACCTGATATTTGAAATATCACCCCCCCGCAAAAATATCAAGGTGATGGACAATTAGATATCACCCCCGATATTTGAAACATGACCCCCCCCCGCAGAATATCGGGTCATATTGAAACCTTGCAATAGCATCAGGGTGATCATAACTAAGATGACTGATGTTAGAAACATGATGACCCCACTGAAAAATCAGGCCGATATTTGAAAATATGACCTCCCCAAGAATATCAGGTCAGGCTGAAACATGCTGAGGGGGCCCAAAGACTTAGATTTTTTTGGATTTTTTGGGAGGGTGCTTGCAGATTTAAATGCTTGAAACCTGACTATTCATGTAGGCACCAATAGTGGCTCTATCTAGGGACGCATGCCTCTTGCAGGCATGGCGAGAACCAGAGATCTCTGGGATGCAGACCAGTCCCTTGTCCATTGGGCACAGAGTCATGAAGCTGCACTGACCTGCATCATAGATCACACTTTCAAACATTATTTTGGCGGCCCTGGGCAGCCAAAAATGAAAAACATAATCTCCTTCTGTCAAATGCCTGATTCCAATCTGAATAATCCCAACCATGACTGAAAACACCAAGATACACTGCCCATATGCCGATCCTGTCAATTGAAAGCTTCGCCATCTTTGAAAACTTGCCACTGTCAGTATTGCCTCTGTCACTCTGTATCTCACAATCAGACACATAACCATACATACCAGAATATCTTTGAGCATTAGGCAACGCATGTATGTTATATTCCTCAGATAGTATATCATATTGCTTTTGGCATTCCTCATCATCTACCTGGTTGTTGCTCATTACCAAACACTCATCCAGCTGATCTAGAAACTGAAAACATTCAGAATATATGAGACACCCAATATCATTTATATTACTTATTGACATTGAAAACAAATCTTGATCCACACACCCATAGTTGCACATGTCTGAACCAAATGATGATGAACATGCATTACCCATAGTTTGCAAATCCATACTATCTTCACAAGAGCTGGAGATATCTGATTCTGACTCATATGTCCCCTCTTCACAAACTGATGCAACATCTATGCAAGTAGCTTCTTCATATTCATCATCATCCTCAAAAAGAGGATTAATTATGCACCAATGAAGGTCATGACTCACAATGTTCAATGCATCTAATGACTCATCATAAAGGGGATTCATTTTCATTTCAAAGGTCTCTGTTTCTTCTTCATGAGAATCTAACTCTTTTTCATCATTAACAAATCCATAGTCATAAGAAGAACAAACTTGATCCATGAACTAATCATGGATATTATTACTATCATCTGATTGCCCCATATACAAGATTTCTGCTACTTCAATGTACTCTGAAGTTGAACTATCTATATCATTTTCCAGCCCTCTAATGCTTCCTGATGTAACTAATATTGATTGTTGATCCACATGATCACAACTAGGCATAATTGGATCATTTAAACATGAGTGCTCTTTACTGAGAACTGGCATATAAATATTACTTGAAAAATCATTATTGTCAACTTCATTTGTTGGGCAAATTAGGACATCCTCCTCTATAATAGGGTCATCATCAACTTTGGCTGATGCATAAACAGGGACAACAGGGGTGTGAGTGCCTTGACATTCATCTTCAACACTTAGATCATATATTTCATCAACATTGGGGACTGCATGGTAGCAGAAATTTGTAGAGAAACAGCCCTTTTGAATCCCATGTCTCCAATTGTTTTCAATGTCTACTGCAAACTGATGTGCCTGATGCAATGTGGTGGGCTCCTTATCTCTCAATCTATAACTCATTTTCTTATCAAATGCTCCCAAATAGACAACTAGACACAATGCATCATTAGGTCTCATACATTTTGGTATTCTATTCAATACCTTCATAAATTTGAGGTTAAAAGCTGGGATCAACTCATCTTCTTCAATATGGATATACATAAAATCACTAATGACTGTATATTCAAATGTTCTTTCACCATATTGTTCTAAGAATGCAGATTTGAATTCTTGCCAAGAGCTGACAGAGTATGCTGGAAGGTAGGTGAACCAATCTCTTGCATCTTCATCTAGAGATTGAACAAATAATCTCATAACTACATCTTCATGGTCAATCTCAAAGTCATCTATCACATTTAAAAACTGCTACAAGTGCCTCTCAGCTGATTCATCTTGTATACCATTGAATTTGGGCAAATACTTTCTAATTTTAGGTGGAAAAGCATTAGGATAACCACCAATGCCATTGAAATTTATGGGCTTATATCTATCAGTGTTGAAAATCATTTTATTACATGGTTGGGACTGATTACTACACATCATTACATTTGACACCTCACAAGGGTGCATGGGCTGACAATACATTTTTTTATGTTTTTGCAACCCTCCTCTCAACTCAGATTTTAATCACAATGACGTTAGGCCTTTAAAATACAAACTGTTGTTTCAACTTGCCTAAAGTCCTCTAAACGGGTCTCAATAATATTGCATACTTCACTTGAAAATACAAACTATGTTCTCAGAAAATACAAAATTATGCAAGTTCCACCAACATTTCCCTTCTAACTAGTGCTATTTCACCAAATAGGGAATCTTTTTTTTTTTACAATTTATACAAATACTTGGATATGTTGCAGCTGCTGATAGGTTCATTCAACAGAGTCGCCACCTCCTTGGTAGAGGAATGAGCTTCACATGACATGAAGCTGAAAATTCATTTCTTTTCTTTCTGGGTTCTCCAACAGCAGAGCCACACATAAAACTTTAAATTTACTGCAACAAGGCACTTCCAAGTCTGATTCTTCAATCTCTTAGACCCATACTTTATGGATATGACATTAATCTCCCTAGCTGAGTCACCATTTTGTTGGTTTTTTCTTCTGAATTAGCAGAGGGTTTGCTAGTTCCAATGCACAGGCAAATTTAGCCAACTAATACAGGAGGTTGCGAGAGATGCCTCCCCTTCACTTCTGGTTCTACCGCACCAAGGGGGTATCCCTATAGCTAAAGATGTAACATTGACTAGCCCAATAACAGAAAGATTTAGCTTGACAACAACAGGCAGAATACTCTCATGTGTGGACCAAGATGTGTATGATACATCACAAGGTTGGCAACATTCTTGGACATATTTATCTGGTTGTGGATGAGAGTATGCAGGGGTCCTAATCCTACTCCTACAAACTAACAGGATGGAAGTTATGAAAAGATGGATTTTATGCTTTGGATGCAAGACAAAGAGTTTTGGGTCATAACTACTAACCCAGGAACAAACCGATGCCTATCTCAGGGCAAGGAGTCAACTAGATGTATACAAAAGGATGGATTGCATTTTGGATTCAAGTTTCAAGAGGTTAGATTGATGCTTGCCTTACAAACATCACCCAAGAATGGGTATTTAGTTGCATCTACTTACATATATCCTGGTTGACATACAACCTTTTCCATACTTCACTTAAAACAATTTAATCCACTCCTTAAACGGAAGTTAGGGATGAAGCATGTGATATAGAAATCCATACCCTAGACCCTGAGAAACCCTTAACAGCCAAATTCAAAATAAGAAAAAACATGCAACAAAATGGAGACAAGCAATTAAACACATGCATAAAAGTATTTTTCATATAGAACAACAATGAAACTGAAAATATCTGCAATGTACATTCATAATGCAACTCATAAACTCCAAAATGAGATAAAACAACAAGGAAATGCCCTATTTTTTGCTATTCACACAAAAATGGCCAGGTCTTCAACAACAACAAATGAGTAACACCATCTGCTATATACAGTAAGGAAGGTGTACTCAGCATTAATCACATGGCAATTCAAAATTTGCTAGATATAGCGCATCATAAGAAATGGCGCTCAAAAATTGAATGCAACAGGTGGGAGAGGAGGCAGGGACTGGTTGGACTCGAACCCTGTGCCGCCACCTGGGGATTCACAACTTCAATCAGGTACTTGATCCGTCCATGTCTTCGCCCATACCTTGTAACATCTGCCATTAAAGGCATACCAACCTGCGGCCTTGGGAAATGTAGTAGACTGTGCATTTTGCAACTTTTCCTACCAAGAAATATGACCCTGATTATTCAAATTATGTGAGAACAAATTATCCCACATTCACCCCAAAGCGACCTCCTCAACACTTTATAATCTAGGCCGTGAGCATATATGATGTCGGTGATTTTGCTCCCGATGACGCTAGCATATACCTCATCACGACCCTCCTGCATGATAATCCTGATATGAAATATCACCCTGATATTTCACATCGCCCTGATGACTGTATCACCCAATATTCAATATCATCCTGATGACCAACCTCATCGGTGCACTCTAATGCATCGGAGAAAAATCCTCCTGCATATTTGAACCATACACCTCATCGATGAACCATCCTGATCATATTCATGTCATCATCATATTCATATCCTTAGTGATTAGGGGGATCCTCATAATACTTGATGATAATATCATGCCGAAGACCACATGATGCATCCCACCGATCCTGATGATTTCATCGTCATGTTGCAATATCGGGGTGATATTCGTAAGATCACCTGATATTTGAATTATCACCCCCCCCCACAAAAATATTAGGGTGATGGGCAAGTAGATATCACACCCCATATAAAACTGACGTCCGCAACATCGGGGTGATAAAATAGCATCAGAGTGATCTTGACTAAGATCACCCGATATTTGAAACATGACCCCCCTCGTGGAATATTGGGTCATATTGAAACCTTGCAGCAGCATCGGGGTGATCATAACTAAGATGACTGATGTTAGAAACATGATGACACCACCAAAAAATCAGGCCGATATTTGAAAATATGATGACCCCCCCAAGAATATTAGGTCAGGCTGAAACATGCTAAGGGGGCCCAAAGACTTAGAATTTTTTAGATTTTTTAGGAGGGTGCCTGCAGATTTAAATGCTTGAAACCTGACTGTTCATGCAGGCACCAACAATGCATATATGATTATATCTCTTGATTTTGATATGACATTGATTAGACATATGGTGATTCGATTTGATCATATTTTGATGCTATTTTGTGATTCGACATACGAGATATAGTGGATGATGTTTTGTGATGTGATTTCTAGTTATTTATGTGATGATAATTATTTGACATGTAATAGAAAAATGCAGTTTAATTCAGAATTATGTTATAGATGATTATTGTTGTATTCGATGGCATGAATTTAATTCTAGTTGCTTCGGCTATGATTTTTCATGATATGATTGACACTTGATCGAGATGTGTAGGATTTACATTCCCAGGGCACAGAAAATTGGAGGTAGAATTCACACATATGTTATTCCTTGTGAAACCGATCCATTCCCAAGAGGAATGAGGATCACATTTGAACTTGAGTCATGATTTAAGTGATTAATTTAATTTTTATCATTTTGGCATAGTACCCCTTTGTTTAATTAATTAATATTATATGTTGTATAAATTTTATTGACTTATACCACTTGGTAATTGTTTTTTTAGGCCCTTTAAAGTAGATTTATGACCCCCTAGGTGAACCTCAGTGTCCCAAAATTTACCCTAGGTGGTTACCCATGGGTCTAGGGTCAATTTTGACTAACTAAACCTTGGGTTAACTCACTTTTGGTCACTCTAAACTAAGGTTTAGTCAAAGTGATAAAATTTGAAATTAGATAAGGTGGGAGATGAGTCATGCTTTGGGAAAGACTCATCTCCTTTCCCAAAGTTTGGGAATCCCTTCCCTAGGAGGACTTGGGAGGTATCCAAGACTCCCAAGTGTGTGGGATCTTCCTCCAAGACTCTCACACATGTGTGAGAGCATCTTGGAGGGAGATGGCTCTCTTAGAGAATAAGAGGATGCCATATGGCACCCCTTATCCTCATGGAGGTTTGAATGGGAATGCCACCTCACCACTTATTCTCTCACACATGTATGAGAGCACAAGTGGATAAGGTGAGGATTGAGATGGAATTGGAGGATGACACTTGTCACCCTCACACTTCCTCTCCCTTGCAAGTGGCATAGGAGGAGGAAGGAGAAGGTGACAAGTGTTACCTTCTCATTCCTCAAGGCCAAAATTGTTTGCCTATATTACCTCCTCTTGTTGAGGAGTGTGGGGTTCTTGCATTTTGGAGTTTCTTTCTATTTTGAGCAATTTTGGGAAAGTTAGAGAAATTTTTGGAGATTGGAAGGTTTGGGGAAGCTTGGAGTTCATCACCAAACATGCTTCCATAATAGGGCTTTTGAAGGTAAGCTCTATATCTTGTTCTTTACCCTTGCTTATTTATTGTGATATATTTGTAATTTTGTTATTGTTGTTTCATTATTTTGTGTGGGATGGGAGTTTGGTGAGAGCACCTCCATTTGGAGGTAAGGCTCAACTTGTTTGGGGTAGGGGAAAGGAACCTCCTTGAGGTCACTCCCATAATTGTGTTATTTATGCCTTGAGGGCTTCTTACTTGTTGTGGAGATTATTTGAATGGAAAGAGTGCCATGAAAGTTTAATTTGAAATATTTGAGGAGTTATGTATTTGGAGGTTTTGGCCTGAGGCCATGAGACTTAGTATTTTGGTATTTTGGTGTGGCCTTTGAAGTAGAGGGGTCCATTCCCTTCCCCCATCAAACTCATTTTCATGAGTAGTGTTATGTGTTTATCCTTGGGGTTGATTTTTGTGTTATTTGTTGCTTTGCTTGTTGTGGAGTGTTGTAACTGTGTGAATCCCTACCTCCCTAGCTCAGGGGTGACACACTTGCAGGTCTATGATAGGGAGGAGGGCATTTCGAAGTGGTTGGGTTTTCCTTTGTTGTTGTGTTTTTATGCAGGTGTTTAAATGAAGAAATGGAGCTTGATGAGAAGTCCATTTTTGTGTTGTTTGGTCCTTTGTTGTTGGATGTTTGAGCCATGGCCATTGTGGCCCTATTGCATTTATTTTTATCAAGTTATTGTGCCCTTGGAGTTGGCTGTAAAAAGTATTGGAATGTAAACAATCTTTTTATTTTATTTGAAAGTTGTTTATTCTTTAAACTCTGAGTTTATAGTTTGAGAAATGCATGAGCAATTTTATATATTGCTGTCATGTTCCTTCTTTAAAAATATATATATATATATACACAGCAATTGATGAATATATTTATTTCTCACAAAAGAAAGAAAGAAAGAGAAGTTATAAACATTTGCTTCTGTTTTATTACTTTAAAAGTTTATATTATTAGTTTCTATTAGAAAAGTTAAATGAGAATGCTTATTCTACCATATGGGTTTATTTCAAAACAAAAATACATCTTTGTTATTTTATGTTTCAAAAAGGAAGTTAATACTAGGCTATCTATTTATGATTTTGAAATGAAATATTAGTATACAAAAAAATTAGAGTTAAATGAGAAAGTAATCTGTTATTTAGACCAATGTTTTGGGAAAATAAATGCAATGGGTATATATATAAATATATAAATATACTTGGTTGTTTTATTCTTTAAAAATCTATTGTTGTCTATTTTATTTTTCTTTGTCACTGTGTAAATACAGAAAAACAAAAGAAAATATATATATATTACATTTTTTGCTGTATATATTATAATATGTATATACACTTATATATATATATATAATAAGTGTATACATATATATTTATATACAATAATAAGAAGAGATATATATACTGTGATATTTTTAAATAAACTATAAGTATCATTCTGAGTATATATATATATATATATATATAAATCGAAAATTATTTTAAACCAAAAAAAATGAGAGATCAAAATTTCTAGCGGCGGATTGTGTTTCTGTGTTAGTAAACTATTGCAAAAAAAAAAATTGTTTGGGGTGGGGCTATGGTGGGCGGCGCCCACCACAGACCCCACCGCTGCCGTAGTATTAGCATAGGGTGTGGGTGGGGTTCCAACCCCCTCCCCACTGTTCTCCTTTCACACTGCGCATAACAGCGCCCAAACCTCCCTCACAGCACTCGCCGCTGTGACTCCCGTCGCCCTCCTTCGTGGCCAACACCCGAATGCCCCTCTCCACTGTGTCTCCGCCCTGCCATGGCCGCTGTCGGCCCCCTCTCACTCCTTTAACCCTACAACGAATATTATAATATATATATATATAACAAAATAATAATAATAATATAGTATTAGTTTTTGCTGTGAATACCTCCGTGAGAGGTAGCAGCAATCTTTCTTTCATGGCTTCCACCTCCATTCAAAAACCTAGCCTACATAAACAAAGAGGCAAAACAAAAAAAAGAAAAAAAGAATGAATGTGCAAAAGGATTAGGGCAACAAAAGGAAAGAAAACAATAAAATATAGTTAGGGCTTCTTATTTAGAAAACCAAGTTTAAAATGGAGTTAGGATTTTTTTTATTTGGAAACAATATTTTTTAATTGTGAGGAGTTTTGTGAGGAGATTGTTTAATTTTTTTTTTAACTCTCTCTATTTTTGCCCTTGCACTTTAATTCTTGTGTCTCAATTTATTTATTAATATTTAGATGTGGTTTTGCATTTATGGAATTATTGCCTTGTGAGTTATATTTTATTTTATAAAGGAGGGGTTAATTTTGTTTAAAAGTGGGAAGAGTATTCCCTTTGTATTTAATTCTTTTAGTGTGATATTTAATTTATTTTATTTCTCCCTAGCGTGATTTTATCATTTTAATTGTTTATTAATTTTACTATTATTTTACGGGAATGAGTATTTTAATCTCTTCCCTTCTCTATTATTCTAAGTGAGCTAATAAATATAATGTCGAAATTATATTTATTAACGAACTCAAATTTGTTATCCAATTTGGCGTCATGTTATTATTTCTTTATTATTATTTTATTTCGAATTTTTTTATCCTTTTTGTAAGGTTGATTTATTTGACTTTGGCAGGGTATTTATTTTGCTATTTTAATTTGTTTTAAATTTGTTCTTAAGTTTGAATTCTTATTATTAAATTTTATTTAATTTCCTATTGGAGTTTTATTTTAAAATTTTTAAGTCGATTATTGAAAACGCATTATGCTGTCGAAATTTTCTTAGATTTCCAGGGATTAATTTTTATGATATTTTATTAACTTTTTTTTCACCATTCCACTTTAATCATGCATACATCATGCCATTTTTCTTAATCATTATTTCATTTTCATTTTGACTTGAGTTAGAGATAGGTTTCGAAGCTGGCGGAATCATCTTCACACCTAGGAGACTTAGGGTTTGGATTGAAATCATTCTAACCCTAAAAGTGACACACTTTGTGTCGCATACCCCTAGACGACTATCATCACATAGGGTACTGCGTGGGACAACGCACCTCCCTAAATTATGTTGACATGTTTACGCTTTATGCGTATTGCCACCGAGCACACAGACACGTGCGAGGGGGTTCCTAGGGATAGGTAGAATAGTTTTTCGTAATTCATGTCATGACCACATGGCAAATGTGGACATGACACGTGTGTTGTGTGTCGTGACCGCATGGGAAATGCGAGCATGACATATCCAAGCATGATGCTTAACAACCTTGACCTCTCACGAAACTAACATGATCACCATTACATTAAGCTAGATAAAACATAACAGAAAGACTCAAAACTAAATTAAATGCAATGACCCAATTGCATTGTTGATACACATCGGTTTAAATTAGCAATAAACAACAAAGAATATATATATATATATATATATCCAAGACCCAAATACTACAACACTTTTCAAACTATTTAACATGGATTCAATAAAAGACTTAAAATCTCTCTTTTTAGTTAAATCACAAACTTACTTAAGATAACAATATTCTAATCAAATCTCAAGATCTATAATTCCATCTATGATTTATTTAATAACTTACTACTACAATTCACATCTATTCACTTTTTTAAAAAATAACTATAATCATTCCAATCTCAACTCAAACTGCAAGTAAATCTATGACCCTAAAAAGATATAAAACAAAAATATTTTTTTAAAAACAATATAACAATATTAAGATTCGAATCATGACATCAAGCTCCTACCATATTACTATTCAAAATGTTAGTCATAGCTAAGATGCATTAAAGTCCTATTCCCACTACTAAGATCCGTCAATATATAGGGTTACTAACAACATTTAAACTTATATTACTGACATCATCAATGCCTATGATGTTAAAACAATGTTCATATACAAGTAGAGCTAAATTAAATTTTAAATAAATTTAAATTACGAAACAATCAAAATGGACTTATTATTTTTTGATAAAATAAGGCAGCTAAAACCAGGGGCCAAACCCTTATACAAAACCAAGCCCAGGGGGCAAGAAAACAACATGCTGATAGTACTCAGCCAGCAATGAGAAAGACCAGCAGCAAAGGCACAGCAACCTTGCTAAAAAAGAAACAACAGCACAGCCTAACAGACTAAGCAACAAGGTTGCAAGGAGAAACAACCAAAACAATAGTAGAACCAGACCTAATAGGTCGAACACCCTTGGCACGAGTGCGGTTCAAAGAAACATGCTTGGGAAGACCTCGCTTCCTCCTTTGGACAATAGTCCAAAGAACATCATCTCCATCCCCAGAAATAGGAGAAGGAAAAACTCTCTCCAAATCCATGGAAAGGGGCGGAGCTTGGGGCACAACAACATCAGCCCCAGCAACATGTGTACCTATATTAACAGTGCGAGACATATCAGTAGCTGAGATCTCTGCAGCAGAACCACCAGCAACACCAGTAATCCTAGCAGTAGAACCACCAGTAACACCAGCGATAGAACCACCAGCAATCCCAGCAACAGCAACACCAGCAACACCAGCAATCCCAGTAGCAGAACGACTAGCAACACCAGTAATCCCAGCTGCAGAACTGCCAGCAACACTAGCAATCCCAGCAGCAGAACTGCCAACAACACCAGCAATGCCAACAGCAGAACCACCAGCAACAGTATCCATAGCTGTAAAATCTGGAACCCTCACAATATTAGGAGTAGACCCATCATCATCAGAGGAAGAATCAACCGCCTCTGACCCAGAAATATCCTCAGTAGCACCAACTGTAAGATGTTCATGCAAAGAATTCTTCCACCATGAGGAAGAATGAGGGATCTTTAAGCGAAGACACCCAGAAGCTAGATGACCCGTAGCAAAGCATCTACGACACTGGAAGGGAATACCTTCATAGTCCAAAATCTGCCTCCAAGAATTATCAGCAACCTGCAGTATAATCTCAGCCGGGAGAGGCTTAGAGATATTGAGATCCACAAGAACACGAGCGTATGTGGTATGAAAAAATAAGGTAGTCGCTTGATCGACCATAATAAAAGAGCCCAAAGAATTACCAATACCCTCATAACAAGATTTACACCAAAGATGCAGTGGAAGATTCGGGAGACGAATCCAAACAGGCATTCTATTGAAAGACTCGGTCAATGGGTTAAAGGAGGGAACCCAAGGCTTGAGAAGGAGGGCATGATTGCCCCAAAACTAGGCTTGAGTATGAAGAATAGCATTCCGATCAGAAATTGAAGCAAAAACAACTACAAAGAAACCCTTTGCACAAGGGTAAATTTCTATTTTCCCCTCCGTGAAAGGGTGCCAATGCTCTGAAATCCAGAGGTTCAAATCACCCAGCCAAGACCACCAACGGTCAAATCTACAAATCAAACCCTACTCAGAGAAATAGTCAATATTTTTTAAAACCTCATCCCCTAGGACCACTACAGGGGGAGGCAAGTCTGACTGAGAAATAGATCTCCTAGATACTAGAACAGTAGCAGCATTAGCAGACTCCTCACATTGCCGAGGAGAACCACTACTAATAATCTTTGCATAAGATGTAGCAGCAATAGCAGCAGCCCCAGAAATGGGCAGCGTACCAACATTCGCAGAGACCCCAATAGAAGACGGAACCCCTGCAAATAAAGCAGCAGATGAACCCTGAAAAGCAGCAGTCGTAGTTATAGACGGCACTCCTATTGCAATTCCAGCAGTTGCATGCATGGACAGCACATTAACAGCTGTAGCCACACTATCAGCAGAAGAAACCACACCAGCCGCAGGCACCCCAGTAGTAGATGGAACCCCAACCATAGATACAGACAGCGCATCGACAGCCACACCAGCCACGGACGACGCACGAACAGCCGCAGCCGCACGAGCCGCAGATCCCATGGACGGCACATGAACAGCCACAGCCACACCATCAACAGAAGAACACCCAATAGCAGCAGACGGACCCCCTGCATGTAAAGTAGCAAACGAACCCTATAAGGTAGTAGTTGTAGGCACAGACGGCGCTCCAATAGCAAAAGCAGCTAAGGCCACGGACTACGCACCAACAGCTGCAGCCACACCAGCAGCAGAAGAAGACCCTGCAAATAGCCTAGCAACAGACGAATCCTGTGAACCAGGAACATGGGCGGGAAGAGGAGCGAGAGAGCCCATTTCAACTTTTTCCCCTGACAGAACTAAATTTATAAGGAAATCAAAATGGACTTATTATTTCAACAATACCTTTAACAACATTAACCAAAAAAACAATTTATCCCTATCAAACTATTTTGCACATTGAGCTATCCTAGAAAGTATTAGATGAACAATTGCTCTAATATAATACTAAATACATAATTTATAACTCTAATTTTTTATTTATTTATTATAATCAATGTACCACAAGATAGTATATTACTAAATCATAACTAAACAAATTTAAATAAGATAAAATGAGTATAACTAATATTTAACTCAATATATTTAATTCTAGAATAATAATATCATTCGTCATTTATTTATTCACTAGCATTACCATTATAACCTATTAATACTCTAATTTAATTCATTTGACAAACATACATCTACTAATTAAATTCTATTCTTAATAAAATATTTCAAATCTATTCTAACACAAATATGAGTTCACCAAATTTTATTCTTAAAAGTTGATAAGAAATCTAGTTAACAATTTACTAACTCAAAGTGTTATTCACTTAGGCAATATTTACTAAACATTCATGGAGTATCTAATAGCAACTTTCTAAATAAACTTATTTATTAAATATTCTTACATTTACTAATTCAATTCCATTCTTCATAAGGGTATTTATTCTAAAAAATAAAATATTACAAATTTATCCCGTCAAATATATATATATATATATATATATATATATATATATATATATATATATAATCTCATTTTTAATTCTTGAGAGAAAATTAAATTCTATTTAACAATTTTAACTAACTCAAAAAAGATAATCATTTATTCAAGTTTATTAAACATTCATTTAACAATTTGCATCTACTAAACCAACTTTATTCTAAAAAAAAATTATTTAAAATATTACAAGTCTATCCTAATATTTTATGAGATAAACTAATATTATCTTTATCTCTATTGCCATTTGATGAGTTGATTAAAAGCAAGCCAAATTAACAATTTAACTAAAAATAATCACAAAGCAAGATTTATTAGTTGATCAAGGAGTTTCAAATAGAAGTTTTTTCCTAATTCTAAGCTTACATTTGCATACATTCTAAATTAATTTCAGTTTTAATAAACTATTTCTAAACAAGAGAAATTCATTATATTGACAATGAATATTACTCAGAAATCATTACTTGAAAATATTTTCAAAGGAATAATGGCTTGCAAAGAAGAAACTATGGAAAAGAGGATCCAGAGAGAAAAAAAATTTGGAATAAGACTTCTGAGGTTTTAAACAAACAATGGAGAATGGTTTACCAGAAGAGAGCCATGAGAGCAAGATGTCAATACAGATTTTAGGGAATGAAGCCATTACCAAATTTTTTGAGATTCAAAGATTTAACAGAGAAACTAGAGCATTTCAAAATGTCAGGCAGAGGAGAAGAAGATGGTAATAGATTTAGGAAGGGAAGAAACAAGTTTTATTATCTTCTATTATTTTTTTATTTTTTATTTTTTTGATTTTATAGACTGAAAATTTCTAGCAAATTATAACAGACCTGATTTTACCTACATCGTACGGTCAACAATAGCATGAAATAAAGAGTAGAGGAAATTTTAAGAAAGAAGGGGAGGAAGCCGTACGACGGCCGTACGGTGGCATCCAGGGAAGAGGAAAGTTGCAGAAGATAGAAGTTTGACCAAAAGGAAAAATCTCAACATCACTAATCTTTATCACAAATTTTAGGCAAAGATAATTGAAATAAAGATAGAGGAGGCCGTACAATGGCAGTAGAAGAAGAATGATGTTTGTAGTTTAAAAGTTGACCAAGTTGACCCAATAAAATCTGGCAGAAAAGAGGATGAAAGATGAACATCAGGCAGAGTTTGAAATATCTTATTAATGCATGGCTGTTAAATGAAAAACCTCATCATCAGGTAGTGCAGTCTGAGATTCAAACGCAGGTAAGCCTCCTAATGGCACTAAGAGGAACAAAAATAGATAAGGTCTAGTAAATGTTTGATTAAAGCATTTTCAAATGTTCTATTTGTTTGATAAAAAGAAGTTTACAGAATTCACTTATGGATCACTAAGGCTTCAAGAAAAGAATCGACTTAAATTTTCTCAAGCACTCAGGCGACAAAGAAAAATTATGAAGTTCAGAGTTACAGGAGACTTGGCTTCAGATAGCGACGGGAAGATAGGACCAATGGAATAAGTAAACATGTTCAAATTCTACTCAAGAATTCAACAGAGACATACTAGTTTTATCAAATTTGAGCAAAATTACAAGTAACCATACCCGAATTTTTGATCCAAAGCTTCAAACTTTCTTCAGCTTCCCTTCACAATTTTCTTTTCTCAAATTTTCTGTCCATCTTTTCAGAATCCCATTTCCTCAATATAACCCCCTAGAAATAAAAATAGGCAAAATCCATTAATTTTCCACTACTAGAAATCCATTACAGAATCCCACTAACTCCCTAAAAAAGAAAAACAATTAAATTTTACTTCCCAGAGAGATTCGACAACTCACAAAACATAATTTATTAACTAATATTTTTTTCAAATTACCATATACTATTTTAACAATATTAAATACTTATGACTCAATTTTTATTAAAAAAATCATTAAAATAATTAATTTAATCTTTATTAAAAATTTACTTAAATAATATTCCTAATTTCACATTGCTACATAATGACTAATAAATAATATTATAACTAACTTATTAACTAATAAAATCTTGCCCGTAAAACCAAATACAATTTCAGCAATAAAATAATACCATTCACTTATGACAATTGTCAATAGGATTTAATTATTTAAGCTATTACTTTAATTCATAGTTAAAATATTTTTCATTATTTCTCAATTTACAATTTTAATTAATATTTACATAAATATCACTATATCATGCCTATTATTACTATTATATCATTCATTAATGTGTTACCAAAATACACATAGGCTTAACTAAACAAAACCCGACAATAACTCCACATACCACATGACGACCAACATCCTGAAGCAAGGACCAAAGGGTGACACCTCGACTCATGGTCACAAACTGAAGACTAAAATTGACCTAGGGAAAACCCCATGTTATCTCCCTTCAATAGTATCCATTGGCCAAGGGCACGCTCAGACCTGCTAAGTCAGGTGGAGTCGATGCCCAGTACCTGCAATATGCATCAAGACGATAGGTTGTATACAACATACACATATATATATCAAACACACAGAGTCAGGGAATCGTAGCATAGTAGGGTGCTTGAAACAAGTAATACTACACCGTCCTTGCTCTCAATCATAACAATAAACACAACATCTCTAATTAACAATCAGATAACATTAAATCCATAAAGCATAATAACATTATTTTGCATAAATAATTAGCCATCAACTAAACATGTCAAAATACATCATAAATTGGAATATCAATAATGTCATCATAAAACTCATAACACATGTCAAAACCACATCAGTCAAACATAGTCCATCATGATCATAATAAACATAATCCATAGTTTAATAACTCAAATGTCTCAAACTGTCAAAGTGCAATATAACACTACCAACTATCTCAAGCCAAAATAAGGGGCATTACAAGTTTTCCCAGGGCATATCTTGTGTCACATTGATGGTATGTTTGCTTATTCTTTTGTACGTTGATTTTTGAATACTATGTTTACACAAATATCTCTCATAGGGTTATGAGGCAATTGTTCATTATGGTTGTATATTTTAATCATTTGGTATCAGAGTTTAGTTGTCAGGTTGTGGAATGAGATACCCTTGGTTTTATAACACTTGCTATGAGTAGATTTTGTGTATAGTTGAATCCATGGCTTTTCTGGAAAGGATTGAAGGCATTTTCAAGGTTACATGTGAACTTTTGTTGGAGGCCTCCTAGACAAAAATAGATCTCGCTATTGAGTTCAAAAGACATGAAAACCTATATTTTTATATTAAATAAAACTATGTTTGGTGACAAAAAAATTTTGTCCTATTTTTCCCTAGAGAAATATGTAGGGAATCTTTATAAAAAAATCCATAGGATCGTATGGAATCCATATGGTTGTATGGTGGGGAATCTCTAGGAATATTCCATGTGTCCTGCGCTTGCATAGGTATGGTCGTAGGTCTATAAATTTTTTTTAAAATATATATTTTTTAAAGTCTACAAATTTGAAAAATTAAATTAAAAAAATTGTGTAGGGCATTGCATTGCCCAACAGGCAATCACCACCAGCCTGCGGGTGCTAAACATCCCTGGGCTGCACAGCCTAGCCACTACTGCCAGCGGGAGTCACCTAGCAACCACCTCCCCAACACCCATGCGCTGCCAAGGAGCACCCTATGACTACCCTGTAGCCACCTAGATTTTGATTTTTTAAGCCTAGTTGGGTTGTTTTTTTTCGAGGGCCATAACTTCATCATATGAAGTCAGATTTTCAACTTTTTATAGTTGATAGAAATCTCTTTCCGAGTACTACATTGTGGTGTAAGACATTTTTTTAGATTTTATTGTTTTGACCAAGATTTTATAGTTGGAAGCTAGATTTGTGTTTTGAGCTTGGACGAGGCATAACTTGTGCATACGATGTCTAATTTTGGACTTCTTAAACTCATTGGAAAGGTATTTCAAAGAACTACGCAATGGACTAGGTTTGGAAATGTTATTCTCAATTTTGTTAAGTTTGTTTCAGTTTGAGCTATCATGTGGTTCCTTTGACTTTTAGTACTTTGTGAGTTTGTGGCAAATCGAAGCTGGGGTGATTTGGTGTTTGAGTCATTGAAAACTTACAGATTTACCTTTGATTATCCTTGGTTGATAACATTATGAATGTATGGTTGAATTTGCATGTTGCATTGTGAGATCTACAAATTGTGTAATGTTGTAGGTTGTTTGTACTTACAGGTTGCATAGATGACTTGGATGTGGATTGTCTATGCCCATAGATGCTTCAATATTTATGCAAATTCTATTCAATTGGCCTAGTTTGGTCACTTTGTTCATTGGTTTGGTTGTTATTATGATACGGTATTACCTGATACAGTCATGATATGGGACCTAGATTTGTTGACTATATGATACGATTGTGTGAGACTTGGTGAGAGTTTGATGCAGGTACATTTGGTGGTGATCATGATGTCATGAATGTTCTTTGTATGGTTGGGACTTTAGCATGACATGTTTGTTATGCAGGTGCATTGTTAGTGGTGTTGGGTTGATTCTTAGTTTACAGGTGGTTGTTCATCTTCTTGGTTTGGAGATCATGGTTTACTCTACCTTTTGGGGGTTGTTGATGTCATAGCAGAATTCTTTGATTGTGTTGGAGGCCATGGATGATCTTCATTTAGGAGATGGTTATCACAATGTCATGGATAGCTTGGTTACATGGTTCAGTGGGAGCTTTTGACAGTGATGGTTTGATGTTTACCATGATGCCATGTATAGTTTGATATCACATTTCAGTGGGAGCTTTTGTCTATGATATGGATTTATCATTTAGGTGATGGATGGTCTTCTGTAATGGTTGTTGAAGTCATGAAGGAGCTCTTGGATCCTCTTTCTTAAACTTAATGCCAATAATTAAATGTGGGGGTCAATAGTTTTGTAGACTCGTGGTTTTGGGATACATATGAGCCAAAGCTCTTGGATCCTCTTTCTTCTATGTAGCGAGAGTTTATTGACATCTTGGGTTCTATTGATAGGAGATGGTTATCTTCATGTGATTTGGAGATGTTGACATCTTGGTACCATGGAGAACTCTTGGATTCTTTGGTTGAGATGTTGGTTATGGTTTGTCAGTTTTGATAGGTGATCCTTACTTATAGGATGGTTGGTATTGTGTCTTGGTTTACACTTGATTGTGCATTAGAGTGTTGGCATGATACAGGTGCTCTTTGGAGCAGGACATGTTCTTATGAGACATTGATCTTCTTTTGAGGAGATGTTAGATCATGATGTCATGGCATGTTCCCAGATTATACATATGTGCAATGGGAGCTTTGACAATGATCTTGTTGGTTCTCTTGGTATTGAGTACATTTGTCATTTTCTTGGGAGCTTAATGATAGTGTGGTGTTGCATTTTAGAGTTTATCATGGATTTATCATGGAGGTGCTCATGGATACTTGGAGACTTCAGTGAGGCTAGAGATCTCTTGTTCATGGAGATCATGTGTTGAGATGATTACTCTTTAATGATATTTCATCAGTAATACTGGGGAGCCTACACCTAGGTTGGACGTGAGTTCAATATGGACATACTGAGGAGATTTTTCTTGGAGAGAGTCATTGAGGCTTGATGCATCATGGAGGAGCAATCTCATTCCACACTCTTTGTCCTCTCAGTAGTAAATGATTTGATAGGTATTGCCCACCTGATTTTCAAATGCATTCTTTATGTGTGTCTTGACTTCCCATGCATGATTGAGTCTTGAGCTATGGATGTTAGTTCTGAGGACTTATTTGAAGAGTAGATACATGTTTATGGTTTTTTATCTTTTTATGTTTGATCTTGAGTTGGTATGAGGTCATTATGTGTAAAGGAGATGGTAGTGGCTTTGGGCATAATCATTATTGAAGGAATGGAGGTTTTGTTTCATCATCCTTTGGTTTGAGAGGTTTACATCTTGATTAGTTGGATGTTGTGGAGGCTTATTGATTTGGGGTTTTAGGAAGAAGATCATACTTTTTTCACAGCTATAGCACATTGGTGTTGGTAAAAGGACATGATTTTGATTTGCAGGTTCTCTCTTGTTATTCTTTTGCTTCTTTATGGATGTTTTGTGTTCACATGACATTGAAGTTGAGGTTTGTTTGGAGCCTTTGTAAGACTCTTTGATCTCTTTCTCTTATGATGTGGAGGACTTGGGAGAGATATGGATTCAAGGTGAGAGTTATGCTGCATTTGTTTTAGTTTGTAGGTTTTGCATATCACTGTGTATGTTCTTTGACATTATGTGATAGAGGATTTAGCCACATCTTCTATGTGAGTGATATTAGTTGATCTTTGGATGCCCTGATTTATTTCAAATTTGACATTACTCATGCAGTGGGAGTTCCAATATGTATATGTTTCCTCTATTGGATGTTCTCATTATACTATGGTGTGGTGGGTCCTCAAGTTTGTTATCACATATTTTTGTGTTGTTACCTTAGAGGACTTCTTTATACAAGATAGAGTATATATAGGGACTTGAAATCATTGTGATTTGGGTTAGATATGTTGATGGTATAAGGTTTACTTGTTATGAATGGTCTACCTTTGGATTGGAGGTATGGTTAGTTGGATTTGTTAGCAACTAGTTGTGGTTACTATTCCATCTATGGTGATTGACTCTTGTCAGCTACTCAGGCCTATTTGTTACCATTAGATTTGGTGTTTGTGTTTGGATATTAGTTGATGCAGGTTTCTTACTTCTATGTGAAAGTTTAGTGTGGCATCTCTTTGGAGGATCTTATCTTTCATGGTTTGTCTTGATGGAGGATGAGAGGATTTTTGTTTGAGATGGTGGTCACCTTGATTATTGTTGCAGGTATCTTGATGGAGCACATGGATGTTTAAATGGTACATGTTGGACATATGGATTATTTCCTTGTTTTTTGAGTTTACTTGTTGACCCCTTATGCAATGTATACAACAAGTGGGAGAATGTTAGAATAGGTGTGTTGTACACCTTGCATAAAAGAAAGTAATTTAATTATGTAAAATAAATATTTATTTTTGGTGCATCCATGTGATGTGTTTAGCCACATTAAATATTTATTTGGGTGTCACTTGTAAATGTAGTATGTAACATTGGGTTAATATTTTATGTGTGTGGGACACATAGAATAATTAATTATTTATTTGGGAAATTGTTTAATATCGGGAAAAAGAGAAAACTTAGTACTGATAATTAAATGTGGGGGTCAATGGTTTTGTAAACACATAGTTTTGGGATTGATGTAGGATCATCCAGAGGTGTAAGGGCAATCTTGCATCACCTAAAAACAATGTGATTCAAAATTGATGGCTTTGTTTTAATTTCTTTTCAAAAATTTTATTCTTGGATACCCATTTGTTTGAATAATGATTCAGAACCTTCAAAGTTTCCAACAGGGCTAAGGATACCAGAATATTCTAGAATTTACCATTTTTAGCAAGTCTTTATCAGAGAAGCAGTTGAGCCCAAAAATTTCCCCCAAGCTTTGGAATAGTCAAATAAGCATTCTTGGTAAATTTGATCTCAAGATCGTGTCTGGATTTCAAGATATTAAAGTTTCAATTTTGTGAGGTACCCTCAAAAGTTTTGAAACCAGATATGAGACACTAAAACATCCCATAATATCCCAAAAGGTTTGTGGAAATCCATTTGAGGATTTCTAACATTATAGTTGATTTTGTGATCTTTCCGAGGCTTCAAATGGTTCATCAATTGGACACCCGAGGGTAAGTGCAAGAAGATGGGGGGCCAAAAAGGGGTCTTAAGTGGCCATTTTTTTCTGAAATCAGGAAATACTGGCCTGGGATGAGAAATTAAGCATAGTTACACTGAAAATTTGGAGATGCAACCAAAACAATGTTCGTAGTGCTCCGAGTCTACTTTCTAAACTACTATTATTTTTTGAAAATGACATAGATTAAGGGGTTCAAAAGAGGGAGCCATAGAAATTGGTGTTGTTTCTGTCAAAAAAACATAACATAGCATGTTTTGTGGCTCCCTCAAAAGGTCAACTTTTTTTTGGTATTTTTAAAATTGCTTTGGTGAGAAATTAACTAATAGCATGTAGTTTATGCCTGATTTTTTTGATAATTTTTTGATGAATATTTGATTTTTTACTAATTTTCAAAGTGGACACATCCTAAAAAATAGAATTTTGGCTGTGCTACCCCTATAAATTTTGAAAACTAATTGAAAATCATTTTTTTCTTTTTTTAATATTTTTAGAATGGAGTCTAGTTTCTAAATATATAATTTTTTTGAAATTTCAATGAATAGTTAATTTACAATGAAAAAAATACCAAACAATGGTTTTTGCCAAAAAATAGAGACACAAACAAAAGAAATTAAAGATGAAAGGCTTAACATTGTTAAAATGTGAAAAAAATCACATCGTCAAATAGCTAAGAGAAAGCCTAACATTACCCAGGTGTTTGATTTGTTTGACGTTGAAACACGTGCAAATCTAAGGGTTAGCATGAACGAAATTATGTGAAATCTTGAAGAATCTGGAAAAACACGTCTGTGACTGTTTAAAAGGCACTCCAAGACTTTGGGTTGGAAATCCAAAGCAAATCCCAAGCCCAAGGCTCGGGATTCCCAAAGCAAGACATAACGCGCTCACGTTATAATGCGCTTGCATTATGTTTTGCTTTGCATTTTTCCTTTTCCGCAAGTCTGTTGTTTGCCATGTTTGACATAACGCGAGCACGTTATAACATGCTCGTGTTATGTTCACCTTAAATTTTTTTATGTTCAAGGCTAAATCATGTATGTATGTATGTATGCCTATATGTATGTATGTATGTCTATATGTATGTATGTATGTATGTATCTGTGTATGCCTATATGTATGTATCTATGTATGGCAATATGTATGTATGTATGTATCTATGTATGCCTATATGTATGTATGTATAGTGTTGAGGGCAGAGGAGGGTAGAGATGGGAGTGAGCTAGATAGGGGAGGAGAGGGGTGGATAAGGATTGAGTGATTAAGGTTTAAGGTTGAGGGTTGAGCGTTTAGGGATAGGATTTAGAGTTTAGGGATAAGGGATTAGAGTTTAGGACCTTGAGGGATTAGGGTTTAGGGTTGAGGATTTAGGGATAGCGTTTAGGGTTAAGGGTCGAGGGATTAGGTTTAAGGTAGAGTGTTGAGGGTAGAGGGATTAGGGATTAGGGTTTAGGGTTGAGGCTTTAGGGATAGCATTTAGGGTTAAGGGTCGAGGGATTAGGTTTAAGGTAGAGTGTCGAGGGTAGAGGGATTAGGGATAGGGTTTAGGGTTGAAGGTTTAATGATTTAGGGTTGAGACTTTAGGGATGAGGGTTAAGGGATTAGGGTTTAAGATATAGTATCAAGTGTCGAGCATGTAGGGATAGGTTTTAGGGTTCAAGTTTTAAGGATCAAGGGTCGAGGGATCAGAGTTAAGGGTTGAGGGATTAGGGTTTGACGTTGAGGGTTGAGTACATTGAGGTTCGAGGGTTAAGGGTTTTGAGATAGGGTTGAGGGTTAAGGGATTAGGATTAAGGGATAGGGTTGGAGGGTTTAGGGATAAGGGATTAGGGTTTAAGGTAAAGTATCGAGCTCGTTGAGGGTCTAGGAATAGGGATAGCGTTTAGGGTTTAGGGATGAGGGATTAGAGTTGAGGGATGATGGATGATGGATTAGGGTTGAGGGATTAGGGTTTAAGGTATAGTGTTGAGGATTTAGGGATAGGGTTTAGGGTTGAGGGATTAGAGTGAAGGGTTGAGGGATTAGGATTTGATGTTGAGGGTTGAGGGTTTAGGGTTTAGGGTTTAGGGATAGGGTTGAGGGTCGAGGGATCAGAGTTAAGGGTTGAGGGATTAGGGTTTGACATTGAGGGTTGAGGTTTGAGGGTCAAGGGTTTAGGGATAGGGTTGAGCATCGAGGGATTAGGGTTAAATTAGAGTGTGGAGGGTGTAAGGATTAGGGATAGGGTTGGAGGGTTTAGGGATAAGGGATTAGGGTTTAAGGTATAGTATCAAGTCTGTTGAGGGTTTAGGAATAGGGATAACATTTAGGGTTTAGGGATGAGGGATTAGAGTTGAGGGATGATGGATTAGGGTTGAGGGTTGAGGGATTAGGGTTTAGGGATAAGGTTTAGGGTTGAGGGATTAGGGTTTAAGGTATAGTGTTGAGGGTTGAGGGTTTAGGGATAGGGTTTAGGGTTGATGGATTAGGGTTTAGGGTTGACGGATTAGCATTTAATGTCAAGGTTAGGGTTAGAGTGTCAAGGGTAGAGAGATTAGAGTTGAGGGATGATGGATTAGGGTTGAGGGTTAAGGGATTAGGGTTTAGGGATAAGGTTTAGGGTTGAGGGCTGAGGGATTAGGGTTTAAGGTATAGTGTTGAGGGTTTAGGGATAGGGTTTAGGGTTGAGGGATTAGAGTGAAGGGTTGAGGGATTAGGATTTGACATTGAGGGTTGAGGGTTGAGGGTTTAGGGTTTAGGGTTTAGGGATAGGGTTGAGGGTTGAGGGATCAGAGTTAAGGGTTGAGGGATTAGGGTTTGACGTTGAGGGTTGAGGGTTGAGGTTCAAGGGTCAAGGGTTTAGGGATAGGGTTGAGGGTCGAGGGATTAGGGTTAAAGTAGAGTGTGGAGGGTATAAGGATTAGGGATAGGGTTGGAGGGTTTAGGGATAAGGGATTAGGGTTTAAGGTATAGTATCAAGTCTGTTGAGGGTTTAGGAATAGGGATAGCATTTAGGGTTTAGTGATGAGGGATTAGAGTTGAGGGATGATGGATGAGTGTTGAGGGTTGAGGGATTAGGGTTTGATGTTGAGGGTTGAGGATTGAGGTTCAAGGGTCAAGGGTTTAGGGATAGGGTTGAGGGTCGAGGGATTAGGGTTAAAGTAGATTGTGGAGGGTATAAGGATTAGGGATAGGGTTGGATGGTTTAGGGATAAGGGATTAGGGTTTAAGGTATAGTATCAAGTCTATTGAGGGTTTAGGAATAGGGATAGCATTTAGGGTTTAGGGATGAGGGATTAGAGTTGAGGGATGATGGATGAGGGTTAAGGGTTGAGGTTCAAGGGTCAAGGGTTTAGGGATAGGGTTGAGGGTCGAGGGATTAGGGTTAAAGTAGAGTGTGGAGGGTATAAGGATTAGGGATAGGGTTGGAGGGTTTAGGGATAAGGGATTAGGGTTTAAGGTATAGTATTGAGTCTGTTGAGGGTTTAGGAATAGGGATAGCATTTAGGGTTTAGGGATGAGGGATTAGAGTTGAGAGATGATGGATTAGGGTTGAGGGTTGAGGGATTAGGGTTTAGGGATAAGGTTTAGGGTTGAGGGCTGAGGGATTAGGGTTTAAGGTATAGTGTTGAGGGTTTAGGGATAGGGTTTAGGGTTAAGGGATTAGAGTGAAGGGTTGAGGGATTAGGATTTGACATTGAGGGTTGAGGGTTTAGGGTTTAGGGTTTAGGGATAGGGTTGAGGGTTGAGGGATCAGAGTTAAGGGTTGGGGGATTAGGGTTTGATGTTGAGCATTGAGGGTTGAGGTTCATGGGTTAGGGGTTTAGGGATAGGGTTGAGGGTCGAGGGATTAGGGTTAAAGTAGAGTGTGGAGGGTATAAGGATTAGGGATAGGGTTGGAGGGTTTAGGGATAAGGGATTAGGGTTTAAGGTATATTATCGAGTCTATTGAGGGTTTAGGAATAGGGATAGCATTTAGGGTTTTGGGATGAGGGATTAGAGTTGAGGGATGATGGATTAGGGTTGAGGGTTGAGGGTTGAGGGATTAGGGTTTGACGTTGAGGGTTGAGGGTTGAGGTTCAAGGGTCAAGGGTTTAGGGATAGGGTTGAGGGTCGAGGGATTAGGGTTAAAGTAGAGTGTGGAGGGTATAAGGATTAGGGATAGGGTTGGAGGGTTTAAGGATAAAGGATTAGGGTTTAAGGTATAGTATCGAGTCTGTTGAGGGTTTAGGAATAGGGATAGCATTTAGGGTTTAGGGATGAGGGATTAGAGTTAAGGGATGATAGATTAGGGTTGAGGGATTAGGGTTTAGGGATAAGGTTTAGGGTTGAGGGCTGAGGGATTGGGGTTTAAGGTATAGTGTTGAGGGTTTCTTTCATCAAATGTAGATTTATGGGTTCAATTATATTGATTTCCTCTCCAGTTTTGGGGTGTGGATGTTTTGGAATCAATTAGGAAGTCTTCAGGAGACTTTGTGGAAGTGGATTGGAAATCGCTTAATAGAACCCCTACTATTTATGCTTGGATAAGGATTTGTCACACACTAGAACTTCTGCTTCCAAAGAAGATCTATCTTTCTTCCTCGATGAGCAATTTCTATCAAGAACTTGATTATGAGGGCTTGCCCCTTCATTGTTATGCCTATCATATGGTAGAGCATCTGGCAAGCTCTTGCAGGAAACAAGAAAAGTTCTCCCTCAAAAACCTTGTGGTCATTCAAGTTTGAAGGGGAAGGTTTGGAAAGAGATGTGATCAATGCAAAGGATGTGATCAATCTATAGCAGGACAAAATGCGAGTGCATTATAACGCGCTCATGTTTTGTCTTGCTATTGAAATGGTAAAAAAGTGTTGACCCCTGTGATCCAGGCCCACATGCTCTATTTTCTTACTGACCCTGTGCATGCTCTGACAAAAAAGAAGTGCTTTCATGCTGTTGGGAAGTTCACATGCACATTTGACACATTGTACCACCTTTGCATGATCTTTCCACCACCTTTTCTACTTTGCCAACTTGAGAAGGAGGAAATAACATAGTTTTCACACCAAGTTTGATATATATCTATTCAAGTTTCAATTTTTGTAGTGTTGCAATGTTAATTGTGATTCAATTTTAGGAATTTAACATTATAGATTGGTTAATAGTATTGTTGTTAGTAATTATATTTGAGTGTTATTCAATTTAACATTGAAAAGGAAGCAAGTGGTGAAAAACTCAAATTGTTGAGGAGTTTGATGCAAGAAGAAAAAAACACTACATAATTGGGTACTCTCTCCATTCGAATCTTCATTTTTTAGGTATGTCAAGTCTTTACATGCATGTTCTTTACATTTTCCTTATTTCAGATTGAATTACTTTATCATGCTTTATCATACATGTTTAAAATAGACACATTCCCAATCAAGAAAGTAGCCTACAATCTCACATGATGCCATGTATATTTTCTACACTTGGGCTCTTTAATAATTATGTGTAATAAACAGACCTTAACATACCATGATGCCAAACTATACAAGAATAAATCCTTACAACATAAAAAAAATACAATCCCACTATTATCTTGTATTCATTTCGTAGGAACTAATATTGGTCTCTTTATCATGCTACAGACAAATTCTCTGTCATGCCAAGGAAACGATCAAGAATTAAACCAACACAAGAAGATATAGAAGCTAAGAATGCAAAGAAAGCAGTGGCTATGAGGGAACTTCATCAGAAGAGGAAATTAGACACGATAAATGAAGATATACCAATTGAAGAGGAACCATAACCATCACAAAGAGATATGGTATTGGCAGCACAAAGAGAACGAATGCCAAAACTTCGTACTATGAGAGATTTGAATACCATAGTTGGAGACACATCCTCTACCACAAGTCAACATGTAGGGACACCATCTACCACATCTCAAGTTGAGAGTACATCATCACTCACATGTGATGAAGGAGGTACGCCATCATTCCCACCTCAACCTCAAGGTATGTCATCTATTCCATCTTTGATCGAAGGTGTGCCATCTAACCCATCTCATTTAAATATTGATAAAATTCCTAATGTTGAGATGAATTTACCTAACTTAACACCACCTAGAATTTTGCATGGAAAGCCAAAGTATTTGATTGATATTGATGAGAATATTTTGCAGCCAATGGAAGGTAAGATTCCAAATGCACTTGTAGAAGATATGCTAATAAGATTTGGAGATTGTTCTTTGAAAAGTTAAATGAGACTGCAAGATTCAACTATTCATTGAAATGATGTGAAGTATAAAGTATAGGTCTATCATGAAGATTCTTGGGTTGAGAACATCAGAGGCTTCAAGTAAAAAATCTATTGTCAAGAATCTAATGAGTGTGTATGAGAGTGTGGGTAACACCTCATGCACAAAAGATAGTAATGCAACACGGCATGTGATTACATCAACTATAGTAAGTAGTCAAACAAGGAAAGCTCATCTCATTAGAAAGATGAGTCAATAATTGAGAATTAATAGGAAAACTTTATCAAGAGCCGTTGGAAGATGCCAAAGAATTGAGGACACTAATGCCAATGAATTATGGGCATTCTCAGGGAGACTACCACGAAAAGATAAACCAATTGTTGAAGCATTGAGATCACTAATTGAAGAATTTTGGAAGAATTACACAAGGGTATCTCTGAATCAAAGGGATGTGGTAGGAAGGAGAATCGGTAGTCAGAACCGCGAGCCACATTCAAAGCATTTTTTGGATGAGACGCAAACATAGTTTTATGGTAAATTTCTAGAGAAGTATCCTCAAATTAAAATTTGTCAAAGATATTTTGAAATGCTAAAACCTTTCTATGTTAAGATAAATCACACACGCACTACTTGTTGTTGTAGATTACATATTGAATTTTCTAACCATTTTGATGCTTATAGGTCTATATGTTTAGATATGCATACTAACAATGATTTGCAGGGTTGTGCCATATGTGCCCCACCAACATCTTCAAGAGACTTCATATCAAGAATTTTATGTGAAAGAGAGGAAGGTCAAATATTCTACAAGAAATTATCTTGGATGGCACATGTCATGGTTGCGGTGGCTTGCAACATTTTCCAATATGTGAACATATGGAAAGAACACATGCGGTTGGGAATGAACTAATAGAGTTTGGCAAGTATAAAACAGTGGCATACAATACAAAAGATGGTAAAAAAGCAAAGAGGTGTGAATTGGTTGTTGAAAAGATTCCAGTGTATTAGTTTATGCCTATATTTCGTGACAGCATAGTGTATGAGTATGCAAGACATGCCCATAGAGATTGATGGTTGGACTTGCAATTCAAGTTATGCAAGGACACATTTCTGATTGGTAGCATTGTTTTGGTCATCGACTTTGCAGAGAACTACAGTCTACAGCCACAGCGTGAGGTGCAATCACAATATTACAACTCCACACAGGTTTCTATATTTGTGCACATTGCATTCATTCATGCAAATGATAGTATAGAGGATGACATAAAGATCATAAGAGAGTATAATTTCTATATTAGTGATGATCACACACATTCTATGGAGTTCATGCAAGGTTGCTTTCAGGTGTTCTACAATGATTTGGCTAGAAGGGGTATATCATTCAGTCAGCATATCATATGGTCGGATAACTGTGCGTCACAATTCAAGAACTCACAAAATTTCTATTGGCTAAGTAGGAGGCATAATTTTATAGGTATTCAACATATGTGGAACTTTTGTGAGGCTGGGCATGGAAAGGGGGAGCATGATGGTACAGGAGCATGTATCAAAAGAGCCATAGCACGAGAAGAGTTAAAGTATAAAGACAATGCAAAGTTGATAGATGCAAAATCAATTGTCGAGTGGTGTAATGCTTCCATGGGTCCAGGTAATGAAGGTAAGTCTTCAGTTCACAGATTTTTTTGGTTGATAGATGATACTAACATTTTACCATATGAGGATTGTTGTACACTGACAGGATCAAATGAGATGCACTCTTTCAGAAGCTCAATTGCAGGTTCATGGAGTATCCATACATGAAATATGTCATGCTTTTGTTCTTCCTGTACAATTCAAGTCTGGGATAAGTGCGAGTCAAAGGAGTGGGTTGACGAATGGCAGTTAAGTTATCTTAGCCCACTTGACACGTATCGACCCCCGATGACATTGGAACTAACACAGATGGAATCATTAGTTGACTTTGACCACATATCAGATTTAGTTCAACTAGGTAATATAGGGCACGTATATGCATCTAATTTCATCTAGTTCAACCAGGTAATGTCATCTTACTTTGTAGTGTTTTTGTAATGTTGACTAATTTCATCTAATTTGCTACACATATCAATGTAGGGCATGTATATGCAGTTATTGCAGATGAAGATAATGAAGAGGGAGCAGATTATTACTTATGTCATTGTGTTGAGGCCAAAAAGAAATTGGAGACCCCTGTTATAGATGGAGAAAACATCGAATACCCTATAGGCTCAATGGTTATTACTAGAACATGTCTTAGAAGGTACTCACATAAGAGTGTTAATATTTGGCTATTTCAGGACTTTGACATGCATTAGAAGATCCTTCATTACTCGAACCTTGTCGTGGCATCCAATGTTCATTTGATAAAGTATCGGGGTAGACCTTTGAACAAAATCTTGTGGAAGGTGTGTGAGTCTGACCATGAAGCAATACTTGACACAATAAAGAGTAGAGCAGACCCAAATGGTTCATTGGATTAATTTGTAGGTATTCACATTGATTTTGTAAAGTCATGTTACATTGAGTTGTAAGTATGCACATTAATTTGTAAGGTTTGTCTTTTTTTAATTTCCTCTTGCATTTTTACACATATACACATTTTTTTTTAACAAAAAGTGGTGTGTAGGTCACTGAAATTTATTAATAAAAAAAGAGGATACAAAATGCCAGATTCAAAAAGGCATACTGGCAGGAAAGAATCGGCAAAGAAAACCTCTGGTTATAGCCTATTTTAAACGAGATTAAACAAAACCAACTCAAAAAAATGAGTCGATCCAGACGAAGTTTATGACTAAATTCATGCTAGAATACATACAATTAACAGTAAGAATTTACAGAGCAACTGGCAGAGACAACCATTGAACAATACAAAAAAACTAATCTCTGGAGGCCAAAATCATGAGGGAACTCCCAATTAATCTGCTATCTCTATAATCTGCAAAACATGGTCCTCTACTTGACCATCATCTTCTACGAGCTGAGGAGGAGGCGGTGGAAGAGGCACATAGTTCAACAAAAAGAGCAGAGCATTAAACATTTCTGAAGCCTTCACTGCCAAATGATTCCCCAGTTCACGTCTGTGACAGTGAATTGAGTTTTGAAAGGAAATGACACAATTGTTTCAGAGGCCATGTAAAAATGCATTGACGAGGCAATGAAGTCTAGGCGTGCGAAACAGTAACCTGCAATCAAATAACCCTCCCACAAGAGCAGAACCTTCATGCAAATCATAATCTTCTAAAGCTGAATTAAATGTATCGATAGAGAAGTGAACATTCTGAATAAACTTTAACCCCAAATCCCTTACCCTCTCTCCATTTTGCAAAAGGTCCATCGCATTGGAGAGAAAATGTGAAGCAGCCTGAGATGGATAAATAGTAACTGGAGAATGTAAAACTGGTAAATTACAAACCTGAATGATCGCTCTACCCACAGAATCCTCATAGACCTTAAAAACTTTCTGCATTGAATTTGGATTAAAACAACCAAGGAGGGGACGTTCCCAGTTTCGGATAGGCTAGGAAATTCTAGTGTTTCGCTGAACAGAACCCATACTAAACTACAAAAATCTGTAGGTTAACATAAAGTGAGAGATAATAGAAGCTGCTAGAACAGAAAGCAAAGCATTCTACCAGGTTAAATGAAAAAATACTCTGCATAGCTCATAAATTATAAGAGATAATGAATTGCCAATTCCCTTGTGCGAGTTCTGCCAGCCTTCATTTGAAACAAGCATCAAAGTACAATACTCCCATCAAAAAGATAGTTCACATCACTTAACCAATGTCAGCTTATCAGCACAGAAGGCCAAAGGAAATAAGGCTTAAATTAAAGATGATAATCTAATGAAGTGTACCAAATTGTCATAAATTACACATTTGAGTCCTTTTCCAATATATAACTGACTCTGGGGATTAGAAGAAAAGATTCAGAATCCCATTCGATAGCAGTATCATTAGAATTGAAAGCAAAATTAGCTAAAAAGTCTACTAAAAGATTACCTTCACGATAGGTATGCATTATCTGAAATGATTGGAAATGTTTCAATAAATCCCTTCCAAACTTTAAAATGTAATCTATTTTCCAACTCGGAGAGGAGTTATTGGAGAAAGCTCTAACAATATTTAGTGAGTCACCTTCCACAATGATGTTAGTAAAGCCATATTTTAGTGCTAGATTCAAACCAGCTATTAAGGCCAAAGCCTCAGCCTCGTTGTTTGTTATTGTACCTAGCTTAATTGACAGAGCTCTAAGAACTATTCCATGATGATTTCTAATAACACAACCGGCACTGGGAATTCTTGGATTGCCTCTGCTCGCACCATCAAAATTAAGCTTTACAAAAGATTCAGGCGGGGGGATCTATTTGATAGAGGATCGATCAATCATAACTTCAGATTTAAAGCAACTAGTATTAGGCAGCCTTAACTGCTTCCAATTCTTTAATATCATATCATCCCAATTTATGAAAATTAGAGAGCCCGCCTTCTTTAATAGCAATGAGGCTAAAACCACTTTTGTAATAATTTTTTCAACTTTGCCCAACACTATATGGAGAGGATTATTTATTTTTTTAAATATTCTATTATTTCTTTCTAACCATAAGGACCAGATGACAATACTTGGTGAAATAATCCACAAAGCAGAAAAAGTAGACTTGGAGAATAACATAGGCCAGCTTTGAAAGACTTATAGTAAAGAAAAAGGAAGAGGACCCGACCAGTTCAATTTTGAGAGAAGCTATTACCAAACTTGTGAGGAGAAATCACAATTCAACAAAAGATGATCCACTAACTCCACCTCATGACAGAGGGGGCATAAGAAGGAATTTGCAACCCCAAGTTTAACTAATCTATCACTAGTAAGGATTCGGTAATGCAAAGCTAACCAAGTAAAAGCTCCTGCTTTAGGTAGGCAGGACTCACTCCAGCAGAGCTTATAAGGCCAAGTAAAATTTGAATTAGAATCCTTACTAGTGATACTTAGGTAACCTTGTTTAACCGTGTAACGACCAGATTTTGAAGGAGCCTAGACTAATTTATCCTTTTCACCTGAGATAAAAAGTCTTCTTTCTTTCAAAATATTCTTGAGTAGAGTCTTCTGCTCTTGAGGGACCAAGAACTCATCAAAATTTTTCCATTTGACTTTATTAATTTCTGAATTGGGATCAATTTCAAAATAATCTTTAACTTTTGTTCCCCAAACCTGACATAGCAAAGACTTAATCTCTTGAAGACCTTCTATTTTAGCTAAAGGGGGATGATTATTCCAAGAGTCATCCCAGAAAAGGGCAGAGCTTCCATCATGGATAACCCAAGATAAATAAGGTGAGATAACTTCTTGACAGTTTATCAAAAAATTCCACATGTGAGAACCCTCCTTTGGATTAAGAGTAGTAAATATTCTTTTAGGGGTGAAAGAATCTAGATATTTTGCATACATTATTTTTCCCCACTTAGTCTTTGATTTTTCATATAGATTCCAGACCAGTTTAGCTCCAAGGGCTTTATTTTGAGCTACAATATTATGAGTTCCAGATCCTCCTAACTATTTTGGAGTACAAATTCTATCCCAAGAAATTAGGGGAATCTTTCGCCCATGTAAATTGGAGCCATTCCATAGGATTTTTCTTAAAATATTCACAATATAAGTAAGAATAGTTTTTGAGACCTTTAAGACTGATAGCAAATAGACTGGGATCACTGATAAGACTATTTTGATCATTAGAATTTTACCTGCCAAAGTAAGCCATTTGCCTTTCCAGGAAGATATTTTAGCTTTGATGCTTGTGATAAGCTTATCCCAAAACATGTTTTTAATTGAACCCGAGAAAAGAGGGATTCCCAAATACCTTGAGGGCAAGGTGTCAACTTGAAAACCAAGGTACTTAGCTATCCTTCTTTGCACCAATTCAGATGAAAAGAAAAAGAAAATTATAGACTTGCTATGGTTCACTTTCCGACCTGATACTAAACAATACTTAGAAATGACATCCTTCAAAACTTTAGGTTCTTTCATCACAGGTTGCCCAAACAACAGAGTATCATCTGCAAACAAAGCATGCATAATAGAAAAAGGAATTCTAGGAATATTAATCCCTCTCCAGTAACCCAATGAATTCTGTCTCATAATTAGTCGACTCAATCCTTCAGCCATTAAAATAAAAAGAAAAGGGGAGAGAGGGTCTCCCTGTCTTATTCCTTGGGAAGACTTAAAGAATTTAGATTGAGAGCCATTAATCAATACTGAAAAACTTACACCAGTAATACAAGAATGGATCCATTTACACCATTTTGAGGAGAAACCAAATTTAAGGAGAACTTGGAACAAAAAATCCCAAGACACTCTATCATAAGCTTTTAGCATGTCTAATTTAACTAGCATAGCAGGGAGTTTGTGTTGATGGATTGAGTGTATAACCTCATGGGCAACCAAAGCACCTTCTGATGTTTCCTTGCCTGGGACAAAGCTTCCTTGCTCATCAGAAACAATTTTTGGAATTAGTGTAGCAAGTCTTAAGGTAATTGCTTTAGAAATGATTTTATAAAAAGTATTACATAGTGAAATGGGTCTAAAATCAGCATAGGAGGAAGGAGTAGTGATTTTTGGAATTAAAGCAATAAATGTTGAATTAATTTCTCTCAAAATGGTTCTATTTCTCTGAGCTTCTTCTACAGCCAGCCAAATATCCTTTCCCACAAAATCCCAACATTTTTGAAAGAAAATAGGGATGAAACCATCTGGGCCAGGAGATTTGTCTGGCTCTAAAGAGAAGACTACTACCTTGATTTCTTCCATAGTAAACTGTTTCATCAATTCCAGGTTATCTTCATGGGAAATCAGATTAGGAATATGATTTATAACTTCGGTTACAGTCGAGCTAGGAATCTGAATTATTTCTTTAGAGAGTAGTTTCTGAAAAAAATTAATTCCTTCTTTTTGGATGAGAGAATCCTCTTGTAATATATTTCCCATAGAATCTTTTATGGAGAAAATAGAATTTCTATGTCTTCTTAACATGGTCGAAACATGAAAAAACTTTGTATTTTGATCCCCTTCCTTTAACCATACTTCCCTTGATTTCTGTCTCCAGAAAATTTCTTCCCAGGTTAAAATTTCCTCTAATTGAGATTGAAGCGTTTTTACATATTCAAACGATGCATTATCCATGTAATTAGTGAGAATTGCTTCATTTAACTGTTGTAATTGAGATTGTAGAGCTACTTTTTGTGAAAAAATGTTACCAAAAGAAGATTTATTCCATTCCAAAAAAATTTCTTCATGTATTTCAATCTTTCATTAACCCAAAACATACGTGAGCCTTTTACAAAAGGAGCATTCTTCCACCAGGATTCTAGTAGGGATAAGAATTTTTTATCTCTAAACCACATAGCTTGAAATTTAAATGAAGCCCTAAAATTTTTTTATTCAAAATGGCATCAAGTTGAATAGAAATAGGAAAATGATCTGAAGCTGTAAAAGGGATAGTAGATGTACCAGGAATATTTGACTCAAGACACCACTCGGACGATAATAGAAACCTATCCAATCTTTTTGTTATATTTAAAAAACCTTTCCTCCTGTTAGACCAGGTGAAGCTCCCATTGAGTAACGGGCTATCAATCAAAGTATTATCTGCTATAAATTCTTTGAAATCCTCTATTACCCTCTGGGGAGGGGAAGTTCCTCCTGACTTTTTTGTTAAACAAGAAATAGCATTAAAATCCCCCCCTAAAATAACTTTCTCTCCGGCTAATTGCTCTAAAAGTGTTGCTAAAATGTCCCAACATTATTTTTTTTCTCTGGTTGCAGTAGACATATACACATTTTTACATCATCATGTTATGCATTTTTGGTGTCCTACTCCTGATGCGACCAAACTCATAACTCACCCTACTTCCTCTAGACACCATTTGATGATCTCTCCAACACTTTGGATCTAGGGTGCCCAATCATGATGATGACCTATATGCCATTCTCCCAAGGTGCTCATAATGAATGAAAAGAAGACCAAGGGTGCCCAAGCTTAATAGACTTATTTCTTTCAATTTTGATGATCCAAACTCTTGCAAAACGACATCCACTTTCATGCCTTTAGATCTTCCTTCACATACAAGGCGCCAAATCAAGTTGAAAAATCTACATAAGGGGGCCAAAATGGATGAAAGGAGACATGAAATGTGCCTTAGGACTCCATGCTAAGGTTTGAGCCATTAAAGTATCTTGATATTAGGTGCTCATGATGATGAAACTTAGAGCTTTTTCCTTTCCTATGTGCTCATCTAAGATGTTTGAATGATAAGGAGCACCTCAACCTCTATAATGTACATTTGGGGTCAGTTTGAGTCTTTGAGTCATGTTGCAAAAAAGTGTCAATGTTGTCAAGTTGCACAAAGCAACTTTTGCATTTTTTGTGTCCTTCTCGTGATGCGACCAAACTGACTATTCCAACGCATCCAGATGGGTACATTTATGCTAGGCATGGTCCTATTTTTCACCCAAACATGTCAAAATAGTCCAAGCTACATTGTACTAACGATATCCCTAAAGAGTCCAAAGTGCCAAAAGGCAGCAATCTTTGACGAGATGTTACTCAAAAATTGTGTCACTTAGAAACATTCCATCTAAGGCAACGCGATCACGTAGAGTGCCTCTACAATAACCTCTCTCAGTTTTTTATATCTCTAAAGCATTTTCCTGTGGTGAAAGGTTTTCTGCTACCCCAAAAATCGTTAGAAGGAGGCAATGTAAAGTTGCAAAGGGGTGTAACTTTCATCCTACTCTTGATGCAACCAAACTGACTATTCCAACGCGCTCGAATGGGTACATTTACGCTATGCATGGTCCTTTTTTTCACCCAAACATGTTGAAACAGTCCGAGCTACATTGTACCGACGATATCCCTGAAGAGTCCAAAGTGCAAAAAGGAAGCAATCTTTGATGAGATGTTACTCAAAAACTGTGTCACTTAGAAATATTTCATCTGAGGAAACGTGATCATGTAGAGTGCCTCTACAATAACCTCTCTCTATTTTTTATATCTCTAAGGCATTTTCCTGTGGTGAAAGGTTTTCTGTTGCCCCAAAAATCATCAGAAGGAGGCAGTGTAAAGTTGCAAAGGGGTGTAACTATCATCCTGCTCCTGATGCGACCAAACTGACTATTCCAACATGTTCAGATGGGTACATTTACACTAGGCATGGTCCTATTTTTCACCCAAACATGTCAAAACAGTCCGAGCTACATTGTACCGACGATATCCCTGAAGAGTCCAAAGTGCAAAAAGGCAGCAATCTTTGACGAGATGTTACTGGAAAATTGTGTCACTTAGAAACATTCTATCTAAGGAAACACGATCACGTAGAGTGCCTCTACAATAACCTCTCTCAATTTTTTATATCTCTAAGGCATTTTCTCGTGGTGAAAGGTTTTTTGCTGCCCCAAAACTCATTAGAAGGAGGTAGTGTAATAAGTCAGGATGAAAGCCTATTCACTCTAGGCGCCAATCTCAAGTTGCACAATCATGAATGGGTGCCTAGAGCAATAAGGCGCTACATCATGGTTCCAGGACCTTGAAATGGCGCCCAAGCATGTAGGAGGAATTTTCAAGGAGCCAGAATGTTTTTGAAACTTAAGGAACTAGTCCAGAGACTCTATGGCACCATCTTGATACCATTGAGTCAACTTTGGAACTCAAACATATTGAAACAAGGTCTAGGAAGCTAGGCGTCATCTCTTGCCAGTTCAACCTCTTAGATGCGCCAACAATGGAAAGACTCTTAATGAGCGCCTAAGTTTGAATTGATCTTGTGATTGAAAGTTTGGTGATGTATTAGTGTAAGATGATCTTCAGTTGAAGCAATCTAAGTTCCAGGAAGGGTTTAGAAGTTATCAATCTCTTCACTAAGTTAGGCGCACTTTACAAGCTTTCTTACCTAAGAGTTGCACCTCATTAAGACAAGGCACATCTTAACCTCCGGGACTTTTCCAAAGAAGCGCTTCAGTTTATTAACACCTTTGGACCTTGTTTTGCATTCTAAAAGAGAAGGTACACTTTGGAGGCATTTCTAACCCAGATTGACGCCTAGGTATAGTCATCTCTCTGGAGCATTATAATGTGTTTTAAAATGAAGGAGGACATTTCATAAGTTGGGGAATTGATTATTGAAGACCTTGGAGTGTTTGAATTACTCTAAGCAAGAAGGCACATTTCCACGGAGTAGCATACTCTAGATAGCACCTAATGCCATCAAGGTGCAATTCCACCCTCACTTTGGTGCCTATCATCAAGAAGGGGCATTGGGCATTCCTTAAACAGTTCTAAGCATTTGAAGTTCGTGAAATCACCAAGGAATGTTGGGCACCATGTGTATCCTCAACAAGCTTGAGTTTGTGCCTAGACAAGTTGGCGTTTATTCATGTTTTAACTTCCCTCTTGAAGTGCCTAACTTGGGAAAAAGTTATCTTGTTAGTCAAGTGTTTGATGTGTTTTAGAGACTCCAAAAGACTTCCTCTTGCTAGGCACTCTTCTTGGCAACTACAACCTTCAACTGGCGCCTAGATCCTGAAGAAAAACACTTGCAAGTGTGGGCGCACTTTCTTTGTGATGGAGCATCAAATTGGTGCCTAGAAATCATAATGCATGAAGTGAGCGCCTAGGATCCTATTGGTCCAATAGGTGGTTTTTGGATCCATGTCAGAATGATTTTCATGCACTTAGACTTCAAGGTGCCAAAACTTCAAGGCACTCAGAATGATTTTCATGCACTCAGTGATTTTCATGAACTTTGGATTGAATGAGAATCAACATGCTTTGTCTTGACTAGAATAGTTGGGATGGACAAAAATCTATTGATTCTAGGTTGGGTTGTTAAAGGTCAAGAAGTTTTGGTGTCTAATGCCCTCTAAATCTAAATATTCAAAATCATAGTGGTTTAATAAGTTACAACAAACAGTCAGGTAGACAATCGACTATAAGGAACAAGGACAACACATGAATCCAAAACAACACCAGTCAATAAGGACATCACAAGTAACTCAACATTACTTCCAGAGGCGTTCACAAAAATAAAGGGGAGAACACAACTAGAGAATGATAGACTATAGTAGGGATGAGTGTCAGATGCAAAGCACACAGTGGAAGCATAGAATTATCAACTTTTGAACCTTCGAACTCACTATTGGCAAGACAACATACCATCGGCGAGCTTAAAATTTCATCGGCCGATAGGCCAATGCCACCATGACTCCGTTTGATTTCACTTTTGACAAACATCCCATCATTGACTCTTATCGGTCAGACAGATTGCTATCGGTGACTTTATATCCTTTCACACCGATGTCTTTGTCACTCCACTACAAGACTCTAAGTCCCTCGCCTATCAGTAGGACTTAATACCATCGGCACACTCAAAAACTCTTCTACCAACACACTGATCTCACCAATGAAAACCTTCAGACCACACCTATTGGTGAGACTCCAAACAACGGTGAACTCTAATCTCGTTGGGCCAATACACCGATGGATTTTGACTATCGGTGTGACCCCCTTCATCGGCAAATCTCTCAACTGCTCTTCCGATGCGCCGATGGGATTATCTTCCGATACACCGATGTCTTCGACTTCAAACCACACTCGTCAGCAAGACAGACCACTATCGGCAAAGCCTAACCAAGGTCTGCCGATATGACCAACTCTTGACGTCGATACAAGGTTCTTTTGAAGGCAAAGGGTGCCTAAGCTTATGGGGCTCAATTTGATGTATTTATTGAAATCTCAAGGTGAATTGATGCTTATTGAAAATGCCACTTAGTCCTTCATTTGCATTCTAGGCGCCATTTCCTATTGACTTATATACTCCTCCTCATGCTAGGGTGCCATAATGAAGTGGTTTAGACAATAGGTGTGCTTCACTTACTAGAGGCTTGTTTTCCTTCCACCTTAGGTGCACTTTTATGGTGGAACAGGTGTCAATGGGCGCCTTGTCTTAAATGAATGCTCTCTCTTAGTTGGGCACCCTTTTGAGGCTTTATGAGTTGCAAATTGGACCTTAACCCTTCATGCTTGTTGCTCAATGTTTGAATGTTTAAGAAAGTCTCCTTTAGGCACTCATCTTAATGACTTTTTCTCAAGGCGCAATCATCCTAATGACTTGGATATTCACCCTAGTGTTTTAGGATATCAGGCTACCAGACTTAGTCATTTTCAGGATCTCAAACATAAAGAATAACATGATGTTTCATTTTTTTGTATTGCATATAGTTGACATTGTATGCTACTCATAAAGAATATTAATATTTTCTATTCAACATGATGATTCATTTTTTTTAAATACAACTTTATCTTTTAGTTCCAAAATGAGGTTTAGGTGATACTTGAATAATAATAACTTGCTTATTGGATCAACAAACATCCTATGTAATACAATTGGACTTTAAATATTTGAAGTAGCCATCTACAAATATCCATTCAAACATGGATTTATAATGCAAGTATGGATGCCATCAATAAAAAAGATTTGTATTAACCAAATATCCATATAGTCATACATCAATATCTGTCGATATAAGTATAACATATATACAAAATAGCCATATAGGCTTACAAGAATGTCATATAGGCATACAATGTCAACTATATACAATACAAAATATATGTCCACAAATGCCATATAGGCATACAACAAAGGAACACAATAAAAAGTCATTCCCCTCTAGCTGGTGAAGAGAATAGATCATGGGCAGCCTTTGATCTTCTAGGGGATGGAGATACACATGTGGGTGGTCTACTACAAACCCGAGGGCTACTCCTCCTATTTAGTTCTTCCTACATCTTTAGCTGTTACAATAAAAAGTATAGACATTAATATATAGAAATTACATGTTATAAAAAATGAAACATTAAACAAAATAATCACTTACTGCTAACATATAATCTGTCTCCTCACTTGCCTCAGTAGTAGGAATAGGCCCTGGTGATGTCAAGTCCTATAGAAACCATCCAGATAGAAATTAAACTTCAAATCAATAATCTTTTGATTTTTCAAAAATAGACAACTATAACAATGAATGTAAATTGAAATTTACTAATCTGCCTCATACCCCTGTCAATGCCATGGAGCTATGAATCGCAGAGGCCACACCCTGCTCCATTGCCCTATGAACATGGGGAGGTGTCTCCACAGCCTGCATCATCTAGAAATAAAACAACATTATTCAATTACAAAAACTATAATAGTGATGCAAATCATGGCTCCTAACATACACACACGTTCATCTAAACATGGAAGTACACACAATAGAGCACACAAGTCACATACAAAAATCTAGTAAGTATAATTCATTCATTAAACTATTTATTTTATTACATCTGTAAAGCTTTGAAGTCCACCACCACTGGCAGGTGTTGCCGTGAAATCTACAGTATTAACCTATTCAACATCCAAAATCAGATATTAGAATACCATTCATATAACGATGCTATTCACATGTAATATTTATAATTGTTTACTAGTTACATACCCCGACAGTAGATGATCTAGTGTAAAATGCAAGTAGAGAACCACTGAAAACTGCATCGATGCTATGACCCTGATATTTCATTAAAATCATCAATTTAAATTAGTTAATCTTGCATTTCAAAAATAAAATTTAATAAATCAAATTCAATAAACTTGCTAATATTTACCTGAGTATCAAGGCCGAAAGTCTCACTCAGGAGGGTATCTGTCATCACCATCTGCTTAGCTGTAGATGTAGCCTGTGCACCTGTGTCCTGACTATCCATGGGGTCATAACCACAGGATGACCCGCAAGCCTGACAAGCATGGGGTGGGACCCTACTCCTCGGACTATCTCTCAACCCACTCTGTGCTGCAAGATCGACATGCTCTATGATGTTCTGGGTCAAGGCACTAATGGACTGAAGTGTATCAACCTCAACACTCTCCTTCACAATGGAAGGGATAGAAACATGCTCATGGGCTGGTCTGCTGATTACTCGTCTCACTACCTGCTGTGGGTCAAGACATGCCCCTGGTCTATCTTGTGCTGACCCCCCACCTCTACCCTGGAAGTCTCGCATATCAAAATAGTTTGGCACTTTATTGAGGACAAAGTCACAGTAGAGTTTCCTCAAAAAGTATTGCGGGACCTCATTATTATTGCATGGAGGATGGTCAAAAACCATCCACCACCTCTGCCCAAAATTGTCCCTTATCGCTTGGTTGTTGCACCAATGGATAGGGAACCTCTTGCATGTAATGGGTGGAGGTTGATTTGTTTGTGGGTTTGTGAAAATGGAACACAAGTCTAATTTTGTGATTTGTAATTTTTTCACATCTTGGTATGACAACTTGTCTACATAATAATCTCTAAACTCTCTCCTCTTATCCATCCAACTAGTTATTTGCTTGCTAATTGAATCTACATTTGTCAACATAAATTCAAGAGATTCAGCAAGCATGGACCTATGCAAGGTTGAAGTGGAAGGATCTTTCAACCTTGCAATTATATCTTCAATTTCTTTTTTGTTGTTTTCAATTTGCCCCATTATATTTTCTTGTGTTCCAGGGGCATGTCGAGGAATGGATGGAGGAGGTTGTTGTTCTGCAGGTATTTCTTCCTTAGGATTTTGTGGATTTTGAGGAGGAGGAGGAGGAGGTGCATTAACATTTCCTGACAATTAATGAAATATGCATCAAAAATCAAATCAAACCTACCTATTTAGAAACAAATTCAAAAAAAAAAAAATATAACTCACTCCTTTGGCATGCTCGATGTCGTGGCGGCATTTTGGCAACGAATCGATAAAGTTTTTGTGTTGAATGGAGTTTTGCAAAATGTGAGCGCACTTTGTAGGGTTTGCAGGCCATGGGCATAGAGGGAAAGAAAGAAATGAAATGAGATAGAAACCTTTTTTTTATTTATAGCAAGTCAAAATGCAAGCGCATTATAGCGTGCTCGCGTTATGGCTTGGTTTCGACGAGCCTTAGGCTCATCATTACCAAGCCATAACGCGAGCACATTATAACGTGCTTGCGTTTTGTATTAATTTTTTTTGAAAATAATTTTGCCACTTTTTGGCCCCCCATCTTTTTGCACTTACCCCTGAATCAAAAGTTATGCTTCCTCAAAGTTGACCTATTTTAGATGGAGATGCAAATTTCAAAATTTGGTTGTTGGTCGCCAAAAAGGGCTATTTATGACTATTTTTGGGAACCCTGAGCAGTAGTAGAGATAAGGGGTGAAAATGTAGCGTCAAGAAGAGGTAGGAAAATAGAAACCCTAGCTGATTTGGGGTTACAAAAGGTAGAAGGTTCCAGGGTCTAGAGATAGGAAGCTATAATGTGTTGCAGCCTGTGGAGGATTCATCCTCTAATTGTATTTGAGCTTCTGTAATGTAATGGGTTGTCCAAATCAATAAAAGAAAATTTTATTTTCTATATGCAATTTTTGTTGTTGTGTGTTTTATGATTTACCCCCTTCATCAAGTGGTATCAGAGCAAGGGTTCCTGAGTGTGTAGATAGATCATTGACTATGAGTCAATTTGTACTAGGACCCAAGGTTGTGGGTTTTCTGCAGAGATCAAAAGGTCTCCACGAAGAAATTGTGTTGGGAGGAATGCTTTGATAGAAGAGGGTTTTAGAGCCCTGCAAAGGCAAATCGATGCATTGCAGGTTTGAGCCGAGAACAAGAGTAGAAAGTGAGGATGAAGCTGAATAAGAGCTATCTGAGGAAGAACAAGAAGTTGCAGGAGATCCTGCAGAAGTTAGGTTGTTGATGGCCATTTTAAAGATTAGAAAGAGGCCCAGGATCAAAGTTTCTACCTATTCTAGAGATTTGAATCCAAAACAGCTTATTGATTAGATCAATGACATGGAGGAATATTTTGAGGATGAAGGTGTGGAGGATCCATAACGGGTCAAGTTTGCAAAAATAAAGTTGAAGGGCAATGCCAATATTTGGTGGAAGGAGGTCCAGTTGGAGAGAAATAGAAGAAGAAAAGGAAAGATTGCCAGATGGGATCAGATGGTGGAGAAACTGAAGAAGCAGTTCATTCCTGTGGACTGTGAGATGGAGTTGTTGAAGAAGTTGCAAGGATTGAATCAAGGTAACAAGTCTATCAAAGAGTATATGGAAGAGTTTTATAAGATTACTATCAGGACAAGCCATGTAGAGGCCAACAAGGAGAAGGTAGCCCGTTGCATTAATGGGTTGAGGCCAAGTATTCAAGAGGAGCTAAGCTTGGTCAAAATGACTACCATAGAAGATACGTACCAATTTTACCTAAAGGTGGAAGAGAAGCTGAATAAAAGATTCGACAACAAGCAAAAGGGAAGAGATCAAGGCGGAAGGACTAGTGGAAGACCCTATGGAGGCGGAAATGAAGATCCAAAGAAAAGTGAAGAAACTGGCACCAGTTGAAATCAGAGAGGGGATAATACCTATCGCCCTCGTGACCAAAATAATGGTGAGCAGAGAGGAAGAGGAAGAGGCAAACATGGGCAAGGACCTAGAAGAGGAGGTTTCAGAGGAACCTGTTTCCAATGTGGAGATGAAGGACATCGAGCATATGAGTGTCCACAACATCAAGGAAGGACAAATAGAATACCTAAAGGTAATGCACAAGTTGCACATGTAGATGAAGATGTACAATCTAGGCATTCTGAAGATGCTAAAAGAGGAGAAACCCTAATTGTCAGAAGAACCTTGTTGAATGAGGAGAAAGAACCAAATCAAAGGAAGAGTTTATTTCTCACAAGATGCAAGTGTGAAGATAAGTATTGTGATATTATTATTGATAGTGGAAGCACTGACAATCTTGTTTTAGAGGAGATGGTTAACAAGCTAAAGTTGACAAGAAGAAAGCATCCACATCCATATCAGATAACATGGTTGCAGACGAACCATAGAGCTTTGGCCAATGAACAATGTTTAGTCAAGTTCAAGATTGGTGACTACCATGTTGAGGTGATGTGTGACATCATACCGATGGATGCATGTCATATGTTATTGGGGAGGCCATGGCAGTATGATAGGTGCACTGTCCATGATGGCCATGCAAACACATATTCCCTAACAAAGGATGGAGTTCGTCATAAGTTGAAGCCCTTGAAGGAGGTGGAAGAAAATGTATGTAGTACTACCAGAATTTGCTTGGTAGATGGTAGGAAATTTTTGGAGGGTATGAAGCATAAGCATCATTGCTTTGCATTGATTCCTAAGATTAGTCATGAGAAATGTGAAGATGTACTAGTAGAAGTCTCAGATTTGTTAGAAGAATTTTAGGATGTTATCTCTGATAATGTACCAGAAGGTTTACCACCAGTGAGAAAGATAAGTCATCAGATGGATTTGATACGAGGAGCCAGTTTATCGAATAAGGTAGCCCATAGAATGAATCCAGCAGAGAATGAAGAGTTAAACAGAAACATTCATGAATTATTGAGGAAAGGACTAATAAGGGAGAGCCTAAGTCCATATGTGGTACTTGCAGTACTAGCACTGAAGAAAAATGGAGAGTGTAGAATGTGTACATATTCCTAAGCCATTAACAAGATCACAATCAAGTACAAATTTCCATTTCCTAGAATGGATGACATAATGGATTGTTTGAGTGGAGCTAAGTACTTCACAAAGATTGACTTGAAGAGTGGGTATCACTAGATCTGAAGCAGAGAAGGAGACAAATGGAAGACAACCTTCAAAACAAAGGAAGGATTGTATGAGTGGTTAGTCATGCCATTTGGGCCAACCAATGCATTGAGCACATTCATGCGGCTCATGAATGAGGTACTGAAAGATTTTTTGGGAAATTTTGTTATTGTTTATTTGGATGATATTTTCATTTTCAGTGATGCATATCAGAAGAGTTTTAGAGAACCTAAGGGAGGAAAAGTTGTTGATTAATCTGAAGAAATGTAGTTTTACAAAGAAGGAGTTGGTATACCTAGGATTTGTTGTCTTAGAGGAAGGTCTTAAGATGGACCCAGAAAAAGTAAGAGCTATCATTGAATGGCCTACTCCAAGGAGTGCTACAGAGGTATGATCTTTTCATGGTTTGGCAAGTTTTTACAGAAAGTTTATCAAGAATTTTAGTAGCATTTGTGCACCCCTAACTGAGATAATGAGAGGGGATAGAAAAGAGTTTAAATGGACTACAGGAGCAAACACGAGTTTTGATACATTGAAGCAAAAAGTCACAGAGCAACCTGTTTTGGCACTTCCATATTTCAATAAGGTATTTTAGGTAGATTGTGATGCTCGTGGAAGTGCTGTAAGAGTTGTTTTGAGTCAAGAAGGTCAGCCCATTGCCTATTTTAGTGAGAATCTTAATGATGCTAAGAACAAGTATTTTGTTTATCATGAGGAGTTTTATTCAATAGTTTAAGCTTTGAAGAAATGGAGACATTATTCATTGCCAAAAGATTTTGTTTTATATACTGATCATCGAGTTTTGTAGTATCTTAATAGTCAAGGAAAGTTAAATCAGAGGCACTTAAAATGGATTGAGTTTTTGCAGAATTATACTTTTGTTTTGAAGCAAAGGAGTGGGAAGTCCAATAGAGTTGCAGACACCTTGAGCAGAAGGCAAAATTTATTGACAAAAATGAAGATAAAAGTTGTTGGGTTCGATGAGCTTAAAAGTTTGTATCCTGAAAATCCAAATTTGCAGAGGCTTGGAAAGCTTGTTTGGAACCTATTACTTTGGATAGGACAAAATTGTTGGATTTTATAATCCAAGATGGCATGCTGTTTAGAGGAAGCCAATTGTGCATTCCAAGGAGTTCCATGAGAGATAACATGATTAAGGAGAAGCATAGTGGGGGATTAGCAGGACATTTTGGTTGAGATAAGACCATTTCTATTGTTGGTGAGCATTATTATTGGCTACATAATTACAATAAGATGTGAGAAAATTTGTATAGAGTTGTAGAGTGTGTCAGATGGTGAAAGGAACAAGTTAGAATATAGGGCTATATCAGCCATTACCTGTACCAAAAAATCCATGGGATGATATTAGTATAGATTTTGTTCTTGGTTTACCAAGAACACAAAGAGGATATGATTCCATTTTTGTGGTGGTAGACAGATTCTTGAAGATGGCACATTTTATTCCCTATAAGAAGACTAATGTTGTTGTTCATATTGCAAAATTATTTTTCAAAGAGGTGGTGAGACTAAATGGTCTACTGAAGAGCATAGTTTCAGATCGAGATACCAAGTTTGTGTTGGCAAGAGACATCGATATGTATTAGACTTGAGTGTTGTCATTGATGGTAACAAGGAAAAGATCATTCATCACAATGGAAAAGACACATTACTCTGGAAGATAATCCTAATCCAACAATAAGGTACAAGTATTTTGATCTGGAAGCCCTAAAATGGCTAAGTATGGAAAATGTCCAGGTATGAGACAGAAAAAGGATCAGTACTCCTCCACAAGATAAGATGTGAAGATGTGGTTCAGGCATGATATTTGTAGATATGTATTTCTCTTATATTCCAATAATCAAGTCATGACTTCCTCCAGAAGTTATCTGATGAAAAGGCTAAGTTTGGGTCAGCAGAAGTAAGACATAAATAGTGAACATTGCATAATGAAGTGGTCTGCATTCCTCTGCATTAGCATGTTTTGTTCTATAGTTCTAAAGTAAGATAGATATAGGTCATGACTATCAGAATCCAAGTTTGTAGCTCAGGAAGTGCAACAGATCTTATTCTACATGCTCTCTAATACTAGCATCCAGTATGATAATGTTACAGTGTGATAGGGCAACAGTTCTAAGGTCCGCATTTTGGTATACATATTTATCTTGTTCTACGGAGTTGAAGACATGTTAAGTTATCAATAATGATTGCTAAATATGATTCATGAAGTTCCATTTGGTCCACATCATGAGTTGTGATGTGGCAAAGGAACCTATCATATATGTTATTAAGGAACAAGCCGACATGCTGGTTAAATCCTTATGTAGAGAAGAAATATGAGCTTGATGATAAATGTAAGTGGTTGTATGATTAGATCTAACACATATGAAGACATGTACATGATGGTTTAGATCTACATTGAAGATTTAACACAAGAACAAGCCAACAAGATATAACACTTGGTATACATGTTTCACAGTTTGCTTGCCAACCTGATCATGAGAAAGACTTAGTTGTGGATATAAATAGAGGATGGATTTCGGTGTTTGAGTGTGGGAAAGTGTGATGTGATGTATGTGGATGCAAAACATGAGAAGATAGAGTGGCTGTAGCAAATGAAGAGAGATCTTGAGCATATGCAAGAGCAGAGCAGAGAAACAGAGGCAGACTAAAATGAAGAGTTCTAAGTCAATGTTTATGAGCTTAATTGGAACTATAACCATGCATATGTAGATGCAATCACAATAGTTCATCTTTGGTAGTAAGACACCCTTCTTCTTCTTTCTTCTTCTAATTGGCAGTGAGCCTTTTCTCTTGAGCAGTGAGCTCCGGGTAGTGACCCCTAAGGCAGTGAGCCTCTTGTAATATGGTATTGTGCTTCAATAATATATTGAGAGCTAACACTCTTTGTGGTTTTCCCTCCTTGGGTTTTCCATGTAAAAATCCTAGTGTTCATGTGTGATGTTTTTGTGGTTTCTATTCATTTGTTTAATCTACTTTCACATAATTGAATTTGGTAAATAGATAAAAGAGCAAGTGCATAACTTGTTTTATAGAACATTGATTCACCCCCCTTCTCAGTGTTCATTGTATTCAACAATTGGTATCAGAGCCAAGCTCCTTGGAAGAAGCCTAATAGCTTGAGGAAGATCTGGGAAGGAGTTCCCATGGCATCCAAAAGACATCTCACTTATCTTGAAGCAAGTCATCATTGTAGCATTTAGATTGGTGATCATGTATATGTTGACAATGAACAATTTCAAGCAGCTCTAGAAGATCTTGACAACTCTAAAGAAGACATCAAGAAGTTAGAAGAAAACATCAAGGAAGCAAATGATTGCATTTTGAAACTAAAGGAACACCTCAGCAAATCTCGGGAAAGGAGGAAAGAATTATATGAGAAACTAAATCAAGCAAATCAGTCTACAGATAAACTCCTGAAATTGATCGAAGCAAAGAACCAAACTGAGGAACATCTGAATCAAGTTGTGAAGGACAAGTCTGCTAAATGTGACAAACTGGAAAAAGAAATTTTTCTCTTGAGGTTTGTTCTAGAAGTAGCCAACAGTTACAAAGAAAAGTTTAAAACAAGCTCTGCAAAACTTGATGGATTACTTGCAAGTCAAAAGAGTCATGATAACAAACAAGGTTTGGGATTTGAAAAGGGAGAAAGATCATATGTCAGATCAGAGAAAGGAAGAAGGAGAAACCATCCAGCAAGGAATCAAGGAAGAAGACCTAGAAAACCTTCGGTCAGACACCCAAATGCTCAAAGGTGCCCATCTTTCAATGGTTATTGTTTTAAATGCAATAAGTATAGTCATAGGGCTACTCAGTGTAGAAGTAGAATGAATCAAAATGTTCCATCTTTTTATGGTCAATGTTTCAATTGCAAGAAGATTGGTCATAAAGCAAATGAGTGCAGAAGTGTGCCAAACTATTCAAGGAATAGTCAATCCTTCAATGGCAAGTGTTTTGCATGCAATAGATTTGGGCATATGGATAACTAGTATAGATCAAGGCCAAATTCAGATGTCAGGAGAAATCAAGGTCAAAGAAATATTGTGTGCTACAATTGCAACAAGTCCAAACACTTTGCTAGATTTTGCAGAACCAGAAATGTGGAAAGAGAATCCTGCAAAATAGAGGAAAATAGAACAAAGAGATGATAAAGGCAAGAAGAAGATTGATCTGGTGGAAACCAAGAAGGAGATGAGTATGATATGGATCAAAAATGATGTAAATGAGGTTAAGGATGGATCTGCACCAACATCTAGTGCAGATAATTCCTTCGGGAAGTGAATTGGGAGTTCTAGCTTAGGGGGGGCTGCATTAAAAATCTAAATCCCCTAGCCAAATGATATGTGTTGGAATCCAACACAAAGATATGATGAAGAATTTATCTTGAAGAATCTCATGAAGGAAAAACCAGAAGGAATAGGTTCAGCATGATGAATTGTGGAGAAATCCTAACTTATTATGTCTGTCAAAAGAAGTTAGACATCTTTTTGGAGCATCAACATTAATGACAGATAGGGTTTGACAAAAAAAGTAAAAAGGGTCTTGATTCATGAAATAATCACATCATAGTTAAGTTATCTAGCATCAAAGGAAGAGGTGAAGCAGTCTCAGAGGATCTACAATGATTCTCAATGATTCTAAGCAAATCCAAGAAAACTCTAATTTGATGAAAGAGGTATTTTTTTGGTTGAAAACTCTAATTGCTAAGTTTTTGAATTGGCAAAATGTTTACTCCTCAATTAGTTGAAATAACTTAAAAAACTCATCTCAAACTCAACAAAATTTTTGTTAAATCACCAGAAAATGATTCTATTGGAGCTTTTTCAACCATCCCAAGTGGAGTTCTATGTTTGGAAGATATTCAAACCTACATTCATGTGAATTTACAAGAATATGACCACATGAATATGGGTAAACTCTATTTGGATGAACTTATTACAATTGATGTTTATTTAAAAGATGAGTACAAAGTCTTGAGAGAAAAGAATTTAGATGCATGGTTGGATTTTCTTGCAGTTCCAAATGAGAAATGGGTAAAGTATGTTCTAAGTAGAATTCATGATGAGTTTATGTGGCTTGATGAACCATACAAAATAACCAAAGAAGCAATCAAAGCTATAATAGGTATGTGTTCCTCTGGCAAGATCCCAGAATTGAAGAAAATCAAGAATAATCTGGTAATGCAACTAATTGGAGCTAAATTTGACCAAAAGGCACTCACTGTGGATGATATCAAGGATCCAATTATTAGATTCACCTTAATGGTTATTAGCTACAAAATATACTACTCAAATTGTGAGAAATCTGTATTAGCATCAGCCATTTACATAGCTTATGATATGATCAAGAACAAAACTAATTACAACCTTTGTGAACTTTTCTAGGATGAACTGATGGAAAACATAAAAAGGACAAAAGAAACCATCTATCCCTTCAAATATGGAACATTAATTATTTGCCTACTTTTCTACTTTCTAAAGGAGATTCCTAGATTGGGACAAGTTGACTGGGTAGATGATGCATCGATAACCACACAAATAAGAAATCACTTACAGAATCTAGGAAATGTAGCTAAGCAAAATGAAGTCCTAGAAGAATAATTTACAAACTTTCAAGAGAAGATGACATGCAAGGTCCGGATACCTGAAAGTGTGATAAAGAAATATGAGAAGAGCATTGTATTCATGGTAAACAAAGACAAATGTTTCATGGAAGCTGTGGAACCAAGGATTGCATGGGTTCTTGCATTGGGATATGAGACTACAGAAGATATGTTGACTGAGTTGGCCAATACATTATTAAGCAAGCCAAAAGATAACAAAGAAGGGATGTTTGGAACATTCAGAGAATTAAATTCTAAGTCTAGCATGAAACCTGAAAAGACAAAGAGATCAGAAAAGAAGTCAAGATCCAAAATAGAAACCATAAGTGCTCTTACAGACAAGACATCAAAAGTTGTAGAAAGAAAACTTGAAAAGCCTAACTCAGAAAAGCCCACTACAACCTCTGGGAAAAGAGTAAGGGATTCATCTATCACCACTAAAGTAGAGAAAGACAAGCAGGATGAGGAGAACAAAAGAAAACAAGTTCTATCTAGTGGATTGAAGGAAATGGCAAGAGACACTCCAGCCATCCCTGTCTCGACTAACTATGCTAGACAACTTCTGGCTGAACAATAGAATGCTTAGATCTTAGACTCTCCGGAAGTACTGAAGGGTCCAATCAACCTAAACTCAATGTATCCATTACAGAAATTGAATTTTGGAAAGGTTGTGCAAGCAAAAGCCCAAGAAGAAATGATGAAGACATTTATACAAGACAAAGAGATCATTGATGCAACATCTAGCATTTTAGAGAAGTTGGTGGCTTGACACAATAAGGATGCATATATATCATCATATGATCAGCTCAAGATCTTAATAAGATCTTTAAGTACTAACTTTGAATCATTTGAAAAGTCTGTTGAACTTAAAGTCAGAAAGGAATTTAAAGATAGAAGGTTGGTAGAACTAAAAACCAAACTAGGTAATGACAAAGCACTGTTAGACAGTAATGCCAAAGAATTAGAAAATGCCTTCAAGGAAGCATGTGATGTGTATAAGTTCTATCTGTCTTGGCCTGAAATTACCAAGGAACTTGATGAGAAAGTCAAAGACATGGAGCTCTAATTGACAAAAATCATCAAGTCTTATGATCCATTAATCGACCCCATCAAAAACATAGAAAAAAAAATAGCAGTCATACAGAATGATATAAGTGATTTATTGAGAAAAAGGAAGAAATGAAAAATATAGTATGTCAATTGAGAAGACTAACAACCCCTAAAATAGAATGCATGGAAAAACTAATCTCAAAGGCCTCAAAAATTTAGAGATTGTCCGACACACCCACAAATACACAAATGATAGAGAATCAAATACTCCAAATAAATAGCCAAATTCAAATGTTAGATAACACAAAGAAAGATTGGGACAATGTGTTGGATCAGATCAAGGATATCTTTAGGGACATTTTGCAACCCACAAAGAAGTAAGTCAAGGAATGTATCCAAGTGGCAGAATATAGAAATTTTTGCATAGGTTTTGACTCCGACACATACACCTTTGCCATTGATGTCAAAGGGGGAGAAGAAGATTAGTGAAAAATGGGAGAAACAACCAAGGGGGAGAAAAAATGTATATAGTGTATATAGCAAGGGGGAGTAGACAAGCATTTTTCACTAAGTGTTGCCATCAATGACAAAGGGGGAGATTGTTGGCAAGAGACACTGATATGTATTAGATTTGAGTGTTTTCATTGATGGAAACAAGGAAAAGATCATTCATCACAATGGAAAAGACACATTACTCTAGAAGACAATCCTAATCCAGTAATAAGGTACCAGCATTTTGGTTTGGAAGCCCTAAAATGGCTAAGTATGGAAAATGTTCAGGTATGAGACAGAAAAAGGATCAATACTCCTTTGCAAGATAAGATGTGAAGATACGGTTCATGTATGATATTCATAGATACCCATTGCTCTTATATTCCAATAATCAATTCATGACTTCCTCCGAAAGTCATTTGATGAAAAGGCTAAGTTTGGGTCAGTAGAAGTAAGACATAAACAGTGAACAGTGCAGAATGAAGTGGTCCGCATTCCTTCACTTTAGCATGTTTTGTTCTGTGGTTCTAAAGTAAGATAGAGATAGGTCATGAATATTAGAATCCAATTTTGTAACTCTGGAAGTGTAGCAGATCTTATTCTACAAGCTCTCCAATACTAGCATCCAGTATGACAGTGTTACAGTGTAACAGGGCAACAGTTCTAAGGTTCGCATTTTGGCATACATATTTATCTTGTTTTGTGGAGTTGAAGAAATGTTAAGAGATCAATAATGATTGCTGAATATGATTCATGAAGTCCCATTTGGTCCGTAGCATGAGTTGTGATGTGACAGAGGAACCTATCATATATGTTATTAAGAAACAAGCCGACGGGATGGTTAAATCCTTATGCGGAGAAGAAATATGAGCTGGATGATAAATGTAAGTGGTTGTATGATTAGAGATGACACATATGAAGACATGTACATAATGGTTTGGATCCACATTGAAGACTTAACACAAGAACAAGCTAACAGGATATAACACTTAGTATACATGTTTCACAGTTTGCTTGCCGACCTAATCATGAGAAAGATTTAGTTGCGGATATAAATAGAGAATAGATTTAGGTATTTGAGTGTGGGGAAGTGTGATGTGATATATGTGGATGCAAAATATGCAAAAATAGAGTGGCTGCAACAAATGAAGAGAGATCTTGAGCATATGTAAGAGCAAAGCAGAGAATTAGAGGCAAACTGAAATGAAGAGTTTTGAGTCAGTGTTTATGAGCTTAATTGGAATTGTAACCATGCATATGTAGATGCAATCACAACAGTTCATCTTTGGCAGTGAGCCACCCTTCTTTTTCTTTCTTCTTCTAATTGGCAATGAGCCTTTCTCTTGAGTAGTGAGCTCCAGCTAGTGAACCCTAAGGCAGTGAGCCTCTTGTAATTAGGTATTGTGCTTTAATAATATATTGAGAGCTAACACTCTTTGTGGTTTTTCCCTCCTTTGGTTTTCCAAGTAAAAATCCTAGTGTTCATGTGTCATGTCTTTGTGGTTGCTATTCATTTGTTTAATCTACTTTCACATAATTGAATTTGGTAAATGGATAAAAGAGAAAGTGCATAAATTATTTTATAGAACACTGATTCACCCCCCCTCTTAGTGTTCATTGTATTCAACAGTTTGTTGGTTATTTCTGGAGGACATTGTGGAATAAGTTGAAGACATATTTGAAATTCAATTCTGCACACTATGCATAGACTGATGGATAGATGGAAGTGGTGAATAGGAGTTTGGGTAACCTACTATGATGCTTAGTAGGAGATAAGCCCAAGGGATGGGATTTGATTTTACCACAACCATAATTTGCTTACAACAATTCTATCAATAGGAGTAATGGTAAATCACCATTCCAAATTGTATATGGAAATAGTCCAAGAAATGCTTCAGAGTTAAGGAAGCTGGACAAAGGAGAAAAGACAAGTGTTGAAGCGAAAGACTTTGTAGAACATCTGAAGAATTTGCATGAAGAGGTGAGAAAGAACATTAATAAGATGAATACTTAGTACAAGGCTAAGGCGGACTAGAAGAGGAGATATAAGGAGTTTCAGGTAGGAGATGAAGTCATGGTTCACTTGAGAAAAGAAAGGTTTCTAGTTGGAACATACAATAAGTTGAAAATGAAGAAATTTGGACGATGCAGGATTCTGAAGAAGCATGATTCAGGAAATGCATATGAAGTAGAGCTGCCGAGTGGGATCAACATTTCCCCTATTTTCAACATTGTTGATTTATCAAAATATCATGAAGGTGGAACGGAGGATGGATCGACAGAAAAATAGTGGAGTATTCCGACATCTACTTCAAAGGAGGAGATAGAAGAGATCTTAGATAGCCGTGTGAGAAGGAGTACTTAGAATAGGCAATATGAAGAATATCTAATGAAGTGGAAAGGAAGTCATGTTGAAGATTCTTCCTAGTTATCTAAGGCAAAAGTGGAACGTTTGGAGTTTTCCTCAAATGCTTGAGACGTGATGGGGTCACTTCTCAAAATTACCATGGGTGTCTGATGCAGGAGCATCCAGAGGTGTAAGGGCAATCTTGCATCACCCAAAAATAGTGTGATTCAAAATTGATGACTTTGTTTTCATTTTTTTCAAAATTTGTGTTTTTGGATACCCATTTGCTTGAATAATGATTCAGAACCTTCAAAGTTTCCAACAAGGCTAAGGATACCAGAATATACCTGAATTTACTATTTTTATTAAGTCTTTATTAGAGAAGTGGTTGAGCGTGAAATTTTCCCCAAAGCTTTGGAATAGTTAAATAAGCATTCTTGGTAAATTTTAGCTCAAGATCATGTCTAAATTTCAAGATATTAAAGTTTTAATTTTGTGAGGTACCTTGAAAAGTTTCGAAACTGGATATGAGGCACTAAAATGTCTCATAATGTCTTGAAAAGTTTATGGAAATCTATTTACATATTTTTTGCATGATAGTTTACTTCATGAGCTTTTGGATGCTTCAAACCATTCATCAATTAGACACTCAGATCAAAAGTTATGGTTCCCAGAAGTTGACCTATTTTTGGAGGGAGATGCAAATTTTGAAATTTGGCTATTGGCCACCAAAAAGGGCTATTTATGACTATTTTTGGGAACTTTGGGCAATAGTAGATATAAGGGGGGAAAGTGTAGAGTCAAGAAGAGGTGGGAAAACATAAACCCTAGTTGATTTGGGGTTATAGAAGGCAGAAGGTTCCAGGGTCTAGAGATAGGAAGCTGTAATGTGTTGCAGCCTATGGAGGATTCATCCTCTGATTGTGTTTGAGCTTTTGTAATCTAATGGGTTGTCCAAATCAATAAAAGAAAATTCTATTTTCTATGTGTAATTTCTATTTTTGTGTGTTTTATGATTTTCTCCCTTCTCAGGGGTACTGTTGGCAAGAGGCACTGCTTCACATTGACAGGTGTTGTCATTGATGGCAACTAAAATCATCCCAATCATCTGCATAACACAATTTGTTCAAACTAGAAGTTAGAATCAGAATTTGTCTAAGTCCAGGCAGTCAGGAGTAGAGTAGGTGATAGGGTCTGGTATCTTGGTTTGGCTCTCTTCGGTGGAAAGGCGTGGTTTGCTGCGGATCTAAGGTAGTTGTAAGCATTGTCAAGACACTCTAAATTTAGAGTTTTGTCCTCCAGTGGTGAAGGACTCAAAAGATATTAGCTTCTAAGTATCGGGTTTCAGTTTGACACAAGTCATTGCAACTTCTTGACAGATCTTCACATCCTACACTATAACTTCCTCCATAGGAGCATCCCCAAATGTGTCAGATTTGGAACATCATTTTAGATGCTAATCATGGGAGACTACCACTCATGATCCACCAACACATGAGAGCCCACAATAGGGGAAATAGAGGAGCCTTGTTGCTTAACTTCAACACATAGAACCTCAAATTTGAAAGGAGAGGGAAACAAAAAACCCATCTTCAAAGCATGACCAAGGTCACTATATTCATATCTAGATAGAAATTGCTTCCTACATTATGACATATGTGCCTATGACATAGACATTTATGCCTCTAACCAAATTTCCATAAGGCTTTCATCTTTTTCCTCGTCATACAGGGTAGACCACTCATCCAGGTCTGATTCAACCAAGTCATCATCCTCACCATCATCATTCTCTCCATCTAGACCAATCTTACTCCTTGGATGAGTGGTGAGGATGATAACTTGGTTGAATGAGGGAAGGATGATGGAGAGGAGTAAGATTAGTCTAGATCGAGAGAAGGATGATGGTGAGGATGATGACTTGGTTGAATCAGACTTGGATTAGTGGTCTACCCTATATGATGAGGAAAAATATGAAATCCTTATGGAAATTTGGTTGGAGGCATAAATGTCTATGTCATAGGCACATATGTCATCTTGTAGGAAGCAATTTCAATCTAGATACGAATATAGTGACCTTGGTCATGCTTTGAAGAAGAGTTTTTTGTTTCCCTCTCCTTTCAAATTTGAGGTTCTATGTGTGGAAGTTAAGCAACAGGGCTCCTCTATTTCCCCTATTGTGGGCTCTCATGTGTTGGTGGATCATGAGTGGCAGTCTCCCATGATTAGCATCTAAAATGATGTTCCAAATCTGACACATTTGGGGATACTCCTATAGAGGAAGCTATAGTGTAGGATGTGAAGATCCATCAGGAAGTTGCAATGACTTGTGTCATGGTTTCTCAGGTTGCTTCTATTATTCTATGCATAGATGCACAGTAACGAGGTGTTGGACATGAATCTATGTTGTCTTGCAGGCCTGGTAGGGTCTCTTCCTCTAGGGCCAAGGAGAATGGTAAGGCCTTTGCTATTGAATCTAAAGAAGATAGATTTGGTTTAGATTCTTCATGGGATTATCCTAAAGCATCGAATATGGTTCATGATGGAGGTTCAACCTTGGATCTTTTGGCAATTAGTTCCCCCTTTTATTCAACCTTGCATGCGTTTGATCTAAGACTAGGTGAAGCCTCTTATGGATTAGAAGGATTATGCACTGTTTTGAAGTTTCTTTATGCTATTATGGATATATTTATTTCTTACATGAGGAATGCCTTCATTGGGAGATTATTAGGCTTTTGTCCTAATATAGATATAGTTTGACATTAGATTCTATAAAGATGGAGAGTATCTGGTCAGGTTTGGGTTGCTGCCATGACCAATGGTTTTTTATTATTCTCTTTTCAAATCCTCGAGGATAGAAATAGGATCCTTCTAGGGGATCCTTGGTTTCTTGGTAATTTCGGTCTTTTAAAAAAAATGGTCTATAGTTTTTTATGTTTCCAAGGAAAGCTTTAACAAGGTCTATGTTTGGGTTGGGCTCATAGGCTAGTGTAGTCATGGTAGGAGGGTTCACAGAATGAACTGTTTGAACTGTGCAGAAAGAGTAAACACAATGGAAACAACACAAGAATATAGAACAAATGTAGAAAATAGTACCATCTTAGCTATTGTAAACACATAGATAAGATGGTACTATGGGAGAAGTCACTGTGCAGCAAGAGTAAACACAACGGAAACAACACAAGAATATAGAAAAAATGCAGAAAATAGTACCAACATAAGTACATAAAATTGACTAACTAATTGTTTAGTAAAAAAAAGAGCACTGTATGAAGATAGTATCATCTTTATCAAAACCCAAAAGACCCAAAACTCAAGAACCACAATAACAACATGTTTTTCCCAACAATTTTTTTTATTGTTTCTATAGTGATACATATCAAATTCAATAGTACCAATCTCAATCTTAGCTTTGTCTTCTAGTTCCAAATCCTTAACAATGGGTTCAAATCAAGCATACTTAACAACATTAACTCTCACTATGTCACTAGGATAGTTGATATTATGTTGTCTGGTATACTCACACTGAAACTCAAGTTCTTTCTCATTAAGCTTGTTCCTATCATGAGGCCAAACATATGGCATCTTGACCTTCTTCCTATACACAATGGTTAGAGCCTCCTCAAGAAAGATGAAAAACCTATCTTTTTGAATTAAAAACACCATTGAGACTTGCATCATTGTGGTTTAGTAAGGCATCTCCTTTTTCCCTAGAAAACCTCATCATTTCTTACTTTCTAGATATGCCACAAGATATCATTGGTGAAAACCAACCAAAAAATATTAAGAGATTTGCTAAACTCATGCACATACCTAAATGTGATCTCATTCCAAGTATAATCATCCCTCACATCCCAACCCAGACTATCACCAAAAAGGAAGACCACAACTTAGTAGCATAAACACAATAAAAAAGAGATGTTCAAAAGTTTCAAATCATAAAAATCACAAATTTTAGAAGGAATACCCAAAGAATACAAATCAAAATTAATAGCCATTTTTTGAGAATTAAAGTCCACCTAAAATAAGATTTCTTAGGTTCAACCACATGAGACCAAACAGTATTAAGGATACATGACCATTTTTCAACAAACCAATCAAGATTCCAATTAGAGTTTAATTTGTAAATGATTTTCTTAGCATCAACAAGTAGGATATAAAGTTTTGTAGAGGAAATTTTGCATAAGGAAGAACTATCTTCCCAAATAATATTATCTAGAATTTCATTATTAAATTTTAGGGAAACTAGAAACTTCACCCCACAAAAAGCCTTCCTTAAGATTGTGAAAGTCCTCTAACTGTTAGAAATGCCAAACTCTAACTACAACCTTTCACACTCCTTTAACCATCCATTCTAAAAAATATCCTTAAATTCATTGGTCCCCTTAGAATCCCATTTCTTAGTAGAACATCCTTAGGTAAGAGAAAGAAACTTATTCTTCCAGTCCAAATTGTATTGATCATATGGACCTATGAGCAATGAATAGATCCTCTATTCTAATAAAGGCATCCTTATTCCTAACAAGTTTCTTAACACTCTCCTATGCCCTCCAAATGCTATTGAATACATTAGAACCAAATGGATTGACAAAACATTTTCCAAAAAGATGATCATGAGGATGCATTATAGTCTAGTTTTTACCTTTCTTAGGCCTTGAAAGAGAAATATTGTTTCTAGCCAACACTTTCCAAGTCTCATTACCATCAAAAGGTTTAATAATCCATTTAACTGCAAGAGTGACACCTTGGATCTTAATATCTTTAAGACCAAGGCCTCTGTAAGTACCAAAATCATGTTAGGCCTATATGGTTGTTGATGATAAAGAGGTTCCTAATCATAACCACGTAGGTGTGAATTACACTCCTCTTAGTAGTTACACTCATGGTGACATGTCCCTTGTGTTTTTCCCCTCCTTGACCATCTTCTTCAACCCCCGAATCAAGTTCCCAAACATCATATTTTTCTAACTAACCATTCTATATCCTCTTCTTAGGGTTGCCATTTTGACATTCTGGTTCACCCAAGCGACCCATCGTTAAGTTGTAGGGCCGCTTGGGTGACCCTACCTAGTAGAAGTGGTGACCTACTTCTCAAAAGAGGTGACCATGTTGTTTTTGGATGTGTGAAATAACTCTTTGTTTTAGCTTTTCTTTTTTATTTTTAGATCATTTTTCCTCATGTTTTTCTATGCCAACTCATCATCTTCTCACTTTCTTTCCATTTCTAACTCATGATCAAATATTCTCTCTTCCAATTTGTTTCCATTTTGTCTTCACTATGTTTGAGTTTTTAGTTTTCTTCTTCTTTTCTTCTTATCTCTTCATCTATTCTTGGTATGGGTTCCATTTATTCTTCAGTTAACTATTTATTTCAATCTTATCTCTTCTTCCCTTCCCTCTCACTCCTACCTATAAATACCCCTTCATTCTTCATTGTTTATTATTGATAAATTTCAAAACTTCTCACACAAGATTCTTCACACGCGTTTGACCCTTTTTCTTTCTTGTATTTAGTTTTATATATCCACATAGCTTAGATATCTCTTTTCAATTGAAGAATCTCTAGAGTATCTCAAACCTCTCAATCACATCTCATAGCATAAAAGAAAGCAAGTTTCTCTCATATGACTTCAAGAGCTCTCATTTTATTTCTTTAGTTTTAGTTTTAATTTTACAAAGATTCAAAGATTTCTCTTTAGGGGGTTGTTTTCATGTATTCTTGCCTTAGCCAAGCTTATGCATAACATATCCTCTATAGTTTTATCACATGTACCTTTCCCTTCAAATTTTTCATTGCTTCTAAGCCAAATTTTATTACGTTCACATCTCCATTTTTATCCCCATCGCTAAGAGGAGGACCTCATTATTATAGAGGAGGAGATAATTGTCACATGACCTCTGAGGACATTGTCTGGCTATGGCACCCATTATTATAGGTTCTTCATTACTTTATTAGTAATTAACTCACATTTTCTCTCAAGGAAGTAAATTATTGTTTTGTCTTTCTCTTGATAGGATTTAGAGTAAAAATAGAGTTACTTTCTTTTCTTAGAATAAATTTCTTGCTTTGTTTAGAGTAATCACAAATTTGTTTAATTAGATTAGAACTTAAAAACTTGGAAATCACAAAAACATAGTTATATTGCATTATGAAACACCATATAGCTTACATACATATTTCCGTCTTATAGTAATATCACAAAAAAATAGAAAAATAACCAAAAGCACATGCATTTATTTAGATTAACATTTAGAAACTTTTTAAATTTTATCCACTTGGTAACTTCCAAACATCTAAGAAAAAGAGTAATAAATACTAGAAGAAGCCAAAACTTTATGACAAACCTGAACTCTACTAGTAAGAGAAAGGAGGTGAGACTACCATTTCATGCTCTTATTTTCAATTCTTTTAAACATCCACTCCTATATTTACCTCATAGAAGGATCAACCAAAATGGGATGCCTAAGTATCTCACAAATTTGTAAGGACGCCCCCATTGCCACTCTTTACCTTTAAGCCAATCATGAGGAGAGTCATTCCAGCTCAAAATAATGGATTTAATATTAAAAAATTTTGCTCCTAAGACCTTACAAAACAAATTGAGCTTGTCCAACACATTATTAAAGTTACCAAGTCATTAAATCGAACAAACAAAGCAGTGTCATATGGAAATTGAGCATTAAGAAGATTATTCTTATTTGGCAAGTAGATACCTCTAAGTGGAGGGCTAAGAAAATTAGTTTTCAAAATTTAATGTAAGGCATGATTAACAACAATGACAAGCATAGTAGGGGTTAGAAGACAGCCTTGCCTAATAGATCTCTAAAGAAAAAAAGGATTATTCAAGGACCCATTTATGTCAATTTGAGTAGATGCACTCCTGAATAAAACTTCAATCCATCTATAGAAAGCAATTAGAAAACCAAAAGCCTCCAATATAGTTAGAACAAAAGTCCATTCAACTCTATTATACGTTTTTTCAAAATCTAACAACAACATACAAACATTCTTCCCAGCCTTCTTAGCCCAATTAAGCCCCTCCCAACTAGTGATCAAGTTCTCCAAAATATATATACCCTTAATGAAGCCAATTTGAATCACCAAGTCAATTTTAGCCAAAATATCAGATAACCTTAGTGAAAGAAGTTTGGTAAAAATCTTATATGAAACATTAAACAGGCTAATTGGTCTCCAATTTTTAATAGGAGATTTATCCCCATCCTTAGGAAAACACTTGATAACACCTCTATTGATATTTATACTAAGGAAGCCTTTCTCAAATGCCTCATTATACACCTCTAAAAGGTCCTCAACAAACCAATCACTATTAGCTTTATAAAATTCAATGGGGAGCCCATCAACTCTAAGAGATTAACCATTATTAAATGAGCTAATTATCTTAATGATTTCATCCTTAGAAATATCTTTGCTAATATCTTCATAATCTTTTTCATTTACCTTTCTCAAAATGACCCTTTCACAAAAATTCCTTACCTCTTAACACTACTCGTTATCCTCTAAAGAAAATAAGTTTTGATAAAAACTTTGAAATGTTTATATCATTGTCATTATTCAAAACCTCTTGTATCAATGGGATCAAATTTTTCCTTGTTTTTCTTATATTACAAAAATATTAAAAAAATATTTTGATCCCTATCCCCTCCTTTCAGCTAATTTAAATTATCCGTAACTTTAGCCCCCTGGTTTGCAGATATCCTAACTAAGGTTTGGTTTTGAACATATCATCATGAATAGTATTATCATTCCCATCTTTTGCATTTTTATCTTGATCTCTATAAGATTCTCTTCCATATTATTCTTACTCTCCTTTTTTATCTTAAGCTCTATAAGATTCTCTTCCATATTATTCTTACTCTCCTTTTGTTTAGTGCCTTTTTTACCCAGTGTTCTCAACAATTTTTTCCAAGAAAATAGGAGGTTATCCCATCTTTTAATAGAAAAATTCTTACCCATGATATTTTTATTAATATTCATAATAGTATAAATGCCACTCAAGAGGTCTTTATCTTTATGAATTAAAACATTAAGCTTGAACAATTGATTCTTATTGCAAGACTCCTTAGGGATATTTTCATTAATATTAATGTAAGCTTAAATAGGAGAATGATCCAACATAGTGGATGGGAACACTTGAACCAAATTATTATCCATAATTTTAAAAAGAGTAGTATTTATGAGAATAAAATCTATCCAACCTCAAATAAACTTTTACTTGGAACCTAGTTATTGTACTAGGTAAACCAAATATGCTTGTTACTACTCTTTTTTCTTTTCTAAAGGATCAACTAAGTGGGTGAATGCGAGATCATGATGGGCCAAAAAGTGGTAATGGAGGAAAAAATTGTGTGAAAGTGTTAGCCAAAATCGCGAGACACTTTTTTAGGCTTGGATTTAGGCTTGGTAAGTTTTTTCATAATGGATATACATTTCATCAAAACAGATATCTGTTTCTTCCATTTTGATTTAAAAAAAAGTTTCCCCCCAAAATTTAGGCTTGGGAATCCAAACCTGTCTTTTCCACGTGAATGAAGAATTGATATGTTTTTATAGATTTTCCTCGACTTCACCCTTAACACCGACAGACTTTTTTAATCCAAATTTGATAAAATCAAAAGGGTATATTTGAGACATTGTCATGATTCTAAAAATATAATATATGTCTGATTATAATTTTAATAGGTAATTTTGAATTTCATACTTTTTGACCAAGTTAGGTTGGTTGGAAAATTACTTTTTAATATTTTTAAAAAGGTGTAGTAAAAAATTCATAACTAATTATTTACTTATAAAAAAAATTCATAAAAATATGCATCACATTTGGGAATCTATCCTCTACTTGTATCTAAAGATTCAAAAAAAATATTTTCTTTTTTCTCTTACTTAGGTTGGCCAAAATGACACCTACTTTTCATTTTTTCCAAAATTTTAGTAGTGCCTCATTGAGATATCCAATTTTCACCAAATATTTTTTTTTTGTCAAAAAAATAGTAGCCCCTAAACTACATTCAATTGCCTAGAAATTTTATTCCTACATATTTTTCAAATTATGTAGGTGACCCATTTGAATTTTCATGTGAAGTTGCTTAAGTCTATTTTTTAGCATTTTTATTACCACTTAGAGGTATTGTTTGGCTCATCATGATCCTGCACTCACCCAAGTTGAGAAATATTTTGGCTCTATCCCAAAAATAAAGATCGTTCCATTTCCAAATGGCTTCATTTCTACCCATTTTATCATCTTTATGCTTGATCTTGTTAAAGTCTCCCCCTAACACCCAAGGAACTTTGGAAAGAGAATGAGAAACCCACTTCCACATTTCACATCTTTCTCTAGTCATTGGAAGCATACATAGAGCACATAACAAAATTTAACTCATCCTTCTTAAGAATAACCCAAACCAATCTATTACAGGGAGAGTAGCCACTATCCACTATAAAAGGAGCTCATTTGAAGTCCAATAAAATAGAAGCCCCACCCTTACCCTTCAAATGATGAGTAGAGAAGAAAATAGACCATCTCTAAACAAATTTTAACACTAACTCTAATTGAAACTCAACTACTTTAGTTTCTTCTAGGCAAAGAAAATCCAACCTAGGTCTATTATTGCAATAAGTTCTGAGAATGTATTTTTTGTCAAAGGATTCTAAACCTCAAACATTCCAACTAAAATAATTGATTATGATTTATGAGAATCTGAGAGGTAAGGGCCTTTTGGTTCTTGTAAAGCCTATCAAAATATTTAGGCAACTTCTCTTCTTTACCTTTTTTACTACTTTTTGGCCTAGTAGACTCTTGGTTTAATTATTTTCTTTCTTTTTATCCTCCACCAAAAAACTATCTTTTACATTTTCTATTTCCATACTGCCCTCTTGAAAAAAGGGGTTAACACGATCTAGGATATCCTTTTGCCTCTTTGGATTATTGGTAAAGACAATACATACTTGCTCCTCACTTAAATTAGCCTCAATATCAAGCAACATTTGGGGGATATCAATATTCTTGGTTTTTTCAATGTTTGCCTTAGCTCTCAGGCTCTCCAAAGATAATTGTTGAGAATTTGCTCTAAGGAAATACCCTTATCCTTTTTATTCACACTATTGTTAGTTTGGACCATAATAATAACAATATAGTCCTCTTCTAATGGAGAACCTATGAGACTATGAGAAAAATCCTCCTTTTCCTTGTTTTCTACAATAACTTGTGGTTAAATCTCATTAACATTTAGTGTGGGAGGGTTCCTATGCATAGAATACTCTTCCATAAACTCAACTTCATCACAAATAGGAGAAGAAACCTTACCTAGATTTTTATCATTTGTATCACCAACCATAACTATCCCACCATTATTATCAACTAGGGCTTCATTAACCATAGGTCTAGGAGGAATTTTGGAAATTTTTGGGCATTCTGTTCTCTGATGTCCATTTTTTTAACACAAAAGCAAGCATTAAGGACCTTCCCCCAAAATCTCTATTTCACAATTTATGACACTGTCTTCCATTTGAATACATATCATTTTAGGAACCACAATTTCAGCACTCAAAGAGATCAACACTCTAGCATTAAGATGAGACAGAGTCACTCTAGTTTCATCCATTTGTAAGACTTCACTCAAAGGATTTAAAATCTACAGAATAAATTTCCAAAATTAAGGAAAAAGTTTTTTAAGCTCCATCCATCTCGAAGCAAAGCTGGCCAAAACTTTCCCTAGTTTAGAACCAACAAACCATGGGACAACCCTAAAAATGGACTATCCCAAATTCCAAAGCTCTTTTTTAACCACCCTATCTTGCATGCTATGGGTTTTAAATAAAATCACAAATAACCCTTTTTCTTTTATTCTATAATAACTAACATAAATACCAATCTTTATTCCCTAAACATTACCCATCCAGTCATCAAAAAACTTTCTAGAAGGTAGAAAGTTAGCATCAAGACAAGCAAAAAACAGCGTAACATTTTTTAATCTATTTTTTTCATTTTTAATACCTTCAATCATATCTAAACTAGGAGAAATGTAGAGCACCTAAGGTAAATGAGAAGCCTTATTGTTGTTTCCTCTTTTGGATTTCTCTCCTTCGAGGTGGTAGTTCCTTCCAACTCCATTCTCCTTGCTAGCTTCAAACACAACTGTTACTATAGAGACTTAGATTTTTCACCATCCAAAGCTTCCTTGTAGGACAACCTCCCTAACAATTGTTTGTTTCTAGAATCCTCGTTGATGTTATCACATCTTGCCAATAAATCCCCATTAATATCTCTATTAGTCTCTATGTTGCCTCCACTATCACATTGCATACCCATCCTTACATCCTATCATGTTGATATGCGGGAAATAAATGCACCAAGTCTTCAATTAAAAAAATTGGGGAATAAAATGAATAGACAATAGAACTATCAAAAGATATTAGACAACATACCTCCCAATGGTCACTAATATAAGCAAACATAATCCTAAAATTCCTGAATGTCTGATAATAACCCCAAATATAAAAAAAATTATTATTGAATTTTTTTTTGAGACTATTACAACTCCTACTCCCCCAACCAAAATTGATATGGACAGTAAGAATTAACAAAGGTGGGCAAGAACAATGAAGAATACTAATCCAAATCACTATGTGTGAGCATAGGAGCATCCAAGAGCAACAATGGAGGATGAATTTTCATCTTCCTGACCAGTCTCAGACCTCCTTCCTCCAAAAGGATTCCCTTGTTGTGATAGAAATGTTTTGTTCTTATTAATGTTGGAGTCAAAATGTAGTGTATTGTATTTGTGTTGTTGGGTGGTCTAGTTGCATGGTCTCTTAGTGTTGTTTGTAGGCATGGTGAGTAAAAGGATATCTAGGAAAAACAAGGGTGGAATCCTTCGAGGAGCAATGTTGGAGCACAAGATATGACACACTCTTCATTGTGAGACCAATGTAGCAATTAGGCTTGTATGTCATGTATTGGGTGCCTCAAGAATTGATGTGTGTAGTAGGCTAAAAACTACCCTACCAAAGACCGTGTCACCAATCTTGTGCAAACCTACAAGTTTGTTTTCTCAGAATGTTTCTTCTTAATTAGTTTAGCACAATAGAGCTTATTAAGGAGGTAGGTGTACCTATGAGTGCATGTGAGAATGCAAGAAAGGACTGGAAGGAGAAAAAATTGTCAATTCCTCAGAGGCATTGCTAGAGTGGTTGAGAGGGTAGGAAGAGTTGTGTTTTGAGATGGGCATACTGAGAGTTTTATCTGGAAATGTTAGATGAGTGATTATAGGCCTTAGGATTTGTCATCAAATGGCTATGTAGAGATGGAGAGTGATTATACAGTTCTAATTTTTGTTATAGTTCTCTACACAAAATCCCACTTAGAAAGGATTTAAGTTGTGATCTGAATTTCCCTACTCTAGCAAGAGGACTTCAAAGCCTTAAGTTAAAGGAAAGTGCTTCAAGTGTGTTGGCATGGGTGGAGGAAGTGGTGGTGAATAGAGAGGTGGGGTTTGTAGGGTAAGAGAAATGGGATTAGTTTGAAGGAGATGTTGGTTGCACTATTTTGAAGTTTGTTTTTGCACTTAGTTTGTTTGTGCTTTGATTTTAGCCCTGTTAGAGAAGTAGAATGTATTTATCTTTTGTAAAGGATAGTAATGGTATTTTATATTATGTTCACCTTCAAAAAATAATATTATCATTATTGTAAAGTTGTCCTATAAAAAACTAAAACCTTGACCATATAATCTTTAAAAAAATTAAATAAAACTTAAAATAGTAGACATAAATTTTTCACAATTCATGAAAATGGTTTTGAATAATTTTAAAGTCAACTATATACTTTTTGTATCAACAAATGTGATAAAAAATATTATACAAATAAATTTAAGACACTTACAATTAAAATTTTAAATTATATAGATCTTACACCTCTTTAATAGATTCTATAAATTAATGTATTATGTGTTTCATAATAATTTTCTTTAGATTAATGTATTATGCGTTTTGTAATAATTTTCCTTAAAGAAAATGATATCACACTATAACTATAAAGCATAACTAGTATAGTTATATTTAAAAAATATATCTAAAGTACGCTGAGATGGATCCATCTAAAGGTCTTTTAATTAATTTAGTTTAAGCTATAATTGTAATTATTGTATACTTTAATAATTTTAAATCATAATTATGTAGTATTATTTTAGTAAACATTATTTATATTATTATTATTTTATTATAAATGTTTGTTATTTTATGCCAAATAGTTTCATGTTTTAAATTAGAATAATTATTTTATATTTTAAATCACAAAAATTTAAATTAGAATAACTTATATTATTATATTATTGTAATATTATTACATAATTATAAAAATAATAATAAATATAGTAATAAATATAATAAAAAAATCATTAAATAGAATATATCTAAATATATAATTATATTGTATATCTTTATTAAATATAATAATATTATATTTATATTATTATATTATTGTAATATTATTACATTTTATAGAGAATGTTAATAATAATAAATATAATAAGGAAAATTACTTAATGATAATTAATATTTTATAATAATTATTATTTTTTTAAAGATAATGCGCCTGGTAAACTTTTTAACATGACCGGCGATGCTGGTGCGACACATCCTCTGGCTCCACGCGAATGCTTTTGCCCGGAGCAATGAATCGGTGAGGCCACAACATGGGGGACCTCATCCCCTAGCAATAACACTTCAAACCTGCAAGCTCATTGGCCCAGCGAAGGCGTAAACCTTGCGAGCTCATTGACCCAGCAGGGGTTTGAACTCTGGTGGCCGCCACTACAACCGAGCGACTTAACCACTGAACCACGCCCTTATGGGCATTATTATAATTATTTATTATAATTATAATATTATAATAATATATTTAATCTATATTATAAATTATATTATATAATTATATGGATTATTATAATTATAATATAGATTAGATATATTATTATAATATATTATAAAAATTATTAAATAAAATATAATATTAATTTATTTATTTACAATAATTAAAATTATATAATAATTCTAAATATAATTATAGTATATATTATATTTAGAATTCGAGTTAGAGGTTAAAATTAGGGTTAGGGTTAGTGTTTAAGTTAGAATTAGAGTTAGAGTTACAATTAATCTAATAATTAATCTATTTATTATAATTAGGGTTAGGGTTAGCATTAGTGTTATGATTAAGGTTAGGGTTAGGATTAGGGTTAGAAATATAATTAGGGTTCAAATTAGGGTTTTGATTATGGTTAGAATTAGGGTTAGTGTTATTATTAGAGCTACAACCAAAATTATGTTAAATGGGGTTAGATTTTGAAATACTGTTAAGTTGAGGGTTTTGAGGCTTATAAAATAATAAGTGTAATATTATAAGAACCCTAATCCTAACTCTAACCCTAATCATAATTCTAATCATAACTCTAATTCTACCCTACTATAACCCTAATTTTAAATCTAACTATAACCCTAATTCTAACCCTTATCTAAATCCTAATTCTAACTATGATTTTAACCCTAACTCTAACCCAAATTCTAACCCTATTCCTAACCCTACCTCTAACTCTACCTCTAACCCTAACCCTAACCCTAATACTTACCCTAACTCTAATCCTTACCATAATTCTATTAGTAACCCACCTTAATTCTAACCCTAAGTCTAATAGGAACCCTAATCTTAACTCTAACCCTAACCTAACCTTAATTCTAAGCATAACTCTGATTCTACCCTAACTATAACCCTAATTTTAAATCTAACAATAACCCCAATTCTAACACTTACCCTAATCCTAATTCTAACTGTGATTTAACTCTAAGCCTAACTTGAATTCTAAACATGACTCTAGCCCTAACCCTAATTGTAACTGTAATGTTTACCTTAATTTAGTAACCCTAATTCTAACTCTAACCCTAACCTCAATTCAAACCTTAACCCTAATTATAACCCTAACTTGATTCTAACATTAATCCTAATTGTAACTCTAACCCTAACCACATTGATAATTGTAATCCTAACTCTAATTCTAAACCTAACCCTAATCCTAATTTTAACCCTAACCCTAACCCCAACTCTTATTCTAACCCTAAAAATAGCTCTAATTTTAACCTAACCCTAACCTTAAGCCTGATTATAATTCAAACCCTAAACCTAAGCTTAATACTAACCTTAACCCTAATTGAACTCTTACCCTAACTCTAATTTGAACCCTAACCCTAACTATAACTTTAATTCTTATCATCCTTACACTTATTTCTATTTGTAAGGTTGATTCTAACCCTCTAATACTAACCCTAATCCTAATCCTAATTCTAAACCTTGTTAGGGTTATCCGGCAGAAGATATCAATTAAATGCAAATAAAGATTAAACAGAGGAATGAAAATACACAGAAATAATAACAACGAGAGACAAGTTTTAACGTGGTTCACCCAAACTCAGGCTACATCCACCAAACAGAGAGTCCAATATTATTATCCAGTAAATCAAACCGATTACAACCAGCAATCCCTGCAACTCAATACCACTGCAAATGCTACAATACGATATATCAAAACCCTAACCCTTAGCCACTTTTATCAAGCCTTTTTGTCAGTTACAAAAAATTAGGGTTTTCTTATGTTGGTCACAAAAATAAGATTTTTTATGTCGGCCCTAAAAAAATCCTAAACCCCGGCGAGGATACATGGCTAGTGTACAGTACTTTCCTAATCAATCGCCACCTACCAACAATCTCCCACTTGGAGACTGATCAGGCTCCACACCAAACAATCTCCCACTTGGAGATTGAGCCTAGACGACACTGCTGCACATGCAGCTCCCACTGGAAATAAGCACCCTGGACTCTACTGTTCTGTTTTTATTGGTTTCAGTCTAGAAGACCAATCGAAGCTGAAGAGGAGCTCAGCTTCTCCCTTGTCACTGCCTTTGTAAACATATCTGCTGGATTTTCATTGGTATGTATCTTTTCCAACCTTAACTGTCCATTATCCAACATCGACCGAATAAAGTGATACCTCAACTATATGTGTTTGGTCTTTGAATGCAAAGTAGAATTCTTTGCAAGATGCATGGCACTTTGACTATCTGTATACAAAGAACTGTTAGCCTGTTGTGTGCCCAATTCTTCCATGAAAGATTGCAGCCATATCATCTCCTTGCTCACCTTTATTGCAGCGACATACTCTGCCTCTGTGGTGGATAAAGCAACCACCTTTTACAACCGTGAGATCCAACTCACTGATGTCCCACCTACAGTAAAGACATAACCTGTAGTACTCTGCCTGGTATCAATATCTGCTGCCAAATCTGAGTCTACATAACCTGCTAAATCAGTATTAGAGCCCCCAAAACATAAATGTTTATTAGATGTACCTCTCAAATATCTGAGAATCCATTTTACTGCATTCCTATGCTCCAATCTAGGATGACTCATATACCTGCTTACGACTCCTACAGCATGTGCAATATCTGGTCTCATGCATACCATGGCATACATTAAACTTCCTACAGCTAAAGCATATGGTACCTTGGACATTTTTTCTTCCTCCTCTTGTGTCTTTGGACACATCTCCTTAGTCAATTTCAAATGACTAGGCAAAGGTGTGCTGACAGCTTTTGCATTCTCCATGTGGAATCTCTGCAACACCTTTTCAACATAAACAACCTGAGATAGAGTCAATTTTCTATTCATCCTATCTCTGCAAATTTTCATACCAAGGATTTGTTTTGCTGCCCCCAAATCCTTCATATCAAATAACTATGCTAATTGTTGTTTTAACTCTCTTATGTGATCCATGTTAGACCCAGCTACAAGCATGTCATCAACATATAAACATAAAATAATGTAGCTGTCATTATCCAACCTCTTAAAATAAACACAATGATTAGAATTACACATACTGTAGCCTTGCTCAACCATAAAACTATCAAATTTCAAATACCATTGCCGAGGTGCTTGTTTCAGGCCATACAAACTCTTCTTCAATCGGCACACCTATTTCTCCTTACCTTTGACCTCAAATCCTTGGGGCTATTCCATATATATCTCCTCCTCCAAATCACCATGGAGAAAGACAGTTTTCACATCTAGCTGTTCCAAATGCAAATCTTTAGTAGCCACAATACTTAAAACAGTACGAATAGAAGTCATCTTGACAACCAAAGAAAATATCTCATCAAAATCAATGCCCTTTTTCTGTGCAAATCCTTTTACAACTAACCTGGCCTTAAATCGTTTCTTACCTCCATCTTTCTCTTTTAACTGGTAAACCCATTTGTTTGGTAAAGCCTTTTTACTTGCAGGTAACTTACATAATTCCCAAGTTTGATTTTTCAGCAAGGAGTCCATTTCTTCTTTCATAGCATGCTCCCATTGAACCTATGTATCCACCTGCATAGCTTCATCATACCCTTCTGGTTCACTAGCATATGTTAACAAAATAGAATACAAAGAGGGAGAAAACCTTCAGGAGGTCTACTTAGCCTTGTTGACCGTCTAACATTCACTGGAGTTTGTGGTATTTCTAGTTGCTGTTGCGGAGCATGAGGAACCACTGGAACATCACTATTTGGAGTATCATCCAGCACCACATAATCTTTTTCTTTCTTCTAATGCTGTTGCAACTAATCTTTGTACAACACCTTCTCATTGAATATAACATCCCTACTTCTCACAATTTTTTGATTTTCAAAATCCCAAAGCCTATAACCAAATTCATCAATGCCATATCCAACAAAGGTACACCTTTTGATTTTGCATCTAGCTTGGTTCTATTTTCAGAATCTATATGTGCAAAAGCTTCACAGCTGAAGGTTTTTAGAAAAGAATAACTCACCTTCTTACCTATCCATGCTTCCTCTAGAATACCACAGCTCAAAGGAACTGAAGGACCTCTGTTAATTAAATATATAGCAGTGTTGACAGCCTCTACCCACATATTTAAGGGCAGCCCAGCATGCAATCTCATGGTCCTTGCACGCTCCATTATTGTCCTATTCATGCATTCAGCCACTCCATTTTCTTGTGGAGTCCCTGGAACTATTTTTTGCCTACGAATTCCATTAAAGGAACAATAATCTTCAAATTCTTTGCTGCAATACTCACCACCATTATCAGATCTAAGACATTTTAATCTTTTACCTGTCTCACTCTCAACCAAGCTTCTCCATTTTTTAAATGTTTCAAAAACATCAGATTTCTGCCTGAGGAAATAAATCCATACCTTCCTAGTTGCATCATCTATGAATGTAACATAATATTGAGAGCCACCAAGAGAAGATACCTGAGCTGGTCCCCATACATCGGTATGCACAAGCTCCAACTTTTCATTTTTCTTTTGCTTCTCATCCTTGAGAAAATTGACTCTCTTTTGTTTTCCATACACACAACTTTCACAGAAATCCATATTAATACATTTCAGACCTGGTAAAACTTTCTTAGAATGAAGTATCTTCATACCTTTTTCACTCATATGCCCAAGTCTATTATGCCACAGTGTTGTTTCAGAACCTGCAACAATTTTTCCAGTCTCTTCCTGCAAACCTGCAGCAACTGTTCCCGAACCTGTTTGTTTTTCCTCTATAACATCTAAAGTAGAAGGAACAGTATGACCTGTACAAAGATATAAGGTGCCTACTTTCACACCTTTTGCTACTACTAAGGCACCTTTTGAAACCTTGTAATTTCTATCAGTAAATGTAACAGTGCAACCTTGTTTAGTTAGCTGCTCTACTGAAATTAAATTCCTACTGAGCCTTGGAACATGCCTTACCTCTTGTAGTAGCCAATGATTCCCATTCTGCAACTTAATCTTGATTCTTCCCTTTCCAACAATCTGACAGAGTTCATTATCTCCCAAATAAACCAGCCCAGAATCCCCTTGGACATAATCAAGAAAATAACTTCTATGGGGCGTAGCATGAAATGAGGCCCCTAAATCTAAAACCCATGAATCATCAGCATTATCTAGGGAAAGAATCAAAGCATCATCTTCAGATTTATTACTTACCACATTTGCTTCCTTATTGCCTTCTTGTTTGTCTCCTTCTTTATTTTTCTAAGACCAGCAATCTTTCCTCATATGACCTGGTTTCCCATAGTACCAGCAATCCTTCTGTCCTCTGGCTTGGGATCTTTTGTCCCTTGATTTTCCTCATGACTTCCCATGACCTCTAGAACCTTTTCCACTCTCCTTTGATCTGCCCCTGCTTTCTGCATTCAAAACACTACCTGATGTGGATCCACCTGAGCTTTTCTTACGAATTTCCTCACTCAGAATAACACCAATAACATCATCAAATTTCAAGGTATTTGAACTAGAAACAGAGTTACTAACCGCCATTACCAAACTATCCCAGCTTTCAGGCAATGAACACAATATCAAGAGAGCTCTAACTTCTTCATCAAATTTTATATTTAAAGAGGTCAATTGACTGGCAATCGTATTAAATTCATTTAAATGACCTATCACAGATCCACCTTCAACCATTTTCAAATTAAACAAACGCTTCATGAGAAATACCTTATTTGAGGTTGAGGGTTTTTCATACAATTTTGCCAAAGCTTTCTTTAGACCATCTGTTGTCTTCGCTTCCATTATATTGAATGCCACCGATGGTGCCAGGCACAACCGAATGGTTCCCAGTGCCTTTTTGTCAAGAAGATTCCAATCCTCATCAGACATTATTGCCAGTTTCTTAGCTACTCCTTCCAACGACATCCATAAATCCTTTTGATAGAGGTAATCTTCCATCTGCATCTTCCATAACTGATAGTTCTACCCATTGAATTTATCAACCTTCAATTTACCCTCATCCGCCATTACTCCCACTCAACCGTGAGACCTTCCTGTAGACGATAATCGAACATAACCCACTCTAATACCACTTGTTAGGGTTAGCCGGCAGAAGATATCAATTAAATGCAAATAAAGATTAAACAGAGGAATGGAAATACACAGAAATAATAACAACGAGAGACAAGTTTTAATGTGGTTCACCCAAACTCGGGCTACATCCACCAAACAGAGAGTCCAATATTATTATCCAGTAAATCAAACCGATTACAACCAGCAATCCCTGCAACTTAATACCGCTGCAAATGCTACAATACAATATATCAAAACCCTAACCCTTAGCCGCTTTTATCAAGCCTTTTTGTCGGTTACAAAAAATTAGGGTTTTCTTATGTCGGTCACAAAAATAAGATTTTTTATGTCGGCCCTAAAAAAATTTTCCCGGCAAGGATACATGGCTAGTGTACAGTACTTTCCTAATCAGTCACCACCTACCAACAAACCTAGCTATAATTGTAATCATAATTCTAACCTTAACCTTAACTATAATTGTAATCCTAACCCTAACCAATTCTAACCCTTACCCTAACTCTTATTATAACCCTAACAATAATTCTAACTTTAACTGTACTGTGACACTAACCCTAATGCCAATAGTAACACTAAGTCTATTTCAAATCCTAAAAAAGATCATAATTCTAATACTAATTGTAATTCTACTTTGAAGTATAGAAGTATAACTTGATAGGTTAAATATCCATTTCCCTTTTTTTAGTAAATTGATTTGTATTTTAACAATTCAATTAAATTGCTTTATTTATTAAAACTAAAGCTAACACCTTCTTTATAGTACATTAAAACAAACATTTTCCTTTACCACATAGTTGAGTGGTGGAGTTTTATAATTAAGAGATTTTAATGTGTCAATTCCAGTAAGTTTTTATCTTTTGATATTTTAGATTTGTTATACTTGCTTTACATTGTCCTTTAGATGGATTTTTTTTTATCTATATACTTTTTTCTACTTTTTTAATTTTTTATTGGCTACTTCATTTTTTCATATTAAAATGATAATTATTTTGGAGCTTATTCTCTTAAAATCTATGTAATACTTTTGTCATCATATTATGTTAATTTAAAAAATTATAGATTCAACCAATTTGAATGATATATTTTATTTTATTTTTAAATCTAGTATCAAACTCACCTCCCATCTTATTCTTAGTGAACTAAATCTCATTGTGCACCCACCAAACCAAATGATAGCAAATGTAAAAGAAAAAACTCTCTTTTTCAAGTGACCGTGCTTCTAGGATATTATTAACCAATTCATATCAAATAAAATTGTAAATTGTTGAATATAAATCAAGTACCATGTTCGAACTTCCTTGTTCTTTTTCTCCCTGACTGAGGCTATCACTCATTTGCTGTATGTGTTTAGTTGCCATTTTACTAAAAAAGATTATGTTGTCTTGTTATTAGTGGGTGCAGACTGAGATTAGGAGTAGGAGGAGGCCAAAGAGTCCAGGTCCTAATAAAGTATCTGATGCCAAACATCATTAGGAACCATATTGCCATAGAATGCTCTATGAATTATATCATTGTGGAGAGGAAGTATAATATGATTTATATCCTAATTAATTAAAAAATATACCAATTATTTTGTAAAATGCTTAAGCATATTGAAATCTGTCTTCTTCATAAGATTTCAGGCAACACAAAATGCAGACTCACTAGGTAATAGACCTCAACATTTCACAAAACACACAAGCGCAAGCACCAAAGCAAGATGCCAACGCCCAAACCTAGAGATAAATGGCCATCAGTTCCTCGTCCTAAAATTTGAAATGGTAAGGATGGTCTCAACCTTGATACAATGCTCCCCTGAAGCCTTGAGTCTTTAATGTAATGATCGACTGGTAAATAACAAATTTCCTGGCATCAAGCTAGCCATTTTTGCATCCACACTGCCCATATCATGTAATTTTAAAGTAGTCTTTTGCTAAGGCATTCACAAAAGGGGCTCAAATTTATTCTGAAAAAGAGACAGCCTATGGTTTAGGATTTAGAGAACAAAATCCCTCCCTGGTTGCTTTTGTTGTTCAACATAAAACTGAAACCTCCACACGGTACAAATAATTTATATCTAAATTCCTTGGTAATAAATGCTGTGAATTTACAAAATGCAGACCTACTTCTTTGATTCATCAGAACTGTCAAAAAGTCCAACTGGGTACTCCAAAAACAAAGTGTCAGGTTCTGAGTTTAATATTTGGGTTTAGGGTTTGAGGATTATCGATGGCAAAATTTCCTATAAATAGCGTTTCGATAGCCGGGTCAGACGCCATTTTATAGGGGCAAATTTTGTTCCATTCTGCTAGGACTAAGAGGGATAATGGATTTGGAGCAAGGGTTTTAAGGGAAAAAGGTAGATTTTGAAGAAGAAAATGAGGGCATCCAGGGTTTCAAAAATTAAGAAATAAAGGATTTATTTTTCTTCTAATGACAGATGAGATGTCCACAAATTAATAAGAATTTATGCTGGCATTGGCATTAGCATACATACCTGCAATGGAAAAAAATGTTTTTGTATAGTTAGTTGATCATTGATGTTTTCAATTTATTGCCCTTGATTTCAAATGCAAGTCGGTGTGGCTGCCCACCCTTCACTTAACAAACACCTGTCATCGTCAAATAACACAGAGACCTACTGTTATCCCTCAAATTTTACATTTGTAAACCATTTTCTGCCATTGGAAACAGTATCTCCACTTTCAGACCATTTGATGCCATAGGATTCCTCACATACATTGCCACTATCTCCTGCCCTCTCCTCGTCGAAAATTCGATCCAATAGTCTCGCTGTGGAAAGTTCGTCATCATCAACTACCCCCTCTCCTCAAAAATCTGATCCAATATTTTGGGGAGGTGATGTTTTACAGTCCCGTAAACGTCAATTTAAATCAGCAAAATAAAACTTGCAATCGTGTTGTGGCTGTATAACGTCTCTAGGCTTCACCTCTCGGCGTAATTAATATGAGAACTTAAAACTAAATATTGGTTATTCTTCCATTGATGACCAATCTTGTCATGGTAGTTAACTAAATATTGGTTATTCTTCCATTGATGACCAATCTTGTCATGGTAGTTAAATGTGCCTATCATGGTGGTTATTGGTTAAACTTTTAGTACATCGTTTACTTCAAGATTAATATAGTTAACATAATCAATTAGATTATAATTAGTATAGAGATATTAAATTTATTTATTTACAAAATTTGAAGAGATATCATTTATTAGTAGCTCCTTCTGCAAGTACTATTGTAATGAGTTTGCACTTATCTAGTTATTAATCTATTGATTGTAAACCAATCAAAAGACATAATTATTTTTTCTTGTCAGGCAAATCTAATTTAAATTTGTACTTTTCCTATGTTAACATGATAAATTTTTAACAAAAAATTATTGAAAAATAATTTATCTATATTGTCATTGGCTAAAAAAAAATGACCTCTTCTTTGTGGATAATGCGGAGAGAATTTTGGTTTGAGAGGAGGATGTGGCAAGTAAACAAATTATGAACACAAATTTTGTCTCCCACTAGTTAAGTCATGCCTAAATGGATGACGATAATTATAAGAGGGAAGAATCATCAGTTTTTATGAATTTAATTTTTTTGCTTTATTAAGGCAAATTTTTTTTGTCAAAGGGACAAAGTTATGGTTCTACACATTTTATTTTATGAAATTAGATTATTTTTGGGATTTCAATTTTATTTACTCAAGAATTAAAAATCTAGTATTTCAATTTTATTTACTAAAAAGTTAAAAATCTATAGTATTATGAAAAATATTTCACCATGTTATTACAGTTTTTATTTTATTCTTCAAACATACAATATTTTAATGCATTTAAAATTATCATAGTATTAATATTATTACATTTTAATATCTTAAGAAGACATTTCAAATCTCTCAACTAGGGCTAGGGCTCTCCACATAATGCAAATATGCAGGGTTTGTAAAGTTTAGTTTTATAGTTACAGAAATATTTGTGTTATTTAATAGGCTTTGTAAAGTTTAGTTCTATATAAATATATTAGTGCTATTTTATTTTTACCAAATTAAATTATTTTTGAGATTTCAATTTTATTTACCCAAGACATTTCAAAACGAGTTCACATAGATTTTTCCTTATAAATTTAGTTTTGGAAATATAATAGTTACAAATTTGAAATGATAAAAAATTATTACTAAACCACAATATTAGATTAATTAAAATAATTAAAATCATGTTCTCTAAAAGTACTTACTATTATTACTTAAACAAAAAATTAAGTGATTAAGATAAAATGGTGTAGTGATCTAAATATGAAATGAGTTCACACTTATCTAGTTATTAATCTATTGATTGCAACCAATCAAAAGATTGGATTATTTTTCTTCTCTACAAATTTGATTTAAATTTGTACTTTTCCTATGTCAACATGATAAACTTTTAACAAAAAAATATTGAAAAATAATTTATCTATATTGTCATTAGCTAGTAAAAATTACTTTTTGTCAAAGGGACAAAGTTATAATATTAATAATAATAATAAAAATATAGGGTTCTACACATTTTATTTTATGAGATTAGATTATTTTTGGAATTTTAATTTTATTTACTCAAGAGCTAAAAATCTAGTATTTCAATTTTATTTACTAAAAAATTAAAAATCTATAGTATCTTCACATAAATTTTTCCTTATAAATTTAGTTCTAGAAATATTACTAAAACACAAGATTAATTAAAATAATTAAAATCCTGTTCTCTAAAAGTACTTACTATTATTACTTAAACAAAAAATTAAGTGACTAAGATAAAATACTATAGTGATCTAAATATGAATATGTTATTGTTATTATATTGTGTAATTATTCTTCAAACTTACAATATTTTAATGCATTTTAAATTGTAATAGTGTTCAATATTATTACATTTCCCCATGTTATTACATTTTTTTATTTTATTCTTCAAACTTACAATATTTTAATGCATTTTAAATTACAAAAGTATTACTATTATTACATTTTAAGGAAATATTTGTGTTATTTAATAGGCGTTGTAAAGTTTAGTTTTATAATTAAGGAAATATTTTAATCCTACTGTATTTTTACCAAATGAGATTATTTTTGAGATTTTAATTTTATTTACCCAAGACATTTTAACACTCTTCAAAAATTAATTTTTCAATTATTGGAATGCAATTTGTCTATACAACCAATACTTAATCAAAAAAAAAAATTACAACTAAACAAATACTATAATAACAACACTACAAGGCAAGTACTGGCCACTACATGGCACTTGTTATTATATTGTGTAATTATTCTTCAAACTTACAATATTTTAATGCATTTTAAATTGTAATAATATTCAATATTATTACTTTTTAATATCTTACGTAGACATTTCAAATCTCTCCACACCCAACTAGGGTTAGGGTTCTACACATTTTATTTTATGAAATTAGATTATTTTTGGGATTTCAATTTTATTTACTCAAGAGTTAAAAATCTAGGATCTCAATTTTATTTAGTCAAAAGTTAAAAATAATATCACGAAAAATATTTCACCATGTTATTACATTTTTTAATTTTATTCTTATTACATTTTAAGGAAATATTTGTGTTATTTAATAGGCTTTGTAAAGTTTAGTTTTATAGTTAAGAAAATATTTTAGTGCTATTTTATTTTTACCAAATTAGATTATTTTTAAGATTTCAAGTTTATTTACCAAGACATTTCAACACTCTTCAAAAATTAATTTTTCAATTATTGGAATGCAATTTGTCTATACAACCAATACCTAATCAACAAAAAAATTACAACTAAACAAATACTATATACAACCAATAGCTAATCAACAAAAAAAATTACAACTAAATAAGTACTATAATAACAATACTACAAGGTAGGTACTGGCCACTACGTGGCACTTGTTTAAAAGTTATTTTATTTTATTTAGGAATTTATTTTTATGAGTAAGTGTTTGTACTATTAGTTAAAAAATAATATTACACGTTTAAAAAAAAAGTTGGGTGGAAAACATCACATCTCAATAATTGAAGGAATAAATTTTAATTTTGATATCTTTATATTTAAATTGTTATGATCATCCTTCAAAACATAAAGGTTATAATAATTTATTCTTGGAGATATAAACAAGGTAGTGAAGTGTGACAAAATACTCCATAATGCAGTTTTTGTTTATATAAAGTAGAAGTATATACTAGGCAACTAACTTCTAAGGAATATAGTTTAGTCCTCTTTATCATAAGCCCACCATTAAACATATGATGAAAAAGAAAATGTCTATTTTAAAAAAGCCATGGATAGAATAACAATAGCAATGAGCCATAGAGACTTACCATATATAGAAAAGTGAAGGCATTTACAAGAAGTCAAAAAGATAAAAAAAGATTTCTAGCAAATAAAAAAATTTGAGTTGGAAATAACAAAGAAGGAAAGAAATATACAAATTCATCCTCTTAATGTGGTAATGTTAGGTTGAAAACATGCTTGAAACTCATACTTGCATTATGAAATGATAAAATAAAAACTCTTAAGTAAACAAAAATTAAATTAAATAACTCTAATATCTTAAATATAAAACATCAAAATTAAAATTTATTCTAAAGTAAAATAAAATAATTCTTAAGTAAATAAAAATAGCTTTTCAATGTAGATCAATGCTTCAGGATTTAACTGTGTGTGTGTGTGTTTTTCAGGGTGGTGCGGGAACCAAGAATTCCATGGAGGAAATTATGAAAAGTAAACACCTATCCAACAAAATAGACACCTAGCACAAACTCACTATAACTGACCACACAAAGAAAGCCAAGGAGAAAGAACAAATAGAACCTAGAAAGAATCTTAAGAAAAGGATCAAATAAAAGAGAGAAAACAAAGCAAGACAACATGGTAAAGAAAAAAGAAGCCACAAGGAGCTAACCAGGGAAATAAGCAAAACAAAATTAATGAAGGGGACTAGTTTACAAATAGAGTCAAAAAAGACATGAAGGGGACTAGTTTACAAACAGAGTCAAAAAAGACCTCCCAAAACCTAAAGGGAACGATTAAATAAGAAAAAAGAAAATAAAAGTAACAATTAAGTAATCAAGTATAGTAAAAATATGTGCATGCAAATTTATAATTATATTTGAATGCATATAAATATATATGATAGATCATACATGCATAGTAAAAATTGTATGTGCATACAAATTTATAATTATATTTGAATGCATATAAATATGATACAATAAAGGAAATTTTAAAAAGTCCAAAAATAAGAAAAATTTCTAAATAAGAAAAGATAAAGGAGATAAGAGATAAATAAATTAAAAATTACTCCACCTTCAACCTTGATCCTTCTTCTAATGTCGTTCCTAATTGGGAAAACAAATTAGTGGTTAACCTTTCCAATGTTCCCTTAGACCCCCATGTCTTCAATTTTCTAAAACACGGTCTAGGCTTTGCCATTACCCCTCATTTTATTCCCTATGCCAATTTCTTGATTGAGATAGAAAATGTCGTCCACTCTCTTCCGGAGGACATCGCTGAGGAAATTCGACAAGATTGTGTCATTGCCCTTAGACATGCCAAACCACCTATGTGCAACATAGCGAAAACTGAGCTCTGAGCCTTCAAGAGTCTATTAAATAACAGTAACCTCGTCATTGTCAAGGTAGACAAAGGCAATGCCACTGTCATTTTAAACAAGCTTGACTATGTTTCCAAGATGATCAATCTCCTGTCTGATAGTAGCAGCTATAGAGTCTTGTCTCACAATCTTGTCTCCAAAATTTTCAAAAAAGTTAAAACTGGCATCTCCTGTTCCTCCTTTGATGATGCCACAAAAAGGTGCCTTTTACCCTCTAAAGAAGCCACCCCCCACATTTATGGTGTCCCAAAAATACACAAGACCAACATCCCTAGTTTTGTCCAATTGTTGATACCGTCGGTTCACCCACCTACAAGCTAGCTGCCCACCTTGCTAAGCTTATCTCTCGGCTTGTAGGAAAATCTAGTTCCTTCATCAAGAATTCAGCTCACTTTGTAGATTTCATCGTAGACAAAAAATTGGAAGAAAGTGACCTCTTAGTGAGCTTTGATGTGGTCTCCCTTTTCACCAAAGTTCCCATCCCCGAGTCCATTGAAACTATCAGATGCAAGACTAATGATGAGATTGCCTCCTTCGTAGATCTTTGCCTTAGATCCACTTTTTTAACCTTCCAAGGAGTTGTCTATGAACAGTTGGATGGTGTAGCCATGGGTTCCCCTCTTTCCCCAATTGTTGCCAACCTCTACATGGAACACTTCAAAGATGTAGCCCTCCACTCCTTTCCACTCAAACCAAAATGGTGGAAACACTATGTTGATGATACCAACATCTGTTGACCTCATGGCCCTAAAAAGCTTGAAGAATTCCACTCTCACCTCAATCACATAGCTAAGTGTATCTCCTTCACTAAAGAGATTGAAACCAATAATGAGCTCCCTTTCCTTGACATCCTCCTCATCAAAAAACTAGATGGATCCTTAGGTCGTTGTGTGTTTCATAAAGCTACTCACATTGATCTTTACCTCCACTCTTCCTCTCATCACTGCCCTGTACAAAAAGTTAGTATCCTTAAAACCTTAGCCACCAGGGCCTTTCACATCTGTGATACAAGAGGAAACCTATCTTGAGAGCTTTCAAACAAGCTAGGTCCTGCCTCGGCCCCAAACCTAAGGATACCAACCCTCCTAACCTCCCTATTGCCACCCTTCCCTACATCGAAGGCCTTTCCAACAAAATCTCTAAGATTCTACATAAGAAAGGCCTCTAATGTACCTTTAAACCCATCTCTACTCTTAGAAATAAGATTCCCTCCCCAAAAGACCCCAGAGACCTCTTTCTCAACTTTGGAGTCTACAAAATCTCTTATTCCTGCAGCATCCCCTATATTGGTGAAACAGGGCACTCCTTTAGTACTAGGGTTAAGGAGCATAATGTAGACATTAGACATGAATGTATTCATAAATCCACACTAGCAAAGCACTCTTCCTTAACCAAACACCATATTTGTTTAGAGGACACCCAAATCCTAGCCAGTGAAGACAACTACTTCAAGAGAAAACTTAAGGAAGCCATAGATATTAGCAACCACCCGTCCAATCTCAATTGGGATGAAGGATGGGGTCTTAGTTTCTCTTGGAACCCCCTGCTTTCTTGCATCATAAACCAATCTTGCCCTCCCTCTTGATTCTTTCCTCTTCTTTTTGTCTATTTCTTTTTCCTCTCTCCTCACTTATCACCTTTCCCTCACTTATCACCTTTCCCTCCCTCTTGCTTGTATCACCTTTGTTCTTTTCTGGTTCTCCTCCTTTCCCCCCTCCTTTCTAGCCTTGGTCGTCATTCTTTGACCCTCTTCTCTCTTTTTTTCTCCCAACTGTTTCACCCCGGAGTGTTCCATTCTCCTTCCCCCCCTCCTCCTCCTTTTTAGACCATTCGTGTTCGTCACTTCTTTAGTTCTCACTCTTCTTGTTTCATGGTTTCTTTGTTCGTAGTTTTTCTTACCCTTTTAGGTTTTTGTGTTCGAGAGATGGTTGTTTGTTAGAGTCCTTTTTCTAATATATATATATGTATATATATATATATATTTTGTTTGGTAAGTGCCATCATGGGGATGGCTCCCTTTGATATATAAAATAAAATAAAAATGTTGTTTTTATTTATTGGCTAATTCCTTCCCAGAATGCCATACAAAACAGCTTACAAGTCTAGAACTAAAAACTACTATGTCTTTAGCTTTAACCACATCCCCATCAGTCCAATGTATTACATTATCTCGTGCATTATCATCATATGGAAGGTTTCCATGTTCCTGTTTTTGATGCCTTCTTTGTACGCAGCGAGGATATCTCTTGCCTTCTTAGATCTGATTCCCCTTGCATAGGCAGATTTCAGCATTTCCTCCGCGCGGTCTCCTCCAACAGAATCGATCTCCCCCATCACCACTGTGTGGTTGGCTTGAGCTACCAACCGTGCTCCCCAACACACTCCATAGAAAGAGCCGCCCATGACCAGTGAGATATTGGAGAAGAAAAGTTGATATACTCGGCCATCGTGTACATGACTGCCACTCCACGACCCTCCTCCAATGATTTGTAAAATTGCTGTTCTGGCTACTTCTTCTTTCAGTTTAAACAGGTACCCCACCTGCTACTCCTTCCCTTCCTCCAGACAGCGGTACTGTACTCCCATTATTCTAGTCATCTCTACCTCTTCCACCATTCTAATCCTAGGTAAAGCTATGACTGGCTTAAAATATGCAAAACTGTTGTTCCATTCATCATTGCCGCACTGAAGAAATCAACATCTCATGGATATCTGAATCGTCCTAACAAATGTTAGTATTTGTCTGTCTAAACTCCGCCGTCGGATGTGTGATGCCTTAGATCATCCACCTTCTGTGAATTTTCCTTATCTGAGCAGAGTACCGCAGCAAGCCCATTCCAGCTTGCTATGTCTGAATCACTGACGTCCTTTCCTCCCCCCGTGATCCCTTGGTTAGCCAGGAAGTCCGCTGCTTTATTTGCTTCTCTATAAATGTGTCTGATAGAAAAGTTCATGTTTTGCAGGACGTCCTTGATTCTCTTCACTCCTTTTTTTAAAATCCAATTTGCTGCATTGTTTCTAATAATAGCATTAATAATTATTTGGGAGTCCCCCTCTATGTCTATGTTTGTCCATCCTTTCTTGGCGCAATCCACCACACCTCTAGATAGTGCTTCTAATTCTGCCATATTATTTGAAGCCACTCCCAAGTTGCCCGAAGCTGCCCAGACAAAATCTCCCCTCTCATTCCTAATAATATAACCATGTCCTGCTTTTCCCGGGTTGCCTTTGGAGGCCTCGTCAAAATTTAATTTGAGTCTACCCCTTGGAGGAGCCAGCCATCTTGTTTGAGCTCTTGTTTTCTTCCCTCCTCCCAATCCTTTCGGTACTTTAAGGTCAGGCCATAACTTCATAATTGCTTCATCCCAACATGTAAACTTACAGCCTCCCCTACTACTTGCTTTGGAGTTTAGTACTTCAACTAAGCCAATTTCTATTTTCTTTATTAGTTTATCTGTAGAAATTTCTTTTTCTTCAAATATTCGCTGATTTCTTTCCTTCCAAATCTGCCAAATTATCATGGATGGCATAGTTATCCAGATGCTCCCCCAGAAACCTTTCCGTTGTAGTATTGGCCAACTTTTCAAGAAGTCCACTATTGTTGGATTCATGGCTCCTTTCCATTCTAATAGGCTGAGGAAATACGTCCATACCTTCTCAGCTACCTGGCATCTCAAAAACAAATGGTCAAGAGTCTCTTCATGTTGCTTGCACAGTGTACATCTGCTTGGGCCAGAGATCCCTAGCTTCTGCAACCTGTCCCCTGTTAGAATACTTCTATGAAGCACCGTCCAAAGACAGGCTCCTGCCTTGGGCAAAACTTGGTTGTCCCAACAAATCTTTTTTGGCCAGTGATCTGATAAATTGCTTTCTCTGTCTGACTTCAATAATTGATATCCTATCTTAACTGTGTATTGTCCAGACTTTGCACCACACCAAATGATCTCATCGCTATCATTGTTTTTCTGAATTTTTCTTTCATTAAGTATTTCCGCATACTTCTTTTTGGTGTCCGTATCTACATTGTACTTACTAGGATCCACCCATCTGACTAAGCCTTCCTCGTCTTCTCCTTCAAAGTAGTCTGCCACCTTTTCTCCTCTATCCTGAATCATTTGTTCTCTTAACTCTGATAATTCTTGCAAGCTATCTAGAGATGGCCATCCTTCCCATGAATCCGTCCAAAAGTTGGCGTTTCTCCCATTATTAATACTCCACGTCAAATGATCTAAAATTATCGGTTTGCATTTTTTGATGAAATTCCATATTGGCGAGCCGCTCCCTGGATTTGCTATGGTCAAAATTCTATTGGGATCTGAATCATCTAAATATTTGCTTTGCATTATTCTGCACCAAAGTTTCTATGGTTATTTTGCCAATTTCCATACCAATTTAGCTCCCAGTGCTTCATTCTGGAGCTTCAGTTATCTCATTCCCATCCCTCCCTTTTCTAAGGGGCACGTGGCTTTGTCCCATCCAATTAATGGTATTCTTTTAATATTTCTCGATCCTTCCCACAGAAACTTTTTCCAACCACTCTCCAAGTTGGCTCTGGCCTTGTTTGGAACCTGAAGGCAGGACATCATATGGATCAGGACTGCCCCTAGCACTGATTTTAGCATGGTAATCCTACCTGCTAATGTTAACCATCTTCCTTTCCAAGTGTCCATTTTATTCTTAGACTGAGCGATTACTTCCTCCCAAAGCTGAGACTTGTTCTGTCCACTGAACATAGGAGCCCCTAAGTGTTTGGTTGGTAAGGTATCTACTTGGTATCTCAGGATTTGTGAGATATGGTGTTGCCATCTTCGAGAGGTATTGAAGAAAAACATTCTTGTCTTCTCTTTGTTTACCACCTGCCCTGATAGATTCATGTGTCTAACACTCTTTGGATCGCCTCTGCTTCTGCTGGGTTAGCTTCCCCGAATAGTAAAGTGTCATCTGCAAACTGAGTGTGTGTAACTGGTGCTAATCCTCGAGCTACCCTAACTCCTTTCCATCCCCCTGATCTTTGACAATGTTGAATCATTTTCCCCATTGCCTCAGCCATTAAAATGAAAAGGCATGGGGATAACGGATCACCTTGTCTCAACCCTTGTGATATCTCAAAAAAACCACACAGCGATCCATTCACTGCTACTGACATTCGTGGAGTGGAAATACACTGGTAAATGCCTTCAAGCCATGACTTGCCGAAGCCCATTTTCTCTAAAATCTTTAGAAGGAAGTTCCATCTAACCCTGTCATACGCCTTGCTCACATCTAACTTGATTAGCATACTCTTCTGTCTGTTTTGATTGATTGAGTGGATAACTTCGTTAACTAGGATAATACTGTCCGCAATTTCTCTTCCTAGCATGAATCCATTTTGATTTTCTGAAATAATTCTCCCCAAAATTGGTTTTAGTCTATTAGCGATTGCCTTGGCGAGAATCTTGTAAACCATGTTACATAATGAGATTGGCCTGAAATCACTAACCCTCCTACATTCTGATTTTTTTGGAATAAGCGCAATTACTGTATTGTTTATATCTTTTACAAATCTTTTCTTCTTTCTGAAGTCTTCCAGAATTTTCCAGACCTCCTTACCCACAATAGGCCAACACTTTTGATAAAAAAGAGTGGGAAAACCATCCGGGCCTGGCACTTTATCTGGGTGTAATTGGAATGCTGCCTTCCTGACTTCTTCCTTTATGAAAGGCTTCTCTAATGCTTCCCTTTCTTCATCATTTAATATCTTATCTATGTAATTTGTGGCTTATTCTATGTTTAACCAATCAAAACCCTCCTCTGGTGCCAAAAAAGTTTGAAAATAGCTGACTATTTCTTTTTTGATTTCTTCTTTTTTGTTTATTATAATGCCATTCCCAATGGTCAACTCTAAAATTTTGTTCGCCATTCTTCTGGATTTGACTGAGTTGTGAAAATTTTTTGTATTTTTGTCGCCTACTTCTAGCCACACTTCTTTGGCTTTACTTCTCCAATATTCTTCTTCTCTAGCTAACAATTCATCCCATTCGGCCATAAGATCTTTCTCTTTTTTGTAATCATTTTGAAACATCCCCTCCCTTATAACTTTTTGATTTAACCCCTCCAATTCTTCTTCTACTCTATTTTTTTCTGCAAATATGTCTTTGAAAGTGTTTTTGTTCCATTCCTTCAATCTCTTTTTAACATGTGCTAACTTTTGACAAAAAACATAGCTTACTGATCCTCCCTTTCCTGGAATCTCTAACCACCATTTCCCTATACACTCTATCAGTTCCTCGTTTCGCCACCACATTTTTTTGAATTTGAAATATGAGTTTTTTGGCTTAAGAAACTGGTCTATTTCGAGCTTTATGGGGTAATGGTCTGACAAAGAACATGGCAAAATGCTCGATTCAATTCCTAAATCTGTTTCCAACCAGTTCAAACTGCAAAGAAATCTATCTAATCTTTCAGCTATGTTTGTAAAGCCTTCCCTCCTATTAGTCCATGTAAAACTTCCTTCTTTAGGAGGGAAATCAATTAACCTTCCTTCTTCAACAAACTCCCTAAAATCTTTTGTTGCGTTGTTTACTGTTCTCAAACCTCCTCTTTTTTCTTCCAAATTTAGAATTGCATTAAAATCTCCTCCCAGAATCACCCTTTCTTCACCAAGCCCTTGCATTTTACCTAAAATGCTATTCCAAACTTCCTTTTTTTCCTCTGTCTTGGTTGGCCCATATACACAACAAATCCAGAAAGAAGTATTGACATGATACAAAATGACTTTTCCTATTATCCAACTTTGACTTACCTCTACTTCCTTGACATCTACCTTGGAAGGGTTCCACATTAGGCCCACACCTCCTGCAATACCCCTGGGTTCATTGAAAATACCTGTTAAAGGCCTACAATGCTGTGTAAACTTCTCCACTTCTTCCTTCATCAATCTGGTTTCCTGTAATAAAATTATATCCAACATTAACTTAGAGAGGTGGCGCTTGATTGCGCGCCTTTTGTTAGGGGCGTTTAAGCCCCTAACATTCCATGAAAGTATCTTCATGGCTTCCCAAGGGAGGTGTTTCCTCCCTTGGATCTTAGCATGTATTTCTTGATGCTCGGAAGTCCCTTGTCTGCCACATACTCCTCTCTTTTCTCCTTATCCGTTTTCCTTCCCAACTTCTTTCCGTTGCCCGTAGTTCCTCTTGCTCCAGTTTGGCTGATGTGTCGAGGGTTGATAATTCCAATTTCCTCTCTATCCTCAATAGCCTCTTCTTCATCTAACCAATCATTGTTAGGCCCTTTTTTTGCTTCTAAAGTCTCTCTAACTATCTCTGGACTGTATTCATCTTTTTCTTCCTGCCTATCAATTCTTGCCGAGTCCTTGGATTCTTCCACCGAAGCATTATGTCCCTTCTCAAGTTTCTTCATGATTTCCATATGTCGAGCCTCCGATTTTGTTTCTGTGTTTAACGTTGGTGACTCATTTTCTTGGAGAATTGGAGAATTAGGATTTCTGTTTGAAGACTCTACTGGTATTTCTATGTCTCCTCCTATGCCCTGAATCCCTTGCGTTTCCTTTTCTGTTTGCTTCGGTTTCTCCTTCTTGTCCCTATTGTCATCTGCTCTTTTCCCGGCAAGGATTTTAGGGCATCCTTTTTCCATATGTCTTCTGCTTCTGCATTCAAGACAGAAATATTTTCGCTCCTCGATTTCTATAACCTGTTCCCAGGTCCCTGCTGAAGTGATCAGCATTATCTTTCTTGGAATCTTGTTGATTGCTATTAAACTGATTCTGGCGAAATAAATTGAGTTGTTATCTCCCATATCCAACTCTACTGTATTTCCTAAGGTATCTCCAATTTGGTATAGACAACCTCCTGACCAATATTCAAATGGTAAATTGTATAATCTTATCCATATTGGTTCCTTGTAAGGATCGAAGTTATTTGGATTAAAATTCGGCCTCCATTTCTGTGTGTAAATATAATCCAGCCCTATTTTCCAGGGTGCATTATCCAGAATTTTATCCCTTTCAGCTTCTTCTTGGAAATCGACCACAAAGAATTGTTTGGGTATGAAATGAATCATTTCTGCTTTTGTCCAGTTTTCTTCAATCCATTCCTTGATCTGTTGTTTGGATTTGTTTCTTCCTATCACCCTTCCTATCAAAGTTGTTTGTTCTAGCGCGTTTATGTCTTTATCCACTTTGTCTTTAACATCGATTGTCACCTCTTCCTCCTGCTGCGTATCTATCTGCCCTTTGGTAAAATCTGAATAGCTTCTCCTTATTTTGTTAATCGGGACTGCGTTCGCTCTTGTTGCGGCGAATGGTGCCTCCTCTTTTAGTTTGCATATCGCTTCTCCTCCTCCGCTTTTTTTGCCACCTTTCGCCGTGCAAAATCCTTCTGCCTGCTTATTCGCTCCTGCTTGCTTTTTCGCTCCTTCCATATTTTCTATTTAGAATGTTTTTATAGAGAATGTCTATATATATATGTACATACATACATATACGTACATATACATACATATACATATACATATATATATATATATACATACATATACATATACATATATACATATATACATATACATATACATATACATATACATACACTAACATCCTTGCTCTGGTTAGTTTGTCCCTTTTATACTTCGTCTCTTTTCTTTTTACATTCTTTACTCCTTTAGTCCAGTTCTTATCTATTTGGTGATATCTAGATTGATTTAGTCTTGTATTCTTTTTGTCATCTTCTTAATCCAACACTCTTGTGGTTTTTTGTTTCAATTTAATTTTTTTTAGTTAATTATATCTCACTCATTTTTCTTATTTTATCATATTCGTTCTTATATCCAGTCTTCTCTTATATAGATACACACACATTATTTTAGATTTTTTTTAGAATTTTATTTATACTTAGTTTTAAATTTATTCTTGTCTTGTTGTTGTTGTTGCTTATCTTTTAGAATTATTTAAACATTTCTTCTCTTATTTAGATTTAATTGATTATTTTTCTTTGTTTTCATTCTTCTTTATTCTCATTATCTATTTTTATTTTTTCATCTTTTGGTATATTTGAGTTTTATATTTAGATTGTTTCTTATTTTTATTCTTTTATTCTCTTGTTTAATTGTTCTTGTTCTTTTTATTTTCACCTTTTTTAGATTCATTTCTCATTTTTATTTTTTCTATTTCTTCTTATTCTTTCTTTATTTCTTATTGCTATTATCTATTTCTATTTATTATCTATTTTATTATTCTGTTAAGTTATTTTTTCCGGTATTTCTTTCTTATATTCATTTGTTTACTAGTTCTTTTTATTTTTAATTTTATTTCTTTAGATATTTTTAGATTGATTTTGCATTTAGATATCATATTTAAATTCTATTTATTTATTTAGATATACATATTTATTGAGTTTATACTTTAAATTCTATGTTACATTCATCCATCCCTCTATACAATATTTATATTTTCTAGATAGTTTTAGATGCACTTAGGTAGGTTGTTATATTTATTTATTTTTTACTTTATTTATCTCTTATCTCCTTTATCTTTTCTTATTTAGAAACTTTTCTTATTTTTTGATTTTTTACAATTTCCTTTATTGTATCGTATTTATATGCATTCAAATATAATTATAAATTTGTATGCACATACAATTTTTACTATGCATGCATGCTCTATCATATTTATTTATATGCATTCAAATATAATTATGAATTGGCGTGCACATATTTTTACTATACTTGATTACTTAATTGTTACTTTTATTTTCTTTTTTTTTATTTAGTCGTTCCCTTTAGGTTTTGGGAGGTCTTTTTTAACTACATTTGTAAACTAGCCCCCTTCATTAATTTTGTTTCACTTATTTCCCTGGTTAGCTCCTTGTGGCTTCTTTTTTCTTTACCATGTTGTCTCACTTTGTTTCCTCTCTTTTATTTGATCCTTTTCTTTAGATTATTTCTAGGTTGTCTTTGTTCTTTCTCCTTGGCTTTCTTTGTGTGGTCAGTTGTAGTGAGTTTGTGCTAGGTGTCTATTTTGTTGGATAGGTGTTTACTTTTTGTAATTTCCTCCATGGAATTCTTGGTTCCTGCACCACCCTCTCCACTTTTTAGCTGCCTTGTTCTACAAATTACCTCATTTTCTCTTTATTCTCCTGATGATGGATCATGGAGTATGATCTGAAATGCTGAGGGAAAAGCACACACATAGTTGAATCCTAAAGCATTTATCTACATTCATTATGGACTGTGGAAATCTGATGTCTATAGTAGATTTTCAAATAAAAATAAAATAAAAAATATAAATAACTAAAATTTTAAAAATGGAACAATGGTATCTTGAAATCTCCCTAAATTGGCTATTATTAAAAATCATCCACTTCAACAATCAAACATTAATTTTGAGCAATAAAAGTAAGACAAATATTTACCACTTTTTGTTGTGGATGAGGTGTAAAATTTCTATTGATTGTTTAATCATGGAAATGGATGATATTTAAGTAGAGTGCTCTAAATTAAGGTTTGGGAGAACAAAATTGCGTTCCTAAATGATCGACCCGCAAAAGGCTTGATTGGAGTAGTTAGGAAGGGAAATAAAACTAATAGGTCTCAAGCTGCTTGAGCTCTCGAAGCCCTATGTAGAAGGTAGGGCAATTGATTATGGATGCTGCCACAAAGGAAAATAAGGACACCACTACTTTCCCTACTCATGATTCATCACTCTTTTCTAAGAATGTCAACAACATTTCAGGCTCCAAACACAAAAAATAATGTTCAAGTTAGGGTAGATTCAACCTAGAGCCCCCCATGGAATTCTAGACATCCATTTAATGATGATGCCAAGATGGAGAATAGGGTGACTACTATCCCTCCCCAAGATTTGGTAAAAGTTAGGAGGTCTAGTAGTGGGTCATGGTTTCCAAATGCCAATGATGCTGGTAAGCCTCTCCAAAGCACCAATAAAACCTTTGTCTTCAAATTAGGTGAAGCTATAAAAATGAAGTGATTGAAAGCAAAGAAATTTTTGCTCTAAATGAGTTAATAGGAAGATTCAACCACTTATTGATAAGCCTTCCAGATCTACAAAAGTGGATCATTGATACCTAGTGGCCCATTATGAAAGGTAATCTCAAAATTCACCCTTTTTTCATTATGGTTTTAACAATGTGAAGGATCAAACACTATACTTTGCAAGTATCTCTAGTCACATGGCCAACACCTATTCATACTAAAACCATGGCATCCCACTTTTAATCCCGCTACCGAATCATTTATTGTCATGTCAATGTGGGCTCATCTTCTTAATTTTCTACTTCAATTCTAGTTTGATTCATGCTTTAAAGCAATCAACAACTTGTTGGGCAACTTCTTGGTGATGGATAAAGATTCTTCAAATTTCATTCACACAACCTTGGATTGCATTCTAGTTGACTTAGATACCTCCAAAAATCTTTCGGCATACATTATTTTAAAAATTGATGACCATAATGATCCCAACCTTTAAACTAAAAGGGACTACCTTTACATTGTCATATATGTTATAATACATATCACCTTGCTACAAACCACCCTAGCTTGAAACAAAAATTGTTTTTCCAAGCTTCGTGGTGGAAGGAAGTTTTTCCCCATCATTACACTGGAAGGTTTAGTGGGGGAATCTAGGTCTTCACTTGAGACCACTAAGGACATGCTCATGAGCAATTCATAGAATCCATCACAAGAGGAACCCTCTTAGGTCAAGCAAAGATCACGAAAGGAGGTTTTAGAGGTAATAGATAATGGTTCACAGTCTCCTAGGGATGGAAGTGTTAATGCTTCAACAACAGAAGATTATGTGCTTGCCTTTCTTAGTAGCTCATTGCAATGGGAAATTCAATGAAATATGGATTGTTATACAAAAGGAAAATAAATACTCCTCCAAAAAAATTAGTCTTCCACAATATGCATCTTTGTTCCCATTCCAAACTTGGTGTATATTATTCAATTCTAGATTAGATAGATCTTGTCTAGAGCTTCTAATTTATGGGTCTCTTTTGTTCATTTTAATGCACCCTCATTAATGGGTTTGATGTACTTTTTTTATTCTTTTTTATAAAAAGGGTTGGTCCCTTAGACCATTTTTCACTAATTAAAAAAATTAAAAAATCAAATAGTTCTAAAGTAAAATAAAATAACTCTTAAGGAAATAGTTTAGAAATGTATTTAAATTTATGTTTATTATTAAATATAAATTATTTAACATATAAATAGTTATCAAATTTAAGTTAAAGAATTTTTATTGGTTTGGACATGAGACTCCTTGATGCCTCTATAAAATGCCTCTCACGTAATAACTTTAAAAAATATATAAATGATTTATGTATATAAATTTCATATGAAATTTATTAATTAATAATTTTATAAATTTAATTTAATATAAATTTAAAATTTAACATAATTATTATATTAAATCTATTTATATATAATTTCTATGGAAATTTAATTAATATTTTAATAATTTTTAAAAAATAATTTTCAAAATACATAGTTCTTACATTATTTTAATTATCTATAATCTTTATACAATTTTTTCACTAAATTAACTTGGGTTAGACACTCAAGGGCTGCAAAAAGAGTAATTAAGCCTAGGTTTTGGTAGCCAATGGGCTCACCATATCCAACAAAGTCCATATGTATTCCCAAAAAATTCTACAAAATCTCCTAACCCACTGTCACCAAAAGATTCACCTCTTCTACGAAGAGCGTTTGTGTATTCCATAAACATACAACAATCCTCCAAAGGCACAAACTACCTCTAGAGCCATGATGTCTTGAAGAATCCAGTCAAGAATTCTGAGAAGATCTAAGGATCATTAGATGTTTGAACATCCCCTATGAATGAACCCTTTTTCTTTTTACCTCTATCCAGTCATGCTCCAAGGAGTGCACAATATGCAAATCATCATCTAGGCATGACTCCGAAGGAGATATTGGTGCATTCATTACATCATCGCCTATAGTAACTATTCTGTCAAAAGAAGGATCAATCTACATAAATTGCAAAGGGGTATGAACACACCCTTCCACAAAGAAAAGTGCACTAGGAGGCACAACCATACTCTTAGAGGCCACCAACACAACACCTTCCATAAAAGATAATGGAAATATAAAGCCATAAATATAATTTCCTCATAACTTTATGAGAGATTAAAATGCAAGCAAGTATTCACAAAGTCCACATGCAAAAGAATAAGCAAGCACACCATCAATGTGGCACAAGATATACCATGGTAAAACCCTCCATAAGGGAAAAACCTAGCCTCCAAAAGCATCCATATCCATTGTATTATCTCATGAACAAAGATTACAATACATAGCCTCCATGAATACTTCTGAAGCATCAAGCTCCCTAATTGCACTCCATGTGAACAAGCAAATGAGAACCATGTAACCACACATCCCAATCCATGCTTCCTTGCCTCACATATGCAACCTACAAGAAAAGCTCAATCTAGCCAAACCCAACCAACAACTAAAACAACCAACCTCAACAACTACTCATGTGCTTGATTTTATAGAGATAAGCTCACACAAATACAAGATGTAGTATGGTAAAACCATGTATCCCCAAACCATGAGTATACAAAACCATTGAGCCCCACATTTAATAATTGGTACCAAAATTTCTCTTTTTCCCAATATTAAATAATTTTCCAAATAAATAATTAATTATTCTATGTGCCCGCACACATAAAATAACTAACACAATGTGACATACAACATTTACAAGTGACACCCAAATAAATATTTAATGTGGCTAAACACATCACATAGATGCACCGCAAATAAATATTTATTTTACATAATTAAATTATTTTGTTTTTATGCAAGGTGTAAAACACACTCCAATATTCTCCCACTTGTTGTATACATTGCATAAGGGGTCAATAAAGTAAACTCAAAGATGATTGAAGAAACAATCCATATTCCCAACATGTACCATGTAAACCTTGATGTGCTCCATCAAGATACTTAAAACAATAATCAAGGTGGCCACCATATCAAACAAGAAACCTCTCACCTCCATCATGCCAAACCATGAAAGATGAGATCCTCTAAAGAGATGCCACACTAAACTATCACATAGAAGCACAAAACCTGCATCAACCAGTATAAAAAACAAATACCAAATCCAATGGTAACAAATAGGCTTGAGTAGTTGACAAGAATCAATCCCCATAGCTGGAATAGCAATCACAACTAGTTGCTAACACATCCAACTAACCATACCTCCAATCCAAAGGGTATACCAATATAATAAGTAGATTGATGTAGGAGCATCCCAGGCGAACGTGCTATCCTACGTCAACCAAAAATAATGTTTCAATTTGTTTGTTACAATTGATTTCTTTTTAGTTATGGTTCAATTTTTGGGTCACTGATGGTTTGTCACAGTCATTTGGGAGCATAGTGTTTGTGTTGCATTTGATAGAGTGTCACATCGTTTGTGCTAGGAGGTCATGGATATTGTTTGATTCCATAAGTAAAACTTTAATGTTTCCTACCCTTTTGGTTGGTGTCAACATTGAGACATTGTTGGCAAGAGACACTGCTATGTATGACAGGTGTTGCAATTGATGGCAACTAAGTCTATCCTAAATATCCACATTACATGATTTGTTCATACCGAAAGTCAAAGTGAGGATTTATCTAAGTCTAGATGTTAGAAATAGAGCATGTGACAGGGTCTGATGTCTTGGTCCGGATCTCTCTAGTGGTAAATCACAGTGTGTTACTGATCTAAGGGAGTGATAAGGATTGTCAGGACTATCTAAATCTAGAATCTTAACCTCTGGTAATGATAATTCATCTGGGAATTAAATTAGGAGCTTTGGCTTAGGGGGAGCTGCCTTGAAAATCTACTTCCCTAGCCAGTAAGTGGGTGCCTGAATCTGGCACAATGAATGAAGTTAAAGAAGCCTATTGTAGATCTATTAAAGCTAACTCTAGAAGAAAAGAAGCTAATATGACTGATTGCTGAGCAATTGAAGATCGACTATATGCAACAATAGTGTAACCAGATGCATTTATTACGATGAAGAATTAGGTTTTGCAGAGGATAAAATGTCATTCATTCAAGCATTTAGATCACTTTGCATTTGAAGAAAGCAAGCAGAAGAGCAACTGAGCTAAGATTTCAAGGATTTGAAGTGTAATCGGTGAATTCATCTGCTAACCCTGACTCTGTGAAAAAAATTGTATTTTCTGTGAAACTTTGAACTTGTGATCTTTTGCAATGGCTACACCGTTGGTTGTTGATATTACTGAAAGGCCCCGACCCAAATTCAAGAAGCATCCACACAAATTAGTATAAGTTGGCCCGTTAGGTGCATTTTCAAGTGTTATGTATGGCATATTACATGTTGAGGATATTAGGGCCTACATTCATGCTAGCATAGATGAATTTGGAGACTCAAGGTTTGTAGATTTGTTTAAGAATCATCTAAGGGATGAAGTTCATGGTCTTAAAAACCTAAGTATAAGGCACTACACGATAAACATTTCATTTAGGTTACAGGGTTTCCATGCTTCGATGAAGATGAATGGGTCTGGTATGTTTTAAGCCATATGCATGGTGAGTTTATGTGGCTAATGAAACCTTTCAAAATCACCAAGGACACCATCAAAGCCATGACAGGGTTAAACTCATTCGGTGGACTGCCAATGTTGAAGGCTATCAAAAATCAAACTGTGACTGATGCTATCGATTTAAAGTTTGACAGGAAATGACTATCAATGACATTATTGATCCGGATCTTAAGTTTGCTTCAATGGTGATTGTATAGAAGATTTATCATTCTAGCAAGGAAAATTATGCATCTGGTATGGCTATCTATGTAGCTTATCAGATGTTGAGAGAGAATGTTCATTATGACTTGTGCGAGTTGTTGTAGAACGAACTGATGGAAAATTTGAATAAGGTAAAGAAGGATAAGAAGAATACCTTCAAATATGGTACACTGGTCTTATGTTTGTTCTTCTATTTCATGAATGAGTTACCCGACAAGAAAAGCATATGTTGGACTAGTAATAAACATGTTGCTATTTAGATAAGAGAGAACTTGAATAGTATTGGAGATGTTAATGCCCGAAGGACAGCTCTCTGGGGATTTTTCAAGAATTTTCAGAGCATGATGCATTTAAGGGAGATAATTCCTTCTTCTCTAGTTGAAAAATACAAGGATATAGTATGTTTTATGGTAGATATAGATCAGTACTTAATGGAAGATATTGAACCAAGAATGGTATGGATTATGCCTATGGGTTATGAAGTTGATGAACAAGTATTAGACATGTATGCTCAACACCTTCTAAGCAAGTCAAAGGATACCATAGTTGAAAGATTTGGAATGTATAAGGTGCTAAGTATGAAATTGCATGTTGAGCTTAGAAAAACAAAAATCAAAAGGAAAGCTCAGAAGCAAGTAGATATGTATGCTGAAAGTATTGGCATAACTAAGGAAGTTGTGAGCAGAATAGAGAAAGGATCGAAAAAGTTGAGAAGGAGAAGTAGGATAAGAAACAAGGAAGTGCTTCAAAAGTCTCCTCTATCTAGCCTAGAAAAACTAGAAGCTATGCTGCTACCCCTGTTCCCCCAAAACCTACCAAACCTGAGAAACCAAAAGGCAAATCATCCAGAAAAGAAGGGAAAAGGGTGAAAACTAACACCTCCCGGACATATAAAAGCATGAAGAATGATGAAGAAGAAACTGATTCTGATGTTGAAGTAAAAAAACTAAAGGCATCATGTACAAAAGTAGCCAAGGTGTCTAAGGAGAAGCCATTCGATAGCAAAAGAGCAAGCAAGAGGCAAAAGACTGAAACATATATTGAAAAGCCTACTCTCTCTATGGATGACATCATCAAATCGGTCACTATAGATGGTAACTTAAGGCCAATGACCGAATTCTTTGATCATTACAGTGATGCTGATAAGAGGGTTCTAGAAGAAGCAACAGTCAAATATTTGAACATCTATAATAAGGCTTTGATTCAAATAACTTCTAAAATCCCAAAAAGTCTTGCAGATATTCTAGAGTTAAGAAAAGAAAATGCAAAAGGTAAAGACATTGAGATTAGGGAGCATGTGTTGATAAATTTGTGCCCTTAGATTAATCCAGATCAAATGAATATGATATTTAAAGAAGTGAAGGATGACTTCAAGAGTAAGAAGAGAATGAATAAACTCATGCTTGGTGAAATAGATGAGATAGTCAAAGATACTCAGAAGATCCTTTTGAATGCATTGAAAAGACATAATCTACCTATTGTTAAAAAAGAGATTGATGATGGGATCGACTCATCAATTTCGGATGTTAAAGAATTAAAGATAAATGAGCAACAAACTGAGTTAGATGACTCCTAAGTTCTAGAAGAGGAAGCAATAAACAAGGAAGATGTAAAGATGACAGATGAAACTAATGATACAGGATGTATTCAAACTCCTCCAGATCAATCTTGAAAAGAAGATATAGAGATGAATGTTGAAGCAGATGATCAAATTGAAGATGATTCATTAAAGAATAAAGAGCATGAATTAGAAGAAGGTGAGGACCAAGAAGCAGAAAAGGCTAAGGAGAAAAATGAAAATGAAGAAGAGATTGCAAAGGTTGATGGAGAGCCCAAGCATGACAATGCAGTTGACAGTACCAGTAAGGATTAGATAGATACATCATCATTTTGGTCAAGAGACATTGCAGAAGTAGTGAAGGAAATTCTAGAAAGAGACAAACAAATTGAAGAAGATTAGGACATAATTCAAGGTCTAATAAATTTTGATACCTTATCTCCAGTGCAGAAGATAAAGTTGTCTTCTATAGCTCAAGCCAAAGCAAGAGAAGATATACTAAAGTCCCACATAGAAGACAACGAGCTACTTGGTCTGGCATTAGGGATCTTGGAGAAGATCATGCCCACTTTTAGAAGGACTATTCAGCATTCCCCTTCAGACATTTAAAGAACTTGATATACTCTATAAGTTCCCATTTTGAATCTCTTGAAAAATCTACAGAAGTCAAGGTTCAAAAGGAATTCAATGATAAAAGATTTGATGCTTTAAAGGGGTTGATTGGAGTAGATAGAATGGTGTTGGATGCTAGTGTAAAGAGTATTCAAAATTCTCTTACAGAAGGAGGAAACATATATAAATTTTTCTTATCCTGTCCTAAAGTTATAGAGGATATTGAAGATAAAATAAAAGTGTCTAAGTAAAAACTATCTAGTGTATCCAAATCTTTTGATCATGTGACAGCATCAGTGACAAGCAAGGAGAGTTAGGCAATCAACTTGATTGAAGATATAAATATATTGACAAAAGAAAAGGAGAGCATAGAGGCAAGGATGAGTGAGCTCCGGGGACTAATTTCCCCCAAAATGGAAGCAATGTTCAATGTTTTGACTGAAGCCCAAGCTGCAGCCCAGTCAAATGACCCCATTGATCTGCGGATGGTAGAATCTCAAGCATTCCTATTCAGTGGTCACATCTCAATTTTAAACACTATAAAGAAGAGCTGGGATAGTGAGCTAGCACAATTGAAGAATGTTTTTGGTGATATACTTAAGTTTATGTAAATAGAACTTAAGGATTGTTTGTACATATGCGTCCTAGTATGTAAAATTTTTGTGTAATTTTTGGTTTGGGGACCCCACCCTTTGCCATTGATGTCAAAGGGGGAGTGAAGAGTAGTGAAAAATGAGGAATCAAGAAAAAGGGGAGCATTGGAGAATAGTGAAAAGCATAAGTATACTTACTAAGGGGGAGTTATTCCGACACTTAGTCATTTTTCACAAGTGTTGCCATCAATGCCAAAGGGGGAGATTGTTGGCAAGAGACACTGCTATGCATGACAAGTGTTGTCATTGATGGTAACTAAGTCTATCCTACACATCCAGATTACATGATTTGTTCATACCAGAAGTTAGAGTGAGGATTTGTCTAAGTTCAGATGTTAGAAACAGAGCATGTGATAGGGTTTGGTATCTTGGTCTAGATCTCTTCGGTGGTAAATTATAGTGTGCTGCAGATCTAAGGGAGTGATAAGGATTGTCAAGACTATCTAAATCTAGAATCTTAACCTCCGGTGATGAAGGATTCAAAAGATATAAGCATCTGAGTATCAGGGTCCACTTAGCACAATAAGAAGAAGAACAGGCCGACCTAGTATTTGATCTTGGCCTAGATACATAAAAGTTGTTGGATATGCAATTAGTGACAATCAGTGGTATTGGCTGACATGATTGATGATTTGAGAACACAAGTTTTTGGTCTATGTTATTATTTGTGCATGGATTCAGCCGATAGAATAGACTTTTTAATAAAAGTTCTAAGTTTTGTTCAAGCTGACTACAATCGATTGAATTTCTTGGTGTGAATATATATAGTTGATGGATTCGAGTGTTTTGAGGTGTGTGTGTTGTGATGATGGAGTAAGTGCAAAAAGGTAGAAAGAAGTGCAAAAGAGAAGAGATCTAAGGTCTGGATCATGACAAAACAGTAAATAGGGCAGAGTAAGGATGACGTGTGTAAGATCAGTATTTTGTACTTAACTGGAACTGAATTCTTGCATTGGTAGATGCTATTCATCAGTTCAAACATTATGTAATCTTCTTATAATCATTCCTATAGGCAATGAGCCTCTTTGAGTAGTGAGCTCTGAGCAGTGAGCCCGAAGGCATGTGCCTTCCCCATTTGTAATACTTTAAACAGAGTATAATTTCTTATGGGTTAACTCCCACCATAGTTTTTCCCTTAACTAGGTTTCCACGTAAAAATCTTTGTGTTCATGTGTTATGATCTTACTGTTTCTATTCTTATGTTTATAGTTCTTTCTTTTGAATGTATGTGGTAAATAAATTAAAGAATAATCTAAGAAGTTTTGCAAAACACTGATTCACCCCCCTCTCAGTGTTCCTTAATTCCAACAGACATGAGTTAATTTCTTTATTATTTACCTTGTTGTAAAATTTATACAATTAAATTTTCACCCATATCTTATATGATGGGATGTGGCGCAACCAGTGGAGGAAATTAAATATTAAACAAAACAATTGGAATTCTTGTTTCTTTCTGTGGAGTTGATTCCACTTCACAACGCCATGGAATTTGGAGAAGCAGATTACAATGGGACTTTTATTATGCAAATTTCAAAAGACAACAAATAAAAAAATGAACTTCAGTGCTAAAATGTGAATTGTTCCATACATTACTCTTTGTATGCAATGACACTGTAAAGAGTGTGTAGCGAGGGGGAGAAAGAAGCTTCATCCAATCTTGAAGCTTTAATGTTCTAAAACTAGAAATAAAAGGAATTTAAAAAAAACTCTCCACAAGGGAGAATAGAGGTTGTACAGGGTATTACATCCCCAACTTAAATTATTTAGATTAATCTTACTTATGCATGGTAGTCGGGATGATTAGCTAGAGAACTGAATGATTATATGTTTGTGGAAAATATTAGATTAATCATTGTTTATGAGGAAACTGACTAATGATAATTAGATGTGAAATTTCAAGTTGAAAATGATTATTTAATTATTATGATTTACTAATCATATGATGATACACCAATCATGATTTTATGATGGTGAGTTTGACCAAGAAAGTAATCATCATTCAAAGATGGAAGGAGGGTATCATCTGAGAGGAAGAGATAGATGTCGAGAAAAGGAGTTAAACTACCATTTGAGTATCAAACTTGGTCCTTTGAATCCTTACTATTAGGGTCAGTTATGTCTCCCTTGTAAGCCTTTTATTTTCTCTTATCGATTTGTCAGCTAGACTCTTCTCGATGTCTTCAATGTCAATTTGTCAAAATGATGATGTTCGCAAGAGTGTCTTTTTGATTCGTTTGCCAATTTTGACAAAATTGTCGAGGACCTCTTTGGTTCCATGTTTATTTTCCACATTATGTTTGTGACTATTTATCTAGTTATTTATGTCTTCGGTGAATGATGCTTTTAAGGGGAGTAGTACTTGACCCTGTAGTCGCATTATAAGTATGCATCCTTATCTAATGGTGTTGATATCATTAACACTTTAGATATATTTTGTTAACCCTTAAACCTTATTTATGTAAGTTATATTTGTCTAAACTCTTCAAGAGGCCGAACATGTTTAATAAATGCATTATACTTTTTTTAAACATTGTTCATGCTTTGGTGGGGCATTTGGCCAGTCACCACTCGTGAGGAGTGGGAAGAAGAGTGTTGGTTGAGTGTACCCTATTCTCAAGCCTTTACCATAGCCAACCTATTGATGATAGAGAGGTGGTGAGATTTAAGATCTGTTTTGAACCATTCTTGTTTTGCATGCATGCAAGAATCAGTTGATATCAATTTTGGGATAGAGAGTCTTGGATTTTGTCATTCGCATGTGTTGTGATATGTTATGTTTTGTTTTTTGGTGACTCTCGGGTCAGAGAGATAGAGTATTTGATACAGGGATATTGCCGCTATAGAGAAATCTTGGAAGAGTCAAGCTTGAAACTTGTGTATGCTTAGTTCCCAGCTATAGTAGCTACTTTCAAATAAGAACTATCTATAGGTATAAGCGGTAGCTCATCAATTTAAATTTGATAATCAAATTTTGATATGAGTCTTTGATTGTTTATAAATGGGTGTTGACGGTGTCGACCCATGTTTATTATGCACTGTTATCTAATGGCTTAGGAAGCCATTTTAACCACAGGATAAATAATGTGTAACATTGTTGTTTTAATTGTTATTATATATTGCTAAGGCCGCATGTATCATACTATGTATTTAGTAAACCCTTGGCCAACTTGGAGTTTGAAACATTTGTGTTATGCATGTATGAATCCTTTTGTGCACCGTTTGGCAGAGATTTAAACTCCATTAAACTTTTATATTTTCATGTCATCATTATGATGACTATGTTAAATAAGTAGGTATTATCATTTCATACCTATGTTAAACCTGTAAGGTTTATCAACTTATGTTAAGTAGCTTTTGAGCCTTAAAACCATGTTATGATGTTTCTTAATGATTGAGTGATAGCCGTGAAGGCTTGAAGTATGTTTTATTTGAAAAGCTCAATAGGGCAATTGTGTTTTAATGAATGTGATAGCCGAGAGTATCAGCTCATGCTCTGGATAACCAGAGCCTTGCATATGATAGCAAGTAAAGCTGAATCATATTATGTTATAGACTTATGATAATAAAGTAAGACCAAACCATATTATGATGAAGACTACTCCAGTCTTGGTGGAGAACTCTTTATTGAGCCATTGCTCTTAGCATTAAAACTTATCACCTCAAAGTGAAAGATGTAAACCTTCAACTACATGTAATGATATCCTTTGTGCATGTAATGGATATTGATACTTTAGTGACTTCTCATGGAAATGAGAAGGTTCTTGTAGACATGTTGTTGTCCAATGACATCTATGAGTGTTGGCAAGAAGAATGAATGTTTTCATTGATGGAAACAAGGCAAATGAATTCTACTAGCATGGCAAAGAGACTTTACTCCAGAAGAATAAATGACTAAGTATGGGTAGTATATAGTATACAAAAGAAGTGACAGTATTTGAGATGGTATGCCTATGCAGTTAAAGACACTTGTATGTGGTTCAGGTATGTTGTTCATAGCTATCTATTGATCACATGTTCCAGTGTTCAAGTCTTGACTTCCTCCGAAAGTCTTATGATGGAGTATCTAAGTCAGGGTGAATAGAGTTAAGATAGGAGCAATACACAGTACCAGAGTAAAAGGGTCTACATTCCTCCGCTATGGCATATTTTGGTTTTCCATTTTGAAGATATGCTAAGAGGTCAATGATGAATGTTGGATATTATTTTTAGAGTCTCATATGGTCCGCAGTAGAAGTTATGATGTGATAGTTTAATTGGTCAAGTGTGTTCTTAAGGAACAAACTGACAGACATGATTAGATCCATATGCAGAGAAGATATATTGTTTGAATAATTAATCTAAGTGGTTGAATGATTGGTGCCAACCTATATGAAGATTATTGTATATTTGTTTGGGTCCACATTGCTATTTATTCACAAGATCAAGCTGACTAGGTACAACAGATGTATGCATGTTTCATGTCTGGTTTGCTGACCTACTTTTGAGTTAAATCTTATTATGGATATATATTGGATGGATTTCGGTGTTGAATGTGTGGGTGTGTGCAAGAAGTTGAGTCTAGTTTTTGGCCAAAAAGTGGAAGTGTTTTCCCTGATTTTTAGAATTTGTCACATTTGACCTAAAAATTTGAAGCACTTAAAGGTGGAATCTTGAAAAAAGTCAGTAAATATAAAATGTAGTACTTGGAGTCTAGTTTCCAAATATATAATTTTTTTAATACCCAGATGATACAAATTGATTTTCAATAGGTGTTTCTAAAAACCACTATTTAAAAGTCACTTTTTTTTTACTATACCATGCACGTTATGTCATCCATATTTTGACCTAAATAATCATATTTTTCTAAATCCTTTTGGTAAAAGATTCGTAACTCACTGAAGCACGTTTTCCATATTGTTTTGTAATTTTTTTTTAAAAAAATTTTATTGGCCATTTTTGGTGTTTTAAAAAATCATCATGTATGTCACGCATAAGATGACCTAAACTTATCATTTTTTGAAATTTGTTTTTTCAAATTGAAAAGAATTGTCTGAAGTACGTTTTCTTACAATTTTTTTTACAAAGAATTATTTTGATAAAAAGTTATTAAAATAATAAAAAACCCTGATAATTCAAGTTTATGGACCTGTTTCATTAGAAATTAATTGAAAAATAGAAAAAAAATCCAATTGTAAAACAAATTACATATTTGGAATCTACACTGTCTCATCTATATTGGGTTTTAATTTTGTAAAAAAATTATGCAAAAAAGGCCTTCAGACATATGCCCAAAGTCACTATTTTGTTGTGACATTGATAGGACCTTCAACTTGTAGGTCAATCCAGGTCAAAAGCCAAGGGTCGGGTTCCCAAGCCTTTTTTTCGACCAAAAACCCATAGCAAAAATAGGGTCAGAAATTCAAATTTTATGAAACGGGATCTCGTTGTTTCTAAAAAATGGGATCTTATTTCTAGAAAATGAGATCTCGCTTTTGGCTCAGGATCCCAAAGTATAACGAGATCCCATTTCATAAAAAGTGGGATCCCATTTTGGTTTACCCAATTTCAAGTTTTTTTCTAAGTTTGAAACTTCTACCTTAAGTGGACTCATCTTTGTGCATTTACCCTGTGTGAGGAATGGAAGTAGTGCGAATTTGATGTGTGACTGATTTTAAGTAGTTTACAGAGTAGAAAAGGTTAATAAGGGCAGAAAATAGAGTATATGTAGTAGAGCAAAAAATAAGGGCAAACATTATGAAGACATTTAAGTTTGTATACTAAGTTACCAATGGAACTGCACTTTCGCATTCTATAGATGCATTTATAGCAATCATTTCTTGGCTTTGAGCCAATCCTTCTATCTTCTCTTCTATCTTTTCGGCAATGAGACTTTTGTAGTGAGCACTTCTAGAATAGTGAGTCCTTGGGTAGTGATCCCTAAGGTAGTGAGCCTTCATGTAATTTAGTATTGTTATCATAATATATTGTGAGCTAACACTCACTGTGGTTTTTCCCTTCTTGGGTTTTCCATGTAAAAATCTCGGTGTCTATGTGTTATGTCTTTATGGTTGTTCTCATGTCTATTCTACTTTCATGTTATTAATTTTGGTAATTGGATTAATGAAGTGTTGAAGAAGTGGTTTTGTGGAAATCTGATTCACCCCCCTCTCAGTATTCCTTATAATCAACAATTGGTATTAGAGCAAGGTTCCTTGGAAGAAGCCTAATAGCTTGAGGAAGATCTAGGATAGTATACTCATGGCAACTAGAAGATTTAGAAATTTCTCATATGAGAACAATGTTGAACTAGAAGAAACCCTTATTGATCTTGAAAGATCTGAAGCAGAAATTAGGGATCTAAAGACTAATGTTCAAGAAGCTAATGAATGCATCTTAAAGATAAGGGAGAAAGTCAAGAAGTTTAAAGAGAAAAGCAAGGAGCTAAGTGATCAACTGAATGAAGCACATGAAACCTTGTTTAGGGTAAAATTGGGATTCTTTAGTTTAATGTTGTTAGATGTTCGAATCCTCCTTTCACCCTTAACATTCAAGGACCTAGGGTCGAGTGGCAATGCACTATCATACCCTAGGTCGCTGTGAGATATAGGGAAATTTGGATTAGGATGTTTAATTATCAATTTTCCTTCTCTTATGCTTAATTGACCATTAAAACCCTAATTTCACAAATACAATTGTAAATGGAAGAATAAGAACAAAAGCTCTTGCAAAGGGAAGCAAAATATCAAATCATAGAGTACCTATTTTTTAGGGCTCCGAGATAGAAAAGTTAGGGACACAGGAGTGGGCGCCCAAGTCCAAAGCCCTAGTTTTTGTCGAGATCTGGAAACTCAATCTGTAACTCTTTCCTGTTGTTCTAGAGATTTTCCTGTCACGGAAGTTGGAGGACTAACGAGTGGGCGCCCAAGTACAAGGTGCTATTTTTCCTTCTATTCTACAATTCTGACACTTCAATATGTCTTCTTGCAACTTCACTTTGTCCAGCTCCTCAACCTGTAACCTACAATCATGAAAACTTGGGGAGGGGGTTGTGGTGTTTAGAGGCTTGCCTCAGTCAAGACCTGAAGGACACTTAAGTCTTTGGACACCATTATCAGATAGAGAGTGTGTGCCCTTGTGAGGCAAAGACAAAAACCAAAGGAAATGATGATGAAAACATAATATAATGTCACCTTGTAGTGAAGATCCCATGGGAGGAAGATGCTCTTCATTCCATGAGGAAATGGATGCTCAAATCTGCAAATACAAACACATAAACCACACAAATCTGCTCTTGCAACACAATGAAAGCCTTGAATCACCTTGAGAATGCATGAACATCACAATTGCCATCTAGTTTCTAAATGAATGCCTAAACATGCTTTTATATGCAACTGCAAACATTCCCGCCAAGATTTCATAAATTCAAACTTACTGTGTCGGCCTAGGGACCAAATAACGGTCATAAACTGACACTTAAAATTTGGGCCTAACCCAAACTAGGGCAGGACTAGGGTGCAGGCGTCCAAGGCCTCCCCCCTATTTTGGGTAGGGCTAAGTTCAAGGGGTCCCCCTAGGCCCCATTTGCCATGAAACCTAGGGTTCATTCCATCGAGATGCCAAATTATGAAGTAAGATGTCCTAAATGCATGCAAAAGACCTGGGAGCTAAACCTTATGAGGGAAAAGCCCCCAAGGGGACATTTTCTGATGTTACAAACCCTAAACAACTTAACATTGGAAGTTGAAGAGAAAGAGGATATTGAAAGGCATCTGAAACAAGTTGTAAAGGATAAATCTGAGGAATGTGAAAAATTGGCTGAAGATGTGCTACTTTTGAAATTGGATTTGGAAGCAGCTAATAGCTATAAAGAAAAATTCAAAATAAGCTCTAGAAAGCTTGAGGAAATAATTGATAGTCAGAAGAAATCAGATGAAAAGCAAGGCTTGGGATTTAAAAAAGGAGAAATCTTTAAATCAGGTCAAGAAAACATTGAGATGAGGAAAAACAAAAGCAATCAGTTCCAGAATCAGAGAAGAAGACCTAGAAGACCTCTGGTCGGGCAGCCAAATGCTCAAAGGTACCCATCTTTCAATGGCTATTATTTTAATTGTAATAAGTTTGGTCACAAGGCTACTCAGTGTAGGGGTAGAATAAATTAGAATGCTCCTTCATTCTCTAGCCAATGTTTCAATTGCAAGAAAATTGGTCATAGATCAAACAAATGCAGAAGTCTAGTTAGGAATAGTTTTAACCATGCAAGGAATACTCAATCCTTCAATGGAAAGTGCTTTGCATGCAATAGATTTGGACATATGGCTAACCAATGTAGATCAAGAATGAATTCAATTAATAGAAGGAATCAAGGACAGAGGAATGTGGTATGCTACAATTGCATTCAGTTTGGGCATGTTGCAAAATTCTATAGAAGCAAGAATGAGAAAAGAAACTATCCAACAGAGAAGATGAAAACAAATTAGAGAGAAGATAAAGGCAAGAACAAGATTGATCTAGTGGAAATTGAGAAGGAAATGAGCAAGGTCTAGATTAAGAACTTGATGTTAATGAGGTCAGGGATGGATCTGCACCAGTCTCCGATGAAGATACTTCATTCGGGAAGTAAATTGGGTGCTTTAACTTAGGGGGAGCTATATTGAAAATCTAAATCCCCTAGCCAGATAATCAGTGCTGGGATTTAGCATGAAGAGATGATGTGAAGATTCATATGATAGATCTTTTGAAAGAAATTCCAGAAGAAAAGGATCAAACATGAAACATTGTCGAGCAATCCTAATCTATTGTACTCTACAAAGAAGTGTTTGATAGCTTTTTGAAAGAACATTTATGGTGATTAGGTTAAGGAAAATAAAGGTTAAAGGGGTTGAATCCAAAGGGTTAATCATTTTACATTCAAGATATCAAGTGATTAAGGAGAGATAAAACCAAATTCTAAGTGACTAGCAATTTCTAGAACATTTCGAAGCAAATAAATCCAAATTTGACAAAAAGAGGTATTTACGGTTGAAACCCTATTTGTGAATCTATTTGAATCTCTACTGTAGACACTGAAAAATGTCCTCATATCACAACTGTGACAGGACAATTTCTCCTTCCATTTCCATAATTCATTTAATTCAATTTTATCATTTCTAATCATTTATCCATGTGTCTTCTATAATTAAATAATTAATCCTAATTGATTATTGATTATTCATAATGTCCCCTTCACTTGATTTATTCAAACAAATAAATCATTCTCTTTCACATTATCCCTTTCCTCAAATAAATTAAATAAATCAAAACCATTTATTTAATTTGAAAATCGCATTTCCCACCTCATCATATTTAGTTAGGCTTTTGTAGTATTTTCATTTCTGCATGTTTGAAAATCTAAACCCTAACACAAAATGGTGAACCTGACATGAAATAGAGTAGTTTTGGCAACTTCTAAAAAATAAGTTTCGCAGGTGACCTCCGAGACTCAAACGGACCTCACCGTTGAGTCTAGGAGGCCCCTTTATGTGAAAAATGACAGTAAATTTGCTATATTTTGGTAACAAGAAATTTTTGTAATTTTTTGAAATTTGTTTAGTAATCTATCTATACAGTACAGATCCGTACCATATAGCCAAGTCGTATAAATTTTACACGGTGTTTTTTATTTGTGGTTGCAGGGTTCATTTTCATATGCAGGGTGAATGTTTGTAGGAAAAATCAACTCTTGAATGGTGAAAATCGATTGCCTTAGGTTGTAGACTGCTAAACCCTAAGTGCCGCCTCCTGGGTTTTCTCTACCACCACATATCTCCCAATTTCCACCTCTTTGACCACTCCTATTAAAACCCCTATTGATGTTTTTGAAACCCTAACCCCTGTCACTTTGCATGGACTAGTTGCCATTGTTAAACTCTGCCCTGCCATTACACACTGGTCGCCATCATGGTGTCGCTTTCTGCTTCACCTAAATTAGGATCCAAGTTGAAGTTACAATGGCCGACGTTCATCCAAACCCACCATTTCTCTATTAAAGGTCTCCATTCAGCAGACATTAGTTCCTTTATTGACCATCTTCAAAATCTAGGTCGTAGTTTCAACGTGGTTCACAGTCTGGTAATAATCACATTCTAGGTGTAGGTTTTCGTCGAAGGTCTATGGTTTGGTCGAAAGTTGTTGAATGTTGTCAAAATTTGGATAACTGTCACTACTGTGTTAGACATCATACTCCAACCATTGCTGCTAGGTTCCCCTTCACTATTTTCCACTGCTCATTTCATAGCAATTGCTGCCCTTGATAGCTGCCGCCACCACCTCTTGACTGCCATAAACCCTTGTGACTCCCGAGCTTCATTGATCACCATTTGAAGCCCTAACACCTCTGTTAGGTCACCACCTTAGCGATCCCAGTTTTTTCCTATTATGCAATCATCTCCCCTGCTTGAAACAAAAAGAAACCCTAAAATCTGAAGTCAAGTTCATTTGGTGGTCTGGTCACCACCCACCTCCACCTTGGCTCCCATATTCCCATCAATGCCACTAAATCCTCTCGGCGGCCAGTTGAAATACCCTGTATATTCCAGTCGGCACCCTAATGTCCTTGACTGTACCCTAGGACCCCCTGACCACCGATGACAAGAATGTTTTTGCCTCTAAGAAAATCAGCCTAGTCATCCAGTCGCGGCTTGGGACAAAACCCTAACCATCAATGTGATTCGACCATCAATTCAAAAAATTAAAAAAAAAGCAAAACCTAAGTGAGATTTAAAACTTTGTTCATTGTTTAGGGTTTTCGATAAGCACAATTTGATGCGGTTATATTGGTGACCGTGAGCAAGAGGAGGAAGGGGTTTCCACACCTCCCCTTTTATTTCATTATTTTTTTTATTTGTATTTAAATTCCACCCCTGGTCATATGAATGACCAAGGGCTAACCTATAGCATTAACCCCAAACACAAAATGCCAGCACTCACCTTAACTACCAGAACATAAACTAGCACATGTGACCATTGGAGGCCAGACCACTAGCGATCTATGTAAATTGTCAGTTTGACCCCTGTTTTGCCTCCACATACCAAAATAGGCAATTTTTTTCAAATTTTCATAACTTTTGCAAAACAAGTTGGATTTTCACGAAACGAGTGGTGTCGTGGAGTAGAATCAGCCAATTTTGCAATGGTAAGACCAATTTTAGGTAATGACATCATTTTATTAGTCATTTTTTGGGTCAAAGTCAAACTCAATTTCAAACTTTGACTGCTCATAACTTGTGCAAATTTGCTCCGTTTTTGATGAAATGTTTTTTCAAACTGCATGGAATTTCATGAACAATTTGATAGTTCTATTTATTTTTCTATGAATAATCAAATTTTCTAGATTTTTAGCAGATTCCTTTTTTGACCATTTTGACTTTGGGGTTTGCAAAACAAGGCATTCACTCAGTATTTCATGCTTTTTGCATTTTCATAGTGATTTGCTGCTACTAATGTCTGATTTGTAGCACATGGAATTCATTGGTCAAAGAAATCAAACTCAAACTACTAACACATTTTGATGTAGGGTTCCTTTCCTTTTCATGTGCATGCATTTTGATATCATAGGAACACTTGGTTTTGGTGCAATAAAATGAACATAACTTGTTGTTTTTCACACTTGGTTTGGGTTTAAAATGAATCAGTGTTTGCTTTTTTTGGTGATTGTGTTTGTGTTTTGAGATGTGTCTGCTCTTCTCTCACATGTTATGTGATCTTGGGAATCAAAAGCATCTCTCAACACTTTAATTATCACACCACACATTCAAATTTCTAAAGGTCAATGAACATGTGCAAGTGTGAGAAAGTGCATGTGTATGCTCTCTCCTTGTGTCTTAGTATGAGCCTGAAGATCAAAAACATGTATTTGTCTTACTTTTGTGTTATCCTTTAGAGTGGGCCTACTCTTGAGACACATCTGCAAGAACTCATTTGTGACCCCAAGCGGTACTTTCATTCGATCCACTATATAAATTGAGGATAAGGTGAAAGCCAAGTCTAACCAGTATGAGCACTCACCATATAGTGCTAGCTTGAAAGGATGTATACCTTTGTGTATATTAAACTCCTAGTAGGGTTAGTCAAAGCCTTAAGTGGCTTTTTGGATGATCGTGAGGTGCCAGTCCCCTGGATACACACTAGAACCTCTTTGTTTAGTGGCCAAAAACCCTCTACTTGCTGATATAGGAGGTTAGATTATAGATCTCTGATAGTCGTCCCACATTTTCGTGGCTTATGGCAGAGATAGAAAAGTATCTTAAGATTTGTGCGTCTTAAGGACTTGGAACTTGTTGTGCCTGAGAAGTGAGTACACTATAAGGGGGAGCTCGTGCTCCAGTTCCTGGAGCTATACACCATAAGTAGGTGCGACTGGGTAAAACCAAGTGGGAACTTAGCAAGTATTGTCCTTTCCTATCCTAGGATTGTGCATGTTTACAAGTGTTTGTAAAACATCATGAGTCATCAAAAATAGTCAATTGATTGCCAAGTGTCTTCTTTGATAAATGTGTGTGCTTTCCTAATCAACACCCTCGACAATCTTTCCACACATTCATCCCAAGTCATCAAACCTTGATCATATTCATACCATATCCTTATCATTCAACCTTCGTATCCTAGTCAACCCCCTAAGCCAATCAATTTCATCCTAATAATTCTACTTAAACATAATCATTATCCTAATCACATATCCTAATCATCACCCTTGTCACCCCATATATCCTTATCACTATCCTAATCATTATCTTGATCCATCCAAATCACCTAACAACATCATTACACTTTATCATCCTCATTCCAAGTCACTTCCATTTCACCTTAATTTATCCTAGTCATTATCCTTGTCCTTCCTCAAACATCCTAATCATCCCATTCCTCATCATTCAACCACATCCCTAATCCCATTATCCTTACACATCGTCCTATCATATCCAAACAACATCGATCCTAATCATTCCTAATCACATTCTTGTCATATCTTCTTCATGCCACCTCATCATAATTATACCCTAATCATTCCTAATCACCACATCCATTCCACATCATATCTTATTCATCATTCCAACTCATCCTATCCTAACCACATTCCTACTCATATCTTCATCATTAAACCTTCGTGTCCTAATCACCCTTCTCAGCCACATCATATCCAAGCCATCCCTAATCCTACCCTAATCTCATTCTTATCACTTTCTAATCATTCTACCTCATCTTAATTATCCTATTTATCATTTCCACATCATACTCAAATCATCCATTCATCCTATTTATCATACTAATCAATCCAACTCATCATAAACATATCCTAATCATCATCCCTAATCACTACACTTCATCCTAATCATACCTTAATCATATCCTAATGATACCTTAACCATTTCCAACTCATCCTTATCACTTCTTTCATATAATCACCATCATCTTAACCATCCAAATCATCATTCTTAATCATTACACATAGTCATTCCAACCCATCATCATTCATCCTAGTCCAAACCCTGATCATCTTCATCTATAATCTAATCAACATCGTCCTTATCATTTCCTAATCCATCCACATCATCTAATCTTATCACTACACATGATCATCGATTGCTTCCTAATCATACCCTCATCCTTCATTCATCATCTAATCAACATCATCACAATCGTCCAAGTCCACTAATCTTATCACTACACATCATCATCATCATTCCAATCCAATTGATTTCATCCTAATCATTCCCCATCATAACACACCACAACCATAGGGAAAAACTTTAAGTATCTACTCTCCGTATCAAATCCAATTGCAACCATGTTGAAACCTTATAGATGTATTGGTTCTATTCACCTATTACAAATCCAATTCCATCCCTTTACAATCACATTTCATCGCAACATTTCATTACCATTCATCCCTCGACATCTATAGAGGTTCCCAAACATAGTCTTCCTAAGGTTGAAACATAGGGAGAAACTGTCGAAGCTTGACTGCATCACAAGTACAAATCTATGGACCAAGAGACCTTGACATCTTTTTTCACATCAATCACAACTTGGGCTTAATACTCCAAGGCTAGTTTAAGTCCATCCTTCCAAGTGAATTATGAAAATCATGGGTTCACTTTAATCAATCATTTCTTCTGCTTGGGCTTACTACTCCAAGGCTAGTTTAAGTCCATCATTCCAAGTGAATTATGAAACTAATGGGTTCACTTTAATCAATCATTTCATCCACACCTCAAGGTCTCGACAAAACCAAATTGTGCTTTGAAAGGTCATTAGTAGATGAGAGTACCCTCTTGGAGCTAGACTTTTCGAAGACTAATATCATTAGCCCTTGTCATAGCTTGGGCCACATCACCTTGCATTACATCCACATAGCATCCCACAATTCACAAGTCTCATTCCGAAAAGACATGGTTGTAAAAAGAAGAGAAAGGGAGTAGATCCTCCTAGTCATCCCTCATTCCAAACATTCTAAACATTCCTCCCAACACATCATCCAATCAACATCATCATAATCACATCCTACTCACCCTTTTTAATCACATCATTCTATCAAACTCATCCTAATCACCTCACCCCTAATCTAATCATATCCAAGTCATCCTTGTCACAACCCCAATCATCCTTGTCATCTAATATTGTCATTCCTCAACATCCTAATCATCTCTTTCATCCAATCCAATTCATCGTAATCATTATCCTAATCACATATCATTCATCCTAATCATTCCAAATCATCATTCATCTTAGTCAAGCACTTTTCAACATGTTCCTAATCCCACAAGATGACACACAATGATATGAAGACATGTGTCATTCCATGCCAATCCTAGAGAACAAGGTTCTAGTACCTCAAGCCTATTCACAATCCTATCCAAGTCCACCTTGATAGCAAGACAAAGAGCCTTTAAACTCTCATTCTACCTTTGACAAGGGAGACATAAGTCTACCTCATCCACCCTATAAATACCTTCTACCATGTAATCCTCCATCAAATCCACGTCATAAGTTCAAACATTACAAAACAAGCCTAAGGGGTTGTCCATATCCACCAATCCATTCAATCCCTTTGACCCTCCACCTAGTCAAAGTCCAAACCCTAATCCAACACCATCTATCCCTCTTATCCCTCCACCATTGGAACTTTCAACTCCTAATCCTAATCACAAGTCCACATCATCTACCCTCATTGTCCATCCACTATATTATCCTTCCACACATGCCCTTGCAAAGGATGTGATCCATTGGCTACTAGCTAGGGATAAACCCTCCCCATATCAAACACCCATTCATGAGCCTATCAAATAACCCTTGAACACCATGTCCATTCCTTCAATTCCACCATGTGGTCCACAACATATCAAACCTATCCAAGAGTCATTCACTTCCACTCAAAGTCACGAGCTATGTCAAGAGCATCATCCTAAGCATGAGGAAACATTACCCCCTCATCCAAATCAAGATCAAACCCCTTCCATTCCACCTATCCATAACACATTTTATCCTTTCCATGATCGAGCTCACATTTATGATCATGATCCCACTTACGATCAAGAAGGCCATGATGATCCTCTTAGCCTACTTTATGCATTCTATGGTCAAGAGCTTATCACCTCAACCATCCATCCTCTAACTAGTCCAATCCATGATCCAACCAATTCCACTTGTCATGATGAGACATGTGCCTCCCAAGAACACATAGACATAGAAGATCAAACAACTAAGTTGGATCTTAGTGAACACAATGATAATCAAGCTCCTAATGATCCTTCCACCTCCACCACCAACTCCATTGCAAGTCCACCCTCATATCCACTTGGTCTATCTGCCTTCATTCATGAATGCTCCTCTTTGGGACAGCAGCAACCATTATCCACCTCACCTCCTTCATTGAATAATGAACTCGTGTCTAGTGTCCAAACCACACCTAGTCCCATCATCCATCGCATGCTCAAAAACATGAATTACCAAGGTAAAGGCCTAGGCCTTCACAAACAAGGTATTTTGGAGCCTATACATGTCAATTTCCCTCCTCACTCATATGGCCTTGATATTCACCCCAAGGTCAACAATATAAAGATGTTGCTACCACCTCAATTTATCCTAAGTCCATCACTTTCTGTCGCACTTGCTATCATATACCCAAGACATATGTTGCCATTCCACTTCCTTTATCCTACAAATGTCAACAACATGTGACCATACACCTCCCTTCATCCAATTTACCTCCGCTACTTCCAACCCCTAATTTCCCAACATCCACTTTTCCACCATTGCTTCCAACACCTAAGATCCCAATCATTCATAAATACCCTAAATATCCTATTCATGACCAACAAATGCACACATTGTGTAAACATAAAGCTTCCACTCATTCCACCTGCCACATGGGATTCAAAAATAAACATTTGGATGCCAACACTCATAAAGCCAAAAATCCTAAGGTTCCTAATGCCTTAGGGTACAAATGCAAAGAGCCAAAACAAGGTACATTCAAAAAGCTATCCAAACCCATACCTTCACAAGCAAAGTTCAAAAGTAAAATGGTATGGGTCCCTAAACAAAAAGCAATTAAGTCACATGAGAAATGTACCTCTCAAAAATCCCAACCATCCTCTTCCATCCATTCCATTTAAAAATATCAAATTCCTACATCCCACAAAAAAGGCAAAAATCATAAAAAATACTAAGTCCTAGTGGGTACCCAGATGCCTAAATCACCCATCTTCTAAACAAACATCACCATTGCTTCCTACACCCCCATCCAATCATAAGATTCCATGTTTATCATGGTGTGTGTAACCATTGGTCATGATCCCTTTCCATGCCTCCATCACCCCATCACTCATTCATTATCCTACACATTTCACTCATCCTATCCCTATGATCCATGCTTTTGCATAAACATTTCATCCATATTCCTTTCATAAGTCCTACATAATCCACATCATAATCCACTATCCACCTAATCCATCCCACTTCCATGCAATCCCTACCAACATCAATGAGCATAATGACATTTGACATGGTCCATGCAATGACACCGATCTCTAATGGGACTATCACCTTTCATGGCACTAGACACTTGAGTCCCACCTATCCATACACACCTTCTCCCATTCAAAAAGTCAAAAAAGCAAAAAAAGTCAAAAGAAAAAAAAAGAGAGTAAAGATAAATCCCTTCGTCCAATGGTGAAAACCTGGTAAACAGGCGCCTTGGATAAGTACCATGATGAAAATCTGGCAAACATGCATCATGTTTAAGTTGATCTTCTATGTCACCTACACTTGGGGGCACATTGTCTCATCATACCCTTTCCATACCATTTTCTATCTTACCATCTTCAGCCATTTACCTATCCTTTTGAATCCATTTATCCTATCTTTCGTCTTTTAATCTTTGTAAAGAGTGGGGGCACAATGTTGACAAATGTTTCGGATGTCTCTTGATATACCACATCCCTTTCACACCAATCCTATCATCATCCTTCATCATAAGCTTTGTCATGTCAAATCCCAAGCATACTACCTACAATGTGGCACATTATTCTGATGCGACATAGTCCTTGAAGATCACATCCTTGCCCTCTTACACATACATCCATTCTATTCATTTTTGCCCACCTTTTCATCCAATCCCATCTGTTTATCCATCACCTTTGGTTTTCCCTTGTCATTGGTATCTAGCACAAAGGCTATTCAAATTTGTCAACCATTGACATTCCAAAAATACAAAAAAATCAAAACATGTCAAAATCCCAAAAAATCAAAATATTGTCAAAAATCCAAAAAAACCAAAACATCTTCAAAATCCAAAAAAATCACAACATTCCAAAAATACAAAAAAATCAAAACATGCCAAAATCCCAAAAATCAAAATATTGTCAAAAATCCAAAAAACCAAAACACCTTCAAAATCCAAAAAAAATGCAACATTCCAAAAATACAAAAAAATCACAACATTCCAAAAATCCAAAAACATTCAAATATTCCTCAAAATCCAAAAACATTCAAATAGTCTCAAAATCCAAAAAAATAAAAATATTCCTAAAAATCCCCAAAAAAATCAAATATCCTACAAAAATCCAAGCAATAAAATCAATTCATCATATCAATCCACCAAATCATTCAATTCGTCAACCAAATCACTCAATTCTCTCGATCAATCCATCAAATCAATCAATTCATTTCAAGTCAAATCACTTCTTTAAATCAATCTAATCAATCACATCATCACATCATTCAAATCCATTCTTCAAATTATCCACAGTCTGCATGGTCAAACTATGACACCTCTAAGCTTTCATGTAGGCAAAGACATCTTCGATGTGCCCCCGAGGCATTAGGTCAGTCCCATAGGGCTTGTCCTCTCAACCATCACAATAAGTCATCCCTAGTGAGATGGACACCTTGATCAGGCTAAAGCAATCATCAAACAAGACAAGCTATCCAATTAGTCAAATCAATCAATCGCCTTGTGATAATCCTATGTCACTATCCTTATCAACCATCACATACATGGAATGGGGCATCATCGAAACCAAGATTATTTTCCTTATACGACATGCATTATTTATCAAACATCATCAATCAAATCCTGGTGTTGCTCGCATGGCCAACAACACTAGTGTCAATTAATCATCTCACTTGCCTTAGATAGGTAGGTGCATTGTCAAAATTAGACCAGGCATCTTATATGACATGCTTCTTTCCTAAAATCAGGCCTTCTTCAACCTATCACAATCAATCAAACACATATCACTTGGCAAAAGTTCCAATTGGCTATTGGTCTAGTCTGTCTTATTTCACTTGATTGTTTGTTTTGTAGTCTCGTTCTTATGCTTCTCAAGGAAGTCCCTAAGTGATGAAGAGAAGCGAGGATAGTGTGAGACCTTTTTTATTTGATTGTTATTTGTGGTTTGTCTTGGAAAAATGACTAGGGTAACTTGGTGCCTTGCGTGTGATCAGGATTCCATTGGGTGTGAATCAAAGACATCCTATGCATTGGAAAGAATAACTACTTCCTTGCATCAGGACTTGCACACCTCACAGTTATCTCATCACATGTTTCGACAAGGTACCATAGTTATTTAGTCTGAGTCGAGTATCCCTTATTTGTCACATGCCTATTTCACAAGGGACTACACTTTCCACCTTGGCCTTTGACATGCCATGGTGATTGTCATCCTTTTACATAATAAGTTCTATGATGATAAGCAGAATAAAATTGCAAGTGAGAATCTCAAAATTCTATTAAAGCAAGATCTCATTCCCATTCATCTAGCCAATCTTTTATTCCTCTAGGTCATCTCTCTTACATCTTCATTCCTCCACTTTTAGTGCAGCTTAATGTATCATTTATTTCTTCTATCCATTCTCTTATCTTTCTTCCTTCACCAATCACTTTCATTTCGAGAGCCTACCCATGTTTGTCCAACCCACCTATCCTCTCGAGGGAGCATCATCATCCTATCTTTCCATCATCCTATCTTTCCTCTATCCATTTCCTTAGCTTCTTTGAAATGATGTTACTCGACATCATCTCAAAGAGGGGCAAAATGTAGACACTGAAAAATGTCCTCATGTCGCAACTGTGACCGGACAATTTCTCCTTCCATTTCCATAATTCATCTAATTCAATTTCATCATTCTAATCATTTATCCATGTGTCTTCTATAATTAAATAATTAATCCTAACTGATTATTTGATTATTTATAATGTCCTGTTCACTTGATTTATTCAAACAAATAAATCATTCCCTTTCCTCAAATAAATTAAATAAAAGAACACCATTTATTTAATTTGAAAATCACATTTCCCACCTCATCATATTTGTAAATTTTAAATTCACTTTTGTCCTCTTGTGGTGAGGAAACCCTAACTCATCCTAACCCTCCATTTGGCCTTAAAGTCAACATGCAATCTAGTCCCTTCATTCAAATCATCTCTTCTATAAAACCGCTTATTTAGCCTCATTTTGACCCCTTATGCCCTTATGCTCTTAGAATTCTCTCTTAGCTGTAAACCCTACAAAATCTTGCTTAACACACACATAAGAGCTTTTCATGATTGTTGCATGAACTTGCAAATCTGAGAACACAATGCAAGATAAGGAGGACAATGAAGATAGGTCAATACTAGCTTAGATTTTACTTGTTTTCATGTTTGTTTGGTTGATTTTTGAGTTAGATTGCACTTCATTGCAGTTAGGATTTTGTAGTATTTTCATTTCTGCATGTTTGAAAATCTAAACCCTAACACACCTGCAAAAATGGCAACCCCACAAGTTGTTGACATTACTGAGAGAGCCCAACCAAAATTCAAAAAGCATCCATTCAAATCAACAGAGGTCAATCCAAATGGTGCATTTTCAGAAATTCCATTTGGTGTTATGCATGCGGAAGACATTAGGGCTTATATACATGTTCCCCTAGAAGAACATGGAGGTAGTCAACTCATAGATCTGTATCTAAAACATCTAAGTGACAATAAACTTGATCTGAAGGAAGAATTCAAGGTACTAGAAGAGAAGAAACTTATTCAGTATATAGATTTCCCAGTTTTTGCAAAAGATGAATGGGCCCCATATGTCTTAAGATTTATATGGATTAACTACACATTCAAGATTACCAAAGATACCATAAGGGTAGTCACATGATTGAACTCTACTGGTATAGTGCATGTATTAAAATCCCCAAAAAAATCAAATATCCTACAAAAATCCAAGCAATAAAATCAATTCATCATATCAATCCACCAAATCATTCAATTCGTCAACCAAATCACTCAATTCTCTCGATCAATCCATCAAATCAATCAATTCATTTCAAGTCAAATCACTTCTTTAAATCAATCTAATCAATCACATCATCACATCATTCAAATCCATTCTTCAAATTATCCACAGTCTGCATGGTCAAACTATGACACCTCTAAGCTTTCATGTAGGCAAAGACATCTTCGATGTGCCCCCGAGGCATTAGGTCAGTCCCATAGGGCTTGTCCTCTCAACCATCACAATAAGTCATCCCTAGTGAGATGGACACCTTGATCAGGCTAAAGCAATCATCAAACAAGACAAGCTATCCAATTAGTCAAATCAATCAATCGCCTTGTGATAATCCTATGTCACTATCCTTATCAACCATCACATACATGGAATGGGGCATCATCGAAACCAAGATTATTTTCCTTATACGACATGCATTATTTATCAAACATCATCAATCAAATCCTGGTGTTGCTCGCATGGCCAACAACACTAGTGTCAATTAATCATCTCACTTGCCTTAGATAGGTAGGTGCATTGTCAAAATTAGACCAGGCATCTTATATGACATGCTTCTTTCCTAAAATCAGGCCTTCTTCAACCTATCACAATCAATCAAACACATATCACTTGGCAAAAGTTCCAATTGGCTATTGGTCTAGTCTGTCTTATTTCACTTGATTGTTTGTTTTGTAGTCTCGTTCTTATGCTTCTCAAGGAAGTCCCTAAGTGATGAAGAGAAGCGAGGATAGTGTGAGACCTTTTTTATTTGATTGTTATTTGTGGTTTGTCTTGGAAAAATGACTAGGGTAACTTGGTGCCTTGCGTGTGATCAGGATTCCATTGGGTGTGAATCAAAGACATCCTATGCATTGGAAAGAATAACTACTTCCTTGCATCAGGACTTGCACACCTCACAGTTATCTCATCACATGTTTCGACAAGGTACCATAGTTATTTAGTCTGAGTCGAGTATCCCTTATTTGTCACATGCCTATTTCACAAGGGACTACACTTTCCACCTTGGCCTTTGACATGCCATGGTGATTGTCATCCTTTTACATAATAAGTTCTATGATGATAAGCAGAATAAAATTGCAAGTGAGAATCTCAAAATTCTATTAAAGCAAGATCTCATTCCCATTCATCTAGCCAATCTTTTATTCCTCTAGGTCATCTCTCTTACATCTTCATTCCTCCACTTTTAGTGCAGCTTAATGTATCATTTATTTCTTCTATCCATTCTCTTATCTTTCTTCCTTCACCAATCACTTTCATTTCGAGAGCCTACCCATGTTTGTCCAACCCACCTATCCTCTCGAGGGAGCATCATCATCCTATCTTTCCATCATCCTATCTTTCCTCTATCCATTTCCTTAGCTTCTTTGAAATGATGTTACTCGACATCATCTCAAAGAGGGGCAAAATGTAGACACTGAAAAATGTCCTCATGTCGCAACTGTGACCGGACAATTTCTCCTTCCATTTCCATAATTCATCTAATTCAATTTCATCATTCTAATCATTTATCCATGTGTCTTCTATAATTAAATAATTAATCCTAACTGATTATTTGATTATTTATAATGTCCTGTTCACTTGATTTATTCAAACAAATAAATCATTCCCTTTCCTCAAATAAATTAAATAAAAGAACACCATTTATTTAATTTGAAAATCACATTTCCCACCTCATCATATTTGTAAATTTTAAATTCACTTTTGTCCTCTTGTGGTGAGGAAACCCTAACTCATCCTAACCCTCCATTTGGCCTTAAAGTCAACATGCAATCTAGTCCCTTCATTCAAATCATCTCTTCTATAAAACCGCTTATTTAGCCTCATTTTGACCCCTTATGCCCTTATGCTCTTAGAATTCTCTCTTAGCTGTAAACCCTACAAAATCTTGCTTAACACACACATAAGAGCTTTTCATGATTGTTGCATGAACTTGCAAATCTGAGAACACAATGCAAGATAAGGAGGACAATGAAGATAGGTCAATACTAGCTTAGATTTTACTTGTTTTCATGTTTGTTTGGTTGATTTTTGAGTTAGATTGCACTTCATTGCAGTTAGGATTTTGTAGTATTTTCATTTCTGCATGTTTGAAAATCTAAACCCTAACACACCTGCAAAAATGGCAACCCCACAAGTTGTTGACATTACTGAGAGAGCCCAACCAAAATTCAAAAAGCATCCATTCAAATCAACAGAGGTCAATCCAAATGGTGCATTTTCAGAAATTCCATTTGGTGTTATGCATGCGGAAGACATTAGGGCTTATATACATGTTCCCCTAGAAGAACATGGAGGTAGTCAACTCATAGATCTGTATCTAAAACATCTAAGTGACAATAAACTTGATCTGAAGGAAGAATTCAAGGTACTAGAAGAGAAGAAACTTATTCAGTATATAGATTTCCCAGTTTTTGCAAAAGATGAATGGGCCCCATATGTCTTAAGATTTATATGGATTAACTACACATTCAAGATTACCAAAGATACCATAAGGGTAGTCACATGATTGAACTCTACTGGTATAGTGCATGTATTAAAATCCCCAAAAAAATCAAATATCCTACAAAAATCCAAGCAATAAAATCAATTCATCATATCAATCCACCAAATCATTCAATTCGTCAACCAAATCACTCAATTCTCTCGATCAATCCATCAAATCAATCAATTCATTTCAAGTCAAATCACTTCTTTAAATCAATCTAATCAATCACATCATCACATCATTCAAATCCATTCTTCAAATTATCCACAGTCTGCATGGTCAAACTATGACACCTCTAAGCTTTCATGTAGGCAAAGACATCTTCGATGTGCCCCCGAGGCATTAGGTCAGTCCCATAGGGCTTGTCCTCTCAACCATCACAATAAGTCATCCCTAGTGAGATGGACACCTTGATCAGGCTAAAGCAATCATCAAACAAGACAAGCTATCCAATTAGTCAAATCAATCAATCGCCTTGTGATAATCCTATGTCACTATCCTTATCAACCATCACATACATGGAATGGGGCATCATCGAAACCAAGATTATTTTCCTTATACGACATGCATTATTTATCAAACATCATCAATCAAATCCTGGTGTTGCTCGCATGGCCAACAACACTAGTGTCAATTAATCATCTCACTTGCCTTAGATAGGTAGGTGCATTGTCAAAATTAGACCAGGCATCTTATATGACATGCTTCTTTCCTAAAATCAGGCCTTCTTCAACCTATCACAATCAATCAAACACATATCACTTGGCAAAAGTTCCAATTGGCTATTGGTCTAGTCTGTCTTATTTCACTTGATTGTTTGTTTTGTAGTCTCGTTCTTATGCTTCTCAAGGAAGTCCCTAAGTGATGAAGAGAAGCGAGGATAGTGTGAGACCTTTTTTATTTGATTGTTATTTGTGGTTTGTCTTGGAAAAATGACTAGGGTAACTTGGTGCCTTGCGTGTGATCAGGATTCCATTGGGTGTGAATCAAAGACATCCTATGCATTGGAAAGAATAACTACTTCCTTGCATCAGGACTTGCACACCTCACAGTTATCTCATCACATGTTTCGACAAGGTACCATAGTTATTTAGTCTGAGTCGAGTATCCCTTATTTGTCACATGCCTATTTCACAAGGGACTACACTTTCCACCTTGGCCTTTGACATGCCATGGTGATTGTCATCCTTTTACATAATAAGTTCTATGATGATAAGCAGAATAAAATTGCAAGTGAGAATCTCAAAATTCTATTAAAGCAAGATCTCATTCCCATTCATCTAGCCAATCTTTTATTCCTCTAGGTCATCTCTCTTACATCTTCATTCCTCCACTTTTAGTGCAGCTTAATGTATCATTTATTTCTTCTATCCATTCTCTTATCTTTCTTCCTTCACCAATCACTTTCATTTCGAGAGCCTACCCATGTTTGTCCAACCCACCTATCCTCTCGAGGGAGCATCATCATCCTATCTTTCCATCATCCTATCTTTCCTCTATCCATTTCCTTAGCTTCTTTGAAATGATGTTACTCGACATCATCTCAAAGAGGGGCAAAATGTAGACACTGAAAAATGTCCTCATGTCGCAACTGTGACCGGACAATTTCTCCTTCCATTTCCATAATTCATCTAATTCAATTTCATCATTCTAATCATTTATCCATGTGTCTTCTATAATTAAATAATTAATCCTAACTGATTATTTGATTATTTATAATGTCCTGTTCACTTGATTTATTCAAACAAATAAATCATTCCCTTTCCTCAAATAAATTAAATAAAAGAACACCATTTATTTAATTTGAAAATCACATTTCCCACCTCATCATATTTGTAAATTTTAAATTCACTTTTGTCCTCTTGTGGTGAGGAAACCCTAACTCATCCTAACCCTCCATTTGGCCTTAAAGTCAACATGCAATCTAGTCCCTTCATTCAAATCATCTCTTCTATAAAACCGCTTATTTAGCCTCATTTTGACCCCTTATGCCCTTATGCTCTTAGAATTCTCTCTTAGCTGTAAACCCTACAAAATCTTGCTTAACACACACATAAGAGCTTTTCATGATTGTTGCATGAACTTGCAAATCTGAGAACACAATGCAAGATAAGGAGGACAATGAAGATAGGTCAATACTAGCTTAGATTTTACTTGTTTTCATGTTTGTTTGGTTGATTTTTGAGTTAGATTGCACTTCATTGCAGTTAGGATTTTGTAGTATTTTCATTTCTGCATGTTTGAAAATCTAAACCCTAACACACCTGCAAAAATGGCAACCCCACAAGTTGTTGACATTACTGAGAGAGCCCAACCAAAATTCAAAAAGCATCCATTCAAATCAACAGAGGTCAATCCAAATGGTGCATTTTCAGAAATTCCATTTGGTGTTATGCATGCGGAAGACATTAGGGCTTATATACATGTTCCCCTAGAAGAACATGGAGGTAGTCAACTCATAGATCTGTATCTAAAACATCTAAGTGACAATAAACTTGATCTGAAGGAAGAATTCAAGGTACTAGAAGAGAAGAAACTTATTCAGTATATAGATTTCCCAGTTTTTGCAAAAGATGAATGGGCCCCATATGTCTTAAGATTTATATGGATTAACTACACATTCAAGATTACCAAAGATACCATAAGGGTAGTCACATGATTGAACTCTACTGGTATAGTGCATGTATTAAAATCCCCAAAAAAATCAAATATCCTACAAAAATCCAAGCAATAAAATCAATTCATCATATCAATCCACCAAATCATTCAATTCGTCAACCAAATCACTCAATTCTCTCGATCAATCCATCAAATCAATCAATTCATTTCAAGTCAAATCACTTCTTTAAATCAATCTAATCAATCACATCATCACATCATTCAAATCCATTCTTCAAATTATCCACAGTCTGCATGGTCAAACTATGACACCTCTAAGCTTTCATGTAGGCAAAGACATCTTCGATGTGCCCCCGAGGCATTAGGTCAGTCCCATAGGGCTTGTCCTCTCAACCATCACAATAAGTCATCCCTAGTGAGATGGACACCTTGATCAGGCTAAAGCAATCATCAAACAAGACAAGCTATCCAATTAGTCAAATCAATCAATCGCCTTGTGATAATCCTATGTCACTATCCTTATCAACCATCACATACATGGAATGGGGCATCATCGAAACCAAGATTATTTTCCTTATACGACATGCATTATTTATCAAACATCATCAATCAAATCCTGGTGTTGCTCGCATGGCCAACAACACTAGTGTCAATTAATCATCTCACTTGCCTTAGATAGGTAGGTGCATTGTCAAAATTAGACCAGGCATCTTATATGACATGCTTCTTTCCTAAAATCAGGCCTTCTTCAACCTATCACAATCAATCAAACACATATCACTTGGCAAAAGTTCCAATTGGCTATTGGTCTAGTCTGTCTTATTTCACTTGATTGTTTGTTTTGTAGTCTCGTTCTTATGCTTCTCAAGGAAGTCCCTAAGTGATGAAGAGAAGCGAGGATAGTGTGAGACCTTTTTTATTTGATTGTTATTTGTGGTTTGTCTTGGAAAAATGACTAGGGTAACTTGGTGCCTTGCGTGTGATCAGGATTCCATTGGGTGTGAATCAAAGACATCCTATGCATTGGAAAGAATAACTACTTCCTTGCATCAGGACTTGCACACCTCACAGTTATCTCATCACATGTTTCGACAAGGTACCATAGTTATTTAGTCTGAGTCGAGTATCCCTTATTTGTCACATGCCTATTTCACAAGGGACTACACTTTCCACCTTGGCCTTTGACATGCCATGGTGATTGTCATCCTTTTACATAATAAGTTCTATGATGATAAGCAGAATAAAATTGCAAGTGAGAATCTCAAAATTCTATTAAAGCAAGATCTCATTCCCATTCATCTAGCCAATCTTTTATTCCTCTAGGTCATCTCTCTTACATCTTCATTCCTCCACTTTTAGTGCAGCTTAATGTATCATTTATTTCTTCTATCCATTCTCTTATCTTTCTTCCTTCACCAATCACTTTCATTTCGAGAGCCTACCCATGTTTGTCCAACCCACCTATCCTCTCGAGGGAGCATCATCATCCTATCTTTCCATCATCCTATCTTTCCTCTATCCATTTCCTTAGCTTCTTTGAAATGATGTTACTCGACATCATCTCAAAGAGGGGCAAAATGTAGACACTGAAAAATGTCCTCATGTCGCAACTGTGACCGGACAATTTCTCCTTCCATTTCCATAATTCATCTAATTCAATTTCATCATTCTAATCATTTATCCATGTGTCTTCTATAATTAAATAATTAATCCTAACTGATTATTTGATTATTTATAATGTCCTGTTCACTTGATTTATTCAAACAAATAAATCATTCCCTTTCCTCAAATAAATTAAATAAAAGAACACCATTTATTTAATTTGAAAATCACATTTCCCACCTCATCATATTTGTAAATTTTAAATTCACTTTTGTCCTCTTGTGGTGAGGAAACCCTAACTCATCCTAACCCTCCATTTGGCCTTAAAGTCAACATGCAATCTAGTCCCTTCATTCAAATCATCTCTTCTATAAAACCGCTTATTTAGCCTCATTTTGACCCCTTATGCCCTTATGCTCTTAGAATTCTCTCTTAGCTGTAAACCCTACAAAATCTTGCTTAACACACACATAAGAGCTTTTCATGATTGTTGCATGAACTTGCAAATCTGAGAACACAATGCAAGATAAGGAGGACAATGAAGATAGGTCAATACTAGCTTAGATTTTACTTGTTTTCATGTTTGTTTGGTTGATTTTTGAGTTAGATTGCACTTCATTGCAGTTAGGATTTTGTAGTATTTTCATTTCTGCATGTTTGAAAATCTAAACCCTAACACACCTGCAAAAATGGCAACCCCACAAGTTGTTGACATTACTGAGAGAGCCCAACCAAAATTCAAAAAGCATCCATTCAAATCAACAGAGGTCAATCCAAATGGTGCATTTTCAGAAATTCCATTTGGTGTTATGCATGCGGAAGACATTAGGGCTTATATACATGTTCCCCTAGAAGAACATGGAGGTAGTCAACTCATAGATCTGTATCTAAAACATCTAAGTGACAATAAACTTGATCTGAAGGAAGAATTCAAGGTACTAGAAGAGAAGAAACTTATTCAGTATATAGATTTCCCAGTTTTTGCAAAAGATGAATGGGCCCCATATGTCTTAAGATTTATATGGATTAACTACACATTCAAGATTACCAAAGATACCATAAGGGTAGTCACATGATTGAACTCTACTGGTATAGTGCATGTATTAAAATCCCCAAAAAAATCAAATATCCTACAAAAATCCAAGCAATAAAATCAATTCATCATATCAATCCACCAAATCATTCAATTCGTCAACCAAATCACTCAATTCTCTCGATCAATCCATCAAATCAATCAATTCATTTCAAGTCAAATCACTTCTTTAAATCAATCTAATCAATCACATCATCACATCATTCAAATCCATTCTTCAAATTATCCACAGTCTGCATGGTCAAACTATGACACCTCTAAGCTTTCATGTAGGCAAAGACATCTTCGATGTGCCCCCGAGGCATTAGGTCAGTCCCATAGGGCTTGTCCTCTCAACCATCACAATAAGTCATCCCTAGTGAGATGGACACCTTGATCAGGCTAAAGCAATCATCAAACAAGACAAGCTATCCAATTAGTCAAATCAATCAATCGCCTTGTGATAATCCTATGTCACTATCCTTATCAACCATCACATACATGGAATGGGGCATCATCGAAACCAAGATTATTTTCCTTATACGACATGCATTATTTATCAAACATCATCAATCAAATCCTGGTGTTGCTCGCATGGCCAACAACACTAGTGTCAATTAATCATCTCACTTGCCTTAGATAGGTAGGTGCATTGTCAAAATTAGACCAGGCATCTTATATGACATGCTTCTTTCCTAAAATCAGGCCTTCTTCAACCTATCACAATCAATCAAACACATATCACTTGGCAAAAGTTCCAATTGGCTATTGGTCTAGTCTGTCTTATTTCACTTGATTGTTTGTTTTGTAGTCTCGTTCTTATGCTTCTCAAGGAAGTCCCTAAGTGATGAAGAGAAGCGAGGATAGTGTGAGACCTTTTTTATTTGATTGTTATTTGTGGTTTGTCTTGGAAAAATGACTAGGGTAACTTGGTGCCTTGCGTGTGATCAGGATTCCATTGGGTGTGAATCAAAGACATCCTATGCATTGGAAAGAATAACTACTTCCTTGCATCAGGACTTGCACACCTCACAGTTATCTCATCACATGTTTCGACAAGGTACCATAGTTATTTAGTCTGAGTCGAGTATCCCTTATTTGTCACATGCCTATTTCACAAGGGACTACACTTTCCACCTTGGCCTTTGACATGCCATGGTGATTGTCATCCTTTTACATAATAAGTTCTATGATGATAAGCAGAATAAAATTGCAAGTGAGAATCTCAAAATTCTATTAAAGCAAGATCTCATTCCCATTCATCTAGCCAATCTTTTATTCCTCTAGGTCATCTCTCTTACATCTTCATTCCTCCACTTTTAGTGCAGCTTAATGTATCATTTATTTCTTCTATCCATTCTCTTATCTTTCTTCCTTCACCAATCACTTTCATTTCGAGAGCCTACCCATGTTTGTCCAACCCACCTATCCTCTCGAGGGAGCATCATCATCCTATCTTTCCATCATCCTATCTTTCCTCTATCCATTTCCTTAGCTTCTTTGAAATGATGTTACTCGACATCATCTCAAAGAGGGGCAAAATGTAGACACTGAAAAATGTCCTCATGTCGCAACTGTGACCGGACAATTTCTCCTTCCATTTCCATAATTCATCTAATTCAATTTCATCATTCTAATCATTTATCCATGTGTCTTCTATAATTAAATAATTAATCCTAACTGATTATTTGATTATTTATAATGTCCTGTTCACTTGATTTATTCAAACAAATAAATCATTCCCTTTCCTCAAATAAATTAAATAAAAGAACACCATTTATTTAATTTGAAAATCACATTTCCCACCTCATCATATTTGTAAATTTTAAATTCACTTTTGTCCTCTTGTGGTGAGGAAACCCTAACTCATCCTAACCCTCCATTTGGCCTTAAAGTCAACATGCAATCTAGTCCCTTCATTCAAATCATCTCTTCTATAAAACCGCTTATTTAGCCTCATTTTGACCCCTTATGCCCTTATGCTCTTAGAATTCTCTCTTAGCTGTAAACCCTACAAAATCTTGCTTAACACACACATAAGAGCTTTTCATGATTGTTGCATGAACTTGCAAATCTGAGAACACAATGCAAGATAAGGAGGACAATGAAGATAGGTCAATACTAGCTTAGATTTTACTTGTTTTCATGTTTGTTTGGTTGATTTTTGAGTTAGATTGCACTTCATTGCAGTTAGGATTTTGTAGTATTTTCATTTCTGCATGTTTGAAAATCTAAACCCTAACACACCTGCAAAAATGGCAACCCCACAAGTTGTTGACATTACTGAGAGAGCCCAACCAAAATTCAAAAAGCATCCATTCAAATCAACAGAGGTCAATCCAAATGGTGCATTTTCAGAAATTCCATTTGGTGTTATGCATGCGGAAGACATTAGGGCTTATATACATGTTCCCCTAGAAGAACATGGAGGTAGTCAACTCATAGATCTGTATCTAAAACATCTAAGTGACAATAAACTTGATCTGAAGGAAGAATTCAAGGTACTAGAAGAGAAGAAACTTATTCAGTATATAGATTTCCCAGTTTTTGCAAAAGATGAATGGGCCCCATATGTCTTAAGATTTATATGGATTAACTACACATTCAAGATTACCAAAGATACCATAAGGGTAGTCACATGATTGAACTCTACTGGTATAGTGCATGTATTAAAATCCCCAAAAAAATCAAATATCCTACAAAAATCCAAGCAATAAAATCAATTCATCATATCAATCCACCAAATCATTCAATTCGTCAACCAAATCACTCAATTCTCTCGATCAATCCATCAAATCAATCAATTCATTTCAAGTCAAATCACTTCTTTAAATCAATCTAATCAATCACATCATCACATCATTCAAATCCATTCTTCAAATTATCCACAGTCTGCATGGTCAAACTATGACACCTCTAAGCTTTCATGTAGGCAAAGACATCTTCGATGTGCCCCCGAGGCATTAGGTCAGTCCCATAGGGCTTGTCCTCTCAACCATCACAATAAGTCATCCCTAGTGAGATGGACACCTTGATCAGGCTAAAGCAATCATCAAACAAGACAAGCTATCCAATTAGTCAAATCAATCAATCGCCTTGTGATAATCCTATGTCACTATCCTTATCAACCATCACATACATGGAATGGGGCATCATCGAAACCAAGATTATTTTCCTTATACGACATGCATTATTTATCAAACATCATCAATCAAATCCTGGTGTTGCTCGCATGGCCAACAACACTAGTGTCAATTAATCATCTCACTTGCCTTAGATAGGTAGGTGCATTGTCAAAATTAGACCAGGCATCTTATATGACATGCTTCTTTCCTAAAATCAGGCCTTCTTCAACCTATCACAATCAATCAAACACATATCACTTGGCAAAAGTTCCAATTGGCTATTGGTCTAGTCTGTCTTATTTCACTTGATTGTTTGTTTTGTAGTCTCGTTCTTATGCTTCTCAAGGAAGTCCCTAAGTGATGAAGAGAAGCGAGGATAGTGTGAGACCTTTTTTATTTGATTGTTATTTGTGGTTTGTCTTGGAAAAATGACTAGGGTAACTTGGTGCCTTGCGTGTGATCAGGATTCCATTGGGTGTGAATCAAAGACATCCTATGCATTGGAAAGAATAACTACTTCCTTGCATCAGGACTTGCACACCTCACAGTTATCTCATCACATGTTTCGACAAGGTACCATAGTTATTTAGTCTGAGTCGAGTATCCCTTATTTGTCACATGCCTATTTCACAAGGGACTACACTTTCCACCTTGGCCTTTGACATGCCATGGTGATTGTCATCCTTTTACATAATAAGTTCTATGATGATAAGCAGAATAAAATTGCAAGTGAGAATCTCAAAATTCTATTAAAGCAAGATCTCATTCCCATTCATCTAGCCAATCTTTTATTCCTCTAGGTCATCTCTCTTACATCTTCATTCCTCCACTTTTAGTGCAGCTTAATGTATCATTTATTTCTTCTATCCATTCTCTTATCTTTCTTCCTTCACCAATCACTTTCATTTCGAGAGCCTACCCATGTTTGTCCAACCCACCTATCCTCTCGAGGGAGCATCATCATCCTATCTTTCCATCATCCTATCTTTCCTCTATCCATTTCCTTAGCTTCTTTGAAATGATGTTACTCGACATCATCTCAAAGAGGGGCAAAATGTAGACACTGAAAAATGTCCTCATGTCGCAACTGTGACCGGACAATTTCTCCTTCCATTTCCATAATTCATCTAATTCAATTTCATCATTCTAATCATTTATCCATGTGTCTTCTATAATTAAATAATTAATCCTAACTGATTATTTGATTATTTATAATGTCCTGTTCACTTGATTTATTCAAACAAATAAATCATTCCCTTTCCTCAAATAAATTAAATAAAAGAACACCATTTATTTAATTTGAAAATCACATTTCCCACCTCATCATATTTGTAAATTTTAAATTCACTTTTGTCCTCTTGTGGTGAGGAAACCCTAACTCATCCTAACCCTCCATTTGGCCTTAAAGTCAACATGCAATCTAGTCCCTTCATTCAAATCATCTCTTCTATAAAACCGCTTATTTAGCCTCATTTTGACCCCTTATGCCCTTATGCTCTTAGAATTCTCTCTTAGCTGTAAACCCTACAAAATCTTGCTTAACACACACATAAGAGCTTTTCATGATTGTTGCATGAACTTGCAAATCTGAGAACACAATGCAAGATAAGGAGGACAATGAAGATAGGTCAATACTAGCTTAGATTTTACTTGTTTTCATGTTTGTTTGGTTGATTTTTGAGTTAGATTGCACTTCATTGCAGTTAGGATTTTGTAGTATTTTCATTTCTGCATGTTTGAAAATCTAAACCCTAACACACCTGCAAAAATGGCAACCCCACAAGTTGTTGACATTACTGAGAGAGCCCAACCAAAATTCAAAAAGCATCCATTCAAATCAACAGAGGTCAATCCAAATGGTGCATTTTCAGAAATTCCATTTGGTGTTATGCATGCGGAAGACATTAGGGCTTATATACATGTTCCCCTAGAAGAACATGGAGGTAGTCAACTCATAGATCTGTATCTAAAACATCTAAGTGACAATAAACTTGATCTGAAGGAAGAATTCAAGGTACTAGAAGAGAAGAAACTTATTCAGTATATAGATTTCCCAGTTTTTGCAAAAGATGAATGGGCCCCATATGTCTTAAGATTTATATGGATTAACTACACATTCAAGATTACCAAAGATACCATAAGGGTAGTCACATGATTGAACTCTACTGGTATAGTGCATGTATTGAAGGTTGTGAAAAATGATACAGTAATGAAAACTACCAGAGCAAAATTTGACAAAAGGGCATTAATAATCAGTGACATTGAAGATCATGCAGTTAGATTTGCATGCATGGTAATCAGCTATAAGGTCTACTTCACAAACTAGGATAGCTCTATCTTTGGTATATCTATATTTACGACCTATCAAATGATTAAGGAAAATGCAAAATATGACCTATGTGAATTGCTCTTATAACAGTTAATGGAGAAATTGAAGAAACAAAAGAAAGAAAATACCCTTTCAAATTTGGTAAGTTGATTTTGTGCTTATTTTTCTACTTTATGCAAGAGTTACCAGGCATGAAGAATCATTTTTGGATAGGAGACAAACCTATTGCAGTACAAATTAGAAACCAGTTAAGTAGCATAGGAATTATTGATTCACAAAACTTAGCCCTATGGGGCTATTTCCAAAACTTCTAAAGGTTAATGCAATCTAAAGAAAGGATCCCTAGATCAGTTGTTGATAAATACAAGGAAACCATATGCTTCATTGTGACAAAAGACCAATTCTTAATGGAGGCCATTGAGCCTAGAACAATATGGGTTATGCCAATGGGCTATGAAGTAGATGGAGAAATACTAGAAAATTATGCCCAACATATGCTAAGCAAACTAAGAGACTCTAAAGAAGAAAGATTTGGGACATACGAGGAACTAAAAACAAAAATCCATGTTGAAGTGAGAAAACCAGAAATTTCAAAGAAGGCCCGAAAAATGGCAGAAGAATATGCACAAAGCAAAGGATTCACCAAAGAAAAAATATTAGCCACAAGAGCTAGAGCTGAGGCAAAAAGAGCAGCTAAAGAAAAGGTGAAGGAGGAAGAAAAGGAAGCTAATGAAGCTCCAGAAGTTCATGATGTGCAACAAAAGGCACAAGCAGAGAGGGCTACAAAAGAAAGGAAAGAAAATGAATCGGTCAAGGCTCCGAAAGAGCTTGAGGCAAAGGTAGAGGAACCTGTTGTAACAAGGAAGATGACAAGAGGTTCAGCCTCTACAACAACTACATCAAAAACCTCCGATTCGACCTCATCTGTTAGTGTAGAGGCACCCACCAAGAAGCCCACTAACAAAAGATTCAAAAGAAAGAAAATCAAAGGTCGTAGAATGTATGTCAGTATAGGAGTGGATGAGGAAGAGACAAAATTAGATGGAGAAGTGAAGAAGATGAAAATTGAGGCTACCAAATCTTCTGAGAGTAGCAAGAAGAAACCTACTAGAAAGGGTTGAACCAAGAAATGACTAGGGCAAGATGAGTCTCATACAGGAGAAACCACTATAAGTCTTGAGGATGTCCTAAAGGCCATCTGATGGCAATTTGAAACCCATAGCCCAACTATATGATGATTATAATGATGCAGATAAAAGGATCATTGAGAATGCTGTTGTCACATACTTAGATATATATAATAAAGCTCTAATTGAGATAATTGCTGATATCCTAGACAGTTTGGGAAGTATAATGTCTGCAAGAAAGGAAGTTGCCATGGCTAAGGATGTTGAACTCAGAGAGCATACACTGATAAAGTTATGTCCAGAGATCACACCAGAAGAAAAAGAAAAAAACCTCTAAAGTGATGCATAAAGAATTTAGAACAAAGAGGATGAACACTCTCATGTCAAATGACATTAAGAAGGTAGTAAAGGAAACTGAGGAAATCACTTTGAGAGTATTAAGGCAATATCATCTTCCAATTATACATGATAGAGAAGAAACAAATATTGGAGATGATACATCTATTCTGGAAGTGAACATAGATCAAGGATTAGACAAAAGTGATGAAGAGTCGAAGGAGAAGGAAGATCCAATCCCTTCTACTGGTTCGGATACTATTGTTAAGGATTAATACAAAATAAGTATTCCTCTAGAACAACAAGCTGATGATCAAACAAACAAAGAAAAGATTGAGGAACAAAACAAAGATGATGATCAAGAAGAGGAACAAGCTGAAGAGAACTCTACACCGGAACAAAAGAATGATGCAAATGATGCCATGGATTTAGATCCTCTGAAACAAAACCAAGAAGAAGAATTCTTTGGTATAGCAAGAGACACTGTGGAGTCTGTCAAGGAATTCTTGGTAAGAGAAAAACGAGTCTTGGATGAGCTTGAATTTTGTAGGGACCAATAAATTTGGACTTAATGTCTCCTGTACAAACATTCAAACTAGTGTCAATTGTTCAAGTAAAAGGACATGAAGAGATTATGAAAACACATATATAGGACAATGAGCTCATTGGTGCAGCATCTGATGTACTGGAGAAGTTGATGCCTGAATACCAGAAAGATTCATCATTATCATCAAATGATCAACTCAAAGGTATGATAAAATCAATTGGCACTTATTTTGAATATTTTGAAAAAGCCGCAGAGATAAAAGTCAGAAAAGAGTTTGATGAGATAAGATTAGCTGAATTGAAGACTATGTTAGCAAATGATAAAACTCTGTTAGACGATGGAATAAGAGGTAAACAGAGTGCCATTCAAGAAGCTTGTCACTTGTACAAATTATGTTTATCATAGTGGGAAGCCACATAAGAGTTAGAAGAAAAGATAAAGGATCTAAAACTATAGCTGACAAATATTTCTAAATCATTTGATCCAACAGTTGAGTCAGTAAGAAGCAAAGAGATACAAGTGATCAATATTCATAATGAATTAAGCAATCTGGTGAATAAGAAGGATCAAACGAAAAACATATTGTGACAATTGAGAGGACTAATAAGTCCTAAGCTAGACTCAATGTCTAACCTTGCAGCAGAAGCACTATAGGTAAATACACTAATTGATATACCTTCCGATGTACAAAAGGAGAAAAATTAGTTTTCCTAATAAATGGCCATATTCAAATTTTGGAAAATGCAAAGAAGAGTTGGGATGGAGAGTTGGCTCAAATCAAGAACATTTTCAATGACATTCTACAACCCACATCAAATTAAGTTACATATATAGGAGAGTATGACAATTTTTGCAGTTTTTGCAGTTTTTTGACACAATTTTGACTTCTGTACATACACCTTTGCCATTGATGTCAAAGGGGGAGAAGAAGACCAGTGAAAAATGGGCAAACACCTAAGGGGGAAAAGAAAAATAGAGTGCATATAGTAAGGGGGAGTAGACAAGCATTTTTCACGAAGTGTTGCTATCAATGCCAAAGAGGGAGATTGTTGTCAAGAGACACTACTATGAAGAATGAATGTTGTCATTGATGGAAACAAGGCAAAGGAATTCTACCAACATGGTAAAGAGACTTTACTCCGGAAGAATAAATGACTAAGTATAGGTAGTTTATAGTATACAAAGGAAGTGACAGTATTTGAGATGACATGCCTCCGTAGTAAAGACACTTGTATGCGGTTTAGGTATGTTGTTTATAGCTATCTATTGATCACATGTTCTAGTGTTCAAGTCCTGACTTCCTCTGGAAGTCATATGATGGAGTATCTAAGTCTAGGTTAATAGAGTTAAGATAGGAGTAGTACACAATACTAGAGTAAAAGGGTCTGCATTCCTCTGTTGTGGTATATTTTGGTTTGTCATTCTGAAGATATGCTAATTAGTCAATGATAAATGTTGGATAAGATTTTTAGAGTCTCATATTGGTGCAGTCACGGTAGGAGGGTTCACGGAATGAACTATCCAAACCATGCAACAAGAGTAAACATAATGGAAACAACTCAAAGAAATGGAACAAATGCAAATTCCATTATTTAGTACATCAAAGAATCCAAATACAATCTGGCCGGCAACATGCGGGCTTACAATTAGGGCTCATAGGCCTAATTACATACATGCACAAGATAAAGCTTTGAAGCTCCTCGCAGAAAATCAAAACTATCAATCTTTTAAATCATGAGAACTGATAACTTCTTTCCTAAGGATCTATTACATCAATATATATTATCTTTTGAACAATAGATTCCTCTACATTGGCCAAGGAAGGTCACAAACTCCAATGAAGAGCTATAACGTGTACACAGATAGGTCGGACCTAAATGCATGGAACACTTCCTCAAATGAATAGAATAATGTGCGAACCTTCAGGGAAGGTCATCCATGAACCAAAGATCATTGAATGATGTGTCATTAAGATCCACAAGTCAAGGAATGATCTACAAGCCTTCTCCTTCAACTGATTGTCCGAGACTGTCAGGATGCTCTACTCTGAGAAAATAGTTGATCTTCTGATGGTGATAACTTTCCAATAACTGATCTAAATGCTTTGAATTCTAGATATGATGTAGATGAATGAATATAGATGCTAAGTTTAGATCTGAAAGGTGTGAAATGCAACTGTGGCCAAATACTGGACCAAAAGCTAAAACTACGTTTGACTGAATTGCCTAAACTAAACTAGAAAATGCAAAGAAACAAACTAAACTACAAACAAACTGAAATGCAAATGTTTTTGGTTGATACAAGATTGCTCTTGAACCAGGGATGCTCCCACATCAGACATCCAGAGTTATTGAAAAAGTTAGTCCCTCACTTTGTTGGCACTAGGGGAGAACCAAGATGGTCCACCTCAGCCTGAGAAATCCAAGATGAGTCTGTTAGATTCAGGACAGACAACTAAGAGGGGGGGTGAATTAGTTGTCAAAACTTTCTTTCCAATTACACACTTAAAATCTTCTTAGTGATTTAGCAGCATATTAATAAATCAATCATGGAAACATAATCCATTCAATCAAGAGCAGAAAGACATCAACACATAAGACACCAAGATTTTGACGTGGAAAACCTAGTTAAGGGAAAAACCACGGGGTGATTAACCCAAGATTGTATTCTCTGTTGGAAGAATAGAAAGAACAAAATGACACATGCCAATTAGGGCTCACTACCTGAGCACACTACTCACAAGAGGCCCACTACCTACGAGAGACACACTGTCTACAAAAGAATAAGTATCACATACTTGAATTGGAAAATAACATCTTCACCATGAGTGAGTCGGTTCCATTTAAGCCCAATACTTCTACTCTGCCTTTCGCTCTCCTCCTTACTACCACACACTCATCTCCACATGACACCCTATGAAATAACTTCACAATTCCTTATTTATACAAGACAATGACTTAGGATTAATCATCTAAGTCGGCAAACAACAATAAGATCATCTACAGGATGTGTAACTCATCTGGTCGACCAATCTCAGGAAGAACACCTTCATCTAGAAGTAATTCAACAAATGCAAGCTTAAACTCCAATGCAGACCATCAACATGAACTGGACACAATCCAAAGACCTCCACAAGCTTTCCTGAATCACCAAGAACATCCACACATCATCTTCTTATTGAAATCCTTTTCTCCCTCATCCGGAACCTTAAGAACACAGTCTGTCATTACTATTACAAAGGGATAGATGCTTACAAACCTTCAAACCATGAACCAAATGAGTTGACACTTCTCAAGGACTTTCTAAACACTCCACCAAATCCATAGAACAAGATAATGCATTTCTGGATCTCACCAGACCTATCTTTATCACTCTGTCACCTCTGAACACCTGTCGAAACTGGTTTTACTTAAGCAGCCACAACTTCTTTAGATCTTCATGTGGACCTCTGAATATTTACTGGATCATCTTAAGACACATATCTACAAGTCCTTTAAACTGCATCCTTTGATCCTCATCTTAGCTTGGACTTTTACCTTAATATCTTCACTGTTCCTAATATGACCAATTTGCTCAATATCCTTAGCAAACGGATCATCCAATCCTTATCATTATTGCAATAGGAGTATGCTGACATCAATGAAAACACTAGTTAGGCCCATACTTGCAACAATCTCCCCCTTTGTCATTGATGGCAACATATGATGTGAAAAATTGTTTTGACCATCAAGACAAGAACTTCTCCTTACTATCACAACTCCCCCTATCAGCAACAACCATTCACATGTCTTCTTTTCCTTTCCTGCTCCCCCTTTGATCAACAACCACTTGTTTTTCACATGTCTTCTCTCCCCCTTTTGACATCAATGGCAAAGGGCACATACTTGCAATTACACCACTTCGGAGTCATACCAACTGCTCCCCCTGAGTAGTAGCTCCTAAACATCAATCCGAACCACAAGATATGACTGTGATATCCACCAGACTGATGCACATCAGTGCACCTTAGTTCATTACCGGAGGGGTAATAACCCTTAACTTCTTCTTGAGATATTCAAAAGTGTCCTTAGGTAGAGGTTTAGTAAAGATGTTTGCAATCTAATCCTTGGAAGGCACAAACTCCAATCTGACTTCATTGTTGTTCACTTGCTCTCTCAACAAGTAAAACTTGATGGATATATGTTTAGTCTTTGAATGCAACACCAGATTCTTAGATAAATTTATTGCACTTGAATTATCATAGAAGATTGTGATAGACTCCTCATACTCCACTCTCATGTCTCTTAGCATTTGTTTCATCCACAAAACTTGAGTGCAACTACCTGTTGCTACAATATATTCTGCTTTTATAGTGGACAGAGATATTGCCTCTTGTTTCTTGCTTATCCAAGAAACCAATCTCTTCCCTAAAAAGAATGCTCCACCACTGGTACTCTTCTAGTCATCCACATCTCCTACCCAATTAGCATATATATAGGCATGAAGAGAGAAATCATGATCTCTAGGGTACCATAGACCATACTCAACTGTCCCTTTTAGATATCTAAAAATCCTCTTGACTGCATGAGATTCTCTAGGATCAGCTTGGAATCTAGCAACAAGACCAACATCATTCATAATGTTAGGTCTAGTTTGAGTGAGATACAACAGTCCTCCAATCATTGACCTATACTTTTTCTGATCAGCCTTGGGAGAGTCATCTTCTTTGCTTAACTTACATTCGGTTGCCATGGGAGTATTCATTGGCTTTGAGTCTTCCATCCCAAATTTCTTCAACAATTCTTTCACATATTTAGTTTGAGAAATGAAGATTCCTTTCTTTGTTTGAGTGATATGTAGACCCAAGAAGAAATTCATTTCCCCACGCATGGACATCTCAAATTCACTTTTCATTTGATTTGCAAATGTTTTACACATACCATCTCTTCCTCCAAAAATGATATCATCAACAAACACTTCAAGAATCAAGATATTTTCATGATCAATTTTGAAATACAAATTACTGTCAGCAGTACCTTTGTTGAAACCAATCTTCAAAAGATGTTTATCCAATCTTTCATACTAGGCTCTTGGGGCTTGCTTTAGTCCATACAGTGCTTTCTTCAACTTGCAGACCATATCACCATGATCAGACAATTGAAATCCATCTGGTTACTCAATGTACACTTCTTCTTCCAAGTCACCATTTAGGAAGGCAGACTTGACATCCATCTGATACACTTTGAAATCCTTGAAGGCAGAAAATGCAAGAAATAATATGACTGCTTCAATTCTTGCCACCAGAGCAAAAGTTTCTTCAAAATCAACTCCTTCTATTTGAGAATAGCCCTTGTAGACTAATCTAGCTTTATTTCTGATTACTTCACCAACTTCATTCAGTGTGTTCCGGAAGACCCATTTGGTTCTAATCACATTCTTGTTTCTAGGTCTGGGAAGAAGATCCCAAGTATGATTTTTCTCAATTTGCATCATCTCTTCCTCCATTGTTTTAGTCCAGTTTTCCTCATTGCAAGCTACATCAATTGTCTTAGTTTCAATCTTTGAAATCATACAATACTCATCTGAATTTTGAGCAATTCTCCTTCTAGTTTGTACACCTTTGCTTTTGTCACCTATGATCTGATCTTTAGAGTGGTTCACTCTTACATACCTTAGAACTTTGGGAGTTTCATGCACTTCTAATTCTTGATTAGGCTCATTAAAACTCATCTCTTCTTCCTGATTTACTGGATCAGTTTGAATCTATTTTTTAGAAGAGGCTTGGGCTCCTTGAATCAGAACACCATTTTGATCATCTTCATCATATTCATAAAACCTTGAGGGTTTTTCAATTCCTTCATCAACCTTCACATTTGTACTTTCTATAATCTTTCTCAGTCTCTTGTTATAACACTGGTATGCTTTGCTTTGAGTAGAGTAACCCAAGAAAATTCCTTCATCACTTCTAGCATCAAACTTGCCTAGATCTTCATCTCTTTTAATGTAACACTTGCTACCAAAGACTCTGAAATACTTCACAGTAGGAGTGATGCCAAACCAAAGTTCATAAGGAGTCTTACCAGTATTGCTTCTAATTTGTACTCGATTGAGAGTATAGACTGCAGTGCTAACAGCTTCTCTCCAATAGATCTGAGGAACATTTGCTTCCATCATCATTGTCTTAGATGCTTCTTGGATGGTCCAGTTCTTTCTCTCAACTACTCCATTCTGCCATGGAGTCCTAGGAGCAGACAACTGTCTCTTTATTCCATGTTTCTCACAGAAATCTATGAACTCATCAGACGTGAATTCTCCACCTCTATCAGACCTCAGACATTTCAATTTTAATCCGGTTTCATTCTCTACCATAGCCCTGAATATTTTGAATTTCTCAAGAGCTTCTGATTTCTCTTTCAGAAAAGTTACCCACATCATCCAGGAATAGTCATCAATTAGTAACATGAAGTATCTATCACCTTGCACACTCCTGATTCTTGCCAGACCACAAAGATTAGTATGAACTAAGTCCAATAATCTGGTAGAAGATTGTTCCTTGCATTTAAATGAGACTCTGCTTTATTTTCCTAACTAACATTCTTTGCACAAACTATTCGTAGGTTTCACCAATTTTGGAAGATCTCTTACAGCCTGAGTATTGCTTATCTTGATGATATTATCAAAATTCACATGACACATTCTTCTATGCCACAACCAAGTCTGATCAATTTGAACAAATAAGTAACTTTTACTAGAACCAACTAAGTGGAAGATATTACCTTTAGTTTGAGTACCAGATGCAATCTCTGTTTTGAAACTTTCAAAGATTTTGCATTTTCTTTTCTTGAATCAGAGATCATAGCCTTTGTCCACCAACTGTCCAACACTGAGAAGATTATGCTTTAATCCTTGAACATACAGAACATTACCGGTTTTGTTCTTTCCATCAAAAGAAATAGTTCCTCTACCTCTGATTCTACCAGCAAAATTATCACCAAAATTTACCACTCCTCCTTCATAACTTTCCAAATCTATGAACTTACTTTTATCACCTGTCATATGGTCAGAGCATCCACTATCAATGACCCAATCATCCTTTTCTTCAACTTGTGCAGCCAGAGCTCTTTCTATAACTTTATGATTGACAAATTTAGAGAGCATTGGATCTTCTTCCTTGATGGAAATAAACACCCAATCACTTCCGGATTTGACTCCTGATTTTGATTCATCATCTGTTACTCCTTCATCATCATCATCTTCATGAACATAGTAGCAATTCTTTTGGAACCTTGATTTGTTAGGTTTTGGCCTTGAAAATCTTTTAGGACATCTTAAGGTGAAATGACCAATCTTATTGTAGTTAAAACATTTAAAAGGTAATTTCCCTTCATACTTACTAGATCCTCTTGGCAATCTTTTTGCAATAAGGGCTTCAAGCTGAGTAGTTTCTGCTTCCTCTTCTTCTAGGTCTTTTCTTGCTTTTTCATACCATGAGAGTTTCCTTGAAGAGTTCTATCTTGGATCAAACCTTTGTTTACCTTTCACAGAGGCATTGACTTTGAATGCATATTCAGTTTTAGGAGGGGCATCTCCAAACTTAGTCATTTCAAAAGAAGCCAATTTACCAACCAATTGATCTCTTGTGATGGTTGTATGGGCTCTGAATTCTTCAATGGCAGCAACCTTGATCTTATAAGAAGCAGGAAGGGATCTGAGAATTTTGCCAACAATCTCATCTTCATCCAAGACTCCACCAGCATTTCTAGTTCCACAAACAAGCTCATTTACTCTTGGCATAAAAGTAGTGATATTTTCATCTTCTCTCATCTCCAAATTTTCAAATTTTCCTTTCAGACTTTGTAACGTTGCACATTTAACATACTTGTCTCCTTCATGCAAAAGTTCCAGTTTTTCCCAAATCTCAAAAGTAGTTGGTAGGTCAACAACATTTGAAAGTTTTGAATCGGATAATGCGCTTAGAAGAGCTTCTATAGTCTACAAATTGTTTTCAGCATCTGTTATTTCAGTTGGGGATTTCGGGCCACCCTGTGGAGGAGTATACTTCATTGAAGCAATGTTCCAGTACTGCATTCCCATACATTTCAAGTGACATTTCATGCGACTTTTCCAAAGATTGAAATTGGTTCCGTATAACTTCAGACTATCCTTCTTGTAGGACAACATCCTAGATCTCCTTGAGTGGTTAAGCTCTTTTAGAGGAACTTGGCTTTGATACCAATTGTTAGATTCAGGACAGAGAACTAAGAGGGGGGGTGAATCAGTTGTCAAAACTTTCATTCCAATTACATACTTAAAATCTTCTTAGTGATTTAGTAGCATATCAATAAATCAATCATGGAAACATAATGCATTCAATCAAGAGCAGAAACACATCAACACATAAGACACCAAGATTTTGACGTGGAAAACCCGGTTAAGGGAAAAACCATGGGGTGATTAACCCAAGATTGTATTCTCTGTTAGAAGAATAGAAATAACTATTAGATTCAGGACAGACAACTGAGAGGGGGGTGAATCAGTTGTCAAAACTTTCTTTCCAATTACACAATTAAAATCTTCTTAGTGATTTAACAGCATATCAATAAATCAATCATGGAAACATCATGCATTCAATCAAGAGCAGAAACACATCAACACATAAGACATCAAGATTTTGATGTGGAAAACTTGGTTAAGGGAAAAACCACGGGGTGATTAACCCAAGATTGTATCCTCTGTTAGAAGAATAGAAAGAACAAAATGGCACATGCCAATTAGAGCTCACTGCCTACAAGAGACACACTATCTACAAAATCATAAGTATCACATACATGAACTGGAGAATAGCATCTTCACCATGCTTGAATTAGTTCCATTTAAGTCCAATACTTTTGCTCTGCCTTTCACTCTCCTCCTCGCTACAACACTCACATCTCCACAAGCCACACTTTGAAATGACTTTACAATCCCTTATTTATACAAGACATCAACTTAGGAATAATCATCTAAGTCAGAAAATAACTACAAGAACATCCACAGGATGTGTAACTCATCCAGTCGGCTAGTATCAAGAAGAACACCATCATCCATAAGTTATTCTTCAAGTACGAGCTCCAACTCCTATGTGGACCACCAACACAAGATGGACACAATCCAAGGACCTTCACAAGATTGACTGAATCACCAAAGACATCCACACTCATCTGCTTACTGAAATCCTTCTCTCCTTCATCTGGAACCTCAAGAACATAGTCTGTCATCATTGTCACAAAGGAATAGATGCTTCCAAACCTTCAAACCATGAACCAATCAATTTGACACTTCAAAAACACTTCCTAAATACTCCCTCAAATCCACAGAGCAGGATAATGCATTTCTGGATCTCACCAGACCTGTCTCCGTCACTCTGTCACCTCTGAACACCTGGTGGAACCAGTTTTACTTGAATGGCCACAACTTATTCAGATCTTCATGCGAACCTCTTAAATCTTCACTAGATCACCTAAAGACACATATCTACAAACCGTTTGAACCACATTCTCTGATCCCCATCCTATATTGGACTTTTACCTTAATGTCTTCACTGTTCTTCTTTGTTCCTGATTAAGACTAATTTTCTCAATATCCTCAACACACAGCTCTTCCAATCCTTATCATTAATGCAACAGGAGTATGTTGACATTAATGACAACACCGGTTAGGCCCATACTTGCAACAATCTCCACCTTTGTCATTGATGGCAACTTATGATGTGAAAATCTATTTGGAACATCAAGACAAGAACTTTTTCTTACTGACACAACTCCCCCTATCAACAACAACTATTCACATGTCTTCTCTTCCTTTACTACTCCCCCTTTGATCAGCCACCACTTTTTTTTCACATGTCTTCTCCCCCCCTTTGACATCAATGGCAAAGGGCACATACTTGCAACTTCAACACTTCATACTAGCAGCTCCCCCTGAGTAGCAGCTCCCCAACATCAGTCTAGACCATAAGATATGACCGTGATATCCATCAGACTGATGCACATCAGTGCACCTTAGTTCATCACCGGAGGGGCAATAACCCCTAACTTCTCCCTGAGATATTCAAAAGAGTCCTTAGGTAGAGGTTTAGTAAAGATGTCTGCAATCTGATCCTTGGAAGGCACAAACTCCAATCTGACTTAGTTCATGTTCACTTGCTCTCTCAAAAATTAAAACTTGATGGATATATGTTTAGTCTTTGAGTGCAACACCAGATTCTTAGATATATTTATTGCACTTGAATTATCATAGAAGATTGTGATAGGCTCCTCATACTCCACTCTGATGTCTCTTAGCATCTGCTTCATCCATAAAACTTGAGTGCATCTACCTACTGCTTCAATATATTCTACTTCTGTAGTGGACAGAGATATTGCCTCTTGTTTCTTGCTCAGCCAAGAAACCAATCTCTTCCCCAAAAAGAATGCTCCACCACTGGTACTATTCTGGTCATCCACATCTCCTACCTAATCAGCATCTATATATGCATGAAGAGAGAAATCATGATCTCTAGGATACCATAGACCATACTCAACTGTCCCTTTTAGATATCTAAAAATCTTCTTGATTGCCATGACATGAGATTCTCTAGGATTAACTTGGAATCTAGCAACAAGACCAACAACATTCATAATGTTAGGTCTAGTTTGAGTGAGATACAACAATCCTCCAATCATTGACCTATACTTTTTCTGATCAGCCTTGGGAGAGTCATCTTCTTTGTTCAACTTACATCTAGTTGCCATGGGAGTATTCATTGGCTTTGAGTCTTCCATCCCAAATTTCTTCAACAATTCTTTCACATATTTGGTCTGAGAAATGAAGATTCCTTTCTTTGTTTGAGTGATTTGTAGACCCAAGAAGAAATTCATTTCCCTAAGCATGGACATCTCAAATTCACTTTTCATTTGATTTGCAAAGGTTTTACACATACCATCTCTTCCTCCAAAATTGATATCATCAACAAACACTTCAAGAATCAAGATATTTTCATGATCAATTTTGAAATACAAATTACTGTCAGCAGTACCTTTGTTGAAACCAATCTTCAGAAGATGTTTATCCAATCTTTCATACCAGGCTCTTAGGGCTTGCTTCAGTCCATACAGTACTTTCTTCAACTTGTAGACCATATCACCATGATCAGACAATTGAAATCCATCCAGTTGCTCAATGTACACTTCTTCTTCCAAGTCACCATTCAGGAAGGCAGACTTGACATCCATCTGATACACTTTGAAATCCTTGAAGGTAGAAAATGCAAGAAATAATCTGACTACTTCAATTCTTTCCACCGAAGCAAACGTTTCTTCAAAATCAACTCCTTCTATTTGAGATTAGCCCTTGCAGACCAATTTGGCTTTATTTTTTATTACTTCACCAATTTCATTCAGTTTGTTCTGGAAGATCCATTTGGTTCTAATCACATTCTTGTTTCTAGGTCTGGGAACAAGATCCCAAGTATGATTTTTCTCAATTTGCATTAACTCTTCCTCCATTGTTTTAGTCTAGTTTTCATCATTGCAGGCTTCATCTATTGTCTTAGGTTCAATCTTTGAAATCAGACAATACTAATCTAAATTTTGAGCAATTCTCCTTCTAGTTTGTACACCTTTGCTTTTGTCACCTATGATCTGATCTTTGGAGTGGTTTAGTCTTACATACCTTGGAACTTTGGGAGTTTATTGCACTTTTGATTCTTGATCAAGCTCATTAAAACTCATCTCTTCTTCCTAAAAATTAGTTTGAATCAGTTTTTTAGAAGAGGCTTGGGCTCCTTGAATCAGAACACCATTCTGATCATCTTCATCATATTCATAAAACCTTGAGGTTTTTTAAATTCCTTCATCAACCTTCACATTTGTACTTTCTATAATCTTTCTCAGTCTCTTATTATAACACTGATATGCTTTTCTTTGAGTAGAGTAACCTAAGAATATTCCTTCATCACTTCTAGCGTCAAACTTGCCTAGATATTCATCTCTTTTAATGTAACACTTGCTACCAAAGAATCTAAAATACTTCACAGTAGGAGTGATGCCAAACCAAAGTTCATAAGAAGTCTTACCAATATTGCTTCTGATTTGTACTCTATTGAGAGTATAGAGTGCAGTGCTAATAGCTTCTCTCCAATAGATCTGAGGAACATTTGCTTCCATCATCATTTTCTTAGATGCTTCTTGGATGGTCCAGTTCTTTCTCTCAACTACTCCATTCTGCCGTGGAGTCCTAGGAGTAGACAACTGTCTCTTTATTCCATGTTTCTCACAAAAATCTATGAACTCATCAGACGTGAATTCTCCACCTCTATCAGACCTCAGACATTTCAATTTTAATCCGGTTTCATTCTCTACCATAGCCCTAAATATTTTGAATTTCTCAAGAGCTTCTGATTTCTCTTTCAGAAAAGTTACCCACATCATCTAGGAATAGTCATCAATTAGTAACATGAAGTATCTATCACCTTGTACACTCCTGATTCTTGCTGGACCACAAAGATCAGTATGAACTAAGTCCAATAATCCAGTAGAAGATTGTTCCTTGCTTTTAAATGAGACTGTGCTTTGTGTTCCCAACTGACATTCTTTGCATAAACTATTTGTAGGTTTCACCAATTTTGGAAGATCTCTTACAACCTGAGTATTGCTTATCTTGATGATATTATCAAAATTCACATGACACATTTATTTATGCCACAACCAACTCTGATCAACTTGAACAAATAAGCAACTTTTACCAGAACCAACTAAATGGAAGATATTACCTTTTGTTTGAGTACCGGATGTAATCTATGTTCTAGAACTTTCAAAGATTTTACATTTTCCATTCTTGAATCAGAGATCACAGCCTTTGTCCACCAACTGTCCAACACTGAGAAGATTGTGCTTTAATCCTTCAACATATAGAACATTACCAGTTTTGTTCTTTCCATCAAAAGCAATAGTTCCTCTATCTCTGATTCTACCAATAGAATTATTACCAAATTTTACCACTCCTCCTTCATACCTTTCCAAATCTATGAACTTACTTTTATCACCTGTCATATGGTGAGAGCATCCACTGTCAATGACCTAATCATCATTTTCTTCAACTTGTGCAGCCAGAGCTCTTTCTATAACTTTATGATTGACAGATTCAGAGAGCATTGGATCTTCTTCCTTGATGGCAATAAACACCCAATCACTTCTAGATTTGTTTCTTGATTCTGATTCATCATTTGTTACTCCTTTATCTTCATCATCTTCATGAACATAGTAGCAATTCTTTTGGAACCTTGATTTGTTAGGTTTTGGCCTTGAAAATATTTCTGGACATCTTGATGCAAAATGACCAATCTTATTACAATTAAAACATTTAAAAGGAAATTTCCCTTCATACTTACCGAATCCTCTTGGCAGTTTTTTTGCAATAAGGGCTTCAAGTTGGGTAGTTTCTATTTCCTCTTCTTCTAGGTCTTTTCTTGCTTTTTCATACCATGAGAGTTTCCTTGAAGAGTTTTCTCTCGAATCAAACCTTTGTTTACCATTCACAGAGGCACTAGCTTTGAATGTAGATTCAGTATTAGGAGGGGAATCTCCAAACTCGATCATTTCAAAAGCAGCCAATTTACCAGCCAATTGATCTCTTGTGACGGTTGTATGTGCTCTGAATTCTTCAATGGCAGCAACCTTGATCTTATAAGAAGCAGGAAGGGATTTGAGAATTTTTCCAATGATCTCATCTTCATCCAAGACTCCACCAGCATTTCTAATTCCACAAACAAGCTCATTTACTCTTGGCATAAAAGTAGTGATATTTTCATCTTCTCTCATCTTCAGATTTTTGAATTTTCCTTTTAGACTTTGTAACCTTGCACATTTGACATACTTGTCTTCTTCATGTAGAAGTTCCATTTTTTCCCAAATCTTAAAAGTAGTTGGTATGTCAACAACATTTGAAAGCTCTGAATCAAATAATGCGCTTAGAAGAGCTTCTATAGTCCACATATTATTTTTAGCATTTGTGATTTCAGTTGGGGATTTCAGACCACCCTATGGAGGAGTATACTTCGTTGAAGCCATGTTCTAGTACTGCATTCCCATACATTTCAAGTGACATTTGATACGACTTTTCCAAAGACTGAAATTGGTTCCATCAAACTTCAGGCTATCCTTCTTGTAGGATGACATCCTGGATCTCCTCAAGCGGTTAAGCTCTTTTAAAGGAACTTGGCTCTAATACCAATTGTTAGATTTAGGACAGACAACTGATAGGGGGTGAATCAGTTGTCAAAACTTTCTTTCCAATTACACACTTAAAATCTTCTTAGTGATTTAGTAGCATATCAATAAATCAATCATGGAAACATCATGCATTCAATAACGAGCAGAAACACATCAACACATAAGACACCATGATTTTGACGTGGAAAACCCAGTTATGGGAAAAACCACGGGGTGATTAACCGAAGATTGTATTCTCTATTAGAATAATAGAAAGAACAAAATAGCACATGCCAATTAGGGCTCATTGCCCAAGCACACTACTCACAAGAGGCTCACTGCCTACAAGAGACACACTGTCTACAAAATAATAAGTATCACATACATGAACTATAGAATAGCATCTTCACCATGCTTGAATCAGTTTCATTTAAGTCTAATACTTCTTCTCTACCTTTTTCTCTCCTTCTCGCTACCACACTCACATCTGCACAAGCCACACTTTGAAATGACTTTACAATCCCTTATTTATACAAGACATCGACTTAGGAATAATCATCTAAGTCAGCAAACAAATACAAGAACATCTGCAGGATGTGTAACTCATCTGGTCGGCCAGTCTCAAGAAGAACACCATCATCTAGAAGTTATTGTTCAAGTGCAAGCTCCAACTCCTATGTGGACCACCAACATGAGATGGACACGATCCAAGGACCTTCACAAGATTGACTGAATCACCAAAGACATCCACACTTCATCTGCTTACTGAAATCCTTCTCTCCTTCATTCGGAACCTCAAGAACATAGTCTGCCATCACTGTCAAAAAGGAATAAATGCTTCTGGACCTTCAAACCATGAACCAATTAATTTGAGACTTTAAAAAGACTTCCTAAATACTCCCTCAAATCCGCAGAGCAAGATAATGTATTTCTGGATCTCACCGGACCTATCTGTGTCACTTTGTCACCTATGAACACCTGCTGGAACCAGTTTTACTTGAACGGCCACAACTTCTTCAGATCTTCATGCAAACCTCTTAAATGTTCACTAGATCACATTAAGACACATATCTACAAACCCTTTGAACCGCATCCTCTGAGCCTCATTCTATCTTGGACTTTTACATTAATGTCGTCACTGTTCTTCTCTATTCCTGATTAAGACTAATTTTCTCAATATCCTCAGTACACAACTCTTCCAATCCTTATCATTAATGTAACAGGAGTATGTTGACATCAATGACAACACTGGTTAGGCCCATACTTGCAACAAGAACAAAATGGCACATGCCAATTAGGGCTGACTGCCCGAGCACACTGCTCACAAGAGGCCCACTACCTACAAGAGACACACTGTATACAAAAGAATAACTATCACATACTTAAACTAGAAAATAGCATCTTCACCATGCTTGAGTCAGTTCCATTTAAGCCCAATACTTCTACTTTGCCTTTCGCTCTCCTCCTTGCTACCACACACTCATCTCCACATGACACCCTATGAAATGACTTCACAATTCCTTATTTATACAAGACAATGACTTAGGAATAATCATCTAAGTTGGCAAACAACTCTAAGATCATCCGCAGGATGTGTAACTCATTCGGTCGACCAATCTCAGGAAGAACACCTTCATCTAGAAGTAATTCAACAAATGCGACCTTAAACTCTAATGCAGACCATCAACATGAAATGGACATGATCCAAAGAACTCCACAAGCTTGCCTGAATCACCAAGAACATCCACACTTCATCTTCTTACTAAAATCCTTTTCTCCTTCATCCGGAACCATAAGAACATAGTCTGTCATTATTGTTACAAAGGGATAGATGCTTACGGACCTTCAAACCATGAAGCAAATGAGTTGACACTTCTCAAGGACTTCCTAAACACTCCACCAAATCCACAAAATAGGGTAATGCATTTCCAAATCTCACTAGACCTATCTTTATCACTCTATCACCTCTGAACACCTATTGGAACTGGTGTTACTTGAGTGGTCACAACTTCTTCAGATCTTCATGCGGACCTCTAAAATCTTTATTGGATCATCTTAAGACACATATCTACAAACCCTTTAAACCGCATCCTCTGATCCTCATCTTATCTTGGAATTTTACCTTACTGTCTTCACTATTCTTCACTGTTCCTGATATGACCAATTTGCTCAATATCCTCAGCAAATGGATCATCCAATCCTTATCATTATTTCAACAGGAGTATGTTGACATCAATGACAACACTGGTTAGGACCATACTTGCAACAGATTCTTCTTCCAGTCTACCTTTCAACTTCACAAGATATTCTTTGTATAGTCTTCCTATAGTGTTGCGTCCAACTCTGCTATCCAAAATGTCTTCAATCTACTCTGGTGCTTGTTGTGGTAATTGCTTCTTCAAGTCTTCTTCTATGCTGTCACTGAACTCTGATTCATGATACTTATAAAGGTCTGCAATGTTGAAAATAGGTGATATACCTAATGTCTTCGGTAACTCCACTTTATATGCATTTCTTGAATCAAATTTTCTGAGTATCTTTCAAGGTCTAAACTTCTTCACCTTCAACTTGTTATAAGTCCCAACTGGAAATCTATCTTTTTTCAAGTACACCATTAATTCATCCCCCACTTTAAATTCTTATGTCTTCATTTTTCATCTGCCTTTTCCTTATACTTACTATTCATATTCTCTAAATACTTTTTCACCTAATTATGCATTATCTTCATATGATCTACAAATTCTTTTTCTTTTACACGTCTCTTTTCTTCTATACCAATGTCCCTCAATTCTGCAACTCCTCTAGGTGTTATTACGGTAACAATCTCAAAGGGTGTTTTTTCAGTACTCCTGTTTATTGAATTATTGTATGCAAACTCTTCTTGTGAAAGAATCAAATCCCAACTTCCAGTCTTTTCTCCAATCAAACATCTCAACAAGTTTCCCAAACTCCTATTCACTACCTCTGTCTGTCCATCAGTCTGTGGATGAAAAGTTGAACTGAACTTCAAATCTGTCTTCATCTTCTTCCAAAGTGTCTTCCAAAAGTATCCAACAAACTTTGTATCTCTGTCTGAAACTATACTCCTAGGTAATCCATGCAATCTTACAATCTCCTTGAAAAATAGGTCAGCTACATGCACTACATCAATTATCTTCTTACAAGGTAGCAAATGAGCCATCTTTGAAAATTTGTCAACCACTACAAATATTGAATCATGTCCTCTCTATGTCTTCGACAATCCCATTGCAAATTCCATGTTTATGTCTTCCCAAGGTCTCTCCGGTACTATCAAAGGTTTGTACAATCCTGTGTTCTGACTACTCCCTTTTGCAACTTGACAAATTCTACAACTTTGCACAAATCTCCTAACATCCTTAAGTATTTGAGGCCAAAAGTAGTTTTCACTCACCAAAGACACTATCTTATCAATGCCAAAATGTCATGTCAATCCACCACTATGCTTCTCCTTGATTAGATTATCCCTCATTGAACTTCTAGGTATGCACAACTGACTTCCTTTCAACAACATATCCTCTTGAATGAAATAGTCCAACCATTTACCCCTATCTATCACAACAGGTTCCTTACATGCTTTCCAAGGTTCTACAAAATCAATGTCTCCCTCATACATGTTCTTTAATTCATCAAAACCCAACACTTCAACTCTCATCTCTGTCAACAAGTTTCTTCTCCTACTCAATGCATCAACAACTTTATTTGATTTACCACTCCTATGCTTCAACACAAAAGTATAACTCTGCATGAACTCTACCCATCTCATATGTCTCTGATTCAACTTACCTTGACTGTTCAAATACTGCAAAGCTTCATGATCTGTATATAATACAAACTCCTTAGGCAACAATTGATATCTCCACTTCTTCAAGGCTTGAATTGTGGCATAGAACTCCTGATCTTAAACTGAATATCTTCTTGTCGCATCATTCAACTTCTCACTGAAATATGCTATAGGTCTTCCTTCTTGACTTAACACTGCTCCAATTATACTTCCACTTGCATCACAATCAACTTGAAATACTTTATTGAAATCCGGTAACACCAAAACAGGTTGCTCTATCACTTCCTGCTTCAACAACTCAAAACTTTTATCTGCTCTAGATGTCCACTTGAAATCTTTTCTATCACCTCTCATTGTCTCTATCATAGGGTTACAAATTGAACTGAAATTTCTGATGAACTTCTAGTAGAAACTAGCTAATCCATGAAATATCTAACCTCTCCAATGCTCTCCTATGTAGGCCATTCAACAATTTCTTTCACTTTTTATCAGGGTCCATCTTCAATCCTTCCGTAGAAATCACAAATCCCAAATATATCAACTCTTCTTCCATGAAACTACACTTCTTGATGTTTATCAACAATTTCTTTTCTCTTAGTCTGTGCAAAACTTGTCTAATATGCCACAAATGTTCCTCTTTTGTCTTACTAAAAATTAGAATATCATCCAAGTATACAATCATAAACTTACCCAAAAATTTCTTCAGAACTTCATTCATCAACCTCATGAAAGTACTCGGTGCATTTGTCAATCCAAAAGGCATCACTAACCGCTCATACAATCCTTCATTTGTCTTAAAGGTAGACTTCCATTCATCACCCTCTCTTATTTTGATCTAATGGTATCCACTTTTTAAATCTATCTTTGTGAAATATTTTGCTCCACTTAAACAATCCGTGATATCATCCATCCTAGGTAAAGGAAATCTATACTTAATTGTGATCTTGTTTATTGCTCTAGAATCAATACACATTCTCCATTCTCCATCCTTCTTTGGTTCTAACACTGTAGGTACTACACAAGGAATCAAGCTTTCTCTGATCAAACCTTTCCTCAACAACTCCTGTATTTGTCTATTCAATTCTTGATTCTCTACTGGTGTCATTCTATGTGCTGCTTTGTTAGGCAAACTTGCTCTCGGTATAAGATCCATGTGATGATTGATACTCCTTATAGGTGGCAATCCTTTAGGTACATTATCTAATATGATGTCTTCATACTCTGTCAACAACTCCCTAATCTCCTCTGATTGTGATTCTTCAGTTTCCTTTTTCAATGTTTCAGGCTTCTTAGAAATCAAGGCATAATACATATTCTCATGTCTCAAACCATCCAGAAATTTTCTTCCATCTACCAAATAGATTTTAGCATTCCCACATACTTCACTCTTAGGATCATCCTCCAAAGGAATCAAAGTAATTCTCTTTCCATTTGTTGTTATAGTATAAGTATTCTTTCTCCCATCATGTATAGCTTTTCTATCATACTGCCAATGTCTACCCAACAAGATATGACAAACATCCATAGACATAATATCACAAAACACTTCATCATGATAAGATCCAATATGAAATTTCACTAAACATTGTTCACTCACCAATACCTTATGATCACCTTGAATCCATGCTATCTGATAGGGCTTAGGGTGTTTCAATCTTTCTAACTTTAGCTTGGTCACCATCTCCTCTGAAACTAGGTTATCTAAACTACCACTATCAATTACAAATTTACAACAGTTACCTCTTGATTTGCATCTTGTCCTGAATAGACTCTTCCTCTGCAGTGGTTCCTCATCTGTCTCTATTTCAAATAGTGCTCTCCTCATCACCAGTGATTCTTCTTTCTCAGGTTTGCCAATTGAATTGGGTGATTCAATAGGTTCTTCTTCCACATAGGCTGCTCTTCCACTATTTTCTATCCTCTTACTTGTACTACCTTGATTACATTCAAATGCTCTATGTCCTTCACCTCCACACTTGAAACAAGTTCCTCTGAATGTTCTCTTATCAAATCCTCTTCCTTCTCTCCTATATTCTTCATTTCAGTATGCACTAGGATTTCCTCTCTGGTAAATTTTTTTGTCATCTCTCTGGTAAGCATTGTTATCTCTGTCATCCTTCTTAAAGGGGATATCAAACTTGTTCTGCTCCAGATATGATCTATCTCCACCAGAAAATGTCCTACCTCTCTTAAATTTACCTCCTCTGCCTCTGTCTCTGATCATGCCTTTTATTCATCTTCTCTTCAACTTTCAGGGCAAACTAATATGCTTCTTCTAAAGATGTCATCCTTACCAAACTTAGTTCCTCTTGAATGTTCAATCTCAGTCCATTGATATATCTAGCCACTTTCTCCTTTTTCACTTCACTATCCTATCCTTATGATCATTTTATGAAATTTTTCAATGTACTCCTTCACAAATTTCTCCTTTTGTCTCAGGTTTTTCAATCTCTTCAACAATTCCAACTCATAGTCAAGAGGTATAAACTGATTCTTCAATTTTTCAATCTCTTCAACCATATAGCAACATGTCCTTTCAATTTTGTCTCTGCAAATTTCACCTTCTCCGGATCTTCAATTTCTTCATACTCAAAGTATTCTTCCATGTCATTTATCTAGTCAATCAATTCTTCAGGGTTCAAATTACCAATATAATTCGGCACATCAACTCTAGGTCTCTTTCTAATCTTTGAAATAGCTCGCAACATCTTTACTTGATCTGATTCTTCTTCTTCATCACCTCCTAGGGTTTCACCAGTTTGTTCAATAGATTGAAATTCTTCTTCTTCATCACTTTCAACATTAGGTCTTGGTGTCAATCTTCTTCACCTATCTTCTTCAACAGTATCCAAACAAATTTGCATTATTTTCATCATCTCCATCATCTCATCAATTCTACCAGTCATTGTTCCAACAGCAGCAACTCTCTTCAGTGGCATTCTTCCTAGGATCAAGTGCAAACTACCTCAGGTTCGGTAATCGGGCTACAAGGTGACAACTACCTCACAATCGGCGATCGGTTGCAACACAAGTAACCTACCTTAGTTCAGGGATCCATCTACAAAAAGATCTTATAGAATTTCCTCGCCAACATCGCTCAATTCACTCCCAAAGATTCAAACTTTCGCTCTGATACCACTTGGTGCAGTCACGGTAGGAGGGTTCACAAAGTAAACTGTTCGGACTGTGCAGCAAGAGTAAACACAATGGAAACAACTCAAAGAAATGGAACAAATGTAGATTCAGTCATTTAGTATATCAAATAATCCAAATACAATTTGGTCAGCAACATGTGGGATTACAATTAGGGCTCGCAAGCCTAATTACATACATGCACAAGATAAAGCTTTGAAGCTCCTCGCAGAAAATCAAAACTATCAATCTTCTAAATTAAGATAACTTTATAACTACTTTCCTAAGGATCTATTACATCAATATATATCATCTCTAGAACAATAGATTCCTTTGTGTTGGCCAAGGAAGGTCACAAACTCCAATGAAGAGCTGTAACATGTACACACATAGGTCAGACCTAAATGCATATAACACTTCTTCAAATGAGTAGACTAATGTGTAGACCCTCGAGGAAGGTTGGCCACGAACCAAAGATCATTAAATGATGGCTCATTAAGATCTGCAAGTCAAGGAATGATCCACAAGACTTCTCCTTCAGCTGATTGTCTAAGACTATCAAGATGCTCTGCTTTGAGAAAACAGTTGATCTTTTGATGGAGATAACTTTCCGGTAACTAATCCAAATGCTCTAAATTTTGGATATGATGTAGATGAATGAATGTAGATGCTAAGTCTAGATCTGCAAGGTGTGAAATGCAACCGCGGCCAAATACTGGACCAAAAGATGAAACTGCTTCTGACTGAACTACTTGAATTGAACTGGAAAATGCAAAGAAACAAACTGAACTGCAAACAAACTGAAATGCAAATGTTTTTGGTTGATGCAAGATTGCTCTTGAACCAGGGATGCTCCTGCATCACATATGGTCCATTGTAGAAGTTACGATGTGACAGTTGAATTGGTCAAGTGTGTTCTTAAGGAACAAGCCGACAGGCATGATTAGATCCATATGCGGAGAATATATATTGTTTAAATAATCAATCTAAGTGGTTGAATGATTGGTGTTGACCTATATGAAGATTATTGTATATTTGTTTGAGTCCATATTGCTATATGTTTTACAAGATCAAGCCGACTAGGTACAATAGTTGTATGCATGTTTCATGTCTGGCATACCGACCTACTTTTGAGTTAAATCTTATTCCATATATATATATATATATATATATATATTGGATGGATTTTGGTGTTGAATGTGTGTGAGGAATAGAAGTAGTGTGAATTCGATGTGTGAGTGATTTTAAGTAGTTTGTAGAGCAAAAAAGGTTAATAAGGGCAGAAAATAGAGTATATGTAGTAGAGTAGAAAAATAGGGCAAACATTATGAAAACATTTGAGTCTGTATACTAAGCTACTAATGGAACTGCACTTTTGCATTTTATAGATGTATTTATAGCAGTCATTTCTTAGCTATGAGATAATCCCTTCTTCTATCTTCTCTTTTATATTTCTGGCAGTGAGCACTTCTAGGATAGTGAGTCCTTGGGCAGCAAGCCTTCATGTAGTTTGGTATTGTTATCATAATATATTGTGAGCTAACACTCATTGTGGTTTATCCCTTTTGGGTTTTCCACATAAAAATCTTGGTGTCTATGTTTTATGTCTTTATGGCTGCTATTCTCATGTCTATTCTGCTTTCATGTTATTAATTTTGGTAATTGGATTAATGAAGTGTTGAAGAAGTGGTTTTGTGGAATACTGATTCACCCCCCTCTCAGTATTCCTTATAATCAACAATGAGTGTGAGCCTTATCTCCTTTAATGGAATGCTAACCTTTGAAACATTCTTTTACAAGAAGAAAACCTTTTTCACTATAATTCTTGTTGTGCAAAAGTAAACAAATGCCTTCTTTTCGAATGGCTATTATTCTTATTTAAGAATATGAAATCAAGAGGGTCTCTTGAGATAGAACCTTTGTAAGGGAATTGACTCTAAGAGTCACTACAAGTACTACCATTGGCATTATGATCTGATTGTAATCCTTGAAATGAGGTAAACAAAGTAAACACTAACTCGGTCTGGTTAAGTGTTGGGAACATGATTGAACCTTTTTCTGCATGCAAGTGTGGGACAAAGTGACATGAAGTCACTAGTTTCCAGTTTCTTAAGCAATGAGAACCTTAAGAATGGGTTTTCAAGTCAGGAGTTGAATGTTGAAGGAATAGACTAAGACGTTTTGAACTTAACTATTCTAGATCGAGAAGGGTCAAATTATATTTACTGTAGGATATGATAGCTTATAAGTTGACTCAAGGTGGTGGACATATGACAATGTTCATTGCATAATGTACATGTATGTAAATCATTTTCCAAAGTAATGCATCCACCTTTGCATGCATTGTTGGTCCATAGTACTCCAGATGGCATAATGTCTCTAGTAGTGTCATACATAGTTAGAGTTGATCTATAGTTGTGTGACCAAGAGGCATTATGAAGGACACAACACTAGATACTCAGATGGCTAACCTAACAATTCCTTATATCTATACCTTCTATGAAGTGTAGGGCTACTTCCAGGTAGGAAGTTGTGTAGGGGACAACCAGTCTATGGTTGGAGGAAAAGCACGTGAATGATGCTCTCCTTCCCAAGCATGAGACAAGCTAAGGCTTATGAAGATAGATGTCAAGAGTTCTAGATGCAGTGCTATTTCATTATATGACTTGATAGTCATTATTATGTATAATTTGATATATGATGCCTTGAGCATAGCTTTATACATGCATAGTGAAGGTTATTCACTAATGAGATGTCATTGGATATTGTAATTATAAGTTTTGCTATATTTTGTTTTAGAATAACATGCTTAAATTTTGAAATGATAATGATTCATTCTTGTTTAACTATACTTTGGTAATTATGGTTTATCCTAACTCTTAGTTAAGATGAAAATTCATGTTTAATTTTTGGTCATTATGGAATGAGATTTTACATATGGTATCAGAGATACTAGGTTTAATACATGGACCTATGAGCTCACTAATTGGTGATTACTTTTTATCCAACATTAACAGATGCTAATGAATGGATGTTCTATGTAAGAATGGTAAGAATTAGAACAACACCCTGAAAGAAAGTAACAAAACATGGATGTTACCTACATCATCAAAAGGTCTTGAGGGAGTGAGCTGCAAGAATGAAAAGACTTGAACATATTGGCTGCTTAGTAGGAGCATGGTTGACTAATGAGGAGACCTTTGTTGATGCCATGAAATGCATTAAGCAGGAGTTAAGGAAAGTAGTTAGGATTGCTACTCCTATCTCTACTGATGCATCGACAGAGCCCTCTGCACCTAAAGCACTAGCTATGGAAAACAATCCTAAGGATTATGATGTACCTAAGGAGGTTTTGAAAGAGTATTTGCATGTACCTCCACCTCCTAAATCTGAAATGATAAACCTCAAAGTTGAGAAATGAACATAGGAAGCTATTCTAGATTGAAAATGACTTGCAATAGCAAGGTGTAAACAAAATTTTGTAATTTTGATGGATTATATGTAATCCAATGAAAACTATAGTGCAATTGAAATTTTTTGATAATCTTTCCTTTCTTGTTAAAGATTACATGAATGAGATATAGATTTGTATTATGAATTAATTCAATGACACGGAACAACCTAATCCACGATTAATCTACAAACTTTAGGAAGAAGTAGATTGTAACAAAGGTTCAGATAAGAACCAAGATGGGAGATAGATAGGATGAAAGGAAAACTTTAGGGTATGTACTTTGAAACTAAACTTGATCAGATTATTGCCTTGCTTCAAGACACAAGAGCAAGAGTAGGAACTCTTGAGCAAAAGGTTAGGGGTCGGCAAGGACCTAGGTGGGATGCCTATAATGGGGATTATGATGAGACACATCATAATGACACCACCCAATGTGAACACAAAGAAAATAACTCTGAGGCTAGACAAGAAGTGGATAGAAGGAGCCATATGGCTTTGGAACTATCCTAAGACATGAAAAAGGTTATCCCTCCTAAATTTGATGGATCTATAAGTAGAGATGCCGCAGAGGCATGGCTTATAGAAATAAAAAAGTATTTCAAAATTAGAAACTATAATGAGGTCACTAAAGTAGTATGGGGGGCATTCCAGATGGCAAGTAAAGCATCCACATGGTGGATGAACAAAAAGATGGAACTAGGCTTGAGGTCTACAAGCCTTACATGGGACAAGTTCGTGGAAATTTTTAGGAAAAGATGGTTGCCTCAGTTTCTCTATGATCAGAAGCTTATAGACTTTCAAAATATGAAATAGTCTAATTTGTCTATGAATGAATATTGGGAAAAGTTCACCCACTTTCTTAAGTGTGTCATAGTACCAATAGGATGAGAGATTCTGCATTCAAAATTTTATAATGGGATTAAATGCCAAGATTGGGGGTGAGGTTGATGTTCATGGTCCTACTACGATGGACCAGGTCTATGAAAAGGCTATCAAACAGGAACATAAATAGAAACTGAAAGTTATGTCAGCTTATAGAGAAAGGAACCAAAAGAGATACAATTAGGCCCAATCCTCACAATCCTCTAAGAAAAAGCAGAAGAAATAGGATTTTACTGAGAAAAATGATAAAGGGACCAAGCATAAGAAAACTAAGTCCAAAGGGGAGAAGAAGGGAAATAATCACTCCAAGAAGAATGGAGACAATTCTGGACATCCTCAGGAGAGGCGAGGACCAATGGGAGGGTACTACACATGTGACGGAGATAATTATGCCAACTAGTGTCCTAACAAGACACATGGAGCACTGTTGCAAGTATGGGCCTAACCGGTGTTGTCATTGATGTCAACATACTCCTGTTGCATTAATGACAAGGATTGGATGAGTTATGTGCTGAGGATATTGAGAAAATTAGTCTCAATTAAGAACAGTTAAGAACAGTGATATCATAAGGTAAAAAGTCCAAGACAGATTGAGGATCAGAGGATGCGGATTAAAGGGTTCAAAGATATGAATCATAAGATGTTGCAGTAGAGATTTCAGAGGTCCACATGAAGATATGAAGAAGTTGTGAATCACTCAAGTAGAACCAGTTCTAGTAGATGTTCAGAGGTGACAGAGTGTTATAGAAAGGTCTGGTGAGATCCGGAAATGCTTTGTCCTATTCTACAGATTTGAAGGAGTGTTTGGGAAGTCCTTATGATGTGTCAACTCTATTGGTTCATGTTTTAAATGTCGACAAGCATCTATTCCTTTGTGACAGTAATGGCAGACTATGTTCTTGAGGTTTTAGATGGAGAGAAGGATTTTAGTAAGTAGAGGAAGTGCGGATGTTCTTGGTGATTCAGGCAAGCTTATGGAGGTCCTTGGATCATGTTCAATTCGTATTGACGTTCCGCATTAGAGTTGTAGCCCAGAATTGAAGAAATGCTTCTGGATGAAGGTGTTCTTCCTTAGGCTAGCCGACCAGATGAGTTACTCAACTTACGGATGTTCTTGTGGATGATTGCCGACTTAGATGTTTGTTCCTAAGTTGATGTCGTGTATAAATAAGGGATTGCGAAGTCATTTCAAAGAGTGAGATGTGGAGATGAGTGTGTGGTAGCGAAGAGGAGAGTGAAAGGCAGAGTAGAAGTATTGAGCTTAATGGAACTGATTCAAGCATGGTGAAGATGCTATTCTCCAGTTCATGTATGTGATACTTATTTCTTTGTAGACAGTGTGTCTCTTGTAGGAAGTGAGCCTCTTGTGAGTAGTGTGCTCAGGCAGTGAGCCCTAATTGGCAGGTGCCATTTTGTTCTTTCTATTCTTCTAATAGAGAATACATTCTTGGGTTAATCACCCCGTGGTTTTTCCCTTAACTGGGTTTTCCACATCAAAATCTTGGTGTCTTATGTGTTGATGAGTTTCTACTTTTGATTTGAATCCATTATGTTTCATGTTTAATATACTGCTAATCACTAAGAGGATTTAAGTGTGTAAATTGGAGAATGTTTTGTAAAATTGATTCACCCCCCCTCTCAGTTGTGTGCCCTAAGTCTAAGAATTGGTATCAGAGCCAAGTTCCTCTAAAAGAAGCTTAACCGCTTGAGGAGATCCAGGATGTCGTCTTACAAGAAGGATAGTCTGAAGTTTGATGGAACCAAATTTGCTCTTTGGAAAGGTTGCATGAAATGTCACTTGCAGTGTATGGGATTGGCATACTGGTCCATGGTTACAAAAGCGTATGTACCTCCACAGGGTGGTCTGACAACCCTAAATGAAATCACAGATGCTGAAAACAATCTACGGACCAAAGAAGCTCTTCTAAGTGCAATATCTAATTCAGAGCTCTCAAATGTTATTGACCTACCAACTGCCTTTGAGATTTGGAATAAACTAGAATTTTTGCATGAATGAGACCAGTATGTTAAATGTGCAAGGTTACAGAGTCTAAAAGGGAAAATTGAAAAATTGAAGATGAGAGATGATGAAAATATAACCACTTTTATGCCAAGAGTGAATGAGCTGGTTTGTGGAATTAGAAATGTTGGTGGAGTCTTGGATGAAAATGAGATTGTTGGTAAAATTCTCATATCCCTTCCTGCTTCTTAGAAAATCAAGGCTGCTGCCATTGAAGAATTCAAAGCCCATACAACTGTCACAAGAGATCAATTGGCTGGAAAATTGGCTGCATTTGAAATGACAGAGTTTGGAGATGACCCCCCCAAGACTGAATCTGCATTCAAAGCCAGTGCCTCTGTTAAAGGTAAACAAAGGTTTGATCCGAGAGAGAATTCTTCAAGGAAATTGTCATGGTATGAAAAAGCAAGAAAAGATCTGGAAGAAGAAGAAGTAGAAATTTCTCAACTTGAAGCCCTTATTGCAAAGAGGCTGCCAAGAGGATCCAGTAAGTATGAAGGAAAATTACCTTTTAAGTGTTTTAACTGCAATAAGATTGGTCATTTTGCCTCAAGGTGTCTGGAAAGATTTTCAAGGCAAAAGCCTAACAAACCAAGGTTCCAAAAGAACTGTTACTATGTACATGAAGATGATGATAATGAAGGAGTAACAGATGATGAATCAGAGATAGGAAACAAATCCAGAAATGAATGGGTGTTCTTTGCCATCAAGGAAGAAGATCCAATGTTCTCTGTATCTGTCAATCTTAAGACTGTGGAAAGAGCTCTAGCTGCCCAAATTAAAGAAAAAGATGATTGGGTCATTGACAATGGATGCTCTCACCATATGACAGGTGAAAAAATAAGTTTGTAGATTTGGAAAGGTATGAAGGAGGAGTGGTAAAGTTTGGTGATAATTCTGCTGGTAGAATTAGAGGAAGAGGAACTATTTCTTTTGATGGAAGAAACAAAACTGGTAATGTACTGTATGTTGAAGGTTTGAAGCACAATCTTCTCAGTGTTGGACAATTAGTGGACAAAGGCTATGATCTTTGATTTAAGGATGGAAAATGCAAAATCTTTGAAAGATCTAGAACAGAGATTGCATCCGGTACTCAAACTAAAGGTAATATCTTCCACTTGGTTGGTATTGGTAAAAGCTGCTTATTTGTTCAAGTTGATCAAAGTTGGTTATGGCATAGAAGGATGTGTCATGTGAATTTTGATAATATCATCAAGATAAGCAATACTCAGGCTGTAAGAGATCTTCCAAAATTGGTAAAACCTACTAATAGCTTGTGCAAGGAATGTCAGTTGGGTAAGATGAGCAGAGTCTCATTCAAAAGCAAGGAACTATCCTCTACCAGATTATTGGACTTAGTTCACACTGATCTTTGTGGTCTGGCAAGAACCAGGAGTTTTCAAGGAGATAGATACTTCATGCTGCTAATTGAAGACTATTCCTGGATGATGTGGGTAACCTTTCTAAAGGAGAAATCAGAAGCTCTTGAGAAATTCAAAATATTCAAAGCTATGGTAGAGAATGAAACATGATTAAAGTTGAAATGTCTGAGGTCTGATAGAGGTGGAGAATTCACATCTGGTGAGTTCATAGAGTTCTATGAGAAACATGGAATTAAGAGACAACTTTCTGCTCCTAGGACTCCACAGCAGAATGGAGTAGTGGAGAGAAAGAACCAAACCATCCAGGAAGCATCTAGGACCATGATGATGGAAGCAAATGATCCTCAGATCTATTGGAGAGAAGCTGTCAGCACTGCAGTTTATACTCTCAATCAAGTTCAAATCAGAAGCAATACCGGTAAGACCCCTTATGAACTCTGGTTTGGCATTACTCCTACTATAAGATATTTTAGAGTCTTTGGTAGCAAAAGTTACATCAAAAGAGATGAATATCTAGGCAAGTTTGATGCTAGAAGTGATGAAGGAATATTCTTGGGTTACTCTACTCAAAGCAAAGCATACCGATGTTATAACAAGAGACTAAGAAAGATGATAGAAAGTACAAATGTGAAGATTGATGAGGGAATAGAGAAACCCTCAAGGTTCTATGAATATGATGAAGATGATCAGAATGGTGTTCTGGTTCAAGGAGTTCAAACCTCTTCTGAAAATCAGATTCAAACTGATCCGGTAAATCAGGAAGAAGAGATAGGTCTGAATGAGCCTGATCAAGAAGTAGAAGTGCAAGAAGCTCCCAAAGTTCCAAGGTATATAAGACTGAACCACTCTGAAGATCAGATTATAGGTGACAAAAACAAAGGTGTGCAAACTAGAAGGAAAATTTCTCAAAATTCAGATGAATATTGTCTGATTTCAAAGATTGAACCTAAGACAATAAATGAAGCCTACAATGATGAAAACTGGACCAAAGCAATGGAGGAAGAGTTGATGCAAATTGAGAAAAATCACACTTGGGATCTTGTTCCTAGACTTAGAAACAAGAATGTGATTGGAACCAAATGGGTCTTCCGGAACAAACTAAATGAAGTTGGTGCAGTAATCAGAAATAAAGCCAGATTGGTCTACAAGGGTTACTCTCAAATAGAAGGAATTGATTTTGAAGAAACTTTTGCTCCGGTGGCAAGAATTGAAGCAGTCAGATTATTCCTTGCCTTTGCTGCCTTCAAGGATTTCAAGGTATATTAGATGGATGTCAAGTCTACCTTTCTAAATGGTGACTTGGAAGAGGAAGTGTATATAGAGCAACCGGATGGATTTCAATTATCTGATCATGGTGATATGGTCTGCAAGTTGAAGAAGGCACTGTATGGATTAAAGCAAGCCCCAAGAGCCTGGTATGAAAGATTGGACAAGCATCTTTTGAAGATTGGTTTCAACAAAGGTACTCCTGACAGTAACTTATATTTCAAAATTGATCATGAAAACATCTTAATTGTTGAAGTATTTGTTGATGATATCATCTTTGGAGGAAGAGATAGTATGTGTAAAACTTTTGCAAATCAAATGAAAAGTGAATTTGAGATGTCTATGCTTGGTGAAATGAATTTCTTCTTGGGTCTGCAAATTACTCAAACAAAGAAAGGAATCTTCATTTCTCAGACCAAATATGTGAAAGAACTGTTGAAGAAATTTGAGATGGAAGATTCAAAGCCAATGAATACTCCCATGGCAACCAGATGTAAGTTGAGCAAAGATGATGACTCTCCTAAGGTAGACCACACAAAGTACAGATCAATGATTGGAGGATTGTTGTATCTCACTCAAACTAGACCAGATATTATGCAAGTTGTTGGTCTTTTTGCTAGATTCCAAGCTGATCCTAGAGAATCCCATGTCATGGCAATCAAGAGGATCTTTAGATATCTAAAAGGGATGATTGAGTATGGTCTGTGGTATCCTAGAGATCATGATTTCTCTCTTCATGCATATACATATGCTGATTAGGCAGGAGATGTGGATGACTGGAAGAGTACTAGTGGTGGAGCTTTCTTTTTGGGAAAGAGATTGGTTTCTTGGCTAAGCAAGAAACAAGAGGCAATATCCCTGTCTACAACTGAAGCAGAATATATAGCAGCAATAGGTAGTTGCACTCAAGTTTTGTGGATGAAGCAGATGCTAAGAGATATTCAAGTAGAGTATGAGGAGCCTATCACAATCTTCTGTGATAATTCAAGTGCAATAAATATTTCTAAGAATCCAGTGTTGCATTCTAAGACTAAGCATATATCTATCAAGTTTCACTTTCTGAGAGAGCAAGTGAATAAGGATGAAGTCAGATTGGAGTTTGTGCCCTCCAAGGATCAGATTGCAGATATCTTTACTAAACCTCTTCCCAAGGACTCTTTTGAGTATCTCAGGGAGAAGTTAGGGGTTATTGCCCCTCCAGTGATGAACTAGGATGAACTGATGTGCATCAGTCCAGTGGATATCACAGTCATATCTTGTGATCCGGATTGATGATGGGGAGCTGCTACTCAGGGGGAGCAGCAGGTATGATTCTAAAGTATTGGAGTTGCAAGTATGAGCCCTTTGCCATTGATGTCAAAGGGGGAGAGAAGACATGTGAAAAACAAGTGGTTGATGATCAAAGGGGGAGAAATAAAGGAAGAGAAGACATGTGAATAGTTGTTGTTGATAGGGGGAGTTGTGACAGTAAGGAGAAGTTCTTGTCTTGATGGTTTTTCACATCATATGTTGCCATCAATGACAAAGGGGGAGATTGTTGCAAGTACGGGCTTAACCAGTGTTGTCATTGATGTCAACATACTCCTATTGCATTAATGACAAGGATTGGATGAGTTATGTGCTGACGATATTGAGAAAATTAGTCTCAATCAGGAACAGTGAAGAACAGTGATATCATAAGGTAAAAAGTCTAAGACAGATTAAGGATTAGAGGATGAGGATTAAAGGGTTCAAAGATATGAATCTTAAGATGTTGCAATAGAGATTTCAAAGGTTCACATGAAGATATGAAGAAGTTGTGAATCGCTCAAGTAAAACCGGTTCCGGTAGATGTTCAAAGGTCATAGAGTGTTACAGAAAGGTCTGGTGAGATCCAGAAATGCTTTGTCCTATTTTGTGGATTCGAAGGAGTGTTTGGGAAGTCCTTATGATGTGTCAACTCTATTGGTTCATGTTTTAAAGGTCCACAAGCATCTATTCCTTTGTGACAGTAATGGCAGACTATGTTCTTGAGGTTCCAGATGAAGGAGAGAAGGATTTCAGTAAGTAGAGGAAGTGCGGATGTTCTTGGTGATTCAGGCAAGCTTGTGGAGGTCCTTGGATCATGTTTAGTTTGTATTGACGGTTTGCATTAGAGTTGAAGCCTAGAATTGAAGAAATGCTTCTGGATGAAGGTGTTCTTCCTTAGACTGGCCGACCAGATGAGTTACTCAACTTGCGGATGTTCTTGTGGATGATTGCCGACTTAGATGTTTGTTCCTAAGTTGATGTCATGTATAAATAAGGGATTGCGATGTCATTTCAAAGAGTGAGATGTGGAGATGAGTGTGTGGTAGTGAAGAGGAGAGCGAAAGGCAGAGCAAAATTATTGAGCTTAATGGAACTAATTGAAGCATGGTGAAGATGCTATTCTCCAGTTCATGTATGTGATACTTATTTCTTTGTAGACGGTGTGTCTCTTGTAGGCAGTGAGCCTCTTGTGAGTAGTGTGCTCGGGCAATGAGCCCTAATTGGCAGGTGCCATTTTGTTCTTTCTATTCTTTTAACAGAGAGTACATTCTTGGGTTAATCACCCCATGGTTTTTCCCTTAACCAGGTTTTCCACGTCAAAATCTTGGTGTCTTATGTGTTGATGAGTTTCTTCTTTTGATTTGAATCCATTATGTTTCATGTTTAATATACTACTAATCACTAAGAGGATTTAAGTGTGTAAATTGGAGAAAGTTTTGCACAACTGATTCACCCCCCCTCTTAGTTGTGTACCCTAAGTCTAACACTCAAAGAAGAATAGAAAACTGATAAAGGGACCAAGCATAAGAAAACTGAGTCCAAAGGGGAGAAGAAGGGAAATAATCACTCCAAGAAGAATGGAGACAATTCTGGACATCATCGGGAGAGGCGAGGACCAGTGGGAGGGTACTACACATGTGATGGAGATAATTACACCAACTAGTGTCCTAACAAGACACATAGAGCACAACCAAGAGGAAACCCTCTACCCTCTCAACAAGTAGTGTTCCAACAACACATTCATACAACCTTGGGCAACATGCAAGCCAAATATCAAATAACTCCCATTGAAATAACATGTATTTTATCTGGTCTTTTGATTTTAGTTTTGATTAACACTGGTGCAACCAAATGTTTTGTTTCCCCTAAAATTGTAAGCAAAATTCCTAGAAAGGATGGATTCATGGCAAACACATGGTTTGTAGAATATGCAAATCAAACCAAGGCTCAGTTAGAGCAATGCCTGTTTGTAGCTAGGGTTGAACTTCCAAGTTTCTCCACATAAGTAAATCTTTATGTAGCCCCACTAGGCTCATAGGATGTTATCCTATTAGATTTAGGGCAGACAACTAAGAGGGGGGGTGAATTAGTTGTCCAAAACTTTCTTCTTTTCAACACTTATATTCACTTAGCAGTATAACAATAAATCAAACATGAAACTTAATGCATTTAATCAAGAGCAGAAACACATGAGACACCAAGATTTTGACATGGAAAACCTAGTTAAGGGAAAAACCACGGGGTGACCAACCCAAGATTGTATTCTCTGTTAGAAGAATAGAAAGAACAAAATGGCACATGCCAATTAGGGTTCACTGCCTGAGCACACTGCTCACAAGAGGCTCACTGCTTACAAGAGACACACTGTCTACAAAAGAATAAGTATCACATACTTGAACTGGTAAATAGCATCTTCATCATGCTTGAGTCAGTTCCATTTAAGCCCAAACCTTCTGCTCTGCCTTTCGCTCTTCTCCTCACTACCTCACACTCATCTCCATAAGTCACACTTTGAAATGACTTCACAATCCCTTATTTATACATGACATCAACTTAAGAACAACCATCTAAGTCGGAAAACATCCATAAGAACATCCACAAGATGTATAATTCATCCAGTCGGCCAGTCACAAAAAGAACACCATCATCAGGAAGTTATTTTTCATTTTCGGGACCCCAATTCTAATGCAGACCATAAACATGAATTGAGCACGATCCAAGGACCTCCACAAACTTGCCTGAACCACCAAGAACATCCGCACTTCCTCTACTTATTGAAACCCTTCTCTCCTTCATCCAGAACCTCAAGAACACAGTTTTCCATTACTGTCACAAAGGAATAGATACTTCTGGACCTTCAAACCATGAACCAATCGAGTTGACACACCACACAGACTTCCCCAACACTTCCTCAAATCCGTAGAACCAGAGAATGCATTTCCAGATCTCACCGGACCTATCTATATCACTCTATCACCACTAAACATCTGCCTGAACTGGTTTCACTTGAACTGCCATAACTTCTTCATATCTTCATGCAGACCTCTGAAATCTCTACTGGAACATCTTAAGACACATATCTACAAACCCTTTAATCCGTATCCTCTGATCTGCAACCTATCTTGGACTTTTACCTTGTTGTCATCATTGTTCTTCACTGTTCCTGATTGAGACTAATTTTCTCAATATCCTTAGCATATAGCTCATCCAATCCTTCTCATTAATGCAACATGAGTATGTTGACATCAATGACAACACTGGTTAAACCCATACTTGCAACAATCTCCCCCTTTGTCATTGATGGTAACATATGATGTGAAAAACCATCAAGACAAGAACTTCTCCTTACTGTCACAACTCCCCCTATCAACAACAACTATTCACATGTCTTCTCTTCCTGTACTACTCCCCCTTTGGTCATCAACCACTTGTTTTTCACATATCTTCTCTCCCCCTTTGACATCAAAGGCAAAGGGCGCATACTTGCAACTTCAGAATCACACTTGCTACTCCTACTGAGTAGCAGCTCCCCATCATCAATCTGGATCACAAGATATGACTGTGATATCCACTGGATTGATGCACATCAGTGCATCTTAGTTCACCACCGGAGGGGCAATAACCCCTAACTTCTCCCTGAGATACTCAAAAGAGTCCTTGGGAAGAGGTTTAGTAAAGATATCTACAATTTGATCCTTGGAGGGCACATACTCCAGTCTGACTTCATCCTTGTTCATTTGCTCTCTCAGAAAGTGAAACTTGATAGATATATGCTTAGTCTTAGAATGCAACACTGGATTCTTAGAAATGTTTAATGCACTTGAATTATCACAGAAAATTGTGATAGGCTCCTCATACTCTACTTTAATATCTCTTAGCATTTGCTTCATCCAAAAAACTTGAGTGCAACTACCTGCTACGGCAATGTATTCTACTTCAATTTTAGACAGGGATATTGCCTCTTGTTTCTTGCTTAGCCAAGAAACCAATCTCTTCCCCAAAAAGAATGCTCCACCATTGGTATTCTTCTGATCATCCACATCTCCTGCCCAATCAGCATCTGTATATGCATGAAGAGAGAAATCATGATGTTTAGGATACCACAACCCATACTCAACTGTCCCCTTTAGATATCTAAAAATCCTCTTGATTGCCATAACATGAGATTCTCTAGGATCAGCTTGGAATCTAGCAACAAGACCAACAACCTGCATAATATCTGGTCTAGTTTGAGTGTATTGACCTATATTTTGTCTGATCAACCTTGGGAGAGTCATCATCTTTGCTCAACTTGCATCCGGTTGCCATTGGAGTGTTCATTGGCTTTGAGTCTTCCATCCCAAATTTCCTCAACAATTCTTTCACATATTTTGACTGAGAAATGAAGATTCCTTTCTTTGTTTGAGTAATTTGTAGACCCAAAAAGAAATTCATTTCTCCAAGCATGGACATCTCAAACTCACTTTTCATTTGACTTGTAGAAGTTTTACACATACTATCTCTTCCTTCAAAAATGATATCATCAACAAATACTTCAACAATTAAGATATTTTCATGATCAATTTTAAAATACAAGTTACTGTCAGCAGTACCTTTGTTGAAACCAATCTTCAAGAGATGCTTATCCAATCTTTCATACCAGGCTCTTGGGGCTTGCTTCAGTCCATACAGTGCCTTTTTCAATTTGCAGACCATGTCACCATGATTAGACAATTGAAATCCATCCGGTTGCTCAATGTACACTTCTTCTTCCAAATTACCATTGAGGAAGGTAGATTTGACATCCATCTGATACACCTTGAAATCCTTAAAGGCAAAAAATGCAAGAAATAATCTGACTGCTTCAATTCTTTCCACTGGAGCAAAAGTCTCTTCAAAATCAACTCCTTCAATCTGAGAGTAACCCTTGTAGACCAATCTAGCTTTATTTCTGATTACTTCACCAGCTTCATTCAGTTTGTTCCGGAAGACCCATTTGGTTCCAATCACATTCTTGTTTCTAGGTATGGGAACAAGATCCCAAGTGAGATTTTTCTCAATTTGCATTAGTTCTTCCTCCATTGCTTTTGACCAATTTTCATCATTGCAAGCTTCATTCACTGTCTTAGGTTCAATCTTTGAAATTAGACAATACTCATCTGAATTTTGAGCAATTCTCCTCCTTGTTTGCACTCCTTTGTTTTTGTCACCTATGATCTAATCTTCAGAGTGGTTTAGAGTTACAAACCTTGGAACTTTGGGAGTTTCTTGCACCACTAACTATTGATTAGACTCATTGAGACTTATGTCTTCTTCCTGACTTACTGGATCAACTTGACTTTGTTTCTCAAAAGAGGCTTAGATACTTTAAATCTAAACATCATTCTGATTATCTTCATCATACTCATGAATTCTTGAGGGTCTTTCAACTTCTTCATCAACCTTCACATTTACACTTTCTACAATCTTTCTCAGTCTCTTGTTGTAACACCAGTATGCTTTGCTTTGAGTAGAGTAACCCAAGAATATTCCTTCATCACTTCTAGCATCAAACTTTCCTAGATCTTCATCCCTTTTAATGTAACATCTGCTACCAAAAACTCTAAAATATCTCACAGTGGGAGTAATGCCAAACCAAAGTTTATAAGAAGTCTTACCGGTATTGTTTCTAATTTGAACTCAATTGAGAGTGTAGACTGCAGTGCTGACAGCTTCTCTCCAATAGATGTGAGGAACATTTGCTTCCATCATCATGGTCCTGGATGCTTCCTGGATGGTCCAATTTTTTCTCTCAACTACTCCATTTTGTTGTAGAGTTCTAGGGGCAAACAACTGTCTCTTTATTCCATGTTTCTCACAAAAGTCTATGAACTCACCGGATGTGAATTCTCCACCTCTATCAGACCTTAGACATTTCAATTTTAACCTGGTTTCATTCTCCACCATGGCCTTGAATATTTTGAATTTCTCAAGTGCTTCTAATTTTTCTTTCAAAAACGTTACCCACATCATCCGGGAATAGTCATCAATTAGCAACATGAAGTACCTATCACCTTGGATACTCCTAACTCTTGCCGGATGACAAAGATCAGTATGAACTAAGTCCAACAGTCTGGTAGAAGACAATTCCTTACTTTTAAATGTGACTCTGCTCAATTTGCCCAACTGACATTCTTTGCACAAGCTATTAGTAGGTTTCACTAATTTTGGAAGATCTCTTATAGCCTGAGTATTGCTTATCTTGATGATATTATCAAAATTCACATGACACATCCTCCTATGCCATAACCAACTCTGATCAATTTGAGCAAATAAGCAACTTTTACCAGTACCAACCAAGTGGAAGATGTTACCTTTAGTTTGAGTACTGGATGCAATCTCTGTTCTGGAACTTTCAAAGATCTTGCAGTTTCTATTCCTGAATCTGAGATCATAGCCTCTCTCCACCAGTTGTCCAATACTGAGAAGATTGTGCTTTAATCCTTCAACATACAGTACATTATCGGTTTTGTTCTTTCCATCAAGAGAAATAGTTCCTCTACCTCTGATTCTGCCAACAGAATTATCCCCAGACTTTACAATTCCTCCTTCATACTTTTCCAAATTTAAGAACTTATTCTTTTCACCTATCATATGGTGAGAGCATCCACTGTCAATGACCCAATCATCCTTTGTTTCAACTTGGACAGCCAGAGCTCTTTCTTCAACTTTATGATTTACAGATACAGAGGATATTTGTTCCTCTTCTTTGATGGCAATAAACACCCATTTATTACCGGATTTGTTTCCTGTCTCTGATTCATCATCTGTTACTCCTTTATTATCATCTTCTTCATGAACATAGTAACAATTCTTTTGAAACCTTGGTTTGTTAGGATTTGGTCTTGAAAATCTTTCCGGACATCTTGAGGCAAAATGACCAATTTTATTGCAGTTAAAACACTTAAAAGGTAATTTCCCTTCATACTTACCGGATCCTCTTGGCAGTCTTTTTGCAATAAGAGCTTCAAGATGAGCAGTTTCAACTTCTTCTTCTTCCAAGTCTTTTCTTTCTTTTTCATACCATGATGGGTTCCTTGAAGAATTTTCTCCCGGATCAAACCTTTGTTTCCCTTTTACAGAGGCACTGGCTTTGAATGCAAATTCAGTCTTTGGAGGATCATCTCCAAACTCAACCATTTCAAAAGCAGCCAACTTACCAACCAATTGATCTCTTGTGACTATTGTGTGAGCTCTGAATTCTTCGATTGCAAAAGCCTTGATTTTATAAGACTTAGGAAGGGATCTGAGAACTTTGCCAATGATCTCATCTTCACTCAGGGTTCCACCTGCATTTCTAATTCCAAAAACTAGCTCATTCACTCTTGGCATAAAAGATGTAATATTTTCATCATTTCTCATCTTTAATTTTTCAAATTTCCCTTTTAGACTTTGTAACCTTGCACATTTAACATACTGGTCTCATTCATGCAAACGTTCCAGTTTATTCCAAATCTCAAAGGCAGTTGGTAGATCAATAACATTTGAGAGTTCTAAGTCAGATAGTGCACTTAAAAGAGCCTCTTTGGTCTGCAGATTGTTTTCAGCATCTGTGATTTCATTTAGGGTTGTCAGACCACCCTGTGGAGGTACATAAGCTTTTGTAACCATGGACCAGTATGCAAATCCCATACACTGCAAGTGACATTTCATGCGACCTTTCCAAAGAGCAAAGTTAGTTCCATCAAACTTCGGACTATCCTTCTTGTAGGAATACATCCTAGATCTCCTCAAGCAGTTAAGCTCCTTTCAGAGGAACTTAGCTCTGATACCAATTGTTAAATTTAGGGCAGACAACTGGGAGGGGGGGTGAATCAGTTGTCCAAAAATTTCTTCTTTTCAACACTTATATTCACTTAGTAGTATAACAATAAATCAAACATGAAAGTTAATGCATTTAATAAAGAGCAGAAACACATGAGACACCAAGATTTTGACGTGGAAAACTCGGTTAAGGGAAAAACCATGGGGTGACCAGCCCAAGATTGTATTCTCTGTTAGAAGAATAGAAAGAACAAAATGGCACATGCCAATTGGGGCTCACTGCTCGAGCACACTGCTCACAAGAGGCTCACTACCTACAAGAGACACACTGTCTACAAAAGAATAAGTATCACATACTTGAACTAGTAAATAGCATCTTCATCATGCTTGAGTCAGTTCCATTTAAGCCCAAACCTTCTTCTCTGCCTTTCGCTCTTCTCCTCGCTACCACACACTCATCTCCACAAGTCACACTTTGAAATGACTTCGCAATCCTTTATTTATACATGACATCAACTTAGGAACAACCATCTAAGTTAGCAAACATCCATAAGAACATTTGCAAGATGTATAATTCATCCAGTCAGCCAGTCAGAGAAAGAACACCATCATCCAGAAGTTATTCTTCATTTATGTGACCCCAATTCTAATGCAGACCATAAACACGAACTAATCATGATCCAAGGACCTCCACAAACTTACCTGAACCACCAAGAGCATCCGCACTTCCTCTACTTACTGAAACCCTTCTCTCTTTCATCCAGAACCTCAAGAACATAGTCTGCCATTACTGTCACAAAGGAATAGATACTTCTGGACCTTGAAACCATGAACCAATCAAGTTGACACACCACACAGACTTCCCCAACACTTCCTCAAATTTGCAGAACTAGAGAATGCATTTCCAGATCTCACTGGACCTATCTGTATCACTCTGTCACCACTGAACATCTGCCAGAACCGGTTTCACTTGAACTACTAGAACTTCTTCATATCTTCATGTGGACCTCTGAAATCTCCACTGGAACATCTTAAGACACATATCTACAAACCTTTTAATCCACATCCTCTGATCCACAACCTATCTTGGACTTTTACCTTGTTGTCATCACTGTTCTTCACTGTTCCTAATTGAGACTAATTTTCTCAATATCCTCAGCATACAGCTCATCCAATCCTTCTCATTAATGCAACATGAGTATGTTGACATCAATGACAACACTAGTTAAACCCATACTTGCAACATATCCTAGGGATGAATTGGCTATGGAGACATCAAGCCAAAGTGGATTGTTATGCCAAAATAGTAGAATGTCTTGATGACTTAGGAAACAATGTCTTGCTACAAGGAAAACTAGGGAAGTCAAACTAAGACAAATTTATGCCTTGCAAATGAAAAGAGCTCAAAGAAAAGGATGCCATCTTTTTTTTGTCAAAATGGAAAAGCTAAATGAGATTAAGGAAACCAATTTCCAAGATGATTTAATATTTTATGAATCTCAGAAAATCAATGAAGTTGGTAAGGAGTCCATAGATCAGGAAAGATAAGATATGGATAGGTATCCTTTCCTTAGAGATTTTGAGGATGTAGTTTTAGATGAGCTACTAGGATTACCTCCTAAAAGAGCCTTTGAATTCTCCATTGATATAAATTCCAAGGTTGGAATCTATTTCTAAAGGCCCCTACAGAATGACCACTACAGAACTAATGGAGCTAAAAGCTCAATTATAGGAATTGTTGGATAAAGGGTTAATTAGACCCAATGTGTCACCTTGGGGAGCACCAGTTATATTTGTGAAAAAGAAAGATGGCACTTTGCAGTTATGCATAGATTATCACATGTTGAATAAAGCAACAATTAAGAATAAATACCCATTGCCTTGCATTGATGATCTTTTCAATCAAATGAGAGGTGCAACCATGTTTTCCAAGATCGATCTTTAGTATGGATATCACCAATTAAGGTTAAAGAATGAGAACATCCATAAAACAACCTTCAAAACAAGGTATGGGAATCATGAGTTCAATGAATGCACCGGTGGCATTTATGAATCTAATGAATAGTGTGTTCAGGGATTGTTTGGACAAGTTTGTCCTACTGTTTATTGATGACATTCTAATCTATTATAAGAATGAGGAAGAGCATCTTCAACATTTAAGGATTGTTCTTTAGAGGTTGAGAGAGCATAAGTTGTATGGTAAGCTCTCTAAGTGTACTTTCTTTCACAAGGAAGTGTAATATTTGGGCCACATAATTTTAGCTAAGGGAATAGCTATGGACCTAGCTAAAATTAAGGCTATTTTGGAATGGCCAATATCAAGAAATATTCATGAGGTCTGAAGTTTCATGGGCCTTGCTGTTTATTACAGAAAGTTTGTGAATTTTTTTTCAAAAATTACATACTCCATAACTTCCTTCCAAAGAAAAGGAAAGAGATTTGAGTGGTCAAAAAAGTGCTAGAGGCCTTTGACCTACTAAAGGAAAAATTGACTTCAACACCAATTTTGAAGGTACCTGACCTAGAGGGTCAATTTGTAGTCATTACCGATGCCTCAGGAGAAGGCTTAGGTGGTGTACTAGTCCAAGATGGATAAGTCATTGCATATGAATCTTGAAAACTGAAAACATATGAACAAAACTATGCCCCCCATGATTTGGAACTGGTAGCAGTCATTCATGCACTGTAAATGTGGAGACACCACTTACTCAGAAAACCCTTTGAGCTAAAAACTGATCATCAAGGGCTCAAATATCTATTTACTCAACTGCATCTTAATGCTCATCAAAGAAGATGGTTGGAATTCATCGCAGAATATGATTTTGAGATTAAATATATTTAAGGAAAAGAAAACTAGGTGGTAGATGCTTTGAGTAGGAGAAGACACATCTCCTCAATGATCTCCATACATCCTGATTTAGGAATCAGGTATTACAAAATCTAAGGGAGATGAGTTTTACGAGTAGGTAAAACAAGCCTTAGAGGAAAATCCCTAGAATCTGAAATATGAAGGATTTAACCTTGAACTAGATGGGTTATTAAGGTTTAATGGAAGGATGTATGTACCTAACTCTATAGAGTTAAGGAATATGGTGTGGAAGGAGGTCCATTTTAGACTATATTCTGGACATCTTGGAGTAACAAAATTACTTGCTAATGTGAAACCCCTATATTTATAGAAAGGAATGAAGAAGGATGCTGCAAATTTTATAGCTACATGTATGGAATTCTAGAGGGTGAAGGTAGAACACCATCACCTAACAGGACTCCTATACCCTCATGAAATTCTTGAGTGGAAATGAAAAATTATAAGCATGGACTTTGTGCAAGGGCTTCCTATATCAAGGAATAAGCACAATGCTATTTTGGTTGTGGTGGATAGACTCACCAAAGCCTCTCATTTTATACCTAGGAACTTGATGAATGGGGCACCCATCATAGCTTCAAAATTTGCTCAAGATATTTTTAGATTGCATGGCATTCCTAAGAAGATTATCTCAAATATGGATGTACAAATGGCATCATGGTTTTGGAAAACCTTGTTCTCTTCACTTGGAACCTAGTTGAATATAAGCTTTTCTTATCATCCTAAAATGGATGGCCAAACTGAGATGGTAAACCAAGTGTTGGAGGATTTATTAAGAATGTATTGCATGGATCAACAATACAAATGGGAGGATTATCTTTCTCTAGTGGAATTTGCCTATAATAATTCCTATCACTCTGCTATTAAGATGACTCCATTTGAAGCACTATATGGGTGGAAGTGTCAAACCCCTATAAACTGGGACAAGCTAAAAGATAGGGTTAGCCTTGGTCTAGAAATGTTGTTGGAAATGGAAGAGTAAGTCCATCTGATTAAGAGAAGGCTAGAAAAGGCCAATGATATGCAAAAGAGTTATACAAATGCTAAGCACATCGAAAGGAATTTCATAGTGGGAAAGAAAGTCCTCTTAAGGGTAAAACCTCAAAAGAGTTCCATTAAATTTGAAAAGACATCCAAACTGGTACCTAGATACATGGGCCCCTTCGAAGTTATTGAAGAAGTCAGTCTAGTGGAGTACAAAATTGCTCTACCACCAACTCTTTCCATGATTCATAATGTGTTTCATGTTTCTTATTTGAAAAAGTTTAATATTGCAGATAATCAAATTCCTATGCTTGATTGGAATTCTATACAGGTGAAGGACCCAAGGGTGGTGGTGATCGAGCTCATCAAGGTGCTTGAAATGTGTAATCTATGCTTACGTAACAAAGAGATAATGCAATACAAGGTCTAGTGGGACCAATATGCAGAGGAAAATGCCACTTGGGAAAACTATGATGACATTTATGCGATATTTCCTCATCTTTTCTAAAAACCTTTTTATTATGCTCTCAAAACATTTTCATATTATTTTGATTAACTTTTGAGATAATTAATCATTCAGGACAATGATTCTTATGGGGGAGATATGTTACATTCTATTTAATATGAAAATAAGGGGGGATGTTGAATGTGGTTGATTTGGTTTAGATCCTCCCTTCTCTACAAACATTCAAGGGCATATCAACCGAGTTGAATCTCTACTAAATGAGATCATTCACCTAATAGGTTGGGCTGCCTCTTGGAATGATGTGGAAGCTTAGATGTTATCAAACAATATCTCAATTTAATGCCTAAGTACTCTTAAAACCCTAAATAAGAAAAATAGTAAGCAAATTGATGAATTACGACAAATCCTTTCAGAATAAGGTAAAGGACAGAGATTGTTAACTCACTTTTTTTCAAAGTTCAGAATATGAAATAGTCAGGGACACTAGCACTAGTGCCCTTGTCCAAGGTTCTATTTTCTGCACAGAATCTAGATCTCCTTTCAACACTGATATTCACTGTATCTTCCGTTTCTATCTCAGAAAAGGTGGAGGACAATGGTGGGAGTACCCAAGTCCAAGGCAGACTGATTCTAAGGATGCTAGAGCTTCTTTAGAAGTTGATTACCTCTGTTTAGTCTGTTTCTATGTTTGCAATTCTAGAGGACATTGGTGGGAGCGCATGTGTCCTGAAATGTTAAACTTTGTCCTCTTTCTTTTAGATTCTGAATCCTTGTTGGCTGCAACCTCCTTCTACAACTCCACTCCATGAAACTCAGTACTTGTAACCTACAATCACAAAGGAGTGTGGGAGCTGGTTGTGGTGTTTAGAGGCTTGCCTCGGTCAAGCCTCGGAGAGACATTCAAGTCTTCTAAACACCGTTGTTAGATAAGAGTGCGTATCCCAATGGAATAGAGGAAAAATCTAAATGATTGATAAAAAACACAATAGATATCACCTTGTAGTGTGGATCTCACATAAATGAAGGTTCTTCAATCACATTAGAAGATGAAGTCAAATCGGCAACCAGAAACACAATAACAATGCTTTGCTCTTGCAACAATGAATATCATGAGATCACAACTATGCCTAAAGTTCACAATCATCTTCTAGTTCACAAATGAAACACTAAACATGCTTATATATGCAACTACAAAGATTCCCACTAAGATTTCATAATTCAAACTTGAGATGTCAGTATAGGACCCAAATAATGGTCATAAAATTGACATTAAAATTTAGGGTAGAGCTAAAATAGGATAGGACTAGGGTGCTAGCCCCAAGTCCACCCTCCCATTTTTGTTCAGTGATCATCAAAATAGCACCCCTAGGTCCTATTTTCCATAAGACTTCAGGGTTTTCTCATCGAGATTCAAAATTAACATGCAAGATTCTCTAAATGCATTATAAGGACCCGTGAGCTAAACCTTAAGAGGGAAAAGCCCCCAAGGGGACATTTTCCAACATAACATTTAGCCCCCACTTTAATGTATGCATAAACATAAGGCCAATACTTGCATTAAAGTAAGGTTAACAAATATAGAAAACACGCCGAGCACAGTGAAGACATGCCAAACACATTGAAGACAATGACAGGCATGCAAAACACAAAGAAGATAGTAACAATCATGCAAGACATGGAGAAGATAGCATTGAAGATATGTAAAACACAGTTAATGTAGTGATTATTTCTTTTTCTTTTTTTCATATATGAATGCAAATGCAAGTATAAAGAAAGTAAACACAACCCAAATGCAAGAGGAGCTCATTGCCACCAGTCTTGAAACTGCATAAGGGAAAACAAACACGCTAAACAAATCTCAAACTATAGGAGGAGCTCATCATCACCAGTCTTGAAAAGTTTCTACACTTGAGAATAAAGACACCATACAAATCCCAAAGCATAGGAGGAGCTCATTGCCACTGGTCTTGAAACTATGCTTGGGAACAAACACGCCACACACACACACATAGAAGACACAGAGAAAACATGGAAAATAAGTGATGGAAGAAACCTATTGCTAGGTTTGCATCCATCTTAGACACATTATAGGAACCCACTAATGATTGGCCTTCACCACAATAATCGCCAAAGACACGCTTAAGGGTTAGGATAGTCTCAGATCTGCCCCAGCTACTTGGAGGAAATTTTAGAAAATGAAAGGATGTGCAAACTCCTTAAGAAATACACCATCCCTACCTCCACAGAGGGCTTAAATGATTGCAATATAGAAAAAGAAAGATGTACACTTGCTCAATGATACAACATTGTGCCTCCACAGAGGGCTTACAAGTACACTTTGTTGGTACCAAAATCATCAGACAACTTTCCTTATATATGCCCCCACCTTAAGGTGGTTGATATCATGTACCAATATCAAGCACGTTAAGGTAGGAATAAAACAAAAAAGGGAACATGAGCTCTCGCAAAGCCCATGCCCCCTAGAGGTGACATGTAATTTACGATTGCCAAATGTACCCACAAACACACAATATCCTACAAGAAAAGGTGTTAGCATCCATATAATCATGATAAACATTATAGACACCCAAAATTGGCCCATTCTGGATTTAGGTGTTTTGTTGTATTTTTTGCATTTGCATTTGTTATGTCGTCTAACACACTTGCAACAAAATCCTATGTCTTCATAATTAATTAAATAATTTTATTTAATTAATTATTTTCATTGTCTTATCTTTCATTAATAATTAAATAACCTTAGGTTATTTAATTATGTGACCACCTTTCTTCTAAGAATAAATAAAACCTAAGTTTTATTTATCCCCTCCCACCACATAAATAAATTAAATAAATTTTAATTTTTTTAATTTATGCACCTTTTCTTCATATCATTTAAATAAATTACATAAACATTATTATTTAATTTATTTACCCACCTTTCTAATAAATAAATTAAATTAAAATATTTATTTAATTTATTTGCCCACCTTCTATTTCTTCTCAACGTGCACATCACTTCTAAAGTGGAAATAAATCAAAAATCAAAATTATAAAAAAATTAAAAGGCAACATGACTTTCAAATTGGTAATAAATAAAAAATCAAATATGGTGAGATTTTATCAAAATAGAAAAATCAAGTGATCTCCACCAAAAAGATAGAAATAACCACTTTTGGAAAAGCAACCTCATCCTCTCAAGGACACATGGCAAGTGCATGTTTGTTTCTCCCTCTCACTCGCTCTCAACCGTTGATCTCTCCTTTTCATCTCCACTATTGATCGTTTATCCTCCAAGTCTATAAATGCACTCTTGGGTTCTTATTCAATCTTCTAAGTGTTCATTTTTATCTACATCTTTTTATCACTTTGCATGTCACTTTCTTGAGCATTTTGTCACAATCAATGGCAACTTTTTGTATTTTGGATGCATACACAAAGCAGCAATCCACATGCATACCAAAGAATCACACAATCTAGTTAATTTTCTTTTTTCTGCACTTCATTTTGTTTAGCTAGGTTAGATTCTTTGAAGGTTGTAGGTTTCATTGTTTGTTCTATTAAATGATAAAAATTTTCTTGCATACAAAATGGCACGCCTGATGGGACCGTACTGTATGACTTGACTGCATCTCTGATTAATCTTGTTTTGGGCATCATTTCATGAATTTTTCAGGGTTGCAAATCTGATACTTGTTTTCTAGGTTTAAATTTTTATAAAGTTTCTTACAGGTTTATAGATTTCATGGCTAATGGTTTTGATTGCAGGCTATTTTCTTTTAGGATTTGCAGATTAAAATTATTTTTTGGTTCATGGGTGCTTGAAGATTTAAATCTTAATCTACCTGTCGAAGCATCTGATATTTAAGTTTGGTATTTAGATTGATATCAAAGTTTGTAGATCAAAGTGTGTGGCAGGCTTAAATTCAGTGTATGCATGTCTATATTGACCCTTGGATCCCCTTTCATTTTCTGTCAAAAACCCTAGTAACCCTTATCAGCCCTTGTCAAAACTTGTTGCTATCGGTTTAGGGTGGTCACCATCTCCATTCCCCTGATTTGTCACCTTGTCGCTGCTAAATATCCTACTACCACTGTTAATCTCTTGATCGAGGCTCAAGAATCCTCATTCTACATTTACCATTAATTAAAAAAACCTAACTATTGTTTTCCTGTTGTCCTCCCATTCTCCTTAGTCGATGCCTCCATCGACTTAGCATATAGATCTCTGCCACCATCAAAATAACCCAACATTCAACCAAACTCTAACTTGTGATCGCTGCCTACATTAGACCATTTCAAACCATCGGCCAACTATTTTTTTTCCGTTGCCACTTGCGAGCTTCCCTGTTGCCACCATGGTGTATCTGGTCACTGTTCAAGTCTTGGGTCGAGATCTAAACCTTAAGAATGATGTTTCATATGTGAGCCTTTGGTGAAGGTTAGAGTTGACTTAGAGCAGGACCGTGTAGGAAACTCATAGCCATTAGTGCATTTCATAAGATTTCATTTCTTTGAAATTCTTTGTCAATGAGCTTATGCGCCTGTTAACACTTCCACGCTTTGTAGGCATGGCACCCAAGCATTTACAACTGTGACATTTGACAAAATTCCATTTTCAATCACACTTAGATGAATGCCCATATCCTATTATGAAAGTCCCCATTTTAACACAGACCTAGCGGATACTAGAAAAGGTTATGGTGTCTAGTTTTATGCCTGCACATTGTATTTGATTGAATTTGTATACGCCTAAAAATGACACGACTCAGTCTAAATAAATATTCTTAGTATTTATTTCATTCTAATTCTTCTATCAATAAATAAATAAACAATTTTATTTATTCGATTCACATTCCTCTAAGTTAATTAAATATCAAAATATTTAATTACCTCTTCTAAAGTCAAAATTAAATAAAATCCCTTATTTAATTTAATTCTTCCAAACAATTAAATAATTCTTAATTATTTAATTATGTCAATTCTTCCTCCAAATTTAAATAAATCAAATCAAATTATTTAAATCCTCTTAGTCTCTAAAAATAAAATATAATAAAATATTTTATTATTCTTCTATCTTGCACAAACAATTAAATAAATTTATTTATTTAATTTTCTTTCTTATCTTCTAATTCCTCAAAATATCTTCCAAATCTTCTAAAGATAAGTCTTCTTCTTCATGCACACAAAATTAAATAATTTATTATTTAATTTCTCTGAACTCATACAAAAGAAAATCACAAGTTGAGTTAACTGACTCAATCAACCTTGTTTTTATCAATAACTCTTAAATTAGAAAAAAACATTCTAATTTATGAAAGTAAATCTTATCTTTATAAAAGAAAGCAGTTAACTCAAACAAAATAGTTTTTTTGCGACACGTCTTCTTTCTATTCGTGTACATTCTCTGAAGTCTTCTATACCGTTGATCTTCTCTCTCACAAGTCTATAAATTGAACCCTATTCTTCCATTTCAATCATCCAAGCTTTTAGTACCCTTACTCTGCAGGAATTACAGCGTGCCTTTGGCACCAATTCCTTCATTGCTTGCGATCAACTTGTTACCATACTATTATCATTGTTGTGAAGCTCATTTTCATTGCAAAAAAAACTATCACAGTCGTTCTCTATTGACATCTTGAAGAAATAGCAAGGAAGTGCACCTCCTGAGGGTCATATTCATACACGATCGATTGAGATAGGTGACCAATGGAAACTATGAAGTATTGAGGTTTGCAAGGTTTTTAGTTCTTTGTTTTGTTTGATCTTGATTATTTCCTTTTTCATTGAGTTATTGGGTTTATTTGATATTATTTATAATCATTCCAATTTTCCCTTAACATTTTTGGCACCCACCGTGGGGCCTTGCCCCGATTTAATCCAAAAACTAAGTTTTTTGTGCTAAGGTTCCATACACAGGAGGATTCGACGCATTTGACCAATTCTATAACGCATTTGAGCTCTGTTCTGACACATCTGATCTTTCAGTGCATTTACCTCCTGAAGCTACATATCTGTGTTCTGTTACGGCACATTTACTGAAACTATGCATATGCTCTCTATTTCCGTGCTTTTGACCTCTGTCTCAGCACTTTTGTAATAGTTGCGCATATGATCCATGTCTCTGTGCATCTAAACACTGTACCTATGCATCTGATTTTGACAGTGATTTTTTTTGGTTTTCTTGTGATTTGGCTAATGTTGACACTTCTTGTAGGAATCTTTCTCTGATCTACTTGTAGGATTAGGGGTTGGTTTAGACATTCTAGCTGCATTGTTAACACACATCATAGATTTAATTAGCAAGGATAATAATCAGATGTTCATGCAAAATCACATCTAGATCTAACTAGGAAGGATTGTAATTTGATATTGTTGCATCAACAAATTGAATATAGTCCCAATGCTAGGAGGATAAAATTGAACCATTGCTATCTTGCTTTCAAAGTTAACAACTTGCATGTGTGCCCAAGTAGCCAACTCATATAGTCTTTTTCATTTTAACTAGGGGAAAAGAATCACTGTCTTTCATGTTTTTGGGACTGATACTAGGCCTATGCTCTCCCCTATCTTGGGTGACCAAAATGCCAAACATATCATTTTCGCATGTGTTAAACCTTTAGAGAGGTCTGCTCTTGGATATCCTTCCGTCCAAGTGGGAATGACCTTAAGTGGTAACAAGATAAAGTCAAGCTCTACCAAGCCACTATAAATAAATTGTGTTTGGAGTGAAAACTTCAAACAACAAGTGAAGTTGTATTATACTGATAGCCAACCTCCCCCAAAACCCTCTAAGGTGCAACCCTTGTAGGCTAGGAGACTCCATAATGGAGAGTAGTGTTTCCGCATGTATAACCACTTGAATGGTTGCACTTACTAATCATCCTTTGTTTTAGTAGCCCAAAATCCCACTATTTGTTGGCGCAGAATGTGGGACCTTTGAAGCCGCCCTGTTTCTTGTGGTTCTTAGTAGAGATAGCAGGGACAATCCTAAGGTTCAGTGGGGGTATGAGCCTTAGGAAACCTAGATCTTGGTATGCGTGAGAAGTGAGTGTTGTGGAGAGGAACAGGTGCTACCAAGATCCTAAAGCTATCCGCTTTGAATATACACAGCTAGGGGATCCACCAAAGATTGCCTTTGCCAGCCTAGGATTTGTATTTACTTTTGAGTCAAAAAAGAGTCAAAGAAAAAATTACAAAAAAAAAAACCATGAAATCATTCTTTGTGTTTGCTATGTCTTCTTGCCATAATTAAGAAAATCAGATCAAAAAGATTATCTTACAACCAAGAAACCAAAAACACTGAGAAATGTGCCAAAAAAATTACAAAAATAGTCAAGAAAACTAGAGTTGTGCATCTGTCCTATAGAGTTACGCATCCATTTTGAACTACTGCACATTTGCTATCCGCTACTATGCTTTTACCATTTACCAGAGTTGCACATTTACACCGACCTGTTGCGCATGTACCTTTTGTTTCAATGCATTTATTGCTGCGTGTCCACAACAATGAGCATTCCACATCTTTTGAGAGATAATTTTCAACATTTCTGGATACCCATTTCAACCTTGTTCCTATTTTTGAGATCAGATCTAGCATGTAGTCACCTTTTTCATCCACTTCCATAGCATACCCTTTCTTTCATTGGTCGTCTCATCCACCTTCTACCAAGTCTTCCCATAAACAAGTCAAAGTTCCTATATCAGATTAGTGCAAGACCTTTTTCATATCATTTCAGATTCAAGTAACCCTAGTAGGTCACAGAACTTCACTAGTGGTCTTGGTGCACGACTAGTCTCTACATAGTAAACGAGTATCGACTACCCTTACTTGTGGCTATCATCTTGTATCAGCCAACTTACTTGGAACCATTGATCAAAAGAGTCCCTTGTTTGAATCTCATCACTGCAAGTATCCCTTTCTCACCAACCTACACAAGCACCTTACCAAAATCTCTAGTTTCACCCCTCTCCTTCCCACATTGCCTTGCATGGTCTTCACTAGATTCCAATACCAAAAATAACTTGAAATGGCCTAAACTTCAAAAAGAATTGTGTCCCCTCATGATAGTGATGAGGAAATCTCTCATGAGGAGTACCAATGAACCCTCCAAGATCAAAAATTTGAATGCATGCTAGACAAATTGCTCAAAGAGGACCCTCAAAGGTACTTTCTTCATCTTGCAAACCAAGGAATCAAACTCCCTGCCAACTTTGATGTCAATATATTAAAAGAACTAGGAGAGGAAAGAACTCATGAAAAAAGCACAAGTGAGGAAAGCCCCCTTGACAAAGACAAAGGAAATAAAGTCATAGTCCCAAACATACCTATGGAAACATTGCAGAAACAAATCAAGAGCCTAACGCAGCAAGTGGCGGACCTCAAAATAGGGACACCCACTAAAACTTATTCCTTGGAAGACATTGCACCATATCCCTTTGGCAAAAGCTTGAACATGGTTCCCTTCCCCTTTCGGTTTGAAGTTCCTAAGTTTGACAAATACAAAGGGAAAGGAGACCCAAGAGATCACATTAGGGAATTTACATCGCGTGCCTAGAAGTAGCTCACAATGAAACTTTCCTAATGAGACTATTCCCTAGATCTCTAGGTGGACAAGCCATACAATGGTTCTCACAACTTCCCCTGGGTATCGAAACTTTCGATGAGTTAGTAAACCTATTCATCACACACTTCTCATATAACATTGAACACGAAGTTTCCATGCTTGACCTATGAAATATAAAGCAAAAGAGTGGTGAAGCATTCACCACCTTCTTACAAAGGTGGAGACAACTCACGAGCAAATGCTCATATCATGTTCCTGAGAAGCAAATGATGGAGATGTTTGTCCACAACCTTAACCTCAATCTAAGTTACCAAATCCAAATTCAATGCTCTACCTCATTTACGAAAGTCATTGAGATGGGATTATTTATTGAGAAAGCTATGATCACCAAAGGGAAAATAAAGTTGTACAAGGAAACCCCTAACTCTAACTACACCATGGACAAGTCAAAGTTTTGGACAAAGAACAAAAAATGTAGTCAATGATGGAGTAGTTGATGCTAAAGTAGCAGCTCCCAAACAACAACCAATATTCACTCTCAAAGGGGAAGCAAGCAATGCTACACCAAACATAACCTTCCCTTGTGAGCAATAACTATGGTTCAATTCCACTCCTAGACGAAAGTTCACACCACTAGGGGAGTCCCAGGAGTCTGCATTAAGAAAGCTATTAGCCAACAATGAAATAACTCTTCCTCCCACTAGCGACTATGAACCTCAAATGAAACCTCATTATTGGAAAGATATTGATTTCTGCAAATATCATAGAGGAAGAGGCCATAAGACCAATGTCTGTATCCATCTGAAACATGTCATTCAAGACATACTTGACCAAAATTAGGTAGGCACTAAACAACATACCTCTAACGAAACACATGTGGCATACAAGGATCCACTCCTCAACCACGATAGGCCATACAACAACAACAACAATAGCAATAACAACCACAATAGGCAGAATCAAAATAATAGACACAACAATGCCAACTATGTGAGCATGTCATTCAATTATACCATCAACTGTTTATCAGAGTACATCCCACAAGTCAATGTGGTCACACCTAACCATAAGTCAGGACTTAAAAAAACTGATTACAACATCAACACCTGCAGTGGTAAGGTCATGTTAAACACACTTCCTCCAAGGTCGTCACCTTCTCCATCTAACTCCCATACGTATAGTGTTATAGACCAACTTCGGAAAACTCCTACCCACATATCTATATTAGAGTTGTTGTGTCTGTCTCCCTCCCATAAGGAGATTCTCGATAAAGCCCTAGTGGAAACAACTGTGCCCATGAACCTAGCCCAAGAGAAGTTTCAAGCCATGGTAGGAAATCTAACCTCCTCAAGCACCATATCATTCACTGAATAGGATGACCTTTAGGTGTCTCAGCCTCATAACACACCCTTGCATGAAGAAGAAATTGCTTTTGGATTTGACTGCGTGTATTCTTTTGTATCAACGTTTCGGGTCACACTCTATGAACCATCATCAGGAAGAGGATTCTAAAGAATGGGATTGCAGAATTGCCTTATAAAGAGAAAGAAGGGGGTAAATAATTAGAAAGGCATGAAGATAAGTCAAAAAGAAAAGAAAAGGATAAAGACCATAAGTGGACCCAAGGCAAGAGAAGGAAAGGAAAACCATATGAGGTGAAGACAAACTAAAAGTGAGTGCGAAGAAAAGGAAGACAACAAGTAAACCATAAAAAGGCCAAGACAGTAAGCATCATCAAAAAGAGAAACAAAAGCCGATACAAACATGAGATCAACAGAGCACCCAAGAGAGCCAAGAAGAAGTCAAATGACCATAACAATAAGAATCAGGATCAAACAATTAACCTCCGAAACCACATGACAATTGACCCAGAGCAAAGTAGGTGAAGACAAACGAGGATAAAAGGAAAGAAGGGTGAGAGGGGAAAGGAGGAAGGGAAAAGGGGATGAGGACAAGGGGGGACAAGGGTGGGGGAGAGGGGAGGAAGGGAGAAATCAAGACTTATGCTGGAGGGATGCTAACAGGGGGTGCCAGGCTAGGCTAAGATGACACCCTTGCATATTGTCGCCTTCATTCATAAACACTGTATCAAAAGGGTTCTTATTGATGGAGGAGCCAGTTTAAATATTTGCATGCTCAAGCTAGTCCTTACATTGGGGTTCTTAGAAACTACAGTGGATCCTAGAAAAAGGATCACTATTAAGGCCTATGATGAAGAAGAAAGAACTACTAAAGGAACAATGGTGTTACCAATACAAGTTGGACCAATAATAAAGGACGTTGTTTGCCAAGTCCTAGATAGGGAGCTAGCCTATAACATGCTCCTAGGTAGACCTTGGATTCATGCCATGAAAGTTGTGCCTGCTACCTACCACCAATGCATCAAGTTTCCTCATAATGGCAAATAGATCACCATCTAAGGTGATCCAGATCCTTTTCAGCATTGCAATTCTATCCTCTCAAAGCCTGATTGCATCATACCCAACAATAGAGCTTCCACATCGCCCATCTCACAGTATGATTCTACCTTTGAAGCTTCCTCAGCCAAGCCCAAAGAGCAGAAAATCACAATCAAAGAAATAGGGGTAGGGGAATACTCCATCGAGCACAACCTCAACTTAGCCAAAATGCATCTATCTCCAAGATCCTTTGGGTGACCTACAGCTTTTTCAAAGCCATCTGCTCCTCCCAAACCTCCCACAACTCCCTTTGTAAAATGGGGGACCCTATCTGATGAAAAAAAGGAAAGAGACATCTTGCAATGGCTTTACATAGAGGAAGAGAACACACAACAAGAACCACCTAAGCTCCCAATGGAAATCTATGGACATGGTGAGGCCATCCTACACAGAATGGGTTATGAAGGACAAGGGCCCATTGGCTTAAGAAAAGAAGGAATCATCGAACCCATTCAACCTTCCTCATCCTCATTGGCAAGAAATACAAAAGGGCTAGGATACAAGGACAAAGGCAAAGCTAAGGCAAATGCTTGTCTTGTAGAAATGATCCATAACCTTCAAGAGGACAGTGACACAGATTCCAACAAATATGAATGGGATGAACTCATAGAGTACTCCTATGAGGACAAAGGAGTTGACACCATTCAAACCTATAGCCCCTATCATGAGGGACAAATGCTAACACATAGACCATTAGAGTGTGATTTGCCCACTCCTGAGAGTACTACTTTCAAGGAAGGTCAGAGTTCCATCGCAATAAACAATCTAGAGGAAAGTACCATTCTGGATCTAATCCCTACAAATCCAAATGTTGGCCATATATCCATTCAAACTATCACACCCAATGAATCAAATCTATCTTCTGATCCCCTCCCCCTTATGCATCTTGAACTGATCGACTGGGATTTACAAGGAACCCCACAACTAGATATGTTCCAAAATGATGATGCCTATATTGACTACATGGAACTTAGGGACCACCTACCTAGAAGAGATCATAAAGCCAACTTCACCATTGAACTCAACACCGTGGCTTATTTTGGAGAGCGTGCCAAGCCTTCCAGTCATAAAAACAAAATAAAAATTGGATCTGATGGTGAAAACCACTCTACGGCAGCATCATATCCCAAAACAGTGAAAAGAAAGGATGCATCAGATGGTGAAAACCTCTCTGAGGCACTAGACGATGGAAGGCTTGACACTCCCCCCAACGACATGTACCAAGAGAAGTCTTAAATTGTTGTGGAACCTATAGAACTTGTCAACATCATAACAGAGGATATACCTAAGATCATTCACTTTGCAAAGTCTCTATCTCCACCGGAAAAGACCAAATTTGTACCATTTTTTAAGAAGCAAATCAACTTTGCTTGGTCATATGCAAATATGCCTGGTTTAGATCCAAATTTGATTCTACACCATCTTCCACTAGATCCAGGAGTCAAACCAGTCAAACAGAAGCTCAGGAAGATGCATCCCCACATTGCATTACTAGTAAAAGAGGAACTTAAGAAGCTGATGGATGTAGGGTTCATCAGGACCATAGACTATCCAAAGTGGGTATCCAACATAGTGCCAGTGTCCAAACCTGATGGCAGAGTCAGATTATGTAATGATTTCTGAGATCTCAACAAAGCTTGCTGCAAGGATGATTTTCTGTTTCCCAATATTGATATCATAGTCAACTTCACTGTAGGACATACCATGCTTTCTCTTATGGATGGCTTCTCCAGATATAATCAAATTAGGATAGCACCAGAAGACCAACATAAAACAGCTTTCACTTGTCCATGGGGCACTTTCTATTGGAATGTCATGCCATTTGGGTTAAAGAATGCTGAGGCAACATATCAACTTGCTATGACAACCATCTTCCATGATATGATGCACATCACAATGGAGGACTATGTAGATGACATCCTTGCAAAATCACTCACAAGAGAATCCCACCTCGATGTACTAGAGAAGGTCTTTTAGACACTGGAATAATTCAAAGTTAGGTTGAACTTGAAGAAGTGTGTGTTTGGAGTCACCTCTAACATGCTCTTAGGCTTCATTGTATCAGTAATGGGATCGCAGTAGATCCAGCCAATGCCAAGGCTATTATGGAAATGCCGCTGCCAAAGAACATTACTCAACTATAGTCTCTACAGGGCAAGTTACAAGCAATCTGTTGGTTCATATCACAACTGGCAGACAAGTGTCAACCTTTCAGTCATCTCTTACATAAAAACATTCCATTTAGGTGGGATGAGAAGTGTGAAGAAGCATTTGGAAAATTGAAGGAGTATCTTATGAATCCACCTATCTTGATGCCTCCTATACAAGGCAATCCACTATTACTTTACATATCTACTACACCAATAGCCCTTGGAGCCCTCCTAGTACAATAGGATTATGAAGGTAAAGAAAGAACTATCTACTACATCAGTCGCACATTGGTGGGCTATGAACTGCAATACTCCCAAATAGAAAGATCATGTCTAGCTATGGTTTTTGCTTCCCAAAAACTATGACATTACATGCTAGCACATTCAATCAAGCTTATTGCAAAGATAGATCCACTAAAATACCTATTAAGCAAAACAGCTCTAATAGGACGACTAGCCAAGTGGGTAATGCTGTTAAGTGAATATGACATCGAGTATGTAGAAATAAAAGCTATCAAAGGTTAAATAATTGCTGATCAGTTAGCAGAAGCGCCATTCCAGGATACCACACCAATGCCATTTGAGTTTCTAGACGAATCCATATTATTTATCACAACACACTCATGGAAACTCTACTTTGATGGATCCTATACAAACCATGGATTGGGGGCAGGAATCTTGTTGGTCACTCCTCACGGCGACACCATACCTAAGTCTTATCATATGCTATTCCCATGCACAAAAAATATAGCAAAATATGAGGCCTTAGTCATTGGTCTCAAAATGGCAATAGAATGGAAAATAAAAGAGCCACATGTCTATGGCAACTCCCAACTGGTAATCAACCAAGTCAACGATGACTATCAGACCAAAGATGATAAGTTAATCCCATACAAGTGTATGGTAGATGAATTTAAAGAGTATTTTGTGATCATCTCCTTTGAGCAGATACCTCACATTAAAAACAAAGTAGTAGATGCCATGGAAACCATTGCCTCACTCCTTGGGATCCCAGAAAATGAATCACAGTATGAGTTCTTGGTCGAGTCAATTATGCAACCAGCTTATGATCTTCCTGAAATACACTCCATATGCCTATTATTCAGATCTGATTCACCTTGGTATGGTAAGATTTACACTTACGTCAAGGATAACACCCTACCACCTGACTTGTCTTCTAACCAACACCAAACTTTCATTCTCCAAACCACCCATTACACCATTATCATTCATACCCTATACCGACAAGGTCTGGATGGTACTTTACTTTGATGTTTAGAATGTGAAGAATCTCAAACTGCCTTACAAGACATGCACGAAGGAATTTACAGAACACACTCTAGTTGTCCTTCTTTAGCTAAGGAACTCATGCATTTGGGATATTATTGGCTGAACATGGAAATGGATTCATATCAATTTGTGAAGAAATGCAAGTAGTGCCAGATACATGGAAACCTCATCCATGAACCAGCTCAAGAGCTATGACCTTTAACAACACCTTGGCCCTTTTGTCAATGGGGACTCAACCTTGTGGGACAAATTCACCCTCCATCATCCAGCAGCCACAAGTTCATAATAATCGCCACTGAATATTTTACCAAGTGGATTGAAGCCATTCCACTCACCAATGTCACAGGCAAACAGATTGCCTCCTTCATCCTCAATTACCTCATTTGCAGATACAGAATTCCCTCATCCATTGTCATGGATAATGGAAGACCTTTCAAGAACCATGATGTCCAAGAGCTTTGTGACAAATTCAAAATCCAACATCACTTCTCCACCCCCTATTACTCCCAAGGCAATGGCCAAGCAGAGGCATCTAATAAAATAATCTTGAAAATCCTCAAGAAGACTATCAACAATATTGGTCGTGATTGGCATATCCAACTAAATCCCGCTCTGTGGGCCTATCAAACCAGTATACGCACTCCCACAGGTGCTACCCCTTACACCCTTATCTATGGATCAGAAGTCATTTTGTTCATCGAGATCGAGTTACCATCTCTAAGGGTGTCGTTAAAAGGTCTTATCACCGATGAAGATTACAGAGTTTCTAGACTACAATAGCTAGAACTGTTGGAGGAGAAGAGACAGAACACCTTCAATCATCTCAAGGCATACCAGCAAAGGATGTCACGAAGCTACAACCATGGAGTCTATCCCAGGGTATTCAATATTAGTGATCTAGTACTCAAGGAAAATCCCCATAATCAGCAGGACCAGGAAAAGAAAGGTAAGTTTGAACCCAACTGGATTGGTCCTTATGTAATCATTACAGCCTATAGGTCAGAAGCATATCAATTAGCAACATTAGAGGGTGAGTTGTTCGATGACCCAATCAACAGTATGCATCTTCATCAATTCTATACCTAAGAGAACCCCAATGTAAGTGGGGCAAAAATTCAAAAAAGTAAAAAAATAAAAAAAATAAAAAAATAAAAAAGTAGAAAAGCAATAAAAAAATCATTCTTTGGTGAAAACCTAGCAAACAGGCTCCATGGATAGGTACCATGATGAAAACCTGGCAAACAAGCATCATGTGCACTCTTTTTAGCTTTCCTGCAAATAAAAGAAAGTGGTGAAAACCTGGTAAATAGGTGTTACTTGTGATAAACTACCTCCTCCATATCCAATCATGTCAGTTTCACAATAAAACACCCTTGTGTAACCTAACGATAACCTATCATAGCTTGATAGTCTATCTCTTTTGTCTCCTTATTAAGGTTGTCAAAGTACCATATCCATAGTGTTAGGATGTCTTAGCATCCATCGTCAATATCCTCAGGGTTCATCCCAAACTACATTGCCTCTATGTCATCACATAGGCAAGGCCATTTCAATGCACCCCCGAGGCTTTCTCGTCCATCCCATATCTCATTGTCTATCTTCTAGTTCATCCGCGTCTAAGTCCAAGTCCCGAACTACGTTGCCTTTGTGTCGTCACATAGGCAAGGGCATTTTCAATGCACCCCCGAGGCTCCACTTCCCATCCATTCCTTTGTGTGTCATCTATCCTTTTATCTATCTGAGTCCACACCACTTTCTATTGCCTAGGTCTTAGGTCCATTAGGGTTCACCCCAAACTACGTTGCCTCTGCGTCGTCACGTAGGCAAAGCCATTATCAATGCGCCCTTGAAGCTCCGCTTTCCCATCCATCCCATATCTTGTCGTCTATCCTCTAGTCCATCTGAATTTAAGTCCAAGTCCCAAACTACATTGCCTCTACATCATCACGTAGGCAAGGCCATTTAGCATTAAAGCCCCGAGGCACTAGGTCAGTCCCTTAGGGTTTGTTTCACCAATAAGGATTGTGGAACCTTTCATTAGGCAAGCAAGCGCAAGTAAAACCCGCTTTCAAAGCAAAAATTTTGATGCAATACCTCAGCCTATCCAAGGCAAAGAAAAAAAGTACCTAAAGCACTCTAAGTGATTCTATCTAAATTATGGCAATAAAAACACATCTAAATGCAATAATGTTTTGTGGTTGTGATCAGGTTAAGTTGTAGAGTCTTAATTTTTATTATCATGTCTTCCTATGCTACTTAAGGATGCCAAAGGCTAGAGATGCTATGATGGGGGCATGATTATTTTCTTTGTTTATTGTTTGTGGACCAACCTTTAGTAATGTGAAGCCTTGTCTAATGACATGATCAGTAAAAGATCCTCGAGGACATCAAAGGTCTAACATAAAAGGGGGCAATCCTTGTCTGTTGATACGCAAGAAATACTCAGGTCATCTCACTTCAATTATACCTCAATTGGTGCAGGAGCACCCCTTCAACAAGCTAAATATACATCTGAGGGAGAAGACTAAGGTGTAATATGTTTTATGCATTTTATGTGTCATGTAGTATTTGTGTTAACATTTCATGTTTGTAAGAACCGACCCCACCATCCACCATATCAATCGAGGTGACAAATTGGGCATTCCAATAAGACAATTTGGACATCATTAGACATTTGGGGTATGTGGATGATTAATTCAATGTGTCGTATTATTAGGAGTTTTGTTGTCTTAAGCCAAATAGGTGTCGTGAGATTAGTTAGGGTTTTTGCTTATAATCTTGGTTAAGCAAAATCATAAGAGAGAGTTGAATATACAAAATCAGGCAGAGGTGTCAGAGAAGGTTGTTATTGGCTTTTCGCCTTTTGGAATTATCAAATGTATGAATCTCTATAAGAATGAAGAAATAGAAATTCTGTCAGTTGTGTTTTACAAATTCTGATTTCTATATAAATTCCTGTGTATCAAATTGTCCTGTGTATAGTATCTGTATAGAATTGTTTTGTATTGAATTTAGTTTTCTATTGTCAAGATGCACAATTAAAACCATTCCATTGGTGGATTTCTGTGAAATTAGTGGAATGGGCTTGTACAATAGTTTTCTATTTTGTTTTTTTGTTCGTGGTCATGGCAGAATAGAAACTGTGAAATTTGTTACAGAGGAGATTATTGGCATGAGATTCAATTATACATTTTATGTATATACATCAATTGCATGCTGGAATAGTTTGTGAGTATATCACATTTGTATGCGAGTAGCATCTTGTGTATATCCTGTGAAGAAAGGTATGTATAAAAGTCTTTCTGGGTTAAGTTCATGTTGTTCGCTGAATATATACAAGCAATGTGTATATCGTTAATATACCTGAGTACATTTTGTGTGTATCCTGAAAGCACATGTCAGTTATACAGTTTCTATGTATATTGCATATGTATGAAGGTACATTTCATGTGTATACATCAATTGTATGTCACAGACATTGTGTGTGTATATCACAGTTATATGTGAAACCATTTTGTGTATATCCTACATTTGCATATCGAAGACTGTATAATGGGATGTACATTATTTTTATGCATTTCGTAAGATGCAAGTGGTGACTGGCTATAGCAGTCAAAGCAGTTGAAGATACAGTGAGCAAAACTAGCAATAGGAAGTTGTCGGTTGTATGTCCCGATTGCATGTTACAATTGTATGTTGAAACATACATTGTTTTGCGATACAAGTGTGGACCGACGGAAAGGGTAGACAAAACTGACATAGGGGGTCAAGTAATGTATGTTTGAAGTGGATGAAGACATCAGCATAAGAAGGGCATCGAGTGAATGAAATATTGTTGAGCCGATAGTATGTGTTCTTCCCGATCGGGGTGACAACTGAAAGTGTCACCGATGGAGAGTTTATCGGTATGAGTCACATCATCGGAAGATGAGAAGAAAGCTATACCAATGGTAGGAAGTCTGGGCGTTGGAAGTCAAATGGTTTGATAAGTCATCAGAGTGACTGGTACATCTGTGGGAGAATTCTTGAGTGAGTCGATAGTATAACGTGTTGCCGATAGAAGGAAGTATCATGACTATGGAGTTCTGGGAGTTTGTATTAATCTCTTTGGAGCTCTGCATCAAGTGGTATCAGAGCAAAGGAGTATCCTTTGGGTAGAAAAAGAAGACAAGATGTCAAACAAAGAGTGGTCACAAGAGTACCTAGCAAAGATGACCAACGTTGAGTTGGCGGCCTTAGTGAGAAAGCAAATGGTAGAGAGCAGAGCAGCTTGGGCTTAGAATTAGGCCTTGAAAGAAGAGGTAGAGAAGTTGAGGGACAGAGTAGAGAAAGGGGAAGAAGATTCTGGTAAGCGAGAAGATAGGGATGAAGAGGAGATCCCTAAGTAGGAAGAGATAGAGGTTCCTGCAGACTAGAGACCCTTACTTAATGCCCTCAAATCCATGGAGAGGACCATGGATATGAAAATAGACCTGCCAGTGTTTGCAAGAAAAATGGAACTTGATTCAATGATGGAGTGGATAGACTCCTTGAATAACTTCTTTGAGACCGAGGAAATACCAGACCACTAAAGGGTGAAGATGGCTCAATCCAAAATGAAAGGGGCTGCACTAACTTGGTGGAATTTCATCCAAGATGACAGGGTGAAAGAGGGAAAGAGTAGAGTTGCAACTTGGAAGAAGATGATGGCTTTAGTGAAGGAGGTCTATGTTCCATTGGATTACAACATCCAATTACATAAGAGGAAACAAAACTTGAAGTAGAAAGAGTTAGATGTCAGCTCATACACAGAAGAGTTCATGAAACTATGTGTCAAGACAAAGGTAAAGGAGAATGAAGAAGAGAAGGTGGCAAGGTACCTCAATGGATTGAGGTTTGCCATCCAAGAAGACATAAATCTACATAACCTAGAGACAATCCAAAAGTGCTACCAATTGGTACTCAAGGTGGAAGAGAAATTCAAAAGAAGACAAGAATAGAACAGTAGAGGAAGAGGGAGACAACAAAGGGGAGGAAGAAGTCCTTTTAGGGGCAGAGGAAATGGATTTGGATCCCAAGGTGAATCAAACCAAGAGAGCAACAAAGGAGACAACAGTCAAACCCAAGGGGGAAGTTACAATCAAAAAGGAAACTTTAGAAGACCATCATTTAGAGGGAGATCTCAGGGCAGAGGACCTATCAGATGTTACAATTGCAACCAAGAAGGCCATATAGCCAGTAGATGTCTAGGAAAGGCAACAAGTTCCATAGGAGAAATGAGGATCAATCTGATCCAAGAATTTGATTGTCAAAGTGTGACAAGCTCAAACACTTCTCAAAGTGTGAATGCTCCTGATAGTTATGGATATCCTGAGAAAGGAGAATCTTTGATGATTAGGAGAGCAATGACCACCATGAAGGTGCCTGACAAAGAACCCCCACAAAGGAAGTCTCTCTTTAGAACTACTTGCAAGGCAGGAGGAAAGGTATGTAAAGTTCTGATTGACTCTGGATCCACTAAAAATTTTGTGTCATTTGAAATGGTAGAAAAGCTTAAGCTTAGAAGACTGCCACATCCTTGCCCATACAAGATCTCATGGCTCACCCAAGGTCAACAAACAGTTGTGAAAGAACAAGCTTGGGTGGAGTTTCAAATTGGACCATACAAGGATAGGTTATGTTTGACATTGCTAAGATGGATGCTTTCCATCTCCTATTTGGAAGACCATGGCAATATGACGTAAAAGCACACCATGATGGAGTTAGAAACACATATTCAATCATCAAGGATGGTAAGGTGAAAGAGTTACTACGATTGATGGAGAATGAGGTGGAATCAAAAGGGAAAGAAGTCAAGGCGATGATAGTAGAAGGCAAACATTTCATGAAAGAGATAGCAGAAGGAGTAGTGGCATATGCTCTAATTCCATGCCTAAAGGTGAACAAGGAGCAGCAACAAGAAGTCAATGGAGAGAAGAGGCAAAGGTTCATAGATCCGGCTATACAAGAGTTGTTGGACAAATATAAGGGCATCATCTTTGATGGAATGTCAAGGTCACTAGCACCTATGAGGGACATCAGCCATTGCATAGATTTGATTCCAGGATCTACACTTCCAAACAAAGTAGTATACAAGCTTACCCTAGAGTAGAATACAGAGGTAGCAAGGCAGATTGAGGAGTTGTTGGAGACATGCCTAATTGGCAAGAGTTTAAGCCCATGTACAGTACCAGCTGTACTAGCACCAAAGAAGGAAGGAACATGGAGACTGTACTAATTCAAGGGCTATCAACAAGATAACAAGAAGGTATAGATTCCCAATCCCTAGGATAGAAGATTTGCTTGATTCTTTGGGGGTGCTAAGTATTTCACAAAAATAGATTTAAAGAGTGGCTATCATCAGATTAGGATTAGGCTAGGAGATGAATGGAAAACTGCATTCAAGACCAATGAGGGGTTATATGAGTGGAAGGTCATGCCTTTTGGTTTGTCCAATGCCTCTAGTACCTTTATGAGGTTGATGAATGAGGTCTTGAGGGAATTCATGGGAAAACATTTCATACTATATATAGATGACATCTTGATTTTCAGTAATGTAAGGGAAGAGCACCTTAGCCATATAGACTTGGTCCTCAAAAAGTTACATGAAGAGTAGCTAATGATCAACTTAGGAAAGTGTTTGTTCATGCAGGAAGAGCTCATCTACTTGGGTTTTGTCATCTCACATAACAAACTGAAAATGGATCAAGAAAAGGTAAGTGCCATATTGTCTTGGCCAACTCCTAAAACTTTGCATGATGTTAGAAGTTTCCATGGGTTAGCAACCTTCTATAGGAAGTTTATAAAAGGGTTTAGTCATGTTTGTGCACCCATGCTTGACACCATAAAAGGAGGACAGAAGTGCAGATTCACTTGGACAAAGGAGGCAAATGATTCATTTGAAACATTGAAGAAGAAGGTGGTAGAGCAGCCAATCCTTGCACTTCCTGACTTCAACAAGATTTTCCAAGTAGAATGTGATGCAAGCCACATGGCAATTGGGGCAGTACTCAGTCAAGAAGGTAGGCCTATTGCATTTTTCAATGAGAAACTAAATGATGCAAAGAAGAGATACTCATCGTATAATTTGGAGATGTATGCTCTAGTACAGTCACTCAAAAAGTGGAGGCATTATTTGATGCCAAAAGAATTCATAGTGTTCATAGATAATCAGGCCCTTAGTTTCATAAAAAGTCCAGAGAAACTGAACCATAGGCACATGAAGTGGGTGGAGACTTTGCAAGCTTTCACCTTCACACTCAAACACAAGAAAGGGGTCAAGAATAAGGTAGCAGATGCTTTGATGACCATAAATCAGATCCAATTAGAAAGTGTTGGCATTAATTCCTTGAAGGCCATGTATGATGTTGATGAAGACTTTGGAGAAATCTATAAGGTATGTACTTCCTTTGGTGACAAATATCATGTTGAGTTCTCTGAATTTCTGATCCAAGATGGATTACTTTTCAAGGGTGGACAGTTGTGCATTCTACGGTGTTCTATGAGACTAAATATCATTAGGGAGAAACATTGTGCGTGTCATGCCCGCATCTCCCATGCAGACACGACACACAAACGCCTGTGTCGCGACCACATTCACCATGTGGTCATGACACGGGCCACGAAATTTTTTTTTGACTATCCCTAAGAGCCACCTCGCACGCGCTTACGTGCTCGGTGGCAATACGCCTGAGACGTAAACATGACAACATATTCGATGAGGTGTAGGCCGTCCAGGGGTAAGCGACACGAAGTGTGTCGCTTCTAGGGTTAGGTTATTTCCACCTGTATCCCTAAGTTACCTAGGTGAAGATAGTTCATTGACATCAATCCCTAACTACTCAGATCGAAAGGTGAAGTTTTATGATGTCATGACGGCGCACGGTTGAAGGTGAAAGATGGAATGAAATAGATGTAACTTCGCATCAAAAATACCCTAGAAATCTAGCATAACGCCTTTTTCGATAAATGCAAAGAATAAGAATTTTAAAATAATACGTCAACAAGAAAATAAACTTTATAATTTAAATAAAACCTAAGAACAAATTTTAAATAAATCATCAATAGGAAAAACTAATAAAATATACGATTAAAAATAATTATATCTATAAAAATAATTAAGCAAAAATAATACGATTAAATAAATATTAAATAAACTTAGAACGATAATCTAATTATCACATTAATTTAGAAATGATAACAACGATATAAAGTAAAATGGTGAAATTGAATAAAAATGACAAAACGTCGGTTATCTCCGACTGAAAACTGAGATCGTTATTAAATATAATATTGATTTTTCATTTAATAACCCACTCGTAGATTAATTTGGAGGAGGGAGGAGGGTTCAAATAACCCTCCCCATAAAATGATAATACTAAAATCATTTTAAAATATCAACGTAAAATTTCCGCCTAGGAAAAATGAAACTATAATCCTATTAAACGAATTTAAACACAAGAATAAATTTAACCCCTTTCCCTCCAAAAGAGAAAAAAAGAAAAGAGAAAAAGATTAAGAATAAAAGTAAAAATAAATAGTCTCCCCCAAATGAAATTTATTTCCCCAGACCGTTAAATTAAATACTAAATAATAACACATCCAATTATAGAGTCTAAAATCAATAAAACAATTATTTCAATAGGTTAATTAAACAAAAGAAAATGAGAAATATTAAATAAGGAATAAAATTGCATTTCCACCAAAATAAAAATAAAATCTAAAAATCATGCTACTTCTAAATTCATAACTAACCCTAAATAATTTTTTTTAAATAAAAATAAATATTTCAAAAGAAACATGGTTGCCCTAATCTCTCATATTTGTCCTTTCTTATTTTCTTTTGTTTGTGTTTTCTTTTATGCTACTTCGCAAGGGATCATATATGCTTGCAGGTTAGGGTTTACATCAACCATGGAGGCCATGTGAGATGCTCGGAGGTTTACAAAATGGAGCTTCTGTATACATTTCTAAGTCACCCCTTCCCTTTGTTTATACTGTATTTTTTTTGTAATGGAAAATCCGAATCTTACTATTTTTTTTCTTTTGTATGGGCAGAGGTCAAAGAGAGGGGAGAGAGAGAGAGAGAGAGCGCGGTGGTGGCGGTGGTGGTGATGTGGTATGTTGCAGGGGACAGCGGAAATGTGAGAGCGGAGGTGGCGGAGCACAGACGGCCGCAGGGTTACGGTGGACGGCAGAGGCACTGAAAAAAGGGGGTTCGTGGAGGTGGAGGTGGAGGGGTGTTGGGTGTGTAGTGGGCCGCAGAGCTTACTGCGGAGCATGGTGGCATAGTGGTCGAAGGCTCGGGTGGGAGTGTTGAGGGTGCCGTTGTGGGCGGTAGAGACTGCGCTAAGGGTATGGTACTGCGGAGGTTTCAATGGGGGTAAGATGGTGTGGGGTGTGGGGTGTGGGGAGGGGCGGAGCCCCACCCACATCCCCAAGTAGTGGGGTGTGGGTGGGGCTCCGCCCCTCCCCACACCCACCATTGTTAACTTCGGTGGGGGTTAAAACCCCCACCATTTTGTATACATATTTTTTTTCTGTGTTTTGTTCCAATACAGCAAGGCCCGAAAATACAGAAATTTCTTCTCTTGTTTTTATTTTTATTTTTTTGTTTACAGTATTTAAATATATATATATATATATATATTTATATGTATATATATTTCTTTCCCAGAGTTAGAGTTTTATTCACAATTTTCACAATCTTATTAATCAAAAATAAAAGAAATCAGTTAACTTAGATTATATATATATATATTTGTCATTTATTTGTTAAGGCAAAAATCACAGAAATATTCTTTCACCTTGCATAAGTTTTCAAATGCATTTTTTTTTAGCTATATAAGTCAATATTATAGAGTAATCAATAACATCCACACAGAAATTTAACTCTTATATATTTTTTTTTGTAATTAAATTGCAAAGTTTATATGATTCAGTTTGAAATAAGGAAGCATAAAATTTACAGAATAAAAGAGATTGATTTTTTTTGTAAGTAATATGCAAAAACAGAGAATACATTTCTTTTGTTTCGTCTATAATACTCTAACAGCCATAACAACTCTTGTATAAGTTTTTATTTTTGTTAAAGTTTAAAAATAGAAATATATTTATGTCTTCACTTGCATTTCACAAAACTTAACTCACCAGAGAATAGGAAGTAGGCATTATTAAATAACATGACAGAATGACTTCATTGCACTATTTTTTTTTAAAGGATGAAGACAACAATTTATGGTATCTATTCTCACATTCCACAAATACATACTCTCTTTGTGAGAATAAACACATTGACAAAAACCAAGCCAACACCTGTTTCTCATTCAACATTAATAACTTAACCAAATGCTTACATTTCAAATTCTAACTCAGCCAACTCCATGGCAAGAATAATAGCAACCTTTACAAGATTTTATTAAGCAACAAGGCCACTAAGGCCATCGCTAAATCAGCCACATGAATACTACAAAGGTCACACAACAAGGGGCTCCAAAACCACTTCATTCCTCTTCACTTAACAACCTGTAACTAAACACAGCAAGGAAAACAACAAAAAAAATAGCCACTAAGAAAGGAAAGCACTCCTCCCTACTGTAGACCCACAAGAGGGTCACCCCTGAGCTAGGGAGGTAGGGGTTTCGCACAGGGTTTCATTGCACAACAAAAGCACTCACAATAACACAAAAACAGAACAACCCCATAGGATTAACACAATACTCAACTCATAAAAATGAGTTTGGTGAGGGTAGGGAATGGACCCCTCAACTTCAAAGGGCTCCCCAAATGATAGTAAGAAAATAAAACTCTTCTCATGGCCTCAATCCAAAATCCCCAAAACACCACACACCACCAGTTTCACAAATAACTTACATGGCACTCTTGCCATTCATTTATCTCCTCCTCAAATAAGAAGCCCTCAAGGCACAAACACAATATGTGGGAGAGACCTCAAGGAGGTTCCTTTCCCTTACCCATACAAGTTGAGCATTACCTCCATTGGAGGTGCTCTCACCATAACACCCAACCCAACATCAAATGCAAAACATCACAATGCAAACAAACTTACAACCAAAATTCAAACATGGAACATCATATAAGAAAAGCAAGAAGCAAGTTAAGAGGCCTACCTTCAAGGCCTTGACAATGGAAGTAGAATTGGTGAAGAGCTCCAAGCCTTCCCAAGCCTTCCCACTTTCAAAATTTCTCCAACCTTCTCTAACTCCTCCAAACTAGAAAGGAAAATTAAAAATTGCAAGAAGTCTCAAATTGCAAGGAAAAAGACTAGAAGAGAAGAACCCCCTCTCCTCTACAAGAGGAGCTATTATAGGCCATCAACTTGGCCTTGAGGAAATGAGAAGGTGACATTTGTCACCATCTCCTCCCTCCTCCAAAACCACTTGTAAGAGTGAGAAGGTGAGAAGATGACAAATGTCCTCCTCTCACTCCACCTCCATCTCCACCTCATCCACTTGTGCTTCCACACAAGTGGGAGGGGGACAAATGGTGAGTTGGATTCCCACTCACACCTCAAGAAGACAATGGTCTTGAGTGGTGCTCCCACTCACTTGGGAGTTTGGGAGGACTCTTGGAGACCTCCCAAGTCTTCCTTGGGAATGATTCCCAAAACTTAGGGATGGGAGATGAGTTCTTCCCAAAGCAAGGCCCATCCCCCATCTTCCCTCTTCCCAAATTCGTCACTTTTACTCAACCATAGTTTAGGGTGACCTAAGGTGAGTCAAAACTAGGGTTAGGTAGTCCAAGTTGACCCTAGACTCATGGTTGACCACCTAGGGTAACTTTTATGACCCTAGGGTTCATGAAAAGGGTTAAAAATCCACATTTAAATGGCCCAAAAATAATAATAAAATACCAAGTGGCATAAATCAAATAAAATTTTACAACACTTAATATCAATTAAAAATAAGAAAGAAAGGGTACTAAGGCTAAAAATAATTAAAATTAAACCAAGCACAATAAATCATCATTCAATTACACACGTGATCCTTAACCCTCTTGGGAATGGATCGGCTTTACAGGGAATAACATGGTGTGAATCCTACCTCCGTTTTCCTGTGGCTAGGGAATGTAAAACCTGCACATCTCGATCAAGTGTCAGTCCTGTCATGAAAAAGTCATAGCCGAAGCAACTGAAATTAACTTCACGTAATCGAAATAAACATCAATACATAACTACAAATTAAATTGCATTTTCCATCACATGTCCAAATAGTTTAGATCACATAAATAACTAGAATCTCCTAACAAAATAACATCTAATATAAATCCCATATGTCGAACCACAACATATCATCCAATATGACTGAATCAAATCACATGTATCAAATCAGTGAGATAAAACATCAAGTCTGCATAATGAAACATAATCACTAAGGTCTAATAGTATCATCTATAGAACAACATAATGATCATAATATGGGAGATAAAATAGTCATCCTCACATCCTCCCCCCCTAAGACTAAACTTCCTCCTCGAAGTCATCAAAAAGATGAAGATAGAGTGCCCTCAAACTAGCTGCATCCTCCCAAGTCACCGTGACCTCATCATATCGATCCCACTGGACCCTAACTTGGTCTAACTCTCAACCTCAAAGGCCCAGCGTCCAATGAGCCAATATGCGAATTGGCTCCAGCACCAACTGCCGTCTGTCTCTACCTGTAAAGCACTCCAGTCCAGTACGTGAGATACATCAGATATATATCGTCTCAAAACAGAAACATGAAAAACATCATGGATACGTGACAGGCTCGGTGGCAATGCTAGATGATAGGCAATTGGTCCTATCTGCTCCAAAATCTCAAAGGGTCCTACGAACTATGGTGCGAGCTTAGAGCCCTTTCCATAACGGATTGGAATCTTGTGTGGCCGCACTCTAAGGAATACCCTATCACCCACTGAGAAGCTCTGATCTATCCTCTTAGCATCAGCATACTTCTTCTACCTATCCTGTGCCTCTTGCAACCTCTGTCTAATCAGTGTGACCTGCTGCTCCATATCCTGAACTAGCTCTGGACCAATGGTGACTCTATCCTCTATCTGATCCCAACTCAATGGTGTCTTGCATGGTCTGCCGTATAAAGCCTGAAAAGGAGGCATACCTAACGAGCTGTGATGCCCATTATTGTAAGCAAACTCAAATAGATAAAGATGCTCCTCCCATCTAGACTGATGGTCCATAACATACATCCGAAGCATGTCCTCCAATACCTGATTCACCTGCTCTATCTGTCCATCTGTCTCAAGATGATAAGCGAAGCTAAAATTGAGCTGTGTGCCCAATGCCTGCTGTAAGGCTCTCCAAAAAGCTAAAGTGAACACTGGATCTCTGTCTGAGATGATGCGACGGGGTACCCCATGAAGCCTCACAATATCATCCAAGAATACCTTCACCACAGCTGGCGCATTATATGTCATGCGTACAGGAGAGAAATGAGCCACCTTGGTCAACTTGTCGACTGTCACCATGATGGAATCATGGCAACGCGAAGACATAGGAAGAAGAACAATAAAATCCATGGAAATGGTGTCCCATTTCCACTCAGGTATATCATGTGGGTATAGGAGACCTGCTGGATGTTGATGCTCGGCCTTGACCCTCTGGCACTCAAGGCATTGAGCAACAAATTCTGCTATATCTCGTCTCATACCCGCCCAATAGTACAACTATCGAAGATCGGCATGCATCTTCTTCACCCCTAGATGTGCCACATATGGTGCTCTATGAGCCTCTGATAGCACTACAGTACGCAGGTCACCTGCGCGGGGTACATAGATGCGCTGTCGATGACGAAGTAAACCATCTGTGTCAAGTGTATACCCTACAAACTTGCCCACAAGGGCCCTCTGTGAACTGATCTCCTACTACACTTCAAGATACCACTCATCCTCTGGCAGATGCTGAATAATGCAATCCCTCAAGTCCACTCGCAAAGTCAAGGTCAAGAGCTCGTGGTGCCTCTGACTCAATGCGTCAGTAACCACGTTCTCCTTCCCTTTGATGTAGTGGATATCAAAGTCATACTCGCATAGGAACTCCATCCAACGCCGTTGACGGGCATTTAGATTCGGCTGTGTAAAGATATACTAGAGGCTATGATGATCGGAATGGAGCTCAAAGCGACGGCCCAAAAAGAAATGTCTCCAACGGACTAGAGCATGAACCACTACTGCTAACTCCAAGTCATGCGTGGGGTAGTTCAGCTCATGAGTCTTGAGCTTTCACGACTCATACGCGATCACTCTGCCACCCTGCATAAGGACAGATCCCAATCCCTCAAGTGATGCATCCATGTGTTGGTTTTTCTTCTGAATCAGCATTAGGGTTTGCCAGTTCTAATGCACAGGCAGATTCAACCAACTAAATACAGGAGGTTACGTGAGCTCCTCCCTTCACTTCTGGTTCTGCCGCACCAAGGGGGGTGTCCCTATTTGATAAAAGTATGACCTTGACTAGCTCAATGACATAAAGATATAACTTGACAGCAACAGGCAGAATACTCTCACGTAAGGACCAAGATTTGTGTAACAAATCACAAGGTTGGCAACATTCTTGGACATATATGTCTGGTTGGGTATGAGAGTACGCAGGGATCCTAATCCTACTCCTACAACTAAAAGGTGGAAGGATGAAATGGTTTGATTTGATGTTTGGATGCAAACCTGGACCTAGTGTATAATCTCAACACAGAGCTAGATTGGTGCCTATCCAGGGCTTGGAGTCAGTAGACATACACCTGTGAATGATTAGCATGAACAACTAAAACTGGATTTCAGGGGGATACATATGATACCTGCCTTACAGATATCTCCCAATATAGAGTGTTAAGCTATCTATACTTATGGCATCCCTATTGCAGTATACCCTTCCCAATATTCAATCTGAAAATAGTTTAATCTACCCCTTGAGCAGAAGTTAAAAGATTAAACATTCAACACAGGAATTCTATGTTCTAGAATCTCAGACATTCCTTGAATACCTGGACTCAGAAGAAAGATACATGCAAGACTAGAGACAGAATTAGCACAACACATGCAAACATAGCATTATTCATATAAGATTGACCATGAAATCAGTGGATTCATGCAAAAACGTACAACAGGAGATACATAAACTCACAAGTTTTGCTGCACAAAGCAACCAAAACCAATTGTATCTTATTACAGAGCCAAAATGTCCAGTTTTCAATAACCAAAACAATGGTAACACAGTCTGCCTATATCAGCCAGAAAGTGTACCCATAGTAATTAATTACATGGCTTTCAAAAATCAAAAATCCGCCAGATACAGACTCCACAAAGGAATGGCGCTCAGAAGTTATTGCAGCAATAGACAAGAGAAGCCTCGAGCCCTACGCCACCATCTGGGAGTCTTCACTCAAAAATTGGGTGACATGATCATGTGTACCATTGCCCATACCTCTGTACCATCGCCATTAAAGGCCTCAACCACCCGTAGCCTACCTGGAAACCGTCGCTGCGTTCAAATAGAAGTTCCCGCCAAAATGCACTTTACTGAAGTTTCAAATGTGCAGGAAGAATAGTCCCACATTGGTGCCATGGAGACTCCTTCAATACCTTAAAAACATGGTCGTGAGCATAATAGGTGTCGAGTGCCTTTTGCCGCGCTCGACGCATAAGCCTTCTCCAAAAGCCCATCGCCAAAACCCAAGCCATCGGCACACCCCAGAACTCTCCTTCCGATCTCAACGGTCTCGCCGACCGCTACCTTCGCTTCCCCATCGGCCAGAGATGCATCATTGGGCCAACCATCCAAACCTTCGCCGATCTCATCAGTTACACTGATGAAGCCACCGCAATCCCCTGTTGGCCAGACCAATACCGTTGGCCAAGCAAAAGATCCCTCTGCCGATAGACCACATTCTCATCGATGCACCAATGAATTATACTCTGCTCCTTCATCGGCGAGACCTCCTTACATCAACGGGCCACAAATTTGCTTTGCCGATAGCCAAACACATGCCAATGGACATCCATTGGCCAGACCAAAACAATCAGAGCACTCAAGAAATCTTTCGCCGATGAGGCCAATCACTCCGATAAGACCAAAAATGTAAAGCCTTGAACCATTGAACCCTGAACCAAAAGGGTTCAACACGAGGGTTCAACGTGATGGTTCAAACACCAAAAATAATACTCCATAGGCAACAAAGCTTCGAATCATTGAACCTTGAACCAAAACAAAAAGGTTCAAGCAGGAGGTTCAACGATGCAATATTTGCACAAGGCAAATGCATAATGCGACCCGTTAGAAGAAAATTGAACCCTAAACCGCTGAACCACTGAACTTAGAGAAAAAAGGGTTCAAGTTCAAACTAAAATGTCGAAGACACAAAAACAAACCCATGCTGATGGAGAAAAGATGAAGACCCCTCCTCAAGAAATGAGATGCGGATGCTGAAAAGTACTGAAGGGGTGCCAAAACTCAGAACCTTTTGGATTTTTTGGGAAGGTGCCTGCATGAAAAATTGCTTAGAAACTGACAGTCAATTCAGGCACCAACACCATGCAAACCATGAAATCTGCTATAGGATCAGGAACTGCTAAAATAGGAGCGCTGGTAAGATGCTCCTTGAGGACCCCAAAGGCCCTCTCACACTGCTCAGTCCAAAGAAAGCTCTTCCCTTTCCGCTGGAGGGAAGTGATGGGGTGTGCAATCCGAGAAAAACCCTCAACAAAGCGACAGTAATAACCAACTAACCCCATAAAGCTCCTAACCTCTGTCACACTAGTAGGAGCTGGCCAATCCCTAATAGCCCTGATCTTCGATGGATCTACTGAGATTCCATCACCGGAAAGGATATGCCCTAGATACTGAACCTCTGTCCTGAAAAATGCACACTTCGCCTAATTCCCATAAAGCTTCTACTCTCGCAAACACTGTAGGACCTAATGAAGGTGCTCCTCATGCTCCTCCTCAGTCCGTGAGTAGATCAAAATGTCATCGAGAAAAATGATCATGAACCGATCTAATTATGCACGGAACACCCTGTTCATGAGACTCATGAACACTGCAGGGGCATTCATCAAGCCGAAGGGAACCACTGTGAACTCATAGTGTCTATAATGAGTTCGGAAGGTGGTCTTATGGATATCTGCCTCTGCAATATGTAACTGATGATACCTGGACTTCATGTCTATCTTAGAGAACAACCTGGCTCCCTGCATCTAGTCGAAAAGATCATCAATCCTGGGTAGAGGATAATGGTTCTTCACCGTCACCTTATTCAACTGCCTATAGTCCATACACAAATGAAGAGTCCCATCCTTCTTCTTCACGAAGATGACAGGAGCGCCCCAAGGTGAAATGCTCGGTCAGATGTGCCCCTTCTCGAGCAAGTCCTCCAACTGTAGCTTGAGCTCAGTGAGCTCATGTGTGGTCATCCTGTAGGGTGCACGAGACACTGGCTCAACACCTGGCACTAAGTCTATGTGAAAGTCTACCTCACGTCAGGGAGGCATCCCCGGTAACTCTACTGGGAATACATCTACAAACTCTCTAAGGATGGGATGATCATCCAAAGATGCCTCTAGCTCGTCATCTGATCTATCACTCACTGTGATGGCAAACATCTGACATCCCTTCTGCATGTAGCACTTAAGCTGCTAAGCAGATATCATACACGCTGCGGTGGGCTTCTGCATGCCCACAATCTCAACTGATGTGCCGTGATCATCTAAACAGCTGATCGCCTTTCGACGACAATCTAGCTTAGTTCGATGAGCCGCAAGCCAATCCATACCCAACACCACATCATAGGATCCTAATGTCATGACTCTAAGGTTGCATACTGTAGTGAACGGTCCCAAAGCAATCTCACAATCCTAAACTAAGGCATCTACTATCAACTTGGCTCCTGAAGCCAACTCAACTACCCACCTATCACCCTGCCTAGAGGCCACCAGCCTACAACGCTCCATTAACAATGGAGATATAAATGAATCAGTAGCACCAGAGTCAAAGAGAATAGAAATGGGGCTACCCCCAATCATACCTAACATCTCAATCACTGATGCCTAAAAATCTTCCTGGTGGTTATCAACTGCTGCAAACATACGATGGGATCTACCCACATCACCCACTATCTGCTCAGAACCTCCAGCACGAGGCTGTCCCCCTGCTGTATAACCCTATGGATACTCTCTAGCTAGGTGTCATGCTCCACCACAAACATAACAAGGGCCCTAACCTGTACCTGTACAGTCTGAGTCCTACTCGACTGCTGTTGTCCTGATCTGCCAGTAGACCCTGTGAACCCCTATAAGACTGTTGTGACCTCGTGGGTCCTGCAGGTGGTCCTTGCTGTCTCTGACTCTGATCTCTACATGGGCCCTGCTGTTACCAACCCCTATTATGTCCCCCATGTGACCTCTGTTGTGTCCTAACTCTCTGCTGCTGCTGTGAGGGTCTAGGAGGTAATGATGCTGAATTGGATCCTCCTCTGTGAGGTGGCTACGATGGTCTACGAAAACTCTGCTAATGCTGCCGAGAAGGCATACATCATTAAGGAGATTCAGGGATGAGGGTAGAGTTCTCGCCCTCAGTCATCACTCAAAGTCTGGGGGTTTGCCATCCAAACAGGCCTTGCTATACTGTGATTAAGTCCTCTGATAAACTTATGCACCAAGATTTTCTCGTCATGGAGATACTCTGCATATCTAGATAGCTTTGTAAACCTAGCCTCATATTGAGCCACTGAAAGTCCCCTTTGCTGAAGGTCATGGAACTCGTCTATATGACGCTGTCTATAATGGTCTGATAAGTAGCGCGCATTGAAGCACTCAATGAAGGTCTCCCATGTGAGGGTGTCTAAAGATAGGTGGCGCTTGCACTCCTCAGTGCACCACTAGGTAGCTACTGCATCCCGCAATAAGTGTACTACCACCTAGGCCTTTGTGTTGCCCTCGTAAGGATGCAACGCGAAGCACCTGTCTAAACTAATAAGCCAAGCCTCTGCCTTAGCTCCCTCTATGGTTCCGATGAATGTAGGAGGGTTCAACCTTAATATGTACCTAATGGGATCCCCTCTATCTTTGTGCCCCCTGATAGACTCATCTGCATGATACTCATAAGGCTTGTGACCCAAGTGCTCTACACGCACTGTCTCATCCTGCCTAGCCTGATGTGGGGGGCTCCTGCTACGAGCCCTATTGGCTGAACCAACCTCCTCTATCTCTGGCAGCTCGATGTAAGGCTCCACACGTGGTACCTCTCGCGGCTCTACGCGGGGCTCTACATGAGGCTCTACTACAGCTGGTGGAAGCCTATCTAAGATAGCCTGTAAGGCCTTTAATATGTGTGGTCCCATATCTGGTGCGGCTAGTGGTGCCTGCGGTACATGAGGAACTGGAGGTGCCTGTGGAACTAGCTGATCTAATGGAACTGGCTGTACCGGTGGAACTGGCTGACCCGGTCCCATAGCTGATGAATCAGTGTGTACCTCTGTGGGTGGAGTGCGACGGGTCTGGGCTCACCGAACTCGTCTAGGAGGCATCCTACAAAACAAGGTAGCCACAAGTCAATCATAGTTGTGGAAACAATAATGTGCCTAAAACAAGCCCAGTGTTTTTTAAAAAACCTAGGCTCTAATACCAAATGTCATGCCCGCATCTCCCATGCAGACATGACACACAAATGCCCATGTCACAACCACATTCGCCATGTGGTCACGACATGGGCCACAAATTTTTTTTCCAGACTATCCCTAAGAGCCACCTCGCATGCGCTTATGTGCTCAGTGGCAATACGCCTGAGACATAAACATGACAACATATTCGATGAGGTGTAGGCCATCCAGGGGTAAGCGACACGAAGTGTGTCGCTTCTAGGGTTAGGTCATTTCCACATGTATCCCTAAGTTACCTAGGTGAAGATAGTTTGCCGGCATCGATCCCTAACTACTCAGATCGAAAGGTGAAGTTTTATGATGTCATGACGGTGCATGGTTGAAGGTGAAAGATGGAATGGAATAGATGTAACTTCGCATCAAAAATACCCTAGAAATCTAGCATAATGCATTTTTTGATAAACACAAAGAATAATAATTTTAAAATAATACGTCAACAAGAAAATAAACTTTATAATTTAAATTAGACCTAAGAACAAATTTTAAATAAATCATCAATAGGAAAAACTAATAAAATATACGATTAAAAATAATTATATATATAAAAATAATTAAGGAAAAATAATATGATTAAATAAATATTAAATAAACTTAGAATGATAATCTAATTATCACATTAATTTAGAAATGATAACAACGATATAAAGTAAAATGGTGAAATTGAATAAAAATGACAAAACGTCAGTTATCTCCGACCGAAAACCGAGATCGTTATTAAATATAATATTGATTTTTCGTTTAATAACCCACTCGTAGATTAATTTGGAGGAGGGAGGAGGGTTCAAATAACCCTCCCCATAAAATGATAATACTAAAATCATTTTTAAATATCAACGTAAAATTTCTGCCTAGGAAAAATGAAACTATAATTCTATTAAATGAATTTAAACACAAGAATAAATTTAACCCCTTTCCCTCCAAAAGAGAAAAAAAGAAAAGAGAAAAAGATTAAGAATAAAAGTAAAAATAAATAGTCTCCCCCAAATGAAATTTATTTCCCAAGATAGTTAAATTAAATACTAAATAATAACACATCCAATTATAGAGTCTAAAATCAATAAAACAATTATTTCAATAGTTTAATTACACAAAAGAAAATGAGAAATATTAAATAAGGAATAAAATTACATTTCCACCAAAATAAAAATAAAATCTAAAAATCATGCTACTTCTAAATTCATAACTAACCCTAAATAATTTTTTTTTAAATAAAAATAAACATTTCAAAAGAAACATGGTTACCCTAATCTCTCATATTTATCTTTTCTTATTTTCTTTTGTTTGTGTTTTCTTTTATGCTGCTTCGCAAGGGATCATATATGCTTGCAGGTTAGGGTTTACATCAGCCATGGAGGCCATGTGAGATGCTTAGAGGTTTACAAAATGGAGCTTCTGTATACATTTCTAAGTCACCCCTTCCCTTTGTTTATACTGTATTTTTTTTTGTAATGGAAAATTCAAATCTAACTATTTTTTTTCTTTTGTATGGGCAGAGGTCAAAGAGAGGGGAGAGAGAGAGAGAGAGAGCACAGCGGTGGCGGTGGTGGTGATGTGGTATGTTGAAGGGGGCGGTAGAAATGTGAGGGTGGAGGTGGCAGAGCACAGACGGCCGTGGGGTTACGGTGGACGGCGGAGGCGGAGGGGTGTTGGGTGTGTAGTGGGCCATGGAGCTTACTATGGAGCATGGTGGCGCGGTCATCGAAGGCTCAGGCGGGAGTGTTGAGGGTGCCATTGTGGGTGGCAAAGACTGCGCTGAGGGTATGGTACTGCGGAGGTTTCAATGGGGGTAAGAGGGTGTGGGGTGTGGGGAGGGGCGGAGCCCTACCCACATCCCCAAGTAGTGGGGTGTGGGTGGGGCTCCACCCCTCCCCACACCCACCATTGTTAACTTCAGTGGGGGTTAAAACCCCCACCATTTTGTATACATTTTTTTTTTTTGTGTTTTGTTCCAATACAACAAGGCCCGAAAATACAGAAATTTCTTCTCTTGTTTTTATTTTTATTTTTTTGTTTACAGTATTTAAATATTTTAAAAATATATATATATATATATATGTATATATATTTCTTTCCCAAAGTTAGAGTTTTATTCACAATTTTCACAATCTTATTAATCAAAAATAAAAGAAATCAGTTAACTCAGATTATATATATATTTGTCATTTATTTGTTAAGGCAAAAATTACAGAAATATTCTTTCACCTTGCATAAGTTTTCAAATGCATTTTTTTTTAGCTATATAAGTCAATATTATAGAGTAATCAACAAGATCTACACAGAAATTTAACTCTTATATATATATTTTAATTAAATTGCAAAGTTTAAATGATTCAGTTTGAAATAAGGAAGCATAAAATTTACAGAATAAAAGAGATTGATTTTTTTTGTAAGTAATATGCAAAAATAGAGAATACATTTCTTTTCTTTCATCTATAATACTCTAACAGCCATAACAACTCTTGTATAAGTTTTTATTTTTGTTAAAGTTTAAAAACAGAAATATATTTATGTCTTCACTTGCATTTCATAAAACTTAACTCACCAGAGAATAGGAAGTAGGCAATATTTAAATAACATGACAGAATGACTTCATTGCACTATTTTTTTTTAAAGGATGAAGACAACAATTTATGGTATCTATTCTCACATTCCACAAATACATACTCTCTTTGTGAGAATAAACACATTGACAAAACCAAGCCAACACCTGTTTCTCATTCAACATTAATAACTTAACCAAATCTTACATTTCAAATTCTAACTCAGCCAACTCCATGGCAAGAATAATAGCAACCTTTACAAGATTTTATTAAGCAACAAGGCCACTAAGGCCATGGCTAAATCAGCCACATGAATACTACAAAGGTCACACAACAAGGGGCTCCAAAACCACTTCATTCCTCTTCACTTAACAACCTACAACTAAACACAGCAAGGAAAACAACAAAAAAATAGCCACTGAGAAAGGAAAGCTCTCCTCCCTACTGTAGACTCGCAAGAGGGTCACCCCCGAGCTAGGGAGGTAGGGGTTTCGCACAGGGTTTCATTCCACAACAAAAGCACTCACAATAACACAAAAATAGAACAACCCCATAGGATTAACACAATACTTAACTCATAAAAATGAGTTTGGTGAGGGTAGGGAATGGACCCCTCAACTTCAAAGGGCTCCCCAAATGATAGTAAGAAAACAAAACTCTTCTCATGGCCTCAAGCCAAAATCCCCAAAACACCACACACCACCAGTTTCACAAATAACTTACATGGCACTCTTGCCATTCATTTATCTCCTCCTCAAATAAGAAGCCCTCAAGGCACAAACATAATCTATGGGAGAGACCTCAAGGAGGTTCCTTTCCCTTACCCATACAAGTTGAGCATTACCTCCATTGAAGGTGCTCTCACCATAACACCCAACCCAACATCAAATGCAAAACATCACAATGCAAACAAACTTACAACCAAAATTCAAACATGGAACATCATATAAGAAAAGCAAGAAGCAAGTTAAGAGGCCTACCTTCAAGGCCTTGACAATGGAAGTAGAATTAGTGAAGAGCTCCAAGCCTTCCCAAGCCTTCCCACTTTCAGAATTTCTCCAACCTTCTCTAACTCCTCCAAACTAGAAAGGAAAATTAAAAATTGCAAGAAGTCTCAAATTGCAAGGAAAAAGACTAGAAGAGAAGAACCCCCTCTCCTCTACAAGAGGAGCTATTATAGGCCATCAACTTGGCCTTGAGGAAATGAGAAGGTGACATTTGTCACCATCTCCTCCCTCCTCCAAAACCACTTGTAAGAGTGAGAAGGTGAGAAGATGACAAATGTCCTCCTCTCACTCCACCTCCATCTCCACCTCATCCACTTGTGCTTCCACACAGGTGGGAGGGGGACAAATGGTGAGTTGGATTCCCACTCACACCTCAAGAAGACAATGGTCTTGAGTGGTGCTCCCACTCACTTGGGAGTTTGGGAGGACTCTTGGAGACCTCCCAAGTCTTCCTTGGGAATGATTCCCAAAACTTAGGGATGGGAGATGAGTTCTTCCCAAGGCAAGGCCCATCCCCCATCTTCCCTCTTCCCAAATTCGTCACTTTTACTCAACCATGGTTTAGGGTGACCTAAGGTGAGTCAAAACTAGGGTTAGGTAGTCCAAGTTGACCCTAGACTCATGGTTGACTACCTAGGGTAACTTTTAGGACCCTAGGGTTCATGAAAAGGGTTAAAAATCCACATTTAAATGGCCCAAAAATAATAATAAAATACCAAGTTGCATAAATCAAATAAAATTTTACAACACTTAATATCAATCAAAAATAAGAAAAGAAAGGGTACTAAGGCTAAAAATAATTAAAATTAAACCAAGCACAATAAATCATCATTCAATTACACACGTGATCCTTATCGCTCTTGGGAATGGATCAGCTTTACAGGGAATAACATGGTGTGAATCCTACCTCCATTTTCCCGTGGCTAGGGAACGTAAAACCTGCACATCTCGATCAAGTGTCAATCCTGTCATGAAAAAGTCATAGCTGAAGCAACTGAAATTAACTTCACGCAATCAAAATAAACATCAATACATAACTACAAATTAACCTGCATTTTCCATCACATGTCTAAATAGTTCACATCACATCAATAACTAGAATCTCCTAACAAAATAACATCTAATATAAATCCCATATGTCGAACCACAACATATCATCCAATATGACCGAATCAAATCACATGTATCAAATTAGTGAGATAAAACATCAATTCTGCATAATGAAACATAATCACTAAGGTCTAATAGTGTCATCTATAGAACAACATAATGATCAGAATATGGGAGATAAAATAGTCGGCCTCACAATGGGGCCATGGTAGGACATTTTAGTCTAGATAAAACTCTTGATCTAGTGAAGAGGCATTACTATTGGCCCAAGTTACAGCCAGATGTGAGGATATTTGTGGAGGCATGTGTGATATGTCAGAAAGCAAAAGGGAGATCCACTAATGTAGGTTTGTATCAGCCACTACCCATTCCTTCTAGCCGTGGGAGAGCATAAGCATGGACTTTGTATTGGGTTTACCTAGGACACGGAAGGGATATGATAGTTTTGTTGTTGTAGTAGACAGATTTAGTAAAATGGCACACTCCTTGGCATGCAAAACCACTTGTGATGCTTCATATGTTGCAGATCTATTTTTTAAAGAGATAGTAAGGATACATGGTTTTCCATTGAGCATAGTGTCAGATAGAGATGTGAAGTTTATTGGCCACTTTTGGAGGACTCTTTGGAAGAATCTTGGAACAAATTTATCCTTCTCATTAGCCTACCATCCTCGGATAGATGGTCAGACTGAAGTAGTTAACCGTTCATTAGGAAATCTATTAAGGTGTTTGACAAGGCAGTATGGAGAGAAGTGGAATAACATTCTATCACAAGAAGAATTTTCCTATAATGACACTATCAATAGGAGTACAGGGAAGTCACCTTTTTAGGTGATATATGGTATTCATCCCAAGGGTATTTTAGAGTTGAGAGATCTACCTATAGAAGAGTCTATTAGTGCAGATGGAGAAGCTTTTGCATCATCCATCAAAGAGGTGCATGATCAAGTCAAGACACAACTCCAACAAACTACATTGAAGTACAAAACATATGTTGATAAGAAGAAGAGAGATATACAATTTGATGTTGGAGATTTGGTATGGGTTAATCTAAAGAAGGACAGGCTCCCAAAAAGTAAATATACCAAGCTAATGCAGAGGAAGATTAGACCATGTTAGATTTTGAAGAAGTGTGGGTAGAATGCCAACTTCCTCCTGATCTTGGATTGTCACCCATTTTCAACATATGTGATTTAACTCCATACAAGCATAATGCAAATGTAGAATAGGAACCATTGCAGGATGTAGTAGACAATGATATTCCTAAGTAGGATCCACCAAAATTGAAGAAGATATTAGACTCAAGAATGACAAAGAAGACAAGGAACAAAGAGTACATGGAGTACTTGGTGGCTTGGCATAGGAAACTTGCTTCAGAGGTAGTTTGGATGACTAAAGAGCATATCACAACCCATGGTGCAGACCTTCAAACTCTGATCTCAAGTGGGCTTGAGATCTCTTCTCCTAGGGAGTATGGTGCAGGAGCACCCCTTCAACAAGATAAATATACATCTGAGGGAGAAGACTAAGGTGTAATATGTTTTATGCATTTTATGTGTCATGTAGTATTTGTGTTAACATTTCATTTTTGTAAGAACCGACCCTACCATCCATCATATGAATCGAGGTCACAAATTGGGCATTCCAATAAGCCAATTTGGACATCATTAGACATTTGGGGTATGTGGATGATTAAGTCAATGTGTCGTATTATTAGGAGTTTTGTTGTCTTAAGCCAAACAGGTGTTGTGAGATTAGTCAGGGTTTTTGCTTATAATCTTGGTTAAGCAAAATCATAAGAGAGAGTTGAATATACAAAATTACGCAGAGGTGTTGGACAAGGTTGTTGTTGGCTTTTTGCCCTCTGGAATTATCAAATGTATGAATCTCTGTAAGAATGAAGAAATAGAAATTCTGTCAGTTGTGTTTTACAAATTTTAATTTCTGTATAAATTCCTGTGTATCGAATTGTCTTGTGTATAGTATCTGTATATAATTGTTTTGTATTGAATTTAGTTTTCTGTTGTCAAGATGCATGATTAAAACCATTCCACTGGTGGATTTCTATGAAATTAGTGGAATGGGCTTGTACAATAGTTTTCTATTCTATTTTTTTGTTCGTGGTCATAGCAGAATAGAAACTGTGAAATTTATTACAGAGGAGATTATTGGCATGAGATTCAATTATACATTTTATGTATATATGTCAATTGTATGCTAGAATAGTTTGTGATTATATTGCATTTGTATGTGAGTAGCATCCTATGTATATCCTGTGAAGAAAGGTATGTATAAAAGTCCTTCTGGGTTAAGTTCATGTTGTTCGCTAAATATATACAAGCAGTGTATATCGTTAATATACCTGAGTACATTATGTGTGTATCCTGAAAGCACATGTCGGTTATACAGTTTCTATGTATATCGCATATGTATGAAGATACATTTCCTATGTATACGTCAATTGTATGTCATAGACATTATGTGTGTATATCATAGTTGTATGTGAAAGCATTTTGTGTATATCCTACATTTGCATATCGAAGACTGTATAATGGGATGTACATTGTTTTTATGCATTTTGTAAGATGCAAGTGGTGACTGGTTGTAGTGGTCAAAGCAGTTGAAGATATAGTGAGCAAAACTGGCGATAGGAAGTTGTCGGTTGTATGTCCTGATTGCATGTTACAATTATATGTTGAAACATACATTATTTTGTGATACAAGTGTGGACCAGTGGAAAGGGTAGATAGAACTGACATAGGGGGTCAAGTAATGTATGTTTGAAGTGGACGAAGACATCAGCATAAGAAGAGCATCGGGTGAATGAAATATTGTTGAGCCGACAGTATGTGTTCTTGCCGATCAGGGTGACAACTAAAAGTGTCACCGATGGAGAGTTTATTGGTATGAGTCACATCATCAGAAGATGAGAAGAAAGTTATGTTGATGGTAGGAAGTCTAGCATTGGAAGTTAAATGATTTGATAAGTCATCGGAGTGACTAGTACATCTATGGGAGAATTCTTGAGTGAGTCCATAGTATAATGTATTGCTGATAGAAGGAAGTATCATGACTGTGGAGTTTCAGGAGTTTGTATTAATCTCTATGGAGATCTGCATCATTGATGCTTGTATTAACTTGCTAAATCAAAATCCATGTAAGAAATACTCAGGTCATCTCGGTTCAATTATACTTAGATGCTTGTATTAACTTACAACATTCAGAAAAAGTACCAAAAAAAATTGCCCAATGATGAAATAAGCACTTCAAAATACTTGCAATATCATGATGGCAAAAATCCATTCGCATCCACAAGGAATCCATTTACATCCATATCCCATACAATAAGGATCCAAAAGGTAGAGTATTAGTGAAAAGCTTCTAATCCTTTCATTGACAGTTCTTCTATCAATCTTCTATCTATCTTGTGTCATTTCTATGTCGATTGAGTACATTTGGACATAACAAAAACATAGCATAAATTGCATATCATATCACATGAGATAGACATTAACATGATTAAATCATTTGCATACATAATAGATGCATTAGATCATCCATATACATTTGCATCAGCATAACATAGTGTCAAACAGAAAAATCAAAAACATAGACAAGTACATGTAGATCATCACATAAAATGCATAATCATATAGAGAACATTTGCATATTAGATCATCATGAAATCATCTAAGTCTGCATTAGAATCATATCTCATCAAGCATCATAGTGTCATAAACATCACATAACATCATTTAGACATCATAAACATGTGCGTCACATATAGACATCAAAAAATAAATGCATTCACATCATATAGCATAAACAACTACATATAGATCATCAATAGCTACATCATCATATAAATAGACATAAAGCATGTCCAAATGTACAATATATCAAAATGTCTATCATCTCTGAGTCAAGTCATAAAATGTATGTCACATAAATAATGATACATGTCTCAGTGCAAAGTGATACAAGTATATACATATCAGGCTATCTGAGCCATCAAAAGTGTATCCATAAGCCAAAATCAGTATGAGTGTGTTGGCTAGACCTACTACCATGGGAAGCTGCTCCCAGCACTGCCCTCTCCATCCCCTCCTCTACTGGCCCCCGACTGTTGTGGGCCCATCACCAACCCTCCTAACCATGATCCACCATCCCTCTGAGGTGTGCCTGCCACTGACTGACTCTTGTAGTTGGGTACCCTCTGATCCATTGGCATCGCCCCATGATATAGACCCCTGTAGTAAGCTATGTTTGAGCTTGCTGCACTTGTGTAACCAAAAATGCAGTCACTCCATCAATACCCAAGGCCATTATGACAGAGTCTCTCTCTAGTCTGAGGGCCTACACCCTTGCCAATGTTGTATCCCTCTCTGTAGTGAGCCCAAATATAATCCAGGTATCTACCTCTCTCTGGGACTCTATCACTCTAAGTTGTGCCTGGAGCTATCTAACCTGACCCCGTAATGTATTAACAGCTTGTTGCAGTAGATTAGGCTAGGCAGGATCCTGTGGAACCTGCTGCTAGGACACCTACTATGCTTGTACCTGTCCCTGCACCTACTGCTGAACTACCTATTGAGGCACCTGCTGGGGTGCCAGCACTTGTACCTGCTATGCAGCCTGTGGCTACACTACCTACTATTGCTGGGAAGAGCCTTCCCCAGATCTCCTCCTCTATCTCTGTCTGCCTCCTCTGCCACCTCCTCCATCCCCTCTATCTCCTCTATCATCTCCATTTCCTCGTCCTCCTCTCCCCCTCCTCCATCTCCTCCTCCTCCTGCCTCCACCATCCTCATCATCTGAATCCTCCTCATCCAAGTGAGGAACCAACTCTCTGGGTCCTGAATACCTCAAGAATAGATGAGCAGCAAACCACTCCTCATAATCAGGAGTCATCCCTGCATCAACTATCTCCCTCCTCATAGGCCAAGCCACATAAATATTCTACTGAAACTCTGCTAAAGCCTCCTCATAAGATGCAACTGGACCCCATCTCAATCACTCTACATGTGTCCTCACAAATTGGGCCTGCCCCTGTGGCATACCCTATATCCTACCAAATTGTCGCTGAACTCGGCTAACAATCTGCCTCTCTAGTATATGGTGTGTCAACCCAATCAACCACCGAGTCTGAAAGCAATAAACCAGCTCATCATCCTCGTCATCCCAAGGCTCACAGTCTAGATATGGGCACCAGATAACTGCATCTACATTATCCAGCGCGTGCCTCCAGTACTCAAGCTTTCCCAGCTTGTGCTAGGAAATAACTCCTACATATCCATAACTGTACATCTCACCCCGTTGCCTAGAAAACATGCATATTGGTCGAGTAAAAGCAATATGCTCCCATAGCCAGAACTATAGAATTGAAATACCTACCGATAAGATGGCACCCTTATGGTATACCACCTGATGCATATCATGGTATAGGTGAGCCAAAACACAGACACCCCATGCAAAATGGGTGCCTTTTGTAATCATCCTCTCCATGGTCTTGCCCCAACCAATAGGGAAGCCATGCAACCTCCTATTGGGGCAAACAACACCCCTGATCAATCCAACCACTGTCCCTAGGAAGTAGTCATAGTAGTCATGAATATCCTTCCAAGAGATAACCTGACCCTCTAACTCTGGGTCATTGAACACCTGCCTGCACTCAGCCAGTCCAGTATCGCGTTGCGGATCATACTCTACAAGCTCACCCTATATAGGCAAGTGTAGTATCCTGTAGACATCCTCAAGAGTAATCACCATCTCACCAGTAGGTAGGTGAAAGGTCCCATCCTCATTATGGAATCTCTCCACTACTGCTATCAACAAACCAAGGTTCGTACAAACCTCAGGCATGAAACACACATAGTCAAGTCCCATAGTACCAAGAGCCTCTCGATCCATCTCAATGAGCATGTACCACTGCAACATCAGTAAGGGAAACTGCTCCCACGAAATAAGCACATCACGAATATTCTCCTGCAATCCAGGAAAGCAATGCGTCAACCCAAACTACAAATCTACTCACCCTATCTAAAGCATCATATCACTTACTTAACATGTCAAAATTGATCAAAACAACATAAACATCTCTTGACTAGATTCCTGCAATCTCGGAGATAGTTTATCAATTAACGCATTAAGCAAGATGCCAATCGAGTCAATTTCATTAAGTACATTGACTACCCTAGTGCAAATGTGCCTAAGCAAGTCGCAAATGCGCTGACTCATAGCAAATGCACAACTTCTCAATGAATGCACCAAAACACTGAGCAAGTGCGCAGTTTCTTAACACATGCACAACTTTCCATGCATGCGCAATTGGACATCCTAAAAGCGTAGTCTCATAATGTATGCGTCATTCTATAACATATGTGCAATTTTTCATATCAAGTGCATAGGCAATATGCATGTGCCATTTCATATCATAAATGTGCCGCATCTAAACAAAAGCACAGTTTTGCATAGTATATGTGCCAAACTGCAGAACTGCGGATTCATTTCCTTAAACTTTCCCTAGCATTTATTGTACTAATAAATGACCCTAGGCAAGTTTTTTCAAACTACATACCGGTGGTCTTGCCTCAACTGGCCGCCTGAACTATCAAACTCACTCAAAGTGGTGCTCCTCGCATGGTATATCCATCTCTATATCGACTGCTCTATGCTCATCTGCTCTCCTAAACTCTGAGTGCCCTATCAATAAAAGCTAAGTGTGTAAATGACTTATCTTGTGGACCGAGCTCCTATTTATAGCAATTGAACCCTAATTGGCTGTGTGGCGACTGTGACTACTTCCCAAGCCCTTTTTCTCCTGTTTCTTCAAACCGTAACTGATTTACTTCATCCCTAACCTATTTTTTACCTTCTTCATCATGAGATTGTCTGTCTCATGTCCTTTTGCCTTCTTCCTGTCCAATCTCCCGAGGGGGCATCCTACCGTTGTTAAACCTGTACCAGGGGCAAACTGGGGCATGTATCATTATCAGAAATCTATTCTTTGAAACAATGTGACAAAACACATTGCATCAAAGAGGGGCAAAATGTATACGCCTAAAAATGACACAACTCAGTCTAAATAACTATTCTTATCATTTATTTCATTCTAATCTTTCTATCAATAAATAAATGAACAAATTTATTTATTCGATTCACATTCCTCTAAGTTAATTAAATATCAAAATATTTAATTACCTATTCTAAAGTCAAAATTAAATAAAATCCTTTATTTAATTTAATTCTTCCAAATAATTAAATAATTCTTAATTATTTAATTAAGTCAATTCTTCCTCCAAATTTAAATAAATCAAATCAAATTTATTTAAATTCTCTCAGTCTCTAAAAATAAAATATAATCAAATATTTTATTATTCTTCTATGTTGCACAAACAATTAAATAAATTTATTTATTTAATTTGCTTTCTTATCTTCTAATTCCTCAAAATATCTTCCAAATCTTTTAAAGATAAGTCTTCTTCTTCATGCACACAAAATTAAATAATTTATTATTTAATTTCTCTCAAATCATGCAAAAGCAAATCACAAGTTGAGTTAACTGACTCAATCAACCTTGTTTTTATCAATAACTCTTAAATTAGAAAAAAAACATTCTAATTTATGAAAGCAAATCTTATCTTTATAAAAGAAAGCAGTTAACTCAAACAAAACATCTTTTGTGTGACACATGTCTTCTTTCTATTCATGCACATTCTCTCAAGTCTTCTATACTATTGATCTTCTCATTCTTTCTATACCATTGATCTTCTCTCTCACAAGTCTATAAATTGAACCCTATTCTTCCATTTCAATCATCCAAGCTTTTAATACCCTTACTCTATAAGAATTACAGCGCGCCTTTGGCACCAATTCCTTCATTGCTTGTGATCAACTTGTTACCATACTATTATCATTGTTGTGAAGCTCATTTTCATTGCAAAAACTACTATCATAGCCGTTCTCCCTTGACATCTTGAAGAAATAGCAAGGAAGTACACCCCCTGAGGGCCATATTCATACACAAGATTGATTGAGATGGGCGACCAATGGAAGGTATGAAGTATTGAGGTTTGTAAGGTTTTAGTTTGTTTGTTTTGTTTGATCTTGATTATTTCCTTTTTCATTGAGTTATTGGGTTTATTTGATATTATTGATAATCATTCCAATTTTCCCTTAATAGAATTCATGTTCCTTGTTTTTGTATGTTGCGCTTCTGCATTTTACATATGTCTACCAGATGATTTGCATTTTTAGCAATCATGGCACTACATTTCTTTAAAGCATCCTATCAAATCATTCATGCACATTGATGGGTGTATAGACCTTATTTTAGGGCTCCTCATTTTAACGCAGTTGGGAAGGTGAGGATCATTACCATAAGGAAAATTCGCTTGTCTTAGTCATTGGTCTTGGTCGCTTTCAACCCATCTGTCAAAGTCCCCAAGCTGTTAACATTTTATGGTCACAGTTTTAAACCTAGGACACAGTCTTAAATGCCAGTCACAGTTCCAAATCAAAGTCTTTGTCAAAATCCTAAGTTTGGGTCACAGTATAAGTCTTTGTCATTGTCTCGAGCCAAGGTCGAGGTGTTAGTTTTAGGTTAGCATTTAGATTTAAGCATAGGGCACGATACTAACACCTGGGGTTTGTTTTAACAATCTTTTTTGTTTATGTATCTACCTTTCTTATTTACAAATAGTAGTGAGACACGTATAACAAGAAAAAAATCTTGCAAACTATCAAAAGATCCAAAAAAATCAAAAGTCAAATGACAAGTCAAAACTAGTCAAACTCTTCATCTTCAAACATGCCAAAGGAGGCATTTTTCTTCTTCTTGTCATAATAGGGGCATACGGAGGCCAAATCACGTGATTAAATACTTGTTGGAAAGGTAATTTGACAAACTTTGCAATGGAGCCACTTTCATTAGGTGATTTTGTAATTTCAGCAAGTAGTTTTTACAGTCAAAGTTTAACTACTTTCCAAGCTTCAATCTATCATTTTTTTTGGAAACTAATGGCTTATTTGCGTAGCTTGTCATTTATGATTGTCGAAGAATAGAGGGTGAAAACATGCTAACATTCTTTGCATATTCGATCGGTCCAAGGACTTAAACAATTTTCATACTAAAGTAGGCACATTTCATTTGGGTACTTAAAATGAACAATCTGTTTGCCTTGTGTCTTCTTTATCTTTTTTGAGCTTGCTTGTCTCATTTGCATGTAACCCAATTTAGCAATAGAAGTATCCTCTACCCCTGCCTATCCAATGGATATTGGGTGCAAGAGAAACTATTGCTAACTCTAGAGGGTCTGCCTTCCCATTGTGAGAAGGGGTATGACCCAAGTGGCAACAAGTTAAAGCCAAACCATTCCAAGCCTCTATATAAAATAATGCATTTGTGTCGAACGTTGCAAATGACAGGAGTTGTTTATCTATACTGATGAATGTTTCCCCCAAAACCATGCAAGCGTAACCTCTACAGGTTGGGAAGCCTCCATTAACGGAGTGAATCACCGCATGCACAACAACCCGAATGGAAACCCAAACTAAAAACTATGTTTAGAAGCCAAAAACCCTCTATCTACTGGCATAGGAGGTTAGAAGATCAACCTCTGGAGCTATCCCACACTTTCACGTCTTATAGTAGAGATAGCGGCCCTCTCTGAGGTCTTGGAATTTGGTATGCCTGAGAAGTTAGTGCACTGTAAGGGGGATCTTATGCTACCAGATTCCTAGGCTATCCACTATAAGTAGGTACGACTCGAGAAATCCAAGTGGGAACCTAGTAGATACAGTTGCCTAGCCATAGGTTGTAAAGTTTGCGCATGGTTTGAGTGTGAGTGTTTGTCATTATGTTGTCTTGTCACAAAAATGCCAAAAAACAAACCAATCACACTTGAAAATCAAAATGCTATCACAGCCAACTGCATATGAACCACAATCTGTTACATATGAACAACTTAAAGCATTTGGCCCTTAGCTAGATACATCAAACTTGGTTTTCCAATCAATCATTCATCTTTAAGACATCTAATCATTTAGTATAGTGCCTTACCTAGCCCTAGCTATATCAATTTGGACATTTGAGCTATTTATCCTTTTGGGACCCCTAATCAATCATCCGCTATCAATCAAACTAAATTAGACTTGTATCCTTTGATTTTAGTCATCCCAACATCATGAATTATCTTTTGTCTATCCATCTATCAGACCAACCAGCTTGTCAATCTTGATTGATCTAAAATCCAATCACCAATCGAACCCAATCAATCTATCCAAAGCCAACCAATCAATAAATCAATCCACTCAAAATCAACCCATCTAGGAGTCTCAATCCTATTGCAAAAGTCCAAATATCATGCCTCAAACCAGAAGAAAGTATAAAGTAGCCATGGAAGCTAACCATAAACAATTCTAATCCACTCCGCTCAAAGATGCCACATAATTCACAACCGACATGCCACCTGATGTCTTTGTACCTAAGGGTTATACCATTGGACCATCATCTTCATCAATCTTACCTCAACAATGACATCTTGACCCCTCATCTTCTACATTGATGCCATAGCCTTCACATGTCTATGATGATTCATCAGATGACCAAGAAGACCTAAAAAATCCCAAAGCTTTGAGACATGCAAATAAAATAATAAAAGCTAACCAAGATCAAATCCTTTTACAATTGATCCAAGCCAGAGTCAAACTACCTAGCGACTTTGATGTGTCTACAATCCATAAAGAGAACCCCACCAATGCTACTATAGAAAGCCCCACTACTATTGTCACTATGTCTACCAAGTCCACTATACCTTCCACACCATCCTTGTCCAACCAACACACTCATACACCCCAAACATCATCTGCACCTATGAGACCTAGTGTGTCACATGTTACTACATCCATTGAGCCATTATTGATCCCATCTTATGCTCTTACTTCCACGATCTCTAATATGAGTGGACCTGCCATTTGTATGTCATCTCGTTCCATGAATGCCATTTCCACTCAAGCCACTCAAGCCCCACCTATGTCCAATCTGAATGTGTCACATGTTGGGCTATCCTGAATAACTAGTCAACCAATTCAAAACTCACATATCATTATACCACCTAGTCAACCAATTCAAACTTCACATATCACTATACCCCCTAGTCAACCCATTCAAACCCCACATGTCGCATCTAATCCAAACATGTGTTCAAAAGAGACACTGCTAGGCATGTCAAGTGTTTTCATTGATGGCAACTGAATCTATCTTACACATCTGCATTATATCATTTGATCATACAGGAAGTTAGATTGCAAATGTTTGTAAGTCTGGATAGATAGGAACAAAGCATATGATAGGGTTTAGTATTTTGGTCCACATTTCTCCATAGGTAATCATATTGTGCTATTGATCTAAGTGAATTTTAAGAGATGTCAGGGCTACCTAAATCTAAAGTTTGAGCTTCCGGTGATGAAGGGATTGAAAGTTACAAGCATCTAAGTATCGGGTTTTGGTTAGACAGTTCAATCTGGTGAAGAACAGGCTGACTTGGTGTTTGATCCTTGTGCAGATTAAGAGAAGTGGTTGGTTGAGTAATTTATGAGATCTAGTGGTATTGGCTAACATGTGTGGTGACTTGAATACATAGGCTTTGGTCTGCATTGATGTTTGTGTATGGATTCAGCAGACAGAACAGTGATCTTGAAAGAGTTTTTAAGTTTTCTTGAGGCTGACTGCAGTTGATAAAACTTCATGTTGCGGATATATATGATCGATGGGTTCAAGCATTTTAAGGAATGGACATGCGAATATGATGTGATAGGTGCGAAGTGAGGTAGTATCAAGTGCAAAGCAAAGAGATCTAAGCTTTGGATCATGGCAAACTCGTGAAACAAGGAAGTGAGAGATAAAGTGTGTGAAGTTAGTATATTAAGCTTAACCAGAACTGTAATCTTGCATTGTTAGATGCTATTCTTCAATTCAAATATTTTAGTGAACTCTTGTAATTGATCTTGTAGATAGTGAGCCTCCTTTGAGTAGTGAGCTCTAGGTAGTGCGCCTGAAGGCATGTGCCTTCCCATTTGTAATACTTTTAACAGAGTATAAAATCTTGTGGGTTTACCCTATCATGGTTTTTCCTTTAACCGGGTTTCCATGTAAAAATCTAGGTGTCATGTGTGTTGATTGTGTTTCTGCTCATGTGTTGTTGATTCATTCTTTCATGGTTATATCATTAATCTATTAATAAGTGGTACAAAAGATTAAATGCAGAAAAAGATAAAGTTTTGTGACAACTGATTCACCCCCCCTCTCAGTTGTCTGCCCTAATTTTAATAATTGGTATCAGAGCAAGGTTCCTTGGAAGAAGTTTAACATCTTGAGGAAGATCTGGGAAGGTGTTTCATGTTGGCAAGAGACACTATGTGGCTCCATAAGTGTTATCATTGACAGAAAAAAGTCTATCCCACACATCCACAGTACATAATATGCCTACCAAAAGTCAGATTGAAGATTGTTTTGGTTCGGTGAACAAGAATAGAGTATGTAACAAGGTCTGACAATCAGGTCCGGATCACTCAGATGGTGTAATTGAGTAAGTTGCAAACTTGGACAAGTCAAGAGGGGTATCATGACTATTGTATTGCAGAGATTTAGCCTCAGGGGACAAAGCATGAAAAAATATATGAGCATCTGAGTGTTGGGTTCTAGTCAGGCAGAGCAAACAGGAAGAACTGACTAGCAGAATATCAGACTTCAATCCAGATGTATAAAAGGTATTGATCAAGCAATTTGTGGCATTATATGACTTTGGCTGACATAGGTGATGATTTCTATGCTTAATTTTTTAGTGTGCATCATCAATCAAGTATGGATTCAGCTAACCGAACAATAACTTGCAAGTATCCTAAGTTTTCTTGTTGTTGACTAGAAAGTTGTGGGAAATCCTTGATGCAGATATATATACCTGATGGATTCAATCTTTTGAGTGTGTGTAAGTGATAGTATGAATGATTAAATGTGAAGAAGAGTAGAGAAAAGTATGAAGGTAGTAATTCAAGCCTAGAATGTGACAGGAAAGTAATATTGAAGAGAGGAAGAATGAAATGTGCTAGATCAATATATTGTGCCTAACCAAAACTAAATTCCTGCATGTATAGATGTTGTTCACCAGTTCAAACACCTTAGTATCATCTGTAAGCATTTGTAAACTGTAAATTTCTTGTAGGCAGTGGGCCTCTTGTGAGCAGTGTGTTCAAAATAGTGAGCCCTAATTGGCAAGTACTCTTATTCTTTTAACAGAGAATACAATCTTGGGTTAGGCACCCTGTGGTTTTTCCCTTAATAGGGTTCCCACGTAAAATCCTTATGTTATGTGTTAATTTCTTTTCCAGTTCTTATGATTGCCTTGTTTTGATATAACACTAAATGATAAGATAAGAAAAGAAAGTAAAAATAGAAAAGTTATAAGACAACTGATTCACCCCCCCTCTCAGTTATTTGCATTGTTTCCAACAATTGGTATTAGAGCTAAGTTCTTTGAACAAGCCTAACAGCTTGAGGAAGATCTGGGAATCTCAATGGATGCATATGGTATGAAAGAACAACTTTAGTCTGCCCTAGATGATCTTGAACAATCTCACTCTGAAGTCAACAATTTAAGAGAAAGACTCAAGCAAGATGATGATTTCATAAATGAGCTGAAATAAAAACTTAGTAATATGTGAAAAAGAGAAAGGAACTACTCCAGAAATTAGCAAATTAGAATGAGGTCAATAATACCGATGAGGATCTGAATGAGAAAAATAAGCTATGTGAGAAGTTGTCAAAAGAAGTCATTATGATGAGGCATGAAATGGAATCAGGGGTTATGAAATTCACCCAAGAAATTGAATAAAAGAGAAATATTGAAGATAATCTAAAACAATCCCTCAAGAAGAAAATAGAGGACTGCCACAAAATGGATAGAATAATTAGGCATCTTGAATCTAATCTTGAAGAATCCAGAGATAATGAAGAACAACTTGAGAACCAAATAGACACTCTTAAACAAGATCTTCAATCTGCAAATGAATACAAAGAAAAATTCAAGATAAGATCAGCCCAACTTGAAGTTCTTCTTGAAAGTCAAAAGAGGGTAGATGATAAGTGTGGCTTGGGATATGAGAAAGGTGAAAACTCTAGATCTGGTCAGAAGAACTTTGGATTAGGAAATCAAAGAAATAGGCCTAGAAGACCTCTGGTAAGATAACCAAACGCTCAAAGATATCCTTCCTTCAATGGATACTGCTTCAATTGCAACAAGTTCAGTCATAAAGCAATCTAGTGCAGAAACATAATGAATCAAATCAATCCATCCTTCTCTGGTCAATGTTTCAGTTTCAAAAGGTATGGTCACAAATCTCATGAATGCAAAAATATGCAAATGAACAATTATTTCAATGGTAGATGCTTTGTATGCAATAGAATTGGACATAAGGCTAATGAGTGTAGATCAAGAGGATATCATTCAAATAAGAAAAGAAATGTTGTGTGTTACAATTTTAATGGATCTGGTCACATAGCTAGATTCTACAGAAGTAGGAGTCAAAATAGAAAAAGTCCGGTGGATCATGATCAAAAACAAGATAAAGGCAAAGGTAAATTAAATGCAGATACAGTTCAAAAGGAGATGAGAAAGATTTGGGTAAAGAAGAGTACAATGAGTATTGGGGATGGATCAGCACTAGAATTTGGTGTTGATATTCCTTCCAGAAACTAAAAAGTAAGCTCTGGCTTAGGGGGAGCTACAAAGAAGATCCTTTTTCCCCCAGCTAGCTAGTGAGTGCCTGAATTTAGCACATTGAGTCAGAATAAGAGGTTGTGGTTTAAAGGGTTTGAGGAGATTCATTTAAAATTTGTCCAGTCAAAATTTGACAAATCTGCATGTAGATTTGAGGAAGCTATGAGGAGATCCTATATTGGCAGCTATCTGGTAAAGCAAAATTTCACAGACAGATCCGGTATGATCTAGAATTGAAATGTTTTAATCTGCGGACCTATGGCATGTTTGAAAAAGGTGAAGATATGTTGTCAACCCTCATAGACAATGATTTTAAGATCCGCGCAGTGATTCAAGAAAATCTCTCTCAATACAAGGTAACCAAATGACTTAAGTTGTGCATTTATTACAAAGAGAAATTAGGTTTTTGGGAAAGGTTAAAAGGTTTCTCATCCATCATTTGCAACACTTTTCCCTCACAAAGAAGGGAGAAGAGCTCTGAGAAGAAATTCAACAAAACACTCAAACTCAGTTGAAGATCGAATCCAAGTGCAATCTATTCCGGTAGTCGCTCCAAACCCTAAGGTGTGAAGAGGTATTCATTTTGTAAATCTCTCCAATCTTTTTTTATTAGAATGGCTACTCCTATGGTTGTAAATGTTTCCTAGAGACCAAGGCCAGTTTTCAAGAAACATCCTCACAAATCTATTGAGATTGATCCTTTGGGTGCATTTTCCCGTACCATGTATGGCATTCTCCATGTAGAAGACATTAGGGTTTATATACATGCAAAAAATGAGGACTTTGGAGACCTTAAATTGATGAGACTATACCGCAATCAATTAATAAGTGAGAACTTTGATCTGAAACTAGAGTTCTAGACCCTAAAACATAAGCATTTTGCACATTGCATACATTTTCTGTCTTTTGGAGAGGATAAATGGGTCTGGTATATTTTAAGCAGGATCCATGATAACTTCATGTGGTTAATGAGGCCTTTCAAAATAACCAAATATCTCATCAAAGTTGTAATTGGTTTGCACTCCATTGGTGGGTTGCCTGCTCTTAAGTCTGTGAAGAGTCAAATAGTATCTGAAGCCACAGGTTCAAAATATGATAAGAGGGCAATGACCATTGATGACATCATTGATCCAAATGTCAAGTTTGCCTCAATTCTGATTGGATACAAGATTTACCATTCAAGTAGAGAAAACTCTGTATCTAGTACTGCCATCTACACTGCATACCAGATGCTAAGAGAGAATGTAGATTATGACCTGTGTGAACTTCTATTGAATCAGTTGCTGGAGAACCCACAAAAGATCAAGAAAGATAAAAAAGAACTCTTTCAAATATGGTGATTTAGTGTTATGCTTGTTTTCTACTTTTTGAATGAGTTACCAGGCTCAAAAGGTCTGATCTAGGAAAATGACAAACCGGTTGCTATACAAATCAGGGATTACTTGTATGAACTTGGTGACACTCAAACTTAGAAGACAACTCTCTGGGGTTACTTCAAAAACTTTCAGAGCATGATGCAAGCAAGAGAAAGAATTCCCAAAACAATAGTGGAGAAGTACAAAGACAGTCTACTTTATGGTAGATACTGATTAGTGCCTAATAGAGGTAGTTGAGCCAAGGACAGTATGGATATTGCCCATGGGCTATGAGGTTGATGGAAACATATTGGAGACTCATATTCAACAATTACTGAGTCAACCCAAAGAACACAAAGTAGAGAGGTTTGACACTTTTGAGGAATTAAACATAAAATTGCATGTTGAACTAAGAACGCCTGAGATAAAAAGAAAGGTGAGAAAAGAACTTGAAGAACTGGCTGAGAAATTTGGCATCACCAGAGAAGTTGTTATTGCAAACAGAGAAAGAATAGAGAAATTTGAGAAAGAAAAAGAGGAAGCAAAGAAAGAATAGGTTTCAGTAGAAGCCTCCACCCGGACTAGAACTACCAGGAGTTCTGCCTCTGGGAGCTCTAAAGTTGCAAATCCAGAAGCCCATTCATCTGCAAAAGAAAAGAGAAAGAAATCCAAGGCCAAAAGAGACTATGTGAGTCTCAAGGATGATGATGAGACTGAGTCAGATGTAGAGATTAGAGAATTGAAGAAAGAAAAAGTAAAATCCCCCAAGGTTGATGTGGAGCAAAAGTTAGCAGAGTATGTTGAGAAGCCTACTCTTTCTATTGATGATATCATCAAGGCAGTTACTGTGGATGGGAACCTGCAACCGATGATAGAGTTCTATGATGAATACAATGATGCTGACAAGAGAATTTTGGAGGAAGCTACTGTAAGGTATTTAAATATCTATAATAAAGTATTCATTGAAATAATTTTGTTAATTCCAAAGAGCCTAGAAGATGTATTGGAGCAAACAAAAGAGAATGCAAAGGCAAAAGACTTGGAGATCTAGGAGCAGATAGTGATACAACTATGTCCCTCTATCACTCCAAAATAAATGAACATTATTTTTAAGGATTGTAAAGATGATTTCTGAAGCAAGTCTTGGACGAATAAACTCATGGTTGGAGAAACTGACCAATTAGAAAATGAAACAAAAGAAATTCTATGGAATGCCTTGAAGAGATTTAATCTTCCCATTATAGAGGAAACAGATGAAGAGCCTTCTAACATGGATGTTGAAGGATTAAAGAAAAATGATGAAGAGTCATCTAAAGCATTAGATTACTTTGTTCTAGAAGAAGACGAAAAGAAAGAAGAAACATTTTCTGACAAGGATGTCAAAAGATTAAAGAAAAATGATGAAGATCCATCTAAGGCATTAGACTCCTCTGTTTTGAAAGAGGAAGGACAGGTAGAAGAAACAAATATCAATAAGAAAGTCAGTCTGGATGCCCCCAAAAGGAAGGAAGTAGAGTCGGCAAGAGACACTGCAGAGACAGTACAAAACTTCCTGGACAAAGAAATAATGGACCTGGATGAACTTGAGTTAATTCAAGGGCCACTAAACTTTGACTCTCTCTCTCTAGTTCAGATAATGAAAGTAGCATCTTTTGCTCAGGCCAAAGAAAAAGAGAAACTTCTAAAATCACACATGGAGGATTGTGAGCTGTTGGAGATTGCATTTGGGATGCTGGAGAAGATTATGCCAACCTATCAAAAGGATCATTTTGTCTCTCCATCCAATAATTTGAAAAACTTAGTCAATTTTGTTAACACTCATTTTGAATCCTTAGAGAAATCGACAGAAACTAAGGTCCAAAAGGAGTTCTTGGGAAAGAGATTTAGTGAAGTACAAGGGCTAATTGCTAATGATAGAAGAACCTTAGGCATTGGCATAAAGAGCCTTGAAAACGCTCTTAAGGATGGTGGGGACATATACAAATTTTGTTTAACTTGGCCCAAACTGATAGAGGACATTGAGAAGAAAGTGAAAGAACAAGAAGGAAAACTGTCAAGTTTATCTTAGAATTTTGATCCCCTTACTACCTCTCTGGTGAATCATGAATGTCAAGCTATTGCTATAATAAATGAAATTAAAGAACTGGTTAAAGAGAAAAAGAACATAATGGATAGAATGGGTGAGCTTAGAGGGATAATCATCCCTAAGTTAGAGGCAATGCATGATGCCTTGACAGAGGCACAAAATACAGTCCAGACCAGTGATCCAATAGACTTAAAGAGGGTAGAAGCATATGCGTTTTTGTTAAGTGGACAAATCTCCATTTTGGACAGAATGAAGAGGAGTTGACAATTGAAGACAACCTTTGAGGATATACTTAAGCATATGTAAATATAACATATGATTTGTATATACTTATGCGGCCATGTATATAATAATTTTTGCAAAATTTTGGTATGCGGATTCCACCCTTTGCCATTGATGTTAAAGGGGGAGTGAAGAGTAGTGAAAAATGAGGAATCTAGCAAAGGGGGAGCTCTGGTAAAATAGTGCAAGAGACAGAGCACAAGTAAAGGGGGAGTTACTGTGACACTTAGCCATTTTTCACTAAGTGTTGCTATCAATGCCAAAGGGGGAGATTGTTGGAAAGAGACACTGTGTGGCTTCATAAGTGTTGTCATTGATGGAAGCAGAGTCTATCCCACACATTTACAGTACATAATATGCCTACTGGAAGTCAGATTGAAGATTGTTTTGGTCTAGTGAACAAGAATAGAGCATGTAGCAAGGTCCAATAATTAGGTCCAGATCTCTTAGATGGTGTAACTCAGTAAGTTGTAGACTTGGAAAAGTCAAGAGGGGTATCATGACTATTGTATTCTAGAGATTTAGCCTCCGGTGACAAAGCATGAAAAAGATACAAGCATCTGAGTGTTGGGTTCCAGTCAGGTAGAGCAGACAAAGGAAGAACTGACTGACAGAATATCAGACTTCAATTTAGATGTATAAAAGGTATTGATCAAGCAATTTGTAGCATTATATGACTTTGTACAACATAGTTAATGATTTCTATGCCTAATTTTTTGGTGCACATCATCAATCAAGTATGGATTCAGCTAACTAAACAATAACTTGCAAATATCCTAAGTGTTCTTGTTGTCGACTAGAAAGTTGTGGGAAATCCTTGATGCAGATATATATACCTAATGGATTCAAGCTTGTGAGTGTGTGTAAGTGATAGTATGAATGGTTAAATGCAAAGAAAAGAAAAGACAATTGCGAAGGCAATAATTCAAGCCCGAAATGTGATAGGAAAGTAATATTAAGCAGAGGAAGAATGAAATGTGCCAGACTAGTATACTATGCCTAATCAGAACTGAATTCTTGCATGTATAGATGTTGTTCACCAGTTCAAACACCTTGGTATCATCTATAAGCATTTGTAGACTGTAAGTCTCTTGTAGGCAGTGGGCCTCTTGTGAGCAGTGTGCTTGGGCAGTGACCCCTAATTGGCAAGTGCCAAATTTGTACTCTTATTCTTTTAATAGAGAATACAATCTTGGGTTAGTCACCCTATGGTTTTTCCTTTAATAGGGTTTCCACATAAAAATCCTTGTGTTATGTGTTAATTTCTTTTTTAGTTTTTATGATTACCTTGTTTTGATATAACACTAAATGATAAGATAAGAAAAGAAAGTAAAAATAGAAAAATTATAAGATAACTGATTCACCCCCCTCTCAATTATCTGCATTGTTTGCAACAATGGGTTCATTAAAGTATTCTGATGGCATCAATGAACAACTTCAAGTGGCTTTAGAAGATCTTGATCAGTCCAGAGCAAAAGTAAATGAACTGCAAGAGAACCTTAAAGATGTTGAGGATTTCATTTAGACTTTAAAAGGGCAACTGAGAAAATATATGGAAAAGAGGAAGGAGCTACTTCAACAGTTAGAAAATCAGAATGAAGACAATGGCATGGATGAGGCTCTGAAGGAGAAGACAAAGGAATGTGAGAAGCTAGCAAAAGAAGTTGTTCCAAAACATGAGATGGAATCCTGGGTGATGAGGCTAACCAAGGAAATCAAGGAAAGGAAGAAGACTGAAGAAAACTTGAATTAGTCTCTGAAAGAAAGAACAAAAGAATGCTGCAGATTGGACAAAATAATTGGACATCTACAGTTTGGTGTACAAGAAACCATGTATAATGAGGAATAACTTGAAAGGCAAATTGTCATTCTCAAACATGACCTAGAAGCTACAAATGAATACAAAGAGAAGATCAAGATAAGCTCAGCTAACCTTGAGGTGCTGCTTGATAGTTAGAAGAAGGCAAATGATAAGAAAGGTCTGGGATATGAGAAAGGAGAAATCTCTAGATCCAGTCAAAGAAATTCTAAATCAAGGAGTTAGAGAAACAGACCTAGAAGACCTCCAATCAAATAGCCTAATGCTCAAAGGTATCCATCCTTAAATGGAAATTGTTTCAATTGCAATAAATTTGGTCATAGAGCTACTCAGTGTAGAAGTAGAGTGAATCAAAGTGGTCCATCCTTATCTAGTTAATGCTTCAATTGTAAAAGGTATGGTCATAGGTCCAATGAATGTAGAAGTATGATGATGAATAACTCTAACAATAGAGGAAATGTCAATTCTTTCAATGGAAAATGTTTTGCATGCAATAGATTTGGACACATGGCTAATCAGTGTAGATCAAGAGGAAATCAAGTAAATGAGCAAAGAAATGTTGTGTGCTTTAATTGAAACAGATTTGGTCATATTGCAAGATTCTGCAGAAGAAGGAATGATGATAGAAAAGGTCAAGTAAACAGAAACTAGAATGTGTAGAGACAAGATAAAGGCAAGGGGAAAGTAGATGTGAATGAGATCCAGAATGAAATGAACAAAACATGGGTGAAGAAAAGTGTAATGAATGATGGTAATGGGTCTGTACCAGAATCCAATGCTGATAATTCCTCTGGGAATTGAAATAGGAGCTCTAGCTCAGGGGGAGCTGCATTGAAAATCTAATTCCCCCTGCCAGTAAGTGGGTGCCTGAATCTAGCATGATGAATAAAGATAAAGAAGCCTATTGCAGATCTATTGAAGCAAATTCTGGAAGAAAAGAAGATAATGCGATTGATTGTGGAGTAATTAAAGATTGACTATATTCAGAAACAATGTAACTAGATGAATTAGGGAAAATCATTTATTACAATGGTGAATTAGGTTTTGTGTAGCATAAAAGGTCATTCATTCAACATTTGAATCACTTTGCATTCGAAGAGAACAAGGAGAAGAGCACTTAAGAGTAGATCTCAAAGATTTGGAGTGCGAAAAGTGAATTCGATAGCTAACCCTAATCTCATGGAGAAAAAGGTATTTTTCTATGAAGTTTTGAACTTGTGATCTTTTTGAAATGGCTACTCCGTTGGTGTTTGATGTCACCAAAAGGCTCTGACCTAAATTCAAAAAGTATCCATTCAAATCTATAGAGGTTGATCCATTAGGTTCCCTTTCTAATGTTTTGCATGGTGTGTTGCATGTAGAAGATATTAGAGCTTACATTCATGCTAGCATAGATGAGTTTGGGAATTTGAAGTTACTGAATTTGTTTAAGAATCACCTATGGGATGAGATTTATGATCTTAAACCTGAGTATGAGGTGCTGGAAGACAAACATTTCATTCAAGTTATAAAGTTCCCATCCTTCGATGAGGAGGAGTGGGTTCGGTATGTACTGAGTCAGATGCATGCTAAATTTATGTGGTTGATGAAATTGTTTAAGATAACTAAGGATGCCATCAAGGCCATAACAAGATTGAACTCATCTGGTGGACTGCTGATGCTAAAATCAGTGAAGAATTAGACTGTAATTGAAGTTATCGACTCAAAGTTTGACAAGAGGGCAATGACAATAAATGATATAACTGATCCAGATGTCAAATTTGTATCTATGGTGATTAGGTATAAGATATACCACTCCAGTAGGGAGAACTTAGTGTCTGATACAACCATTTATGCTTCTTATTAGATGGTAAAAGAAAATGCTAACTATGATTTGTGTGAGCTACTGCAAAACTAGCTAATGGAGAATCTGAACAAGATCAAGAAGGATAAGAAGAATGCATTCAAGTATGGTACATTAGTCTTGTGCTTGTCCTTTTATTTCATGAATGAGTTACCCGGGATGAAAAGCCTATATTGGGCCAGTGACAAGCCTGTTGCCATACAAATAAGAGAGCACTTGCACAATATTGGTGACTCCAATGCCCAAAGGATGACTCTTTGGGGATATTTCAAGAATTTTTAGAATATGATGCAATCAAGGGAAAGAATCTCTAAGTTTGTGGTGGAAAAGTACAAGGATACAATTTGTTTCATGGTGGAAATAGATCAATGCTTGATGGAAGCAGTTGAACCAAAGACTATATGGATCATGCCCATGGGGTATGAAGTTGATGAACAAATACTGGAAATGTATGCTCAATACCTTCTGAGCAAACCAAAAGATACCTTAGTTGATAGATTTGGTACATATGGTGAACTTAATTTGAAACTGTATGTTGAGCTCTGGAGACCTGAAACTAAGAAAAAGGTCCAAAGGCAAGTTGAAATGTATTTAGAAAGTATTGGAATAACCAAAGAAGTTGTGAGAGAAGCCAAGAAGAGAGATAAGCAAGTTGAAGAAGAAAAGCCAGACAATGAACAACCCTGTGCTCCGGAAGCCTCCCCTAGCTAGCAAAGAAGAACAAGAAGTCCTGCTGCTACCTCTAGTCACTCAAAGTCTACTAGTACAGAGAAACTAGGAGATAAACCATCTGATAAAGAAGGAAAGAGAAAGAAGAAAAAAGTCTCCAGAATGTACGTAAGCCTAAAAGATGATGAGGAGACAAAATCAGATGAAGCAATGAAAGAAATAAAGTCAAAGAAAGTAGAAGCATCAAGGGTTGCCAAAGAAAAACCATCCAGAAGTGTAAAGGTGATCAAAAGACAAAAGACTGAGACTCATGTTGAAAAATCCACCTTGTCAGTTGAAGATATTGTGAATGCAGTAACTATTCATGGGAATTTGAAGCCCATAACAGAATATTATGACAACCTTGATGATGCCAACAAGAAAATTTTGGAGGATGCTACTATTAAGTACTTGAATACATTCAACAGAGCACTTGTGTAAATTTTGTCAAAAATCCCTAAGAGTCTAAGTGACATTTTGGAAATGAGAAAAGAAGATGATAAAGCAAAGGATTTGGAGCTAAGAGAACATGTGTTGTCTAGTCTGTGTCCAGTAATCTCTAGAAAGGAAACAAATAAAATTTTCAAAGAAGTTAAAGATGAATTTAGAAGAAAAATTAGGATGAATAAGCTAATGCTTGGAGACATTGATGAAGTGGTCAAAGAAATAGAACAAATTCTAAAGAAAGCCCTGGACAAGAATAAGTTTTATGTGGTCACTGAAGAACTTGTTAAAGCTAATGATACATCTATTCCGAATGATGAAGAGTTGAAGAAAAATGGGCAACAAGCTAAGGTAGATGATTTCTTTGTTCCAGAAGAGGAAATATTAAATAAAGGAGATGAAGAGATGGTGAAGGAAGATAATGTTGATGGTGTAGAGGATACTCAAATTCCTCTAGACCAATCTGGTGAAGAAAATGCAGAGATGAATATGGAAATAAATGCTCCTACTGAAGGTGATTCTGAGAAGAATAAAGAGCAAAATGCAGAAAAAGTAGAAGCAGAGAAAAAGAATGAAAATGATAAGAAAGACAATGTAGATGACTCCAGAAAGGGAGAAGATGCAGGCCCTAAAGAGCATAAAATAGAAACATCATATTGGGCAAGAGACACTACAGAAGTAGTGAAAGAAATTTTGGAGAAAGATTAACAAGTTGCAGAAGATCTGGATATAATACAAGGTCCAATAAATTTTGATACTCTATCACTAGTACAGAAGATGAAGTTGGCCTCTTTTGCACAAGCTAAGGCTAGAGAGGAAATATTGAAGTTCCATATAGAAGACAGTGAGTTTCTTGGTCTTGTATCTGACATTTTGGAGAAAATCATGCCTACATTTTAGAAGGATTCATCAGCATCCCCCTCCAATCAGTTGAAGAGTCTAATAAACTCTGTAAGTACTCACTTTGAGTCTTTTGAAAAGTCAATGGAAGTCAAAGTCCAGAATGGATTTAATGATAAAAGATTTAGTGAACTGAAAGTAATGATTGACAATGAGAGAATTGTGTTGGATACTAGTGTAAAGAGTATTCAAAATGCCCTCACTGAAGGAGATGTGTACAAATTTTGTTTATCTTGGCCAAAAGTTGTAGAGGATATTGAGAAGAAAATAAAAGAGTCTGAGCAAAAATTGTCAAATGTATCTCAATCCTTTGATCCTTTGATAGTATCTGTGGTGAGTCAAGAATGTCAACTAATTATCTTGATTAATGAAATAAAGAAATTAGTGAAAGAAAAAGAAAATGTTGTGGCAAGGATGTGTGAACTCCGGGGATTGATTTCCCCTAAGTTAGAAATAATGTTCATGAAGCAGAGGCATCCACACTATAACCTTACAATACAGCATGGATGTCTGCAGACCATCATCATCATCATATTCATCCTCATCATCATCATATTTTTGCTTAACACTATCAGCATCATCATATTTACTGTCGCCGACCGATATCCTCCTGCAGACAAGTCTTAGCACTTTCGCCTGTCAACAGCATCATCACATTGACTACCGGCAGCATCATCATGTTCGACCAGCGCGAACATCCTCCTGACGTCCACTGTTCACTTCAGCGACAACTTCCTCCTTCACTACCTTCAACATCATCATGATGTTCAACGGGCGCAAACATCCTCCGGTTGCACTATTTATCAGGCGCCAAACACTAGCGGCCTCATCATGATATTCAACATCACCTTCGTCAGCAGGATATCAAATATTCGGTTGCTCCAAATATCCTGATGACGACCTTCAGCTCCTTCCCTTCGATGCTCCGATAGCCGATGACACAAACAACAGCATCATGATAATCAACAGGATAACGAACATCCGGTTCTTCCCATTATCCTGATGATGACAAAACCTTTAACTCCTCACGCCGTAGCCTCGATGCTGACGTCACCCGATATCCTGATGACGTAGATCCTGATGACGATGACGTCACCTGCAGCTTCTCAATATCCTGCTGTTCCGAAATGTCCTGATGACGTATATCATGATGATGATGACGTCATATCCTGCTGTTGGCCAAACTTAGCTTTTTCGGCCCGCGATCAACTTGATCAACCCGATCTTCAACCTGATGCCGATACGCTCCTCCTCGGCCCACCTGATGATGATCACCCCGATGCTCCTTTACTTCAGGCACTCGAAAACATCATGCTCTCCTTTACTTATCCAGATGACGATACTCAAACTGACTGCAGGATATTCACCAAGATATCCTGATGATGCCGTTTTGCCGAACTTTCAGCCTTAGCGGATTTCCACTGTTCTGATCCGCTGAACCTCCTGGGATGACTCGGTCCGCCTCCAGGGTGATCTTTCCAACTCTATCAGTTCGACCTAGCACATGAGGATGCTAGGCTTCTCAACACCTCTCGCCCGTGATCCTGCACACCTGCATGCAAACAAACAACCTAATATCTACCCTACTGTACATCGCCATTCCACCGATCAGACGGATCAACCGGTGGAATGGATCAGTAAATCCATGAACCCACTCAAACCAGCAATCGATTACACAAAGGAGATCAAACAGGAAAATGAAAACAGGATCTTTATTGATTTCAAAGATGCAATACAATATGATCAGACTATCTCTCTGCCTCACTCTCTGTAACCCAGCTCGATCGATGATATTTATCTGTATCTCTATCTGCAATATCAACCGATCTCATGCTTAAATAGATTTGTCTTCGAGTACTACTGACCCGACTCCAAGCGGCTGGGAACTCTCTCCAAGCGGCTGGGAGATCCCACCGACCATACATCACGACAGCTATGCTAACAAACTACCTAAAAATAGCAAATCCTGGTCAGCATGATCTTATCATGATCAGCATGACCTTATTACATGCAATTGGTCTTAACAGACCTTCTTGGAAACCTAAACAAGACCTAAAACTCTAACTGCCTTATCAAGACCAGCTGTCAGGTAGGTGCTCCTGCACCATACTCCCCAACAGAAAAGAACTCATGTCCCATGAGGTTAGTATGTGGAAGACTTTCACCTTGACACTTTGCCTTGTCAGTCTTCTGACCTGTTCCAGCTTTTACTGCTGCTGTCTCTTGGCTTCTCCAAGACTTCAGAACTGTAACCTGCTTTCTGGCAAGTGAATCCTCATGCCTGTTGATGTAGGCCTTCCTCAGGTTGTCTCTGTGTTTGTCAGGTTGTCTAACCAGAATCTCTTTCTGAACTGCCTCTTGAACGTCTTCAATGTTCAACTCTAGCTTCCTATCAACTGTTATAGGACAAACAATAGTCCCAACTATGACAACATCCTTGTCATTCCTCTGAACTGGTTGCTGTTTGCACCCCTGTTTCTGAACCTGCTGCTGACCTCTGTCAATCACAACTAAAATTTTCTTCAGCTTGTTGTCTGTAACAACACCTTTCCCTGCAGTATCCTTCTCTGCCTTTATGCCTGCTCCTCTAGGCATCTGCACATACTCCTTCTTTCCTATTAAAATGACTTGGGCTGCCTTCTGTACTGCAGCTTTTGCCTGCAATGGCATCAACTTAATAATCTTCCCATCCTTCTTGATGGTGTAGGTATTAGCATACCCATCATACAGTATCCTTCTGTCAAATTGCCATGGCCTACCCAACAGTAGGTGACAACATTCCATGGGCAAAATATCACACAAAATTCTATCATGATATGCTCCAATCTGGAAATCCACATATGCCTGTTCAGAGACAAAAAGTGATTGACTATCACTCACCCAAGATGCCTTGTAAGGGTGTGGATGTGGAATCCTTTCCAACTTCAGTTTATTCACCATTTCCTGAGATACCATGTTGTCTGTTGAACCAGTATCAATGACAACCTTACATACCTTACCTTTGCTCTTGCATGTAGTCCTGAAAAGAGCTCTTCTTTGCATCAGATCCTTTGATGCCTGCAAACTAATTCTCCTTAGCATCAGTGATTCTCCACTCTCTGGATATGCATCCAGACAAGTGTTTGAACTTTCCTCTTCTTTCTCTTCTTGCATAAGTTGTACTCTCTTGTCACTAGTTCTATCATTTATGGATGATGAACCTTTGTTTTCTGGACATTTGAAGGATGGATGACCAAACTCACCACAGGTGAAACATTTTCCTGAAAATGTAGTAGAACCTCTACCACCTCCAAATCTTCCTCTATTACCTTTCCATCCTCCTCTGAAATCAGACTGTCCCTGTCCTTTACCAGTGTCTTCTTGACCCTCATTGGTTTGCTTTTGTGTAGGGGCTGCTCCTCTTCCCCTATGGTTTCCTCTTCCTCTCATGGACTTATCATGTCCTCTATTCATCTTTTCTTCAATCCTGATTGCCATTTGATAACAATCCTCCACATTCTTAGGGTTAGCTAAAACTAACTCATCTTGTATGTTAAATCTCAAACCAGCCAAGTACCTAGCCACCTTTTCTACCTCATTCTCATGATGACCAGATCTCATACTCAACTTATAAAATTCTTCTGTATATGTCTTCACATCCCTTTCTTTCTGCTTCAGAAATTGCAACTTCTTAAACATCTGGATCTCATAATCCCTTGGCAAGAATTTACCTTTGATCCTTGCTACCATCTTATCCCATGAAGTGATCTTAGACTTTCCTTGTTTCCTTCTCTCAGACTGTACATAGTCCCACCAAACCAAAGCATGACCTCCTAACTTGGTCTTTGCAATCTTCACCTTCTGATCCTCAGCAACATCTTCACACTCAAAGTGATTATCCAGTGCAGCAATCCAATCCAGCAACTCATCTTCATTCAAGCTTCCAGTATACTTGGTAACATCAACCTTTACCTTAGGTTTATCACCCTGCACTGCCTTTAACAGTTTTACAAATTTCTGGTCTTCAACCTCCAGATCTTCAGCTACCTCTTCATATTCTTCAGTAGTATCTTCATCTTCTTCAGACTCACTGTCTTCCACTTCCCTCTTTTTGTTCTTTTCCAGGGCTGTCAGCCTGGCTTGAAGTGCTTCAGCAAGCTCCTTCATCTTCCTCATCTCTCTGGCATGTTTCTCCTTCATCTCCTGCAATTCCCTTGCAGTCCCACTACCTTTTGGAGGCATTTTGTCAACCTCTCATTCAACACACAGCACACAATCAACTCTACCTCTGCCCTTTCGGTGACAGAATCAACACACAACAGCCCAGACCTTTTGCTGAGCTCTGATACCACTATGAAGTAGAGGCATCCACACTATAACCTTACAATACAGCATGGATGTCTGCAGACCATCATCATCATCATATTCATCCTCATCATCATCATATTTTTGCTTAACACTATCAGCATCATCATATTTACTGTCGCCGACCGATATCCTCCTGCAGACAAGTCTTAGCACTTTCGCCTGTCAACAGCATCATCACATTGACTACCGGCAGCATCATCATGTTCGACCAGCGCGAACATCCTCCTGACGTCCACTGTTCACTTCAGCGACAACTTCCTCCTTCACTACCTTCAACATCATCATGATGTTCAACAGGCGCAAACATCCTCCGGTTGCACTGTTTATCAGGCGCCAAACACTAGTGGCCTCATCATGATATTCAACATCACCTTCGTCAGCAGGATATCAAATATCCAGTTGCTCCAAATATCCTGATGACGACCTTCAGCTCCTTCCCTTCGATGCTCCGATAGCCGATGACACAAACAACAGCATCATGATAATCAACAGGATAACGAACATCCGGTTCTTCCCATTATCCTGATGATGACAAAACCTTTAACTCCTCGCGCCGTAGCCTCGATGCTGACGTCACCCGATATCCTGATGACGTAGATCCTGATGACGATGACGTCACCCGCAGCTTCTCAATATCCTGCTGTTCCGAAATGTCCTGATGACGTATATCATGATGATGATGACGTCATATCCTGCTGTTGGCCAAACTTAGCTTTTTCGGCCCGCGATCAACTTGATCAACCCGATCTTCAACCTGATGCCGATACGCTCCTCCTCGGCCCACCTGATGATGATCACCCCGATGCTCCTTTACTTCAGGCACTCGAAAACATCATGCTCTCCTTTACTTATCCGGATGACGATACTCAAACTGACTGCAGGATATTCACCAAGATATCCTGATGATGCCGTTTTGCCGAACTTTCAGCCTTAGCGGATTTCCACTGTTCTGATCCGCCGAACCTCCTGGGATGACTCGGTCCGCCTCCAGGGTGATCTTTCCAACTCTATCAGTTTGACCTAGCACATGAGGATGCTAGGCTTCTCAACACCTCTCGCCCGTGATCCTGCACACCTGCATGCAAACAAACAACCTAATATCTACCCTACTATACATCGCCATTCCACCGATCAGACGGATCAACCGGTGGAATGGATTAGTAAATCCATGAACCCACTCAAACCAGCAATCGATTACACAAAGGAGATCAAACAGGAAAACGAAAACAGGATCTTTATTGATTTCAAAGATGCAATACAATATGATCAGACTATCTCTCTGCCTCACTCTCTGTAACCCAGCTCGATCGATGATATTTATCTGTATCTCTATCTGCAATATCAACCGATCTCATGCTTAAATAGATTTGTCTTCGAGTACTACTGACCCGACTCCAAGCGGCTGGGAACTCTCTCCAAGCGGCTGGGAGATCCCACCGACCATACATCACGACAGTTGTGCTAACAAACTACCTAAAAATAGCAAATCCTGGTCAGCATGATCTTATCATGATCAGCATGACCTTATTACATGCAATTGGTCTTAACAGACCTTCTTGGAAACCTAAACAAGACCTAAAACTCTAACTGCCTTATCAAGACCAGCTGTCAGGTAGGTGCTCCTGCACCAGTTCAATGCATTGACAGAAGCTCAAGCTGCTGCTCTGACAAGTGATCCCACTGATCTACAGAAGGTAGAGCCACATGTATTTTTATTTAGTGGTCATATTTAAGTTTTGGATAGCATGAAGAAAAGTTGGGATAGTGAATTGGCATTATTGAAAAACATTTTTGGTGATGTGTTTAAGTACATGTAGACAAGACATAAGGATTGTTTATATATATACGCCCATGTACATAGAGTTTTTGCGTGAATTTTGGTATGCGCATCTTAGTCTTTTCCATTGATTTCAAAGGGGGAGTGGAAACCAGTGAAAAATGAGGAATTCATCTAAGGGGGAGCATTGGAAATCACAAGTGTACATAGTAAGCGGGAGCCATTCTAACACTTAGTCATTTTTCACTAAGTGTTGCCATCAATGCCAAAGGGGGAGATTGTTGGCAAGAGACATTGCTAGGCATGTCAGGTGTTGTCATTGATGGAAACTAAATCTATCTTACACATCTACATTATATCATTTGGTCATACCGGAAGTTAGATTGTAGATTTGTCTAAGTCTAGATAGACAGGAACAGAGCATATGATAGGGTTTATCATTTTTGTCCGCATTTCTCCACAGGTAATCATATTGTGCTACAGATCCAAGGGAATGTTAAGAGATGTTAGGGATACCTAAATCCAAAGTCTTAGCCTTTGGTGATGAAGGGATTGAAAGATACAAGCATCTAAGTATCGGGTTTTGGTTAGATAGTTAAGTCTGGTGAAGAACAGGCTGACTTGGTGTTTGATCCTTGTGTAGATTAAGAGAAGAGGTTGGTTGCATAATTTATGAGATCCAGTGGTATTGGCCGACATGTCTGGTGACTTGAATACATAGGCTTTGGTCCACATTGATGTTTGTGTATGGATTCAGCCGACAAAATAGTGATCTTGAAAAAGTTTCTAAGTTTTCTTGAGGCCGACTGCGGTTGATGAAATTTCATGTTGCAAATATATATAATTGATGGGTTCAAGCATTTTGAGGAATAGACATGTGAATATGATGTGATAGGTGTGAAGTGAGGTAGTATCAAATGCAAAGTAAAGATATCTAAGCTCCAGATCATGGAAGAATAGTGAAACAGGGTAGTGAGAGATGAAGTGTGTGAAGTCAGTATATTGAGCTTAACCAAAATTGTAATCTTGCATTGTTAGATGCTATTCTTTAGTTCAAATATTTCAGTGAACTCTTGTAATTGATCTTGTAGGTAGTGAGCCTCCTTTGAGTAGTGAGCTCTAGGTAGTGCACCTTAAGGCATGTTCCTTCCCATTTGTAATACTTTTAACAGAGTATAAAATCTTGTGGGTTAACCCCCATCGTGGTTTTTCCCTTAATCGGGTTTCCACGTAAAAATCTAGGTGTCATGTGTGTTGATTGTGTTTCTACTCATGTTATTATTGATTCATGCTTTCATGGTTATATCATTAATCTGTTAATAAGTGGTAAAGAAGATTAAATGTAGCAAAAGATAAAGTTTTGTGACAACTGATTCATCCCCCCTCTCAGTTGTCTGCCCTAATTTTAATAACATGACCCTCATAGATCAACCTATCATATCAAATGCATCTTCTAACATCTCATATGTTGATCAACCACTTTCCTTTGGACAACAATCACCTTATGTCATTTCACCACTCATCTCCCAAGTTCCATTGAATTCAACCCAACCCCCATCTTATACCAACACCACCTTTGGTTCACATGCGATACCAACCTATACTATCAACCCAACACCAAATTCATACACATCACCCCCACTTGGTAGTCATATCCAAAACACTTTTACCCAACCTCAAGACACATATGGTCCATCATATGATCCATCACAACAACATTTCTTGAATCAGCAATTGACCTATCATATCCCTCCACCAAGTCACCAAGATCCCATGTAGCAACATCAATCAATTTTATCCCAATATGAACAATGATTCCATTAAATGGAACAAAGAATGATATACATGAGCATGGGCCAAAATAAGAAAATGTTTTCCGTTGAGGAAGTGTGACCATACCCCTTTGACAAATCATTACAAATGATACCATTTCCCCCACACTTTGAAATACCACAATTCAATAAATATAAGGGGAAAGGAGACCCAAACAATCACCTTCAAACCTTCTATGTCACCTATCTCAATGTGGCCTATAATGACACATATCTTTTATGACTCTTCCCTCAAAGTCTAGTGGGGCAGGGCATGGAATGGTTTTCTCACTTGCCTCCGGGCATCAAAACTTTTAAAGAATTGGCACACAAATTTGTGTCTCACTTCGTGTTTAACATAGAACATGAAATCATTATGAATGATCTTGTTAATAACAAATAACAAAATAGAGAAACATTTTCATCCTTTATTCAGCGATGTAGAAACATGGCCAGTAAACTCTCTTGGCACATGCCTAAAAAGCAACAAGTGGACATTTTTGTCCAAAACCTTCATCCTAAGTTGTCATTCCAACTACAAATACATAGTGCAACTTCCTTTGATGAGATTATATCCAAAGGAAACAACATTGAAAAAGCATTAATCGTAAAGGGACTTGTTGACTTTTCTTTTGAATCAGCATTAGGGTTTGCCACTTCTAATGCACAGGCAGATTCAGCCAACTAATACAGGAGGTTACGTGAACTCCTCCCCTTCACTTCTGGTTCTACCGCACCAAGGGGGGTATCCTTATAACTCAAGATGTAACCTTGACTAGCTCAAAGATAGAAAAATCTAACTTGACAACAACAGGCAGAATACTCTCATGTATGGACCAAGATCTGTATGATAGATCACAAGGTGGGCAACGTTCTTGGACATATATGTCTGGTTAGGGATGAGAGCATGCAAGGGTTTCCTACTCCTAATCCTACAACTAACAGATGGAAGGAAGAGATAGTTTAGTTTGAATTTTGGATGCAAAGCTGGACATGGTGTATAACCTCAACACAGAGCTAGATTGGTGCCTATCCAGGGCTTGGAGTCGGTAGACATACACCTGTGAATGATCAGCATGAATAGCTAAAACTGGATTTCAGGGGGATACACATGATATCTGCCTTACAGATATCTCCCAATAAAGAGTGTTAAGCTATCTATACTTATGGCATCCCTATTGCAGTAAGAAAGATACATGCAAAACTGGAGACAGAATCAGCATAACACATGCAAACACAACATTATTCATATAAGATTAACCATGAAATCAGTGGATTCATGCCAAATCGTACAACAGGAGATACATAAACTCACAAGTTTTGCTGCACAGAGCAACCAAAACCAGTTGTATCTTATTACAGAGCCAAAATGTCCAGTTTTCAACAACCAAAAATGAGTAACACTTCCTGCTTATAATAGCCAGGTAGTGTACCACAGCAATTAATTACATGGTTGACCAAAAATCCCGCCAGATACACAGTATCAGAAAAATGGCACTCAACGCATTACCAGATTGGCACCCAAACATGAATGTAGTAGGTAGGGGAGGAGACAGGAAGAAACCTCGAGCCCTGTGCCACTGTCCGTTGATGTACACCTTCAATCAGGTACCAGATCCGTCCATACCTCTGCAACCTTCGCCATTAATGGCACACCAACCCGCGGCCTTGGGAAAAACATCAATTGTGCATCGCAACCATTTCCCGCCAAGATTCATCGTCATGATATTTGAAAATATGCAGGGTCGAATTATCCCACATGCACCCCGCAGCAACCTCCTCATCACCATATATACTAGGTCGCGAGCATATATGATGTCGGTGCTTTTGCTCCCGACGACACTAGTATAAACATTCATCATCATCCTCCAGCAGCATGATATCCTATCGCTTGAAATATCACCCTGACGTCAGCATCATATCGCAATATAACCTGCATGATAATCGCCTTCATCGGCACAACCTGATGCATCGGAGGAAGATCCTCCTGCTTAGCCGATACTAAATGTCTGGCCGATGAACATCCTGATGATGTCACCGTCATATCCTGCTGACGTCATTAGCATATCTGCCTACTGCGCACCTCCTCATATCCGGATGACATCATCATCATGTTTACAAATATCGGGGGATCTCCACAAGATGATCAGTGTTAGAAAATGACCCCCCCGGACCTTGATGACGTCATCATCATATCGGCATCAGGATGATATTCGGAAGATAACCGGATATTTGGAAATATCATCCTGATGCACACATATCATGCTACACTGTAGCTCCACTATAAGATCAGGGTGATATATGAATATGTGACTGATATTTGAAATGATCACCCCCATTGGATAATGCATGAAGCCGACAGGCGGATATCTCCCTTCGGAAATATCATGATGCAGACAAGCAGAAAACCGGATATCACCCTGACGTAAGAATGACGTCAGCATCATCAGGGTGATAAAACAATGAACATGAAATGATACAACATCATCAGGATGATATTGACTAAGATCATCCTGACGTTCAAAATATGATGACCACGATGAATATCGGGTCGCACTTAGAACTTTATAGCAACATCATCAGGATGATCTTAACAAAGATCACCCGATGTTAAAATATCACCCCAGCGAAAGATCATGCAGGTAGACAATATGATGACCCTCGCAAGCAACACGGTGATAACCAGAAATATGATGATGATGATGACGACCCTTAAGAAAAACAGGTCAGGTCGAACTACTTAGAAAATGACCCCTTCGGGAGATCAGGGTGACATCATCATCATAAAAGGGCAGGGTGATAATCGGAAGATCACCAGATATTTGAAAAATCACCCCCCGCAAGAAGATCAAGGCACACTGTAGCTCATCAGCAGGATCGGGATGATATCCAAACATCACCCGATATTGAAACATGATGATCCTGATGAAAAACCGGTTGACAGAAAACATGATGATGTTGACCACCATCGAAGAAAACATGATGATGATGACCTCCTCCTCAGGAAAATATGATGCTGCAGCTGAAAAATGCTGAGGAGGTCCAACACTTAGAACATCTTTAAGGAAGGTGCCTGCATGAAAATTGCTCAAAAACTGTTAGTCAATTCAGGCACTAACACTGGCTCTGTCTGGGGACGTGCAGGTGCAAGACTGCAGCGAGAACCCCAGATCTCTGGGATGCAGACCAGTCCCTTATCCATTGGGCACAGAGTCAAATACTGCACCGACCTGCATCACCAAACACACTTGATGGCCTAAGGCCACCAAGAAAAGAAAAACATGTATCTCCCTTTGTCAAACACTTTGTTTTCATCTGCATACACTGGGTCAAGCTTGGAGATACTACAGAGATCCACCCACAAACAAATCTTGTCATCTGCATATTCAACCCTCTGATTTGGCTTGTCATTATCACCCCTGTGCAGATAACCTTCAACATCATGTGACATGTGGGTGCAGAATGTATCAGGCAATGCATACTCAAATGGTATAGAACACAGGTTATCATCTGTATCATCATCATGCATTGCAACATGATCTCCTAGCTGGACTGCAAATAGGAAACACTCAGAGTCCACCACACAACTAGGAAGATCAGGGCTCATTGTATTATATGCTGGCACATCAAAAGGAAAGCTTTCAAAATCATAATTGTGCACATCATGTACACAACAATCAGCAGCACCAGGCTGGAAAAGATCAGGCTCTGGCATCTCTTTCAAATCAGGCACATTTTCAGTCACTTACCTGATGTATGTTGTTTCCTCTTTCATCAGGATGAGAAACAGAATCCAAACCAAAAATAATGTCTAGATCCTCACCATACTCAAATAAATCCTCATCACCATATGTGTCAAAGATGGGTGATCCAGGTACATCAGCTTGATCATAGTATGCCATTTGTTCATGGGCAGCAGAACATGCATCTTCATCACCAATGGATTCCCTTTGTGGAGGAGTATCAGCTTGTGTGTCATAAGCAAAACAGCCATCAAATGAAAAACAATCATGCTCTGAACCAGCACTTGTTTTAATCTCTGACTGCTCTTCACGATCCCCATGTGTTTGAAAAGAAGTCAATGGGTCACACATAGGACTGTTTCTCTGTTTGCTTATATCTTCTCTGTCTTGAGTACAATACTCACAATTATCTCCACAGGTCCATTCCAAAAGTTGTTCATTGCTGTCCACAACCTCGTTATTGTTTTCATGGTCAGATGCCTCATCATTGCAATGGGAATCCTCATTAGTCCTTTCACTAGCACCTTCAATATTCATCTTTTCATCTTCACATGATGCCTTAATTATTTGGTCATTTGCAGCTTCACAACGATTTTTCACACCAAGGCCTGGGGACAGGGGTTTCAGCAGGTACACATTTCTAATTTTTTCTATCTTTTCTATGAACCTGTATGCCATCTGCATACTTGTCACCTTGAAATCCCTCAGTATTGCACTAAAGCCCTCCTCAAAAGCTTCAAAGAATATGCCAACACAGGCTGAAATATCAGGTCTGAAGACTTCTGGGATCTGTGAAAGGGCTATTGCAAACCTATGACTGAAATCAACACATGGCTCTTCATCTTGTTTTCTGATTCTCATCAATTCTGCAACAAGATCAGCCGGTTCTTTTGCAAATTCTTCCTTGAAACAGTCAGCAAGCTCATCCCAACAGGCAAAGGATTTCTTTGGAAAGCTCAAATACTAGTCTTTTGCTTTTGCATCAAAGGACCTAACAAAAAACCTCATCCACATATCCTCATCTCTGAATGAATATTTTCCCATAAAACTGTGAAAATTTTGGATATGTGCATTCCCATCACACACATTGTGACCACTAAATCTAGGCATCTGACAGTATATCCTAGCAGGCATAGTTTCTACTTTATAATCCACCCATGACAAATCCAGTTGGTCATACAAAGGATCAAAAGGGCTGAGAAGAGGTTTAGCCTTCTGACTGGCAGACACAACAGGGTTACTGCTTTTTAACTGGGCCTGCTCAGCCTCTAAGAATATCAACCTATTTCTTATCTCTTCTATTCTTTTATTCGACATTTCACCACTGAGTATGGGATAATTCATACTCTGATTCATAAAAATCCTACTCTTAGACATCATTTGTCTGTCTAAGACCTAAGGCTTCCCCTGGCATCTAACTTATGCAGCAAAACAACAAATATAAAGGGGAAGGAACAAGGTACCTTTTCTCATACAGATGCAGAAAAATGAACAACACATTTTTGTCACATCACATACATCCATCTTTCATGTGCATTCAGATCTTTTTTGCAGAGTCGCCACCTCTCCAGAGAGGACAAAATTTTCAATAGCTGAAAGCTACTTTTCTAGGTTCATTCCACCAGCAGAGCATCATTTTGTTGGTGACTCAGATGGGCCACAAGATATAACACTTTTTCATCAATTTTCTCCCCAGCAGAGTCGCCATTTTGTTGGTGACTCGGATGGGTCACAGATATAACCCTTTCTCAAATTTCTTCCCCAGCGGAGTCGCCATTTTGTTGACTTTTCTTTTGAATCAGCATTAGGGTTTGCCACTTCTAATGCACAGGCAGATTCAGCCAACTAATATAGGAGGTTGCGTGAGCTCCTCCCCTTCACTTCTGGTTCTGCCGCACCAAGGGGGGTATCCCTATAACTCAAGATGTAACCTTGACTAGCTCAAAGATAGAAAAATCTAACTTGACAACAACAGGCAGAATACTCTCATGTATGGACCAAGATCTGTATGATAGATCACAAGGTGGGCAACGTTCTTGGACATATATGTCTGGTTAGGGATGAGAGCATGTAAGGGTTTCCTACTCCTAATCCTACAACTAACAGATGGAAGGAAGAGATGGTTTAGTTTGAATTTTGGATGCAAAGCTGGACATGGTGTATAACCTCAACACAGAGCTAGATTGGTGCCTATCCAGGGCTTGGAGTCGGTAGACATACACCTGTGAATGATCAGCATGAATAGCTAAAACTAGATTTCAGGGGGATACACATGATATCTGCCTTACAGATATCTCCCAATAAAGAGTGTTAAGCTGTCTATACTTATGGCATCCCTATTGCAGTAAGAAAGATACATGCAAAACTGGAGACAGAATCAGCATAACACATGCAAACACAGCATTATTCATATAAGATTAACCATGAAATCAGTGGATTCATGCCAAATCGTACAATAGGAGATACATAAACTCACAAGTTTTGCTACACAGAGCAACTAAAACCAGTTGTATCTTATTACAGAGCCAAAATGTCCAGTTTTCAACAACCAAAAATGAGTAACACTTCCTGCTTATAACAGCCAGGTAGTGTACCACAGTAATTAATTACATGGTTGACCAAAAATCCCACCAGATACACAGTATCAGAAAAATGGTGCTCAACGCATTACCAGATTGGCGCCCAAACATGAATGCAGTAGGTAGGGGAGGAGACAGGAAGAAACCTCGAGCCTTGCGCCACTGTCTGTTGATGTACACCTTCAATCGGGTACCAGATCCGTCCATACCTCTGCAACCTTCGCCATTAATGGCGCACCAACCCGCGGCCTTGGGAAAAACATCAATTGTGCATCGCAACCATTTCCCGCCAAGATTCATCGTCATGATATTTGAAAATATGCAGGGTCGAATTATCCCACATGCACCCCGCAGCAACCTCCTCATCACCATATATACTAGGTCGCGAGCATATATGATGTCAGTGCTTTTGCTCCCGACGACACTAGTATAAACATTCATCATCATCCTCCAGCAGCATGATATCCTGTCGCTTGAAATATCACCCTGACGTCAGCATCATATTGCAATATAACCTGCATGATAATCGCCTTCATCAGCACAACCTGATGCATCGGAGGAAGATCCTCCTGCTTAGCCGATACTAAATGTCTGGCCGATGAACATCCTGATGACGTCACCATCATATCCTGCTGACGTCATCAGCATATCTGCCTACTGCGCACCTCCTCATATCCGGATGACGTCATCATCATGTTTGCAAATATCGGGGGATCTCCACAAGATGATCAGTGTTAGAAAAATGACCCCCCGGGACCTTGATGACGTCATCATCATATCGGCATCAGGATGATATTCGGAAGATAACTGGATATTTGGAAATATCATCCTGATGCATACATATCATGCTACACTGTAGCTCCACTATAAGATCAGGGTGATATATGAATATGTGACTGATATTTGAAATGATCACCCCCATTGGATAATGCATGAAGCCGACAGGCGGATATCTCCCTTCGGAAATATCATGATGCAGACAAGCAGAAAACCAGATATCACCTTGACGTAAGAATGACATCAGCATCATCAAGGTGATAAAACAACGAACATGAAATGATACAACATCATCAGGATGATATTGACTAAGATCATCCTGACGTTCAAAATATGATGACCACGATGAATATCGGGTCGCACTTAGAACTTTACAGCAACATCATCAGGATGATCTTAACAAAGATCACCCGATGTTAAAATATCACCCCAGCGAAAGATCATGCAGGTAGACAATATGATGACCCTCGCAAGCAACACGGCAATAACCAGAAATATGATGATGATGATGACGACCCTTAAGAAAAACAGGTCGGGTCGAACTACTTAGAAAATGACCCCTTCAGGAGATCGGGGTGACATCATCATCATAAAAGGGCAGGGTGATAATCGGAAGATCACCAGATATTTGAAAAATCACCCCCCGCAAGAAGATCAAGGCACACTGTAGCTCATCAGCAGGATCGGGATGATATCCAAACATCACCCGATATTGAAACATGATGATCCTGATGAAAAACTGGTTGACAGAAAACATGATGATGCTGACCACCATCGAAGAAAACATGATGATGATGACCTCCTCCTCAGGAAAATATGATGCTGCAGCTGAAAAATGCTGAGGAGGTCCAACACTTAGAACATCTTTAAGGAAGGTGCCTGCATGAAAATTGCTCAAAAACTGTCAGTCAATTTAGGCACTAACAGGACTTATCAAAATATTTAAGGAAAACAAGGATAGTCCACAATCCTCTAATGACAAATCTCATTTCTGGAATAAGAATAAAAATGTCATGAATGATGGGGTTGTAGACACAAAGAACATGCAAACTGTACAAGCACCTATCCATGTCCAACTAGCACCTAACGCATCGCCTTTTCTACCCCGTGACCAAATTAAAGCAAACCTACCACCAAGACGCAAATTCACACCCTTGGGAGAACCAATTGAGGTTGTTCTTAGGAAGCTAGTGCAAGTGCAAAACATCACTTTACCTGAAGTCAAACCAAATGAAGAGCCACTATTTAAACCAAACTTGTATAAAGACAATAGTATTGTGAGTATCATAGGGTAAAGGGACATAGTACCACTAGCTACATGAAACTTAAACACTTGATTCAAAACCTCATCGATCAAGGACTTGTTAATGTTACATCACCAATGTAGACATCTAACTATGACCTTGATGCTTATAAGAATCCCCTTCCTTCGCATGGTAAATCAAGTGCTCCCAATACTAGGAAGAATGTCAATTACACTTATGAGGCCACCATCAGCCGTATTAAGCAATCTCAAATCTCCACTATTACTATAAGAGGAAAAGCACCTGATTGTGTTGTCACTACTAGTCGCAGTCACGTAACCATTCAAGAAGTACCTCCACTTGCCATTTGTCCAAACCTTGACTATAATATCCTTGACCATCTGGGTAAAACTCCCGCTCATATCTCCATTTTAGAGCTATTGTGTATATCTCCCACTCATAAAGCTATCCTTGATAAAGCCTTGCAAGAGTCCATGGTACCAAATGATATAGATACGATGCAATTCCAAGCTATGATGGCAAGGATCGCATCCCCTCATCACTTGACTTTCTCTGATCGAGACCTTGCATCCTCTAATCCATCCCACCATGATGCCCTCCATATCAAAGTGTTCATTAACCAACACCATGTTAAACGGGTACTAGTAGATGGTGGAGCTAGACTGAACATACATTCCTTAAAATTAGTGAACTTACTGGAATACACTAAGGGTTGTATTGACGCTTCCAAAAGAATAACAATTAAGGCTTATGATGATGGAGAAAGAGATTCAAAAGGGATCATCCTACTGCCTATAAGGGTTGGTCCTGTCACTACTACTACAAAATGCCAAGTCCTCGATGTTGATTTTCCTTATAATATCATCCTCAGCCATCCTTGGATACATGCTTTAAAGGTAGTCCCATCTACATATCATCAATGCCTAAAATTCCCATATAATGGTGTAGAAATCACGATCCCTGCAAGTCCCAATGCCTTCAAATATTACCGAGCCTTCTAAGCCACCTATCATAATCCCAATCATATACCTAGCAATACTGAAGCCCATCCATCCACGTCTTATGTTGACCCATCTGATCTAACCAAGCCATTCACTAGAAAGGATATTCCCAAGATTGAAATCAAAGAATGAGGACTTGGCGAGTATAGTTTACAGGAATCTTGTTGTGTATGAGCCATACCTTTGTCTCCCAAATCATATGGCAAACTACCATTCTCCAAAGCTAGTTCATCTAAAGCCACTCTCACCATCCCTCCAACTATGTTTATCCAATCAGGGTTACTTGATGATGAAGTTGTTGATAGTGATATTTCATCGTGGGTTTTCTAAGATGAAAATGATCAAGTTTCTTTAGAAGTGGAATGATACAACAATGGTTTCAATATCATCAAGAACATGGGCTATAAAAGCAAAGAGGACTAGGGTTGAAAGAACAAGGCCCTTTGGAACATATTATAGTTACTAAGAAGTATAATAGATAGGGTCTAGGGTATGAAAAGGAGGTCTCGCCTTTCGTAGACATTAAGTTTATCCTCGATGAAGTAGCCAAAGCCTTTCCCATGGAAGATGCCACTAGTTAGGATACCATTGATGACTCTTCTTTCCACATCACCGAATTATTCCAAGAAGCCTCCATTTTCATGCTATCATCTACCTCATCATCCACACCCTCTGACCTTCAACGTGTATACCCTGACCTAATTGATTGGGACCAACAGGGGGCACATGTCTTAGATATTTTCCATAACGATGAGGCCATAGTAGAGTTATTGGGTTTAAGGAAAGGTTTACCTTTGGGGGACCACAAAGTTGGATTCATGATTGACCTTCCTCAGTTGGCCTATTTTTGTGAAAGTGTCAAATCCTCTAGTCGCAAAAGTGAAATAAATAAAATAAAAAAAGAAAGGTCATTAGGAGAAAACTGTAAGGCTCCTCTTGACAATAAAAAAATAAAAATAAAGGATGTATCTAAGGTTGAAAACCTCTCTGAGGCACTTGAAGATGGAGGATTTGACCTTCCTTTGATCACCACACATTAAGAGTGGTCATCTATGTTGGTAGAGGATTCTAAGGAAATCAATCTGGGCACAACACAGAACCCAAAAGTCACCTTTTTAGTAGCGTCACTATCAAATGAGGAGAATGTTAACTTCACATCATTTTTCATGAAAAGAGTAATTAATTTTGCATGGAATTACACATATATGCCTGGTCTAGATCCTCCACTGGTAGTGCACCATCTGGTAGTATCTCCAAATGCCAAGCCAGTCAAACAAAAGCTGCAAAAAATGCATCCCCAGATAGCTCTTCTAGTTAAGGCAGAAATTCAGAAGCTTTTAGATGCCAAGTTTATTAAGCCCATTGACAATCCTGAGTGGGTTTGTAATCTTGTGCCTATTGTAAAATCAGATGGATGGATTTGATGTTGTAATGACTTTAGAGATCTTAACAGGGCCTACCCTAATGATGACTTTCCATTACCAAGCATCGACACAAATGTCAACCTTATAGCTAGTCATGAAATGCTTTCATTGATGGATAGGTTGTCTGGGTATAATTAGATTAGAATTGCAGAAGAGGACCAACATAAAACTTCTTTTATCTATTCATGGGGTACCTACTGTTGGGTGGTCATGCCTTTTGGTCTCAAGAACGTAGGTGCAACTTACCAATGAGCTATGATTGTTTTTTTTCATGGCCTCTTCCATACCATCATCAAAGACTATGTGGATGACATCTTGGGAAATTCTAAAACAAGAGAAGGCCACCTACACATATTGGAACAAATTTTTGACAGGTTGGAAAAATATCAAGTCAGGCTAAATCTTAAAAAATGTATCTTTGGTGTAACTTCTAGGAAATTATTAGGCTACATAGTCTCTAGAAGAGGCATTGAAGTTGATCCTACCAAGGTAAAAGCTATAGTCACCACACCTCCTCTATCAAATTTGAAATAGCTACATAGCCTCCAAGGTCACCTACAATCCATCCGTAGGTGTATTGCACAGCTCACAGATAAATGCCATCCTTTCCAGTACTTGCTTTGGAAAGGAGAGACCTTTAAATGGGATGACAAATGTTAGCAAGCTTTTGACTAGATCAAAGAATACCTAGCAACACTACCTGTGTTGGTACCACCTGTCCCCAATCGACCCTTTCTCTTGTATACTTCTTCAACAATAGTTGCCCTAGGCACTCTATTGGCTCAGAATGATGACACAAGAAAAGAACATGCCATTTGCTACATAAGGACTCTTGTGGGTTATGAGCTAAACCATACAACTGTAAAAAAAGCATGCTTGACTGTAGTGTTTGCCTCTCAAAAATTGCAACATTACATGTTGAATTACTCAACAAAGCTCATATTTAGATTTGACCTGCTTAAATATCTCCTAAAGCAACACTTACAAGAAGGATAGAAAAATGGGTGATGATCCTCAGTGAGTTTGACATTCAATATGTTGATCAGAAAGCTATCAAGGGACAAGTCATAGCCAATCAACTAGTAGAGGCACCACTAACAGACACCTAACCTATCCATTTTACTTTTCCTGATGAAGAAATATTCAGTGTCACTTCTTCTGAAATGTGGAAGTTGTACTTTGATGGCTCCTACACTCAACATGGATCAGGAGCTGGAATCCTTTTTATCATCCCCCAGGGTGATTGTATTCCAAAATCCTATAGAATTACCTTTCCTTGCACTAATAACATAGCAAAGTATGAAGCCCTGATCACAGGTTTATGTATGGCTATCTAGTGGGATATAAAAGAGTTGCAAGTATTTGGAGATTCTCAGCTAGTAATTAAGCAAGTCCAATAAGAATACTGAACAAAAGATGAGAAGCTCCTTTCATACAAGATGATGGTTGACGACTTTATGAAGTATTTATCTAAGATAACATTTGAGCAAATCCCTAGGATCAACAATAAGGCAATCGATGCTATGACAACCATTGGTTCCCTCTTAGACATGCCTACCAATATTCAAAGGTGTGAATTCTTGGTAGAACAACTCCTAATTCCATCTTTCAAAGTTTTGCAGTTAGAGCTTAAATCTGTGAAATCATTGGTCCCGACTCCTTGTGGTACAATGACATTTATGAATACCTAGGTAATGGTATTTTCCCTAGCCAACTTCCTAACACTGGTGCAATCACGGTAGGAGGGTTCAAAGAATGAACTGTTCAGACCATGCAGCAAGAGTAAACACAATAGAAACAACTCAAAGAAATAAAGCAAATGCAGATTCAATTATTCAATATATCATAGAATTCAAATACAATCTAGCTAGCAACATGTAGGCTTACAACTAGGGCTCAAAGGCCTGATTACATACATGTGCAAGATTATGCTTTGAAGCTTCTTCACACAAAATCTAAACTATCACTATCTTGAATACTTGATAACTTCTAAACTACTTTCCTAAGGATCTATTACATCACTATATATCATCTCTGGACCAATAGAATCCTTCATGTTGGCCAAGGAAGGTCACAAACTCCAATGAAGAGCTGTAACGTGTACATAAATAGGTCAGACCTAAATGCATAGAATACTTCCACAAATGAATAGAATAATGTGTGAATCTTTGGGGAAGGTTAGACATGAACCAAAGATCATTGAATGATGTGTCATTAAGCTCCATAAGTCGAGGGATGTTCCATAAATCTTCTCCTTTAGCTAATTATCAGACTATCAGGATGCTCTGTTATGAGAAAACAATCAATCTTTTAATAGTGATAACTTTTTGATAACTAATACAAATGCTCTAAATTTTGGATATGATGTAGATGAATGAATGTAGATGCTATGTCTAAATCCACAAGATGTGAAATGCAACTGTGGTAGAATACCAGACCAAAAACTAGAAACTGCATCTAACTGAACTGCCTGAACTAAACTAGGAAATGAAAAGAAACAAACTGAAATGCAAACAAACTGAAATGCAAATGTTTTTGGTTGATACAAGATTGCTCTTGAACTAGGGAGGCTCCTGCATCAGACATCTGAGGTTATTGAAAAAGTGAGTCCTTCACTTTACTAGGGCTAGGGGAGGACCAATACGGTCCACCTCAACCTGAGAAATCCATGATGAATCTTCTTCCAGTCTACCTTTCCACTTCACAAGATATTCTTTCTATTGTCTTCCTCTAGTGCTGTGTCCAACTATGCTATCCAAGATGTCTTCAATCTTCTCCAGTGTTTGTTGTGGTAATTGCTTCTTCAAGTCTTCTTCCATGTTTGTCACTGAACTCTACTTCTTGATACTGATAAAGGTCTGCAATGTTGAAAATAGGTGATATGCCCAAGGTCTCTGGTAATTCCACTTCATATGCATTTCTTGAATTAAATTTTTTGAGTATCTTACAAGGTCCAAACTTCTTCATCTTCAACTTGTTATATGTCCCAACTGGAAATCTTTCTTTTCTCAAGTACACCATTACTTCATTTCCCACTTCAAATTCCTTATGTCTTCTCATATCATCTAATTTTTCCTTATACTTCCTGTTCATGTCCACCAAATGCTTATTTACCTGATTATGCACTATCTTCATGTGGTCTGCAAATTCTTCTACTTCTGCACTTCTCTTTTCTTCCATACTGATATCTCTCAATTCTACTACTCCTCTAGGATTCACTATGGTCACAATCTCAAAAGGTGTTCTTCCAGTACTCCTATTTACTAAATTATTGTATGCAAACTCTACTTGTGAAAGTTTCAAATCCTAACTTCTTGTCTTCTCACCAACCAAACATCTCAACAAGTTTCCCAAACTCCTATTCACAACCTCTATCTATCCATCATTCCATGGATGAAAATTTGAATTGAACTTCAAATCTATATTCATCTTCTTCCAAAGTGTCCTCCAAAAGTATCCAGCAAACTTTGTGTCTCTGTCTAAAACTATACTCTTAGGTAATCCATGCAATCTCAAAATCTCCTTGAAAAATAGGTCAGCTACGTGCACTACATTAGTGTCTTCTTACAAGGTATGAAATGAGCCATCTTTGAAAATCTGTTAACCACTTAAAATATTGAATCATGTCCTCTCTATGTCTTTAGCAATCCCATTACAAAATCCATTCTTATGTCTTCCAGAGGTTTCTCTGGTACTATCAAAGGTTTATACAATCCTATGTTCTGACTACTCCATTTTGCAACTTGACAATTTCTACAATTCTGCACAAATTTCCTAACATCCTTATGTATCTGAGGCCAAAAGTAGTTTTCACTCACCAAAGACACTATCTTATCAATACCAAAATGTCTTTCCAATCCACCACTATGCTTCTCCTTGATCAAATTATCTCTCATTGAACTTCTAGGTATGCACAACTGGCTTCCTTTGAACAACATAACTTCCTGAATGAAATAGTCCAACCACTTACTCCTATCTGTCACAACAGGTTCCTTACATGCTTTCCAAGGTTCTACAAAATTAGTGTGTCCCTCATACATGTTCATCAATTCATCAAAACCCAACACTTCAACTCTCATCTATGTTAACAAGTTTCTTCTTCTACTCAATACATCAACAACTTTGTTTGATTTTCCACTCCTATGCTTCAACACAAATGTATAACTCTACATGAACTTTACCCATATCATGTCTCTGATTCAACTTACCTTGACTATTCAAATATTGCAAAGCTTGATGATCTGTACACAACACAAACTCCTTAGGCAACAAATAATGTCTTCATTTATTTAAGGCTTGAATTATGGCATAGAATGCTTGATCACAAACTGAATATCTCCTTCTTGCATCATTCAACTTCTCACTGAAATATGCTACTGGTCTACCTTCTTGACTTAACATTACTCCAATTGCATTTCCACTTGCATCACAATCAACTTGAAATACCTTATTGAAATCCGGTAATGCCAAAATAGGTTGCTCTATCACTTTCTACTTCAGCAACTCAAAACTTTTATCTGCTCCTAATGTCCACTTAAAATCTTTTCTGTCACCTCTCATTGTCTCTGTCATAGGGTTACAAACTGAACTAAAATTTATGATGAACTTTCAATAGAAAATAGCCAATCCAAGAAATGATCTAACCTCTCCAATGCTCTCCAGTGTAGGCCATTCGACAATTGCTTTCACTTTCTCAGGATCCATCTTCAATCCTTCCGTAGAAATCACAAATCCCAAATAGACCAACTCTTCTTTCATAAAACTATACTTCTTGATGTTTATCAACAATTTCTCTTCTCTTAATCTCTATAAAACTTGTCTAATACGCCACAAATGTTGCTCTTTTGTCTTACTAAAAATCAAAATATCATCCAAGTATACAATAACAAACTTACCCAAGAAATTCTTTAAGACTTCATTCATCAATCTCATGAAAGTACTTGGTGCATTTGTCAATCCAAAGGGCATCACTAACCACTTATACAATCCTTCATTTGTCTTAAAAGCAGTCATCCACTCATCTCCTTCTCTGATTCTGATCTGATGGTATCCACTCTTCAAATCTATCTTTGTGAAATATCTTGCTCCACTCAAATAATCCATGATATCATCCATCCTAGGTAAAGGGAATCTATACTTAACTGTGATCTTGTTTATTGCTCTAGAGTTAGCACACATTATCCATTCTCCATCCTTCTTCAGTGCTAACACTGCAGGTACTACACAAGGACTCAAACTTTCTCTGATCAAACCTTTCCTCAACAACTCTTGTATCTATCTATTCAATTCTTCATTCTCTACCGATGTCATTCTGTGTTTCTTTGTTAGGCAAACTTGCTCCTGGTATAAGATCCATGTGATGACTAATACTGCTTATAGGTGGTAATCCTTCAGGTACATTATCAGATATTGGTGCAGTCATGGTAGGAGGGTTCACAGAATGAACTATCCAAACCATGCAGCAAGAGTAAACACAATGGAAACAACTCAAGGAAATGGAAAAAATGCAGATTCAGTTATTCAGTATATCAAAGAATTCAAATACAGATTGGTCAGCAACATGCGGGCTTACAATTAGGGCTCGCATGCCCAATTACATACATGTGCAAGATAAAGTTTTGAAGCTCCTCGTACAAAATCTAAACTATCAATTATCACTATGTGAACTACTACTTTCCTAGGGGTCTATTACATCAATATATATCATCTCCGGACCAACAGATTCCTTCGCGTCTACTAAGGAAGGTCACAAACTCCAATGAAGAGTTGTAACATGTACACAAATAGGTTAGACCTAAATGCATAGAACACTTCCTCAAATCAATGGAATAACGTGCGAATCTTTGGGGAAGGTCAGCCATGAACTAAATATCATTCAATGATGTGTCATTATGCTCCAAAAGTCAAGGAATGCTTCGTAAGTCTTCTCCTTTAGCTAATTATCTGAGACTGTCAGGATGCTCTACTCTAAGAAAATAGTCGATCTTCTGATAGCGATAACTTTCTGGTAACTGATCCAAATGCTCTAAATTTTGGATATGATGTAGATGAATGAATGTAGCTGCTAAGTCCAGATCTACAAGGTGTGAAATGCAACTGTGGTAGAATACCAGACCAAAAGATGAAACTACTTCTAATTGAACTACCTAAACTGAACTAGAAAATGAAAAGAAACAAACTGAAATGCAAATGTTTTTGGTTCATGCAAGATTGCTCTTGAACTAGGGATGCTCCTGCATCAGACATCTAGGGTTATTGAAAAAGTGAGTCCCTCACTTTGTTGGGGCTAGGGGTGAACCAAGATAGTCCACCTCAGCTTGAGAAATCCATGATGAATCTTCTTCCGGTCTACTTTTCCATTTCACAAGATATTCTTTGTATTGCTTTCCTCTAGTGTTGCATCCAACTCTACTATCCAAAATGTCCTCAATCTTCTCTGGTGGTTTGTGTTGTAACTGCTTCTTCAAGTCTTCTTCCATGCTATCACTGAATTCTGCTTCATGATACTGATATAGGTCTGCAATGTTGAAAATAGGTGAAATACCCAATGTCTCTGGTAACTCTACTTCATATGCATTTCTTGAATCAAATTTTCTGAGTATCTTACAAGGTCCAAACTTCTTCATCTTCAACTTGTTATATGTCCCAACTAGAAATCTTTCTTTTCTCAAGTACACCATTACTTCATCTCCCTCTTTAAATTCCTTATGTCTTCTCTTCTCATCTGCATTTTCCTTATACTTACTGTTCATATTCTCCAAATGCTTCACTTGATTATGCACTGTCTTCAAATGATCTACAAATTCTTCTACTTCTGCACTCCTCTATTCCTCTGTACTGATATCTCTCAATTTTGCAACTCCTATATGATTCACTTCGGTAACAATCTCAAAAGGTGTTCTTCTAGTACTCCTATTTACTAAATTATTGTATGCAAACTCTACTCAAAATCAAATCCCAACTTCGTGTCTTCTCTCCAACCAAACATCTCAACAAGTTTCCCAAACTCCTATTCACTACCTCTGTCTGTCCATTTGTCTGTGGATGAAAGTTTGAACTGAACTTCAAATCAGTCTTCATCTTCTTCCAAAGTGTCTTCCAAAAGTATCCAACAAACTTTGTATCTCTATTTGAAACAATACTCTTAGGTAATCCATGCAATCTTACAATCTCCTTGAAAAATAGGTCAGCTACATGCACTGCATTAGTTGTCTTCTTACAAGGTATGAAATGAGCCATCTTTGAAAATCTATCCACCAATACAAATATTGAATCATGTCCTCTCTGTGTCTTAGGCAATCCCATTATAAAATTCATGCTTATATCTTCCCAAGGTCTCTCCAGTACTGTCAAAGGTTTATACAATCCAGTGTTCTAACTATTCCCTTTTGCAACTTGACAAACTCCACAATTCTACACAAATCTCCTAACATCCTTATGTATTTGAGGCCAAAAGTAGTTTTCACTTACCAAAGCCACTATCTTATCAATGCCAAAATGTCCTGCCAATCCACCACTGTACTTTTCCTTGATCAAATTATATCTCATTAAACTTCTAGGTATGCACAACTGGTTTCCTTTAAACAACATATCTTCTTGAATGAAATAGTCCAACCACTTACTCCTATATGTCAAAACAAGTTCTTTACATGCTTTCCAAGGTTCTGCAAAATCAATGTCTCCCTCCTACATGTTCTTCAATTAATCAAAACCCAACACCTCAACTCTCATCTCTGTCAACAAGTTTGTTCTCCTACTCAATGCATCAACAACTTTATTTGATTTTCCACTCCTATGCTTCAACACAAAAGTATAACTCTGCATGAACTCTACCCATCTCATATGTCTTTGATTCAACTTACCTCGACTGTTCAAATATTACAAAGCTTAATGATCTAAATACAACACAAACTCCTTAGGCAACAAATAATGTCTCCACTTCTTCAAGGCTTGAATTATGGCATAGAACTCCTAATCATAAACTGAATATCTTCTCCTTGTATCATTCAACTTCTCACTGAAATATGCTATTAGTCTACCTTCTTGACTTAATACTGCTCCAATTGCATTTCCACTTGCATCACAATCAACTTGAAATACCTTATTAAAATTTGGTAATGCCAAAATAGGTTGCTCTGTCACTTTCTGCTTCAACAACTCAAAACTTTTATCTACTCTTGATGTCCACTTAAAGTCTTTCCTGTCACCTCTCATTGTCTCTATCATAGGGTTACAAACTAAACTAAAATTTTTGATGAACTTTCGGTAGAAACTACCCAGTCCATGAAATGATCTAACTTCTCCAATGCTCTCCGGTGTAGACCATTCAACAATTGCTTTCACTTTCTCATGGTCCATCTTCAATCCTTCCGTAGAAATCACAAATCCCAAATACACCAATTCCTCTTTCATGAAACTACACTTCTTGATGTTTATCAACAATTTCTCTTCTCTCAACCTCTGCAAAACTTGTCTAATATGCCACAAATGTTCCTCCTTTGTCTAACTGAAAATCAAAATATCATCCAAGTATACAATAACAAACTTACCCAAGAATTTTTGTAGAACTTTATTTATCAAGCTCATGAAAGTGATCAGTGCATTTTTTAATCCAAAAAGCATCACTAACCACTCATACAATCCTTCATTTGTCTTAAAATCAATCTTCCAGTCATCACTTTCTCTAATTTTGATCTGATGGTATCCACTCTTCAAATCTATCTTTGTGAAATATATTACTCCACTCAAACAATCCATGATATCATCCATCCTAGGTAAAGAAAATCTATACTTAACTATGATCTTGTTTATTTCTCTAGAGTCAGTACACATTCTCCATTCTCCATCTTTCTTTGGTGCCAAAATTGCAGGTACTACACAAGGACTCAAGATTTCTCTGATCAAACCTTTCCTCAACAACTCCTATATTTTTCTATTCAATTCTTCATTCTATGTCAGTGTCATTCTATGTGCTGCTTTGTTAGGCAAACTTGCTCCCAGTATAAGATCTATGTGATGACTAATACTCCTTATAGGTGGCAATCCTTTAGGTACATTATCTGATATGATGTCTTCATATTTTGTCAGCAATTCTCTTATCTCCTCCAGTTTTGATTCTTCAGTCTCCTTCTTCAATGCTTCAGGGTTCTTAGGAATTAAGGCATAACACATATTCTCATGTCTCAAACCATCCAGGAATTTTCTTCCATCTACCAAATAGATTCTAGCATTTCCATGTACTTCACTCTTAGGATCATCCTCCAAAGGAATCAAAGTAATTATCTTTCCATTTGTTGTTATAGTATATGTATTCTTTCTCCCATCATGTAAGGCTTTTCTATCATACTGCCAAGGTCTACCCAACAAGATATGACAAACATCTATAGGCATAATATCACACAAGACTTCATCATGATAAGATCCAATATGAAATTTCACCAAACATATTCACTCACCAGTACCTTATTATCATCCTGAATCCATGCTATCTAATAGGGCTTAGGGTGTTTCAATCTTTCCAACTTTAGCTTAGTCACCATCTCCTCTGAAACTAGGTTTTCCTGAACTACCACTATCAATCACAACTTTACAACACTTACCTCCTGATTTGCATCTAGTTTTGAATAGACTCTTCCTCTGCGGTGGTTCCTCATTTGTCTCTACTTGAAATAGTGCTCTCCTTATAACCAGGGATTCTCCTTTCTTAGGTTTTCCAACTGAACTGGGTGATTCAACAGGTTCTTCAACATAGGCTTCTCTTCCACTATTTTTTGTCCTCTTACTTGTACTACCCTGATTACACTCAAATGCTCTATGTCCTTCACCTCCACACTTGAAACAATTACCTCTGAATGTTCTCTTATCAAATCCTCTTCCTTCTCTCCTATATCCTTCATTCTAGTATGCATTATAATACTCTGCGATGAAAATTTCTATCACTACTCCAGTAGGCATTATTATCTCTATCCTCCTTGAATGTGTTGTCAGACTTGTTCTGCTCTGGATATGATCTATCTCCTCTGGAAAATGTTCTACCTCTCTGAAACTTACCTCCCTTGCCTCTCTATCTCTGATCATGCCTCTTATTCAGCTTCTCTTCAACTTTCATGGCAAACTGATATGCTTCTTCCAAAGATGTCATCCTTACCAAGATTAGTTCTTCTTGAATGTTCAATCTTAATCCATTGATGTATCTATCCATTTTCTCCTCGTTTGCTTCACTATGTCCTATTGTAATGATTATCTTATGAAATTCTTCAGTGTACACCTTCATAGATTTCTCCTTTTATCTCAAGTTTTGCAATCTCTTCAATAGTTCCAATTCATAGTCAGCAGGTATAAACTGATTCTTCAATTTTGTCAACATCTGGTCCCAATCTTTTCTCTTCCTCTTCTGTTTCTTTCCAACTGAACTTCTTTCCACAATATACTAGCATGTCCTTTCAACTTTGTCTTTGCAAATTTCACCTTCTCCAGATCTTCAATTTCCTCATACTCAAAGTATTCTTCCATGTCATTTATCCGGTCAATCAATTCTTCAGGGTTCAAATTACCAATATAGTTTGGCACATCAACTCTAGGTCTCTTTCCAATTTTGAAATAGCTCACAACATATTTACTTGATCTGATTCTTCTTCTTCATCACCTCCTAGGGTTTTGCTAGTTTGTTCAGCAGATTGAAATTCTTCTTCCTCATCGCTTTCAACATTAGGTGTCGGTGTCAATCCTCTTCGCCTATCTTCTTCCACAACATCCAAATGAATTCACATTTTTTTCATCATCTCCATCATCTCATCCATTCTTCCATCCATTGTTCCAACAACAGCAACTCTTCTCAGTGGCATTCTTCCTAGGATCAAGTGCAAACTACCTCAGGTTTGGCAATCGAGCTACAAGGTGACAACTACCTCTCAATCAGCGATTAGTTGTGACACAAGTAACCTACCTCAATTCAAAGATATGTACACAACAAGATCTTACAGAATTCCCTCACCAACTTTGCTCAAATCGCTCCCAAAGATTCAAACTTTCACTCTGATACCACTTGGTGCAGTCACGGTAGGAGGGTTCACAAAATGAACTTTCTAGACTGTGCAACAAGAGTAAACACAACGGAAGCAACTCAAGGAAATGGAACAAATGCAGATTCAATCATTTAGTATATCAAAGAATTCAAATACAGATTGGCTGGCAACATGCGGGCTTACAATTAGGGCTCACAAGCCTGATTACATACATGCACAAGATAAAGCTTTAAAGCTCCTCACATAAAATCTAAACTATCAATTATTACTATGTGAACTATTTCTTTCCTAGGGGTCTATTACATCAATATATATCATCTCCAGACCAATAGATTCCTTCGTGTTGGCCAAGGAAGGTCACAAACTCCAATGAAGAGCTGTAACATGTACATAGATAGGTCAGACCTAAATGCATATAATACTTCTTCAAATGAATGGAATAACATATGGATCTTTAGGAAAGGTTAGCCATGAACCAAAGATCATTGAATGATGTGTCATTATGCTCTGCAAGTCAAGGAATGCTCCACAAGTCTTCTCCTTCAGCTGATTGTCTGAGACTGTCAGTATGCTCTGCTCTGAGAAAACAATCGATCTTCTGATAGTGATAACTTTCTGGTAACTAATCGAAATGCTCTGAATTTTGGATATGATGTAGATGAATGAATGTAGATGCTAAGTCCAGATCTACAAGGTGTGAAATACAACTATGGTAGAATACCAAACCAAAAGATGAAACTGCTTCTGATTGAACTACCTGAACTGAACTAGAAAATGAAAAGAAACAAATTGAAACGCAAACAAACTGAAATGAAAATGTTTTTGGTTGATGCAACATTGGTTTTGAACTAGGGATGCTCCTGCATCAGATATGATGTCTTCATATTCTGTTAGTAACTGTTTTATTTTCTCCAGTTGTGATTCTTTAGTCTCCTTTTTTAATGCTTCAGGCTTCCTAGGAATCAAGGCATAGCACATATTCTCATGTCTCAAACCATCCAGAAATTTTCTTCCATCTACCAAACAAATTCTAGCATTCCCACATACTTCACTCTTAGGATCATCTTCTAAAGGAATCAAAGTAATTATCTTCCCATTTGTTGTTATAGTGTATGTATTCTTTCTCCCATCATGTATAGCTTTTCTATCATACTGCCAAGGTCTACCCAACAAGATATGACATACATCCATAGGCATAATATCACACAAGACTTCATCATGATAAGATCCAATATGAAATTTCACCAAACATTGTTCACTCACCAGTACCTTATGATCATCCTGAATCCATGCTATCTGATAGGGCTTAGGGTGTTTCAATCTTTCTAACTTCAGCTTAGTCACCATCTCCTCTAAAACTAGGTTATCTGAACTACCACTATAAATTACAACTTTACAACACTTATCTCTTGATTTGCATCTGGTTCGGAACAAGATTTTCCCCTGGAGTGGTTCCTCATTTGTCTCTACTTGAAATAGTTCTCTCCTCATCACCAATGATTCTCCTTTCTCAGGTTTGCCAACCGAACTGGGTGATCCAATAGGTTCTTCTTCAACATAGGCTGTTCTTCCACTATTTTCTGTCTTCTTACTTGTACTACCTTGATTACATTCAAATGCTCTATGTCCTTCACCTCCACATTGAAACAAGTACCTCTGAATGTTCTCTTATCAAATCCTCTTCCTTCTCTTCTATATCCTTCATTTCGGTATGCACTAGGGTTTCCTCTTTGGTAAAAATTTTTTTCATCTCTACGGTAAGCATTGTTATCTCTGTCATCCTTCTTAAATGGGCTGCCAAACTTGTTCTGCTCCAAATATGATCTATCTCCTCTAGAATAAGTCCTACCTCTCTGAAATTTACCTCCTTTGCCTCTCTGTCTCTGATCATGTCTTTTATTCAGCTTCTCTTCAACTTTTAGGGAAAACTGATATGCTTCTTCCAAAGATGTCATCCTTACCAGGCTTAATTCTTCTTGAATGTTCAATCTTAGTCCATTGATATATCTAGCCACTTTCTCCTTGTTTGCTTCACTATGTCATGTCCTTATGATTATTTTATGAAATTCTTCAGTATACTCCACAGGTTTCTCCTTTTGTCTCAGGTTTTGCAATCTTTTGAACAGTTCCAACTCATAGTCAGTAGGTATAAATTGATTCTTCAACTTTGTCACCATCATATCCCATTTTGTAATCTTTTCTTTTCCTCTTTTGTTTCTTTCTAACTAAACTTCTTTCCACCATATAGCAGCATGTCCTTTCAATTTTGTCTTTCCAAACTTCACCTTCTTCAGATCTTCAATTTCCTCATATTCAAAGTATTCTTCCATGTCATATATTGAGTCAAACAATTCTTTAGGGTTCAAATTACTAGTATAGTTTAGTACATCAACTCTAGGTCTTTTTCGAATCTTTGAAATAGCTCACAACATCTTTACTTGATCTAATTCTTCTTCTTCATCACCTCCTAGGGTTTCACCAATCTGTTCAACAGATTGAAATTCTTCTTCATCATCACTTTCAACATTAGGTCTCAGTGTCAATCCTCTTTGCCTATCTTCTTCAACAACATCCAATCAAATTTGCATTATTTTCATCATCTCCATCATCTCATCCATTCTACCAGCCATTATTCTAAGAGCAACAACTCTCCTCGATAGCATTCTTCCTAGGATCAAGTGCAAACTGGCTCAGGTTCAATGATCAGGCTACAAGGTGACAACTGCCTCTCAATCGGTGATCAATTACGACACAAGTAACTTGCCTCAATTTGGTGATCTATCCATAGCAAGATCTTATGGAATTCCCTCGCCAACTTCACTTAATTCACTCCCAAAGATTCAAACTTTTGCTCTAATACCACTTGGTGCAGTCACGATAGGAGGGTTCACAGAATGAACTGTCTGAACTGTGCAGCAAGAGTAAACACAATGGAAACAACTCAAAGAAATAAAGCAAATGCAGATTCAGTCATTCAGTATATCATAGAATTCAAATACAATCTGGCCGGCAACATGCGGGCTTACAACTAGGGCTCAAAGGCCTGATTACATACATGCGCAAGATAAAGCTTTGAAGTTCCTTCACATAAAATCTAAACTATAACTATCTTGAATAATTGATAAATTCTAAATGCTTTCCTAAGGATCTATTACATCAATATATATCATCTCTGGACCAATAGATTCCTCTACGTCAACCAAGGAAGGTCACAAACTCCAATGAAGAGCTGTAACATGTACACAGATAGGTCAATCCTAAATGCATAGAACACTTCCTCAAATGGATAGAATAACATGCAGATCTTTGAGGAAGGTCGGCCATGAACCAAAGATCATTGAATGTTGTGTCATTAAGCTTTAAAATTCAATGGATGTTCTGCAAGTCTTCTCCTTTAGCTGATGATCAGAGACTCTCAGGATGCTCTGTTCTGAGAAAATAGTTGATCTTTTAATAGTAATAACTTTCTGGTAACTGATCCAAATGCTCTAAATTATGGATATGATGTAGGTGAATGAATGTAGATGCTAAGTCTAGATCCGTAAGGTGTGAAATGCAACTGTGGTAGAATACTAGACCAAAAAGAAGAAACTACTTCTGACTGAACTGCCTGAACTGAATTGGACAATGAAAAGAAACAAACTGAAATGCAAATGTTTTCGGTTAATGCAAGATTGCTCTTGAACTAGGGTTTCTCCTACATCAAACACCCAACATTAAACCTTCACTTGATGAGCCTCCCGCTATACTATACTTGGTAAAACCCTTTACCGTAAGAGTCTCGATGGTATCCTCCTTAGGTGTCTCGACTCAGTAGAGGCTGAAGTTGCTTTATGAGAGGTACATGAGGGTGTATATGGATCACATTCTGCTGGTCCTAGTCTTGTCAAAAAAATTCTAAGAGCAGGTAACTATTGGCCCACCATGGAGCAGGATGCTCAGCAGTTTGCTGGAAGATGCCTTCAATGTTAGAAGCATGGGGACCTGATACATGCCCTAGTGCATGAGCTCCAGCCTCTTACTACTCCTTGGCCATTTTCGTAATGGAAACTCAACCTCATAGGGAAGATCAATCCTCCCTCCTCTAATGGTCATAAGTTTATTATTACTGCTACAAAATATTTCACCAAATGGGTGGAAGCCATTCCTATGACCTACATCACCGGCAAACAAATTTCCAAGTTTATTCTCCACTATATCATTTACTGATATGGCATCCCACAAATCAACATTATTGACAATGGGTGCCTACTTAAGAACCAGGAGGTTCATGATTTGTGCACCAAATTTCATATCCAACACAGACTTTCCACACCCTCCTACCCTCAGAGTAACGATCAAGCTAAGGCCTCTAATAAGACCATCATAAAAATCCTCAAGAAGATGGTCAATGAGGCTGGCCGTGATTGGTACCTCCAACTAAACCCTGCATTGTGGGCTTATTACACAAGTGTCAGAACTCCTACTGGTACAACTCCCTATGCCCTTGTCTATGGTACTGATACTATCCTTCCTATCGAGTTCAAGATCCCCTCATTGTGAGTCTCACTCCAGCATATTATCTCTAATGAAGAATATAGAACAACCCATCTAAATGAGTTAGAGGTATTGAATGAAAGATGAATCACAACGCTTAATCATCTTCAAGTTTACAAAAATTGTCTTCACCGTAGCTATAACAAGAAGATAAAGGAAAGAAGGTTCCAGGTGGGCGACCTAGTCCTTAAAGAAAATAGGAGAAACCAGCAGCAACGAGAGAAACAGGGCAAATTTGAGCCAAATTGGCTAGGGCCCTTTGTCATCACATTAGTGTTTGGGTCTAGAGATTACACTCTTGCAATGCCTAAAGGCATCCCCCTAGATGAACCATTCAACAATGTTCATCTTAAAAAGTTTTATCCTTAATCTTTGCATCCCCTATCTGCTGAAAAATATAAAAAAAACCAAAAAATTAGAAAAATACAAAAAAATACAAAAAAAAAATCAATCCAATAGTGAAAACCACTTTAGTGGTGCTTTGGGTTAGTGTTCAATGGTGAAAACTTGGCAAACAAGTGCCTTGGATAAGTTCCATAGTGAAAACCTGGCAAATAGGCACTATGGTAGAACCAGCTCTCACCATCTACTTTGCTATCTATTTAACCTCCACTGCACTATGTCACTTCATCCATCCTCTGATAACCTCATCCATCCATAGCTAAGTTGTTCATCCATTTTATCATCCCATTGCCTTACTACTATCATGGATTAGAAATTGTTGAAGTTAATATATTGTTTGCAGCCACAAGCTCCCATATGAGCCAAATACAGCCATCCTAGTTCATCACAAATTTCCATGCCCTTTGTACATAACCAAAATTATTCCCACATTTGGGGCACTTTCTTGCACTTCGATGTTGGATGGACACTTTAAAGCATCATGGTCAATCGTAAAAAGTCCTGAAAAAATCCATGAAAAAATCATAAACTGTCTTGAAAAAAAATCCAAAAAAAATCATATAATGACTTGAAAAAAATCCAAAAAAAATCGTATAATGACCTGAAAAAAATCCAAAAACAATCATATAATGACCTAAAAAAAATCTTTAAAAAATCATATAATGACTTGAAAAAATCAAAAAAAAAAATTCATATAATGACCTAAAAAATCCAAAAAAAAAAAATCATATAAAAAGCCCTGAAAAAAATCCAAAAGATCATAAAATGTCCTGAAAAAATCCCTAAAAATTATAAAAAGCCCTAAAAAATCCAAAAAATCATAAAATGTCCTGAAAAATACAAAAACATCAAATAGCCAACAAAAAGTCTAAGCAATAAAATCAATCCATCAAATCATTTCTTCCAATCAATCACATTCATTCATATCAATTCAATCCAATCCAATCATCATTGCATCAAATCACATCAATCCTATTCATCACTCATCCCCCATCATCACCAGCTCATAATAAACAAGAACTACATAGTATCTTTATCGTTAAGTGCCTTGATCCCGTGGATACATGTATGTAGGCAGTCTGGTGTATGAAGGAAATACCCAGATTCAAGCATAAGGTGATACTCCTCTTTCGTTGTCCATCTTTCTTTTGATCATCCACTTGTTTCATCACACTTTCTTCTCCCATCATCTATCTCCCACATCATCAATAAACACCTAGAACTACATATCATCATGTCTCATCATCGTGTGGTGCTTTGATCCCGTGGATACAAGGTATGTAGGTAGTCTAGAATATGAAGGAAGTATCTAGTACTCAAGCACCGATGATTCATTCTTCCATCCCCATCCATCTCCCCTATCTTCCATCTTCTTCTCTTTGACTAATGCAAGCAGGAAGCAAACTATGCAACTCGCGATAGCTCAAGCACTTATCAAATTGGGGATTAGCCAAAGGCATTTGTCCGCGTGTCTTAAGCTAACATCTACTATATCAACCTAACCATATTAGCCTTCAACATGATATATCTTTCCTCATAGCAAGGCACTATTTATCCAATCCTTCTAAGAGCACCCTAAATTTGACAAGAGAACATGATCTATCATATCTTGTTATGTTGCATCTTATTCTCTACTATGCCTAATGGTATCTTGTATGTGTCAGGAGTAGCATCTTGTATATCAATATCTTTTGCATTTGAGAAGCTAAACAGTCTCTTATGCACTAAGACTATTCTATGCTAAGACTATTTCCCATACACATAACCAACAAGGTTTCATTATGTCTAGTGGAAGATAAGCTCAGACCTTTACTTGCAGAGTCAAAGTCCATCTCCAACAGCTAATATTCATATCTTGTATCTTGACAAGGTTGTACTAGTCTGTAGTGCATTGGATACTCGACACCTTGGTCTTTATACCCTGGTGCATAATATCTAGTGCTATATCAAACATAAGGATTGCAAATCTTCAATCTTCTATGCAACCATGGAAAGTTGCCTTTCACCATCTCTTCTTCACTTGTCTAATCAATGGCTTCATCATCATTTTTCTTCCGCTCATCATCCTCTTGGTCTTCCTCATTGTCCCTCTTCATCTTGTCAAACAAGTGTGCTAGACATGCATAACCCTAATCCTTTTTTCTTCTAAGCCAAACCCTAATTCTTCTATACCATCCTAACTTGACCTCATCCAACCCCTAATTCTTCTTGTCGACCTAGTTTATCACCCTTCTATCATCTTATCATGAGTCAACCCATCCTTTTCAGGTAGCCTGGTTTTCCTCTCGAGGGGGCATCATTCGCTAGTTTCACTGGGACATAGCATATTTATCCAAAATTTCATATCTTCTTTGAAACAATGCCCTAACAGACATTGTCTCAAGGAGGGGAAAAATGCAGACACCCAAAATTAGCCCATTCTAGATTTAGGCATTTTGTCATATTTTTTGCATTTGCATTTGTTATGCCATCTAGTACACTTGCAACAAAATCCCATGTCTTCATAATTAATTAAATAATTTTATTTAATTATTTATTTTCATTGTCCTATCTTTCATTAATAATTAAATAACCTTAGATTATTTAATTATGTCACCACCTTTCTTCTAAGAATAAATAAAACCTAAGTTTTATTTATCCCCTCCCACCACATAAATAAATTAAATAAGTTTTAATTTTTTTAATTTATGCACCTTTTCTTCATATCATTTAAATAAATTAAATAAACATTATTATTTAATTTATTTACCCACCTTTCTAATAAATAAATTAAATTAAAATGTTTATTTAGTTTATTTGCCCACCTTCTATTTCTTCTCAATGTGCACATCACTTCTAAATTGGAAATAAATCAAAAATCAAAATTATAAAAAATTAAAAGGCAACATGACTTTCAAATTGGTAATAAATCAAAAATCAAATATGGTGAGATTTTATCAAAATAGAAAAATCAAGTGATCTCCACCAAAAAGATAGAAATAACCAATTTTGGAAAAGCAACCTCATCCTCTCAAGGACACATGGCGAGTGCACATTTGTTTCTCCCTCACTCGCTCTCAACTGTTGATCTCTCCTTTTCATCTCCACTATCGATCATTTATCCTCCAAGTCTATAAATGCACTCTTGGGTTCTTCTTCAATCTTCTAAGTGTTCATTTTTATCTGCATCTTGTTATCACTTTGCATGTCACTTTCTTAAGCATTTCATCAAAATCAATGGCAACTTTTTATATTTTGGATGCATACACGAAGCAACAATCCACATGCATACCAAAGAATCACACAATCTAGTTAATTTGTTTGTTTTTTGCACTTCATTTTGTTTAGCTAGGTTAGATTCTTTGAAGGTTGTAGGTTTTATTGTTTGTTCTGTTAAATGATGAAATTTTCCTACATACAAACACCAATGCATGTAATCATTCACATAGAGAGCCGAGGAATGCAAGATCCAAGATAAACAAAGTGCACAGAGTAGTAGTATTGTTACATTTTGTAAGTGAGATAAGACAACATCAAGATAGCACACGGATTGATTCTACTAGCCAAGCATTAGATAATACATATCAACCCCATTGTCATGTATGGACTAGGTCCATTTTTTTATTTCTCGCTTAAGGGACACTAGGTCTGTATCGGTATAATATGTTTTTCATCATCCACTCACTAGATAGAACCACTAGAGGAAGGTAAACAATAAATCAAGAGAGGAGAAATAGGTGCCATAGGGACAATCATGTAGGAGAGTGCCCCCAAGTCACCAACCACAACACTATGTCCTTAAGACACAACACACAACAATGAAAATAGAGGAGAAATAATATAGAAGAATGATGATACAAATAGAAGAAGGGTCACAACAAAGGCGGTCTCTCGGTATCCTTGACCTTACAAGAGAATCAAGGGTCATCCTAGGAGGCCTAAACAACACATAACACATTACGGGGGAAACACAACACAAAGGTAAAGGGTTAGAAATACTTACCTTTTAGTACACCCGTACTAAAATTTGTAACTTGCTAGCCTCTTATAGAGATGCTCCATCAAGTTTTGTGCGAATCTTGAGTGGTTCTTATGAGAGTCTTGTTTGTTGTCAAGAATTCCATGTGAAGCTTGTTTCTCATATCCTTGTGTATGTGAGATCTTTTGTTGCTTATGAGGAGGAGAACCACTATTATTTCCAACTAATGATAACCGTCTTGATTTTGTCTATCATAGTGAAAAGGACTATCTTGTATTATTTAAATCTTTTCTTTTGTCAGTCTCTTGCTTTAAGTTGTTCCATTTGTCTTTCCAATGCATTTTAGTTATCTCCCTGTCCTTGGAAGGATAATGGAGGAGGAACCTCAGCATAGATACCATTTCTTTGTGGGTGAGGTAATACTTCAATATTTTCCTTGTCCACCTCTATTGTAGCAATTATCTCATCATAGTTTAGATAGTCATCTTCTACTTCAAGTGTATTTTGTTCCATCATGTTATTATTACTATGCTTAGGAAAGGGATTAGTAAAGATTTGTAAATTCTAATTTGGCCGAGTGATGCAGGAGCATCCAGTGGTGTAAGGGCAATTTGACATCACCCAAAAAAAAGATGATGTTTCAAAATCGTTGATGTTGTTTCCATTTCTTTTCAAAATTAGTGTTTTTTGTTCCATAATCACTTGAATAATGATGTAGAACTTTCAACTTTTCCAAACTGCTATTTTTGGAAAGTTTGCATTTGGGCATGAATTGAACTGAAAATTTATAGGAAGCTTTGTAAATGAAAAATAAGATCTTTGGTGAAGAAGGAATCACACAAAGATCATTTGTGAGATGAAGGATATTAAAGTTTATGTTTCCCAAAAAACACCTGAAAATTATTCAAATTCAGGTTTGAGGAACTAAATGACCTTGTACGGGCCCAAAGATGGGAAAAACTATCAAATCAGGTTCTTAGTACGTAGAGCACTCTGTGAGCTTTATGATGCTTCAAACGATTTGTCAATTGGACTCTCGGATCAAAAGTTATGGCTCTGGAGGCCACCAAAAGGGCTATTAATAACCATTTTTGGGAACCCTTGATAGTAGTAGAGATATGAGGGAAAGTGTAGAGTCGAGAAAGGGTGGGAAAACAAAAACCCTAGCTGATTTGGGGCTACTAAAGGTAGAAGGTTCCAGAGCCTGGTGATAGGTAGCTGTAATGTGTTGCAGCCTGTGGAGGATTAATTCCTCTAATTGTATTTGAGCTTCTATAATGTAATGAGTTGTCCAAATCAATACAAGAACATGCTATTTTCTATGTGCATTTTTTATTGTTGTGTGTTTTATGATTTACCCCCTTCATCAAGTGGTATCAAAGTAAGGGTTCCTGACTATGTAGATAGATCACCGACCATGAGACAGTTTACACCAAGAACTGAGGTTGTGGGTTTGCTACAAGGATAAAGATGCCTCCACGAAGAAACTGTGTTGGGATAAATGCTTTAATGGAAGAGGGTTTTAGAGCCCTATAAATGTAAACTGATGCATTGCAAGAGGAGCTGCAAAGAGGGTTTGAGCCGAGAACAAGAGAAGAAAGCAAGGATGAAGCTGAAGAAGATCTATTTGAGGAAGAACAAGAAGTTGCAGAAGATCCTACAAAAGTTAGGTTGTTGAGGGCCATTTCAAAGATTGGAAAGAGGCCCAGGATCAAAGTTTCTACCTATTTTGGAGATTTGAATCTAGAACAACTTATTCAATGGATCAATAATATGGAAGAATATTCTAAGTGTGAAGATGTGGAAGATCCAGAATGGGTCAAGTAAGGACAAAGTTGAAGGGCCATGCTAGTTTTTGGTGGAAGGAGGTCTAATTGGAGATAAATAGAAGAGGAAAAGGAAAGATTACCAGATGGGATCAGATGGTGTACAAACTAAAGAAGTAGTTCATTTCTGTGGACTATGAGATGGAGTTGTTGAAGAAGCTACAAGGATTGAAGCAAGCTATCAAGTCTATCAAGAAGTATACAAAAGAGTTTTACAAGATTATTTTTAGGACAAGCCATGTAGAGGCCAACAAGGAGAAGGTAGCCCATTACATTAATGCATTGAGGCCAAGTATTCAAGATGAACTGAGCCTGGTTAGAATGACCACCATAGAAGATGCATACCAATTTTCCTTGAAGGTGGAAGAGAAGATGAATAAAAGAATTGACAAGCAAAGGGGAAGATGTCAAGGTAGAAGGACTGGTGGAAGATCCTATGGAGGCTAGAATGAAGATCAAAAGAAAAGTGAAGAAGCTGGCACGAGTTGAAATCAACGAGGAGATAATGCCTACCACCCTTGTGACCAAAACACTGGTGAGCAAAGAGGAAGAGGAAGAGGCAGACTTGGGAAAGGACCTAGAAGAGGACATTATGGAGGAACATGTTTCCAATGTGGAGAAGAAGGGAATCAAGCATACAAGTGTCTGCAACATCAAGGAAGGACAAATAGAAGACTTGAAGGTAATGCATGAGTTGCACATGTAGATGAAGATGTACAATCTGAGCATTTTGAAGATGCTGGAAGGCGAGAAACCCTAGTTGTCAGAAGAACCTTGTTGAATGATGAGAAAGAAATAGACTAGAGGAAGAGTTTATTCTACACCAGGTGTAAATGTGAAGGAAAGTGTTGTGATATTATTATTGACAGTGGAAGCATTGACAATCTTGTTTTAGAGGAAATGGTTAACAAGTTGAAGTTGACAAGAAGAAAGCATCCACATCCATATTAGATTGCATGGTTGTAGAAGGACCATAGAACTTTGGTCAATGAACTATGTTTAGTCAAGTTCAAGATTGGGGACTACCATGATGAGGTGTTGTGTGACATCATACCAATGGATGCATGTCATATGTTATTGGGAAGGATATGGAAGTATGATAGGTGTACTATCCATGATGGCCATGCAAACACATATTCCCTAACAAAGGATGGAGTTCATCATAAGTTGAAGTCCTTGAAGGAGGTGGAAGAAAAGGTATGTAGTACTACCAGAATTTTCTTGGTAGATGGTAGAAATATTTTGGAGGGTATGAAGCATGAGCGTCATTGATTTGCATTGATTCCTAAGATTAGTTAAGAGAAATGTGAAGATGTACTAGTAGAATTCTTTGACCTATTGGAAGAATTTCAAGACATTATCTCTGATAATGTATCAGAAGGCTTACCACCAGTGAGGAAGATAAGTCATCAAATGGATTTGATACCAGGAGCTAGTTTGCTAAATAAGGCAGCCCACATAATGACTCTAGCAGAGAATGAAGAGTTGAACAGACATGTTCACGAGCTGTTAAGGAAGGGACTGATAAGAGAGAGCCTAAGTCCATGTGTGGTACCTGCAGTACTAGCACCAAAGAAAGATGGAGAGTGGAGAATGTGTATAGATTCTCGAGCCATCAACAAGATTATAGATTTCCATTGCCTAGAATGGATGACATAATGGATTGTTTGAGTGGAGCAAAGTACTTCACAAAGATTGACCTGAAGAGTGGTATCACTAGATCTAAATTAGAGAAGGGGATGAATGGAAGACAACCTTCAAGACAAAGGAAGGTTTGTATGAGTGGTTAGTCATGCTATTTAGGCTAACCAATACACTGAGCACATTCATGTGGCTCATGAACGAGGTATTGAAAGAGTTTTTTTTAAATTTTGTTATTGCTTATTTAGATGACATTTTGATTTTCAGTAAGACTTGGGATGACCATCTGATGCATATCAAAAAAGTTTTAGAGAAGCTGAGGGATGAGAAGTTGTTGATTAATCTGAAGAAATTTAGTTTTGCAAAGGAGTTGGTATACCCGAGACTTGTTGTCTCAGAGGAAGGTCTTAAGATGGACCTAGAAAAAGTAAGAGTTATCATTGAATGGCCTACACCAAGGAGTGCTACAGAGGCACAATCTTTTCATGGTTTGGTAAGTTTTTACAAAAAGTTTATTAGGAATTTTAGTTGCATTTGTGCACCCCTAACTAAGACAATGAGAGGGGATAGAAAAGAGTTTAGATGGACTACAGGAGCAGCTAAGAGTTTTGATACATTGAAGTAGAAAGTCACAGAGAAACTATTTTTGGCATTTCTAGATTTTAATTATGTATTTTAGGTAGATTGTGATGCTAGTGGTAGTGCTATAGGATCTTTTTTGAGTCAAGAAGGTAAGCCCATTGCGTATTTCAATGAGAAGCTTAATGATGCTAAGAATAAGTATTCTATTTATGATCAGGAGTTTTATGCTTTTTTTTAGGCTTTGAAGAAATGGATACATTATTTGTTTCCAAAAGAGTTTGTTTTATATACTGATCATCAAGCTTTGCAATATCTTAATAGTCAAGGAAAGTTAAATCAAAGGCACTTAAAATGGGTTGAGTTTTTGCAGAGTTATACTTTTATTTCGAAGCACATGAGTGGGAAGTCTGATAGAGTTGCAGATGCCTTGAGCAGAAGGAAAAATTTGTTGACAAAAATGAAGATAGAGGTTATTGGGTTTGATGAGCTCAAAAGTTTGTATCCTGAAGATCTAGATTTTGTAAAGGCTTGGAAATCTTGTTTGGAACCTATTACTTTGGAGAGGACAAAATGGTTGGATTTCATAATCCTTGGAAGATGACATGCTATTTAGAGGAAGCCAGCTATGCATTCTGAGGATTTCCATGAGAGAGAACCTGATTAAGGAGAAGTATAGTGGGGGATTAGCTGGACACTTTGGTCAAGATAAGATCATTGTTGTTGTTGATGAGCATTATTATTGGTCATAGTTGCAGCAGGATGTGAGAAAAATTGTGCAGAGTTGTAGAGTGTGTCAGATGGAAAAATGAACAAGTCAGAATATAGGGCTATATCAGCCATTACCTAAACTAGAGAAGCCATGTGACTATATTAGTATGGATTGTGTTCTTGGTTTATCAAGGACACAGAGAGGACATGATTCCATTTTTGTGGTGGTGGATAGATTCTTGAAGATGTCACATTTTGTACCTTGTAAAAAGACTAATAATGCTATTCATATTATAGAGTTTTTTTTTAGAGAGGTGGTGAGACTAAATGGTCTGCCTAAGAGCATAGTTTCAAATCAAGATACCAAGTTTGTTGGTTACTTCTAGAGGACTTTGTGGAAGAAGTTGAAGATAGATTTGAAGTTCAGTTCTACACACCATCCATAGATTGATGGATAGACAGAAGTGGTGAATATGAGTTTGGGTAACTTGCTACGATGCTTAGTAGGTGATAAGCCCAAGGGATGCGATTTAATTTTACCACGGGTAGAATTTGCTTACAACAATTCTGTCAATAGGAGTACTGGTAAATCACCATTCCAGATTGTAAATGGGAATAGTCCAAGAAATTCTTTAGAGTTAAGGAAGCTGGACAAGGGAGAAAAGATAAGTGCTAAAGCTGAAGACTTTGTAGAACACCTAAAGAATTTGCATGAAGAGGTCAGAAAGCACATTAATAAGATGAATATTTAGTACAAGGCTAAGGCAGATCAAAAGAGGAGATATAAGGAATTCTAGGTAGGAGATGAAGTCATGTTTCACTTGAGAAAAGAAAGGTTTCTAGTTAGAACATATAATAAGTTGCAAATGAAGAAATTTGGACCATGCAGAATTTTGAAGAAGCATTATTCAGGAAATGCATATGAAGTAGAGCTACCGAGTGGGATCAACATTTCCCCTATTTTCAACATGGTTGATTTATCATAATATCATGAAGGTGGAACATAGGATGGACCAATAGAAGAACAATGGAGTATTTTGACATCTACTTTAATGGAGGAGATAGAAGAGATCTTGGATAGCTGTGTGGGAAGAAGTACTAAGAATATGCAATATGAAGAATATTTGGTGAAGTGGAAAGGAAGAATTGTTGAAGATTTTTCTTGTTTATCTAAGGTAGAAGTTGATCATTTGGGGTTTTCCTTCAAACACTTGAGATGTGACAAGGTCACTTCTCAAAATTACCATGGGTGTCTGATGCAGGAGCATCTAGTGGTGTAAGGGCAATCTTGCATCACCCAAAAAAAAGATGATGTTTCAAAATCATTGATGTTGTTTCCATTTCTTTTCAAAATTAGTGTTTTTGGTTCCATAATCGCTTGAATAATGATGTAGAACCTTCATTTTTTCTAAACTACTAAAAATAGCAAATTTCTATTTTTGGAAAGCTTGCATTTGGGCATGGATTGAAGCAAAAAATTACAGGAATTCCTAAATGAAAAATAAGACCTTTGGTGAATGAATCACATAAAGATCATTTGTGAGCTGAAGGATATTAAAGTTTTTCATTTCCCAAAAAAACCTTAAAATTATTCAAATTTAGGTTTGAGGCAATAAATGGCCCCGTACGGGCCCAAAATAGGTAGAACTAACATAGAGAGTTCTTAACATGTAGAGAACTCTATGAGCTTTCTGTCACTTCAAATGGTTTGTCAATTGGACACCTAGATCAAAAGTTATGGCTCTCAGAAGTTGACCATTTTTGGAGGAAGATGCAAAATATAAAATTTGGTTGGAGGCCACCAAAAGGCCTATTAATAACCATTTTTGGGAACCCTTGATAGTAGTAGAGATAAGGGGGAAAGTGTAGAGTCAAGAAAAGGTGGGGAAACAAAAACTCTAGTTGATTTAGGGTTACTAAAGGAAGAAAGTTTCAGAGCCTAGTGATAGGTAGCTGTAATGTGTTGCAGCCCGTGGAGGATTGATTCCTCTGATTGTATTTGAGCTTCTATAATGTAATGAGTTGTCCAAATCAATAAAAGAACATTCTATTTTCTATGTACAATTTTTGATGTTGTGTGTTTTATGATTTACCCCCTTCATCATGGAGCAACCGACTTATTTCCATTATCATTCACACTTGATACCTGTATAACATTCGAGTCAATGAGGTCTTGTATTTCATGTTTAAGATGCATACATCATTCAGTATCATGTTCTTGTTGCTAATGGTAATGACAAAAATAATTAGCATCAAAATAAGGTCCTTACATTCTACTAGGATCCAATAGTTTAATCAGAGGAAGCTTCATGAGGTTATTCCTCATAGCTTGATTCATGATAGAGTGATAGGATTCAGATATTGGAGTAAACTTTCTTTTTTGAAATGGTGCCTTCTTTGGATTAGTGGTAGCAGACACTTGTGAGAAGGTGTTTGAATTTTGTCCATTTACCTTGATGAAAGTCTTATTATTCTTCTTAAAGTTATTTTGTGACAGTTCACCCATGGATTAACCAACTTGAGCTGACGAGTTTTGGTTTTCATACTAACTAGATGAAAGTTGATAATCATGAAGGGCAGTGCATAAATGTTGAAAAGAGTTATACTTCATCAAGAGAATCTTATCACGGATGTTAGGTTGTAAGTTTGTAATAAACACCTTCTAATCATACACATCCTTCATCTGATATTGAATTTGTGCATAGAGAGATTGATACTAGCTAATAAACTCAGTTAGATTCTCTTTTGAACCTTGCTTGCAATGAACTAAATCAATCAAAGAGACATGAGGTCTAATGTTTGCTTGAAAATGTTGTATAAATTGAATGACTATCTATGAAAAAGACTGTATTGAGTTTAGAGATAAAGAGCAAAACCATTCTAGAGCCATATCTTTGAGAGATCGTGGGAAAATTTTTGCTAACAAATCTTCTTCAAAGTAGAAATCACTACACATAGCCGTGACTATTGCCACATGAGTATTAGGATCACCTTTTCCACCATATTTTTCAAAGTGAGGAGTTTCAAACCTCTCAGGCATAGGAGATCTCAAGATTACATAAGATAGGGGATTACGGGCATGATAAGTTGGTATATTAGGTTGTGAATAATTCATCAAATTTGTCACCTTTTGTTGTAAAGACATCATGCCTTACAAGATTTGGTTTAAGATGGCATCATTAGGAGATGTGGCTTGTTGTGATGAATTAGAACCAAAGTGTGGAGGTGATTGAGCATGAGTAGTGACAAGTAGAGGTTGTGAATAGGTAAGTGGTGGTTGAAAATAGTGATAAGTGGAAGGTGTTTGCGAATAGTTGTATGTAAGAGGTGGTTGAGAAGAAGTCGGATGGAGAGGTGGTTGAGAGTAATTATTCATAAAAGAGGTCACTTTAGGTGCCAAGTTCTGATAGTTAAATCCCACATCTTTGTAATTTTTTGAATTAGTGCCATTAGATACTCCAATACCAATGGTAGCATTGCTACAAGCATTTGCATTAGTAGTTAAAATCATTGATGTAAATGTAGATATTCCCATAGTCAGTATAGGTGCCGATATTTACGTGTGAGACGGTGACGACATGTTATTAATACCATTCATACATTCAGTCACTGGCATCACATTACTGTGTACTATATGCATTAAACCTCAAATAACATTAATACCATCTTGTCCTTTTGTCAACTCTCTTATGTTGTGAATCACATGTATAGCTTCTTCCACTATCCTTTCATTTTCAACAAATCCTTGAAAATCGGTTAATTCTTTATCAAGTTTGTTTATTTTCTCAATAGTTACATGTGTGACCACCTCGATAGTGTCATCAACATCATTAAATATTTGATCTTCCATTGTGCTTTTATGAGGTATAGTGTCTTGCATTATTTGTGTCTCTCCTTTTGTAAAGAAGGTTTTCAATGGATTCTCAAGAGTAGGAATATCGCATTCTTCAGGAACACTAGATCTCATGTGTCTTCTACTTCTTCTTAAATGGATATTTATATTAGGGTAGTGGGTTATAATACTCATACAAAAGCATGCAACACTCAATGCACAAACTAATAGAACAAACCCTAGGAGAGAGATATGTTTAAGATCCAAAATGCTTGATTTTTCACCTTTTTTCAATGCAAATGAGTGACAAAAGAGGTGTTGTGAAGAATTTCAAGAGGGAGAGAAAATAATATCTCTAATAACAGCCCAATGATGCAACAATATCCTTCACAACATGCCTTTTATGCAAGTCTAGAGTGATGACAAGTCAAAACCTAGTGAAAATACACCTAAAATATGCAGTTTTTCATCAATTTTCAATGTGAATGCCTAATAGAAAGGGTGTTGTAAGGAATTTGAGGAGGGGCAGTAGATAATAACTATAGTATCAGTCAAATAATGCAGCAAAATCCCTCACAATATGCTTGTAATGCAATTCTAGAGAGACAATAAGGCCAAATCTATGGAAAATGCAAGGTTTTCAAACCCTAGACATGAAATTTTGCAAGAAAGCCACTATGATGCAACACTAAAATTAGAAATCAGTCCTAATGAATGTTTGAAAAGGGTAGTAAAATCTGAAACAAGATTTTGACTGCAAACCCTAGCTAATGCAAAACTAGGTTTTTATGAAAAATACACAATTACAAACAAATTTTGATAATTTAAGCATAAAAATGCAATACAAAATGAATACTAAATGATAAATTTCTATAATTTAAATTAGATATATTGAAAATGATAGAAATTATATGAAATTAAATGCCAATTAATTTAAATTATGCTAACATGCAAGCCTAAGATGCCAATTTTTTTCTTTTTTTTGGGTAATTTTTTGAATGCAATAAGATGAATGAATGTAAATTTATCACACAACACTCAACAAGGTGCAAAAATTCAAAAAACACGAGTTCACCAAAATGTTTAATATGAAAAGGAGGGGGGATGTTGAATGTGATTGATTTGGTTTAGATCCTCCCTTCCCTACAAACATTCAAGGGCATATCAACCAAGTTGAATCTCTACTAAGTGAGATCATTCACCTAACAAGTTGGGCTTCCTCTTGGAATGATGTGCAAACAAGATCTCAATTTAATGCTTAAGTACTCTTAAAAGCTTAAATAAGCAAAACAGTAAGCAAATTGATGAATTATGACAAATCCTTTCAGACTAAAGTGAAGGATAGAGATTGTTAACTCACTGTTTTTCAAAGTTTGGAAAATAGAATAGTCAGGGACATTGGCACTAGCACTCCTATCCAAGGTACTATTTTTTAGATAGAATCTAGATCTCCTTCTGACACTTATATTCACTATATCTTTTGTTTCTATCCCAGAAAAGGTGGAGGACAATGGTGGGAGTGCCCAAGTCTAAGGCAGGATGATTCTCAGGATGTGGAAGCTTCTTCATATGTTGATTACCACTGTTCATTCTATTTTTGTGTCTACAATTCTGGAGGACTCTAGGGGGAGCACCGTGTCATGAAATGTTGAACTTTGTCCTCTTCCTTTCAAATCCCAAATCCTTGTTGTCTGCAACCTCCTTCTATAACTCCACTCTGTAAAACTTGATACCTGTAACCTACAATCACAAAGGAGTGTGGGAGGGAGTTGTGGTGTTTAGAGGATTGCCTCGGTCAAGCCCCAAAGAGACATTCAAGTCTTCCAAACACCATTGTTAGATGAGAGTGCATATCCCAGTGGGATAGAGACAAAATCTAAATGATAAATGATCAAAAATACAATAGATATCACCTTGTAGTGTGGATCTCACATAAATGAAGTCTCTTCAATCACATGAGAAGATGAATTCAAATCTGCAATCATAAACACAATAACAATGTTCTGCTCTTCCAACACTGAATATCATTGAATCACAAATATGCCTAAAGTTCGCAATCATATTATAGTTTACAAATGAAACAATAAACATGCTTATATATGCAACTACAAAGATTCCCACTAAGAATTTTGTAATTTAAACTTAAGATGTCAGCATAGGACCCAAATAACAGTCATAAAACTAATATTAAAATTTAGGGCAGACCCAAAACAGTGTAGGACTAGGGTGCTAGCACCTATGTCCACCCTCCCATTTTTGTTTAGGGATCATCAATATAGCACCCCCTAGGTCCTATTTACGATAAGACTTCAAGGTTTTCTCATCAAGATTCAAAATTAACATGCAAGATGCTCTAAATGCATTCTAAGGACCTGCGATTTAAACCTTAAGAGGGAAAAGCCCCCAAGGGGATATTTTTTGACATAACACATCCCCAACTTATTATTTAGCTTAATCTTACTTATGCATGGTAATCAAGATGATTAGATAGAGTTGAATGATTTGATGTTTGTGGAAAATATTAGATTAATCATTGTTTATGAGGAAACTGACTAATGATAGTTAGATGTGAAATTTCAAGTTGAACATGATTATTTAATTATTATGATTTACTAATCATATGATGATACACTAATCATATTTTATGATGGTGAGTTTTACCAGGAAAGTAATCATCCTTAAAAGATGGAAGGAGGGTATCATTCAGGAGGAAGAGATAGATGTTAGGAAAAGGGGTTAAACTACCATCTGAATATCAAACTTGTTCCTTTGAATCCTTACTATTAGGGTGAGTTATGTCTCCCTTGTAAGCCTTTTATTTTCTCTTATTAATTTGTCAACTGGACTCATCTCGACATCTTCAATGTCAATTTGTCGAAATGACGATGTTCGCAAGAACATATTTTTGAGTCATTTGCCGATTTCACCAAAGTTGTCGAGGACCTCTTTGGTTTTATGTTTATTTTCCATATTATGTTTTGTAACTATTTATCTAGATATTTATGTCTTCGGTGAGAGATGCTTTCAGGGGGAGTAGTGCTTGACCCCGTAGCCACATCATAAGTATGCGTCCTTATCTAATGGTGTTGATATCATTAACACTTTATATATATTTTGTTAACCCTTAAACCTTTTTTATATAAGTTATATTTCTCTAAACTCTTCAAGAGGTTGAACATGTTTAATAACTGCATTATACTTTTATTTAAACATTGTTCATGCTTTGGTGGGGCACTCGACAAGTCACCACCTGTGAGGAGTGGGAAGAAGAGTGGTGGCTGAGTGTACCCTATTCTCAAGCCTTTACCATAGCTAACCTATCAATGACAGAGAGGTGGTGAGCTTTAAGCTCTGTTTTGAACCTTTCTTGTGTTGCATGCATGCAAGAATTGATTGAGACCGATTTTGGGATAGAGAGTATTGGCTTTTGTCATTCACATGTGTTGTGATATGTTATGTTTTGTTTTTGGGTGACTCTTTCAATATAGGGATATCGCTGCTACAGCGGAAACTTAGAAGAGTCAAGCTTGAAAATTGTATATGCTTAGTGCCAAGCTGCAGTAGGTACTTTCAAATAAGAACTATCTATAGTTATGAGCTATGGCTCATCAATTTAAATTTGATAATTAAATTTTGATGAGTCTTTGATTGTTTATAAATGGGTGTCGACTGTGTCAACCCATATTTATTAAGCACTATTATCTAATGGCTTACGAAGTTGTTTTAACCACAGGATTAAATACTATGTAACATTGTTATGTTAACTATTATTATATATTGCTAAGGCCACATATATCATATTGTGTATTTAGTAAACCCTCGACCAACTTGGAGTTTGAAACATGTGTGTTATGCATGTATGAATCCTTCTATGTGTCGTTTGGCAAAGATTTGAACTCTATTAAACTTTTATATTTTCATGTCATCGCTATGATGACTATGTTAAATAAGTAGGTATTATCATTTCATACTTGTGTTAAACCCGTAAGGGTTATCAACTTATGTTGAGTGGCTTTCGAGCCTTGAAACCCTGTTATGATGTTTTTTAATGATTGAGTGACAACCGCCAAGGCTTGAAATATGTTTTATTTGAAAAGCCCAATAGGATGACTATGTTTTAATGAATGTGATAGCCGAGAGTATCGACTCATGCTCTTGATAACCAGAGCCTTGCATATGATAGCAAGTAAAGATGAATCATATTATGTTATTGTTATCGTGCAGGGTTGCACCCATTATGCAAAGCTGTGAAGCTCAACAATCTTGTGTAACATGGGATCAAACATAGGTTGTGGGTGACCTATGGTGAGATTGAACCTCTAGATTATGGGTTGGTTCCCTTATAATTTTCAAATGGGTTAATAACTTGGCAGGAAAAGGGTTGAAAAGTCCTATTAAAAGCACTAAAACTATAACTTGAAAGTGTGGTGATGCACCTAATTTGATGGAAAACTACAACTCTAACTCATAATAAATCTCAGAAAAATCTATCCACACAACTCACTTTGACAATATGATCACAAAAATGTTTCTAAGGGAGGTTGGAAATAACTTTCTTCTTGGAGGAAAATAGGGTTCTCACAACATGGAAGAAAACTATTCCAATTGCACAACCTAAGACCTATGATTTTTACTTCTATTCAATACATGCAAGTACAAATGAGACAATGATTTTAAAGGTTTTGATATTAAACAAAATAAATCTCATCAAATCACTCATAAAGACAACATACATGAGAAGATAGACACTTCTTTCTACTAAAAAATAAAGGAACACTTGCATAAAATTGACAAAGAATAAAACCTGTAACCTACTGTAATTTATAAATCTGCAAAAGTTGAGTTACAAATCACTCTTTCTCTCTACAATGTGTAAGAGAGCAAAAAGGCAAGAACTAGAAAAAAATATTTTTTTCTCACAATATATAATATGCTCTCAAAGAGACCTAGAAAGGTCAACTGTAGTCAGCTGCCTCTAAAAATAATCCCTCCAAAACTAATCCACGAGCAAGCATGAAAATCCCTAAAAAATAGGGTCCTAACTACAAAAAAAGAAGCCAAAATAGCTTCAAACTACCTCTAAAACTTAGTTTGACCAAGTGGTGAACCAAACTCTTCTAATTTTGACCAAAAATCATGCAAAGAACTCCAAGAAAGATCAGTTAACTCCATCTCCTAATTTTGCATGACTTTGGGATGAAGAAATAAAGTAATATATATATATATATATATATAATAAAGTATTCAAGATGATTTACTTTATTATTTATTATAGATCTGTCTATTTTGACCATCTTTGAATTTCTATGATAAATAATAAAGTAATTTATAGTTCATTACTTTATTATTTATTTACAATTGTTTATCAATTTCTAAATCATGCAAAAGAATTATAAACTCCTTATATCTCCTTTTTGATCACCATGTGCAATTACATTATGCATGCAAAAACACCTCTTTGACTTGTCTAAATTTCACCCTTATGTCTCCCATGTACAATTAGGATCTCTTCTATGAAAAAATATATCCATCATGCAATCTCATTAGCTACATGTTAGAATTCATCCTTATGACTTCCCACACATTATGCATATCTTTCTCCCCTTTGACTTAACCATTTTTTAAAAAAATAGATATGGCTAATACAATAAACCTTATGTCTCCCTATGGCATTATGTAGCCTATCTTAATACATCTTCAAAAATCAAAGTTATTACACCTTATAACTCCCATGGAAAACACACATCATCACACTCTTTGCATTATTTTCTTTTACATTTGAAAAGACCCTTATGACTCCCCATGCAAATAATCACATCATGCATCATACTTTTCAACATATAAGACACCTTATAACTCCATGCAGATTTATCACATCATACCTAACCTTCGCATCATTTGATTTTGTTTGACTTGAAGAAAAATTAAAAGGAAGGAATGATAGCCCTTGTGGGACCCTTTGGCATCATTAGGATATTTGACTTGTGGAGTCTTGACCACAAGATTTGCAATGGATAACATTGATTTTAATTTTGAAGTCAAAAAATCCCAGTGGTCGAGCTAGGGCAATGAGCAAAAAGGAAGAAAACCTAAAAGTTTTTGTCATTTTCACTTGCTTCTTTTTTGCTGCTCCTTCTAGACTGCTGCCATGCAAGAGCATGCTTAAGGTTTCACTATTGTTTCTGAGGCATTCTGGAGGTTAAAATTGTTGTTCATCTACTATTTTCAATGCCATATGCTTGGGTAAGTTCTCTCTTTCTGATATCTTTGCATTTTTTGCAAGAAAATGGTAAAATACATACTACTTGCTGCTCCTGTAGCCACAACATTCTAGTTTTCTATATAGTTTAGCATGATGAAAGGGAAACTTCTCATTTACTTCTGTATATGCTCCACTTTTATTTTGTTTTGGCATAAGAGAAAGGGAAAAAGGAAGGTTGGTTGCACTGGTTTTCATTATACTCTTTTGCATTTGCTCAGTATCTTCTTTCTTGCTCATTATCTTTCTTTGACTCTCATAATGAAAAGGAAGTCTGTGAGGGTTTTTTAAAAAACTCCTTGGAAATAAATGCAACTTGTATTTTTTCTTAGAATACTCTGGCCTTTTTACCATGGTTGTCATTGATGAAAAAGGGCATGTATCTATTTGAAAAAATGGTGAAGGTTTTACTTATTATGAAGAAACCCTCCTAAGGTTTGTGAACAGAGACTTCCACTTTTCTCCTCTTTCTATTACTAAAAGCATCCTCTGTAGCAAAAAGAGGTAAAGAAAGAAACTAATATTTTTGTTTTCGTGCCTTTTCTATATTTCCTATGAGAGGTGATGATTCTGTAAAAACCCTAGTCTCCATTTTTTCTTTCTCTGTCGCACTACACACCACTGTTCCATCTTATGGCTCTTTTTGGCTGCAACCTATCTTCCTTTTCTATAGATGAACAAGAAAGAATATATGTTCTTGATGCTCTAATCTTGACTCATCTTTTGACTTTGGCATCCTTCACTTGCTTCTCTTGATGCTCCTAGATATCATGATTGCTTTAGATGTATCTATGAATGTCATGCATGATGGTCTACATTTGATGCATCTCTTCGAATGATGATTGTATCCCCCACTTATTTTGATGGCATGATGGGTTCCTTATGATTGTACAGCCTTTTGATTCAAATGTATGCACCTCTCTTGATTCTGTATACACTTGTAGGTTCATTATTATGCTTGTATACAGGGAGTTACCATGGCACTCATATTGTATTGTATTTATCATAACTCAGTGTCATACATTATGAGTGACCTGATAATGATGATTATCATTAATTCATGCAACCTCACACTTTATTAATACCGAAATGATATATACCTACTCATTGTTGTTCAACTACTTCCTTGATGAAGAACTGAATCAGTCACTACTTTATTTTTTTTTATCAGCACAAGAGTGCTCTTCTATTCATGTGAGCACTTGTACTAATGAAAGTTGCTTTCTGTCATAACCTTTTCATTGATTTCTTTGTTTGAAAGGCTACATGATGCGATTATAATGTTGTTCCTAAGCATCTTGAATGTATACATAAAATAATGAGACAGTCGGTGACTGTAATCATAAAGAAGCATGATGTTTGACAAAACTAATATTCAATTCCACACATTATGCAACTGTCTTGAATGAGTTCACTGTTCATGTATGGTTTTCAATTCATTACCTGAACTAGAAGTCATGGATGGGCAATGAGCTTTGAAGCTCATGATTGACTTGATGTAGTACTCCTTCAATTGAAAATGTTTTATTTTATTGATGTGGAAGTTTCTTTGCTTATCTATATTCCCCTTAAGGTCAAGGGGCAGCATGTTGGGCTCAACCTTTGTGGGAGCCTACTTTGTACCACATGCTGAAATGAATTCAAACCAACAACATAAGTTCTTCTATACCTGCACAGGAAACAAACATGTTAGTTATAAAATATAACTTTGGATTACAATGCTCATGATGCTTTTCCCTCTTAATTTTGTTCTTTTCTCTAATATGGCACCTGAATATGTTTATTTAACTATATCTTTTGTTCTTCATTTTTGCATAATCTAATCTTCCCAATTGTATTGATGCATCATAATTGTAAGTTTATATATCTTTTGCTAAGGCATATAATGTGTTTTATATCTCGAGCTCTAACCAAATATTTCAAACATTGTAGGTTCCTCTTGATGATCAGGAGCAGGAAGCTGAAAAAAAATGAAGATCAAGATGTAGATAGGAGGGTCAATACCAACACTTCAAGGCAATGAAGGATATAACTCTCCTCATACGTTCCTTTCTTTTCTTTATCTTCAGATATATGGCTTGCATGCTTTGTTGCATTGGCTCAATTTAGTCATTCCCACAACTTGTGTGGGACATATTTAAACACTCTTTTGAATAATAATCATTTATTTTACTTTATGCAATTACTTATGTATATTTTGCTTTCTGAATCAAATACACAGTATGAAACAACTGAATCTCTTTTAAAGCACATGTTTAAAACATGATGTACAATTTGACAGTTTATAAATACCTCTTTACTTGCACTAAAACATAGTGAATAATCAACAACTGAAACATGAAATCCATCAATTCTCTTCATTCTTTGAATGTTTGTTTTCTTGATCGTAGACGATTTCCCTTACCAGGGTGATGTAATAGCTCAGCTTGAGTTGTTACATGATTTTGATAAGTTATTTTGCACTTGTCTTCTATCAAGACATCAAACATTGACTGGATGATCCTGCATAAGCAAAAAAAAATGTACCCTCTCTAAACAACTGATGTTTAGGCCTTGCTAAATTAGGTGTGAACATAATTTAGTAACATTTTTAGCGACCTCTTAGGGGTGTTTTTTCCTACTAAACAAATAGAACCAGTAGCCTTGCAAATCCATTGGGCATATGAGTCTTTTCTTGCCTAAAACCTTGAAAACTTTCACTACAACTCAGAAAACTGCCTATATCTCAGCTGTCAGGAACTATACAACAACAAAACAAAACTGAAAAATAACTAACCTAACCTTGTTTAAGACATGATCAACAAAAATGTGCAACTGTACTTCTTGGAAAATGAAAATATTATCTAATCCTATACTAACCTACTCTAACCATCCATAGAAGTTGGTCAAACAAACCCATTAACTGGCTTTGTAAAATAACTTCTCTTTCTGATTAATATGGAATGTTCTTTATGCCTCTGAGTAACCAATAAGGGGTAGTGGAAGGGTGGACATTCAATGAACTCATTAAGAACTTCTTCAAGAATGAAAACAATATCATATACCCACTTGTTTTGATTGAATATACAACTATTTTGAGGTGGATAAGCAAGTTGCTCTTGTCCTTCCTGATGCTCAAACTCTGGTTCTAGATCAATCATGGTATGTAATGACTCCTTGTTGATTTCTAACTATGCTAGATGTATAATAGGACATCCTTTTGATAACCCAATGTGCAAACAGTCAAAGCTAGTTTGATCTTCATGTTTAGTTGCTCTATCAACTTGCACAATCAATGTTAGATCTTGTGATGCATTTAGAATCATGGCTTCCCCTACCTTTTGTCCTTGTTGATCATGATTCCCCACTTCAAGAGATGTTGTTATGTTGTCCATGCTTGAGAAAAGTTATTCCAACTCATCCCAAAAGAGGTCATCATCAACATCTTCTTTACTTTTTTGCATAAGTTGGGTTTTATGACAGGTCTCTTGTTGTTTTGAAAAAACATCAATATTCTCAATTTGAAGCATAGGACCATCTTCTTCATGCAAATCAATCTTTGCATCTTCCAAAACAAGGTTGTCCTCATTTTTCTATTGGTAGATTATCACTCTATTGTTGATGATGATTGTTGGTCATAACAACATGCATGAAAATTTGCACAACAAACCTTTATTATCTTGTAAAGTATGATCAATTTGAGATAAATTGATGACTCCAAGGCTCCGTTGATTAGGTCATGATCATCTGACATTACTCAGAGGTTGATGTGACATGCTATTTCCTATTTCAAGGGGTCTTATGTTTTCTTAGGTGATCAATATGGTACTGTATTCTATAAATTCACTCCACAAAGAGGTTAATTCTACTTTATTTCCAAAGATCACTGTGATATTTGTAAATTTGATCAATTCTTTTGATCATTGATCATCATGAACTTACACATTCTTCTACACTGCATTTTTATTTAAATAATGTGTCTACAAGTAGATATTTATGTGTTGCTCATGGATATTCATCTATATTTGCATGATATTTATCAATTTGACATGCTTCCATTCAAAATATGCTCTGTATTTTCAATTATTTACGGGATATCTGCATATTTCATGTTTATTTGCTTTTGATTGTATGTTATTTGCAATTATGGAGATGATCTGTAATGAAATTCAAAGAAATTTAAAAGAATACTTCTAATTTTAGTGAACCTTTAGTTATTGAATCACATACACACAAGATACAGTCATGGAGAGAAGAAATCAAACCATAATTCACCAGGTTGTTCCACAGCTAGGTATGGTTGATGCTAACTTCAAAGGAACAAAGAATGAAAATAATACATGCAGGATGAAAAGCACTCTAAGGGACGTAGCTAATCAATGCATATATCCATATTCCACTCACATATTACTTAGGATTTACAATGATTTGTAATCAAAATAGCTTCTCTTTCATTAAGTATGCAAAACATGTATATGTTGCAAGTATGGGCCTAATCGGTGTTGTCATTGATGTCAACATACTCCTATTGCATTAATAATAAGGATTGGATGAGCTGTATGCTGAGGATATTGAGAAAATTAGTCTCAATCAGGAATAGAGAAGAACAGGGAAGACAGTAAGGTAAAATTCCATGATAGGATGAGGATCAGAGGATGCGGTTTAAAGGATTTTATTGATATGTGTCTTAAGGTAGTCCAGTAGAGATTTCAGAGGTCCACATGAAGATCTAAAGAAGTTGTGGTTATTCAAGTAAAATTGGTTCTGGCAGGTGTTCAGTGGTGACAGAGTGAGACAGATGGGTCTGGTAAGATCTGGAATTGCATTATAATGTTCTGTGGATTTGAGGGAGTGCTAAGGAAGTCTTTGTGGAGTGTCAACTAGATTGGTTCATGGTTTGAAGGTCCACAAGTATCTATTCCTTTGTGACAGTAATGACAGACTGTGTTCTTGAGGTTCAAGATGAAGGAGAGAAGGATTTAAGTAAGCAGATGAAGTATGGATGTTCTTGGTGATTCAGGCAAGCTTGTGGTGGTCTTTGGATTGTGTCCAGTTCATGTTGGTGGTCCGCATTGAATTTGGAGTTCGCTTTTGAAGAACAACTTCTGGATGATGGTGTTCTTCCTAAAACAGGTTGACCGGATGAGTTATACATCTTGAGGATGTTATTGTAGATGTTTGCCGACTTAGATGATCATTCCTAAGTTGATGCCTTGTATAAATAAGGGATTGAGAAGTCATTTTGAAGTTGTCCCGATGGAGATGAGTGTGTGGTAGCAAGGAGGAGAGCGAAAGGTAGAGCAGAAGTATTGAGCTTAATGGAACTGATTCAAGCATGGTGAAGATGCTATTTTCTAGTTCAAGTAGGTGATACTTATTTCTTTGTAGACAATGTGTCTCTTGTAGGCAGTGAGCCTCTTGTGAGTAGTGTGCCCTAATTGGCATGTGCCATTTTGTTCTTTCTATTCTTCTAATAGAGAATACATTCTTGGGTTAATCACCCTGTGGTTTTTCCCTTAACCAGGTTTTCCACGTCAAAATCTTGGTGTCTCATGCATTGATGTGTTTCTGCTCTTGATTTGTTGTAATATGTTTCCATGATTGATTTATTATTAAGCTACTGAATTGCAAAGTGGAATTAAGTGTTTAATAGAAAGAAAGTTTTGCATGACTGATTCACCCCCCCTCTCAGTTGTGTGCCCTAAGTCTAACAATTGGTGTCAGAGCTAAGTTCCTCTAAAAGGAGCTTAACTGCTTGAGGAGATCCAGGATGTCATCCTACAAGAAGGATAGTCCGAAGTTTGATGGAACCAATTTTGGTCTATGGAAAGGTTAGATGAAATGTCACTTGCAATGTATGGGAAAGGTGTACTGGACCATGGCTACAACATAGTATACACCTCCACAGGGTGGTTCGAAAGCTCCAAATGAAATCACAGATGCTAAAAACAATCTATGGACTATAGAAGCTCTTCTAAGCACTTTATCTGATTCAGAGCTCTCAAATATTATTGACCTACCAACTGCTTATGAGATTTGGAAAAAATTAGAACTTTTGCTTGAAGGAGACCAGTATGTTAAATGTGCAAGGTTACAGAGTCTAAAAGGGAAATTTGAAAACCTGAAGATGAGAGATGATGAAAATATTACTACCTTTATGCCAAGAGTAAATGAGCTTGTTTGTGGAATTAGAAATACAGGTGGAGTCTTGGATGAAAATGAGATTGTTGGCAAAATTCTCAGATCCTTTCCTACCTCTTACAAAATCAAGGTTGCTGCCATTGATGAATTCAGAGCCCATACAACTATCACAAGAGATCAATTGGTTGGCAAATTGGCTGCATTTGAAATGACCAAGTTTGGAGATGATCCCCCCAAGACTAAATCTGCATTCAAAGCCAGTGCCTCTGTAAAAGGTAAACAAAGGTTTGATCTGGGAGAGAACTCTTCAAGGAAACTATCATGGTATGAAAAAGCAAGAAAAGACCTGGAAGAAGAAGAAGTAGAAACTACTCAACTTGAAGCCCTTATTGCAAAGAGACTGCCAAGAGGATCTGGTAAGTATGAAGGGAAATTACCTTTTAAGTGTTTTAACTACAATAAGATTGGTCATTTTACCTCAAGATGTCCGAAAAGATTTTCAAGGCCAAATCCTAATAGATCAAGGTTCCAAAAGAATTGTTACTATGTTCATGAAGAAGATGACAATGAAGGAGTAACAGATGATGAATCAGAGATAGGAAACAAATCCAGAAATGAATGGGTGTTTATTGCCATCAAGGAAGAAGAACCAATATCCTTTGAATCTTTCAATCATAAAGTTGTAGAAAGAGCTCTGGCTGCCCAAGTTGAAGAAAAGGATGATTGGGTCATTGACAATGGATGCTCTCACCATATGACAAGTGACAAAAATAAGTTTGTAGATTTGGAAAGGTATGAAGGAGGAGTAGTAAAGTTTGGTGATAATTCTGTTGGTAGAATCAGAGGTAGAGGAACTATTTCTTTTGATGGAAGAAATAAAACCAGTAATGTACTGTATGTTGAAGGATTGAAGCACAATCTTCTCAGTGTTGGACAGTTGGTGGACAAAGGCTATGATCTCTGGTTCAAAGATGGAAAATGCAAGATCTTTGAAAGCTCTGGAACACAGATTGCATCCGGTACCCAAACTAAAGGTAATACCTTCCACTTGGTTGGTACTGGTAAAAGTTGTTTATTTGTTCAAGTTGATTAGAGTTGGTTATGACATAGGAGAATGTGTCATGTGAATTTTGATAATATCATCAAGATAAGCAATACTAAGGCTGTAAGAGATCTTCAAAATTGGTGAAACCTACTAATAGCTTGTGCAAAGAGTGTCAATTGGGTAAGCTGAGCAGAGTCACATTCAAGAGTAAGAAACTATCTTCTACCAGATTATTGGACTTAGTTCATACTAATCTTTGTGGTCTGGCAAGAATCAGGAGTATGCAAGGTGATAGATACTTCATGTTACTAATTGATGACTACTCCCAGATGATGTGGGTGACTTTTTTGAAAGAGAAATCAGAAGCCTTTGAAAAATTCAAAATATTCAAGGCTATGGTAGAGAATGAAACTGGATTAAAATTGAGAAGTCTGAGGTCTAATAGAGGTGGAGAATTCACATCTGTTGAATTCTTAGAGTTCTATGAGAAACATGGAATAAAGAGACAGTTGTCTGCTCCTAGGACTCCACAGTAGAATGGAGTGGTGGGAGAAAGAATCAGACCATCTAGGAAGCTTCTAGGACCATGATGATGGAAGCAAATGTTCCTCACATCTATTGGAGAGAAGCTGGTAGCACTATAGTCTATACTCTCAATCGAGTTCAAATCAGAAGCAATACTGGTAAGACTCCTTGTGAACTTTGGTTTGGCGTCACCCCTACTGTGAGATATTTTAGAGTTTTTGGTAGCAAATGTTACGTTAAAAGAGATGAAGATCTAGGAAAGTTTGATGCTAGAAGTGATGAAGGAATATTCTTGGGTTACTCTACTCAAAGCAAAGCATACCTGTGTTATAACAAAAGACTAAGAAAGATGATAGAAAGTACAAATGTGAAGGTTGATGAAGGAATTGAGAAGCCTTCAAGGTTTTATGAATATGATGAAGGTGATCTGAATGTTGTTCTGACTCAAGAAACTCAAGCCTCATCTATTAGTCAGATTCAAACTAATCTGGTAAACCAGGAAGAAGAAATGAGTTTCAATGAGCCTGATCAAGAATCAGAAGTGCAAGAAATTCCCAAAGTTCCCAGGTATGTAAGACTGAACCACTCTAAAGATCAGATCATAGGTGATAAAAGCAAAGGAGTACAAACAAGAAGGAGAATTGCTCAAGATTCAGAAGAGTATTGTCTGATTTCAAAGATTGAACCTAAGACAATGAATGAAGCTTGCAACGATGAAAACTGGACTAAAGCAATGAAGGAAGAGCTGGTGCAAATAGAGAAAAATCACACTTGGGATCTAGTTCCCAGACCTAGAAACAAGAATGTGATTGGAACAAAATGGGTCTTCTGGAACAAACTGAATGAAGTTGGTGAAGTAATCAGAAATAAAGCCAGATTGGTCTACAAGGGTTACTCTCAAATAGAAGGAATTGATTTTGAAGAAACCTTTCCTTCGGTGGTAAGAATTGAAGCAGTCAGATTATTTATTGCATTTGCTACATTCAAAGATTTCAAAGTGTATTAGATGGATGTCAAGTCTGCCTTTTTGAATGGTGACTTGGAAGAAGAAGTGTACATTGAGCAACCAGATGGATTTCAATTATCTGATCATGGTGATATGGTCTGCAAGTTGAAGAAGGCACTGTATGGACTAAAGCAAGCCCCAAGAGCTTGGTATGAAAAATTAGATAAGCATCTTTTAAAGATTTGTTTCAACAAAGGTACTGTTGACAGTAATTTGTATTTCAAAATTGATCATGAAAATATCTTGATTGTTGAAGTGTTTGTTGATGATATCATTTTTGGAGGAAGAGGTAGTATGTGTAAAACTTTTGCAAATCAAATGAAAAGTGAGCTTGAGATGTCCATGCTTGGTGAAATGAATTTCTTCTTGGGTCTACAAATCACAAAAAACAAAGAAAGGAATCTTCATTTCTCAGACCAAATATGTGAAAGAATTGTTGAAGAAATTTGGGATGGAAGACTCAAAACCAATGAATACTCCCATGGCAACCGGATGTAAATTGAGCAAAGATGATGATTCTCCTAAGGCTGATCAGACAAAGCATAGGTCAATGATTGGAGGACTATTGTATCTTACTCAAACTAGACCAGACATTATGCAGGCTATTGGTCTTGTTGCCAGATTCTAGGTTGATCCTAGAGAATCTCATGTCATGGCAATCAAGAGGATTTTGAGATATCTAAAAGGGATAGTTGAGTATGGTTTGTGGTATCCTAGAGATCATGATTTCTCTCTTCATACATATATAGATGCAGATTGGGCAAGAGATGTGGATGACCAGAAGAGTACCAGTGGTGGAGCATTCTTTTTGGGGAAGAGATTGGTTTCTTGGCTAAGCAAGAAACTAGAGGTAATATCTCTGTCTATAACTAAAGCAGAATATATTCCAGCAGTAGGTAGTTGCACTCAAGTTTTGTGGATGAAGCAGATGCTAAGAGATATCAAAGTAGAGTATGAGGAACTTATCACAATCTTCTGTGATAATTCAAGTGCAATAAATATATCTAAGGATCTGGTGTTGCATTCAAAGACTAAGCATATATCCATCAAGTTTCACTTTTTGAGAGAGCAAGTGAACAAGAATGAAGTTAGATTGGAGTTTGTGACTTCCAAGGATCAGATTGCAGACATCTTTACTAAACATCTACCTAAGGACTCTTTTGAGTATCTCAGGGAGAAGCTAGGGGTCATTGCCCCTCCGGTGATGAATTAAGGTGCACTGAGGTGCATCAGTCTAGTGATTATCATAGTCAAATCTTGTGATTTGGATTGATGATGGGGAGCTGCTACTCAGGAGAAGTAGCAGGTATGATTCTAAAGTGTTAGAATTGCAAGTATGTGCCCTTTGCCATTGATGTCAAAGGGGGAGAGAAGACATGTAAAAAAAAATTGGTTGCTGATCAAAGGGGGAGCAATTAAGGGAGAGAAGACATGTGAATGGTTGTTGCTGATAGGGGGAGTTGTGATAGTAAGGAGAAGTTCTTGTCTTGATGGTTAAAATAGTTTTTCGCATCATATGTTGCCATCAATGACAAAGGGGGAGATTGTTGCAAGTATGGGCCTAACTGGTGTTGTCATTGATGTCAACATACTCCTGTTGCATTAATAATAAGGATTGGATGAGCTGTGTGCTGAGGATATTGAGAAAATTAATCTCAATCAAGAACAGAGAAGAACAGGGAAGACAGTAAGGTAAAAGTCCACGATAGAATGAGGATCAGAGGATGTAGTTTAAAGGGTTTGTAGATATGTGTCTTAAGGTAGTCCAGTAGAGATTTTAGAGGTCCGCATGAAGATCTGAAGAAGTTGTGGTTGTTCAAGTAAAACCGGTTCCGGTAAGTGTTCAGTGGTGACAGAGTGAGACAGATAGGTCTAATGAGATCTGAAATTGCATTATAATGTTCTACGGATTTGAAGGAGTGCTGAGGAAGTCTTTGTGGAGTGTCAACTAGATTGGTTCATAGTTTAAAGGTCTGCAAGCATCTATTCCTTTGTGACAGTAATGACAGACTGTGTTCTTGAGGTTCTGGATGAAGGAGAGAAGGATTTAAGTAAGCAGATGAAGTATGGATGTTCTTGGTGATTCAGGCAAGCTTGTGGTGGTCTTTGGATCATGTCCAGTTCATGTTGGTGGTCCACATTGAAGTTGGAGTTCACTTTTGAAGAACAACTTCCGGATGATGGTGTTCTTCCTAAAACAGGCCGACTGGATGAGTTATACATCTTGTGGATGTTATTGTGGATGTTTTCTGACTTAGATGATCATTCCTAAGTTGATGCCTTGTATAAATAAGGGATTGCGAAGTCATTTTGAAGTTGTCCTGATGGAGATGAGTGTGTGGTAGCGAGAAGGAGAGAAAAAGGCAAAGCAGAAGTATTGAGCTTAATGGAACTGATTCAAGCATGGTGAATGTTTAGTAATCATTTTGGTCAGGGGTTTGAGCTTGGATATTTGCAAATTTTTCATTTGAACCCTACAATTTTCTTGGTCATCAGCATGATGAAAGGTATCAGGCAGATAGACAGGTTGCTTGCTGATGGCGTGGGTCTTACCGATGAGGGCAGTTAGAGAGCTACCATCGGAGTGACTTGGACTATCAGGTGAGCCGGCAAGGGTTTCACTGATGATCAGACTCTGGCCGACGAAGGGGATGTGAGGTAGGCATCGATATGACGGCAAGGGAATTTTGTGGTTCGCTGATGGTATTAGTCTTACTGACGAGGGTAGGTTGTTGACCATCGGGGTGACATGGACTATTGGGTGAGCCGGTGAGGGTTTCACCGATGGTAGTGGTCTTGTCGACGACGGTAGTTTTCTTGTCCATAGGTGTGAGGTGTAGCATCGGTATGTCTAGTGGAGGTTGTCCCGACGGTCTATGTCTGGCTGACAGGTATGTGTGGTGTCTTCATCGGTAGGATCGATGCGATCGGTGAGAGAATTTCTGGGTTCGCCGATGAGGCTAGTCTGGCTGATGGCGGATGGTATGGGTTTTATGCTATGTGGTCATCAGTGTAACACATGGTGTCGGCCAGAGGGTTTTTATGTTGCTCCGATGGTTGATGTTTGGCTGATGGTGGATGTGAAGTGGTCATCGATGTGACATGGGTGGTCGGCGAAGGGATTTTTGGTTGCTCTGATAGTCTTTGTCTAGCCGACAGGGGATTGCAAAGGCTTCGTCGGTGAGATCGATGTGATCGGTGGGAGAATTTTTGGATGAGCCAATGGACGCGGTCTCGCCAAAGGAAGTGGGCTATTGGTAGGAGTTAGGCCAATAAGCTATTGGTGGAAGGTTTGTGGGTCAAGCGGGGCAAAAGGCTCGACACTTAGTTTGCTCACAGCCACGCTTATAAAGTGTTAGGAGGGTCTTTGCGGGGTGCATATGGGACAAATATTTCTTGCATTTTTGAATATTTGGATGTTACATTTTGGCAGGAATTTTCCATAGGAGCGCTGTGACGGTTTCCAAGGAGGTTGTGGGTTTGGCACGACATTAATGGCATGAAACTACAGAGGCAAGGGCTGGTGATTGATAGCCATGTACCTAATTTATGGTAGGAAAATTCTCCAATGGTGGCACAAGGCTCGAGTTCATCTGCTTCTCATCCTTCTTTTGCTTCTCCATGTTTTGTCCCCTGCCACATTAAATCTTTAAGGCCATTTTCCTCAAAATGAATGTATCTAGCAAATTTTGAAATCTGCCATGTAATTAATGCTGAGGACCTTCCTTGCTGTATTTAGCAGGTTGTGTTTCTCATTCTGTGGTTGTTGAAAACTAGACATATCTGGCTCTGTAATAAAATACAACTAGTTTTGGTTGCTCTGTATAGGAGGTCTTGTGAGTTTATGTATCTCTTGTTGTATGTCTCATGCATGAATCTACTAATTTCATGATTGGTTTTATATGAGTAATGCTATATTTGCATGTGTTTTGTTAATTCTGTCTCCAGTATTGCATGTGTTCTTCTTCTGAATCTAGATATCTAAGGGGTGTCTGGTATTCTAGAATATAGAATTCCTGTATTGAATGCTTGATCTTTCAACTTCTACTCAAGGGGTAGATTAAAGTGTTTTCAGATTAAGTATTGGGAAGGGTATACTGCAATAGGGATGCCATAAGTAGAGATAACTTAACACTCTATTTTCGGAGGGATCTGTAAGGTAGATACCATAACATCCCCTTGAAATCTAGTTTTAGTTGTTCATACTAATCATTCACAGGTGTATGGCTACTGACTCCAAGCCCTGGATAGGCACCAATCTAGCTCTGTGTTGAGGTTATACACCAGGTCCAGGTTTGCATCCAAACATAAATCAAATTCAAACTTCCAAAACAACCATTAGGACTATAGAAGTAGTTTAGGACCAAGATCCTCTGATTCACAACTGAACATAAGCCCAAATCTAGCCCCTTTGCACTTATCTCACAATTTCGGTCTTCACATAGGAGGATTTATCTGCTTTGTGTCAACATCCCAAGCTAACCCACAAGAATATTCTCATGGGTGTTGAATAGGGAATACCCCCCTAGGTTTTGCAGAGCCTGAAGAAGAAGAGGAGATAAAAATAGAGTCTATCTCCTACACTGTTGGCCCCTGGCCCAGAGATCCTGTTGATCACTGATGGCTACCTTGTAGGGAAATCTGGGAATGAGCATCTAGTCAGGGAAAAAACCAATAGTGAATATGCTATTTTCCAGTTCAAGTAGGTGATACTTATTTCTTTGTAGACAGTGTGTCTCTTGTAGGCAGTGAGCCTCTTGTGAGCAGTGTGCTCGGGCAATGAGCCCTAATTGGCATGTGCCATTTTGTTCTTTCTATTCTTCTAACAGAGAATACATTCTTAGGTTAATCACCGTGTGGTTTTTCCCTTAACTAGGTTTTCCACGTCAGAATCTTGGTGTATCATGCATTGATGTGTTTCTGCTCTTGATTTGTTGCAATATGTTTCCATGATTGATTTATTGTTAAGTTACTGAATTGCAAAGTGGAATTAAGTGTTTAATAGAAAGAAAGTTTTGCACAACTGATTCACCTCCCCGCTCTCAGTTGTGTGCCCTAAGTCTAACAGTATATTCACAATAACTTTGAACTAAGTCTTCAATTCTTCAGCAATCAGATTTCAATTAAGTTTCGAATGATTAAAAGATTGTACCCCCGCCCCTTTTATAGAATAAGGTGAGGAGGAAGTTACAATTGACCAACGATCAAGATTTATCAATTTAGATCAACGGCTGACAATCCTCCTATGACTTAGTCAACTCTTCACTCATGGCACTGGTTGCCAAATGGCAACCATCTGTATGACTCGCTATTTATAAGTATCTCATGCATGTGTTCACTTAGTGATGCATCTATACTTATTCTTCATGTCCTTATTCTTCACTTTCTTCTTGCTCATCATTCTCTTCATCTTCATCACTTTCATTATCACTATCACTATGATGAACATTCTCCTTCATGTGGACCTTTACTGTTGTCCTGATGGATTCATATGCTTGCACTATTTTATCAACCTCTCCCCCATCTTGAGTTTTGGCTTTGACTATTAAATGTTTATGAGATTGGAACTTAGCCTTGAGAGCTTCCATTTTGCCTTTCCTACTATTCAATGTCTCATTGTATGTCTCTACTTTAACCTTTTTTCTCACGATTCTATTCATTACTTCCTCTGTTAGGTGGGTGAGGGGGTCATCTGCTACAGGCTTGAAATTATCATGCAGAGCCTTAATAGCAAAATTTGCATCTTGATTCTCAATTTTACCTTCTATTTTCCCTTCCAAAGCTTCTAGGGTTTTTGCCTCATATGCCATCATGCTGTGTAGCTTGACACTGATATCCCTAAGCTTGCTGCTGCACTTCTTCAATACATCACACTCAAACCTGATATCTTCATACCATATACCTATTAGTAGGGCACTATTATTGTCTAATACCTTATTACTTATCAAAATTTGTGGATCAATCCTCTTCATCTCACTCAAAGCACTTAGGTCCTTTTCCAATTGGAATGACCTTCTTCCTGTGTCATTATACATTTTGTCCACCTTCCTCTTTAGGTTACTTAAAGAATTCCACCTCTGCAGAGAAGTTCTTAATACATCTTTAGCCCCAGTGAGTGTTGAAAACATCCATTTCTCCATCACCATTGCTTCATGTTTCATCAGGTCCAATTTGGTAACCTCTTCTTGTGATATGACAGTCAATGGGACTGTAGGATCAGTTGGTGCATGATCAAGGTTAATTAACCCTTTTATGAAAGAATGTAATTGAGCAATGTGTTCCTTATGTACCTTATTTTTCTCCTTTCCCTCTTCACCCTTTGGGTTAAAGAATCAATAATATCCTTCCCCTCCTGACCTTCCTGGTCTTCATTGGCAAAACCCAAATCAACATTTGTGATCTAAAATTCCTCCAGGCTTATTTTTCCTTTTTCCTTTTCAACTGTGGGAAGGGCTACTTGTGCGGTCTTCCTACCTGTGGTAGGATCTCTTTTTATAGAAGATGTTAACCTACCCTTCCTTCTTGGTTTCATCATGCTCTCAGCAAATAGGGTAGAGACATCAAAATCTTAGACCTCTGACACCTGCTCTATATGTACTTCCTTTCTAAGCTAGTGAGGTATATCACCTCCAGATTCTTAGTGGCCCTTGTTTATATCATGGGTATCCGGTTCTCTAGTATTAGCTTTTATCCTTGGTGGAGAAGGTGCCTTCCTAATTTCTTCCTCATGTAGTTCATCATGAGGGGGATCTTGTTGGAGTTCTTCTTGTTGAGGGGCTACCTTTTGCAAAGGATGATCCTATGGAATATCTACATTTTGATCCTGTGCTTCATTCTGTGATCCCTCCTTTTGAATTTCATCCTCTTTCTTATCTTTCTCACCCAGTAATATCTTAGCCTCTTGAGAAGCTTGTGTATTCTACCTTTGGGGATTACTCTGATTGTCCTTGGCCATATCCTCTGTCTCTTGATTAGTATCTTGATCATGGGTCATTTCCTATTCTCCCCCTATAGTGGCATTGATATTTTGTGGCGTGGGGTCTTCTTGACCTGATTGATCTTTTGTCCTTGGGACTTCTCTTGAAACTCTCTATTCGGTATGTAGTGGAGCTAGGTTCTGTTCGTTATGACCATCTTTGAGTAACATCCCTTGATCTTCTTTATCTTGAGGCAATGATGAACCTCCCTAGGCTTGAGCAACACCAATGTCTGATATGCCCTAATCACCCCCACTCTTCTGTTGGACCTCTGATATTTTTGGTTCTATGAGTGTCTCATCTTGTTACTAATCTTGATCAAGAGCAGTACTATCCTTCTTTGTATGCTCTACCACTTTAGTCCTTTTAGGCTCCTTGGGTGCACCATCATCCTTACTGGGGCTTATATCACCCCTATATGCTAAATCTATGGCTACAGGACTAGTAACCTAATTAACCAACTTGTCTAGTCTTATCTGTTGAGCCACCTTTTTAGGACTATCTTTTTTTATTTCTTCCAATGGTTTTTCTTCTTCCAACACCCTCATCTGGGCTAATGGAGTCCCATGAGGAGTCATTCTAGTGTTAGCAACTAGAGTTTCCATATGTTGAGCAGTCACCTCTTAGACTACCTCATCATCTGATAAATCCACTGTATTATCTAAGGAGAGAGGAAGCTCTCTACTTGTCCCGAGTGTTTCTCTTGTTTGCTCTTCAACTTTCTCAATTTTAAATTTAATTATTGTGGGAAGAGGAACACCATGTTGTAGTTCCTTCCTAAAAACTTCACCGCCTACTCCTCTCAACATGATGGGGTCAATATAGACATCTCCCCTCATGGTTGTTCTCTGTTTCTTAGGTGGTAACATCAGTGGCATCCCCTTCCTCTTCTTGCTTGCTATCAACAAGTCATCATCTTTAGGTTCTTTATTTAATTATTCTTCTTCCAAGGGGTCTCCCTCTTCCAATTCATGTTGCAAGATCTGTTCTTCCACCTATATATCTGTAATCTCAACATTAGGCTTCAAAATTCTCTTAGTTTTTGGTTTTTCTGGTGGAGGTTGTGTCGCTGATGTAGATGCCTGAGTTGATGTGCAGGCACCTACAGCCTTAGTAGTGACCCTTTGTATAATCACCCCCCTTGGTTCATTCTTACTTTCTTACTTTTAGGGAGTATCTTCTTTTGCTTTTCTGTGGGCAATCTCTCCCCATTGGATTTCCTCTTTTCAGTGAGGAAATCATCGTATTCCTCATCAGACAATTCTTGTCTCTTCTTCTTGGTATCAATAGTAAGGGAAACACCCCTTTTCTTTAGTTTGGCCATTTCTACATCTACCCAAGCTTGGGTAAGCTGGATCACCCCATTCATCATTTGATCTAGGGATATATCCTCTTGTTGTGTGAGATCAGGGGCCAATATGGTGTCATTATACACCTTTTTGTCCTCATATTCATTAGACTTTATCTTCCCATCATCTTTATGTAGTTGTTCTGGCACTGGGATATAGTCAAAGGTCTTGACTTGAATTAAGGCAAGTCTTTGATATTTTCTTCTTCTCACCTCAGCCTCATCATCACAATCGGTCCAAAAGTCATCTAGATGCTTTTGATGTATCTATTTTCCCAATACCTTATGTATCCTTCCATAGGGATCATATGATCTGGCCAAAGGAAATGGTTGTAAATACATCAGTTTCAATCCTCCGATAGCATGCTTCATGCTCTCTAAATTTGGGCACATGTACCAGCCCATAGATATTGGAAATAAAATTGGAGGTATCTTCTTCTGTGCCTTATAGGCCTCAACTATGGTGGATGCATGTCTAACAAATTCCATCAAGACAACCCAATCGGTAGGGTATCTTGGCAACATAAGAGGCTATCCCTCAAACCCCTCAATCCTAATATATAAGAAACTAGCAAATTGGATAAACCATGCTCCATGTCGATAGATAATTTCTTAAGCTTCCATGCTCAGCCTTTTAGTTCTATCTTCCTCCATAGTTCTGACCAAGTGCATGGAGAATGCATCATTTACCATTTTATAGTCTTGGAGGTATACCTTTCTTTACAATTGGGGATAATGATCCCATATGTGTGCATCATCAGCATCACCACCAGCCTTGCCCACTATTTTCAGAGCATCAAATGTTCCTCTATATACACAAGAGTACACCACATATGAAGTCATGTAGAATAAATATGTTTGTCCTCCTAGGTTCCTCATTCCCTCGTCCAGTGAGTCACTAATGATTTTGGCCCATAGGGGTTTGTTGTCTACATGAAAGACCATCTGGATGATCCCAAACATCTAATTCTTAAAATTTCTAGCATGAGGCCTGCCAGTCACCCTGCTCAACAGGGCAATCATATATTGGTACTCATCATCAAAGTTGAACTTGTATAAGTGTACTGGTAGCTTCGCTGAGTAGTATAAGTGCTGCTCTTTGATCTCCATTGGTACATCTTCTTCCTTGCATTCTTTATGTTATTGTGATATTTTGTCTCTAGTTTATGCAAGTCCACATTTACCACCTTATTCCCTACCAACAAATTGAAAGTAGCACTGATGCCCTTCCTAATTTCTTGATTTATTGCAAGGTGAATGAAAATGACCTTTGAATTTTATCCTTAAATAGATCAATAAGACAAATTAGGGTAAAAATGCATTGTCTTGATTAAATCCGTCGATCACTTATAGGGAATTCATATATGTCACCAAGTGTTCAATTTGTATTTGTAATCGGCAGGAGTTCACCTACCACTTTAATTGCATTTAATGTAAAGGGGGTGATCTTTGAAAGATTAGGGATATTAATAAATATGACCCCCCTGGCATAATATAACCCCCCTTTTGTGTGAGATAACTATGTGCAAAGAATCAGGTGATATGGTCAATGTCTAACTATGATGTATATCGGGTCATGGAATTAAGATCAGGGGTATCTAAAATATGACCCCCCTTTTCCTTGGAAAAAGATGATGATGACATCATCATGTCATCAATGTCGTTTAGTTGTCATGTTTTAATGACGTCATCGTCATATTAAGAAATATGATGGATATTGGATATATGACCCCTCGTGGATTAGATGGGGTGATGATGTCATCATCAAGGTGATTTATTTCACTCATTAGAATTGGATGACATCACCGACATATTGGTTTAGGGTGATATTTGCAAAGAGGGTGATATTCGTAAGATGACTGATATTAGGAAATATGACCCTTCGCAGGATATGCAAAGTTCTTTGACAAGTAGGTGACGGATCTTATTTAAATTTGACGTGTGCACATCACACACCTAGTGATTGTCAGGTGATGATTCTATATCTGGGTGATCTTATCAAATATGACTGATATTAGAAATATGACCCCCTGCGGGATAATATCAGGTTTGACCAAACTTTGACTGAACATAACTTTCTTTCCTTAGACAATTTTGGGGTGATCCAAAAGACAAACCTGCTTAGAATTCTGAACACTTTCCAATCATGAAGTTAATAATGGAAACTACTAATTTTATCAACTGACCTCATCATAGTGGCAAATCCACCCTCTTACAAGGTTACATGCATGACTGATTTTACCAAACCACCCAAAGAAGAAAACAAGCAAGCCACAAGTAGAACGAAAAGTTGGGTCCCTATTTTGTCAAGGCAAAATGGGGTGTGTTGTGTAACCACACAACACCTATCAACATTATTTGCATCCTCTTGCTGTTGCAAACATCTTACTGTTGTTGATATGAGCATGTTTTCTTCATTTTTCTCAACAAAAGAAGCCAGTTCATTAAACCAAAGAGTATACTTTTTTCCTTCACCACCCACCTCTTGCTTTTCCAACTATTTTTTTGGTATAGGCCTTAATAAATTCTCCTCTTTAGCAAAAAATGGAAGCTCATTAAATAAATCAGTCAAAGATTCCTATTCAAAACCTCTTACTTACTTTTCAACCTACTGTCCCAATTGGTCACACTTGTCATCTTCTTGCAACAAATCTGATTTTTCTAATTAGGTATCACAAAAAGGGCTGCAAACAACTATTTCTTCATCATTTTCATTGCTAAGCCTAGTATGAAGCATTATGGATTGCTCTTGGTTTTAAATTGGATTTGGAATTGAAGAAACACTCCTAAAACTTGGAATTATGCTTGGCTTAGGTTCTATAACCCTTTTCGTTTCTTGATCTTGGATTGGTATAAGAGGAGTATCCTTAACAAGGTTTGGCATCTTGTAACCAAGATGTTTGGTCCAAGAAGGCTACCATGGTAGAAAATCTTGAGGCTCTTTCATAGGTTTTCTTTGGTTTGTAGGATGAACTTATCTAAAACTAGGAATGGGAGAAGTTTGTGTACCTTAGGCTCTTGGACTTGAGCAAGCAACTGCCTTATATGTTCTTCCTTGGTAGAAACTTGCTTATTCAAACCATCTTCATAAATCTTTCTCTTTTCTTCCTCCTACTGATAACAAAAAGCTTGATAGGATAGCTCCTCTTGTTGCCTGTCATAATCATTTTCTCTCTCTATTTCCAACATTTGCATTTGGTGGTTGATCAATATATTCTTGATGCTAGCCACCAAACTAGTATCATTTTGTGGTTGACTAGGGAGGCTACATGGTGGACTCAGAGTAGAAAAAGTTTCATATGATTGCAAAGAGGGCTGATTAAGATCTATTTGAAAGTGACCTTGCCGATAATGTTGGTCATAATGAGAAAGAGAATTGCTTGGAGGCCAAAATCCTAAATTTTCATGAAATGGAGAAGGATAATCATACTGATTGTGATAGCTAGATATTACAAGGATGAATCATGAAGCACATGCAAATATAGATAACAAATCTTGAATGAATATAGACAACAAGGTCTTGAAACACTAGGAAATGAGTCAAAACCCAAGTAGAGTCACCAAGTGCTTGAGAAAGTAATTTCAAAATGATAAAACTAAAGAGTAGCACCAACCTCATTCAATTGCAAGTTTCCAGACTACTGAAACATCTAATATCTAATTAGAGTCGCCATGGTGTTTATTGTACTGCCTCCAAACGCTGATAATACTAAGAAAAACACCAAATTTCTCAATATTTTATTTGCCAAGTATATATTTTATGACCTCAAAAGGCTCAAAATGTTGCTGCATATATCAAAACAATAGTGATATCAATAAAATTATCCTCTAAAACAAATTTTAGTGGTCCCACTAGGCGTGCCAAAAACTGTTATCGTGCAGGATTGCACCCATTATGCAAAGCTATGAAGCTCAACAATCCTGTGTAACATGGGATCAAACTCAGGCTATGGGTAACCTATGGTGAGCTTGAACCTCCAAATTATGGGTTAGTTCCCTTATAATTTTCAAATGGGTTAATAACTTGTCAGGAAAAGGGTTGAAAAGACCTACTAAAAGCACTAAAACTATAACTTAAAAGTGTGGCAATGCACCTAATTTGATGGAAAACTGCAACTCTAACTCACACTAAATCTCAAAGAAAAATATCCACACAACTCACTTTGGCAATATGATCACCAAAATGTTTCTAAGGGAGATTGGAAAAAACTTTCTTCTTGGAGGAAAACAAGGTTCTCACAACATGAAAGAAAACTGTTCCAATTGCACAACCTAAGACCTGTGATTTTTACTACTATTCAATACATGCAAGTACAAATGAGAAAATGATTTTAAAGGTTTTGATATTAAACACAATAAAATCTCATCAAATCATTCATAAAGACAACACAAATGAGAAGGTAGACACTTGTTTCTACTGAAAAATAAAGGAACACTTGCATAAAATTGACAAAGAATAAAACCTGTAACCTGTTGTAATCTATAAATCTGCAAAAGTTGAGTTACAAAATGCTCTTTCTCTTTACAATGTGTAAGAGAGCAAAAAGGCAACTAGAAAACATAAGTTTTTCTCACAATATATAATCTAGTCTCAAAGAGACCTAGAAAGGTCAACTATAGTCAATTACCTCTAAAAATAATCCCTCCAAAACTAATCCATGAGCAAGCATGAAAATCCCTAAAAATAGGGTCCTAACTGCAGAAAAAGAAGCCAAAATAGCTTCAAACTACCTCTCAAACTTAGCTTGACCAAGTGGTGGACCAAACGCTTCCAATTTTGACCAAAAATCATGCAAAGAACTCCAAGAAACCTCAGTTAACTCCATCTCCTGATTTTGCATGAATTTGGGATGAAGAAACAAAGTAATATATATAATAAAGTATTAAAGAGGATTTACTTTATTATTTCTTATGGATTTGTCTATTTTCACCATCTTTGTATTTCTATGATAAATAATAAAGTAATTTATAGTTCAATGCTTTATTATTTATTTACAATTGTTTATCAATTTCTAAATCATGCAAAAGAATGATAAACTCCTTATATCTCCTTTTTGATCACCATGTGCAATTACATTATGCATGCAAAAACACCTCTTTGACTTGTCTAAATTTCACTCTTATGTCTCCCATGTACAATCATGATCTCTTCTATGCAAAAATATATCCATCATGCAATCTCATTAGCTACATGTTAGAATTCGTCCTTATGACTCCCCATGCATTATGCATATCTTTCTCCCCTTTGACTTAATAGTCACATTTACCAATTTTTTTTTAAATAGATATGGCTAATACAGTAAACCTTATGTCTCCCTATGGCATTATGCACCCTATCTTAATACATCTTCAAAAATCAAATTTATTACACCTTTAAACTCCCATGCAAAACACACATCATCACACTCTTTGCATTATTTTCTTTTACATTTGAGAAGACCCTTATGACTCCCAATGCAAATATATCACATCGTGCATCATACTTTTCAACATATAAAACACCTTATAACTCCATGCAGATTTATCACATCATACCTTACCTTCGCCTCCTTTGATTTTGTTTGACTTGAAGAAAAATTAAAAGGAAGAAATGATAGCCATTTTAGGCCCCTTTGGCATCATTTGGATATTTGACTTGTGGAGTCTTGACCACAAGATTTGCAATGGATAACATTGATTTTAATTTTGAAGTCAAAAAATCCCAGTGGTCGAGCTAGGGTAATGAGCAAAAAGGAAGAAAACCTAAAAGTTTTTGTCATTTTCACTTGCTTCTTTTTGCTGCTCCTTCTAGACCGCCACCATGAAAGAGTATGCTTAGGGTTTCATTGTTGTTTCTGAGGCATTCTGGAGGTTAAAACTATTTTTCATCTGCTATTTTCAATGCCATATGCTTGGGTAAGTTCTCTCTTTCTAATATCTTTGCATTTTTTGCAAGAAAATGGTAAAATACATGCTACTTACTATTGAAAGTATGGGCCTAAATGGTATTGTCATTGATGTCAACATACTTCTGTTGCATTAATGAGAAGGATTGGATGAGCTGTGTGCATGAATATATGAAGAAGATATGGTCGCTCAAGTAGAACCGGTTCTGGTAGGTGTTCAGTGGTGACAGAGTGAGACAGATAGGTCTGGTGAGGTTCGGTAATGCATTATCCCATTCTACAGATTTAAGGAAGTGTTAAGGATGTCCTTGTGAAGTGTTAACTAGATTGGTTTGTGGTTTGAAGGTCTGGAAGAACCTATTCCTTTGTGACAGTGATGATAGACTATGTCCTTGAGGTTCTGGATGAAGGAGAGAAGGATTTCAGTAAGTAGAGGAAGTGTAGATGTTCTTGGTGATTCAGGAAAGCATGTGGAGGTCCTTGGATTATGTTTAGTTCATGTTGATGGTCCGCATTAGAGTTGGAGCCCAAAATTGAAGAAATACTTCCGGATGAAGGTGTTCTTTCTGTGACTGGCTGACTAGATGAATTATACACCTTGCGAATGCTCTTGTGGTTGTTTGCTGACTTAGATGTTTGTTCCTAAGTTGATGTCATGTATAAATAAAAGATTGTGAAGTCATTTCAATGTCGTATTGGTGGAAATGAGTGTGTGGTAGGGAGGAGAAGAGAGAAAGATAGAGCAGAAGGTTTTAGGCTTAAATGGAACTGATTCAAGCATGGTGAAGATGCTATCTACTAGTTTAATTATGTAATACTTATTCTTTTGTAGACAGTGTGTCTCTTGTAGGCAGTGAGCCTCTTGTGAGTAGTGTGCTTAGGCAGTGAGCCCTAATTGGCATGTGCCATTTTGTTATTTCTATTCTTCTAACAGAGAATATTATCTTGGGTTAATCACCCCGTGTTTTTTCCCTTAACCAGGTTTTCCACGTCAAAAATCTTGGTGTTATGTGTGTTAATGTGCATATGCTCTTAACTTGTTGCATTGTGCTTTCATGGTTGATCTTCTATTATGCTGCTAATTAACAATGAGGAGTTAAGTGTTTAAGGAATGAGAAATTTTTGTACAACTAATTCACCCCCCGTCTTAGTTGTATGCCCTAAATCTAACAATTGGTATCAGAGCCAAGTTCCTCTAAAATGAGCTTAACTGCTTAAGGAGATCTAGGATGCCGTTGTACAAGAAGGATAGTCTAAAGTTTGATGGAACCAACTTTACTCTTTGGAAAGGTCACATGAAATGTCACTTATAGTGTATGGGATTTGCTTACTGGTCCATGGTTACAAAAGCATATGTACCTCCATAGGGTGGTCCGACAACCCTAAATGAAATCACTGATGCTGAAAACAATCTACGGACCAAAGAGGCTCTCCTAAGTGCATTATCTGACTCAGAGCTCTCAAATGTCGTTGATCTACCAACTTCCTTTGAGATTTGGAATAAACTGGAACTTTTGCATGAAGGAGACCAGTTTGTTAAATGTGCAAGGTTACAAAGTCTAAAAGGGAAATTTGAAAAACTAAAGATGAGAGATGATGAAAATATTACCTCTTTTATGCCAAGAGTAGAAATGTAGGTGGAATCCTAAGTGAAGAAGAGATTGTTGGCAAAGTTCTTAGATCCCTTCCCGCTTCTTATAAAATCAAGGCTTTTACAATCGAAGAATTCAGAGCTCACACAACAGTCACAAGAGATCAATTGGTTGGTAAGTTGGCTGCTTTTGAAATGGCTGAGTTTGGAGATGATCCTCCAAAGACTAAATCTGCATTCAAAGCCAGTGCCTCTATAAAAGGGAAACAAAGGTTTGATCCGAGAGAAAAATCTTCAAGGAACTTATCATGGTATGAAAAAGCAAGAAAAGACTTGGAAGATGAAGAAGTTGAAACTGCTCATCTTGAAGCTCTTATTGCAAAAAGACTGCCAAGAGGATCCGGTAAGTATGAAGGGAAATTACCTTTCAAGTGTTTTAATTGCAATAAAATTGGTCATTTTGCCTCAAAATGTCTGGAAAGATTTTCAAGACCAAATCCTAACAGATCAAGATTTCAAAAGAATTATTACTATGTTCATGAAGAAGATGATAATGAAGGAGTAACAGATGATGAATCAGAGACAGGAAACAAATCCAGTAATGAATGGGTGTTTATTGCCATCAAAGAAGAGGAACCAATATCCTCTATATCTGTCAATCATGAAGTTGAAGAAAAGGCTCTGGCTGCTCAAGTTGAAGCCAAGGATGATTTGGTCATTGATAGTGGATGCTCTCACCATATGACAGGTGACAAGAATAAGTTCTTAAATTTGGAAAAGTATGAAGGAGGAATTGTAAAGTTTGGAGACAATTCTACTAGCAGAATCAGAGGTAGAGGAACTATTCCCTTAATGGAAAGAACAAAACTGGTAATGTACTGTATGTTGAAGGATTAAAGCACAATCTTCTTAGTGTTGGACAGTTGGTGGAAAAAGGCTATGATCTCAGATTCAAGAATGGAAAGTGCATATTTTTTGAAAGTTCTAGAACAGAGATTGCATCCGATACCCAAACAAAAGGTAACATCTTTCACTTGGCTGGTACTGGGAAAAGTTGTTTATTTGCTCAAGTTGATCAGAGTTGGTTATGGCATAGAAGAATGTGTCATGTGAACTTTGATAATATCATCAAGATAAGCAATACTCAGGCTATAAGAGACCTTCCAAAACTGGTAAAACCTAAAAATAGTTTGTGCAAAGAATGCCAGCTGGGAAAACAAAGCAGAATCTCATTCAAAAGCAAGGAACAATCTTCTACCAGATTATTAGACTTGGTTCATACTAACTTATGTGGTTCGGCAAGAATCAAAAGTGTGCAAGGTGATAGATACTTCATGTTGTTAATTGATGACTATTCCCAGATGATGTGGGTAACCTTTCTAAAAGAGAAATCATAAGCTCTTAAGAAATTCAAAATATTCAAGGCTATGGTGGAAAATGAAACTGGATTAAAATTGAAATGTCTGAGGTCTGATAGAGGTGGAGAATTCACATCTAGTGAGTTCTTAGACTTCTGTGAGAAACATGGAATAAAGAGACAGTTGTTTGCCCCTAGAACTCCATAGTAGAATGGAGTAGTTGAGAGAAAGAACTGGACCATCCAGGAAGCTTCCAGGACCATGATGATGGAAGAAAATGTTCCTCAGATCTATTGGAGAGAAGTTGTCAGCACTACAGTCTACACTCTCAATCGAGTTCAAATTAGAAACAATACCGGTAAGACTCCTTATGAACTTTGGTTTGGCATTACTCCCACTGTGAGATATTTCAGAGTCTTTGGTAGCATATGTTATATCAAAAGAGATGAAGATCTAGGCAACTTTGATGTTGGAAGTGATGAAGGGATATTCTTGGGTTACTCTACTCAAAGCAAAGCATACCGGTGTTATAACAAGAGACTGAGAAAGATGATAGAAAGTGCACATGTGAAGGTTGATGAGGGAATGGAGAAACCCTCAAGGTTTTATGAATATGATGAAGATGATCAAAATGGTGTTATGTTTCAAGGAGTTCAATCCTCTTCTAAAAGTTAGATTCAAACTGATCCAATAAATCAGGAAGAAGAGACAGGTCTGAATGAGCCTGATCAAGAAGCAGAAGTGCAAGAAACTCCCAAAGTTCCAAGGTATGTAAGACTAAACCACTCTGAAGATCAGATCATTGGTGACAAAAGCAAAGGTGTGCAAACTAGAAGGAAAATTGCTCAAAATTCAGATGAATATTGTCTAATTTCAAAGATTGAACCTAAGACAATAAATGAAGCCTGCAATGATGAAAACTGGACTAAAGCAATGGAGGAAGAATTGATGCAAATTGAGAAAAATCACACTTGGGATCTTGTTCCCAAACCTAGAAACAAGAATGTGATTGGAACCAAATGGGTATTTTGGAACAAACTAAATGAAATTGGTGAAGTAATAAGAAATAAAGCTAGATTGGTCTGCAAGGGCTACTCCCAAATAGAAGGAATTGATTTTGAAGAAACTTTTACTCCGGTGACAAGAATTGAACCAGTCAGATTATTTCTTGCATTTGTTACCTTCAAGGATTTCAAGGTGTATCATATGGATGTCAAGTCTGCCTTCTTGAATGGTGACCTAGAAGAAGTGTACATTGAACAACTAGATGGATTTTAATTATCTGAGCATGGTGATATGGTCTGCAAATTGAAGAAGGCACTGTATGGACTAAAGCAAGCCCCAAGAGCATGGTATGAAAGATTGGACAAACATCTTTTGAAGATTGGTTTTAACAAAGGTACTATTGACAGTAACTTATATTTCAAAATTGATCATGAAAACATCTTGATTATTGAAGTATTTGTTGATGATATCATCTTTGGAGGGAGAGACAGTATGTGTAAAACTTTTGCAAATCAAATGAAAAGTGAGTTTGAGATGTCAATGCTTGGTGAAATGAATTTCTTCTTGGGTCTACAAATTACTCAAACAAAGCAAGGAATCTTCATTTCTTAGACCAAATATGTGAAAGAACTGTTGAAGAAATTTGGGATGGAAGATTCAAAGCCAATGAATACTCCCATGGCAACCAGATGTAAGTTGAGAAAAGATGATGACTCTCCCAAGGTTGATCAGACAAAATATAGGTCAATGATTGGAGGATTGTTATATCTCACTCAAACTAGACCAGATATTATGTAGGTTGTTGGTCTTGTTGCTAGATTCCAAGCTGATCCTAGAGAATCTCATGTTATGGCAATCAAGAGGATTTTTAGATATCTAAAGGGGACAATTGAGTATGGGTTGTGGTATCCTAAAGATCATGATTTCTCTCTTCATGCATATACAAATGCTAATTGGGTAGGAGATGTGGATGACCAGAAGAGTACTAGTTGTGGAGCTTTCTTTTTGGGAAAGAGATTGGTTTCTTGGCTAAGCAAGAAACAAGAGGCAATATCCATGTCTACAACTGAAGCAGAATACATTGTAGCAGCAGGTAGTTGCACTCAAGTTTTGTGGATGAAGCAAATGCTAAGAGATATTAAACTAGAGTATGAGGAGCCTATCACAATTTTCTGTGATAATTCAAGTGCAATAAATATTTCTAAGAATTCGGTGTTGCATTCTAAGACTAAGCATATATCTATCAAGTTTCACTTTCTGAGAGAGTAAGTGAACAAGGATGAAGTTAGACTGGAGTTTGTGCCCTCCAAGGATCAAATTGCAGATATTTTTACCAAACCTCTTCCCAAGGACTCATTTGAGTATCTCAGGGAGAAGTTAGGGGTTATTGCCCCTTCGGTGATAAACTAGGATGCACTGATGTGCATCAATCTGGTGGATATCACAATCACATCTTGTGGTCTAGACTGATGATGAGGAGCTGCTACTCAGGGGGAGCACCAGGCATGGTTCTGAAGTGGTGGAACTGCAAGTATGTGCCCTTTGCCATTGATGTCAAAGGGGGAGAGAAGACATGTGAAAAACAAGTAGTTGCTGATCAAAGGGGGAGAAGTAAAGGGAGAGAAGACATGTGAATAGTTGTTGTTGATAGGGGGAGCTGTGACAGTAAGGAGAAGTTCTTGTCTTGATGGTTTTTCACATCATATGTTGCCATCAATGACAAAGGGGGAGATTGTTGCTAGTATGGGCCTAAATTGTATTGTCATTGATGTCAACATACTTTTGTTGCATTAATGAGAAGGATTGGATGAGCTGTGTGCTGAGGATATTGAGAAAATTAGTCTCAATCAAGAATAGTGAAGAACAGTGATGACAACAAGGTAAAATCCCAAGATAGGTTGAGGATCAGAGGATGTGGTTTAAAGGGTTTGTAGATATAAGTCTTGAGATGTTCCAGTCAAGTTTTCAGAGGTCCACATGAATATCTGAAGAAGTTATGGTTGCTCAAGTAGATTTGGTTCTGGCAGGCGTTTAGTGGTGACAGAGTGAGACAGATAGGTCCGGTGAGGTCCGGTAATGCATTATCCCATTCTGTAGATTTGAGGAAGTGTTAAGGACATCCTTGTGAAGTGTCAAGTAGATTGGTTTGTGGTTTGAAGGTCTGGAAGAACCTATTCCTTTGTGACAGTGATGACAAACTGTGTCCTTGAGGTTCCGGATGAAGGAGAGAAGGATTTCAGTAAGTAGAGGAAGTGCGGATGTTCCTGGTGATTCAGGAAAGCGTGTGGAGGTCCTTGGATTATGTTTAGTTCGTGTTGATGGTCCACATTAGAGTTGGAGCCTGAAATTGAAGAAATACTTTTGAATGAAGGTGTTCTTTCTATGACTGGCCGACCGGATGAATTATACACCTTGCGAATGCTCTTGTGGTTGTTTGCCGACTTAGATGTTTGTTCCTAAGTTGATGTCGTATATAAATAAAGGATTGTGAAGTCATTTCAATGTCGTATTGGTGGAAATGAGTGTGTGGTAGGGAGGAGAAGAGTGAAAGGTAGAGAAGAAGGTTTTGGGCTTAAATGGAACTGATTCAAGCATGGTGAAGATGCTATCTACCAGTTCAATATGTAATACTTATTCTTTTGTAGACAGTGTGTCTCTTGTAGGCAGTGAGCTTTTTGTGAGTAGTGTGCTCGGGCAGTGATCCCTAATTGGCATGTGCCATTTTGTTATTTCTATTCTTCTAACAGAGAATATTATCTTGGGTTAATCACCCCGTGGTTTTTCCCTTAACTAGGTTTTCCACATCAAAAATCTTGGTGTTATGTGTGTTAATGTGCATCTGCTCTTAACTTGTTGCATTGTGCTTTCATGTTTGATCTTCTATTATGTTTCTAATTAACAATGAGGAGTTAAGTGTTTAAGGAATGAGAAAGTTTTGTACAACTGATTCACCCCCCCTCTTAGTTGTATGCCTTAAATCTAACACTTACTACTCCTATAGCCGCAACATTCTGGTTTTCTGTATCGTTTAGCACGATGAAAGGGAAACTTCTCACTTACTTCTATATATACTCCACTTTTATTTTGTTTTGGCATAAGAGAAGGGGAAAAAGGAAGGTTAGTTGCACTGGTTTTCATTATACTCTTTTGCATTTTCTCAGTATCTTCTTTCTTGCTCCTTATCTTTCTTTGACTCTCATAATGAAAAGAAAGGCCATGAGGGTTTTTTAGAAAACTCCATGGAAATAACTGCAACTTGTATTTTTTCTTACAATGCTCTGGACTTTTTACCATGGCTTTCATTGATGAAAAAGGGCATGTATCTATTTGAAAAAATGGTAAAGGTTTTACTTATTATGAAGAAACCCTCCTAAGGTTTGTGAATAGAGACTTCCACTTTTCTCTTCTATCTGTTACTAAAAGAACCCTCTATAGCAAAAAGATGGTAAAGAAAGAAACTAATCTTTTTGTTTTTGTGCCTTTTCTGTATTTCTTGTAAGAGGTGATGATTTTGTAAAAAAGCCTAGTCTCCATTTTTTTCTTTCTCTATCGCACTACACACCACTGTTCCATCTTATGGCTCTTTTTGGTTGCAACCTATCTTCCTTTTCTGTAGATGAACAAGAAAGAATATATGTTCTTGATGCTCCAATCTTGACTCATCTTTTAACTTTGGCATCCTTCACTTGCTTCTCTTGATGCTCCTAGATATCATGATTGCTTTAGATGTATCTATGAATGTCATGCATGATGGTCTACATTTGATGCATCTCTTGGAATGATGACTGTATCCCTTACTTCTTTTGATGGCATGATGGGTTCCTTATGACTATGCAGCCTTTTGATTCAAATGTATGCACCTCTCTTGATTCTGTATACACTTGTAGGTTCATGATTATGCTTTTATACAAGAAGTTGCCATGACACTCATATTGTATTGTATTTATCATAACTCAGTGTTATACATTATGAGTGACATGATAATGATGATTATCATTAATTCATGCAACCTCACACTTTATTAATACCAAAATAATAAATACCTGCTCATTGTTGTTCAACTACTTCCTTGATGAAGAACTGAATCAGTCACTACTTTATTTATTTTTATCAGCACAAGAGTGTTGTTCTATTCATGTGAGCACTTGTACTGATGAAAGTTTCTTTCTGTCATAACCTTTCTATTGATTTCTTTGTTTGAAAGGCTACATGATGTGATTATAATGTTGTTCCTGAGCATCTTGAATATGTACAAAAAATAATGATAAATTTAGTGACTGTAATCATAAAGAAACACGATGTTTGACAAACCTAATATTCAATTCCACACATTATGAAACTGTCTTGAGTGAGTTTACTATTCATGTATGGTTTTCACTTTATTACTTGAATTGGAAGTCATGGATGGGCAATGAGCTTTGAAGCTCATGACTTACTTGATATAGTACTCCTTCAATTGAAAATGTTTTATTTTATTGATGTGGAAGTTTCTTTGCTTATCTATATTCCCCTTAAGGTCAAGGGGCAGAATGTTGGGCTCAACCCTTGTGGAGCCCACTTTGCACCACATGCTAAAATGTCTTCTAACTAGCAACATAACTTCTTCTATACCTACACAAGAAACAAACATGTTAGTTATAAAACATACCTTTGGATTATAATGCTCATGATTCTTTTGCCTCTTGATTTTGTTCTTTTCTCTAATATGAAACCTAAATCTATTTATTCAACTATATATTATGCTCTTGTTTTTTGCATAATCTGATCTTCCCAATTGTATTGATTAATCATAATTGTAAGTTTATATATCTATTGATAAGGCATATGATGGGTTTTATATCCTGAGCTCTAACCAAATCTTTCAAACATTGTAGGTTCCTCTTGAAGATTAGGAGCAGGAAGTTGAAAAAAATGAAGATCAAGCTGCGGATAGGAGGGTCAAAACCAACACTTCAAGGCAATGAAGGATATAACTCTCCTCATATGTTCCTTTCTTTTCTTTATCTTCAGCTATATGTCTTGCATGCTTTGTTGCATTGGCTCAGTTTAGTCATTCCCATGGCTTGTGTGGGACATATTTAAACACTTTTGAATAATAATTAGTTATTTTACTTTATGAAATGACTTATGTATATTTTTCTTTCTGAACCACATACATAGTATGAAACAATTGAATCTCTTTTAAAGCACATGTTTAAAACATGATGTACAATTTGACAGTTTATAAATACATCTTTACTTGCACTAAACATAGTGAATAATCAGCAATTGAAACATGAAATCCATCAATTCTCTTTATTCTTTGAATGTCTATTTTCTTGACCGTAGATGATTTCCCTTACCAAGGTGATGTAACAGCTCAACTTGAGTTGTTACGTGATTTTGATAAGTGATTTTGCACTTTTCTTCTGTCAAGACATCAAACATTGACTGGATGATCTTGTATAAAAAAAAAAAATTGTACCCTCTCTAAACAACTGATGTTTAGGCCTTGCTAAATTAGGTGTGAACATAATTTAGTAATAGTTATAGACTTATGATAATAAAGTAAGGCTGAACCATATTATGATGAAGATTGCTCAAGTCTTGGTGGAGAACTCTTTATTGAGTCATTTCTCTTAGCATTGAAACTTATTACCTCAAAGTGAAAGATGTAAACCTTCGACTACATGTAATGATATCCTTTGTGCATGTAATGGATATTAATACTTTAATGACTTCTCATGGAAATGAGAAGGTTCTTGTAGACATGTTGTTCTCCTATGACACCTATGAGTGTGAGCTTTATCTCTTTAAGGGAAAGTTAACCTTTGAAACATTTTTTACAAGAATAAAACCTTTTTCACTATAATTCTTGTTGTGCAAAAGTAAATGAATGCCTTCTTTTTGAATGGCTATTATTCTTCTTTAAGAATATGAAATCAAGAGAGTCTCTTGAGATAGAACCTTTGTAAGGGAATCGACTCTAAGAGTCATTACAAGTACTCCCATTGGCATTATGATCTGAATGTAAACCTTGAAATGAGGTAAATAATGTAAACACCAACCTAGTATGGTTAAGTGTTGGGAACATGATTGAACCTTTTTCTGCATGCAAGTGTGGGACAAAGTGATGTGGAGTCACTAGTTTTTGGTTTTTTAAGAAACAAGAACCTTAAGAATGGGTTTTCAAGTCAAGAGTCAAATGTCCAAGGAATAGACTAAGACATTTTGAACTTAACCATTCTAGACTGAGAAGGGTCGAATTATATTTACTATAGGACATGATAGATTATAAATCAAGTCAAGGTGGTGGACATATGAAAACATTCATTGCATAATGTACATGTATGTAAATCTTTTGTCAAAGTAATGCATCTGTCTCTGCATGCATTGTCCATCCACAATGCTCTAGATGGCATAATGTCTCCAGTAGTGTCATACATAGTTAGAGTGGATCTATAGTTGTGTGACCAAGAGGCATTATGAAGGGTACAACACCAAATACTTAGATGAATAACCTAATAGTTCCTTATATATATACCTTCCATGAAGGGTAGGGCCGCTTCTAGGTAGGAAGTTATGTAGGGGACTACCGGTCTATGGTTGGAGGAAAAGCACTCGGATGATGCTCGCCTTACCAAGCATGAGACGAGTCAAGGCTTATGAAGACAGATGTCAAGAGTTCCAGATGCAGTACTATTTCATTATATGACTTGATAGTCATTATTATGTATAATTTGAGATATGATGCCTTGAGTATAGCTTTATACATGCATAGTGAAGGTTATTCACTAATGAGATGTAATTGGATATTGTAATTATAAGTTTTGTTATATTCTAGTTTAGAATAACATCCTTAAATTTTGAAATGATAATGATTATTTCTTGTTTAACTATGCTTTGGATAATTATGGTTTATCCTAAATCTTAGTTAAGATGAAAATTCATGTTTAATTTTTGGTCATTATGGAATGAGATGTTACATAGGGGTATAAATGGAGAATTTGAAACACCTTGAAGAGAGAGGCATGCTAAGCAACTTTGAAGTGTGCAATGTGGAGTGGCTACTAGAGAAAAAGAAGTCAGTTGCCTTAGAAAGGGGAAATACAAAAAACCAAGTCCATGTTGCAACCAATCTAAGAAAGAAGATAATTGTGATGAAGTGACAAGAGGTAAGAGGAGAGGTGCACGACCTATGGGAGATATAGAAAACACTGTATAAAATGAAAAAAAAATTGTCAATGGGAAGAGAAAATGCCTCATAAAGGCAACATTTTGATTTACGTTCAAACAGGGAATGAAACGAAAGAAGGTACGGCTAAGGGAGAAATTGGAACATAGAAAGAGAGAGGGAGAAGTCTTTGTTGGTGTGTGGGATTTGGTGTCACTTGTTTATTTTTTGCAGGGAAAAACAAAGATTATCATGGTAGAGTAAATGACCGAGGGTTTGTAGCATATAAGAGAAAATAGTGGGGGAAAAAGAAGGTTGATTTGGAAAGGAGATGAGAAGAGTTGCAAACTAAATACAAGTGAGCTATTAAATGTACAAAAATCCAAATTTTGATAAAATAAAACATTGATTTCTTTTAGCTGTAATCTTATTGTGAAATTGTGTTGAATGCCCATGAGAATGTGTGTGTGCTTGTGAGAGTGAGTGATATTGTTAGTGTGTTTATGTGAAAGTGGGAAGTCCCATCTATTTGCATCATAAACCTTATGCCATCAACATATCCAACCCAAATCGCAATGATCACAAGTCCTTGTATATACTTTATCCTACAAAAAGAAGTCCTCCAAGGTAACAACACAAACATGTGATAAAAACCTCAAGATCCTCAACACTGTAGTATAATGAGAACATCCAACAAATGACATATACATCCTAGAACTCCCACTACATGGGTAATGTCAAATATGAAATAAATCAAAGCATCCAAAGATCCACTAATAGCACTCACGTAGAAGATGTGGCTAAATCCTCTATCACATAATGTCAAAGAACACATACAATGATATGCAAAACCTACAAACTAAAATAGTTTCTACGTAACTCTCACCTCAAGTCCATATCTCTCCCAAATCCTCCACATCATAAGAGAAAGAGATTAAAGAGTCTCACAATGGCTCCATACAAACCTCAACTCTAATGTTATGTGAACACAAACATCCAGGAAGAAGCATAAGACCGATAAGAGAGAACCTACAAATCAAAATCATGTCCTTCTACTAACACCAATGTGCTATAGCTATGAAAAGTATGTTCTCCTTCCTAAAAACCCAAATCAAGAAGTCTCCACAACATCCAATTAATCAAGATGTAAGCCTCTAAAAACCAAAGGATTAATCAAATAAAACCTCCATTCCTTCAAAAAGGAATATACCCAAAGCCACTAACCGTATCCTTTACACACAATGACCTCAAAACAAATTAGGATCAAACATAAGGAGATAAAAAATCATAACCATGCATCTAATCCTTAACCAGGTCCTCAAAACTAATAACCATAGCTCAAGACTAAACAATACATGAGAAGACAAGACAAAGAAAAATGCATTTTGAAAATCAAGTGGGCAATACCTATCAAATCATTCACCATCGAGAGGACCAAGAGTGGGGAATGAGATTGCTCCTCTAGGATGCACCAAGCCTTAATGACTCTCTCCAAGACCAATCTCCTCAATAGGTCCATGTTGAACTCACATTCAATTTAGGTGTAGGCTCCTCAGTCTTGTTGCTGAAATCTCATCAAAGAGTAACCATCTCAACACACGATCTCTAAGAAATAAGAGATCTCTAGCCTCACCCAAGTCTCCAAGTATCCATGAACACCTACATCCTAAACTCCAAATGCAATGCTGCACTATCATGAAGCTCCCAAGCACATGACCAATGTACTCAATACTAGGAGAACCAACAAGATCATTATCAAAGTGCCCATTGCACATTTGCATAACCTAGGAACACATCATGACATCATGATCTAATATCTCCTTAAAGGAAGATCATATGTCTCAAAAGAATATATCATGCTCCAAAGAGCACCTGTATCATGCCAAAACTCTAATGCATAGTCAAGAGTCCACCATGACACAATAAAATCCATCCTATAAACAAGGATCAATTGCCAAAACTAAAAAATAATAACTGACACCTCAATCAAAAACTCCAAGTGTCCATGGTACCAAGATGTCAACATCTCCAAAACACATGAAGATAATCATCCCCTATCAATAGATCTCAAAATGTCAAATAACTCTCATTGCATATAGAAACAGGATCCAAGAACTCTTCCATGACACCAACAACCATTATAGAACATCATCCATCACCAAAGTGATGAATCCACATCATTGCCAAATCTCCCATTAAACTCTAATACTGAGCTATATATGGCATCATAATAAACATCAAATCATCACTATCAAAAGATCCCACTAAATCATGTAACTAATCTATCCATGACATCATGATAACCATCTCCTAAATGAAGATCCTCCATGGCCTCCAACACAATCAAAGAATTTTGATTTGACATCAATAGATCCAAAAATGTAGAGCATACCATGATCTCTAAACCAAGAAGATAAACAACCACTTGTAAACAAGAACCAATCCAACACCACTAGCAATGCATCTGCATAACAACCATGTTGTTCCAAAGTCCCAACCAAACAAGGAACCTCCATGACACCATGATAATAACCTAATGTACCTACATCAAACTCTCACCAAGTCTCCACAACTATTCCATACAGTCAACAAGTTTAGGTCCCAACAACACAACCGTATCAGGTAACACCATCTCTCTATATCATAACGACAACCATACTAATAAACCAGGTGATCAAATCAGGCCAACCAAATAGAATCTACATAAACACTGAAATATCTATGGGTATAGACAACCCACATCCAAGCTATATATGAAACCTGTAACAATAAACAACCTACAACACTACACAACTGACAGATCTCACAATGTAATATACAAATTCAACCATACATTGGTAATCATGTCAACCAAGTATAATCAGAGATAAACATGTAAGTATTACATGAATCAAAGACCAAATCACGTCAGATTTGATTTTCCACAAACTCACAAAGTACCAAAAGTCAAAGGAACGACATAATAGCTCAGACTGAAACAAACTAAACAAACCTAAGAATAACATTTCCAAACTTGATCCACTACGTAGTGCTTAGAAATACCTCTCCATTACCTATAAGAAGTCCAAAATCAAACATTGTATGTACAAGATATGACTTATCCAATCCTAAAAGGTAAACTTGGCTTCCAACTGGCATTTTCTATCCAAACAACAAAATGTAGAAAAATCTCTAACACCACAATGTAGTACTCGGAAAGAGATTTTATTTGACTATAGGAATTTGAAAATCTAACATGCTGGTTGAAAGTTATCCATCGACGGTAGTGGCAAACGAGCAAAGGGATTGTGACAGTGGTGGTTGCCTGCCTACCACCTGCAAGGGCTAAGCCCTTGTGAGCTGAGTGGCCACCTACCCAGGGGCTGGGCGCTAAGTCATTGTCCCCTAGGCTTGGGTACTAGTCACCTAGGTGACCAAGGGTGTGGACCCCTGGCCGCCCCCTTTAATTTTTTTTTTAATTTTTAATTTTTCTACATACTTATATATTTAAAAAGAATTAAAATTCCTATCTGTACCTATACAGACACAATGCGCAGGGAATATTCCCTATGCCTATAGAATATTCTCACATCCTATGGTCATATAAAGTAGTCCCTCTGTAAGATTCCCCTAGGGTATAAAAATGGTCAAAAATTTTCTATCACCGAAATATGTTTTATATGAAAATATAGGTTTTTGGCCCTTTTGGACTTAATGATGAGGTTTGTATTTTCTCGGGAGGCCTCCTACAAAAGCTCACCTCTAAAACCCTCATACAAAGAGCCCAAAACAAAAACCCATCAACCAAAATTCCATCAAACCCTATATTTGCAACAACCCAAGTCTTCAAACACACATGTAGCCTTGAAAATGCCTTCAATACTTTCTTGCAAAGCCATGGATTCAACTATATACACAAAATCTACTCATAGCAAGAGTTATAAAACCAGGGATATCTCCTCCCACAACCATGACAACCAAGATCTAATACCAAATGATGGAAATATACAACCATAAAGATAATTTCGTCATAATTTTATGAGAGATTAAAATGCAAACAAGTATTCAAAAATCCACATGCAAAGGAATAAGCAAACATACCATCTATTAGGTATGAAAAAGGAGAATGATGTCAACTAGGATGTGCACTAGATGAAACCCTTTTCCATATAACATTAAAGGACAAGACTGATCCAAATCATTACCAAATGAAGGTGGACTCAGCTATTGATCTTGTGCTTAGGTATGTTATAGATGGATCAGATTTAATTTATCTTTTTTACCAAACCCTAGGTTGACAATGCATGAAACGTTAGTTCTACAAAGATCTGCTCATAACAGATAAAGTACAACAACAACCCAAAAATTAATTGCACATGGATGATTATGAAGATGATAGAACCTATCTCCTAAAAGTAGCAGCATCGAAGGACTAATTGAGGACTGCCCAAGTCCTGATTAGAAGAATTTGTCAAAACTGTAAACTAGAAAGATGTTGTAGATGCTGCCCAAATGCCAGATCTAAACTCAAAAAGGGAAGGAGGACATGGGTGGTATCACCTAGGTCCTTGGTGAGTGAATTTATTGAAACTATTTTTGGATACTGAAACTCTGATCTTCACATAGTCTTCTTGTAGCTTTCTATTTTCTAGATCTCACTCCTGTAACCTGCACACAATAAGATAAGAAGGGGTTTGGGGGTTATGGTGTTTAGGGACTTGCCTCAATCAAATCCTAGGATAGCATTCAAGCTTCCCAACACTATTGATTGATAATGAGTGTGTTCCCTCATGGGGCCAGAGGCTGAAAATAATGATAATATGATGATTCAAATTATGATGAACAAAAAATGATATCACCTATGTGATGATCCCATAGAATGATGAAAATCCTTCATGTGTATGAGGAAAATTGACTATGATAAACTAAACAAATCAAACACCCAATAACATAAAGAAAACTGATCTAAATAAAAGCCATTAATAATAAATCAATGAAATACAAAAGCTTTTACCAAGATTTGTATTGTTCCCTTTAGATGAATGTAGATTGCTCAAAAGTATTGCAAAACCATGGTTGTAACAAGAAAGTAGTGTGCTCAAAGATCAATGTTAAGAGATCGTAAAAGTGCTCAATCGATGCGATGTATACTCAAAGCGCTGTTAAGTATGCCTGAGAATAAGTGATCGAAGAGGCTTTGTGAAGGAGATGAGGGGGGTTTATATAGGTTTCAACAGATATCGATCTACAGTTCAGATAATTCAAAAGAATCAATGGAAGAGAAGAGTTTGAGGAATGTGCATTGAATAAGAAAAAGACATGTGTCTTGCTTTCTTTTGCATGAGAAGATTTGCTAAGAATAGAAGAATGAGTTAAAGCAATTAAAAGAATATAATAATCAGTTAAGTGATTTAAAACAAGAAGAAGGGATTTGCATGAGAATAAGAAGATGTTTTGCTTTATTAAATATTAGGAATATTTAATTACATGTGCAAGAAAGCTTGAGTTATATTTAGAGATAACTCAATTTAAAAGAAAAAGCAACTTAAATAAATATTTGATTTATTTAAATTTAGAGAAGATATTATTGGAAGAAAACAATTAAATAATTAGAATTATTTAATTTAGAAGATTTGAAAGTAAATTAAATAAATTTATTTAATTGTTGTGCATGATTTTGGAAGAATAAATAAAATATTTGATTATATTTCATTTTTTGGAAGAATGAATTTGATTTAATTAAATAATTAAGAATTATTTAATTGTAGATAAGAGGGAATTTGTGGTGAATTAATTAAATAATGGGATTTATTTAATTAATGGTGACTTGAGGAAGAATAATAGAGGAATTTAATTTAATTAATTAAATAATGAGGATTTATTTAATTAATGTCAAAAGTAGGTGATTTAGAAGAATTTGGTGAAATTAATTAAATAATTAGATTATTTAATTAATGCTGAAATGCAAGTGATTAGAAGAATTAGATGAAATGCAAGTAGTGTGACGACATGGTCATTTTAGGGTCTCTACATTTTGCCCCTCTTTGATGCAATGTAGTTTACAACGTTGCGTCAAAGAAAATGATTGTTGAAGACATGATGCAATTTTTGATGCCCTAGTGTAGGTAGTTGCCCCAGCATAGCTGGCGTAGGGTGCCCCCTCGAGAGGAAAGATAGGTAAGCAATAGAAGAACTGGGTTGACACTTGACTAGAAGATTGTGTTGGAGATAGGCGAGGAGATAGAAGAGAACATGAGAGAAATACTGTTGATATGTTTATAGCATTGTGTCAAAGAAAGTAATTGTTGAAGATATGATACAATTTTTGATGCCCCAGTGTAGGTAGTTGCCCCAGAAGGCCTAGGTTGATGCTCGACTAGAAGATAGTGTTGGAGATAGGTGAGGTTGGGTAGAAGAAATTGGAGATAGAATAGAACACGAGAGAAAGATGGTTGATCGATCTTTGTTTGAAAAACTATATAAGGCCATGGAAAAATGGATGGTGTAAATGGATGAGCTTGTTGCAACGGTTTCACAAATGTTTATAAAGAGTAATCCTTATTTTTGATATAGCACATGGATAGTTCACCACCAAGGTATAAAAGACCAAGGTGCTGTGATATCTGAGTGCATGGACGTTGACTCTACAAGCAAGCAGTTTGAACTTAGATCCCTTAGACATAATATGACCTTGTTAGTACATGTGAATGAGCCATAGTCTTGAACATAAAATAAACTTCAATACATGTAAATGCAAGAAGAGTATTAAATATGTAAGATGCTAGGTCATAACACACACAAGATAAATATGCTGCCAAGAAAGATGCTAAAGATCATTCCTCAAACACGGCACACAAAAGCAATGACTATGCCCCCAATCCGTACTGCATCGCAACATACCAAGATTATAGATAAATCAAGGTAGCCTTGAATAGGTAATGGATAAAGGAGCAAAAGATAAACCATAAAGCAAATTGACTGACTTACAAAGTAAACATATAGCCAACATATTCTCTTGCCAAAGAGGTTGCTCAGGATAGACTGGATAGGAAAGATAACAGCCTTATCGTAGGAACTTTGTGTCCGTTAAAGGGTGCTATCTACCTAAAAAAGACAATGTCTCACTGTAGGAAATGCCACATGTCATAGGAGACATGTGTGTTGGTCTCAACAATGGAACACTTCGCAGAAGACAAGCTTGTTGATCTAATGCTTTGGTTAAGCTAGAATTAGCTGATGTTGGCATTCAGAATAGTAGGACAGTAGATGACTCTAGAAGAAAGCAGCTTTGCTTCAAGTTTGTTAAGGACTATTGCTTTGAAAGGATGTGCTAGCTTGCTGCTTGAGTTAGTCAAGTCAAGGTGAATGGATTTTGATAAACGGAAGACCAGAAAGATGACAGTGCTAATGGATTGGGGTGGGTGGAGAAAGACGAATCGTATGTGCTTGAGTACTGGATACATCCTTCGTATTCTAGACTGCCTACATACCCTATATCCATGGGATCAAGGCACATTATGAGGAAAGATGAAAAATGATAATATGTAGTTCTGGATAGAATGATGAGATGGGTCAAGGTGGTGAGGGGGAGATTTTTTGTACCTGAGTACTGAATACTTCCTTCGTATTCCAGACTACGTACATACCCATATCCATGGGATCAAGGTACTTTAATATTAAGAAGAGATAATATGTAGTTCTAGTTGATGTGATGATGTAGGAAAAGTGTTGAGAAGATAACAACCTTATCGTAGGAGCAATGTGTCTGTTAAAGGGTGTGATCTATGGAAAGGAGAAAGATTGAAGTGATTGTGAACCACGAACAAGGATCCATTCCTAGACCTTGGTTAAGGAAAGAGTTGCCCCCATTCCGGTAGAGGAATTTGTATGGATGACTGACGAAGAAGACATAGAAAGCTTGACCTAGGACAAGACAGTGATAACTGCTGAGGCGTGGGATGATGATGGTGGACATTGACAAATTTCCAAGCTATACTAGATAGGGAGATGGAAATGCAAACAAGGTCAATGGTTTTATTATGGATGGATGGATGAAGTGCATTGTGACAACAAGAAATGAACAAGACTCGATAGACGATGGGTGCTAACTCTACACATAGCGCCTGTTTGCCAGGTTTTCACCGAAGGACAGATTTTTTTAGATTTTTTGGATTTTTTTTTGGAATACTCTAAGGATCAGGCATAGAACTTTTTGAGATGGACAATGTTAAGTGGCTCATCCAAAGGAATTCCGTCAGGTGTAGCTAAAGTATAAGCTCCTGATCCATATGCTGCGGTGACAATAAAGGGGCCTAACCAGTTAGGCTCAAACTTGCCCTTCTTTTCTCTATCTACTTGATTTCTCTGATTCTCTTTAAGTACAAGATCACCAACTTGAAACCATCTTTCTTTGATCTTTTTGTTGTAATTACACCAGAGGTAGTTTTGATAGACATGGAGATGATTAAGATCTACAAGGTGCCTCTCATCTAGTAGTTTGAACTCAGCTAATCTTTAAGTGCAATACTCTTCTCTGTCGATCAGGTCCTGCGTGGATACTCTGAGGGATGGGATCTTGACCTCTATAGGTAGGATGGCTTCAGAGCCATAGACCAAGGCATAGCGTGTGGCACCAGTTGGTGTTCTGATACTAGTGCGGTAGGCCCATAGGGCAAGATTGAGCTGCAAGTGCCAATCACGACCAGCTTCATTGACTGTTTTCTTGAGGATTTTGAGGATAGTTTTGTTGGAAGCCTCAGCTTGGTCATTACTCTGTGGATAGTCAAGAGTTGAAAAGTGATGTTGGATATTGTATTGTGTGCACAAGGCACAGACATCTTGGTTTTTAAATGGTCTCCCATTATCAGTGACAATGGCTTGGGGGATACCATACCGGCAAATGAGGTAGTTAAGGATAAACTTGGCTATTTGCTTACCAGTGATATAGGTCATGGGAATGGCTTCTACCCACTTCGTGAAATACTCAATGGTAGTAATGATGAACTTATGGCCATTGGATGAGGATGGGTGGATTTTTCCTACGAGGTTGAGACCCCATTGAGAAAAAGGCCATGGAGTAGTCACAGGTTGTAATTCATGAGCTGCTGCGTGAATCAAATCTCCATGCTGCTGGCATTGTAGACACTTCTTAGCAAACTGCGTTGCATCTTGCTCTGTTGTGGGCCAGTAGTACCCTATTTTGAGTATCTTCTTAGCGAGATTAGGACTGCTAGAATGTGCACCATAGACACCTTCGTGTATGTCTCATAAGGTGGCTTCGGCTTCTTTCACGTTAAGACATCGTAAGAGGATACCATTGAGACTCCGGTGATATAGTGTATCACCCAGAATGGTGTAACGGGAGGATCGATGGATAAAGGTTTTGCGTTGGGTGGATGATAGATCAGGAGGAAAGGTACTATGTTTAAGGTATTCATAGATGTCTTCGTACCATGGGGAATTGGAACCAACAAGTTCGTAGATGATTTCAGTAACAGGAACATCAACGGCTGGTATCAACAATTGCTCGATCAAGAATTTGCATTTCTGTGTATTAGCAGGCATGTCAATTAGTGACCCTACAGAAGCCATAGAATCTGCAGCCTTGTTATGCTTTCTTAGAATTTGCTCAAATGTGATGCTAGAAAAATGTGGTTTGTAGGCATCCACTAGTTGCTTATAGGGGACCAACTTTTCATCTTTTGTTTGGTACTCATTTGTAACTTGGCGAATGACTTGTGAGTCTCCATATACTTGTAATTCTATGATGTCCCATTGAACTGTTGTATTAAGACCGATGAGAAGTGCTTCATACTCGGCGATGTTGTTAGTGCAAGGGAAAGCAAGCCGATATGATTTTGGAATATAGTCATTTTGAGGTGTGATGAATAAGATGCCGACCCTTGATCCATGTTGTGTGTAGGAACCATCAAAGTATAACTTCCACATTACAGAGTTGGAAAGAGTGAATAGATTCTCATCTGGAAAGTCTGCTACCATAGGGTGTGTATCTATAATGGGGGCTTCTACTAGTTGATCTGCTAGGGCTTGTCCTTTGATTGCTTTACAATCCACATACTCAATGTCAAACTCACTAAGGATCATGACCCATTTGGCTAGTCTATCTGTGAGAGCTACTTTTGCTAGTAGATACTTCAATGAATCAATTTTTGCTATGAGATTAGTGTGTTGGTTTAGCATGTAATGTCGTAGCTTTTGGGAAGCGAACATGACTGCTAAATAAGCTCTTTCCATTGGTGAATAATTTAGTTCATATCCCACTAAGGTTCTACTAATATAATAAATTGCATGCTTTTTTCCTATTTCATCATTTTGTGCTAGAAGGGCCCCTAGGGCTGAAGTTGTAGTTGAGATGTATAATATCAAAGGTTTATCAGCAACTGGTGGAACCAACATAGGAGGTGTAGCTAGATACTCTTTGAGCTGATCAAATGTTGCTTGACACTTATCGTCCCATTGAAATGAGACATCCTTTCAGAGTAAGTGTTGAAATGGTTGACATTTATCTGCTAGCTGTGAGATGAAATGCCTAATGGATTGCAACCTTCCTTGAAGACTCCTTAATGCTTTGAGGTTCTTTGGTGGAGGCATCTCCACTATAGCCTTGACTTTTGTGAGGTCTACTTTGATGCCTCTACGAGATACAATGTATCCCAATAGCTTCCCCAATGTTACACCAAAGACACACTTCTTTGGATTGAGACACACTTGGTATTTCTTGAGCCTGTATCTGTCCTAGAACTTGTATGTGATCTGCCCTAGAAGATTTAGCTAGTATGTCGTCCACATAGTCCTTCATAATATGATTAAAGAGGTCGTGGAATATCATTGTCATTGCCCTCTGATAAGTTGCTCCTACATTCTTTAGAACAAACGACATGACACACCAACAATAATTACCCCATAGACAAGTAAAAGTTGTTTTATGTTGATCTTCTTCTGCTATCCTTATCTGATTATAGCCTGAGAATCCATCCATGAGAGAAAGCATTTCATGACCTGCTATCAAGTCTACTATAATATCAATGTTTGGTAATGGAAAGTCATCTTTGGGACCTGCTTTGTTCAGATCTCTAAAATCATTACACATGCGGATGCGCCCATTGGGTTTAGACATAGGTACAATGTTTGATACCTAGTCTGAATAATCAATAGGTCAGATGAACTTTGCATCTAACAGCTTCTGTATTTCTACCTTTACTAAGAGAGCTATCTGTGGGTGCATCTTCCTCAGCTTTTGCTTGACTGGTTTTACTTTTGGATCAACTGTGAGATAGTGAACAACTAGCTTAGGGTCTATCCCTGGCATATCAACATAGGTCCATGCAAAGTTAATGGTTGTAAGAAGAATGTGTTAAGATACCTATGCTCTATTTCTGATAACGATGCCGCTAGGAATCTGGTCTTTAGATTTTGCTCTGTGCCAAGGTTTATCTCTGTAGAATCTTCCACTAGGAGAGCTAACTTTTATTGATACTTAGATGGTAGGGGAAGGTCAAATCCTCCATCCTTAGGTGCCATAGTGTGGTTTTCACCTAGAGATCTTTCTTTATTTTTACTTTTGCGACTGGAGGATTTGGCATTCTCACCAAAATAAGTTGTTGGCTCTAGTTCCATTACAAAACCTACTTTATGATCACCAAGAGGGATACCTTCCCGAAGTCCCATGAACTCAGCTAAAGCCTCGTCATTCTGAAATACATCTATAACGGGGGACCCTTGTTGGTCCCAATCGATAAGTTCAGGGTAGACAAGTGTTACATTCTGGGTGTTTGTGGTGGAGGTTAAGGATACGGAGGATAGCATAAAAATGGAGGATTCTGCAAATAGGTTGGTCATATGGAGGGAAGAGTCATCGATGATATCCTCAGTAGATGTCGAATTAGCAGGAAAAGTTTCAGCCACCTCGTCGAGGATACCCTCGATGTCCAAGGCGTGCAGTACCTTTCTACCAAACCCTAATCCCTTCTTGTCTAGTTTCTTTGTCATAGTAATGGGCTCCATAGTTCCTTGATTCTGTTTCCCAAGGCCACCTTTGCCTTTATAGCCCATGTTTTTTACTATCCTTAAGCCATTGCCATATTGCTTGACTAGTATTGTGACTGGTTCTTTCTCCTTATAAAGCCAAGAAGAAATGTCCTCAATAGTTTCCTCCTCCAATAACCGTCCCTGTTGGAATTGGGTTAGAAAGGCTAGGGGAGGAATAGCTGCTATTTTGGTTACTTTGGCAATGGGTTGTTGGTCGTAAGATTTTGGAGATAAAGGCATCTACCCTACACAACAAGATTTTGAGATATCATAAGTTCCAAAGCCTATATCACAGATGTGCACTTTGATTTCAGGAATAGGATTAGGTTCACTTGTAGAGGCTTGTGTCAGGGTTGTAGGATCAACATATAGTGGGGATTCAAGGGCTTTTTCATTTTTAGGCACTTGGTTGCAATTCTTATAGCTGCCTTGCAATACATGATAGAATTCAAAAGGATTGGGGTCTCTAGGGATAGTGATCTTCGTACCATTGAATGGGAACTTTAGAGATTGATGGTACGTGGAGGGAATGGCTTTCATTGCATGGATCCATGGGTGGCCTAGGATAATGTTGTAAGGTAGCTCAATATCAAGGACTTGACACCGAGTTTCAAGCATGACAGGGCCCAGTTGTATAGGCAAGTGGATTATACCTTCTGACCGGCGTTCAGCATCATCATATCCCTTGATTGTAATACTTTGATCAGTGTTGACATGATCCTTAGAGTATCCCAATTGCTTAAGTAATTTTAAAGAACAGATGTTGAGACTAGCACCACCATCTATGAGTATATGTTTGATTTTGCACTTATGGATGAGAACCCCAATATGAAGGGCATCATTGTGACATGAATCATGGGATGGGAGATCTTTCTCAGAGAAGACCACATTGCAGGGCAAGGCAATGTTACCTACTATAGCTTGGAAATCCTAGACCACTATGTTGTTAGGAATCGAAGACTCTTGGAGGGCTTTTTCTAGCACTACTCTATGTGCAGGTGATGACCGTAGAAAGTCCAAAATAGAGATCTGTGCTGGCGTGTTTCCTAGATGTTCGACAAGATTATAATTAGATTGAGCTGGAAGACTGGGTGTAGGACCACGAATGGTGACACAACCACGACGAGTTGTAACAGCGTAATCTATAGATTTGCCTTTGATTGTGAGGGTAGACACTCGACTCTCTTCAAAATGACCTACAATGGAATCAAAGGAAGTGGAAGCATGATTGATACCTTTACCTCTATCCTGAGGAGGAGGTGGACCATGATGAGGGAATGGTTCCTTGTACATATTGAGATCTTTGTTCATGTGTTGAGCTGGTGGATCTTTTTGTAGAGATATTTGATTGCCTTCAATGAGATTTTGGATTAGGTGCTTGAGTTTCATGCATGATATGGTTCTATGCCCTTTACTCTTATGGAATTCACAGTATTCATTTTCTCTGTACTGCGCAGTTTTGTAAATAGGTTTACCATACGGGGGAGCATCGGGTAAGGTGATGAGGCCTTTGTGTAAAATCTTTTGTAGGATAGATTCTATGGGCTCTCCCAAGGGAGTAAATTGATGCCGCAGAGGGTAATCCTGTTGAGGCCACTCTTGTTGTCATTGCTGTTGGTTTTGATAAGGTTGCCTTTGTTGTTGTTGTTGTTGTTGAGGTGGAGCTTGACTTGGTTTGGAAAGTTGCAACAGCGTTTGCAAAGTTTGGACATGTTTAGAATCGACCACCCCATCGTTGACCATGTTTTTTTTTGTTCCAATATTTGGGTTTATTGCTCGATTGTTGATGAGAAGCATTGTCTTTTGTTTCTTTGAAGATTTTGACTACACCCTTAGCAATGAGGGCCTTTTCAATGTTGATTCCCTTGTATGTAATTTCGTCAAAGGTTGTAGCACTAAGAATTTGCAAATGAAAACCTAACTCTTGGTTGAGGTTCTGCACAAATATGCTAACCAGCTATTTCTCAGGAATCTTGAAAGGGAATTTGCTAGCCATTTGTCTCCATCATTGAAAGAAAGAAATGAAAGTTTCCCCATTCTTTTGTTTGTTGTTGCATAGATCAGTCATGGAGATTTCATGCTCTGCGTTATAGGAGAAATGGGTGGCAAATTTCTCTGCTAGCTTGTTAAAAGACCTGATGCCCGTAGGTAAGTGTGAGAACCATTCTATTGCTTGACCTCCAAGACTGTGAGGAAAGAGACACATAAGATATGTGTCATTATGCGAGACCTCGAAGCAAGCAAGATAGAATTCCCTGAGATGGTCTTTTGGGTCACCTTTTCCTTTGTATTTATCAAATTTAGGAATAGTAAAATTTTGAGGAAAAGGGATCATTGGTAATGACCAATCAAAAGGATAAGGACATACTTCTTCTAAAGAGAAGGTCTTTTTAGTGTGGCCATACGTAATATCAGATAGTTGTTGTTGAACTTCCGCAATTTTTAGCTTCATCACCGTGGGAGGGGTTGGAAACATCTCATGTTGTCCTAGAAGTGGTTGTTGTTGCCTATACGATAGATTGTATTGTAATCCATGAGCATTGGTGTTATAAGGGTCGTAAGATTGGTTGGGGTCGTACGTGTTGTACATTGGGTTGAGATTAGGTTGAAATTGGATGCTTTGGTTTGGAAGAGGTGGAGGTGGCGCTAGGTAAGAATGTTAGCTTTGTGATGGTTGAAGAAAAGCATTGGTTGGAGGAAAGCTAAAGTGTGTAGGATTAGGTTGCAATGGCGGCACATAGCTTTGGGAAACTTGATGTTGGGGAATTTGAGGGTGGCTAGGCAATGTGTGAAATAAATTTAGTGCTGATGAACGTAGCGGAGGAGGGATATAGGTAGAAGTGATTTGCGATGGTTGATTAGGGATGAGTGTAGAAGAATTTTGTGGGGGGGATTGCATGACTCTAATTGGTTGAGAGACATGAAGGTTTGATGATATGGGAGGTGGTATGTGTTGAGACCCTTGTTGCATGGATACATAGTTGTTCCCTGGATTGTAATTTGATGGGAAACCTATTCGTGAAGGAGTAACCAAAATTCCACTTGCGATTGGTGTGGACACTTTAGGAGTTTGTTGTATATTTGATTGAGCTAAGGTGGCTTGCTTAGCTAGCTCCGCTTGACGTTGGAGAGTTTCTTGTTGATTTTTGTAGATCTCCATAGGAGTCAAAAGTGGTGATATGACCCTCTTTCCTATTGGGTTTTGATAAAGGGGATTCCTATACTATGAGCTTTGTTCAGGTAAGGGCGTGGTCACTGTTGACATGGTTTGGACCACCTGTATGGCACTTAAGGTGTTGTTTGTCTCCTTGAGAGTGGATAAATCAAAATCTTGAGGTAATTTGGCTCCTTGCTCTACTAGCAAGCGAAAGAAATGATCTTGGTTCTCGCTAAGGATTTTTTCAAAGGCGGCTACAGCTCTAGGATCTTGTATGAATTCATCAAGATCTTGCCCATCTTCTTGAGAGGATTGACCCATTTCAAAGTGTCTCTCTTCTTGAGGTGGGGCTAGATCTGCAATATAACCTTGGGGGACAAAATCCAGAGGTATGCTAGTGGTATAGTGAGGTGTACTTACCAAAGGGACCCTACCTTCTTGAGGAGTGACTTGATCAATAGTATATCCTTGTGACACAAAATCTGGAGGCAAGCCAGTGGTATAGTGAGGTGTACTTACCAAAGGGACCCTACCCTCATGAGGAGTGCTAGGGTGGTCAAGGTGCGGCATGTTGGTAGAATTGGTAGATCTTTCCATGGGTGTTCTAGGAGCGACCTTGGGAGTAATGTTGAGACGACCTGATTGTGGTGTGTGAGGAGGCAATTTGCGCTTCCTAGGGAAACTTGCTTGGACTTCATAGTTTGCTGGAGCCTAGTGGTTACCATGGAATACACTAGGACAAAAAGTAATGCTTGGGATTCTGCTTGTGTTTTGACAAAGACAAACTTTGATGCACAATTTACTAGACCAAAGGCGCTATACTATTTGACCAGAGGTGTAAGACTATGCAACCAAAAGCGTGCTACTGTAATACCAAAGGCAATGGACTGAGATACCAAAGGTGATGTACTGCTATACCAAAGGTGAGCTATGGTGACCAAAAGTGAGCTACTGTTATACCAAGGGCACTGAAGTAGGGTTGCCAGGGGTGAGGTATTGCTATACCAAAGGTGATCTATTGTACTACCAAAGGTGAGCTACTGTAATACCAGAGGCACTGAAGTAGTGTTCGATGCTTCTAAAAGGAAAATTTTGATAGAATTGGTTATAGTTCTAATTGGAATTATCTTTGGCAAAAGAAAACACAGCAAACAAGTGGTCAAAAAAGATTGACACAATAGATAGTGTATGTTTGAGGCTCACAAAAAAGCCCAATGTGTCCATAGGTATAAGACAATTACAATCAATAACAAGCACTTTTTATCCCTAGAGACAAGGTTTCATTGTAGTAGATCAACTCACAGCTTAATACTCTGTCGATAAAAATATCATTCCATAAAGGTGTAAGATATTTTGTATCTTTACGAGAGATGATAGGTAGGGATATCTCACCCTCCCCTTGGAAAGCTCAAGTAGGTTACAAGAGCTTTATGGCCAAGGGAATACAATCTCTTCTCAAGGGAGCCAATGGTGAGTATCTTAAGGGCTTAAATCGATTCCCCTTGCACTGATGATTAGCGCAAGGTTCAGAGGTAGATCAGGTAGTCTCTATCTAGAATGGTTCTTAGTAACTTTGAGAGACCAATGCCTTATGAGCAATGTGAAAAGCTACTAAAAGATTTAACCAATCCTACTAAGAGTATCAAACACTTCACTCAATGTAAAAATTGTTTCCACAAAGAGCTAGTACACCTCTTTTTAGTTTGGCACCACAAGGTAAGGCTGACGTCAATGAGGACTTGGCTTTTGCCTTATCCCTCTTATATAGCGGTTCAAAGGAAAACTCCGCTTAGGATCATCCATTTTGGATGAAATGCAATCCAAAAGTAGGCCTTTCTAAAGGAAGTACTAAAATGTAAGAGCAAGCACGTCAAACAAAGGTTTAATTGTTCCGTTATAAAAAAATAAGGTGCAACTAAATTAGGCACACACATGTTTGTAGTTGTCAATTGTCCCTTATGAAATTGAAGTGTTTGGCATTCATGTCCATTGTCCCTTAGAAAAGTAGTATGTTCCTAAGACTTAAATTGCTGAAATGATTTGTTCAATTATCCCTTTAAGGAGGCAATATGTTTCTAAGACTTAGTGAGATAAATCAAGATTTCTTCAATGCTCGTCCTGCATGAACATATTAGAAAAACTTATTTGCTTTGTGTGAGTGATAAGAAGCTGCAACAAGTCACTTAGTTCCAAAAAAACTCACAAGTTAGAAAACACAAATCAATTTGACCAAAAGCGCGTTACTGTCTTACCTAACATGACTTACTATGATACCAATAGCACCTCATTGTGTTTCCAAAGGTGCGGTGATGCAGACCAAAAGTGACTCACTGTGCTATCAAAAGCACTAAACCAGAACCAGAAGCATGGTACTGTGCTACCGGAAGTGCTGTACTGTGTGACCAAAAGCATTGTTCTGTCTCAGATCCAAAAAAGGTTATACTTTGTCAACATAAATAGGTTCAGATAGGATTTCATGATTGATCTAATGTTCTAAGAAGTAATATCTACTAGATTTATATCCTACAATCAATCAAACTCAAAAGGGTGTCGTGAATAGATAGGTTAACTCAAATATCAAAAATACCCCTAAATAAGTAAGCTTAGGAAAGATCGAGAGATAGTTTGAAAGACAAATACAACAGCTTGTCAGACAAAACAAAGATATGTCTATGAATAAAACCATGCAAAAAACACCAACCAAAGTCAGAAAACCTATTTTACTAAAAGTGCCTAACGATACTATCAAAAGTGCCCTTCTGTGTTACCCAAAGTGCCACTCTGTGTTACTAGAAGCACTGCAGTATCGCCCGAGGGCACTATACTGTGCCTTCAAGAGTGCTTAAGGATATTGCCAAAAGCACTTTTCTGTGGCTTTTGCGTTGTTTAGTACTTTAACTTAAAAAAAAAATTTCTCAAAGAAAAAGAGGGATTAGTGGTCCCACCGGGCGTGCCAGAATGTGTATGAGAAAAATTGACTATGATAAACTAAACAAATCAAAAACCCAATAACATAAAGAGAACGAATCTAAATAAAAGCCATTACTAATAAATCAATAAAATACGAAAGCTTTTACCAAGATTTGTATTGTTCCCTTTGGATGAATGTAGATTGTTCAATAGTATTGCAAAACCATGGTTGCAACAAGCAAGTAGTGTGCTCAAAGATCAATATTAAGAGATCGTAAAAGTGCTCAATCGATGTGATGTATGCTCAAAGCACTGTTAAGTATGCCTGCGAATAAGTGATCGAAGAGGATTAATGAAGGAGATGAGGGGGGTTTATATAGGTTTCAACAAAGATCGATCAACGGTCCAGATAATTCAGAAGAATCAATGGAGGAGAACAATTGAGGAATGTGCAACGAATATGAAGAAGACAAGTGTCACACAAAAGCTGATTTATTTGAGTTAAACACTTTCTTTTCTAAAGATAAGATATGATTTTCATAAATTAGAAAGTTTTTTTCTAATTTAAGAGAAATTGATAAAAACAAGGTTGAGTGAATAGATAACTCAACTTAAGCTTTTCTTTTGCATGATTTGAGGGAAATTAAATAATAAATTATTTAATTCTGTGTGCATGCAGAAGAAGACTTATTTTTAGAAGATTTGAAAGATATTTGTAGATAAAAAAGCAAATTAAATAAATAAATTTATTTAATTGTTGTGCATGATTTGGAAGAATAAATAAAATATTTGATTTATTTTATTTTTGGATATTGAGAGAATTTAAATAAATTTGATTTGATTTATTTAAATTTGGAAGAATGAATTTGATTTAATTAAATAATTGGGAATTATTTAATTGTTTGGATAAGAGAGAATTTATGATGAATTAATTAAATAATGGGATTCATTTAATTAATGTGGATTTAAATTTTGAAAAGAGGATAACGATCTAATTAAATAATTAAAATTATTTAATTGTGGAAGAATAATAGAGGAATTTGATTTAATTAATTAAATAAAGAGAATTTATTTAATTAATGTCGCAATTATGAGATTTAGAAGAATTTGATGAAATGCAAGTAGTGTGACGACTTGGTCATTTTAGGGTGTCTACACTTCAAATCCTAAGGAAGATAGATGATAGCTCCATGTCTGCAACAAACACACAATAACAATCAAATATGTTCTAGAATCACAATGAATGCTATTGCTTGCTTTTCTTCAAGATCTCAAGTTAGCTCCTTTCAACCTATTTACAAATGAACTCATAAACACACTTATATATACTTTCCTTCTCATAATTGTAAATTAAAGCCAAAAGAGCCAACAAGTAGAAACCTTTTGAGACGTCCTAGGCTGACATGCATTCAAATTAGGTCCAACCTAAAAGGGGAGACATGGGTGGTATCGCCCAGGTCCATCAACCCTTTTTAGGTCTAGGATAAGATAAAACATGGGGCCCACAATCCAATTTTACTTGGGTGTTAGGCAATCTTGTGTCAAGATAAACATTTTGAATGTATAATGCCCTCAAGGGGACCTAGGAGCTAAACAAGGAGGTAAAAAGACACGTGGACAATTTTTAATCCATAACATTTAGTCCCCACTTTAATGTGTGTATGATCTTATGATCAATACACGCATTAAAGTATGTCAAAACACATCAATCACATCATAAACTAGAGCCAAAAGCACACCCTAACTTTGGAAGATGATGTATAGCCGCCAAGCTTAGGCAAACATAAGAAGACACTTGATTTAAACACACAAAACATGAAGAAGATAATAAAGAAGCATGCAATACACAGTGAAGACATGAACGCAAACACACAATACACAAAGCATTCATGAAGAGAAGACATGATTAAACAATTATACTATACTAATGGCAATGGGGGAGCTCATTACTATGTGTCACCATCAAAAGCACACAAAACACATAGCATGGGGGGAGCTCATCACTATGTGCCTCCACAAAACACACAAAACACCCAGCGAAAACACAGAAAATACACAAGCGCCATAGAGTGTGTTGTTGATGCACTATACCTCTTATACATAGAAAACACGGGTGATGGGGAGGAGCTCATCGCTATGCTCCACCATCTAAGACACGCCAAACACACCAGATAGTTGAGCTACAGTACTACAACTACCAAAGACATGCTTAAGGGTGAGTAACTCAAGACCCAACCCCACCTCCTATGAGAGGACTTTTTCAAAAGGGTGTGTAACTATTGGAATTAGGGCTGACAATTGAGAGGCAAGGGGTGAATTAGTTGTCACAAAACTTACTGTAGTTAATTCTTCTTTCACCACTAAATAACAGATCAATGATTTAACCATAAAATAAGAATCAATAACATATGAGCAGAATCACAAATAACACACTTGACACCAAGATTTTTAATGTGGAAACCCGGTTAAGGAAAAAACCACAGTGGGGGTTAACCCACAAAGATTATACTCTATTAAAAGTATTACAAATGGGAAGGCACATGCCTTCTGGCTCACTGCTCAAAAGAGGCTCACTACCTACAAGAATGATTACAAAAGGATTACAGATTATTTGAACTGATGAATAACATCTGCCAATGCAGGAAGTTAGTTCTGATTAAGCATTGAATACTGATCTTACACATTTCATCTTTACTCTATCCTGTTTACTGCTCTGCCATAATCCAGACCTTAGATCTATTCTCTTTCACACTTCTACCTTCCCTTTTTGCACTTACTCCATTTTTGCATATCAACATAAATCCAATACACTCGAATACATCGGCTATATATATCTGCCTCAAGAAATTTAATCACCTTTCTATCGACCTTATGAAGAACTTAACAAACAGTATAAGTACTCTGTCTTGTCAGCTGAATCCATACACCAATATTGATGTGTACCAGAAATAACACTTGCAGGTCACCATACATGGCAGCCACTAATATTAGATCCCATACGCAACTCACCAGAACACTTCTACTAGATCCACATAAGGATCTAACACAAGTCTGCCTATTCTTCACTAAACTATTCTATCATATTAGGACCTGATACTTAGATGCTCATAAATTTTAATCCCTTTGTCATCAGAGGCTAAAATCTTGGATTTAGATTGTCCTAACATTCCTCTACACTCCCTCATATTTGCAACACACAATGATTAACTGGAGAGATCTGCTGATCAAAATGTTGAACTCTGCCATATATCTTATTGCTGTCTATTTGGACTTGACAAATCTTGGAACTGACTTCTGGTGTGATATGATACTACACTGCAAATGTGTGAAATGAACTTAGTTGTCATCAATGACAACACATGACATGCCTTGTAGTGTCTCTTACCAACAATTTCTCCCTTTGGCATTGATGGCAACACTTAGTGAAAAATGACTAAGTGTCGGAACACTCCCCCTTACTATGTATACTTGAGCTTTTCACTGATCTCTAATGCTCCCCCTTTGTTGGATTCCTCATTTTTCACTGCCCTTCACTCCCCCTTTGACATCAATGGTAAAGGGTGGGTCTACAAACCAAAATTTTTACAAAAATTCTCCATACCAGGCCGCATATGTACAAACAATCCTTAAGTCCTATTTACATAAACATAAGTACATCACCAAAAATGTTCTTTAATTGTGCTAGATCGTTATCCCAATTCTTACTTATAGTGTTCAAAATTGAAATGTGGTCACTGAAGAGAAATGCTTGTGACTCTGTTGTACGCAGATCATTGGGATCACTTGACTGAGCTGCAACTTGAGCTTTAGTCAGAGCATTAAACATGACTTCCATTTTGGGGAAAAGTAGTCCCTGGAGCTCACTCATTCTTGTCTCTATGCCCTCCTTCACTTTTGTCAATTTATTTATTTCTTCAATCAATTTGATCAATTGACTCTCCTTACTTGCCACTGATGCTGACAACGGATCCAAAGAATTAGACACACTAGATAATTTCTACTTAGACACTTTTATTTTGTCTTCAATATCTTCTATAACTTTAGGACAGTTTAGACACAATTTATATACACTACCTCCTTCTATAAGATCATTTTTAATACTCTTTATACTAGTATCCAACACCATTTTATCTACTCCAATTAACCCTTTAAGAGCATCAAATCTTTTATCATTGAATTCTTTCTAAACTTTTACCTCTGCAAACTTCTCTAAGAACTCAAAATGAGAACTTACCAAGTTAATCAGGTTCTTTAATTGTTCAGAGAGGGATGCTGAAGAATCCTTGTGGTATGTTGGCATGATTTTCTCAAAAATCCCTAATGCCAAACCCAGTAGCTCACTGTCCTCTATGTGAGACTTCAATATCTTTTCTCTTTCCTTGGCTTGTGTGAAGGATGTTATCTTCATCATTTGGACTAGAGAGAGAGTATCCAGGTTGATTGGTCCTTGAATCAGTTCTGGTTCATCAAGCTCTATCATTTCTTTACTCAGGAAACTCTTCATTGCATCTGCAGTGTCTCTTGTCACAATTTATGGACCATCTTCCTTTCCTTGAGTTTTCTTAGTGACTGTATCAGGATTATTTTATTTGGGTGCATCAACATTTGCACCATCTTCATTTGCTTTATCTTCCTTACCCTTGACTTCTTCTTCTTCTTAGTTCTTAGCCTTTTCTATTTCATGCTCTTCAATCTTCGATGAATCATCTTCAATTTGATCATCTGCTTCTGTATTCACCTTTGTATCTTCTTTGTCTGAATGATCTGGAGGAGTTAGAATACCTCTTGCATCAGCAGTTTCATCTATCATTTTTACTTCTTCCTTACTTATAGCTTCCTCTTGCAGGATAGAGGAATCATCCATTCCATATTGTTGCTCATCCTTCTGCTGCTCTTCTTCATCTGGGATTGGTGTGTCATCAACAGGCTCATCTAACACAACAAAGAACTTGTTCTTGTCCAATGCTTTTCTCAAAATTTGTTCAGTTTCTTGAACTACTTCATCTATCTCTCCAATCATTAGTTTATCCATTCTTGTTTTACTCCTAAATTCATTTTTGACCTCTTTGAAGATTTTATCTGCTTCTCTACTAGAGATTACCAGACATAGAGTGGTCAGTACATGTTCTCTCAACTCCATACCTTTTGCCTTGGTAGCTTCATTCCTAATTTCCAATATATCCTTTAGACCTTTTGGAACTTCAGACAAAATTTCTACCAGTGCTCAATTGAATACATTCAAGTACTTGATAGTAGCTTCTTCCAAGAGTCTTTTTTCAACATTATTGTAGAGATCATAGAATTTAGTTAATGGTTTTAAGTTCCCGTCAATAGTGATTATCTTGACAATATTTTTCACAGAGGGAATTTTCTTCTCAGCATCAGCTTCTGATTTTTGTCTCTTTATTGTCTTCTTGCTTCTGGAAGGCTTCTCTTCAGATACTTTAACATCTTTAGCACCTGTGGCCTTTAGCTCCTTAAGTTCATCATCTGTATCTGTCTTCTCTTCATCCTTTTCTTCCAAACTTCCATATGGCTTTTTTGCCATTACTTTTGCTCTTTTTTGTTCCTTACCGGATGATTTGTCTTCTGGTTTTGTAGGTTTAAGGGAAACAGAGGTAGTAATAGAGCTTCTAGTAGTTCTTGAGGTGGAGGATGATTCCATCGGAGTATCTTCTTGTTCCTTATCCTATTTCTCCTTTTCAGCCTTTTCAATTCTTTCTCTATTTTGCTTCACTACTTCCTTGGTTAGGCCTATGCTTTCAGCATACATTTCAACTTGCCTCTGAACTTTTCTCTTGGTCTCTGGTTTCTTGAGCTCAACATGTAATTTTAGACTTAGCTCCTTATACGTTCCAAACCTTTGAACAGAGGTATCTTTTGATTTGCTCAAGAGATGTTGAGCATACATGTCCAAGATCTTCTCATCAATCTCATAGCCCATAGGCATAATCCATACAGTTCTGGGTTCCACAGCCTCCATTAGGCTCTAATCAGTGTCTACCATAAAGTAGATTTCATCCTTCTATTTCTCAACTATTGATTTGGGGATTCTTTCCCTGGAATGCATCATATTCTAATTTTTTTTAAAGTAACCCTAGATTGCAGTCTTTTGTGCACTTGAGTCTCCAATGCTGAGTAGATGATCTCTTATTTACCAAGCAACTGGCCTATCATTTGTCTAGTGCACACCTTGTACTCTAGGCACTTCATTAATAAAATAGAAGAATAAACATATAACTAGGGAACCATAGTTGAAGGTGTTTTTCTTATCCTTTTTTATTTTGCTTAAATTTTCAATTAGTTGGTTTTGTAACAACTCACATAGGTCATAATCTGCATTCTACTTCAACATTTGATATGCTGCATATATGGTAGTTTCAGAGATAGAATTCTCCCTACTAGAGTGGTAAATCTTGTAGCCAATCACCATAGAGGAAAACTTAACATCCGGTTCTATAATATCATTGATGGTCATTGCCCTTTTGTCAAACTTTGCACCGGTAGCATCGGTCACTATCTGGTTCTTCACGGCTTTCAGCATGGGTAACCCACTAGTTGAATTTAACCTAGTTACAATCTTGATAACATCCTTTGTAATCTTGAATGGTTTTAATAGCCATATGAACTCATCATGCATTTGGCTCAAGATATATCAAACCCACTCATTCTCATCAAATTTCAAAAATTTAATGAATTGCAAAAAATGTTTGCTTTCTAGGGCTTTGTATTCTAGTTTCAATTCATAACTATCATCCCTTAGGTAGTTGACAAACAAATCCAAGAGTTTTGGGTTTCCAAATTCTTCTATGCTACAGTGGATGTAAGCCCTAATATCCTCAACATGCAGAACTCTATATGGGACACCAGAAAATGCTCCTAAAGGTTCGATTTTGACTGACTTGTATGGATGCTTCTTAAATTTTGGCCAGGGTCTTTCAATAATATCAACAATAAGAGGAGTAGCCATTGTAAAAGATACAAATTCAAAGCTTTACAGATAAATACCTTTTTCTTCCATGGAGTTAGGGTTAGTGAAAAAATTTGTTGATCGCACTTTAAATCCTTGAAATCTTAGCTTAGATGCTCTTCTTCTTGCTATCTTCAAATGCAAAGTGATTCAAATGAAGAGTGAATGACCTTTTTATACTCTGCAAAACCTAATTTGCCTTTGTAATAAATGCTCTACCCTAACATATCCGGTAATACTATTTCTACATATAGTCGATCCTCATTTTCTTCGCAAGTCGTCATATCTACTTCTTTTCTTCTAGAAATCCTTTCAAATACAATATAGTAACCCAAATTATCTTTCCACATCATGCTAGATTCATGCACCTACTTACTAGCTAGGGGAATTTGATTTTCAATGCAGCTCCCCCTGAGCCAGAGCTCTTGACTCAATTCACGAAGGAATTATCAGCACTGGATTCTGGTGTGAACCTATTGTCAACATTTATTTTACCTTTCTTCACCCATGGCTTGTTCATTTCATTCTGTACTTCACTCACATCAACTTTACCTTTGTCTTTGTCTTGTCTTGGCTCATCTAGTTTTTTTTACCAGACCTCTTCTTTCATTATTCCTGTTTTTGCAGAATCTTGCAATATGACCAGATCGATTACAATTGAAGCACACAACATTTATTTGCCCATTTGATTGAATTCCCCTTGATTTGCACCGATTAGCCATATGTCCAAATCTATTGCATGCAAAGAATTTGCCATTGAAAGAATTCTCATTTCCTCTATTGTCAGAATTTATTATCATACTTCTGCATTCATTGGATCTATGACCATACCTCTTGTTGGTGCCTGAATTAACTGACAGTTTTTGAGTAATTTTTATGCAGGCACCTTCCCAAAAAATCCAAAGTGTTTTAAGTGTTGGACCTCCTCAGTAATTTTCAACAGCAGCATCATATTTTCTTCCGAGTTGGTTAGCATCATCATGATTTTCTGTCAACTAGATTTGTCATCAGGATCATCTTGTTTCAATATCGGGTGATGTTTGGATATCATCCCGATCCTGCAGTAGAGCTACAGTGCACCCTGATATTCTGGCGGGGGGTGATAATTCAAACATCTGGTGATCTTCCAAATATCACCCTGCCCCGATATGATGATGATGTCACCCCGATCTTTCGAAGGGGTCATTTTCTAAGTTGTTCAATCCGACCTGATGTTCTTTGAGTTAAAGAGGTCATCATCATCATCATCCGGTCTACAGTGCATCATGATATTTTGTTTGGGGGGTGATATTTTGAAATATCAGGTTATCTTACTAATATCACCCCGGCGTCTATATGGTGATGACGTCATCCGGATATGAGAGTTGCACGGTATGCAGACGGGTGATGGTGACATCATCAGGATATGATGATGACGTCATCAGTATTTTTGAAGGCATCGGTGTGACTGTTGTGATTGGCAGGACGAATTTCATGTTGGCCGATGGTGTTGGTCACACCGATGAAGAGAATGTGGAGTTTGCTATCGGCGAGACCATAGGCATCGGCAAAGGAGATTTGTGCTTGGCCGATGGTCTATCTCTGGCCGATGGATGGGAGTGTAGTATGGCGATTGGCGAGACAACTGAGGTCGGCGAGAGTTTTTTGGGGTGAGCCGATGGTAGAAGTTTGGCCGATGGGCTTTTGGAGAGAAAGGCATGTGTCGAGCGTGGCAAAAGCGCTCGACGCTTATTATGCATGTGGCCATGTTTTTGAACTACTGAAGGAGTCTCCGCACTGTGCATGTGGGATTAATGTTCCTACATAACTTGAACCTTCAGTAAAACACGTTTTGGCGGGAAATTCCTTTTGAGTGCTGCGACGGTTTCCAAGTGAAATGCGGGTGGTTGAGCCATCAATGGGCGATGGTACAAATGGTGAAGCTGCCCGATTATGAATGAAGACCCCAGTTGGCAGCACAAGGCTTGAGGCCTCCCTTGTCTGCTGCAGCAATAACTTCTAAGCACCATTCCTTCTGAGATCTATATTTGGCGGGATTTTTGGTCAACCATGTAATCAATGCTAGAGGTACACTTTCTGGCTGATATAGGCAGACTATGTTACCATTGTTTTGGTTGTTGAAGGCCTGAGGCATTTTGGTGTAAATAATGAAGAACAGGGCATGATCTTGGCTGTTTTATCCCATTTTGGAGTTTATGAGTTGCAACATGAATGTATTTTACACATATTTTCAGTTTCAGTGTTAATGTTATATGAAAAATGCTTATTGCATGTGTCTATCTGCTTGTCTCCATTTGCTGCATGTTATTCTCCTTCTTTTGAATCTGGTTGCATGTCAGCAGGGATATCTGTAAGTAGAGGCAGTTAGATACCCATTCTTGGGTGATGTTTGTAAGGCAAGCATCAGTCCAACCCCCTGAAACTTGAGTGAAAGTTGCAAACCATCTATTGTATACGTCTAGTTGACTCCTTGCCCAATGGATAGGCACCAGTCTGCGCTTGGATCAGTAGTTATGAGCCAAAACCCCTCGTCTTGCATCCAGGACATTATGTCCACCCATTTCATATCTTCCACCTGTTAGTTGTAGGATTAGGAGTAGGAAACCCCTGCATGCTCTCATACTTAACCAGACATTATGTCCAAGAATGTTGCCAACCTTGTGATTTGTCACACAAATCTTGGTCCATACATGAGAGTATTCTGCCTGTTGCTGTCAAGTTAGATATTTCTATCTTTGAGCTAGTCAAGGTTACATCTTGAGTTATAGGGATACCCCCCTTGGTGCGGCAGAACCAGAAGTGAAGGGGAGGAAGCTCATGCAACCTCCTGTATTAGTTGGCTGAATCTGCATGTGCATAGGAACTGGCAAACCCTGATGCTAATTCAGAAGAAACACCAACACCTCTTACAGTTGAAACATTGACCAGAGAAGGATGGACCACTTTGATTTACTCTGCTTCTGTACTGAGTAGCTTTATGATCAAATTTACTACAATTGAAACAATTTCCATTAAAAGATAGATACCTTTGAACATTAGGTTGTCTTACCGAAGGTCTTCTAGGTCTGTTTCTCCTATTCCTTGATTGAAAATTTCTTTGTCTGGATCCGGAGCTTTCACCTTTCTCATACCCAAGACCATGCTTATCATCAACCTTCTTCTGAGTCTTAGGCATTGCTTCAAGTTTAGCTAAGCTTATCTTGAATTTCTCCTTGTATTCATTTGCAATTTCTAGGTCATGTCTGAGAATGACAATTTGCCTTTCAAGTTCTCTCTCATTGTCTCCACTTTCTTGTAGATCAGACTCTAGATGGCCAGCTATTCTATCCAATCTACAGTATTCTTCAGTTCTTTCTTTTATAGTTTGATTCAGGTCTTCTTCAGTCTTCTTCCTTTGCTCAATTTCTTAGGTTAGCCTCATTATCCCAAATTCCAACTCATGTTTTAGAACAGAAACTTCTTTTGTCAGCTTCTCACATTCCTTTGTCTTCTCTTCCAAAGCCTTATTCATGCCATTTTCTTCAGTAAGATTAACTAGCTGATGAAGTAGTTCCTTCTATTTTTCTATTGATTTCTTTAATTTATCTTTTAGCAAGTCAATGCAATCATCAACATCCTTAAGGTTTGCTTTCAGGTCATCTATTTCTGCTTTGGACTGGTCAAGATCTTCTAATGCTAATTGAAGTTGTTCTCTGGGTGAACCCATTGAAACTCCTTCCCAGATCTTCCTCAAGCTGTTAGACTTCTTTCAAGGAACTTGGCTCTAATACCAATTGTTGGAATTAGAGCTGACAACTGAGAGGGGGGGTGAATCAGTTGTCACAAAACTTGTTGTAGTTAAAGTCTTCTTTCACCACTAAATAACATATCAATGATTTAACCATAAAATAAGAATTAATAACTTATGAGCAGAATCACAAATAACACACTTGACACCAAGATTTTTAATGTGGAAACCTGGTTAAGGGAAAAACCACGGTGGTAGTTAACCCACAAAGATTATACTCTATTAAAAGTATTACAAATGGGAAGGCACATGTCTTCAGGCTCACGACCCAGAGCTCACTACTCAAAAGAGGCTCACTGCCTACAAGAATGATTAAAAAAGGATTACAGATTGTTTGAACTGATGAATAGCATCTACCAATGTAGGAATTTAGTTCCGATTAAGCACTGAATACTGATCTTACACATTTAATCTTTACTCTATCATGTTTACGGCTCTGCCATAATCTAGACCTTAGATCTCTTCTCTTTCACACTTCTATCTGTCTTTTTTGCACTAACTCCATTTTCACATGTCAACATACATCCAATACACTTGAATCCATCACCTATATATATCTACCTCAAGAAATTTAATCACCTTTCTATTAGCCTTATGAAGAACTTAACAAACAATATAAGTATTCTATCTTGTCAGTTGAATCCATACACCAATATTGATGTGTACCAGAAATAACACTTGTAGGTCACCATACATGTCAGTCACTAACATTATATCCCATACGCAACTCACTAGAACACTTCTACTAGATCCGCATGAGGATCTAATACAAGTCTACATGTTCTTCACTGAACTATTCTGTCATATTAGGACCTGGTACTCAGATGCTCACAACTTTTAATCCGTTTGTCACCGGAGGATGAAATCTTGGATTTAGATTGTCCTGACATTCCTCTACACTCCCTCAGATTTGCAACACACAATGATTAATTAGAGAGATCTGCTGATCAAAATGTTGAACTCTGCCATATACCCTGTTGCTATCTATCCAGGGTTGACAAATATTGGAACTGACTTCTGGTATGATCTGATACTACACTACAGATATGTGGAATGGACTTAGTTGCCATCAATGACAACACAAGACATGCCTTGCAGTGTCTCTTGCCAACAGTAACTACTCAAGGGAAGACACAACCCTGCCTTTTGTTGGAGGGCTTTCAAAAGAATACAACCCCACTTGCATCACGAAGATGCCTTACTGTGAAAAGGAAGCATTCACACAAAGTATACAACCCCACTTGCCTCGTAAAGATGCCTTACGGTGAAAAGGAAGTATACGCAAACACACAAAAAAAGTATATAACCCCACCTACATCGTGGAGATGCCTTACAGTGAAAAGGAAGTATATGCAACAGAATTTATCGCAATGTCTAAGATTTCCAAGCATTTACCGTAATATATGCCCCCACCTTAAAGTGATTGCTCTTGCTTGCTAGTAGCAATCACCTTTAAGGTAAGGTTGAAAACATGTGAGGGAACAAGAGCTTTGATAAAGCCCATGCCACAAAGTGACATGTTCTTACAATCAATGAATTGTTCCCAAAAATCATGATAGAAACACCTCAATATCATTTGCTAACAACCAATGATCAATAATATGAATGTATTGAAGATAATCAAAACAATCTATTATCGGAATCAAATCATTTCATGAAATTGATACAGAAATAAGGTACCATGCCAATCAAATGAACCAAGGCTATACTTACAAGTTTTTAACTAAGTATAGCCATGAGGTTGTACTTTAGGTATCTCAAAACCAAGTGTAGCTACAAGATGAGACAAAACCAATTCAAAGAGCATACAAGAAGATTTAGAGTATTGCAAAGGTTTGTTATAACTATTTCACAATACGATACACAATCACATCACAACACAAAGTGAATCTACTAGTCAAACGTTAGTAACAAATTACCTCTGTCTTCATATATGGACTGGGTCCATTTTTATTTTCTTGTTTGGGGACACATGATCCTTATTAGAAGTGTATATTTTCTATCATCATCCATTAACTAGTAGAGCCACAAGTACAACGGAAGAATGAAATCATGAAAAATGGGAGAGGAGACAAAAGTGACTTAGGGTCACAACGTGGGAAGATGCCCCAAGACAACTTCCACAATGTAAGGCCCCCAAGGCACCACACACAACAATTGCAATAAGAGAAGAGTAGAAGAATAGAGAAACAAATAGAGAGAATGTCACAATGGAGGTGGTCCCCTTGTATCCTTGACCTGACAAGAGTATCAAGGGTCATCCAAGAAGACCCAAACAAACTTTTAACACTACACAGGGGAACTTAACACATCAACATATATACCTAGGAGGAGACCACCCTTGAGAGCAACTAGAATAGCTGCTACATCGAGTGTGGCTAAATGATAGAGAAATACATACTTGTAGTCACACTGTGCTTGATTCACAAGATTTTATATGTTTGAATTTGGTTGATGCTTCATTTGTTAAAAAAGTCTATCATCTCAGGATATATCAAATTGAGTGTTAGACTTGTTGATATTGTGTTAACATTAAGAGTAGGATGATGGTAAGATTTGTGGGCTTCAAAGGATGGTATCCAATACTAGTCGAAGAGCTATGTGTAAGAGCTTCTAAGGGTATTTTTATTCCTTTTTTTATGCCACAACTATTACCTACATAGTTACAATTGTTTTAAAGGATTTAAAATCCACAATTATAGAGACTCCATGTCTTTAGAAGAAGGATAGGCTTCATAAGTCTCATATTTTGTAGTGTAAGTAAGTGTATTGTCTTTGTTTGCTACTAAAGAAACTTTAGGTTCCTTACGTATTTCCAAAGATTGTTGGGATGAGATTGAGGTAACTTTTGATGTTTCAATATTAGCGTTAGTAAGTTTATATTCCCCCCATAAAGGAAGGAGTAAAATCTAATGAACCCCAATCATATCCAAGAAGTGTAGTTCATGGTGATTTGGAATCTTGAACAACATTATCTATGACAAGAGGTATTGATGAATCAGCTTTTAAGTTATTGAGAAGCTTGTGATTGATAGTTTGTTTTTGTGCCTCAACTTGTAAGAAACTTTCTGGATTCAGGTCAACTTTAATGGTTTGAAGTTTATTTACATAATTATACTTTATTGATCGATGAAGGGTAGACATAACTACCCCCATGGCATGAATCCACGGTCTACCAAGAATGATTTTATATGAAAGTGCATTGGGTATGACATGGATAAGAGTAGATAATGTCACAAGTCCAACTTTATGGGTAAAGTTATGGTGCCTAGTGATTGTCTACCAACATTATCAAACCCATGAATATTAAGTTTATCTAGTTTGATTAAAGATGTGTCAACCTTGATTTTGTGTAGCACATCAATGCTACAAACATTAGGAGTCGATCCATTGTCAATCAAAGTTTGCTTTATCAACTTGTTATTTATTATGATAGAGATTACAAGAGGATCATATTGGTTTTGAACTTTAATTAATGGTAATTCATGTTGTTGAAATAAAATATCCATTTTTGTTGTGTGCATACAATCTAACAAAGCTGCTACATCATTTAGCTTAATAGCGGGTGGTACAATCACCTTTTGTAAAGCTTCTTGGAGAATTATATGATATGTAGGAGATGTTTGTATGAGTTCTTAGAGAGAGATCTTAGCATGAGTAGCGCAAAGCTACTCGACAAGATCATAATCTTGACCAACATTATGAGTAAGACAAGGTGGTTGAGGAAGCATAGGTTGAGAAATTGGCAAAGAAATAGGCACATGTAGTTCTTGCTTACTTTGCTTGTTGTTACAAGTGTTATATGTGTGATAACTCATGTGATACTGTGACACATATTGAACACATTGATTTCCTTAACTTTTTTTGCATAATTAAGAATGTAACCCGAGGGTCAAGGTGGCATTGGAGCACCTTGAACCGTAATCACTGGTTTGAAGCAAGGATGCACAATGATTTTATAAAAATTAGTACACTTATCCACTATCCTCTTAGTGACTTGAATAAGTCTATTAATGATGATTGAATTAACATTGTGTTAGGTCTCAAAAACGCAGGTCCTAAACCCTAAGAGGTTGCCAAGCTCTCTTAACATTTTTGGCTAACTGACACAGGGTATATATGGCTAAACCCCCTTCACTTTAGGCTTTACCAAACCTAGGTGGGTGTACCTTGATAGATAGTGCAGACTTTTTTGACCTTCATGGTGGCAAATGGGTATGAAGTAGATGTAAGAGTATAAACTTTTTCTAATGTTAATGTTTGCAGTTTTAAAAATGGGAATGAGATTTTATATGAGTTTTAGAAATGACTGTGATCAGTGATTTATCTATTGGGCAAAAGGAGTCAAGAGTTAATGGAAGATGGACTTATATGTTTGCTTTAATTTGAATTATTGGGCACTTATGTAAATCTATACTTTGTATAGATGTGCAAGGATGTTGAGTTGAAAGGTTCTTCCTATGAAATCCCAATGATATTTCCTAAATTGCTGTGACCAGAGGAAAGGATTTTAATTCTAGTGGGAAGGAAACCAACTAAGAGGACTTGTTCAAAGGATTTTAACTCTGGGAAGAGACCAATAAACATAGACCACTTGAGCAGGACTTAAATCAACTTCTCACTGACACTAATCAAACAGATCACACAGGGACAACAAATGTGCACTGCTAAATTAAATATTCCCTTGATATATTAACTTAAACAATTTAAGAAACCAATTTGGAGATAACCATGCAGCCCATAATCATGAAATTTAATAGAACAATTGAACACCAAATAAACTTCCACTCCTGTGCATTAATTTATAAGCTCATAGCACATAGAAATACAGAATAACATAAATTGTCTAGGATTTACTTTCATATATAAAATAAGAGTCTTGTAATTGATTCAATGATTTGAAGAGGCCTTGGTATCCCTTATTTATGGGATGAGAAACAAGCTTCAGGCCCAAAAGATATGTCTTTTCATAAGTATATTCCTAACTAATGCAATAATTAAGAAAATAAGAAAGTAGTTTGTAGATACACAAGGTGATCAATGTTGTGCTCGATTATTCATTGGTGGTAGACTCGTGACCCATAGGTCTGGCAAAGTCATCCTCTTCATGATCAATTTTGACACATCCATGGTACTTGCTCAAAAATTTCTCTCTGCACCCATGTATTTTTACTATGCCCTGGATATAAGCATGTTCACCCTAGCAAGGTGATCAAAATATTCTTGGTTGACACAAGTATTTGAGGTAATTAGATCACTCATAGTGAATTCTAGGGCAACCAGCTTTTCAAGGCACTGGTAGGTATTGTCTATCACTTTTTCTTCATCATTTACCTTATCTAGGAGCAGTGGCAGCATCTGGCTCATTTCCCTTACCCAATCATCCTTATCTCGTAGATCATTTCCAAAGAAGAAGTTTGGAAATGTTAGCTCATGGTGTTCATCAAAATCATTTAAGTCATATGTCAATATTGTGTTATACTTCTCATGTTCAACAATCAAACTGTTATATTCTTTGAGTACTTGACCTTCAACATCTGACTTAGTACTCAATTCTTCTTTCTTTTCCAACATCCTTAAATGAATCCTTTTGTGCTTTTGCTGTGCAAGATATCTTCTTTTATGCATGTTCCAAGTTTGATCACTAAACTTCATTATATTATCAAACCTTCTTTGGATTAATGTTGAGGCCATGTGGTATTTGACTGATTTTACTTCAACCTCAAGCTACTCACTTTTCTTCTAAAACTTTTCTGCCTTGTACTTCCAGTAATTTGAATAAGCTTTTGCTTCCATGATCTTTTGATCCTTCTTGAGGTAAGGTGAATAAGAGCTTGGTGCAGGTAGTTTATCTTTATAAGTAGCTACTTCCTATCTTAATTTTTTATTTTCAGCCATATAAGTATTATTTTTCCTCATCAACTATTCAATATGTGCTTTAGTAAATCTTGCAACATTGATATTTAGGTCAGCAGTCTCAATAGGATCTGTGTCCTCAACTTGCTGAATCATTGTTACCTTTTGAGTCGCCCTTGTTTATTTATGTATCGGTAATATTTCTTGATCGAAAGCCGGTTTATCGTGCTATATTCCCGGTCATCCTTTTTTTTTCGTAAATCGGCTCCCGATCCTTCAATTTTTACCCGTGCGTCACCTTTGTAAACAAAGTTACTTAAGGTTTGAACCTTTGAACCCTAACCATTCTCAAAGTCTAAAGTTCAATGGTTCAATGTGTCTGAAGTGTCATATAAAGCAAGTTGTTTTGTGTTTGCCTCAAGCGTCTTGGAACTTTCGGGTTGAACTTGAACTTCCCGCTTGAACTCTGTCGCGGGGTTCAAAGGTTTAAGGTTCAATATTCATAGCCTTTTCATCCATCAGGTCGCGCAGTTACCTCATGTCATGTGTCGTTGAACCTGAACTTCCCGCTTGAACTCTTCCGCGGGGTTCAATGGTTCAAGGTTCAAGGTTCAATAGTTCAAAGTTCAAAGAGTTCACTATTTCATAATTCGCGACCTTATACTAGAAGCCGCGTAACTTTCTGTTGGTCTATATAACCCATGTGTCGTTGAACCTTCATATTGAACCATCGCGTTGAACCATGTTTCAAAGGTTCAATGGTGCGGAGATTTGATAAGTTTGGTCCCATCTGCTCCCGCGGTTTTCCAAGCCAAATTTAGCGGGAAAGTTGGAGGAGATTTTGTCAGAAACTCATCATAAAAGCGAGAGCTCTAATTTAACGGAGGCTACGGATAATTATTGTACCTCATGATGGCGCGACAACATTACTTACTATTAATGAAAAAATCAGAGTTCACGTCCCTTCAAATATTTTTGGCACGTATTGATCCGAGCGATAAACATTCATTCTGGTAAGTGCCATTGTTAGCCAAAAACAACCCAATTTTAGCAAGTGATCACATTGTGCGACGCGGAGGAGAATAGCGCTGGAAGTGTAAGGCTCTCATTTTTCAAGTTTTCGCAGTGCTTTCAAATTTCCTGAAGGTGAGTTCTGTTTCCCCCTGTACTATTCCGAGTTCTTATACTGGAAAGAAGAACCCCTAGAATTTCTGTTATTTTCGAGATTCGAATTGCTATATCATAGTCTTCCCAATATGTCTTTGAAGTCTACATGTTTGGGGGATGAACACGGCCCCAGTCTTATTTATTCCCACCCAGAGTTTGGAGACACCGCATTAGTTCAATATGACTTGGAGGAATTCATAGAAAGAACAAAAAACCCTGTCCAAACCCCCACAATGAAGAAGATTGTAGACAGTGGTTTAGTGGAAGCTGCAGCCTTTCCTCAGGCCATTCTATGCCCTGAATTGGTTCAAGAATGTATAAACAGATATGACCCCCAGAACAGATGTGTCAAAAATGCCAACGGGGATGTGCTGTTTTGTGTCAACAGACAAACCCTTATGTCTGTGATGAAGATACCGCATAAGGGGGCATATTCCAACCTCGACATTACCTCCTCCAATGGATATTTCTCAGAAAAGAAACCAACTTACAAGAGTGTGATAGCACGGAATTGGCTGCTAAAATTTTAGAAAGGTGGTTCAAGGCTGCCCAGACCCCTCACTAGAGATCATTTAATACAGGAGGTAAGGGATATTGTGGTGTTATTGAACAGATTGAGAGGCAATCAACATGCCTATTACTGGGAAGACTGGATGTATTTTTTTATACAAGTTGTCCTCCAGGGTGAACAATACTTGGATTGGGCCGAGATAATAGCTGACTGTCTGCATCAGAGCTTAAATAATCGTCTGGGCAACAGGGATTTCTTTATGTCTTCTTATCTATTTTACTGTTTAGCCTCCACAAGAGATTGGTTTGACCTGCCTCATGAGCCTTTAGATGAAAGCAGCAAAGTTTATCAATATTACTCACAGTTGCAAAGAAAAAATTGTTATGAAAATTACAAGAGGATCAATGATGTCTTCACTGGGAAGATGACCTATGAATTGACAGGCAACCCAGGTAAGAGAATGACCAGTGAAGCAATGCAGCTAATCAGTATCTACGGTAGCTTTTTCATCCAATTCTCTGAGTTCACCTATATCAGAGTTGGGGGATTCGATGGTGAACCAATGAAGTTGCCCAGATATGTATTTGATCGTTTTGTACTAATAGAGGTATGTCGGCAATTGGCACATGTTGATAAAAAATTTCCATCAAAAAGGGGTTGTGGTATTTCTTTTCCTGTTGAACTTGGGCATTATTCATGCCTGTCAACTTCTGATGCTTTAAATCTGGGGGTGAACCTCAAGAGGTTCAATTTTCAATTCTTCACTGCTAGAGCCAAATTCGACAGTAAAAATTTTGTTAAAGACAACTTAAATTCTGGAACAGGGCACTCGCACCTTCCTAAGTTGGAGGATTATTGGATGGATTGTCCAGATGAATTTGAAGTTAGGAGAAGGTTATGGTGCAGGTTTTCTTTAAGACAAATAATTACCTTCAATTTAAACATGGACATTTCTGGAATTCTTGTCGATAATGAAGAAGTAGTTGATCCACAGTTTGAGAAGGTGGAGCACTTACCCATTCCAGAGGTGGACTGGAGCAAGAGGGAGGAGGACAGGATTGAAATTAAGACCCTCCCGGTGATAAGGAGGACTGAAAAATGGTTGAGAGAAAAGAAACAACAGGGGTCTCAAGATAAAAATGTTCAACAATTATCTTCAGTGGTTCCATCACCACTTCCCCTGGATCCTTCTAATCAACCTCTTGCTATCTGTGGTGCAGGTGCTTCTGAGTCATCACCTGAGAAGAACCCTGTCACCAAGAAATCCAGAAGGGTCCTCACAGATATTCTGCCTTCTCGTGTCACCAGGCTGAGAACCAAAGGTAAAAGGAAGAAGCCAGTTTCTGAAACAATAATTGTCGACTTAAATTCAGAAGAAGAAGCAGAGGACCCCATGGGGGACAAAGAAGCAAGCCCAACCGGAACAGAAGCAGTTGATACTGGTTCACAGTCAGAGGATGTTTTGGGTACTCCGGAGATGTTGATGATTTTAGATAAACCTTCTGATGGAGAAAAACTCAGGGAGACAACCCCGGCACCAAAGTGGCTAGAGAGCTCTATATCTGATAAAAAGAAGGTGGTTCCTTTCGTTCTCCCTCTGGAAGATATGGTAAGTAAATGTCTGGGGAAAACCCCCAAGTCCAAAAGACTTAAAACAGTGTCCAGAATTGATATTGACCCAAGCACTGGTAACTGGAGCGCAGAAATAGCCAAGCCAGTGACCGAGGGAGAGGTTCAAGATCCTACAGTGCATGATTTCACTGTGGAAAAGATAGACCTCGGTACTGCCTCCAGAGCTGCAGATGTACATCATCTCGAAGCTTCAACTAAAAGAATGGTCAATAGAACGATGAAAGATGAAAGGGACAAAAGGGAATTAAAACAAGCTCTGCGTGCAATGGCAGAATATATTGAAGCCATCAACAATCCTAACCCACAGCCAATCTCACAAGTTCCCTTGTCTTTCGACCCAAAGTCACCCGTCAACCAGAAAATGTTAGATCAAGTTCATAGGAACAAAATGGTCTCAAAAACATTTGATGGCTGGTTAGACAGCATTGAGCAAAGGGGAACTGAGTATATTCATGAACTCAAAGGCATATATGACCTAACTGCTACTACCATTGAAGATCTTAAAGCACAGGTTGCTGTCTGGGCTAAGGACGAAGGCAAGTGGACCAGTGTGACGAACCAAATAGAGGAAGTTCGGAAATATGGGCTGGAAAAGTTTTTGGCAGAAATGAAACTGACTGGTGTGGATGAGGATTTATTGTATGTGAACAAAAAGAATATCGAATGGAGGAACTCCATATCCCGACAAGCACGCTTTGAAGTCTCAAAGCTAATTAAGGAGATAACAGACTTCACTCAGTCATTGCAACGTGATTTACAATGTATTGACGTAAAATACATGAAGGATGATGGAAAGCCTGAAGAAGATGTTGAAGCAGTAGCCCAATCCTTTAGGGATAAGATCTGTTTTGTTAAAGAGAATGATAATATTCTGATTGAGGATCTCTCCAGAGTTTCTAAAGTCGAATCCCTGCTCTACCTCTGTATCGACGCACTCCCTGAACATAAGGAAAAATTCGGGAAAATGCGAAGAGAAAAGGAGGTCTGGAAATTGAGGATGAAGCATATAGGCATACCAAACTTTCCTAAGATTCAGGAGTTCGTGGCTGCCTTTCAGGAGTGGAGAACCCAGCATGCTTCCCAGGCTCTCGACAGCAAATCAGGGGATGCTGATTCATCGCCCCAGTCATAACCGCATCAGCTCTTTCTTTTTTCAAGTCTTTTAATTTATGTTATTTCTGGCAACTTTAATCTTTTACGATCAGTTGTTAAAACTAAATCCCATATGGGTCAGAGTGATGTTAACTCTGGGTTTAATTTGCTCGAGGATGGTTAAGACTTTGATATATATTTGTTTTTCAGAATTTTTAGAGAGAGAGAGAAGTGAGAAAAAAAAAAAAGAAAGAAAGGGGAATTCCAGAAAAACTGTGTTTACCTTTTTTTACATATATGATGATTGTTTGAAAAATTTTCATCTGTGAATGAAAAGAGGAACGATTGCTGCTTATTTGGATCTGTGCGTCTAAATGTGTGAAATTTGATTTTCTGTGAGAAATCTTCTTTTACCCGGTAATTGCTCTTGTTTGAACAACCCATTGTGTGAGTTATTTTTCCTTACGAGTTCAGCAAATTTATATAAATATATTCATGTATTCGAAGGTTTTAAAGTAGAATCTGTGCATTCTATCCTGCTACTGTATGAATTAATCGCATTCATGACATGGCTATGTATGGATGTTAGTCAGCCTTAGGCGTTTTCTGGTTAAAAATGCGATTTAATTAGCCGAATAAGCTTAAATTCATTGAAAATCATAAAGGGAGCTGTACCTTAATTCAGAGGGGAACTAATTCAAAAAGTTCACCCATTTGTTGTTTAACTCATTTGTTCTTGAAAGAAGGGTATAGGGTCAGAGCAAGCAATTTTCAGAATAAGAGCAAATCTGTTAACCAACAGTTTTTGGCGACTCTACTGGGGAAAAATTAGACAAAATCATTAATTATTAATCGCCTGAATATGAAGCAACAATGGTGCTTCCACATGAAAACATAATTCCTGTTCTGCAACCCAATCTTGGATTTCAGGACGAACAGGAAGATATCATTGGTCAGTTGAATACTCTTGCTTGGCGTACTCGTCGAAATAGTGAAGATTACAGAAGAGCGAGTAGAGTGTTGGAACAAGAAGAAGAGTTGGCCGATAACCTGAGATTACTGTTACTCAGGCAAAGAAGAAGGCAGGCAAGAAACGCTGCAAGAAACCAAGCCCTTGAGATACAAAGAAATCAAGAACAACAAAGAAATCAATAACTGCCTACCTATTTCCAATATTATTTTAAGCTGGATTCTAGGCCCTACACCAGGTCTTCGAGAAGAGAGGGAGTTGAAGACCCTACCTTTCAAATATTGCAAAACCTTAATTTTCCTTATATCCCTACCCGTGCAAGAAAAGCAAGAAGTAGACCCCCTAGTCCTTCTAGGCCTGCTACTTCCCCTCTCTGCCAAGCTTTAACCCTTTCAGGCACTGCTATCCCCTTAGCTATAAATTTTCTACCCATGGCTCAACCTTGGGGAGCTGCCATAGGGCCTCTGAACCTAGGGGCCAACCTTAATCCATTACCTAAAAATGCAAGAGAGAATTTGCCCAGGTTCAATGGAGACGGTAAAACTTCACCAGAAGAACATTTATGTGCCTTTGCAGCAGCATGCAGTGTACTGGGTGTTCAACACCAGGACGTTGCCATAAGACTCTTTGTACAGACTTTGACCGACACTGCTGCACAATGGTTCTACCACCTGACTGATGCCTCAATTACCAATTGGAATGAAATGAAAATTGCCTTTGAAAATAGGTTCAAGAGTGCAGAGGACGAACATTACCTCCTTGCACAGCTGACTCAACTTAAAAAGGAGATTCATGAACCTATGAGGGAGTTCGTGGCCAAATTTAATAGAATTGTGAATAAAATCACTGCTACAAAAAGACCGTCTGGCGAAAATCAGAAATGTTTCTTTATTAATGCTATGCCTCCCGATATTAGCTTCCATCTCAGGAGAGGTGCAATTGCCGATTTGACAGCTGCACAAAACCTAGCAGTTGGATTGGAGGATGATCTCATCATGGCCGGCAAATGGAAGAGGGAGGTTCAGGTGCCAAATGCCCAATCCTCATCTTCTACGGACCCTATAGTGCAGAGGTTGGTTAATGATATGATTGCCTTAAAGAGGCAATTACCTAAGGCTGGCGCCCCTTTCCAGCAACCGTACCAAGATATGAGCAGAAGAAATTTGAATCAGCAAGCAAATACTGGTAGAACTTTACCCTTAACGGCAGCACAACCAAGACTGGCTATTGAACCTGCTCCTGGAAGAGGAAACATGTGCATTTTTCACTTGACTACTGACCATGATGGGAATTCTTGCCCAGAAATGCTCAGGTACACTCAGATGACTGCTACTCAAGATATGCTAGGGGAAGCCACAGAAGATGAAAGGAACTACGAGGAACCTGGCGGCTCTGAGATACACTTCCTTGAATATGAGTCTGATTCAGAAAGGGGAGGTGAAATATTGGTAACCCTTGAAGACCCTTCATGCGCGGTGCTAACTAGAGGTCAGAGGAATATGAAATCTTCTAATACTCAAGAAATACCTGGCAAAGGTAAAGAGCCCTTAACTAGAACTCATGATGCTAATTTGAAAGCTCAAGAAAATAAATTGCTACATAGAAATGAGCTAGATGCTTCCTTTGATATTGTAGACTTTTGTAAATCTGCAAAAATTCAAATTTCTCCTATTGAATATCTCAAGTTGAAACCTACTGAACTTGACAAATTAGTTAAACATGTTAAAGGTGGTCCTGCACAAACCGAATTTGCGAATCAATTGGAAGTCGATGCTGAATCCCCTATTGCTAGATTATTTACTTCCTCATCTGAGTCACCTTTGTCTGCCCCTAATACAACTCCCAATACATCCAACAATATTCCCTATAATGATTTGAAACCTAATCCTTTTTATGTGTCCCTGTATATCAATGGTCATAAACTTAGCAACTGCATTATAGATTCAGGAGCCTCTGATAATATTATGCCCTCCTCTGTAGCTAAAGCCCTAGGGTTATCACTTACGAAAACATTTGGAAGATGTTATTCTATGGACGGAAAACAGGTTTCCTTACTTGGGCAAATTAAAGATGCACGAGTCGCACTTGCAGCTTACCCTGATAAGAGGGTGAAATTGACTATTCTGGTAGCAGATATCCCTGCCAGTTATGGAATGCTTTTGAGCAGGACATTTTGCAAGGATCTAGGTGGACAAATCAAGCTGGATTGGTCAGAGGCCACAATCCTAGTAGGAAAGCAGAGAGTGAAGTTGGAACCTGAGCCCAAGTGCAAGTTCACTGTCTATCCCTCTGATGATCCCAAGGCACAGATTTTGTTTGAGGAATGTGAATTCGGTAATTATTTCTTCTCTTCTGAACAAAGTTTCGAGGCAGAACCCAAGGAAGGATTAGTGCAAAGACCTGTACATTCTGATGATCTATGGGTTATGGAATTTGATGGCAGCTGTGCTACCGCTGGTTCAGGGGCTGGAGTCGTGTTAATCTCACCTGAAGGCGAATTGTTCTCTTATTCTTTTAAGTTAGAGTTCAAAAACACCAACAATACTGCAGAATATGAAGCCTTACTGCTCGGATTGTTTGAAGCCAAAGAGAAAGGTGTGAAGGTACTTAAGGTAAAGGGTGATGCTGAACTAATTGTGAAGCAGGTAAGGGGAATCTTTTCTGTAAAGAATGAAAGACTAAGGCACTATAGAAATAGGGTATGGGATGAAATTGAATATTTTGATGCTTTCTCTATAGAAACAATTCCCAGGGATCTGAATTCCCGAGCAGATTCTCTGGCAGTATCAGCTTCTCTCCTTTTACCACATCCAGATTTCAAGAAAGATTCTTATAGGGTAGAAATGATATATCGCCCAAATGTCCCTGACAATGCCGAGAACTGGCAGGTTTTTGAAAGTGATAATCAAATTAGAAAATTCTTAGAAAACGCTGAAATGTTCCTGGGGACCTATTTTGAAGGTTCCGAAGCAGAGTGCAAAGAATTCAGTCCTGACGCTGGGATTAATTCAAGAGATGATATGATTCAATTAAAGGGAAACAAAATCCCTAAAGGGCTGGTTTCTTTGGAACATCTATTTTCTAGAAGAGATGAATATGTTAAAGGCAAGCTTTCCTCTATTCCTGATAAAGCAGAGGATTATGAGAAAATAAATATTGGAGATAAAGCCGATCCTAAGTGGATATCCATTGGTAAATGCTGCTCTTCGGAGGAAAAAAACAAATTGATCAAATTGCTAATCAGATATAAGGATGTTTTCGCCTGGTGCTATGATGACCTCAAAAATTTTAGACATGGACAGTTTCACCACCATATCCCTCTGAAAGCAAACGCAGCTCCATTCAGATAGAAGCTGAGGAATTACAACCCAAAAGTTGCTGAAGCCATCTTTAAAGAGATAGATAAGATGTTGAAAGCCAGAATCATCTATCCAATCCATCACTCCACCTGGGTGGCAAATATTGTTCCGGTCTGGAAGAAAAATGGAGAAATAAGGATCTGTGTTGACTTCAGAAACTTAAATCAAGCCAGCCTGAAAGATAACTATCCTCTGCCTGTGATGGACCACATCTTGCAGACAGTTGCTGGGTCTGAAATGATGTCTATGCTGGATGGTTTTTCAGGTTACAATCAGATAGGTGTGGCTGCAGAGGATCAACATAAAATAGCTTTCACCACACCTCGGGGAACCTTTGCCTATAATCGAATGCCCTTTGGCTTGATCAATGCAGGAGCAACTTTTCAGCGAGCAATGGATTCGTCTTTCAGGGACCTGAAGAACAGGATCATCGTTATCTACCTTGATGATTTAACTGTCTTTTCCAAGAATAGAGAAGATCACTTGAGAGATCTGGAGTCTGTCTTGCAAAGGTGTCGGAGCCACGGCATCTCACTCAACCCCAAGAAGTCAGTTTTCTGTGTGACTGAGGGAAAATTGTTAGGACACCTAGTTTCAAAAGATGGAATCAAGATCGACCCAGAGAGAGTCAGGGCAATTCAACAGCTTAGTCTCCCCTCAAACAAGACTGGAGTCAAGTCCTTCTTCGGTCAAATCAATTTCCTCAGAAGGTTGATCCCTGACTTTGCTGAGATTACAAAATACATTGTCGGGATGATGAGTGAGAAACAACCTTTCAAATGGAACGAAGCTGCTAGGAAGGCGTTCGAGGATATCAAGGAGGCTATTGCGAACACTCCCACTTTGGTAAATCCTAATTTTCAGAAGGATTTTATTATTTATTGTTATGCTTCGGAACACACCATGTCAGGAATTTTGTTGCAGAAAAATGAATTAGATCAAGAGGCTCCCATAGCCTTTATGAGTGTTCCCCTAAAAAAGCATGAGCTAAAATATTCTCTAGCCGAAAAACAAGCCTTCGCTGTGGTCAAAGCTGTCAAGCAATTCAGATATTATATACTCCATTCCCATTCAGTTGTATTTGTTCCAAATTCAGCTGTGAAAAGTATTTTGACTCAGCAGGAGGTGGGATTAAATAATAGAGCAACGTGGGTTGCTAAAATACAGGAGTATGATCTGGAAATTAGACCTACTAAGCTGATCAGGGGTCAAGGTTTATGTAAGCTGATTGCTGAGAATAAAGAACAAGAAGGGGAGGGACTCCCCACAGTCTTATTGGTAAGTTTACAGGATCCATGGTTTCTGGATGTGGCACATTATCTTACATATGGTGACTGTCCTAATCACCTGACTCCTAAAGAGAAAAGAAACTTGAAGCTGAAAGCTGCAAAATATGTTATTTGGGGAGATGTTCTTTACAAGAAAGGGTTAGATGGGACTTTTCTGAGATGTGTGGATAAAGAACAGCAGGATAAACTCTTGGGAGTTTTCCATAATGAAGCTTGCGGCGGACATTTTTCTTCTTCAGTTACAGCTTTCAAAATCCTCAGAAATTGTTATTACTGGCCAGGGATGTTCAAGGACGCGTATAGGTTCGTGGCTAATTGTGAGAAGTGTAAAATGTTCTCGGGCAGGCCACAACTTGCAGCTCTACCTTTGAGGCCTGTTGTTGTTGAAGAACCCTTCAAACAGTGGGGATTGGATTTTATTGGACCTATCTCACCCCCCTCAAGTGTAGGGCATACCCATATCTTAACAGCAACAGATTATTTCACGAAATGGGTTGAGGCAGCCCCTGTAAAAAGAACAACTTCCGAGGTGGTTTGTGATTTTCTCAAGGAGAATATTTTAGTTCGATTCGGTGTGCCCCAGAAGATTGTAGCTGATAATGCTACCAGTTTCTCCTCAGGTGAGATGACTTCCTTCTGTTATGAACATAGTATTTCTCTTTCTCATTCATCAGATTACTATCCCCAAGGGAATGGACAAGCTGAGTCCAGTAACAAAAACCTAATTGCTATCATGAAGAAATTGATTAATGACAGCCCCAGGGATTGGCATAAGAAGTTATATGAAGCTCTCTGGGCTGACAGAGTAACCCCAAAGAGAGCGATCGGGATGGCACCATTTGAATTAGTTTATGGGATAGGAGCCCAATTATCATTACCACTGGAGCTATCTACAGCCAAACTGCAAAACGTAATTGAGGATCAGTATTTCCAAGATTCCCTGGAGAAGAGGATCATGTATTTAACCAAAATTGAGGAAGAAAGAAATGAACTGGTTGACCGAATCACTGTACATCAGGCTAAAGTTAAGGAAATTTTTGATAGAAAGGCAAGACCTAGGAAGTTCATGGAAGGTGATGAAATACTACTGTGGGACAAAAGGAGAGAACCGAAGGGCGCGCACAGCAAGTTTGATTCCCTCTGGAAAGGGCCTTTTAAGATTCACCAGGCGTTGGGTCCAAATTCTTTCAAATTGGAATATCCTGATGGAACTGTTTTACCCCTGTCCTATAATGGACAGGATCTCAAGCTGTATCATCTGTGAACAGGTTCCCCAGTTTTGTACATAGTCTTCCCTTTGTTTCTTTCTGTGTTTCTTTTCCTGTTTTTGTTCGTTCCCGTCCTGTTTCTTTCTTTCTTTCTTTTGTTTTCCTTTTCTGCGAAACCAGAGCCTCTGAGTTCTCTGCAATTTGCCATGAAATGCAGTCCCCAGTCAGAGCCAGTGTTACCTTTTGAGTCGCCCTTGTTTATTTATGTATCGGTAATATTTCTTGATCGAAAGCCGGTTTATCGTGCTATATTCCCGGTCATCCTTTTTTTTTCGTAAATCGGCTCCCGATCCTTCAATTTTTACCCGTGCGTCACCTTTGTAAACAAAGTTACTTAAGGTTTGAACCTTTGAACCCTAACCATTCTCAAAGTCTAAAGTTCAATGGTTCAATGTGTCTGAAGTGTCATATAAAGCAAGTTGTTTTGTGTTTGCCTCAAGCGTCTTGGAACTTTCGGGTTGAACTTGAACTTCCCGCTTGAACTCTGCCGCGGGGTTCAAAGGTTTAAGGTTCAATATTCATAGCCTTTTCATCCATCAGGTCGCGCAGTTACCTCATGTCATGTGTCGTTGAACCTGAACTTCCCGCTTGAACTCTTCTGTGGGTTTCAATGGTTCAAGGTTCAAGGTTCAATAGTTCAAAGTTCAAAGAGTTCACTATTTCATAATTCGCGACCTTATACTAGAAGCCGCGTAACTTTCTGTTGGTCTATATAACCCATGTGTCGTTGAACCTTCATATTGAACCATCGCGTTGAACCATGTTTCAAAGGTTCAATGGTGCAGAGATTTGATAAGTTTGGTCCCATCTGCTCCCGCGGTTTTCCAAGCCAAATTTAGCGGGAAAGTTGGAGGAGATTTTGTCAGAAACTCATCATAAAAGCGAGAGCTCTAATTTAACGGAGGCTACGGATAATTATTGTACCTCATGATGGCGCGACAACATTACTTACTATTAATGAAAAAATCAGAGTTCACGTCCCTTCAAATATTTTTGGCACGTATTGATCCGAGCGATAAACATTCATTCTGGTAAGTGCCATTGTTAGCCAAAAACAACCCAATTTTAGCAAGTGATCACATTGTGCGACGCGGAGGAGAATAGCGCTGGAAGTGTAAGGCTCTCGTTTTTCAAGTTTTCGCAGTGCTTTCAAATTTCCTGAAGGTGAGTTCTGTTTCCCCCTGTACTATTCTGAGTTCTTATACTGGAAAGAAGAACCCCTAGAATTTCTGTTATTTTCGAGATTCGAATTGCTATATCATAGTCTTCCCAATATGTCTTTGAAGTCTACATGTTTGGGGGATGAACACGGCCCCAGTCTTATTTATTCCCACCCAGAGTTTGGAGACACCGCATTAGTTCAGTATGACTTGGAGGAATTCATAGAAAGAACAAAAAACCCTGTCCAAACCCCCACAATGAAGAAGATTGTAGACAGTGGTTTAGTGGAAGCTGCAGCCTTTCCTCAGGCCATTCTATGCCCTGAATTGGTTCAAGAATGTATAAACAGATATGACCCCCAGAACAGATGTGTCAAAAATGCCAACGGGGATGTGCTGTTTTGTGTCAACAGACAAACCCTTATGTCTGTGATGAAGATACCGCATAAGGGGGCATATTCCAACCTCGACATTACCTCCTCCAATGGATATTTCTCAGAAAAGAAACCAACTTACAAGAGTGTGATAGCACGGAATTGGCTGCTAAAATTTTAGAAAGGTGGTTCAAGGCTGCCCAGACCCCTCACTAGAGATCATTTAATACAGGAGGTAAGGGATATTGTGGTGTTATTGAACAGATTGAGAGGCAATCAACATGCCTATTACTGGGAAGACTGGATGTATTTTTTTATACAAGTTGTCCTCCAGGGTGAACAATACTTGGATTGGGCCGAGATAATAGCTGACTGTCTGCATCAGAGCTTAAATAATCGTCTGGGCAACAGGGATTTCTTTATGTCTTCTTATCTATTTTACTGTTTAGCCTCCACAAGAGATTGGTTTGACCTGCCTCATGAGCCTTTAGATGAAAGCAGCAAAGTTTATCAATATTACTCACAGTTGCAAAGAAAAAATTGTTATGAAAATTACAAGAGGATCAATGATGTCTTCACTGGGAAGATGACCTATGAATTGACAGGCAACCCAGGTAAGAGAATGACCAGTGAAGCAATGCAGCTAATCAGTATCTACGGTAGCTTTTTCATCCAATTCTCTGAGTTCACCTATATCAGAGTTGGGGGATTCGATGGTGAACCAATGAAGTTGCCCAGATATGTATTTGATCGTTTTGTACTAATAGAGGTATGTCGGCAATTGGCACATGTTGATAAAAAATTTCCATCAAAAAGGGGTTGTGGTATTTCTTTTCCTGTTGAACTTGGGCATTATTCATGCCTGTCAACTTCTGATGCTTTAAATCTGGGGGTGAACCTCAAGAGGTTCAATTTTCAATTCTTCACTGCTAGAGCCAAATTCGACAGTAAAAATTTTGTTAAAGACAACTTAAATTCTGGAACAGGGCACTCGCACCTTCCTAAGTTGGAGGATTATTGGATGGATTGTCCAGATGAATTTGAAGTTAGGAGAAGGTTATGGTGCAGGTTTTCTTTAAGACAAATAATTACCTTCAATTTAAACATGGACATTTCTGGAATTCTTGTCGATAATGAAGAAGTAGTTGATCCACAGTTTGAGAAGGTGGAGCACTTACCCATTCCAGAGGTGGACTGGAGCAAGAGGGAGGAGGACAGGATTGAAATTAAGACCCTCCCGGTGATAAGGAGGACTGAAAAATGGTTGAGAGAAAAGAAACAACAGGGGTCTCAAGATAAAAATGTTCAACAATTATCTTCAGTGGTTCCATCACCACTTCCCCTGGATCCTTCTAATCAACCTCTTGCTATCTGTGGTGCAGGTGCTTCTGAGTCATCACCTGAGAAGAACCCTGTCACCAAGAAATCCAGAAGGGTCCTCACAGATATTCTGCCTTCTCGTGTCACCAGGCTGAGAACCAAAGGTAAAAGGAAGAAGCCAGTTTCTGAAACAATAATTGTCGACTTAAATTCAGAAGAAGAAGCAGAGGACCCCATGGGGGACAAAGAAGCAAGCCCAACCGGAACAGAAGCAGTTGATACTGGTTCACAGTCAGAGGATGTTTTGGGTACTCCGGAGATGTTGATGATTTCAGATAAACCTTCTGATGGAGAAAAACTCAGGGAGACAACCCCGGCACCAAAGTGGCTAGAGAGCTCTATATCTGATAAAAAGAAGGTGGTTCCTTTCGTTCTCCCTCTGGAAGATATGGTAAGTAAATGTCTGGGGAAAACCCCCAAGTCCAAAAGACTTAAAACAGTGTCCAGAATTGATATTGACCCAAGCACTGGTAACTGGAGCGCAGAAATAGCCAAGCCAGTGACCGAGGGAGAGGTTCAAGATCCTACAGTGCATGATTTCACTGTGGAAAAGATAGACCTTGGTACTGCCTCCAGAGCTGCAGATGTACATCATCTCGAAGCTTCAACTAAAAGAATGGTCAATAGAACGATGAAAGATGAAAGGGACAAAAGGGAATTAAAACAAGCTCTGCGTGCAATGGCAGAATATATTGAAGCCATCAACAATCCTAACCCACAGCCAATCTCACAAGTTCCCTTGTCTTTCGACCCAAAGTCACCCGTCAACCAGAAAATGTTAGATCAAGTTCATAGGAACAAAATGGTCTCAAAAACATTTGATGGCTGGTTAGACAGCATTGAGCAAAGGGGAACTGAGTATATTCATGAACTCAAAGGCATATATGACCTAACTGCTACTACCATTGAAGATCTTAAAGCACAGGTTGCTGTCTGGGCTAAGGACGAAGGCAAGTGGACCAGTGTGACGAACCAAATAGAGGAAGTTCGGAAATATGGGCTGGAAAAGTTTTTGGCAGAAATGAAACTGACTGGTGTGGATGAGGATTTATTGTATGTGAACAAAAAGAATATCGAATGGAGGAACTCCATATCCCGACAAGCACGCTTTGAAGTCTCAAAGCTAATTAAGGAGATAACAGACTTCACTCAGTCATTGCAACGTGATTTACAATGTATTGACGTAAAATACATGAAGGATGATGGAAAGCCTGAAGAAGATGTTGAAGCAGTAGCCCAATCCTTTAGGGATAAGATCCGTTTTGTTAAAGAGAATGATAATATTCTGATTGAGGATCTCTCCAGAGTTTCTAAAGTCGAATCCCTGCTCTACCTCTGTATCGACGCACTCCCTGAACATAAGGAAAAATTCGGGAAAATGCGAAGAGAAAAGGAGGTCTGGAAATTGAGGATGAAGCATATAGGCATACCAAACTTTCCTAAGATTCAGGAGTTCGTGGCTGCCTTTCAGGAGTGGAGAACCCAGCATGCTTCCCAGGCTCTCGACAGCAAATCAGGGGATGCTGATTCATCGCCCCAGTCATAACCGCATCAGCTCTTTCTTTTTTCAAGTCTTTTAATTTATGTTATTTCTGGCAACTTTAATCTTTTACGATCAGTTGTTAAAACTAAATCCCGTATGGGTCAGAGTGATGTTAACTCTGGGTTTAATTTGCTCGAGGATGGTTAAGACTTTGATATATATTTGTTTTTCAGAATTTTTAGAGAGAGAGAGAAGTGAGAAAAAAAAAAAAGAAAGAAAGGGGAATTCCAGAAAAACTGTGTTTACCTTTTTTTACATATATGATGATTGTTTGAAAAATTTTCATCTGTGAATGAAAAGAGGAACGATTGCTGCTTATTTGGATCTGTGCGTCTAAATGTGTGAAATTTGATTTTCTGTGAGAAATCTTCTTTTACCCGGTAATTGCTCTTGTTTGAACAACCCATTGTGTGTGTTATTTTTCCTTACGAGTTCAGCAAATTTATATAAATATATTCATGTATTCGAAGGTTTTAAAGTAGAATCTGTGCATTCTATCCTGCTACTGTATGAATTAATCGCATTCATGACATGGCTATGTATGGATGTTAGTCAGCCTTAGGCGTTTTCTGGTTAAAAATGCGATTTAATTAGCCGAATAAGCTTAAATTCATTGAAAATCATAAAGGGAGCTGTACCTTAATTCAGAGGGGAACTAATTCAAAAAGTTCACCCATTTGTTGTTTAACTCATTTGTTCTTGAAAGAAGGGTATAGGGTCAGAGCAAGCAATTTTCAGAATAAGAGCAAATCTGTTAACCAACAATCATCAAATAGCCAAATTCTTCATTAGGATTATTTATGACCTAAGGCTTTTTGTGTGAAGGATAGAGTGACCATATCAGTAGTATCCTCTTATCAGAGTCATAGCCTGATCCACTTTTAATCTTACCAAGTGCCTCGACACTAAGCTACATCTTTTTCTCTTAATTCTTTTTAAAAGTATAAAAAAGAATAGTTGAAGTCATGCCCCATCCAGAAACCAACACCACTCCTGCTTCTTTGAGAAATTCTCTACTCTTTTCTGGTGTCATTTCTCCCATGGTGTTATCCATTTTTTATTGAAGTTCTTGTAGAACTTCCTCTTGAACCTCAGGAGTGATATCCTTCATCTTTTCTCTAGCTTGTTTTCATTTATATTCATATAAAAATGCTTTGAATTCTAAATTTTTGATAAAATTAGCATCTGCAATGAAATTCTTACTAGCCATGTATCTCACATCATCTGTCAATTCATTAGAAGTCTCTATTGTGACTTCCTCTCTATCTATTGGAGGCTAATATTCCTCAATAAGAGAAGAGGATGCTTGCAAGTCTATTCTTCTCCTCTTCACTTTCTTCTTCAAAAGAGATTTCAAGAGTTTGTTGAGGAGGTAACTGGGAAATAGAAACATCATCTTCTGCTTGAGTTCTTCTAACAACTCTTCCTTCTCTTTCAAACACATAAGAAGGGACATTGTGAATCAAATCTGTAGCATTTTTTATCAATGTATTCAACCTTTCAATGGGATCATTGATATCCATGAAGGCACCATTATAAGTGGGGTTTTTGGCTACCCTCCAAGCCTTAACCAATGTTATCATGTAATACAAATCTTGTCTCTTAATTTTAACTTGCTCATCACAGTTTCTAACTAGGTTAGCATCGATAAGTAAAACATGATTCTACTTCTTAAGCTTTTGTTTTATTTTGATACTACTTATAAAATTCTCTGGATCAAAACTTTCTCTACAACTCCCTGATGGTAGCCTGAAATTCTCCTATTTTTTATCAATGAAATGGTATCCTTTGTTTTACATGATGGTAAAATCCCCAAAACACAAAGTGCCTAGCATAAATGACTTCTTATTGTGCCTTTTTAGATGCATAAAATCAGAGGGAGCAAGTTGTCTTACAATCTCTAGATAAGCAACTATGTCAGGACAAGTCTTTGGTAATAGTAGAGGAGATCCTTCAAATCTGAACACCCTTATTTTTGTACAATTAGTGTAGGAATACCAATCTTCCCAATTATGAGTGAATTTCACTGGTTCATGATTGTCCTTTGGCCTTAAATTTCTAAATTTCTGGTGCTAGATTGTAGTTACAAGGATGCTCTAGGTGCTTATATACTGGTTTTACAAAGTATTCTTCAAAATTGATATAATGGGGCTTATCACACCTGCTATCCCATATAGAAGTCCATCTCTAGATGGGTTTTCTATATCCATTCCTATCCAAGTCCCTGACTCCCAAGCATTTATTCCACAACCCCAAGTTTTGGCTTTCATACAAGATAAGATCCATTAGTAGAGAGTAATGCCTAAATTTACCCCCTCCTCCATTTATGGAGACTAGTTCATTGTGAAGGGTTCTTGCTAGGAACTCAGCATAATTAAAATGTAGGGATTGTTGGCTTTGAATATCGGCTGCTAGTATCATATGAGCAACTTCCATAAACATAGAAGCCTTAACCCCTACAATTGGCACACAGATTAATAAGGATACTATAAATATTCTTCATACAATTCAATGGAATATGGGGGATCCTCTGTGACTCAGAAAACCCTTATCTTGTTGTTTTCATTATGAGGTATGTGCATAGGCAAAGTCCATCTCCTAAGTTGGTGCTCAAATTATAATATTCATTGATCAAATTCCTAATCCTGAGTTGTACATCAAAGCAGTATCTAATTGGAAAACCATCTCTATATAATCATGGGTGACAGGGATAAATCATGTCCATCCTTTAATTAAATCATACAATTCTGTGGGTTATAACTTCCAGCTAGTTGTCTTAGAAATTCAACATTCACAAAGATGTTTAGTACTATCAATTTCCCTAAATTCAAATTCCTTGGGTTTGAAATAGGGGAATGCCTATGTATTTTCTTATAATAGTAGATGAAGAGGTCATACCCCATTATGGGAGTCCATACATCTCCTACTTGTTTGTATTCATCTTCCAATTTTTCTACATTTGGGTTTAACTAGGCATTCCTCCAGGATTTTTTTCCCGACTTAGGACACTGGTCTATTAGATCCTTTTTTAGGTGTCTCTCATTCAACTTATGCCTTTTAGCCTTAGGGTTCTCATGTATTTCTTCCATAATGTAATGCGCGAGAATTTTCAAACATAATTCAAAAAGATTAGATTTTAAGCTCAGAACACTTACTTGGAAAGCCAAATAGTATTCGTTGCAGATGCTTACCCCAGCTCCCGTGCTTGCGTACTAAACCAAATGTTTCAAGATTTCCTTTATTTACTCTACTCTTAGCATTAATGGCAGCTTTCAAATCATTGGGAAAACATTTATTTCTCACAATAGAGCACCTTCTGTCACCTTGATGAAATAATCATTTCACTTAAGGGGTTTTATTATTTCTTTATTTCATTAGGATTTCGTTGTGGCTCAAATGCTGGTCTTGCCAAAATCCCCTCCTTTTGATATATGTGCTTCCCTTCGATGCCTTCTTGATTATTGGCATGTTCATTTTTTTGGGAAGACTGAATATGCATTCTCTTTGACATTCCAAAATTTGCATCGGCTTTTTGGTAAGATAACATTCTAAGTCACCTCGTCATGCTAAAATGATATGTTATGCCAATAATTTGTAGTCTCCTCGATATGCTCCTAATGGGTTAGAATGTCGAAGAGACCCTTGAAAGACTCATCCCGACTCTCTGATATCTCTGTCTCCTCAAACTTGAAATGTTAGTTTGAAATATGTGCCAAGCGATTTTTTAATTTTATCATTTTATTGGTGTGACACATTTAGGTGTCACACTGATCTCCCGATTGCTTCTTAACATCTTTTCAGGGTGTTGAAATGATCCTTGAAGAAGTCTTACTGATATGTTGAGGGTTCTTTTCTCGATAAGTTTGTGAGGGTTGAGACTTTGACTTACGGTGTGGGTAATATGAATTTTCATGGGTCTAAGGCAAATATGGTGGATGATTTTATTACGGGAGTGTCAATTTAAAATTTGCAAATAGATGATTATTTCAAGTGTATGGCAGGAAATGGATCATATGAATGAATTCTTGGGGTTCAAAATTTTGTCCCAACAGTGGCTCTAGCTGGGGATGAATGACTGTGAGGTCTTTGCAAGAATCTAGAATCTGGGTTGCAGACCAATGGTAGTTGGATGTAGAGAATAGAATCCTAATCTACTGTGCATGGAATAAATCTTTAGAGAGAGGAGGTATTTTAGGAATTGTCCAAGCACTGGCAATTCCTTGTCCTCCTTAAATATACTATGCATGGAAAGATCTTATGAGAAGAAATGTTTCAGGAATTGTCCATGCACTGGCAATTCCTATTCTTCATCACTCATGTTTTGTAAATAATAGGAATCTTCACCACACTTGTCAGTAATGACAAATGGTCCCACCCATAATGCTTCAAATTTTCCATGTTTTCCCTTATCTTGTGCCCTAGCCTTCCACATGAGGACCATATCATCTATTTTGAATTTTCTTTCCCCGGTCCTTTTGTCAAAGAGGTATTTTGTCTGCAACTGTAGTTTCTCATTTTGTTTCTGGGCTTCAGTCCATACTTCATCAAGTTCAATTAATTGTTCTCATCTTTCCTCCATGGGCTTAGGGTATGCAAATCTTCTTGAAGAATAAATTTATAGAATGGTATAAGATTATGCATGGATAACCTAGCCTAGGCACTATATACCAGTCCAAATGGTGATTTCCTTGTGGCTTTCTTTATAGTAACCCTATCTTCCCATAGAGATAATCTTAATTTTGAATCACATGCTTTTTTGTTTTCCTCCAAGACTCTTAATTATCTTGATAATGCTCTTGTTACTGGACTCAGCCTGTCCATTTGCCTAAGGGTAATATGGTGAAACATATGAAATTAATATACCATAAGATTCATAGAATGACCCAAACTCTTCAGATCTAAAACACATGTCATTATCTGTGACAAGTCTTACTGGTACTCCAAACCTAATAATGACATTTTCCATGAGAAAGTTTATTACCACTTTGCTAGTAGCCTGTTTTGTCAGAATGACTTCTATCCATTTTGTGAAATAGTTAGTGGTTATCAAAATCCATTTATGCCCTCTGCTTGATTTCTTAGTAATTTCTCCAATGAAATCAAGTCCCATTGGTGAAATGGAGCTTCTATTTGCATTGGTTTTAGTGGTAGGGCCCCTTGATACTTGAGTTTACCAGAAAACATTTGGCAAGCTTCACATCTTCTAACATAACTGTGTGCATTTTTGAATACTTCATGCCAATAGTACCCAGCTCTCAGTATTCTATGGGCAGTGGTCTTGGCTGATAAATGTCCTCCACAGACACCTTTATGCATTTCTTGTAGCATGTTTTTAGCCTGTGTCTTATCTAGGCATAGTAATAAAATACCATCTCTATTTTTCCAGTACAAATCTCCATCCATAAAGACATACTTTGAGGCTTGAAGTTTAAGTGTTCTTCTCTAATTATCATTTAGGCCTTCAAGACACTTCAAATTCTTTAGATAGTACATTATATGAGTATACCAAGATGTATGTTCTATACTGGCAATATTGTTACTATCTTTGTCATCCATATTACAGACTTGTGCTGCTTCCAAATTTGATTTTGCCATCAATCTTGCTAGGCCATGTCCTCTAACAAGTTTAGTGATTTGGATTTCAATATTGAATTCTTGGATTCTGTTAATCCATCTACACCTCCGTCCAGTAACCTTGTTTTGAACAAATACATCCTTTGTTGCAGCATTCGGTACATATGCTATTACTTGAGCTCCTATCCGATAAGGTCTAAATGCTTTGACAACATTACTAGAGCATATGCCTATTTTTCTATTATGTCATATTTTAGTTCAACCCCCTGAAGTGATTTGCTAAAGAATGAAATTGGTTGATCAAACCCTTCTTTGTTCTTTTGCAACATTACTGCAACTACTGTGTGGAATGATGCAAAAGAAAATATCTGAAATGGTTTGTCAAACTTAGGTGATTTCAACACATGAACTTCTTTGATTGCCTTCTTAATAGCTTCAAAAGATTCAACAATGTTTTCTATCCAGTCCACCTTTTCACCTTTTTTCAGCATTTTAGAAATGGGCTTAACTATCTCTGCAAAATTTGGTGTAAACCTCCTGACAAATTTTATTTGACCAAAGAAAGATTGTATGGCCTTCATAGTTCTAAGGATAGGGATTTTATTAATAGCTTCCACTCTTGCTAGGTCAAACCTTATTCCATCTTTTGAGACTATGTGACCAAGTAACTTTCCTTTTGTTACAACAAAGTGGCACTTTTTTGGATTAAATGAGATCCCATATTCCAAGGCTCTAATGAAAATTTTCTCCAAATGTGCACAATGATCCTCAACTTTCTTGGAATATGCTATCAAATCATCTTGATAGACCACCATAATCTCATTGATTAGATCAGCAAAGGCCACATCCATTTCCCTTTGGAATGTTGCCCCAACATTAGTGAGTCCAAATGGCATCCTTATATTGACATATGTTCCCCAAGGTGTGGTGAAAGAAGTTTTAAACTGTTCTAATTCTTCTACTTTCACTTGATTGTACCCTAAAAAACTGTCCATCATGGACAACAATTCACAACTTGTGATCTTTTGCAACATTACTTCCATATTAAGGAGGGGGCAATTATCTTTGAGTGAAGATTTATTTAAGTTTCTAAAGTCCACACACAGTCTTATGTCCCCATTTTTCTTCCTTACAGGTACCAAATTTGAAACCCAAGAAGAATGTCTAATAGGCTTGATAATACCTCCTTCCCTAAGCTTTGTAAGTTCCTCTTGCATTTTGGGGACCAATGTGGGGTTTATAGGCCTTTGTTTTTGCCTAAATGGTTTGGCATCTGGTTTCAATGGTATTTCATGTTGAAAGAGGTCTTCCTGGTATGCTTTCAGATTATCATAAGACCATGTAAATACATGCCTGTACTTTCTAAGAAAATCAACGAGCATACTTCTAATTTTAGGGTTCAGTTTTTTCCCAATGTACACATTTTTTGGGGTTGTCTGTGTTCCAAGATTTATTTCCTCAAGATCATTCTATTTGATTGATATATCTTTTGCCTTGAATCTCTCATGTGCATCGAACACCCTCTCTAGTGCTATGAGACCTTTGGGTATTTTATTTGTTTTTAATTGTACCACTTCCTTTCCCAAAAGAGTTTCCTTGCCATCAATTTTTTCCACATATACATTGAAGTCAATTTGTTGGGATTCATATTGGTCTACACAATGTAGGAATTTGATCAAATCATTGTCATCTTCAAACACTGGCCAATTATATATGTTATTAGGGATGGTAGGTCTGGCTTTGAATTCCACTTCAGTGATGCCTACCAATGTGATATCATCCTTTTTTAGGGCTATGTTTTCCAGGAAGTCTACCATCATATTCTTGGATCTATCCACCCAATTTATAGAGAATGCATCAAATAGCTCAATATCATCCCAAAAAACATTTCTATATTGTTTCAATCTCTTGTTTTTTGATGAATACTTCCCCTTGATTTGAGAGACAATTAGTTATGAATCCCCATACACATCAAGGAATTATATTTTATGTTTTATAGCAATGTTCAACCTGATGAGCAATGCCTCATATTCTGCTATGTTGTTGGTGCATTCAAATGTTAGCAGGAATGAATATTTGAAAGTCTTACCAGCTGGTGAAATAAATAACACCCCTGCCCCATTACCATCTTTACTACATGCAACATCAAAGTACATCCTCCATACACCACATTCATAGAGTTGGGCTTCTTGATGTATAGGATCAGTATTCTGTAGCTCTGGTAGGCTTTTTTCAATTCTAAATGTACCTAGGTTTGTATCACAAAAAAAAATTATTTGGTTTTGATCAATGCATTCTATGATATTCTCACACCTTGGCTCTCTGCAAAGCTTAACTTCTCCTCCTCCTACTGGTATGGTGGCATAAGATAGATCCAACTAGATGTTTCATCCAGTTGTTGCAGTCCATTGTCTAGATAACAACATTCCATAGTATGGTGGGATATCTACCACAGTGATGTCAATCTTATATACCACCTCAGGGTAGGAGGCTAACCTTATTTCCACATCCCACATAATACCCATGATTGGGATAGATCTATTATACATTGCATAACATTTACCATATGTGGTGTCAACCCACATACCTAACTCCTTCATGACGACCATTGGCATAATGTTCATGGCTTCCCTTGAATCAATCATGCAATTCCTCACCAGTTTGTTTCTTATCAACAGAGTAGTGTAGAAAGGATCTACTTGAGATGGATTCTTTGTCAAGGTATCACCAAGGTATACTTTAGGATTTCTAATGGTCTCTTGTGAAACACTATTTATTTTGCTTTCAGGTTTTTCTTGTCTCTTATTTGATGCATCTAAAATTACTTTGATCACTGTGTTTCTGTATTGATCTATCTTCATCATCTCAAGAAGTGGCACTGATATCTTTACTTGGGATATTTCTTGGGTTATGTCAAATGAAGGGATCATTGTTTGATCAATTTTTTCTGCTTTTGCATGCCCCCTTTTCTTTAGTTGGTAATTTATCATTTATCTTACCCTATTTAATTTTTGTCGGTTCTTTATGTGTAGACCTCATGTTATCTTTAATGTGATTTTGATTCTTTACAAACACACTCCTAGGTTCCTTGGTCTGTATTGACTACCATGTTTCTCAAATTATAGTTATTCTTTGCTTGTGCCACTGCAACCATTGTGAGAGCTTTCCTTTCTTCCTTAGTTGGTTTCCTCCATTGCTGATGTGGTGGCATATTACTATTGTAAATATTTTTCTCATAGTTATCCTCCTAATCTAAGAACACCTCTTGTCTTCCCATATTAACATTATACCTTTGATTTCCCACATCATATTCATATACATCCTCTTTTGTAGATGAGTACTCTTCATCAATTTGGTGAGGTCTAATTTCTAGCATATTTATGGTATGGTTATCTCTCTCCTGACCATAAGATGTTTCTTCTTCCTATACTAACTATGCCACCACAAAATAGTCAGGTGAATGGGGCAAATTACATGCTAGGCATCATGGGTTATTTTCTACTACATGTGCCCCATTTCTTTTCAAGGGGGCAGGAGTATCCTTTCCATAATTCTACTTTCTATTATTATCCAGAGGCCTCCCATCTTTCCAATTGGTGTTATAAGGCATGTCATGTAGCCTTGGCCTCTCATTCCTATAATAATTGTTCTATTTTGCTTGGTTATTATTTAGACTTGGTGCAGTATTTGGATTTTCTCTTTTCCCAAGCTTCCCTACTGCTCTCCTATTGTTCTCAATACTGATGGCTACCTTTTGTACTTCTACCAAGGTCATGGGGGCCTTGTTTCTGAGTTCATATCTAGTTTTAGGATCAAAAGCATTTAGGTGTAAATCTAATGCCATGCGATCTGGAGGTTTTAACTCAAATGGAATCTTGTGTTATATTTTTGAAAATTTTTGATTGAAGTCAAGCACAGATTCATTATAATTCTTTTGGACACTTGTCAGTTCATGGACAACAAAATTTGGATCAAACTGGCTCCCATACTGTTCCTTAAATTAGATCTTGAAGTCTTCATAAGAACAAATTGATGCATCAGGAAAATTCTTGCACCAGTCCCTGGCATCATCAATAAGAGATAACATGAAAAATTTCATCTGAACATCTTCATATTGTACTTCAAAATTATCCATGACTGTTTCAAAACTTCTAATGTGCTCCTCAACAGAAATAGTATTGTCCCCAGCAAATTTTGGGAGAGCATTCCTTAGATCATTATCAATACGATCAGGACATGCTTGATATCCAAAGAAGTCTAGTTGTCTATATCTATTAATATTCAGAGGTCCTTGTAGGCATTGATTTAGATGTCACTGATTTTGAGGTTGTTGGTTCGATTGGAAATAATTATGAAGGGGATGTTGTTGTAGATTAGGATGTGGGTTCATATTCACATTTTGATGCTAAGGTGGAATATGCCGTTGACCAAGGGGTTGATAAGGGTTAACTAAATGTTGAGGAATATTATGAGCATTGGGTGGTCTTGGATTTTGTGGAGGAATATTCTGCTAGATATGGTTTCCAGGTGGTGGTTGTGAATTGTATGAGCTACTTGCATTGTGGTGGGAACTCTATTGTGTAGTTTTTAGAGTATGTCTTCCTTGTTTATGAGGGGGTACATACTTTGAGTTGGTTGTTTTAGTTGTATTCTTTACTTATTGTAACTCCTATTTCAACCATTCTTATTCCTCTCTTAATTTGGCCAACTTAAGTTCTTGTAATTTGAACAGATCTTGTTGTATCTCATCCCTATTCTTCATATCTTTTGGTGGACTATTATGAAATTGTGCAGCAGTCATTTGATCCACAAATTCTTGTCGAGTTTCTTCACTCTGTTCTAATGGAATCTTGAAATCATATGCTTCCTAATTTTGATCTATTTCCCTCATAACCTGGGCCTCATATTCAAGATGTTTTTGAGGGTCAGGTCTATACTATGCTAAGATATCATTAGGTTGGGCATGATAGCTTCTGGATTGGAGTTCTTCTGATTCATGCAGGGTAGTGAAACTGTTATGAATTATGATTGGTTGTTTTGATGTATCTTTTGGAGTATTTTGGTCATTATTGCATTGAGATTGGTTAGATAACCCAGTTTTCTTTGAGGGAGCTCTTAGAGGTGGGGATGATTGCATTTTTTTACCATCAAATTTAGATCTCCTACCATCCATGTTAAGAAATTACTATACTCCAAGACATAAAATGATTTGTATTCTGTATAGAGTCACCACCTCACTTAAGAGGATTAATTAATCTTTTGGGTTCTCCTTGACAAGAAGAGTTATGCTTTTCAAATTTTTGACTCTTAGGATAGTCTCTTACCAAGTTTCCTTGTGTGTGTCCCTAGTAGAGTCACCAATTCTATTAGGGTAGACTCAGCTAGGGAGTGCAAATTTTACAATTATGAATCTCTTTTTGAGGACCCAATTTGAAAGTTTTAATGACTCTATAAGGCAAGATGGCCTGCTATTAGATTTTCTCAAATTTTTCCCCAGTAGAGTCACCAATTCTGTTAGGTCTAAAAAATGCAGGTCCTAAACCCTAAGAGGTTACCAAGCTCTCTTAACATTTTTGGCTAACTAACACGGGGTAGATATGGCTAAACCCCCTTGATTTTAGGGTCTACCAAACCTAGGTGGGTATACCTTGATAGATAGTGCAGACTTGTTTGACCTTCATGGTGGCAAATGGGTGTGAAGTAGATGTAAGAGTATAAACTTTTTCTAATGTTGATGTTTGCAGTTTTGAAAATGAGAATAAGATTTTATGAGTTTTAGAAATAAGTGTGATCAGTGCTTTATCTATTAGGCAAAAAGGGTCAAGAGTTAATTGTAGATGGACTTATATGTTTGGTTTAACTCAAATTTTTGGGCACTTATGTAAATCTATACTTTGTATAGATGTGCAAGGATGTTGAGTTGCAAGGTTCTTCCTATAAAATCCCAATGATATTTCCTAAATTGTTGTGACTAGAGGAAAGGATTTTAATTCTAGTGGGAAGGAAACCAACTAAGAGGACTTGTTCAAAGGATTTTAACTTTGGAAAGAGACCAATAAACATAGACCACTTGAGCAAGACTTAAATCAACTTCTCACTGAAACCAATCAAATAGATCACAAAGGGACAATAAATGTGCACTGCTAAATTAAATATACCCTTGATATATTAACTTAAACAATTTAAGAAACCATTATGGAGACAACCATGCAGCCCATAATCATGAAATTTAATAGAACAATTGAACACCAAATAAGTATGATCCACCAAATAAACTTCCACTCCTTTGCATTAATTTATAAGCTCATAGCACATAGAAATACATAATAACATAAATAGTCCAAGCTTTACTTTCATATATAAAATAAGAGTCTTATAATTGATTTGATGATTTGAAGAGGCCTTGGTATCCCTTATTTATAGGATGTAAAACAAGCTTCAGGCCCAAAAGACATGTCTTTTCATAAGTATATTCCTAACTAATGCAATAATTAAGAAAATAAGAAAGTAGTTTGTAGATACACAAGGCAATCAACACTGTGCTCAGTTATTCATTGGGGGTAGACTCATGACCCATAGGTTTGGCAAAGTCATCCTCTTCATGATCAGTTTTGACACATCCATGGTATCTGCTCAAAAATTTCTCTCTGCACCCATGTATTTTTACTATGCCCTGGATATAAACATGTTCACCCTGGCAAGGTGATCAATATATTCTTGGTTGACACAAGTATCTAAGGCAATTATATCACTCATAGAGAATTCTAGGGTGAACAAATTTTTGAGGCACTGGTAGGTATTGTCTATCACTTTTTCTTCATCATTTACCTTATCTAGGAGTGGTGGCAGCATCTGGCTCATTTCCCTTACCCAATCATCCTTATCTCGTAGATCATTTCTAGAGAAGAAGTTTGGAAATGTTAGCTCTATTAGTTTCAAGATAGACAACTAAGATGGGGGGTGAATCAGTTGTGCCAAAACTTTTCTTTTATTAACCATTTAAATCCTTCTTGTAAATCAGTAGCATAATAATAAATCAATCATGGAAACACAATGCAATAATTCAAAAGCAGAAACATATTAACACATATGACACCAAGATTTTAACATGGACAACCTAGTTAAGGGAAAAACCATGGGGTGACTAACCCAAGATTGTATTCTCTATTAAAAGAATAAAAGGAACAAAATGGCACATGCCAATTAGGGCTCACTGCCTGAGCACACTGCTCACAAGAGGCCCACTGCCTACAAGAGACACATTGTCTACAAAATAATAAATGTTACATACTTGAACTAGAGATTAGCATCTTCACCATGCTTGAGTCAGTTCCATTTAAGATCAATACTTCTACTCTGCCTTTCTCTCTTCTCCTCTCTACCACACTCTCATCTTCACCATAGATCCTTTTGAAATGTCTTCAAAACTCTTATTTATACAAGACATCAACTTTGAGATAATCATCAAAGTCAACACGCTTTATTTTATTACAGAGAAAATACACAAATACAACTTGACTTATTACAAAAGACTTCATACGAATCACCGCTCTATCAGCCACACATATCTGGGACTTCAATCTTCTTTGAGGAACATGCCATCCTTCACAGAACATCTTCAAGATCATCTGCAAGATGTGTAAATCATCCGGTCAGCCAAGTTGAGGAAGAACATCATCATCTGGAAGTAATTCTTCAATTACGAGCTCAATCTTCAATGTGGATCACCAACACAAATTGGACACAATCTAGAGACCCCCACAATCTTTCTTGATTCACCAAGAACATCCACACTACTTCTGATAACTAAAATCATTCTCTTCTTCATCTGGGATCTTAAGAACATAGTCTATCATCACTGTCATATTGAAATAGATGCCTGCAGACCTCCAGACCACGAACCAATTGAGTCATCAATTCATATTGACTTCCTAAACACTCCATCGAATCTGTAGAACAAGATATTGCATTTCTAGATCTCACTGGACCTATTTGTGTCACTTTGTCACCTCTGAACATCTGTGAGAACCGGTTTTACTCATATGGCCATAACTTTGTCAAATCTTCATGTGGACCTCTCAAATCTTTACTGGATCACCTTTAGACACATATCTACAAACCCTTTGATTTGAATCCTCTGATCTTCATCTTAACTGGGATCTTCACTTTATAGAGTTTCATTGTCTTCACTATTCTTCTATGTTTCTGATAGGACTAATTTTCTCAATATCCTCAGCACACAACTCATTCAATCCTTAACATCAATACAATAGGAGTATGTTGACATCAATGACAACACTGGTTAGGCCCATACTTGCAACAATCTCCCTCTTTGTCATTGATGGCAACATATGATGTGAAAACTATTTTAACCATCAAGACAAGAATTTATCCTTACAAACTAACATAGCTCCCCCTATCAACAACAACCGTTCACATGTCTTTTCTTCCTTTATTGCTCCCCCTTTAATTAGCAACCACTTTTTGTTTTTCACATGTCTTATCTCCCCCTTTGACATCAATGGCAAAGGGCACATACTTGTATCCCTCAGAATCATATAGATTGCTCCCCTTGAGTAGTAGCTTCCTATCATTAATCCAGACCACAAGATATAACTGTGAGATCCATCGGACTGATGCACATCAGTGCACCTTAATTCAGAATCAGAGGGGTAATAACCCCTAACTTCTCCTTGAGATACTCAAAAGAGTCCTTAGGTAGAGGTTTAGTAAAAATGTCTGCAATCTGATCCTTGGAGGCAACAAACTCCAATCTGACTTCATTCTTGTTCACCTGCTCTCTCAAAAAGTGAAACTTGATGGATATATGTTTTGTCTTTGAATGTAACACCAGATTCTTTGAAATGTTTATTTCACTTGAGATATTACAGAAGATTGTGATAGGTTCCTCACACTCCACTCTGATGTCTCTTAGCATTTGCTTCATCCATAATAATTGAGTGCAACTACCTGCTACTGCAATATACTCTGCTTCTGTAGTGGACATACATATTGCCTCTTGTTTCTTTCTTAGCCAAGAAACCAATCTTTTCCCTAAAAAGAATGCACCACCAGTGGTACTCTTCCGGTCATCCACATCTCTTGCCCAATTTGCATCTGTATATGCATGAAGAGAGAAATCATGATCCTTAGGATACCATAAACCATACTCAACTATTCCCTTTAGATATCTAAAAATTCTCTTGATTGCCATGACATGAGATTCCCTAGGATCAGTTTGGAATCTGGCAACAAGACCAACAACATTCATAATGTTAGGTCTAGATTGAGTAAGATACAGTAGTCCTCCAATCATTGACCTATACTTTTTCTGATCAGCCTTAGGAGAGTCATCATCTTTGCTTAGTTTACATCTAGTTTCCATGGGAGTATTCATTGGTTTTGAGTCTTCCATCCCAAATTTCTTCAACAATTCTTTCACTTATTTGGTCTGAGATATGAAGATTCCTTTCTTTTTTTGAGTGATTTGTAGACCCAAGAAGAAATTCATTTCCCCAAACATAGACATCTCAAATTCACTTTTCATTTGATTTGTAAAAGTCTTGCACATACTATCTCTTCCTCCAAAAATAATATCATCAACAAATACTTCAACAATCAAGATATTTTCATGTTCAATCTTGAAGTACAAGTTATTTTCAGCAGTACCTTTGTTGAAACCAATCTTCAAAAGATGCTTATCTAGTCTTTCATACTAGGCTCTTAGGGCTTGTTTGAGTCCATACAATGCTTTCTTCAACTTGGAGACCATATCACCATGATTAGACAATTGAAATCCATCTGGTTTCTCAATGTATACTTCTTCTTCCAAGTTACCATTTAAGAAGGCAGACTTGACATCCATCTGATATACTTTGAAATCCTTGAAGCCAGCAAAGGCAAGAAATAATTCGACTGCTTCAATTCTTGCCACTGGAGCAAAAGTTTCTTCAAAATCAACTCCTTCTACTTGGGAATAACCCTTGCAGACCAATTTGGCTTTGTTTCTGACCACTTCACCATCTTCATTCAGTTTATTCCGGAAGACCCATTTGGTTCCAATCACATTTTTGTTTCTAGGTCTGGGAACAAGATCCCAAGTGTAATTTTTCTCAATCTGCATCAACTCTTCCTTCATTGCTTTAGTCCAACTTTCATCATTGCATGCTTCACTTACTGTTTTTGGTTCAATTTTTGAAATCAGACAATACTTTTCTGAGTCTTGAGAAATATTTCTTCTTGTTTAGACACCTTTTCTTTTATCACCTATGATCTGATCTTCAGAATGATTCAGTCTTATATACCTGGGAGTTTTGGGAATTTCTTGCACTTCTATTTCTTAGACAGCTCATTCAAACTTATCTCTTCTTCCTGATTCTATGGATCAGTCTAGATCTAAATTTTAGAAGGAACTTGAACTTCTTGCACCAAAACATTATTCTGATAATCTTCTTCATATTCATAAAATCTTGAGGGTTTTTCAATACCTTCATCAACCTTCACATTTGTAATTTCTATAATCTTTCTCAATCTCTTGTTATAACATTGGTATGCTTTGCTTTGAATAGAATAACCCAAGAATATTCCTTCATCCCTTCTAGCATCAAATTTGCCAAGGTCTTCATCTCTTTTAATGTAACATTTGCTACCAAAGACTCTGAAATACTTCATAGTGGGAGTGATGCCAAACCAGAGTTCATAAGGGGTCTTACCAGTATTGTTTCTGATTTGTACTCAATTAAGAGTATAGATAGTAGTGCTTACACCTTCTCTCTAGTAGATTTGAGGAACATTTGTTTCCATCATCATGGTTCTAGATGCTTCCTGGATGGTCCGGTTCTTTCTCTCCACTACTCTATTCTGCTGTGGAGTCCTTGGAGCAGATAACTATCTTTTTATCCCATGTTTCTCACAGAATTTTATGAACTCTCTGGATGTGAATTCTCCACCTCTATCAGACCTAAGACATTTTATGTTTAATCTAGTTTCATTCTCTACCATAGCTTTGAATATTTTGAATTTCTCAAGAGCCTCAGATTTTTCTTTCAGAAAAGTCACCCACATCATCCGGGAGTGGTCATCAATTAATAACATGAAGTATCTATCACCTTGCAAACTTCTGATTCTTGTCGGTCCACAGATCAGTATGTACTAAATCCAACAATTTGGTTGAAGATTGTTCCTTACTTTTGAATGTGACTCTGCTTTGCTTACCCAACTGACATTCTTTGTACAAACTATTAGTAGATTTCACTAGTCTTGGAAGATCTCTTACAACCTGAGTGTTGCTTATCTTGATGATATTATCAAAATTCACATGACACATTCTCCTATGCCACAACCAACTCTGATCAATTTGAACAAATAAACAACTTTTGCCAGTACCAACCAAGTGGAAGATGTTACCTTTTGTTTGAGTACCAGATGCAATCTCTGTTCCAGAACTTTCAAAAATCTTACATTTTCCATTTTTGAATCAGAGATCATAACCTTTGTCCACCAATTGTCCAACACTAAGAAGATTGTTCTTCAGACCTTCAACATACAACACATCACTAGTTTTGTTCTTTCCATCAAAAGAAATAGTTCCTCTACCTCTGATTCTACCAACAAAATTATCACCAAATTTTACAACTCCTCCTTCATATCTTTCCAAATCTATGAACTTATTTTTGTCACCTATCATATGGTGGGAGCATCCACTATCAATGACCCAATCATCCTTTTCTTCAACTTGGGCAGCCAGAGCTCTTTCTATCATTTTATGATTGACAGATTTAGAGGGCATTGGATCTTCTTCCTTGATGGCAATAAACACCCAGTCACTTCCAGATTTGTTTCCTATCTCTAATTCATCATCTGTTACTCCTTCATCATCATCTTTATGAATATAGTAACACTTCTTTTGAAATCTTGATCTATTAGGGTTTGGCCTAAAAAATCTTTCCGAACACCTTGAGGCAAAATGACCAATCTTGTTGTAGTTAAAACATTTGAAAGGCAATTTTTCTTCATACTTATTGGATCCTCTTGGTAGTCTCTTTGCAATGCAAGCCTCAAGTTGCTTAGCTTCTAATTCATCATCTTCTAGATCTTTTCTTGCTTTCTCAAACCAAGATGATTTTCTTGAGGAACTTTCTCCTAGATCGTCTCTGTTTGACTTTTGTGGAGGGACTAGATTTGAATGCAGATTCAATCTTGGGAAGTGCATCACCAAACTCAGCTAACTTGAATGTAGATATCTTACCAACCAATTGATCCCTTGTGATAGTTGTTAAGGATTTGATTTCCTCAATAGCAGCAACTTTGAGTTTATAAGTAGGAGGTAAGGATCTGAGAACTTTAGCAACAATTTTGTCTTCATCCAGAACTCCACCAGCACATTTGATGCCGCAAACAAGCTCATTTACTTTTGTCATGTAAGAAGTGATATTCTCATCTTCACTCATCTTTAAGTTTTCAAACTTTCCTTTCAGACTTTGTAGCTTGGCACACTTAACATATTTGTCTCCTTCACATAGATTTTCAAGCTTTGTCCAAATTTCATAGGCATTCTTCAAACCCATAACATTTGTCAGCTCTGAATCAGACAAGGCACTTAATAGGGTGTCTTTAGCTTGAAGATTATTTTTTGCATCTCTGATTTCATTTAGATTTGTAGGGCCATTTGTTGGGGGAACATATTTAATTGAGGTTATGTTCCAATGTTGATATCCCATGCATTGTATGTGACATTCCATGCGTCTTTTCCAGGCAGTGAAGTTTGAACCATCAAACCTTATTGTCCTTCTTGTAGGTCGACATTCTAGATCTCCTCAAGTGGTTAAGCTTCTTCTAGAGGAAATTATCTCTGATACCAATTGTTAGTTTCAAGATAGATAACTGAGAGGGGGGTGAATCAGTTGTGCCAAATCTTTTCTTTTATTAACCATTTAAATCCTTCTTGTAACTCAGCAACATAATAACAAATCAATCATGGAAACACAATGCAATAATTTAAGAGCAAAAACATATTAACACATATGACACTGAGATTTTAATGTGGAAAATTCGGTTAAGGGAAAAACCACGGGGTGACTAACCCAAGATTGTATTCTCTGTTAAAAGAATAAAAGGAACAAAATGGCACATGCCAATTAGGGCTCACTGCCTGAGTACACTACTCATAAGAGGCTCACTACCTACAAGAGACACACTATCTATAGAATAATAAATGTTATATACTTGAACTAGAGATTAGCATCTTCACCATGCTTGAGTTAGTTCTATTTAAGTTTAATACTTCTGCTCTGCCTTTCGCTCTTCTCCTCTCTACCACACTCTCATCTTCACCATAGATCCTTTTGAAATGTCTTCACAACTCTTATTTATACAAGACATCGACTTTGAGATAATCATCAAAGTCAGCACACTTTATTTTATTATAGAGCAAATACACAAATACAACTTGACTTATTACAAAAGACTTCATGTAAATCACTACTCTTTTGGCCACACATATCTGGGACTTCAATCTTCTTTGAGGAACACACCATCCTTCGCATAACATCTTCAAGATCATCCGCAAGATGTGTAAATCATTCGATCAGCCAAGTTGAGGAAGAACATCATCATCCGGAAGTAATTCTTCAATTACGAGCTCAATCTTCAATGCAGACCACCAACACAAACTGGACACAATCTAGAGACCCCCACAAGCTTGCCTGGTTCACCAAGAACATCCACACTACTTTTGATAACTAAAATCATTCTCTTCTTCATCTGAAATCTTAAGAACACAGTTTGTCATCACTGTCATATTGAAATAGATGCTTGCAGACCTCCAGACCACGAACCAATTGAGTCGTCAATTCACATTGACTTCCTAAACACTCCACCAAATCCGCAAAACAAGATATTGCATTTCTAGATCTCACCGGACCTATTTGTGTCACTCTGTCACCTCTGAACATCTACCAGAACCAGTTTTACTCATATGGCCATAACTTCTTCAAATCTTCATGCGGACCTCTCAAATCTTTACTAGATCACCTTTAGACACATATCTACAAACCCTTTGATTCGCATCCTCTGATCTTCATCTTAGCTGGGATCTTCACTTCATAGAGTTTCATTGTCTTCACTATTCTTCTTTGTTTCTGATAGGACTAATTTTCTCAATATCCTCAGCACATAAGTCATCAAATCCTTGACATCAATGCAATAGGAGTATGTCGACATCAATGACAATATTGGTTACACCCATACTTCCAACAAGCTCATGGTGTTCATGAAAATCATTTAAGTCATCTATTAATATAGTGTTATACTTCTCATGTTCAACAATCAAACTATTATATTCTTTGAGTACTTGACCTTTGACATCTAACTTAGTACTCAATTCTTCTTTCTTTTCCAACATCCTTAAATGAAGCCTTTTGTGCTCTTGATGTGCAAGATATCTTCTTTTATGCATGTTCCAAGTTTGATCACTAAACTTCATTATATTATCAAACCTTCTTTGGATTAATGTTGAGGCCATGTGGTACTTGACTGATTTTATTTCAACCTCAAGCTACTCAATTTTCTTCTAAAACTTTTCTGCCTTGTACTTCTAGTAATTTGAACAAGCTTTTGCTTCCATGATCTTTTGATCCTTCTCTAGGTAAGGTGAATAAGAGCTTGGTGCAGGTAGTTTATCTTTATAAGTAGCCACTTCCTATCTTAATTTTCCATTTTCAGCCATATAAGCATTATTTTTCCTCATCAACTTTTCATTCTATGCTTTAGTAAATATTGAAACATTGATATTTAGGTTAGCAGTCTTAATAGGATCTGTGTCCTCAACTTGCTGAATCATCAGATGGCCAAATGCTTCATTAGGATTATTTATGACCTAAGGCTTTTGTGTGAAGGATAGATTGACCATATCAGTAGTATCCTCTTATTAGGGTTATAGCCTGATCCACTTTTAATCTTATCAAGTGCCTCAACACTAAGCTGCATCTTTTTTTCTTGGTTCTTTCTTAAGGTATAAAAAATAATAGCTAAAGTCATGTCCCATCCAAGAACCAATGCCACTCCTACTTCTTTGAGCAATTTTCTACCCTTTTCTGGTGTCATTTCTCCCATGGCATTATCTATTTCTGATTGAAGTGTTGGAAACAAGGTGGATAATTGAGAGGGGGGTGAATCAGTTATCTCTATTATCTTTACTTTCTTTTCCTCTTTTATAATTTGTGCAGCATCAAAACATATAAGCATATATAATCATGAGAATAGAAATAAAATCAACACTTATAACACAAGGATTTTTATGTGGAAAACCCTATTAAGGGAAAAACCACAGGGTGACTAACCCAAGATTGTATTCTCTATTAAAAGAATAAGAAGTACAAAATGGCACTTGCCAATTAGGGCTTGTTCCCTGAGCACACTGCCTATAAGAGACTCACTATCTACAAAACTTACAGAAGGTAACCAGGTGTTTGAATTGATGAGAGGCATCTACAAATGCTAGAGTTTAGTCTTGGTTGTTGGCAAGAGACACTATATGGATTCATGGTTGTTGTCATTGATGGCAACAAAGGTCATCCCACATATCTGCAAGTCATGGTGTGTCTCTACCGGAAGTCAGAATGAAGATTGTTGTGGTCCGGTGAACAAGAACAGAGCATGTGGCAAGGTCCGACAGATTGGTCCGGATCTCTCAGAGGAAGTGTCTTGGTGCAGTGCGGATTTGGGGAAGTCAAGAGGACTACCTTGAGTAGTATATTCCAAGGATTTAGCCTCCAGTGATGAACAAAGAAAAAGATATGAATAGTTGAGTACCGGATTCCTGAGAGACAGTGAGAACAGAGGAAGAACTGACTGACAGAGTATCACACTATTTTTTGGATGTGTTACTGTTGATGGTAAAGACTGTGAAGGCATGAATCATGTTTGGCCGACATGATTAATGATATCTACAAGTATATGCTTGATCCGCATTACTTGATATGCAAGGATTCAGCCGACAGAACAGAGTTTGTGAGAAGATAGATTATTCCAGGTGCCGACTAGAAAGATAATGAAATCACTAGTGCAGATATATATAGAGGATGGATTTAGTTGTGAAAAGTGTGATGGTATGAAAGTGTATGCGAATAAATACAGAGCAGAGCAGAAGTAGTAAGAAAGATCCGGTATGTGAAAAGATAGCAGAATAAAGAACAGAGGAAAGATGAAGTGCAGCAGATCAGTATACTGAGCCTAACCGGAACTGAACTCCAGCATATGTAGATGCTTCCAATCAGTTCAAGTATTGTATAACATTCTTTTGTAGACAGTGTGTCTCCTTGTAGGCAGTGTGCCTCTTTGTGAGCAGTGTGCTCGGGCAGTGAGCCCTAATTGGCAAGTGCCATTTTGTAATTCCTTATTCTTTTAACAGAGAATAATCTTTGGGTTAATCACCCCGTGGTTTTCTCCCTTAACCAGGTTTCCACGTCAAAAATACTGTGTCATGTGTTTCTTATTTCATGGTAATGTTTGTTTATTTGATTCAATGCTACTTTGATTAATAAGAAAGTTCAAAAGAAGAAATAATTAGGATAACTGATTCACCCCCCCTCTCAGTTATCAACAATTGGTATCAGAGCAAGGTTCCTCCTAATAGAGCCTAACAGCTTGAGGAAGATCTGGGAGTTCAAATGGATGCATATGGTTTAAGGGAGCAACTCAAGACTGCCCTTGAGGATCTTGAACAGTCAAATTCTGAAGTCAATGAATTAAAGGAAAGACTCAAACAGGCTGATGAATTCATGAGAGAATTAAAGGACAAATTAAGTCTCTCTATGAAAAAGAGAAAGGAGCTGCTCCAACAATTGGCAAGACAAAGTGAAGAAAGCAATACAAATGAAGAATTGACTGAGAAAACCAAGTTATGTGAAAAGTTATCAAAAGAAGTCATTATGTTAAGACATGAAATGGAATCAGGAACTATAAAGTTTACTCAAGAGATTGAAGAAAAAAGAAAAGCTGAAGACAATCTAAGACAATCTCTTAAAGAGAAATCAGAAGAATGCCACCAGATGGACAGGATTATTAGACATCTTGAATCTGATCTTGAAGATGCCAAAGATAATGAAGAAAAACTTGAGGATCAAATTGTCTCTCTCAAAAGAGATCTTCAAACAGCAAATGAATATAAAGAAAAATTCAAGATAAGTTCTGCCCAACTTGAAGTACTTCTTGGAAGTCAAAAGAGGACAGATGACAAGTATGGTTTGGGATATGAGAAAGGAGAAAGCTCCGGATCCGATCAAAAGAATTTTGGATCAGAAAATCCAAGGAATAGGCCTAGAAGACCTCCAGTAAGACAGCCCAATGCTCAAAGATATCCATCCTTCAATGGATACTGCCACAGCTGCAATCACTTTGGTCACAAAGCTAATCAGTGCAGAAAGAGAATGAATTAGACTAATTCATCCCTCTCTGGACAGTGCTTTAACTGCAAAAGGTATGGACACAAGTCTCATGAATGCAGAAATATGCAAATAAACAAATCATTCAATGGTAGATGCTTTGCATGCAATAGAGTAGGTCATATGGCTAATCAATGCATATCAAGAGGTTATCAGTCAAATATGCAAAGAAATGTTATTTGCCAAATCTGTAATAGGTCCGGTCATAATGCAAAAGTCTGCAGAAGCAAGAATCAGGACAAAAGAGGTCCGGTATATAATCAGAATCAAGACAAGGGTAAACAAAAGATGAATGTGGATGAAGTTAGGAATCAGATGAACAAGATTTGGGTGAAGAAAAGTTTAGAGAATGTAGAGGTTGGATCCGCACCAGACTCTGGTGCTGATATTTCTTCCAGAAATTAAAAAGTGAGCTCTGGCTTAGGGGGAGACTCAAAGAAAATCCTGTTCCCCCAACCAATCAAGTGGTGCTGAATGTGATACAAGATGCGGAGTAAAGGGTTTGAAGATATAAGTCCTGAGATGATCCAGACAAGATTTCAGAGGTCCGCATGAAGATGCAAAGAAGTTGTGATCGATCAAGTAAGACCTATTCTGGGAGATGCTCCGGAATGACAGAGGACTACAAAAGGGTCCGGAGAGATCCCAAAGTACATTATTTTGCTCTGCGGACTGGACAAAATGTTTGGGATGTTCTTGTAATGTGTCATCTCGATTTATTCATGATTGAAAGATCCGCATGATGTTCATAGATCAGAACTGATCTGGGATACTCCAAGCTATCCGGATAAGGCAAACCGGAATAATATAGGTGGAGCATTTATTGCAAATAGATATTAGGGTTTACGAAATGATATAAGGGATTTCTCAACAATCACTTGATCATTCCACATCCAAGAAGAAGTGAAAAGCAGAGCTCTACAACAAAACTCATCAAGTTCACCGAAGATCTCCTGCCGAAGTCATTACATACAGAAATCAATCTAGCCACTCCGTGCAACCGAAGACGCAAAAGGTATTTTCCACTTTTGATATATTGCTACAAATCTTTTGAAGAAATGGCTACTCCAAATATAGTAGAAATCTCAGATAGGCCCTGACCTGAATTTAAGAAACATCCATACAAGTCATTGGAGGTAGATCCCTTAGGAGCATTTTCCAGTGTTCCTCATGGAGTTTTACACACAGAAGACATTAGGGTTTACATACATGCAAGCATTGAGGAATTTGGGGAATTCAAATTGAGAGATCTCTATCACAAACAACTGATAGACAATGCTTTTGAGCTTAAACCAGAGTACAAGGGTATCCAGAAGAAACAGTTTGATCAATTCATTCATTTCCCCTACTTTGAAGAAGAAGAATGGGTCCGATATGTATTGAGCAGAATGCATGACAACTTCCTATGGCTGGATAGACCTTACAAAATCACAAAAGAGGCAATTAGGGCAGTAACTGGTCTATACTCTTCCGGAGGGATACCTATCCTCAAATCTGTCAAGAATAACATTGTAACTGAGGCCATCGGATCAAAATTTGATAAGAGGGCAATGACCATTGAAGATATTTCGGATCCGGATATCAAGTATGCATCCATGATAATAGGATACAAGATCTATCACGCCAGCAGGGAGAATTCTGTATCCGGAACTGCAGTGTATACTGCCTATGAAATGATAAGGAAGAATGCAGAATATGATCTCTGCGAACTGCTCTTAAGCCAATTAATGGAAAATATACAGAAAATCAAGGATAAGAAGAATTCCTTTAAGTATGGTACTCTTATATTATGTCGATTCTTCTACTTCATGAATGAGCTGCCCGGATCAAGTGGATGGGCATGGCAGAATGACAAACCTGTTGTAGTCCAAATAAGAGACTATCTACATGGGCTTGGGGATGCCAAAGAAAGAAATATAGCCCTATGGGGATACTTCAAAAACCTCCAAATCATGATGCAAGCAAGAGAAAGAATTCCCCAGTCTCTTGTTGAAAAATACAAAGACTCAGTGTGCTTTATGGTGGACACTGATCAGTACCTAATGGAGGCAGTGGAGCCAAGGACTATCTGGATCATGCCCATGGGGTATGAAGTGGATGAACAAATAGTGGAGCTGCACGTTCAACACATGCTAAGTCAGCCCAAAGATCCAAAGGCAGAAAGGTTTGGAACCTTTGAGGAGCTGAGTGTAAAGATACATGTAGAACTCAGGGAACCTGAAATAAAGAGGAAGGTGAGAAAAGAAGTAGAGCATATTGCTCAAGGCCTAGGCATCTCAAAAGAGGCACTTGATGCCAGCCGGGAAAAGAGGAGAAAGGCTGAGGAAGAAAAGAAAAGTAAAGAAAGTGTTCCGGTTGAAACTTCCACCCGGACCAGATCATCAAAAAGATCTGCACCTCCCACAACCAAAAGTTCAAAACCGGAAGTCCAGGCATCTGGTAAAAGATCTAAGACAAAAGCCACAAGGGCTTATGAAAGCCAAAAGGATGAAGAGGAAACTGAGTCAGATGAGGGAGTAAAAGAAATAAAGAAGCAGAAGAAAAAAGGATCCGGGAAACCCTCCACAGGCCAAGACAAGGAAGAAATGGCAGAGGAATTTGCTAAAAAGCCCACTCTGTCTCTAGACAGTGTAGTCAAATCAGTCACTATGGATGGGAACCTTCAACCGGTGGCTGAATTCTATGATGACTACAATGAGGCAGATCAAAAGATCCTGCAAGAAGCTATAATAAGGTACTTGAACATCTACAATAAAGCTTTTATTGAGATTATCTCTGAAATCCCAAAGAGCCTAGAGATGGAATTAGAGATAAGAAAGAACAATGCCATGGCAAAAGACCTTGAGATCAGGGAACAGATAGCTATTCAGCTATGTCCTTCAATTGATCACAAAACAATGAACATGGTATTCAAAGACTGCAAGGATGAATTCAGGAGCAAAGCAAGGATGAATCAGCTTATGCTTGGTGAGACCGACAAGGTAGCCAAGGACACTGAAGAGATTCTCCGGAAAACCTTCAAAAGGTTTAATCTTCTTGTTGTAGAGGACTTAGGTGTAGAAACAGCTGTGGACTTGGAATCATCTGCTCCGGAAGAAGTGGGCCTTGAACAGACTAACATCTCTCCTCCGGTTTCCCCTACAGTCTCCGGATCCCAAGAAGAAGAGAAACTACAGGAGAAAGAAGCAGCAGTTAAAGAAAAAGAGGTTGACTGCACCAAGGATGCAGAGAAAGAGAAGACTCCAACAGAGAAAACCACAACTAAAAGTGGTAAGAGTAAGGAAGGAGAAAAGATTCCAAAGGAAAAAACTGCAGAAGAGAAGAAACATCTATCTCTGGCAAGAGACACTGCACAAACTGTTCAAGAATTCTTGACAAAAGCCACTATAGAAATTGATGAACCGGACCTGCTAAAAGGACCATTAGATTTTGACTCTTTGTCACCGGTACAAACAATGAAAATAGCCTCATTTGCAAATGAGAAAGTCAAAGAGAAACTACTGAAATCTCACATGGAAGACTGTGAGCTTATGGAGGTAGCATCTGGAGTGCTGGAAAAGATCATGCCATCTTTTCAGAAGGATCCCACAGCCTCCTCTTCCGGTAATCTCAAAACCTTAGTCAGCAGTGTTAATACACATTTTGAATCTCTAGAAAAATCAGCTGAAGAAAAGGTCCGGAAGGAGTTTTTGGATAAAAGGTTCTCCGAGGTTTAGGGTTTGATCATTAATGATAGAAGAAACATGAACATTGGGATAAAGAGCTTAGAAAATGCTCTTAAGGATGGCGGTGAAATATACAAATTTTGTATCTCCTGGTCCAAGGTAACAGTGGACATTGAGAAGAAAATAAAAGAGCAAGAGGACACACTACTAAGCTTGTCTCAAAGTTTTGATCCTCTTTCTTCCTCTATAACAAATCAAGAATGTTAGACTATTGTAGTCTTGAGTGAAATCAAGAAATTGGAGAAGGAAAGGAAAAATAGAATAAGCAGTTTGAGTGAGCTCAGGGGGTTAATCGTCCCTAAGCTAGAGGCCATGCATGAGGCCATAGCAGAAGCTCAAATCACAGCCCAGACAAGTGATCCGAAAGATCTAAAAAGGGCAGATGCATTTGCATTTTTATTGAGTGGTCACATTTCAATTTTGGATAGAATGAAGCAAAGTTGGGCTACAGAACTGATCCAACTGAAGACATCTTTTGCAGACATTCTTCAGTATATGTGAGTATGTAAATATGCGGCTATGTATAGAAAATTTTTGAAAATTTTGGTGTGCGGACCCTACCCTTTGCCATTGATGTCAAAGGGGGAGTGAGGAGTAGTGAAAAATGAGGAATCCAACTAAGGGGGAGTTCCAGAAATTGTATATAAAGATAGAGCATCAGCCAAGGGGGAGCATAGTGTAAACACTTAGTCATTTTTCACTAAGTGTTGCCATCAATGCCAAAGGGGGAGATTGTTGGCAAGAGACACTATATGGATTCATGGTTGTTGTCATTGATGGCAACAAAGGTCATCCCACATATCTGGAAGTCATGGTGTGTCTCTACCGGAAGTCAGAATGAAGATTGTTGTGGTCCGGTGAACAAGAACAGAGCATGTGGCAAGGTCTGACAGATTGGTCTAGATCTCTCAGAGGAAGTGTCTTGGTGTAGTGCGGATTTGGGGAAGTCAAGAGGACTACCTTGAGTAGTATATTCCAAGGATTTAGCCTCCGGTGATGAACAAAGAAAAAGATATGAATAGTTGAGTACCGGATTCCTGAGAGACAGTGAGAACAGAGGAAGAACTGACTGACAGAGTATCAGACTATTTTCCGGATGTGTTACTATTGATGGTAAAGGCTGTGAAGGCATGAATCATGTTTGGCCGATATGATTAATGATATCTACAAGTATATGCTTGATCTGCATTACTTGATATGCAAGGATTCAGCCGACATAACAGAGTTTGTGAGAAGATAGATTATTCCGGGTGCCGACTAGAAAGATAATGAAATCACTAGTGCGGATATATATAGAGGATGGATTTAGTTGTGAAAAGTGTGATGGTATGAAGGTGTATGTGAATAAATACAGAGCAGAGCAGAAGCAGTAAGAAAGATCCGGTATGTGAAAAGATAGCAGAATAAAGAACAGAGGAAAGATGAAGTGCAGCAGATCAGTATACTGAGCCTAACCAGAACTGAACTCCAGCATATGTAGATGCTTCCAATCAGTTCAAGTATTGTATAACATTCTTTTGTAGACAGTGTGTCTCCTTGTAGGCAGTGTGCCTCTTTGTGAGCAGTGTGCTCGGGCAGTGAGCCCTAATTGGCAAGTGCCATTTTGTAATTCCTTATTCTTTTAACAGAGAATAATCTTTGGGTTAATCACCCCGTGGTTTTCTCCCTTAACCGGGTTTCCATGTCAAAAATACTGTGTCATGTGTTTTTTATTTCATGGTAATGTTTGCTTGTTTGATTCAATGCTGCTTTGATTAATAAGAAAGTTCAAAAGAAGAAATAATTAGGATAATTGATTCACCCCCCCCTCTCAGTTATCAACATTGGTTAGGCACAATATACTGATCTGATGCACTTCATTCTTCCTCTTCTCTAGTGCTGCTACTCTTGTCACATATCGGATGTGTATTGCTGCTTCCACACTTATCTCTGCCTTTCTTCTCACTTTATATTATCATCTCTGTACACACACACACCTACATACTGGAATCCATTTGGTATATATATCCACATCAAGGATTTCAACAAATTTCTAGTCAGCAACCAAAATACTCAAGATATTTACAAATTACTGATATGTCAGCTAAATCCATGCTTGATTTATGATGTGTATCAAAAAAATAGACATTGAAGTCATCAATCATGTTGACCAACAATGTATGATCCCTCAAATTGCTTTATCAACAGCAATTACTTATCCAGATTGAAGACTGATACTCTGTTGGTCAGTTCTTTCTCTATCTTCTCTGCTTGTTTGGAACCCAACACTCAGATGCTCATATCGTTTCCATGTTTTATCACCAGAGGCTCAATCTCTAGAATATAGTAGTCATGATACTCCTCTTGAATTATCCAAGTCCATAACTTGCTGAATTACACCATCTGAGAGATCTGGACCTGATTGTCAGACCTTGTTGCATGCTCTGTTCTTGTTCACCGGACCAAAACAGTCTTCAATCTGACTTCTGGTATATGCATACTATGTGCTGCGGATGTGTGGGATAGACTTTGTTGCCATCAATGACAACACTCATGAAGCCACATAGTTTTCATTCTCTTTTCTCCCTTTCTAGATGTCTTGACTTCCGGTTTGGTGGCTTTTGAGCTCTTAGGAGTGGCAAGTGCAGAGCTCTTGGAGGATCTAGTCTGAGAGGGGGCTTGTACCAGAACACTTCCTTTTTCTACTTCTTGCTTCTCTTTCTCAGCTCTTTAAACTTTCTCTCTATTTGCATCTACTGTCTCTTTTGATATGCCATATCTTTTGGCAATTTCCTCGATTTCCCTTCTAGCTTTCCTCTTTATCTCTGATTGTCTTAGTTCAACATATATTTTTACACTTAGTTCTTGAAAGGTTCCAAACATTTCTGCCCCAGGGTCCTTAGGCTAGCTCAACAGGTGTTGAATATGTAGCTCCAAGATTTTCTCATCGACCTCATATCCCATTGGCATTATCCAAACTATTCTGGGCTCAACTACCTCCATTAGGCATTGATTAGTATCTACCATAAAACACACTGTATCCTTGTATTTCTCAACTATGGATTGAGGTATCCTCTCTCTAGCTTGCATCATGCTTTGGAAGTTCTTAAAGTAACCCCAGGGTGCTGTGCTTTGAGCTTTAGCATCACCAAGTCCATACAAATAGTCTCTAACCTGTATTGCAACCGGTTTGTCATTTTGCCAAACCCAACCACTTGATCTGGGCAGCTCATTCATGTAGTAGAAGAATAGACACAGTATTAAACAACCATACTTGAAGGAGTTCTTCTTATCCTTCTTGATCTTTTACAAGTTTTCTAACAATTGGTTTAAAAGAAGATCACATAGGTCATAATCTACATTTTTCCCTCAACATTTGATATGCTGCATATATTACAGTCCCAGACACAGAATTCTCCCTACTAGAATGATAGATCTTATACCCAATTATCATTGAGGAAAATTTGACATCTAGATCTATGATGTCATCTATGGTCATTGCTCTCTTGTCAAACTTAGATCCGGTAGCTTCAGTTACTGTATGGTTCTTGATAGATTTGAGTGCAGGTAACCCACTGGAAGAGTGCAGTCTAGTTACTACCCTAATTGCATCTTTTGTTACCTTGAAGGGCTTCATCAACCACATGAAATTATCATGCATTCTGCTAAGGACATACCAGACCCAATCATCTTCTGTAAAATAGGGAAAGTGGATGCAATGTCCAAAGTACTTATCTCAGATGGCCTTGTATTGAGGTTTGAGTTCAAAACTTTCATCTATTAACTATTTATGATAGATGTCCATCAACTTAGATTCTCCAAATTCCTCAATGTTGGCATGGATGTAGACCCTAACATCTTCTATGTGCAATACCCCATGCGGAATGCTAGAAAAAGTGCCTAAAGGATCAACTTCTAGGGATTTGTAGGGGTGTTTCTTGAATTTTAGGCGCGGCCTATCAGCGATCTTAACAACCATTAGAGTAGCCATTTTGCAAAAGATTCAGAGAGAGATTTTCAGAATGGAAGTACCTTTTTACACTTTAGGGTTCGAAATAAGAGCTGGAACAAATTGCTGGTTAAATTGGATTTTGTAGTTGATCTTTGAGAGAGTTGTAGAAACTTGATGCAGAGCTCTTCTTTTCTTCTTCTCAAATGCAAATGTACAAATGATGAGTGAAAGAACCCTTTTATTCTTGCCCAAACCCTAATTTCCTTTTGCAATAAATGCACAACTTAAGTTATTCAGTTGCCTTGTTTTGAGAGAGATCTTTTTGAATCACAGTGTTGCACTTAGAATCATTTTCAATGAGGATTGACAATGTATCTTCTTTTCTCCAATCATGCCATGGATCCGCAAATCAAAGTATTTCAATTTTGAATCATACCAAATCTGTATGTGAAAATCATACTTTATCAGATGGCTGTCAAACCAAATCAATCTTGGATAATTAAACTCTTGCAAAACTCCATGCGGATCTTTCATATTTTTACCGAGGGTTATTTAGATATTTTTCTGAGAACCCTTTAATCCGCAACATTCCATGTGCCAAATTTAGGCACCAATTGACTACCTAGGGGAATTTATTTTTCTATGTGACTCCCCCTGAGCCAGAGCTCATCTGTTTAGTTTTTGGAAGGAATGTCAGCACCAGATTCTGGTGCGGATCCATCCCCAACATTTTTTGTACTCTTCTTCACCCAAATCTTGCTCATCTCCCTTTGAACTTCATCCGCATTCATTTTTCCTTTTCCCTTATCTTGTTTTTGATTATGATGTACTGGACCCTTTTTATCCTAATTTTTACTTCTGTAGAATTTGGCAATATGACCGGATCTATTGCAATTGTAACAAACAACATTTCTTTGCATATTTGACTGATATCCTCTTGATCTGCATTGAATAGCCATATGTCCCATTCTATTGCATGCAAAGCATCTACCATTGAATGAATTGTTTATTTGCATATTTCTACATTCATGAGATTTGTGACCATACCTTTTGCAGTTGAAACATTGTCCGGAGAAGGATGGATTAGTCTGATTCATTCTCCTTCTGCACTGAGTTGCTTTATGACCGAAGTTGCTACAATTGAAGCAGTATCCATTAAAGGATGGATATCTTTGAGCATTTGGTTGCCTTATCGAAGGTCTTCTAGGCCCGTTTCTCTGATTTCTTGATCCAAAGTTCTTCTGACTGGATCCGAAGCTTTCACATTTCTCATATCCCAAACCACGCTTATCATCTACCCTCTTTTGCCTTTCAAGAAGAACTTCAAGTTGGGTTGAGCTTATCTTGAATTTCTCTTTGTATTCATTTGTTGTTTGAAGATATTGTTTAAGAGTATCTATTTGATTCTCAAGTTGTTCTTCATTATCTCTAGCTTCTTCAAGATCAGATTCAAGATGCCTGATTATTCTGTCCATTTTGTTGCAATCCTCTGTCTTCTCCTTGAGGGATTGCTTTAGATTATCTTTAATTTTCCTTTTCTCTTGGGTGAATCTCATAACCCCTGATTCTATCTCATGTCTTACCATAATGACCTCTTTTGATAGCTTCTCACATAGCTTATTTTTCTCATTCAGATCTTCATTAGTATCATTGGCTTCACTCTGACTTGCTAATTTTTGAAGTAGTTCCTTTCTCTTTTTCACAAAGATACTTAGTTTTTCTTTTAGCTTATTTATGAAATTATCAGCTTGTTTGAGTCTTTCTCTCAAGTTATTAACTTTAGAGTGAGATTGTTCAAGATCATCTAGGGCAGACTGAAGTTGTTCCTTCATACCATACATATCCATTGAGATTTCCAGATCTTCCTCATGCTGTTAGGCTTTGTTTAGAGGAACTTAGCTCTGATACTAATTGTTGGAAACAAGGCAGATAACTGAGAAGGGGGGTGAATCACTTATCTCTATTATCTTTACTTTCTTTTCCTCTTTTATAATTTGTGCAGCATCAAAACATATAAGCATATATAATCATGAGAACATAAATAAAATCAACACTCATAACACAAGGATTTTTACGTGGAAAACCCTATTAAGGGAAAAACCATGGGGTGACTAACCCAAGATTATATTCTTTGTTAAAAGAATAAGAAGTAAAAAATGGCACTTGCCAATTAGGGCTCACTACCTGAGCACACTGCTCACAAGAGGCACACTGCCTACAAGAGACTTACTATCTACAGAACTTACAGAAGGTAACCAGGTGTTTGAAATGATGAGAGACATCTACAAATGCTAGAGTTCAGTTTCAGTTAGGCACAAGTTACTGATCTGATGCACTTCATTCTTCCTCTGCTCTAGTACTACTGGTCTTGTCACATATCAGACTTGTATTGTTGCTTCCACACTTATCTCTACCTTTCTTCGCACTTTATATTAGCATCTCTGTACACACACACACCTACATATTGGAATCCATCTGGTATATATATCTACATCAAGGATTTCAACAACTTTCTAGTCAACAACTAGAGTACTCAAGATATTTACAAATTACTGATACGTCAGCTGAATCCATGCTTGATTTGTGATGTGTATCAAAAACATAGGCATTGAAGTCATCAATCATGTTGGGCAACAATGTATGATCCCTCAAATTGCTTTATCAACATCAATTACTCATCCAGATTGAAGTCTGATACTCTATCGGTCAGTTCTTTCTCTATCTGCTCTGCCTGTCTAGAACCCAACACTCAGATGCTCATATCTTTTCCATGTTTTATCACCAGAGGCTCAATCTCTGCAATATAGTAGTCAAGATACTCCTCTTGACTTGTCCAAGTCTACAACTTGTTGAGTTACACCATCTAAGAGATCCTGACCTGATTGTCAGACCTTGTTGCATGCTTTGTTCTTATTCATTGGTCTAAAATGGTCTTCAATCTGACTTCTGGAATAGGCATACTATATGTTGTGGATGTGTGGGATAGACTTTGTTTCCATCAATGACAACACTCATGATGCCACAATGTGTCTCTTGCCAGCATGAAGTTCTTGTAGAACTTCCTCTTGAACCTTAGGAGTGATATCCTTCATCTTTTCTCTGGCTTGTTTTCCTTTATATTCATATAAGAATGCTTTGAATTCTAAATTTTTGATAAAATCAACATCTACAATGAAATTCTTACTAGCCAGGTATCGCATGTCATCTGTCAATTCATCAGAAGTCTCTATTGTGACTTCCTCTCTATCTACTGGAGGCTGATATTCCTCAATAAGAGAAGAGGATGCTTGCAAGTCTTTATTCTTCTCCTCTTCACTTTCTTCTTCAAAAGACATTTTAGGAGTTTGTTGAGGAGGTAATTGGGAAATAGGAAACTCATCTTCTACTTGAGTTCTTCTAACAACTCTTCCTTCTCTTTCAAACACATAAGAAGGGACATTTTGAATCAAAACTACAACATTTGTTATCAATGTATTCAACCTTTCAATGAGATCATTAATATCCATGAAGGCACCATTATAAGTGGGGTTTTTGGCTACCCTCCAAACCTCAGCCAATGTTATCTTGTAATACAAATCTCATCTCTCAATTGCAACTTGCTCATCATAGTTTCTAACTAGGTCATCATCGACAAATAAAGCATGATTATACTTCTTAAGCTTTTTTTTATTTTGATACTACTTATAATATTCTCTGGATCAAAACTTTCTCTACAACTCCCTGATGGTAGCCTAAAATACTCCTATTTTTTGTCAATTAATTGGTATCCTTTGTCTGACATGATTGTAAAATCCCCAAAATGTAAAGTTCCTAGCATAAACAACAACTTATTGTGACTTTTTAGATGCATAAAATTATAGAGAGCAAGTTGTCTTACAATCTCTAGATAAGAAACTCTGTTAGGACAAGTCTTTGGTGATAGCAAAGGATATCCTTTGTAGGAGTCAAGGACAACACTGAGAGGGTGGCTGAATCAGTGTTGTGTGAATTTTCAAATCTTTTTTACAAACTTTAACTTGTAGAGCACAAGGAGAGAAAGCTATCATTGATTTGTCAAACACATATGCACAAATTTGAGAATGAAAAACAAAAACTCATGAGTAAAACATACAACACCATAGAGAAGATCAATATGAATCAAGACAAAAGAATTGCAAGAGTGGAAAACCCTCCAGGGGTAGAAAAACCACTCCAGAACTGCCTCATTGGCTTAACTGATAAAACATGCCTCACTAGCTACAATATGTATCTAGGAGCACCAACTCCAAACAGAAGCACCCACTTCCAACACTGATATACCTCACTGGTAAACAAATAGGTCTCACTGACCAACAAGCCTCATTGGCTAATACAAGGCCTCACTGGCAAACCAAATCTTCACTTGAAATAATAAGCAAGATCAGAGGGACACTCTATTTCCATTCAATTCAATATTTCATCTCTGCATAATACAAACTCCATTTGTGATTTCTTCATGTGTATATCTCCAATCTTGCATCTGATGCTCAAACAATTCATTCCTGCATATTCAATTTCATATTTTCTTCTTGCTTGATTCAATTCAATCTATATCATTCAAGAGGATGTCATAGAGAATGTCTTCATTTTTGTATATAGTTCCACGCACACACTTTGTCAATGTGAAGCCAATAAATATGAGATCCCACTCAACTTTCTCCAAAATCATTTTTATCTTTTTATGACCTTTCATATTCACTGCATGAACAATTCATTTTCTTTTTATCTTCCTAAAAAAATTATTTCCAAATAGAATACTTTTCATATTCTCTTTTAATCTACAAGAAACAAAATAAAAAGACTCTCCAATTTGAAGCTTCTCACAAAAATCCATTTGCAAAATCTTTTCATATTCCTTCAATAAAATCATCTCCTCAAAAAATATTTTCCAAGAAAACATTTTAGACTTTTCATCTGTAATATGCCTTCAATCAATCTGCAAAATAAGAGTTAGAAATCATATTTATTTTTGCACCAATCTTCTCTAAAAATATTATCTTTCTCTTGATATTCCTGCAAGAAAATTTAATCATCAAACTCTTTATCTTCTCTTCAATCCATAAAATTTGTCTTCAAAAAATTTGTATCCAATCTGCCTTATTCTCAAACAAAACTCTTAAACTTCATCCCAAAAATCTTCTTCTTAACAATATTCTAGACAAATAAAAAATCTTTTTACAACTCCAAAAATCCATTCAAATTCCCATAAAAAAAAATCTTGAATCAATCTGCCCTTTCATGCTCATTCCAAAAAATATAAGGCATTAAAGCTATAAAAAATCTTTTCAAACAAATGTTAGAAAGGAAACCTTTGTCTCCATCTGCCACGAGATATAGAAAATTAGAAAGGAATCCTCTTAGTAGTTTCACAAAATCTCTTAAAAAATTATTTCTAAAACCTTTCAAAAAACTTCTTGAAACATTCTATCTATTCGGGCTCAACAAAAATCTATAAATTGCCAAAAATAATACCAAACTGCAATCAACATAATGCTTTGATGTTTATATGCACGTCAATGTGCATTGTCAAATAGGAGAGTTTAACTTTTAATAGGAACCGTTGATTTGATGCTTCGCGCCCACTTCACATTTCAAACAAAGCCTTTGATCCTTTATTAGCACCCACATACATGAGAATAGATCGATGCTAAAGGTAAGAGAATTTGATGAGGCCGATGGATAGCACGAGAAATAAACCCTTTAACAAGTCACTTTTAAGTGACTGACCTGTATAACAGGTCAATAGTCAATTAAATCAAAATTTCTATGTTGACAGGCAGAGAGGGTTATAAAATAGGTCTTTAGAGGCAAAGAATGGAATATAGAACTAGAGCTTGATCCCTCTAACTCAACTTGTAACATCATGACATATAGTATCAAATCTTCGTGTGCTCATATACATGATGATAGACAAAAAAGAAACTTTGTCAAGCTTTCACTCAAACCTTGAATATCTATATCAATCATCAATGAACTCCCTTATCAACAAGTGTTATCATTTCTGCTCGGTGAACCTTCAAAGTTGAACTTTGACACTCTATGCAACACACATCATATCACTTTCATCACCAACACTATCCACACAACATGAAAATCTGAGGAAAAATACATCTCAACTCTCAACCATATGAATTGTATCTTGACTAACCTATCAACTTCAAAAGGCCAAATCTATGAAGATCAAGAATATAAGTCCACATCTGCAAGTCTCTCATGATGTGATCATTACAAGACATCAAGGATTTCAAAGAAGAAACAAACAATACATTGTCTCTGCATTAAATCTCTGCCACTTGAAGACATCCTAAATTAAATCTTGACCACCAGTGACAATACATATGAGCTATTATAACTAATGTGATCACTTCTACCATAATGAAACCAATCCTTGATACAGAGTATGCCACACATAATGAAACTAATCCTTATTGTAGAGAATGCCAAACAACATGATGAAGACTATTGAGATCAAATGACCAAGCCATGTTATCAAGATAATGAATTCCATCACTTGTACACCATATGAAAAAGATATACTGACTAACACTTATCGTGTCCAAATGAACAACTCCTGATTGATGATCCTGATAGAGTGTAAGCCCTGATGATCCAAAATAATGACATCTGCATTAGCCCCATGTGGTCAACCTTTTTGACATCAATGACAACCAGTCACCATCAATCTCCCCCTTTGTCATTGATGGCAAAACTCCATAAAGCAATTTATCTTTCTCCCCCTTTTTGACATCTAATGACAAAGACTCAAAAACTATTTGCTCCCCCTGTTTTGAATACCATTGGCAATTACTGGCAAGACTAATCAACATAACTCAACTCAACTCAGCACTAATCCATTTCCTGAAATAGTCCTGAAGCAACATATCAACCTGAAGTATACCATCCATTTACTGATATTCAACCTTCTGAATACTTTTGCAAAGAAATCATAAACATACCAATACTCTTTGATGAACAAATTTGTAGGCAAAAAAATCATGAAGAATCCTTATCACACAGTTCCAAACACAAGATGCCAAGATGACCATTTTTTATAAGACCTTTACTTGCCTCAAGACTCACCATCAATGTCATAAGAGACTATAGATTGTCATAGCTTGAAACACATACCTGATACCACTTCAAAACTGGAGGCACACAATTTGCAGTCAATACCTTTCTGAAACATGTCAAATTCATTCTGTAACCAATCTATCTTGCACATCCTTTTTGACATGAAAGAATGAAGACCATCCTGTTGTTCCTGCACATCTCTTTACAACACACTGTCAAATCTGATATATACATAACTATTATCAATATCTTTGCAAAAACATATCAATTGACTTCTTTCATTTACAACCACCTCAACCAACACATGCTAACATCTGAAGAGAACTTCTTAAGAAGACCCAAGATCCATTATACAAATCAGCCCATCAAGACTACTCATCAACAAACTAATTTCACCATCAAGTACTTCCTGCAACACCACTTTGCAAAACCAAATGTAGAGACAAGAATATTAATTGACTCCTTCCATTTGTAACCTCCTTAGCCCACATAATCAAACATCTGAGCACCTTGAGAACATCCTAATTAATTTTGAACTTCCCAATCTCACTTACAAGAACTGTAACACCATGACAACTCAATCTTTATAAGTATAAACATGATATGACAAAGAAAAAACAAATCACTTAACTCTATCAAAACTCTTTGTGCTTGGAATCCTTGAACACTTTATATGATCCACTAAACTGAAACTCAAAAACATCAGAAACTTCATTTCAAACATTTCAGGCAAGCATGACAAACAAAACAGGATCAACAGATCTCCTCCTGTAACTTCTTGGGGATAAAAGATAGAACAAGAACAACTCCCCCTCACATCATGCTATCTGTTATGCAACTGATGATGTAACTTGTGCAGGATGTACAAGTTTAGGATTGGTCTTCTCATGACTTTGTTTCTGCTTCCACAATTTCACAGATTCTTTCTTCCTCCAAACCTTTTCAACCTTTTTCTTTTCCCAACCTTTCAAATTAGGTGATACTCTCCTACAACTGTGTGCTTTATGACCAGGAGAATTGCAATTGTAACAAACTATATTACAATCATAATCAGATGACTGATAGTACCATTGATAACTCATGTTAAACTTCCATGCAGGATCATATCTTTTACAATTTCTTTGTATATGTCCAACATTATTGCACTTGTAACAAATAATGTCAGTATTCCTTCTACAAATAATTGCTTTGTGACCAAATTGATTACAAGCATAACAATAACCATTAAAAGAATAATTATACCTGTACATGTATGCTTGTCTTACAGGAGCATTTCTTCTTCTTTGATTATGCATTTTGTTTTCAATGGCAACATTCAAATCAATCTTCTTTCTGGGAGTCTCTCTGGCTTTTGAACATTCTCCCTTCTCATAGCCAAGTCCAGTAGTGTCTCCATAAAGTTTTTGTTTACCAAACATCTCATGCAACTTATTTGAACTTTCTTCAAACTTCAAATTCTTTTCTAACTACTTTCTAACATTCTCAAGATCTTTTCTTAAAGAAACTAATTCTCCTTCAATTTTTTGGCATTCAACTAATTTAGCTTCCAATTCAAACTTTGTTATATCAGCAATCCTCTTAGCTTCCTGAAATTCCATTTTCAGACTAATAATTAATTTATCTGATTCACTAACTTGATTCCTCAAATCCATAATCAGACTTCTAGTATCTTCAAGGTCAGATAGTGCTTTGTCTTTTAAATCTCTTTCTTGTTGCAACTACAACATTAATTTCTTGTTCTCCTTCTTATAATTCTTGAGTTCAGTTAGAGCATATATGAGCTCTCCTTCCAGATCAATCTCACAGTCTTGTTCATCAAATTCAATATCATCATAACTTGTGATGCTAGCTTCTTCTGAATCTGATTGGGATTGAACTTCAACTCCTTTATTTGAAAGTCTCCTTGCATTTCCACTTTCTTCACACACCAGAGTATCCTCCTCTTTATCATTATCTTGATAAATTCTTTTCAATCTCCTCCACATATCCTGAGTTGTAATAGAGTCCATAATTTTACAAGAAACATCATTAGACACAACAGACAATATGGCCTTCTTTGCAATCTGATTATATTCAAGGGCTTCTTTGTCATTTCCATTCTCAACAGGCATTAAAACATCATATCCTAAAGAGGATAAATAAATCTGCATTCTAACATACCAAACTAAAAAATTTGAACCATCAAACTGAGGAACTCCTAAAACTTTTTCTTCAGATTCAACTTGTGGAACAATTATATCAACAAGTTCAATATCAACCTTTGAATTTGATAAAGATGAAGATTTTTTACTAGTCTGAGACTTGACAATTTTCTTACTCTTATTTCTTCTGCACTTACCCATTGAACTCCACACACAGGACTTACCCGAGTTGATTAAGCTTCAAAAGGGGAACCTCGCTCTAATACCAATTGTAGGAGTCAAGGACAACACTGAGAGGGGGGGTGAATTAGTGTTGTGTGAATTTTCAAATCTTTTTTACAAACTTTAACTTGCAGAGCACAAGGAGAGAAAGCTATCATTGATTTGTCAAACACATATGCACAAATCTGAGAATAAAAAACAAAAACTCATGAGTAAAACATACAACCACAGAGAGAAGATCAATATGAATCAAGACACAAGAATTGCATGAGTGGAAAACCCTCTAGGGGTAGAAAAACCACTCCAGAACTGCCTCACTGGCTTAACTGATAAAACATGCCTCTCTGGCTACAATATGTATCTAGGAGCACCAACTCCAAATAGAAGCACCCACTTCCAACACTGATATACCTCACTGATAAACAAATATGCCTCACTAACCAACTAGCCTCACTTGCTAATACAAGGCATCACTGGCAAACCAAATATTCACTTGAAATAATAAACAAGATCAGAGGGACACTCTATTTCCATTCAATTCAATATTTCATCTCTGCATAATACAAACTCCATTTGTGATTTCTTCATGTGTATATCTCCAATCCTGCATCTGATGCTCAAACAATTCATTCCTGCATATTCAATTTGATGCAGAGGCATCCACACTAAAACCTTGACATACAGCATGTATGTCTACAACCTTTCATCATCATCATATTTCTGTTAACATTGTTAGCATCATCATATTTTCTCTGCCGACCGATATCCTCCTGCAGACAAACCTTCGACCTTTCACCTGTCAATAGCATCATCATATTCGGCTATCAGCAGCATCATCACATTCGGCAAGCGCAAACATCCTCCTGATGTTCACTATTCATCTTACTGCCAAACGCTTTCTGCAGCATCATGATGTTCAACATCATATTCATTAGCAGGATATAAAATATCAGGTTCCTCCCATATATCCTGATGACGACAACCTCATGCACCTTTCCTTCAGATGCTTACGTCACCCCGATATCCGACCTACTTAAACAAGCAGCATCAGGATATGACTTATCCGGTCATATTGAAACACCCTGATGGTGATACCCAACTTTATGCAGATGACAAATATTCTGCCAAATATTCCTATCTCGATCCACTTATCTCCCTGATGCCTTACGCCTATGCTAAAACACTTGTTGTCGCCAGATAAACCTTTATCGGGTGATACTTTGGAATGTCCTGATGACGATTATCCTGATGACGATGACGTCACATGCATTCCCTCCAATATCCTGCTTATCGGCCAAACATAACATCATCGGCCCGTGATGGAACTGTCAACCTGATCTACTAACTTATGCTGATATGCTCTCCGTCGGCAACACCTTGCAATGATCACCCCAATGCGCATTCACCTTCTACGATCTACTGCATCATGTTCACCTCCATCTACCAATATGATGCCTGATGTAACCGCAGGATATTCACAGAAATATCTTGATGATGCAGTTGCGATGTATATCCCAACCTTAGCAGATTTTCACCATTCTGATCCGCCGAACCTCCTGAGGTGCCCTGATCCACTTCCTGGATGACCTTCCAGACTCTAACAACCAGCACGACCTAGCACATACCCATGCTAGGGTTCTCAATACCTCTCGACTACGATCCTGCAAACATACATGTGAACAAACAGAAAATGCAAACTAAATCCTAAACTATTGTACATAGCCATTCCACCGATTCGACGAATCAACCGATGGAATGGATCAGCGAATCCATGCAACCACCAAAACAGCAACTCGATTACACAATGGAATCTAAACAGAGAGTTGACACAAACAGGATCTCTTTATTGATTTCAAAAGATGAAAGTACAATACTCTATCTCTCTCCCCTCTGTCTCATTCTCTGCCATGTCTAATCGATCCTAATGCATAAATAGGAATTCTCGCGAGTACTACCAACTCGATTCCCAGCGGCTGGGAGCTTCCAAGCGGCTGGGAAATCCAACCGAACTAACAAACTAAACAGCTGTCCAAACAAACTATCTAAAAATAGTAAAGCATGGTCAACTTAGACCTTATTACATGCATTGGTCTTAGAAGACCTTCTTGGAAACATCAACAAGACTTAAAACTAACTAACTGCCTCATGGAGGCCAGCTGTCAGGTAGGTGCTCCTGCACCATACTCCCCAACAGAAAAAGAACTCATGTCCCATGAGTTAGGTTGTGGAAGAATTCCACCTTTACACTTTGCCATCTCAGTGTTCTAACCTGTTCCAGCTTTATCCTCTGCTGTCTCTTGGCTGCTCCAAGATTTCTGAACTGTAACTTGCTGTCTTGCAAGTAAACCCTCATGCCTGTCAATGTAGGCCCTTCTCACACATACCTTGTATTTGTCAAGTTGTCTTACCAGAACCTCTGTCTGAATACCTACCTCTTGAACTTCTAAAATGGTCAATCCTATCTTCCTTTCAACTCTTATAGGACAAACAATAGTCCCAACTATGACAACATCCTTGTCACCCCTCTCAACTGGTGGTTGTTTGTAAACCTGTTTCTGAACCTGATGCTGACCTCTGTCAGTCACAACTGAAACTTTCTGCAACCTGTTGTCCTTAACAACTCCTTTCCCTGAAGTGTCCTCAACTACCTTTATGCCTGCTGCTATAGGCATATGCACAAACTCCTTCTTTCCCACTAAAATGATTTTGGCTGCCCCCTATGCTGCAGCATTTGCCTGCAATGGCATCAACATAATAGTCTTCCCATCTTTCTTGATGGTGTAGGTATTAGCATACCCATCATACAGTACCCTCCTGTCAAATTGCCATGGTCTACCCAATAGTAGGTGACAACATTCCATGGGCAAAATGTCACACAAAACTCTATCATGATATGCTCCAATCTGAAAATCAACATATGCCTGTTCATATACCCAAAGTGATTGACTATCACTCACCCAAGATGCCTTGTAAGGGTGATGGTGTGGAATCCTTTCCAAATTTAGTTTATCCACCATTTCCTAAGATACCATGTTATTTGTTGAACCAGTATCAATGACAACCTTACATACTTTACCTTTGCTCTTGCATGTGGTCTTGAAAAGAGCTCTTCTTTGCATCATATCCTTTGATGCCTGCAAACTAATTCTCCTAAGCATCAATGCTTCTCCCTCCTCAGGATACCCATAATTGTCAGGAACTCTATCTTGATAAGTGTTTAAACTTTGCACACTTTGCTCTACTTTCTCTTCTTGCACAAGTTGTACTCTCTTATCATTCGTTCTATCATCTCTGGATGATAAACCCTTGTTTTCTGGACATTTGAAAAATGGATGACCAAACTCACCACAGGTGTAACACTTTCCTGAAAATGTAGTAGAACCTCTACCACCTCCAAATCTGCCTCTATTACCTTTCCATCCACCTCTGAAATCAGACTATCCCTGTCCTTTACCAGTGTCTTCTTGACCCTCATTGGTTTGCCTTGTTGTAGGGGCTGATCCTCTTCCCCTCATATTGTTTCCTCTTCCTCTCATGGACTTATCTTGTCTCCTATTCATCTTTTCTTCAATCCTGATTGCCATTTGGTAACAATCTTCCACATTCTTAGGGTTAGCTAAAACTAACTCATCCTGTATGTTCAATCTCAAACCGGCCAAGTACCTAGCCACCTTTTCTACCTCATTCTCATGATGACCAGATCTCATACTCAACTTATAAAACTCCTCAGTATATGCCTTCACATCCATTTCCTTCTGCCTTAAAAATTGCAGCTTCTTAAACATCTAAATTTCATAATCCCTGGGCAAGAATTTACCTTTTATCCTTGCTACCATTTTATCCCATGAAGTGATCTTTGACTTGCCTTGTTTCCTTCTCTTAGATTGTACATAATCCCACCATACCAAAGCATGACCTCCTAACTTGGTCTTTGCAATCTTTACCTTCTGATCCTCAGCAACATCTTCACATTCAAAATGATTATCAAGTGCAGCAATCCAATCAAGCAACTCATCTTCATTCAAACTTCCATTATACTTGGAAACATCAACCTTTACTTTAGGTTTATCACTCTGTACTACCTTTAACAGTTTTGCAAATTTCTTGTCTTCAGCATCCAGTTCTTCAGCTACCTCTTCATACTCTTCAACAGTATCTTCATCTTCTTCAGACTCACTGTCTTCCACTTCCCTCTTTTTGTTCTTCTCCAAGGCTACAAACCTGGCTTGAAGTGCTTCAGCAAGCTCCTTCATCTTCCTCATCTCTCTGGCATGTTTTTCCTTCATCTCCTGCAACTCCCTTGCAGTACCATTACCTTTCAGAGGCATCTTGTCAACCTCTCACTCCTCTACCTCTGTCTTTTCAGTGACAGAATCAACACACAACAGCCCAGACCTTTTGCTAAGCTCTGATACCACTATGATGCAGAGGCATCCACACTAAAACCTTGACATACAGCATGTATGTCTACAACCTTTCATCATCATCATATTTCTGTTAACATTGTTAGCATCATCATATTTTCTCTGCCGACTGATATCCTCCTACAGACAAACCTTCGACCTTTCACCTGTCAGCAGCATCATCATATTCGGCTATCAGCAGCATCATCACATTCGGCAAGCGCAAACATCCTCCTGATGTTCACTGTTCATCTTACCGCCAAACACTTTCTACAGCATCATGATGTTCAACATCATATTCATCAGCAGGATATAAAATATCAGGTTCCTCCCATATATCCTGATGACGACAACCTCATGCACCTTTCCTTCAGACGCTTACGTCACCCCGATATCTGACCTACTTAAACAAGCAGCATCAGGATATGACTTATCCGGTCATATTGAAACACCCTGATGGTGATACCCAACTTTATGCAGACGACAAATATTCTGCCGAATATTCCTATCTCGATCCACTTATCTCCCCGATGCCTTATGCCTATGCTAAAACACTTGTTGTCACCAGATAAACCTTTATCGGGTGATACTTTGGAATGTCTTGATGACGATTATCCTGATGACGATGACGTCACATGCATTCCCTCCAATATCCTGCTTATCGGCCAAACATAACATCATCGGCCCACGATGGAACTATCAACCTGATCTACTAACTTATGCCGATATGCTCTCCGTCGGCAACACCTTGCAATGATCACCCCAATGCGCATTCACCTTCTACGATCTACTGCATCATGTTCACCTCCATCTACCAATATGATGCCTGATGTAACCGCAGGATATTCACAGAAATATCTTGATGATGCAGTTGCGATGAATATCCCAACCTTAGCGGATTTTCACCGTTCTGATCCGCCGAACCTCCTGAGGTGCCTCGATCCACTTCCTGGACGACCTTCCAGACTCTAACAACCAGCACGACCTAGCACATACCCATGCTAGGGTTCTCAATACCTCTCGACTACGATCCTGCAAACATACATGTGAACAAACAGAAAATGCAAACTAAATCCTAAACTATTGTACATAGCCATTCCACCGATTCGACGAATCAACCGGTGGAATGGATCAGCGAATCCATGCAACCCCCAGAATAGCAACTCGATTACACAATGGAATCTAAACAGAGAGTTGACACAAACAGGATCTCTTTATTGATTTCAAAAGATGAAAGTACAATACTCTATCTCTCTCCCCTCTGTCTCATTCTCTGCCATGTCTGATCGATCCTAATGCATAAATAGGAATTCTCGCGAGTACTACCAACTTGATTCCCAGCGGCTGGGAGCTTCCAAGCGGCTGGGAAATCCAACCGAACTAACAAACTAAACAGCTGTCCAAACAAACTATCTAAAAATAGTAAAGCATGGTCAACTTAGACCTTATTACATGCATTGGTCTTAGAAGACCTTCTTGGAAACATCAACAAGACTTAAAACTAACTAACTGCCTCATGGAGGCCAGCTGTCAGGTAGGTGCTCCTGCACCACAATTTCATATTTTCTTCTTACTTGATTCAATTCAATCTATATCATTCAAGAGGATGTCATAGAGAATGTCTTCATTTCTGTATACAGTTCCACGCACACACTCTGTCAATGTGAAGCCAATAAATATGAGATCCCACTCAACTTTCTGCAAAATCATTTTTATCTTTTTATGACCTTTCATATTCACTGCACAAACAATTCTTTTTCTTTTTATCTTCCTGAAAAAATTATTTCCAAACAAAATACTTTTCATATTCTCTTTTAATCTGCAAGAAACAAAATAAAAAGACTCTCCAATTTGAAGCTTCCCACAAAAATCCATCTGCAAAATCTTTTCATATTCCTTCAATAAAATCATCTCCTCAAAAAATATTTTCCAAGAAAACATTTTAGACTTTTCATCTGTAAGATGCCTTCAATCAATTTGCAAAATAAGAGTTAGAAATCATATTTATTTTTGCACCAATCTGCTCTAAAAATATTATCTTTCTCTTGATATTCCTGCAAGAAAATTTAATCATCAAACTCTTTATCTTCTCTTCAATCCATAAAATTTGTCTTCAAAAAATTTGTATCCAATCTGCCTTATTCTCAAACAAAACTCTTAAACTTCATCCCAAAAAATCTTCTTCTTAACAATATTCTAGACAAATAAAAAATCTTTTTACAACTCCAAAAATCCATTCGAATTCCCATAAAAAAACATCTTGAATCAATCTGCCCTTTCATGCTCGGTCCAAAAAATATAAGGCATTAAAGCCATAAAAAATCTTTTCAAACAAATGTTAGAAAGGAAACCTTTGTCTCCATCTGCCACGAGATATAGAAAATTAGAAAGGAATCCTCTTAGTAGTTTCACAAAATCTCTTAAAAAATTATTTCTAAAACCTTTCAAAAAACTTCTTGAAACATTCTATCTATTCGGGCTCAACAAAAATCTATAAACTGCCAAAAATAATACCAAACTATAGTCAACATAATGCTTTGACGTTTATATGCACGTCAATGTGCATTGTCAAAGAGGAGAGTTTAACTTTTAATAGGAACCATTAATTTGATGCTTCGCGCCCACTTCACATTTCAAACAAAGCCTTTGATCCTTTATTGGCACCCACATACATGAGAATAGACCGATGCTAAAGGTAAGAGAATTTGATGAGGCCGGTGGATAGCATGAGAAATAAACCCTTTAACAAGTCACTTTTAAGTGACTGACCTGTATAACAGGTCAACAGTCAATTAAATCAAAAAGTGATTTCTATGTTGACAGGCAGAGAGGGTTATAAAATAGGTCTTTAGAGGCAAAGAATGGAATATAGAACTAGAGCTTGATCCCTCTAACTCAACTTGTAACATCATGACATATAGTATCAAATCTTCGTGTGCTCATATACATGATGATAGACAATAAAGAAACTTTGTCAAGCTTTCACTCAAACTTTGAATATCTATATCAATCATCAATGAACTCCCTTATCAACAAGTGTTATCATTTCTACCCTGTGAACCTTCAAAGTTGAACTTTGACACTCTATGCAACACACGTCATATCACTTTCATCACCAACACTATCCACACAACATGAAAATCTGAGGAAAAATATATCTCAACTCTCAACCATATGAATTGTATCTTGACTAACCTATCAACTTCAAAAGGCCAAACCGGTGAAGATCAAGAATATAAGTCCACATCTGCAAGTCTCTCATGATGTGATCATTACAAGACATCAAGGATTTCAAAGAAGAAACAAACAATACATTGTCTCTGCATTAAATCTCTGCCACTTGAAGACATACTGAATTAAATCTTGACCACTGGTGACAATACATATGAGCTGTTATAACTCATGTGATCACTTCTACCATAATGAAACCAATCCTTGATACAGAGTCTGCCACACATAATGAAACCAATCCTTATTGTAGAGAATGCCAAACAACATGATGAAGACTACTGAGATCAAATGACCAAGCCATGTTATCAAGATAATGAACTCCATCACCTGTACACCATATGAAAGAGATATATTGAATAACACTTATCGTGTCCAAATGAACAACTCCTGATTGATGATCCTGATAGAGTGTAAGCCCTGATGACCCAAAATAATGACATCTGCATTAGCCCCATGTGGTCAACCTTTTTGACATCAATGACAACCAGTCACCATCATCCTTCAAATCCAAACACCCTTATTTTTGTACAACCAGTGTAGGAATACCAATCTCCCCAATTATGAGTGAATTTCCCTAGTTCATGATTGTCCTTTGGCCTTAAAAATTTCTGAATTTCTAGTGACAGATTGTAGCTACAAGGATGCCCTAGGTGCTTATATACTAGTTTTACAAAGTATTCTTCAAAATAGATATAATGGGACTTATCACACCTGCTATCCCATATAGCAGTCCATCTCTGGATGGGTTTTATATATCCATTCCTATCCAAGTCCCTGACTCCCAAGCATTTATTCCACAACCCCAAGTTTTGGCCTTCATACAAGAGAAGATGCATTAGTAGAGAGTAATTCCTAAATTTACTCCCTCCTCCCTTGATGGAGACCAGTTCATTGTGAAGGGTGCTTGCTAAGAACTCAACATAATCAAAATGTAGGGCTTGTTGGCTTTGAATATCGGCTGCTAGGATCATAGGAGCAACTTCCATAAACATAGAAGCCTCAACCCCTAACAATTGGCACACAGAATATTAAGTATACTAGAAATATTCGTCAAACAATTCAATGGAATATGGGGGATCCCCTGTGACTAAGAGAACCTTTAGCTTGTTGTTTTCGTTACGGGGTCTATGCATAGGAAAATTCCATCTCTTGTAGGTGTTGCTCAAATTATAATATTCACCTATCAAATTCCTAATCCTGAGTTGTACATCAAAGCCAGTATCTAATTGGAAAACCATCACTATATAATCCTGGGTGACAAGGATAAATCCTATTCCATCCATTAATTCAATCATACAATTCTATGGGTTATAACTTCCATCTAGCAGTCTTAGAAACTCTACATTCACAAAGATGTTTGGTACTATCAATTTCCCTAAATTCAAATTCCATGGGTTTGAAACAGGGGAATGCCTATGCATTTTCTTATAATTGTAGATGAAGAGGTCATACCCCCTTACAGGAGTCCATACATCTCCTACTTGTCTATATTCATCTTCCAGCTTTTCTGCATTTAGGTTTAACTGGGCATTCCTCCAGGATTTTTGTCCCGACTTAGGACACTGGTCTATTAGATCCTTGTTTAGGTGTCTCTCGTTCAACTTCCACCTTTTAGCCTTAGGTTTCTCATGTATTTCTTCCATAATGTAATGCGAGAGAATTTGCAAATGCAATTCAGAAAGCTTAGATTTTAAGCTCGGAACACTTACTTGGAAAGCTGAATAGTATTTGTTGCAAATGCTTACCCCAGCTCTCATGCTTACATATTGAACCAAATGTTTCAAGATTTCCTTTATTTACTCTACTCTGAGCATTAAGGTGGCTTTCAAATCATCAAGAAAACATTTATTTCTCACAATAGAGCACTTTCTGTCACCTCGCCGAAATAATCATTTCACTTAAGGAGTTTTATTATTTCTTTATTTCATTGGTATTTCATTGTGGCTCAAATGGTGGTTTTTCCGAAATTCCCTCCTTTCTATATATGTGTTTCCCTTCGATGCCATTGATTATCGGCATGTTCATTTTTTCGGGAAGACTGAATATGCATTCTCTTCAACATTCTAAAATTTCCATCGGCTTTTTAGTAAGATAATATTCTAAGTCACCCCGTCATGCTAAAATGATATATTATGCCAATATTTTGCCATCTCCTCGATATGCTCCTAATGGTTCAGAATGTCGAAGAGACCCTTGAAAGACTCATCATGACTCTTTGATATCTATGTCTCCTCAAACTTGAAATGTTACTTTGAAATACATGCCAAGCGGTCTTTTGATTTTATCATTTCATCAGTGTGACACATTTAGGTGTCACACCGATCTCTCCATCACTTCTTAACATCTTTTTGCGGTGTCGAAATGATCCTTGAAGAAGTCTTACAGATACACCAAGGGTTCTTTTCTCAATAAGTCTGTGAGGGTTCAAACTTTTACTTACGGTGTGGGTAATATGAATTTTCATGGGTCTAAGGTGAATACAGTGGATGATTTTATTACGGGAGTGTCAATTTAAAATTTGCAAATAGATGATTATTTCAAGTGTATGGCGGAAAGTGGATCTTATGGATGAATTCTTGGAGTTCAAATTTTTGTCCCAACACATTGTTTTTACTTTGATTAAGCTCAACATCCATCCTCAAAGGATTTAATGTGAGATACCTTTCTTCATCCACCAATGCTTCATCTTTTGAAGGGAGAGCATTGGAATGAAGAGAAGGTAAGGTATTGTTAAGAGAATTGTTGATGATTATATCTTTAGTGATGTCATGGTTTTCACATCCTTAGTGATGTCCAAAGCACTTGAACATTTGGCCAAAGGAGGAAGATAGAGGGTCTTCACTTCCTTAGTGACATCCAAGGTGCTTAAACATTCAACAAAAGGAGGAATAGGATGACTCATGGAATCATCATCATAATCATATGCTTTACATCATAGATCCAAGGCATTATCATGATTTGTAGAAGTAATAGACACTAGTAGAAAAACAACAATAAACAACTGAAAAAACTACTAAAAATTGCATATAAATGACTAAGCTTGGTCACGTGACCATTAGTAGTTTATTGCCGGTCATTTATAACATGACCAAATTTATGACTAAACCATTTTTAGTCATTTATTGGTTGTTTTAATTGATCGATTTGGTAGTATATTTAGTCATTAATTGTTGTTAACTGGTCATTTATTTAGTCATGGTAGTCATTTATTCAGTCATTTTAATCATTAATTGACGTCAATTGGTAGTATATTTAGTCATTTTTATTCACTAATTTCCATCCATTGGTAGGATATTTAGTCATTTGTATTAACTAATTTCCATCCATTGGTAGTATATTTAGTCATTTTAATCATTATTTTTCCATCAACTGGTCATATATTTAGTCATAAAGGAAATGAAAAATAGGACAGAAATCAAGGGGAAGCATCACCACAACATCACATCAACCATTTTGAAGCTTGCACAATGAAACAACTTTGAGAAGGTAAAAACAACTTGTTTTATTGATAAAAAAATACTTAGAAATAGCATACAGATCTGAAAATAAGTTACAATCCTTTCTCTTTGCTAAAAAAACCTTTATGGTTACAATACATAGCTCAAAGAATGAGCAAGAAACTAATTTTCTGATGTACAATGCACCAAAAGATAGAAAGAAGCTTGTTTCAACTTACAATGCTTTTCCAAAAGTGAAAAGAACTAAGGAAAAATGAAAGTAAATTCTTCTTTTGACTATCCTATTATAGAGGAAAAGTAGGACATGTTTATAATTCATTAAATGTTTCCTTTATGACTATTGCTGACTACTTCCTTGAACCTTGGGCACTTGAAACTGCCTTTGTCTCATGCTTTGAATGCTTGGAAACTTCTTGGTGGCATTGCAAAAAAAGACAAGTTGATCTTTCCAACTGTTATTCTCTCCTAAATGCTTACACATGTCATCTTTCTATTCAAACTACCTTTATAAATGCTCCAACTACTGCTATATTTCTTCAAACTGGTCTCCAGGTCACCTAAACTAAGTCAACAACCCTATGCAAGATAATAGGACATTTGTGCAACTATCTTTGACTACTCAACAACCTCTTGGAGGCGTAGGAGAACTTCAAGGTTATCTTTGACATATGATCTCTTGACTCTGTCCTATGCCATTTTATTACTTTAGTAATATATTTCCTGAATGAGACTATCACTTGGTAGAGCTCTCTGTCTACTTCATAAGTGTTGTTCTTGTAGATGCTACCATGATTGTCTTATATTACTGTTACATTCAACACCTCTCTTGAAGAGCTTGGGGTTGGAATTAAATGATTTTGTCACTGGCTTAGAAATTCTCCTATCTACCTTTGATACTAACCTTGTAAACCCTTTAAGTCCAGTGACCCTTGTACATATGTTAACTTTACTCTAACTGTGTAGATTGCTTTAGAGGAAGTCTGTCACTCATAAAAATTAGTGGTTGTCCTTGAATTTAGGCATCATTGACCCTGCTACAGCTTGTCATGGCAACCTTATGACTATCTCCTAATGTCTTGGCATTCATCATACCCTATAATAACTTGCATTGACAAACACCTATCTCGAGGTCTGCCACTACGTATCACTGAGCATAGAAGCACAAAGACACTCATAGATGTCTTCTTCACAAATCCATGACTGTCCCATGAATCTCACTATCCTAGTTCAAGATCACACTGTCATCTCTATAGAGATCCTATCTCATGCACCCAACTTGCTCTAGTTCATAAGTTGCCACTATGAAGTGTTACTTGTAGCAATAAAATGTCCTTATCTCTGATGATTATGTCTCTAATGATTGTCATCTTTGGTAGGATGCCTCAACTGTCATGGATGCCTAAACTCAAGCAAAGAATGCAAGTTATAAATTTGTCCAAAAGAACATTTTCTAGATCACTCCAACAATAAAGAAACTGGGTTGGATTCTCCTATGCTGAGATTTCAATCTACATATTAAGAGGCATTTGTATATAGAATTGCTAAACAAGAAGAAATGAGATCAATATAGCCTCTTACCTCATTTGAATCCGTGGAATTATGCTCATCCCATGCATAAACTATAGGCTTAACAGAGGCAACCAACCACAAAAATTTCTCACTGAGACCATTTATGCAACTCATTACATGTTGGTAACCTTCATTTGAGTTGACATGATCTGGAGAGGCTCTTACTGGGTGTCTAATAGATGGCTATGAAATCTTTGTTGACGAACTAGATTTCCACTTCATCCTACTCTTAGATTTCCTAGTCTCTTCGATGAGCTTTATGATCATCAATACGAATCTCTTTATCAAAGGGACTTCAAAATACCTCCTTCTGATATAACATAGTCTCCTCGATGTACTTCATGTTATTAAATGTGGATCCTTCCATTGGAGGGACCTTAAAACTTCTTATCCTAATATGTTATATCCTCCTCGATGATGTTCTTTTATACAAATTATTTTGTCGAAGAGACTCTAGAACAACTCTTACCAATATGGTATAGTGTCTTCGATGATGTTTTTTTAATCGAGGAGACTTGAAAGTAGCTCCCGCCAATACGGTGTAGTCTCTTCGATGATGCTTACAATCTATTATGCAGATTATTCTATTGGAGGGACTTTGCAGTATCTCCTACCGATATAGTGTAGTGTCTTTGAACATTCTTCTTTATGCAAATTGCTTTATCTAAGGGACTTCAAAATGACTCTCATCGATATGGTAGAGTCTCCCCGATATAGGTTATTTTCTATTAGGACCCGATAGCAAATACGAGCTTAATAAGAAGATGACTATGGGAGAATAGAATGGGATGCTTAAAGTGGAAGATTTATATATATGATAGACTAAGTGATAGGCTACACAAAGGAATCATAGTAAAATACTATTGGTCACTGGCTCAGGGTTAGGCTTTTAAAAGAAACAAGTCAACCCTATGCTATAGTTAACTCATGCTCATACTCCTTCAGAACCTGGAGTCAAGGGTATAAACCCTAGTTGTAACAAACTTGTGATTTAAAAAGTAGTCAATTTATATTACCAAATTTGGTAATTCATGATTTGCATTTTCAATCCAAAGAAGAAGACAATTAGTGGACATATTGGTAATCATTGTTTCTATCATAGAATTAACAACAACAAAGAAGAAAATTTGAAATTGATCAAGGCTGAAAGGGTCAAAATAATTTTGAACTTATAAACCCTGAAGTATGACTAAGCCAGAGAAAATAGAAAACATGGGGAGCAACACTACAAGTTAATAAGGAGATTTAAGTTTGGGGGTTAATTGACCATCACCTTTTTCATTGATGTCAAAGGGGGAGAATTGAAGCAATAAAACATAGCATGATCCAAAAAAACATGACAATACTAAAGTTAGTGTTGGAAATAAGACAAACAACTGAGAGGGGGGGTAAATCAATTGTCACAAAATTTTGTATCTTTATGTAGTTAATTCTTTCTTTTGCTACTTAATAACAATTCAATAACTTAACCATGAAAACAATCAATCTTAAGTGTAAGAGCAGCAACATAATAACACAATTGACACCAAGATTTTTGATGTGGAAACCCGGTTAAGGGAAAAACCACGGTGGGGATTAACCCACAAAAATTAATACCCTGTTAAAAGTATTTTACAAATGGGAATGCACATGCATTCAGGCCCATTGCCCAGAGGTCATTGCCTATAGAAATATTAAAAGATAATAATAGAGATTTTGAACTGATAAATAGCATCTACTCATGCAAGAGTTTTAGTTCTGGTTAAGTGTAAAAATTGATCTTACACATTTCATTTTTGCTTTTCTCTTCTTACTTCTCTGCCTTCATTCGCATCTTAGATTTCTGCTCTTCTCACATTTACACCTTCTTCGCACTCTCACCCTAAATCATCCAATTCCATCAGCTATATATATCCACAACAGGATCTACAATCCTTTTACCAGTTAGCTTCAAAAACATTTAGAACTTTGTTGAGTATTCTGCTATCAGCTCAATCCATACATACTATGAGATGTGGACCAAAACTTGCATTCACAAATCATCAATTAGGTCATCCACTATCACTGGTCATCACCATTTTCCTAAAAATAACTTCTATACATCTGGAATTAAGATCATTCATAAAGTCAGCCTATTCTTCTTCTGTTTGTTCTGTCAAACTGAAACCCGATACTCAGAAGCTAATATCTTTTGAGTCCTTCATCACCAGAGTAAAAAATTCTAGATTTAGAGTGTCTTGACAATGCTTTCAACTACCTTAGATCTGTAACAAGCCATGCCTTTCCACCAGAGAGATCCAGACCAAGATACCGGACCCTATTACTGCTCTGTTCCTAACTGCCTAGACTTAGACAAATTCTGATTCTGACTTCCGGTATGAACAAATTGTGTTATGCAGATGATTGGGATGATCTTAGTTGCCATCAATGATAACACCTATCGATGTAAAGTAGTGTCTCTTGCCAACAGTCTCCCCCTTTGGCATTGATGGCAACACTTAGTGAAAAATGACTAAGTGTCTAATGTAGCAACCCCTTACTCTGTATACTTATGATTCTCTATTAGTTCCGAAGCTCCCCCTTTGCTGGATTCCTCATTTTTCACTTCTCTTCACTCCCCCTTTGACATCAATGGCAAAAGGTGGGGTCCATGAGCTAAAATTCTCCAAAAATTCTATGTATAATGCCGCATATGTACAAGTAATCATTAAATTTTATTCACATGAACTCGAGAATGTCTGCAAAACTATTTTTCAATTGCACAAGTTTAGAGTCCCAAGTACTCTTCATTCCATCCAAAATTGAGATGTGCCCACTCAACAAAAATGAATATGCTTCTACCTTTGATAGATCTAATGGATCACTATTTTGAATTGTAGTCTGAACTTTACATAGGGCATTATACATTGTCTCTAACTTAGGAGCAATCAATCCCCAGAGCTTACACATTCTCTTCATGATGTTTCCTTTTTCTTTAACAAGTCTCTTTATCTCATCAGTCAAGCTAATTACTTGACATTCCTGACATATGGGTGAAATAGTTAGAGGATCAAAATTATTAGATAGATTTGACAATTTCAGTTCTTGTTCCTTTATCTTCTTTTCAATATCCTCACTTACTTTAGGCTGGGATAGACAAAATTTATATATATCACTTCCATCACTTAGAGAATTTTGAACACTCTTTATACTGATAGCAAGTATAGTCTTATCATACCCTATCATAGTCTTAAGTTCACTAAATCTCTTATCCAAAAAATCATTTCTGACTTTTTTCTCTATAGACTTCTCAAACGACTCAAAATGAGTATTTACAGAACTTACAAGATTTTTCAGATGTCCGGAGGGAGAATCAAATGGACTCTTCTAGTAGGAAGGCATTAACTTTTCCAAAATCTTGGTTGCAAGCCCTAGTAGCTCATTGTCCTCCATGTGGAACTTTAACATATTTTCTCTATCCTTTACTTGGGTGAATGATGTTATTTTCATCAATTCAATTGGAGAGAGAGCATCTGGATTGGCTAAACCTTATAGTGGTTCAAGCTCATTAAGCTCAATCATCTCTTTTTCAAGAAGACTTTTCACTGCATCTGCAGTGTCTCTTGCAACATTTTCTGAACCATCCTTTTGTTCATCAGATTTCTTAGTGTCTGCTTTAGGTGCTTCAACATTTGCACCATCTTCTTTTGCTTTGTTTTTATTTCCTTTTTCCTCCTCTTTCTCTGCTTTACTTTTCTCTGTGTTCTTTGCAGATGAACTTTTCCTATTTGTTCACCACTTGCTACCTGATCTGAAGGTCTTTGTGTAGTGGCAATATCCTCTTCTTTTCTAGAATGATCAGGTGGAGGAGTTACTCCTGCATCAACTATTTTTTCTATCATATCTATGTCCTCTTGATTGACTTGTTCCTCTTCCTGGACTTCTCCAACATTTAGTTCTAAAAATCCAACATCAGTCTCTTCATAGGTTAACTCCAAAGGATCTAAATTAACACTTTCATAATCAATTCTTCTGTTAATCTCTTCTTCTAGAGTTTCATGTTCCGGAACTGGAGGATTGACTTCCTCTACTTGTTTTTCTTAAATAATATAATATTTATCTTTGTCTAAAGCCTTTCTCAAGATTTCTTCTATTTCTTTTGCAATTTCCTTAGTTTCACCAAGCATTAGTTTGTTCATCCGGACCTTGCTTCTAAATTTATCTTTAACTTCTCTGAGGATTTTATCTTCTTCTCTTCTGGTCATTACATGACACAAAGTGGAGAGAACATACTCTCTATGTTCTATGTCTTTATCCTTAGCTGCTTCTTTCCTCATTTCCAGTACTTTCCTTAAACTTTTAGGAAGTTCTTGTAAAATTTCCATCAGGGCTCTATTGAATTTATTCAAATATATGATAATGGCATCTTCCAAAATTTTCTTATTTGCTTGATCAAAATTATCATAGTAAACTCTGACATGCTTTAAATTTTCATGAACAGTGATTGTTTTTACAATTTCATCAATAGTCATAGTGACCTTACCAGTGACTAGCTTTTTACTGGCCTTATTGCTTCTGGAAAGATGATCTTCAAATGTCTTTGAAGTTATGGCTTTCTTGGATCTTATTTCTTTCACTTCTTCATCTATCTCTATCTATTCATCATCTTTTGTGCTCTTGTGGGTTCTTGTGGCCTTGGTTTTCTTTCTTTTCCCTCCATCACCGAATGAAGTGCCTTCTTGCTTCTTAGTGGAAGTGGACTTGAGTTGCTCAAGAAGAGTTACAGAACTCCTTGTCTTCCTTGAGGATCATGGTGGGATTTTTGGAGCGACTGCCGGCTCACTTTCTGTTCTTCTATAGTCTACATAGTGCTTTTCTTAATCTTTTCAATTCTTTCTCTATTCTAATTTACTACCTCCTTGGTTAGGCCAATGCTCTCAGCATACCTTTCAACTTGTCTCTACACTTTCATCTTGGTCTTAGGTTGTTTGAGCTCCACATGCAATTTTAGACTTAGTTCCTTGTAGGTTCCAAACCTTTCCACAAAGGTATCTTTAGGTGTGCTCAGAAGATGTTGAGCATACATATCCAAAACTCTTCCATCCACCTCATAACCCATAGGCATTATCCAAACTGTCCTTGGTTCTACAGCTTGCATCAAGCACTGATCTGTGTCAACCATGAAACATGTCATTTTCATACTTCTCCACAATTGTTTTAGGGATTCTTTCCCTTGCTTGCATTAAACTCTGGAAGTTTTTGAAGTAGCCCCAAATGGCAGTATTTTGGGCTTGGGAGTCACCAAGACTGAGGTGGTGATCTCTTATTTTCCATGCTACTGGTCTGTCAGTTGTCCAATGGACACCTTGAATTCTAAGTACTTCATTCATAAAATAGAAGAACAAGCATATAATCAAGGAACCATATTTGAAGGAATTTTTCTTATCTTTCTTTATCTTGCTCAAATTCTCAATCACCTAATTTTGTAGTAGTTCACAAGATCATAATCAACATTTTCTTTTAACATTTGATAGGATGCATACATTGCAGTTCTGGAGATAGAGTTTTCTCTGTTGGAGTGGTAAATGTTTGCACAGATATAAATTTTATTGAAAAGATTTGAAATTATTCCAAAACCCTAAAATCTATATTAAGTGCAATAGAAATGACTTAAGATAAAACTATAGAAACCACATAAAAATAAATGTTACCGAATTCGTTTAAATGTGGTTGCTCAAGATTTTTGCATAACTCCAATGTCAATTTTGTCGAGGGAGGTAAATGAAAGATAAGGGTTCATTTTATAAATTTTGGGTAAAAGTGGTTTAGGCAGTTGAACCGTAAATTGGTTGCGGTTGAATGGTGAGAGGTTGGCGTTTTAACAGGTTTTGTGTTATTTTTTACGAATGATTTTTAGGTTTTAGGTTTTGGGTTTTGTTTTGTAAATAATAAATTAAATGTATTAATTTTAATTTGTTATTTACCGAAGGGTTAAAAGATGAAAAGGTTTAATTAATTAATTAAAATTAATTAAACCTTAGGATTAGGAGTGGATTAGGAATTAAGGAGCATTTAATTAATTAATTAAAATTAATTAAATCATGACTTAGGAAAATGATCAATTGGTCAATTTTTGATGTCTACATTTTGCCCCTCTTTGAGAGGATGTTGCGAAGCAATGTCATTTCAAAGAAGATTAAAACATAGGTTTTTTATTCAGATTTTGGGTAGGATGGGGCTCATAAAAATGAAGCATTGGTAGATAATGCTCCCTTAAGAGGATATGCAGGGATGAAGGACATGGATAGGCTCTTGAAAAAGGAAATGAAGGGAAGGAGGTGGAGTTATGCTGATTAAACTTGGAGCAACCTGATGTTTGATATAGCACCTGCCATTATGCCCAAGGTATAAAGACCAAGGTGACAATGTGTCCTGTGCCCTAGCGTAATACAACCTTGTCTAACGTATGAGGAAGGAAACTTAGAGCATTAAAGTTCTAATACATAAAAGGTATGATATGACCTTAGATGCAAAGGATAATGTAAAAATCTATTTCAACATACACAAGATATGAATATTAGCTGGAATGATACAGATGTGATTCAAATGCAAGATGAAATGATGACACACACCAGAAAGAAAGCAAGCATGCACAAATGATTCAAAAACAAACAAGGTGATTGCCCCTGTCAAGCTAAAAACAGATGATCGATGATATTGATTGATGATGATTGATTGATAGAATTGTTGATGTGGGAACAATTTATCCTGAGAATAACATGAGGATTGTGTTGTTGATATGGGAACGATATATCTTGAGAACAACACTAGGATTAGGAATGATATATCCCATTGATGATGATGATGATGATTGATCAATCAGGTTCACAAGGATAGGAACCAAAACCATGGATACAATTGGATATTTGGGCAAGATTGATGGACTTAATTGGTATGAATTAAGGATACTTGTATTTCAATCATTGTTGTTTGAAATAATTTGATTGATTGAAAAGATGGACTGAGTTTGATGGATTGATGTGAAGAATGAATTGATTTGATGATTTAAGAATTGATTTGATGAAAACAAAGTGATTAGATTGGATGTGATTTGAAGAGTTGATTTGATGAAATGAATTGATTTTATTGCAAGGATTTTTGTTGGATATGTGATTTTTACATATTTTGGGAATATTTTGATTTTTTTGGCTTTTCAAATGTTTTGATTTTTTAAAGATTTTTGAATGTTTTGATTGTTTAGCATTGGATTATGTGTGGATAGGATGGTGATCTCGAAATGATAACTAATGAAAAGTGAGCACCAAGTCGAGAAATAATGATGAGAAAGTTGGGTGATTTAGGCTAATGAATGTATTGGATTTGGTGAATGATAGATGGGTGGATAGGAAGTGTGTAGGGATGATGGGTGGATACCAAGAGCGGTGATAGAAGGATAATGGATGGGAGATATATGATAGATGGATGAAAGGAACCGAGGATGTGATCTCCAAGGACTACGTTGCATAGGAATAACCTGCCCCCACTCTAGATATTATACCTGAGGATTTAACAAGGCGATTCTAATTAGGATGCATGATAGGGATAATGGTTGGAAGGGATGAATGGACTGAGGATGTAGATGGATGTATGGAGGATATTTTTAGAAATAGATGGATGGAATTTGGAGTATGACAAGAGGTGTCCAAAAGCATTTTGTAACAATTTGCCCCTACATTTATCAAGATCAAAAAGGAGGAAGGGAAAATGGATGGGGCAATAAGGAAGGTATGACATATATGATGGGTAAGGATGGAAAGATAGAATGGAATATGAGATGGGATATATGCGATGGGATAGATGTGACAACATGCCCCCAAGTGTAAAGTACATAGATAATCACCTACGCATGACACCTGTTTGCCAAGTTTTCATCATGGTACTTATCCAAGGTGCCTGTTTACCAGGTTTTCACCATTGGACGAAATGATTTCTCTTTACTATTTTGATTTTGATGATTTTTTTTTGATATTTTGTAGGGGATAGTCGGATGGAATAGATGGGGACTCAAGATTTTGTTCCCATAGAAATGTCCTAGGATGGATAACGCACAGACCATGTCAAATGTTGTTATGCTCATAGATGTTGGTAGGGAATTGCATGAGAGGGTAATGGATTTTGATGTGGATTATGAAAGGTTCATGCAAGGAATGATAGGGAATAGGAGAGTATGATGTGGATGATGATGGAAGGATAGTGGATGAGGATGGAGTCAAAGAGATAGATATGAAGGACTTATGCAAAAGCATGGACAATAGGGACATGATGGAAGAAATAAGTAGGATAGTAGATGGGAGATAGGGAGATGGAGGTATGTGGGAATGTTGTGGAATGGAAGGGAACCACAACCAATGGTTACACACACTGAAATGGATTTTAAAACTTAGAAGGGGGATTTGGGAGTAATGGAGATGCTATATGAGGGGATTGCCTATTCAGGGCTTTAGGGACCCAAATGGACTTATGAATTTAAGGATTTTGTGATAGGGAGTGAGATGTTTGGGATTTTAGGTGTGTGGATACTCCATTTGAATTAGATACTTTTTGCTTGGGGACCCAAACCATTTTGGTTTTGAGATTATCTTTTTGAGATTTGGACTTGGGTAGCCTCTTTGAATTTTGATTTTGCTTTGATTCTTCGCATTTGTGCCATACTGGTGCAGGAGCACCTTCTCTATGGTGGATCCAATCTTGGATCATTTGAATTCTATGCATGTCATGTTTTGTTTATGTTTTCAATAAGGATTTTTAAGCCACATTATGTTTGTAATAAGGTTTTTATGTCAATTTGGTGACTAGACCTATGTAGACCATGTTTTGGTCAAGTCTGATGTAATAACACAACGAAAACATGTAGTTTTCTTGTGAGAGGAGAAACCCAATGGCTAACTAACTTTCAAAATTAGTTTGTATGGTTGGGAGGGAGGTTAACTAATGTGCAATCCTTCTATAGGAGAAGGAGGATGTAACTTGGAAGCATGAATGAAGATTTGATGTGTAAAAAAATATTATCTTTCTAAGTAATTCGCTGTAACAGTCATTCTATATGGCCTGTGCGGATAAGTGACCATTTGAAACTAATTGGAGATGTTCATGCATTGAGGTAGTTTTCATTTGGAAGTAGTTTGGTGTCTTGAAGTGTTGTATTCTGTGAGATATTGTTATTTTTGCAAAGACTAGTCTGAAAACCTAGAAACTAGGGTTTTGTGAATAAATGGAGTGTTATTCCTCTGTCCATTGAAAGCAAGATTCTCATTTTTAGTGTGATGGAGGAATACAATGTATATTTTGTGTTTTTCTGTGGTTTTGGGTCAAGCACTCAAGGATCCAAGGAGTTGGCATGACTTTGACTAGGCATCTCTCTGTGACTAGTCATTGAACCGATTGAAAAGTGTTGCCATGTGAGAACAGTTGGAGGAATGACCAAATTGGTGGATGGTCAAGTGTTTGCAAAGTTGCAGAAGTTGTCATCGGTGTAATACAACCCCTCGGGGAAGATTTTGGAAGTTATACTGATCAATGGTGTTGGACCAATAGGAGGTGCATCGTGTAGAATGACTTTGGTCTCACCAAAGACAACATATATCAGCATACTGGGAGAATAAACAAGGAGTTCACCGACGGGGAGTAGTCACACCAAAATGTCAGGGGGTAGTCAAATAAAGTCAAGTGTATTGGCACATTGGTCAATGTTCATAAGTGTTCGCTGATGATCATAGTCCTGCCGATAGGCGAGAAACATAGAGTTATCCATCGGGGAGAGTTGTGAGATCAGAGAGATAAGTTGCAAGGGGGCCGACAGCGTATGTTTGGCCGATAAGAGTAGATCATGGAGACATAAGTCAAACTCTCACCGATCAATTTTTGATCAATTGTGTGCTTCCACTGTGCGCTCTGCATCATATTGGTATCAGAGCCAATATTTGAATTGGAGCAGTGTATGTCAGATGAGGAGATAGAAACTGAGGCTAGCACAATGCCTCCCAAGTCTATGAGCCAAGAAGCCTTCAAGAAGATGGTAGAGGAGATGATTGAAGCAAGGTTGAAAGAAGAGAGGTCCAAGGGTAAGATTAAAGAGGATGGAAGTGCTTCTGATGCAGAAGAAGAAGAAGAGGCAGAGGAGAGCCCTCAAGAACAAGATATGTCTGCAGACCAAAAGGCATTCTTGAATGCACTCAAAGGTGCTCATGGAGATAGTGGCAATCCAAAGATGGATGTTCCTACATTCAATGGGAAACTAGATGGAGATGCCCTCATGGATTGGATTGAAGCCATGTGCAACTATTTTGACTTCAAGGAGTATAGTGATAGCAAGAAAGTCAAGTTTGCTAAGACAAGATTGATAGGTTCTACCCTAGTTTGGTGGAACTATATGCAAGGTGAAAGAGAGAAAGTTAGAAAGAACCCTATCACCAAATGGAGTAGAATGGTGGCCATACTAAGAGACAAGTTCATACCATCTGATTATGAGTTATAGACCATTAGGAAGTTTAATCATCTCAGACAAAAGGATATGGATGTGGCTACATATACTAAAGAATTTCATAGATTGAGCATGAGAGTCAATCACAAGGAGGAGAAAGAGATGGTGGCTAGATATCTCGATGGCTTGAGGTATAACATACAAGATGAATTCAGTATGGTGGTTCCCAAAATAGTGGATGAGTATTTTCAATTAGCCTCTAGGGAAGAAGAGAAGTTAAAAAGAAAGAGTGATCAAAACACTAGAGGAAGAGGTGGCAGAAATAATAGGGGAAGAGGCAGTTTTGGTAGAGGACAGTCAAGTAGAAATAAAAAACCAAGTCAACAAGAGTCTCATTCTGATGTAGACCATAGAGGTGGTGGTTTCAAAGGTTGGAGAAGACCAAATGGCAGAGGTAGAAGTGGTGGTGTAGGCAGAGGACCCAGAGTTTTCACTGGTAGATGCTATGGCTACAATCAAGTAGGCCATACAATGAGCAAATACCCTAAGAAGGCAACTAGTTCCCATGATGGTGGAAGAAGGAATTAGTTGTTGAAAGATGATGATTACCAAAGTGTGAATTCACCCATTGGTAGTGCTACAACAATTCTTGAAGGAGAGAACATGATGATCAAGAGGACCTTGATGAACATGCCATTGAAACAAGAGCCCCCACAAAGGAAGACTCTCTTCAAAACCCAAGGTATAACATATGGTAAACTTTGTAAAATCATTGTTGATTCAGGTTCTACTGAGAATGTAGTATCTACTGAAATGGTAGAGAAGTGTAAGTTGAAAAGGCTGCCCCATGTTAGTCCTCATAAGATCTCTTGGTTGAATAAGAATCAAAATTACATGGTAGAAGAACAAACTTGGGTTGAGTTTGAGATAGGTGATTATAAGGATAGGGTACTATGTGAGATTATTCCTATGGATGCTTGTCGCCTTCTTCTTGGATGTCCATGGTAGTATGATGTGAAGGCACAACATGATGGTGAGAAGAACACATACCTCATCACCAAGAATGGAAGGAAGTTTAGGATGGATCCTATGCAAGAGCAGATTGAGAAGAGTAATGACACCAATGTCATGATGGTTAGTGGCAAAGTGTTATTACACCTCATGAAGGAGAAGGACGCCCAAGGGTATGCCTTGGTAATGAATCCTAAAGATGAATCAGGTTAGCAAGACAAAAAGAAGAAAGAGATTCCACTAGAAGTGCAGCAATTGTTGGACAAGTACCAAGATCTTGTGGTAGAGGATACTCCTAACTCCTTACCACCCATGAGAGATATAAGTCATCAAATTGACTTGATCCCAGGTGCCACATTGCCCAATAAGCCTGCCTATAAACTAACACCACAGAAAAATGAAGAGGTGAGTAAACAAATTCAAGAACTCTTAGAGAAAGGACTGATTAGAAAGAGTCTTAGTCCATGTGCAATCCCTAGTGTACTTGCTCCAAAAAAAGATGGGAAGTGGAGACTATGTACGGATTCAAGGGCCATAAATAAGATCACAATAAGGTATAGATTCCCTATGCCAAGGATTGAGGATCTTTTGGACTATCTTGGAGGGTCATGTTATTATTCAAAAATTGATTTGAAATCTAGTTATCATCAAATTAGAATTAGGCAGGGAGATGAATGGAAGATTGCCTTCAAGACAAATGAAGGTCTCTATGAGTGGCTTGTCATGCCATTTGGCCTTAGCAATGCCCCAAGCACATTCATGCATTTGATGAATGAGGTACTTGTTGAATTCATTGGCAAATTTGTAATTGTTTATCTTGATGACATCCTTGTTTTCAGCAAAGAAGAACATGCGAAGCATCTTGGACAAGTGATGAAGAAGTTGCATGAGAATAAGTTGATGATCAACTTAGATAAGTGTGAGTTCATGAAAACTAAACTTGTGTACCTAGGTTTTGTGATTTCTAATGGTTGTTTGAAAATAGACCCCACAAAGGTTGAGGCCATTCTTAATTGGCCTACTCCTAGGACAATGGGAGATGTTAGAAGCTTCCATGGCTTGGCAACTTTTTATAGGAAGTTCATTAGAGGATTCAGTCACATAAGTGCTCCTATTCTTAAAACCATCAAGGGTGGAATAAAGTGCAAATTTCAATGGACAAAACAAGCAGATGATAGCTTTGAATTGTTAAAGAAGAAAGTGGCTGAATTACCTACATTGGTGCTCCCTGATTTTGACAAAGTTTTTGTAGTGGAATATGATGCAAGTCAGAAAGCAATAGGTGTTGCTCCTAGTCAAGATGGACATCCAGTGGCCTTTTTTTCAGAGAATTTGAATGAGGTTAAACAAAGGTACTTTACCTATGACCTAGAGATTTAAGCAATGGTGCAAGCTCTCAAAAAATGGAGACACTATTTGCTGCCCAAAGAATTCATTTTTTTACTGATAACCATGCTCTTAGATTTCTAAATAGTCAAGAAAAGTTGAATCATAGGCATGTTAAGTGGATGGAACAATTACAGGCCTATACCTTCACTATTAAGCATAAAAAAGGTATTACCAACAAAGTGGCTGATGCTTTAAGTAGAAGGATGCTTGTCATATAGGAAGTATAGTTGGAAAGCATGGGGATAGACTATTTGAAGGGGTTATACAAGGAGGATGCAGATTTCAAAGCTGCTTATGAAGTTTGTGCTAGTTTAGCTAACACTTTTCATGGTGAATATTTAGATTTTGTGTTGTAGGAAGGTCTCTTATTCAAGGGTAGTTTGCTATGTGTTCCTAAGTGTTTAATGAGGGATAACATCATCAAAGAGAAGCATTGGAACCTTAGGAGGACACTTTGGGTTAGACAAGACTTTGGAACAAGTCACTAGATTCTACTATTGGCCAAAAGTACAATCGGATGTAAGGAGATATGTTGCAAGTTGTACCATATGTCAGAAGGCCAAAGGTATGTCTTCTAATGCTAGTTTGTACCTATCCCTTTCTATTCCCAATAGGCCTTGGGAGAGCATTAGTATGGATTTTGTACTTGGTCTTCCTAAGACAGTAAGGGGTGTGGATAGTGTTTTTGTCATTGTGGATAGATTTGTAAGATGGCTCATTTTGTGCCTTGCAAATGCACAAGTGATGCATCTCACATTGCTGGTCTCTTTTTCAAAGAAGCGGTTAGAATCCATGGTTTGCCTCTTTCAATTGTCACTGATAGAGACTCCAAGTTTGTTGGTCATTTTTGGAGGACCTTATGGAGAAAATTGGGAACACAATTATCTTTTTCATCATCCTACCATCCCCAAACTAATGGTCAGACTGAGGTTGTTAATAGGTCCCTAGGAAACCTTCTAAGATGCCTTACCAAGCATCATGGGTTGGCATGGGACTTGGTTATCAGTCAAGCTGAGTATGCTTACAATGATTTAGTGAATAGAAGCACTGGGAAGAGTCCATTTGAAATTGTTTATGGTTTCCATCCAAGAGGACCACTCGAACTCAAAGACCTACAAGGTTGGGATAAGAGGAGTACTATAGGAGAAGATTTTGCTGCCACCATGAAGGCAGTTCATGATCAAGTCAAAGTTCAGTTGGAAAAAATAGTCTTCAAATACAAAGATAGGGCAAATCTCAAAGGAGAGATGTACAGTTCAAGGTGGGAGATTTGGTGATGGCCTATCTAAGGAAGGAAAGGCTACCTAAAGGACAGCCAACCAAGCTTCTGATGAAGAAAATATGACCATGCAAGGTAGTGCATAAGTTTGGTCCAAATACTTATGAAATAGAACTACCATCCAGTCTTGGTATTTCTCCCATATTCAATGTTTCAAACCTCTTTCCATTCAGACCTCCATTGAATGCTAAAGTTGGATCAGATGTGGTGATTGAAGATGAAGATTGGGTCAGAGATATACCTCTAAGTAAGCCTTTACAATTGGAATGCATCTTAGATTCCACGGTTGTCAAAAAGATAAGGAAGGGTGTGTACAAGGAGTACTTGGTCAAGTGGTAGGATCTTCCAGATTCAGAGGCTACATGGATGAGTGAGGTAGACATTTTGAAGCATGGGAAGACACTCCAACAGTTGGCAACTCAAGGGACTTGAGTTTTTCTTGCAGGGGGAGTATGGTGCAGGAGCACCTTTTCTATGGTGGATCCAATCTTGGATCATTTGAATTCTATGCATGTCATGTTTTGTTTATGTTTTCAATAAGGCTTTTTAAGCCACATCATGTTTGTAATAAGGTTTTTATGTCAATTTGGTGAATAGACCTATGTAGACCATGTTTTGGTCAAGTCTAATGTAATAACACAATGAAAACATGTAGTTTTCTTGTGAGAGGAGAAACCCAATGGCTAACTGACTTTTAAAATTTGTTTGCACAATTGGGAGGGAGGTTAACTAATGTCTCAAGCCTTCTATAGGAGAAGGAGGATGTAACTTGGAAGCATGAATGAAGATTTGGAGATTTGATGTACAAAAAAACATTATTTTTTTTGAGTAATTTGCTGTAACAGTCATCTGTATGGCCTATACAGATAAGTGACCATCTGAAACTGATTGGAGCTGTTCATGCATTGAGGTAGTTTTCATTTGGAAGTAGTTTGGTGTCTTGAAGTGTTGTAGTCTGTGAGATATTGTTATTTTTGCAAAGACTAGTCTGAAAACCTAGAAACTAGGGTTTTGTGAATAAATGGAGTGTTATTCCTCTGTCCTTTGAAAGCAAGATTCTCATTTTCAGTGTGATGGAGGAATACAATGTATATTTTGTGTTTTTCTATGGTTTTGGGTCAAGCACTCAAGGATCCAAGGAGTTGGCATGAGTTTGACTAGGCATCTTTATGTGACTAGTCATTGAAACGATTGAAAAGTGTTGTCATGTGAGAATAGTTGGAGGAGTGACCAAATTGGTGGACGGTCAATTGTTTTTAGAGTTGCAGAAGTTGTCATCAGTGTAATACAACCCCTTGTGGAAGCTTTTGGAAGTTATACCGATCAATGGTGTTGGACCGATAGGAGGTGCATCAGTGTAGAACAGCTTTGGTCTCACTGAAGGCAACATATATTGGCATACCAAGAGAATAAACAAGGAGTTCACCGATGGGGAGTAGTCACACCGAAATGTCAGGGGGTAATCAAACGAAGTCAAGTGTATCGGCACATCGGCCAATAGTTCATAAGTGTTCACCGATGATCATAGTCTTTTTGATAGGTGAGAAACGTAGAGTTATCCATCGGGGAGAGTTGTGAGATCGGAGATATAAGTTGCAAGGTGGCCGACAGGGTATGTTTGGCTGATAAGAGTAGATCTCAGAGACATAAGTCAGACTCTCACCGATCAATTTGTGAGTAGTTGTCCACTTCCACTGTGTGCTCTGCATCACATATGGCATGAGAATTATTGGGATTTTTGGCTTTATGGGTGGAGACATCCAAAGTTTTATTTTTGAATCCCATAGGGCTATTTAGGATAGCTTCATGTTTATTCAATGTGTGCATTTGTTGATCATGATTAGGAATTGTAGGGGATTTATGGGAACAGGATGTATGAATGGATTTGTGGCTAAAGTGATAAGGGGATGTGAGAATAGGAATATTAGGAGTTGGAAGGAGGGGAGGTGAAGTAGATGGAGGGATGTTAGGAGTTGGAAGAAGTCGAGGTAAAGTGGATGGAGGAAGATGAATGGTCACATGCTTTTTGGGTTCATAGGATAATGGAGGAGGAATGGAAACATATATTTTATGGGTGCGATGAGGTGTACCTAGTTTGGGCTTAGATGGAGTGGATTTAGGAGGAAGGGATGTGGTACCAACATCTTGATATTGCTTACCTTGGGGTGTATATCCAAGGCCATATGAGCGTGGAGGGACTTTGACATGAATAGGCTCCAAAATACCTTGTTCATGAAGGCCTAAGCCTTTACCTTGATAGTTCATGTTTTGGAGTATGCGGTGGACGAAGGGACTAGGTGTGCTTTGGGAACTAGACTTGAGCTCATTATTGGATGGATAAATGGTAGATAATGGTTGCTACTCTCCTAGTGAAGAACATTCATTTAGGAAGGAAGTAAGACCAATAGGACATGATGGTGGATTTGAAATAGAATCAATATGAGATGGTGAAGGAGTAATAGGATCTTGATTAACATCATTATGCTCATGAAGATTCAATGTATTTGTTTGATTATCTATGTGCTTGTGGGGACCAAGTGTCTCATCAAGGGAACTGGATATTGTGGGATGATGGATAGGAGTGGTGGAGGTTTCTTAAACATGGATAGTATTGGGACCGTGATTGGAAGGAGTGACAAGATCATGATCTGGGAATACATAAAGTTCACTTAGAGGATCATCATGGTTATCTTGATCATGGATAGGATCTCGATCATATATGGGAGATCATAAATAGGATTAGGTGTGTTAAGGATGGGATCATTTTTCTCAGGGATAGGCTCATCCTCATAGATAATATCTTGATCATAAAAAAGGTACAGGTTGGAGATGGGTTGAATGGAAGGACTTTAATCTTGATTTGGTAAGGAGCAAGGTTGATCATGATTTGTAATTGACTCTTGACATAACTCTTGAGTTCGGATGGAAGTGGAAGCTTCTAGGATAGCTTCAATGTATGGTGGGGAATGAGTTGGGCTTATGGTAGGTGGATCTTCAAGAACATTTGAAGGTTCTTGGATTTTTTTTTACTAAAATATGGAATAGCAGAAATAGGCATGACATTTGAGTGTTCTTGGATAGGCATTTGATGGCATGAGGGTGGTGGTTGATTCCTTGATAGTACCCAATGGATCACATCCTTCATTAGTGTATGGGTGGATGCACAATATAATGGATGGATAATAAGGGTGGAAGGTGTAGGATTAGAATGTAATGGAGGGATAATGGGATTAGGTGTGATAGGAGTGCAATTAGGATCGGGTGGATGGACAAGAGGATTGGATATAATAGGATTGGGATTTGTGTTAGGTGGGGGGATGATAGGATTGGCTATGATAAGATCAAGACTTGGATTGGGCTTAGGTTGATGGATCATAGGATTGGGCTTAGGTGGAAAAGTTGATGGTTTAAACTTTAAGTGTGCTGGGAATTGGCTTAATGGATTAGGATTTGGAAGGTTGGAAGGATTATATGATGGAGGTTCCATAGGGATGGATGGATGAGGAGGACTAGTAGATGGATTGGTGTATGATTCCAAACTTGAGGTGGTATCTCCCTTGTCAAGGGTATCATTAAGATGGCTTAAGGACTCATGATCATAATGTGAGGAGGGATTAGTTCTAACATGCTCATGTTGTGGAGAATTAGGAGATGGATATTGAGGAATGTTCATGAGATTGGTTGTTGTGGAGAGACTAGGTTGACATGATGATGGGAGTGACTCATAGAATTTAGGTATAATTTGTTGATGTGTGGATGACGGTGGTGAAGGTAACAAAGGGATTGATGGATTAGAAGGTTGGTGGACCAATGAATTAGGATCAGAATTAGATGGAATTTGTTGTTGCATGGATAAATGTATGGTGGATGATGTGTTAAATGAAGGTTCTGGTTTTTGGGCTAAGATTTGTTGTTGTTAAAGGAGGGCTTGTTTTTGTTGAATTTTTTGTTGAAGATATGAGGTGTGGGGATTTGGTATGTGTGAAGATGAAGCATGGGTAGGGATCTAGACCTGTGAGGTTTGAGGTAAAGTTATTGTTGAATAGGTTTGGAGTATGGATGAGTTGGGTTGATATGAGTGGTAGATTGATTGTGATAAAGATTCATAAGAGGTGGATGGAGATGACTCATAGAGTTGGGGTGTTGATGTGGTAGGATGTTGAAATTGTGATAGTTGTGCTAATTGAAATCTAATATTTGCCTCTTGTTGTAGTGATTGAGAGAGTTGTTGTAACTGAAGGACTTTGGGATTAATGGATGTCGAGGTTGAGACCTGGGTAGGATTATAGTTTTGTGAGGTTGAGGGCATGGAAGGAAAATCTTGGGTTGTGTTGGGATGATAAGAATGATCTTGTGGATAATGATCATCATAGATATGTCGAGGCTCTTGTATTTCCTCATATTCTTGGGATGATAGTGATGTTGGTGGAGGCCAATATGGGGAGATATATGGTTCATGGGCATCAAAATATGCATCATGATCTACCAAATTCTCATCATTATTAGAGTTAGGAGGGCCTCCGGGAAGTATGAGTTTTGGTTTTGGACTTGGGGAAATATATGGTTCATAGGTATCAAAATATGCATCATGATCTACCAAATTCTCATCATTATTAGAGCTAGGAGAGCCTCCACAAAGTATGATTTTTGGTTTTGGATTTGTCCTGGATTTGTTGATGGTCACAACCATTTTAACGAATAAGGATTGGACTAGGTGGGAAATGAATTAGGTGGGAAATGGATGAATCAATTGAAAGATCTCTTTAGGATTCAAAGTGACAAGGTTCTACTTGAGATGTGACATTAAAGGCTGATAGGTTCCCGATTCTGAAAGCCAATTTGATGATATAGGAGACAAGTTGTAGTGATGATGATGATCAAGCACGCACAATCATATAAGACACATGACAATTTGATTGGTTTTTTTTTATGACACTTTGATGTTTTGCAAACACTTGTAAACATGCACGATCCTAGGCTAGGAAAGGACAATACTTGTTGAGTTCCCACTTGGTTTTACCCAGCTGCGCCTACTTATGGTGTAGAGCTCTAGGAACTTGGGACATGGGCTCCCCCTTATAGTGCACTCACTTCTTAGGCACACCAAGTTCTGGGTCCTAGGATGTGCAGATCCTGAGGTACCTTTCTATCTCTGCCATAAGCCACGAAAATGTGGGACGACTATCAGAGTTTCCTCCTGTATCAACAAGTAGAGGGTTTTTGGCCACTAAACAAAGGTTTGTAGTGAATATCTAGGAGACCGGCACCCCATGAGCATCTAGCAAGCCACTTAAGGCTCTAACTAACTCTACTAGTAGTTTAATATACACTAAGGTACACCTCCTTTCGAGGTAGCACTGTATGGTTAGTGCTAATACCAGTTAGACTTGGCTTTTGCCTTATCCTCAATTTATATAGCAGACCAGATGAAAGTCCCACTTGGGGTCGTAAATGAGTTCTCCTTTCGGATGTGTCTCAAGAGTAGGCCCACTCTAAAGGGTAACAAAAGAAAGGAAGCATGTTGTTTTTGATCTCCCAGATTGCACAAAGCACAAGGCGAGAGAATACACAACGCCTTTGCCTCACACTCACATGGGGTTCATTTTAATTCCAAATCCAAATGTGTGGGTGGTTATACAAAATGTCAAAGGAATGCTTTTGATTCTCAAGATCACCGAGTGGTGCAAGAGAAGAGCATACACATTCAATGACAAAAATGCAAACCACAAGACATGGCAAACACTTGTTAATTTTAACCCTTTCTTATGATGTGATCTAATCTATAAAAAGAAGACACAATGTTTCAAGATTAGATTCTCTAAGAATCAAACCTACAATACACTAATTAGTAGTTTGAAAAATTTGTCTTTGACAAGTGTAAAGCTACAATCAAAATGCTAGGACAAGACAAATGAACTTGCAAAAACCTAAAAAATGTTAAATGTGCTGTGAGAGAAAAATGTTTGATGAAAGTATGAATATCAAATGATTATACCTAAAAATTTGGGCAGAATCTAAAGGAATTGATTATATTGTTGTGAAGCTTTCTGAATTCTCTTTCAGATGCATGTAAAAACGTGAAAATCTAATAACAATTGAAAAAGTTATGCCCGTTTGAATAAAACAGCCTCCAAGGGCTAAAAATGGGCAATCTAGCAACGATCTTTGTCATTGACAGTTTGAGCAACAAACCTATTTCACATAGGTAGTTTCCATACCAAATTTGTTCACATGTCAAGGTTTTTACCAGCAATATTTAATGGTTACAGCAAGTGGTTAGAGTTTCAATGCTTTTTGCTAAGTGTTGTTCTAACTGTTTGGTAAACAATAGCATTTCTTTTGATGTTGATAATACAAATTGAAATCTACCACAAAGTCAAGTTTGAGTAAATGTCACAATTTATGGCAATAGATTACAACCAACATGTTTGCATGAGAAGCAACTTTGAAAACATCTTTCTATAGTTGCAAATTCTCAAGAAGACATGTTTGTGAACTGTTGGAGCATAGACAACACACATGAGCTGTTTGGAAAAATCCCTTAAAGAAATATGGTATCACGTATGGTAGTGATTGTAGGAAATGCATAGAATAGGATTGTTGAAAAAGTCTTAAAAAAAATTCCAAGTAAATGCTCTTGGCAGAGCCAACACCAGACGCCAAAACCTTTGCTTACGTACTCCCTACTCACACCTTAAAGAAGTTTAATCTTGTAGAAGCATATTCCTGTCCATAGTGACATAAGGGGATCTGCAGAATAATGTATTTCACATATTGCTTCAATCAATCCATGAATGTGAATATATAATGCAATCACCACTGAAGGATAAAATTCACCATAAATACCTGAAGAACAAGGAAAAGCAAATACAGAAATCTGAGCGAAGAAGATACTGATAGAAATAATCAATGAGTTTAGGACGTTCAGGGAATATGCCGATAGGAAAAAGTGATAAATTTAAGATACTTTCCAATAGTTCCAACCATAGGAGATTTGCGGAATCCGGCAATAGGAACAACTGACAAGTCTACAAAATTTCTCAACATGAATTTTGACCTACCTGATACAATATTTCCAATGGTTTAGTGATGAAGGGGGTAAACCACAAAACACACAATAACAAATATTAAACACAGCAAATAGAACCTTCTTTTATTGAATTGGGTAACTCATTACATTACAAAAGCTCAATTACAATCAGAGGATGAATCCTCTACTGGCTGCAACACATTACAGCTTTCCCAACCTCAAGACTCTAGAATCTCCAGCCTTCTGTAACCCCAAATCAGCTAGGGTTTCTATTTTTCCCCCTATTCTAGACTCTACACTAGCCCCCCTTAACTCTACTACTGCCCAGGGTTCCCAAAATAGTCATAAATAGCACTTTTTGGTTGCCTCCAGCTAAATTTCAAAATTTGCAACTCCCTCCAAAAGTAGGTCAACTTCTGGGAAGCATAACTTTTGATCCGGGTGTCCGATTGACAAACTGTTTTAAGCACCAGAAAGCTCACGATGTGAACTATCACGCCAAAAATTCGTAAATGGATTTCCATCAACTTTTCAAGACATTATGAGAAGTTTTAGTGCCTCATATCTTGTTCTGTAAATTTTCAGGGGCTTTTTGGAAAACAAAAACTTTAATATCTTTCAGCTCACAAATGATCTTTGCCTGATTCCTTTGCCAAAGGTCTTATATTTCCGTTATGTAACTTTCTAGAAGTTTTTGCTTCATTACGTGCCCAAATGCAAACTTTCTAAAAATAGCAGGTACACTTTCCTAAATAGGCGGGTCACTATTTTTAGCAGTTTTGGAAAAACTGAAAGCCCTACATTATTATTCTAGATATTATGGAACCACAAACACTAATTATGGGAAGAAATGAGAACAACTACAATGGTTTTGAATTAACTTCTTTTTGGCTGATGCTAGATTGCCCTTACGCCTCTAGATGCTCCTGCATCATTTTGGCACCAAAGCTTAGATTAAAAGCCTATTAGAAATTTGGAATTTACTTTGACAGGAACACCCAACAAATTTAGAAACTTTTCATGGCACAAATTCTTTTTTTTTTTTGCATTTTATAGGAACACACTGATAAAACTAGCTAATCTTAGCAGCTTAAATATGGTGTGAGAAATTTTTAGTGCTATAATACTCCCATATAAAAGAACAGCCATGGATATATTTTCCAAGCATTATAATGCTCACATATAAATGATCATCGGTTAATAAAAGCAGTTATCAACAAACAATTCAATGAACTTCATGTAGCGATAAGAATGAATGGCAAGAAAACACATAAATAAAGTAAAAAGAACTGTAGAAACCCCAAAACCTTTAGCAATACTGACACCAATATTGGATTTTAATTACCCAAAACATTTGAAAGCATAGTGATTGCTATCAACTAGAGATATATCTAGAAACGTTCCAAATCCTGCAAGATTTCAAACTAAAACACTTGCAATTAAATGATCAGAGAGGGGTAGTTCACGTCAGGTTCACCATTGTTTGCACATATATAAATTTTATTGAAAAGATTTGAAATTATTCCAAAACCCTAAAATCTATATTAAGTGCAACAGAAACAGCTTAAGATAAAACTATAGAAACCACATAAAAATAAATGTTACTGAATTCATTTAAATGTGGTTGCTCAAGATTTTTGCATAACTCCAATGTCAATTTTGTCGAGGGAGGTAAATGAAAGATAAGGGTTCATTTTATAAATTTTGGGTAAAAGTGGTTTAGGCAGTTGAACCGTAAATTGGTTGAACTGTTGAATGGTGAGAGGTTGGTGTTTTAATGGGTTTTGTGTTATTTTTTACAAATGATTTTTAGGTTTTAGGTTTTGGGTTTTGTTTTGTAAATAATAAATTAAATATATTAATTTTAATTTATTATTTACCAAAGGGTTAAAAGATGAAAAGGTTTAATTAATTAATTAAAATTAATTAAACCTTGGGATCAAGGGTGGATTAGGAATTAAGGAGCATTTAATTAATTAATTAAAATTAATTAAATCATGACTTACGAAAATGATCAATTGGTCAATTTTTTATGTCTACATTAAATTTTGTACCCAATCACCATGGAGGCAAATTTGACATCCAGTTCTATAATATCATTGATGGTCATTGCCCTTCTGTCAAACTTGGCACCGGTAGCATCAGTCACTGTCTAGTTTTTCATGGCTTTTAGCATGGGTAATCCGCCGGAGGAGTTTAACCCAGTTACAATCTTGATAACATCCTTTGTAATCTTGAATGGTTTCAATAGCCATATGAACTCATCATGTATTCAACTTAAGATATATCAAACCCATTCATTTTCATCAAATATAGGAAACCTAGTGACTTGCAGGAAATGTTTGCTTTCTAGGGCTTTGTATTCCAGTTTCAATTTGTGGCTATCATCCATTAATTAGTTGTTAAGAAAATCCAAGAGTTTTGGGTTTCCAAATTCATCCATGTTACAGTGGATGTATGCCCTAATATCCTCAACATGTAGTACACGATGTGGAACCTCAGAGAATGCACCCAATGGTTCAACTTCAATTGATTTGTGTGGATGATTCTTAAATATTGGTTAGGGCCTTTCAGTTACATCAACAACTAGAGGTGTAGCCATTTGCAGAAATTGAGAACTCAAGAGATTTCACAGAAAATAGAAAATACCTTGTTACGCAGATTAGGGTTTTTCCTTGGAAATCATTTTCTCACTTCCGAATCTTGAGAATTCTCAACTCTAAGATTGCCCACTTCTTTCTTCTTGTTTTCTCCTGATGCAAAGTGTTTCAAATGAGGAAGGAATGACCTTTTTAAGCTTCGCATCACCTAATTTGCCTTTGCAATAAATGCTCTGCCCCAGTACATCTGGTTGCTTTATTTTTGAATAGTCTTTCATGTATCACTCTGCAATTTGCCATAATCACTTCGTTTCTTCCGAAAATCCTTCCAAATGTTCTTAGTCAATTCAAGGTACCTTTTCTTATTGTGCCAGAACTAGGCACTCAACTACTGGCTGGGGGAATTTGATTTACAATGCTGCTCCCCATGAGCCAAGGCTCCCGAATCAATTCCAGGAGGGATTTTCAGCACTGGATTCCAGTGCGGATCCATCACTATCATTCATAATTGTTTTCTTGACCCATATCTTGTTTGTTTCATTCTGAGTCTCATTCGTATCAATTTTTTCTTTATCTTTGTCTTGTCTCTGCTCATTCGGTTTTCTGTTTACCAGACCTCTTCTTCCATTGTTCCTACTTCTACAGAATCTTGCAATATGACCAGATTTATTGTAGTTAAAGCACACAACATTTCTTTTCTTATAAACTTGATTTTCTCTTGATTTGCACTGATTAGCCATGCATCCAAACCCATTGCAAACAAAGCAGTAACCATTGAAAGAATTGCTAATTCTTCTATTGTTAGCATTATTCATTATCATACTTCTGCATTCATTTGATCTATGACCATACCTTTTACACTTGAAGCATTGACCAGAGAAGGATGGACCATTTTGATTTACTCTGCTTCTGCACTGAGTAGCTCTATGACCAAATTTGTTGTAGTTGAAACAATTTCCATTGAATGATGGATATCTTTTAGCATTAGACTATCTTATCGGAGGTTTTCTAGTTCTGTTTCTCCCATTCCTAGGTTGAAAATTTCTCTGTCCGGATTCAGAGCTTTCACCTTTTCATATCCAAGACCATGTTTGTCATTAGCATTTTTCTGTCCTTCGAGCAATGCTTCAAGTTTTGCTGAGCTTATCTTGAACTTCTCCTTATATTCATTTGCAACATCTAGGTCATGTTTGAGAATGACAATTTGCCTGTCAAGTTCTCTCTCATTATCTCTACTTTCTTGTAGATCAGACTCTAGATGGCCAGCTATTCCATCCAAGTTGCAACATTCTTCAGTTCTTTCTTTTAGTTTTTGATTCAGATCTTCTTCAATTTTCTTTGGTTTGCCTTATCACCCCAGATTCCATTTCAATTTTCAGAACAGTAATTTCTTTTGACAGCTTCTCACATTCCTTTGTCTTTTCTTCCAAAGCTTTATTCATGCCATTTTCTTTAGGTAAACTAGATAGCTGCAGAAGTAGCTCCTTTTTCCTTTGCATAGATTTCTTTAATTTATCTTTTAACATTTCAATGGTATCATCAACATCTTTAAGTTCACCTTTCATATTACTAATTCTCTATTTTAGACTGAACAAGCTCTTCTAGGGCCAACTACAGTTGATCTTTGAGTGAACCCATTTAAAACTTCTTCCAAGATCTTTTCCTCAAGCTATTAGGCTTCTACAAGGAACCTTGCTCTGATACCAATTGTTGGAAATAGGACAGACAACTTGGAGGGGGGTGAATCAGTTGTCACAAAACTTTGTATCTTTCTATAGTTAATTCTTTCTTTTGCTACTTAATAACAATTCAATAACTTAACCATGAAAACAATCAATATGAAGTGTAAGAGAAACAACACAATAACACAATTGACACCAAGATTTTTTATGTGGAAACCCAGTAAAGGGAAAAACCACAGTGGGGATTGACCCACAAAAATTAATACCCTGTTAAAAGTATTTTACAAATGGGAATGCACATGCATTCGGGCTCACTTCCCAGAGCTCACTGCTCAAATGGGGGCTCACTGCATATATAAATATTACAAGAGAATAACAAAGATTTTGAACTAATAAATAGCATCTACTCATGCAAGAGTTTCAGTTCCGTTTAAGTGTAAAAACTGATCTTACACATTTCATCTTTTCTTTGCTCTTCTTACTGCTCTGCCTTCATTTGCATCTTAGATTTCTACTCTTCTCACATTTACACCTTCTTCATACTCTCACCCTAAATCATCCAATTCCATCAGCTATATATATCTGTAACATGATCTACAATCATTTTACAAGTCAGCTTCAAAAACATTTAGAACTTTGTTGAGTATTGTGCTCTGTCAACTAGATCCATATATAATATGAGATGTGGACCAAAACTTGCACTTACAAATCATCAATTAGGTCGGCCACTATCACCGGTCATCACCATTTTCCCAAAAACAACTTTTATACATCCAGAATTAAGATCATTCATAAAGTCGACATGTTCTTCTGTTTGTTTTGTCAAACTGAAACCTGATACTCAGAAGCTAATATCTTTTGAGTCCTTCATCACCGGAGGACAAATTTTTGGATTGAGAGTGTCTTGACAGTGCTTTCAACTACCTTAGATCCATAGCGAGCCATGTCTTTCCACCGGAGAGATCCAGACCAAGATACTGGACCCTGTTACTGCTCTATTCCTAACTGCTCGGACTTAGACAAATTATGATTCTGACTTCTTGTATGAAAAATTTGTGTTATGTAGATGATTGGGATGATCTTAGTTGCCATTAATGACAACACCTATCAATGCAAAGTAGTGTCTATTGCCAACAGTTAGGTGGAGCATAACAATAAGGGGGCATGATAGGGAATTTGGATGCATGTTACAAGTTCAATTCCCATATGCTCCAAAATGCGTAGAGGAAACTACTAAAACAATAGTCTGCTAAAATTAGAATTACTTGTATGGTTCTGGTACTCAGTTGCCTATGTAACTACTATAAGTTACACCAACCAATAACAAACTAATTATGATGTACATGCACTACCCATGCCATGAAGACTTAGTGAGAAGGAGCCTCAGGGATTAGGTTGGTGAATCAATTACAAAAATAGAAATTAATACTATACCCATGCATGATAACATGGAACACAAATAGGCAACTTCAAGATATGGTCTTTCTAAGGATAAATTTCTTAGAGCAAGTGTCGCACAGAAAATTTTGGAGGTATTTGTAGAAATAAATTTTCATGAAATACAAGATTTTATGATTTATCCCCTTAAGACTCCTTTTATTAGGATTTTCATGTAGGAACTAATACTTCAGAGAAAGTTCACTAATTTGTTGTTTTTCATTTGATAATATCACTTCCTAAAAATTAATTGATAGTTCAGTACAATATGTTGCAAAAGAAAATGAGAGATGCATAATTATCCACTATAACAAATAGAAAGAATAGATTGTTTAAGTGCTTACTACAACATCAACAAGTAGTAGCAATGAAAGATTTAGAAAAAAATCCAATAGTAAACAAATTATGTAAAGCAATACAAGCCAAATGGGCATAAAACTATCCAGCAAGCAAGGATAGGAGGATAAATTACACATTCCAGTGCATTCAATGATAATGTTCACAAAATTTTGAATAGTCCAGATCACTAGATGTGAAGATCCAAAGGTAATTTGTATATTCCAGTGCATTAGATGTGAATGAGCATGCAGTGTAAATAGATGTTTATAAGATGGGAAAATGAGCATCACTGTGATTGAGTAAAATTTGTGGAGTCGACTAGCAAAAAGTACACCTAAGCAAACCAGGAACTAAAGATAAATTACAAATTTGAGTGCATTAGACGTTAAGGTTCAAAGATAAATTATATATTCATGTAAATTAGATATAAAGGTCCAAAGATAATTTGTATATTACAGTGCACCTGACGTGAATGAGCAGTGAGAACAAATGTTCATAAGATGGAAAAATGAGTATATCATTGCGATTAGAGTAAAAGTTGTGGAGAAAACTTTAAAAAAGTATACCTTGTTGGCAAGAGACACTATATGGATTCATGGTTGTTGTCATTGATGGCAACAAAGGTCATCCCACATATCCGCAAGTCATGATGTGTCTCTACCGGAAGTCAGAATGAAGGTTGTTGTGGTCCGGTAAACAAGAACAGAGCATATGGCAAGGTCCGACAGATTGGTCCGGATCTCTCAGAGGAAGTGTCTTGGTGCAGTGCGGATTTGGGAAAGTCAAGAGGACTACCTTGAGTGGTATATTCCAAGGATTTAGCCTCCGGTGATGGACAAGGAAAAAGATATGAATAGTTGAGTACCGGATTCCTGAGAGACAGTGAAAACAGAGGAAGAACTGACTGACAAAGTATCAGACTACTTTCCGGATGTGTTACTGTTGATGATAAAGGTTGTGAAGGTATGAATCATGTTTGGCCGACATGATTAATGATATCTACAAGTATATGCTTGATCCGCATTGCTTGGTGAGCAAGGATTCAGCCGACAGAACAGAGTTTGTAAGAAACTAGACTGTTCCGGATGCCGACTAGAAAGGTGATGAAATTACTTGTGCGGATATATATAGAAGATGGATTCAGTTGTGAAGTGTGTTATTGTGAGAAAGGTATATGTGAAGAAGTGCAGAATAGAGCAGAAGTAGCAAGAAAGATCCGGTATGTGAAAGGATAGCAGAATAAAGAACAGAGGAAAGATGAAGTGCAGCAGATCAGTGTACTGAGCCTAACCGGAACTGAACTCCAGCATATGCAGATGCTTCCAATCAGTTCAAGACTGTGATTCTTATCACTTTGTAGACAGTGTGTCTCCTTGTAGGCAGTGGGCCTCTTTGTGAGCAGTGTGCTCGGGCAGTGAGCCCTAATTGGCAAGTGCCATTTTTGTAATTTCCTATTCTTCTAACAGAGAATAATTTTTGGGTTAATCACCCCGTGGTTTTCTCCCTTAACAGGGTTTCCACGTCAAAAATACTGTGTCATGTGTTTCTTATATCATGGTAATGTTTTGTGTTTGATTCAATGCTGCATTAATTAACAATAAAGTTCAAAAAGGGAAATAATTAGGATAACTGATTCACCCCCCCCCTCTCAGTTATCAACAATTGGTATCAGAGCTAAGTTCCTCCTAATAGAGCCTAACAGCTTGAGGAAGATCTGGGAGTTCAAATGGATGCATATGGTTTAAGGGAGCAACTCAAGACTGCCCTTGAGGATCTTGAACAGTCAAATTCTGAAGTCAATGAATTAAAGGAAAGACTCAAACATGCTGATGAATTCATGAGAGAATTAAAAGACAAATTAAGTCTCTCTATGAAAAAGAGAAAGGAGCTGCTCCAACAATTGGCAAGACAAAGTGAAGAAAGCAATACAAATGAAGAATTGACTGAGCAAACCAAGTTATGTGAAAAGTTCTCAAAAGAAGTCATTATGTTAAGACATGAAATGGAATCAGGAACTATAAAGTTTACTCAAGAGATTGAAGAAAAAAGAAAAGCTGAAGACAATCTAAGACAATCTCTTAAAGAAAAATCAGAAGAATGCCACCAGATGGACAGGATTATCAGACATCTTGAATCTGATCTTGAAGATGCCAAAGATAATGAAGAAAAACTTGAGGATCAAATTGCTTCTCTCAAAAGAGACCTTCTAACAGCAAATGAATATAAAGAGAAATTCAAGATAAGTTCTGCTCAACTTGAAGTTCTTCTTGGAAGTCAAAAGAGGATAGATGACAAGCATGGTTTGGGATATGAGAAAGGAGAAAGCTCCGGATCCGGTCAAAAGAATTTTGGATCAGAAAATCCAAGGAACAGGCCTAGAAGACCTCTGGTAAGACAGCCCAATGCTCAAAGATATCCATCTTTCAATGGATACTGCCACAGCTGCAACCACTTTGGTCACAAAGCTAATCAGTGCAGAAAGAGAATGAATCAGATTAATTCATCCTTCTCTGGACAGTACTTTAACTGCAAAAGGTATGGACACAAATCCCATGAATGCAGAAATATGCAAGTAAACAATTCATTCAAAGGTAGATGCTTTACATGCAATAGAGTAGGTCATATGGCTAATCAATGCAAATCAAGAGGTTATCAGTCAAATATACAAAGAAATGTTATTTGCCAAATCTGTAATAGGTCCGGTCATAATGCTAAAATCTGCAGAAGCAAGAATTAGGACAAAAAAGGTCCGGTGTATAATCAGAATCAAGACAAGGGTAAACAAAAGATGAATGCGGATGAAGTTAGGAATCAGATGAGCAAGATTTGGGTAAAGAAAAGTTCAGAGAATGTAGAGGTTGGATCCGCACCAGACTCTGGTGCTGATAATTCTTCCAGAAATTAAAAAATGAGCTCTGGCTCAGGGGGAGACTCAAAGAAAATCCTGTTCCCCCAGCCAATCAAGTGGTGCCGGATGTGGCACAAGATGCGGAGTAAAGGGTTTAAAGATATAAGTCTTGAGATGATCCAGATAAGATCTCAGAGGTCCGCATGGAGTTATGAAGAAGCTGTGATCGATCAAGTAAGACCTGTTCCGGGAGATGCTCCGGTATGACAGAGGATTACAAAAAGGTCTGGAGAGATCCGGAAGTGCATTGTCTTATTCTGTGGATTGGACAGAGTGTTTGGGATGGTCTTGTAATGTGTCACCTCGATTTATTCATGATTGAAAGATCCGGATGATGTTCACAGATCAAGACTGATCCGGGATACTCCAAGCTACCCGGATAAGGCAAACCGGAATAATATAGGTCGAGCATTTATTGCCATCAGATATTAGGGTTTGCGGAGCAATATAAGGGATTTCTCAAAAAGCATTTGCTCATTCTGCACTCAAGAAGAAGCGAAAAGTGGAGCTCTGCAACAAGATTCATCAAGCACACCAAAGATCTCCTGCCGAAGTCGTTGCATAAAGAAATCAATCCAACCACTCCGTGCAAACCGAAGGTGCATAAGGTATTCTCCGTTTTCATTATCTCACTGTAAATCTTTGAAGAAATGGCTACTCCAAATATAGTGAAAATCTCAGATAGGCCCCGACCTGAATTTAAGAAACATCCATACAAGTCATTGGAGGTAGATCCCTTAGGAGCATTTTCCAGTGTTCCTCACGGAGTTTTACACACAGAAGACATTAGGGTTTACATACATGCAAGCATTGAGGAATTTGGGGAATTCAAATTAAGAGATCTCTATCACAAGCAACTGATAGATAATGCTTTTGAGCTTAAACCAGAGTATAAGGGTATCCAGAAGAAACAATTTGAGCAATTTATTCATTTCCCCTGCTTTGAAGAAGATGAATGGGTCCGGTATGTACTGAGCAGGATGCATGACAACTTCCTATGGCTGGATAGACCCTGCAAGATCACAAAAGAGGCAATTAGAGCAGTAACTGGTCTATACTCTTCCGGAGGGATACCTATCCTCAAATCTGTCAAAAATAACATTGTAACTGAGGCCACCGGATCAAAGTTTGATAAGAGGGCAATGACCATTGAAGATATTTCTGATCCGGATATCAAGTATGTGTCCATGATAATAGGATACAAGATCTATCACTCCAGCAGGGAGAATTCTGTATCCGGAACTGCAGTATATACTGCCTATGAAATGTTAAGGAAGAATGCAGAATATGATCTCTGCGAACTGCTCTTAAGCCAATTAATGGAAAATATACAGAAAATCAAGAAGGACAAGAAGAATTCCTTTAAGTATGGTACTCTTATTGTATGTCTATTCTTCTACTTCATGAATGAGCTGCCCGGATCAAGTGGATGGGTATGGCAGAATGACAAACCTGTTGCAGTCCAAATAAGAGACTATCTACATGGGCTTGGGGATGCCAAAGCAAGAAATACAGCCCTATGGGGATACTTCAAAAACTTTCAAAGCATGATGCAAGCAAGAGAGAGAATTCCCCAGTCTCTTGTTGAAAAATACAAAGACTCAGTGTGCTTTATGGTGGACACTGATCAGTGCCTAATGGAGGTGGTGGAGCCAAGGACTGTCTGGATCATGCCCATGGGATATGAAGTGGATGAACAGATAGTGGAGCTGCATGTTCAACACATGCTAAGTCAGCCCAAAGATCCTAAGGCAGAAAGGTTTGGAACCTTTGAGGAGCTGAGTGTAAAAATACATGTAGAACTCAGGGAACCTGAGATAAAGAGAAAGGTGAGAAAAGAAGTAGAGCACATTGCTCAAGGCCTAGGCATCTCAAAAGAGACACTTGATGCCAGCCGGGAAAAGAGGAGGAAGGCTGAGGAAGAAAAGAAAAGTAAAGAAAGTGTTCCGGTTGAAACTTCCACCCGGACCAGATCATCAAAAAGATCTGCACCTCCCACAACCAAAAGCTCAAAACCAGAAGTCCAGGCATCCGGTAAAAGATCTAAGACAAAAGCCACAAGGGCTTATGAAAGCCAAAAGGATGAAGAGGAAACAGAGTCAGATGAGGGAGTAAAAGAAATAAAGAAGCAGAAGAAGAAAGGATCCGGCAAACCCTCCACAGGCCAAGACAAGGATGAAATGGCAGAGGTATCTGTTGAAAAGCCCACTCTGTCTCTAGAGAGTGTAATCAAGTCGGTTACGGTGGATGGAAACCTTCAACCAATGACTGAATTTTATGATGACTACAATGAGGCTGACCAAAAGATTCTGCAGGAAGCCACAGTCAAATATCTGAACATATACAATAAGGCTTTCATTGAGATCATATCTCTTATTCCTAAAAGCCTAGAAAAGGAATTAGAAATAAGAAAGAATAATGCTCATGCAAAAGATCTTGAGATCCGGGAGCAGATAGCTATTCAGCTATATCCTCAAATTGATCCCAAGACAATGAACATAATCTTCAAAGACTGCAAAGATGAGTTCAGAAGTAAAGCCAGGATGAATCAACTCATGCTTGGTGAGACTGACAAAGTGGCCAAAGAGACAGAAGAGATCCTCTGGAAGGCCTTCAAAAGGTTCAATCTTCCTGTTGTAGAGGACTTAGGTGCAGAAACAGCTGTGGACTTGGAACCCTCTGCTCCAGAAGAAGTGGCCTATGAACAAGCTAGCATCTCTCCTCCGGTTTCCCCTACAGTCTCCGGATCCAAAGAAGAAGAGAAATTACAGGAGAAGGAAGCAGTGATGAAAGATAAAGAGGTTGACAGTTCCAAGACAGTAGAAGAAAAGAAACATCTGTCTCCGGCAAGAGACACTGCACAAACTGTTCAACAATTTTTGAGCAAAGAAACTTTAGAGATTGATGAACCGGAGCTTCTAAAAGGCCCATTCGACTTTGACTCTCTCTCTCCGGTACAAACAATGAAGATAGCTTCATTTGCAAATGCCAAGGCAAATGAAAAACTCCTGAAGTCTCATATGGAAGACTGTGAATTGATAGAGGCTGCTTCCGGAGTACTTGTAAAGATTATGCCATCAATCCAGATAGATCCGACAGCCTCCTCTTCCGGTAATCTAAAAACCTTAGTCAGCAGTGTTGATACACATTTTGATTCTCTAGAAAAATCAGCTGAAGAAAAGGTCCGGAAGGAATTTTTGGATAAAAGATTTTCAGAAGTATTAGGATTCATCTCTACCGATAGGAAAATTATGAGTATTGGAATAAAGAGCTTAGAATATGCTCTTAAGGATGGCGGTGACATTTACAAATTTTGTATATCTTGGTCAAAGGCAACAGCACAAATTGATAAGAAAATAAAAGAGGAACAGGACAAACTACAAAGTTTATCTCAAAGTTTTGATCCTCTCTCTTCCTCCATAATAAATCAAGAATGTCAGACTATTGCAGTCTTGAATGAAATAAAGAATCTTGAGAAGGAAAGGAAGAATATCACTAACTGGATGGGAGAACTTAGAAGGATTATAATCCCTAAGTTAGAAACTATGCATGAGGCCATCAGTGATGCTCAGACCACCGCCCAAACAAATGATCCGACAGATCTCAAGAGGGCAGAAGCTTTTGCATTTTTGTTGAGTGGTCACATCTCAATTTTGGAAAGAATGAAGCTAAGTTGGGCTACAGAACTGATCCAATTGAAGACATCCTTTGCAGACATTCTTCAGTATATGTGAGTATGTAAATATGCGGCTATGTATAGAAAATTTAAATGTACACACCAGAGAGTTAAAATGTTTTTGTGAGAAAACAATATAAATGCATTTAAATGTGAGAAAACAATATACAACAAAAGAGTTAAAATGTTTTTGTTTTAGCTAACACACCAATGTCAATCAACAAATATGACTAGAGAACAAGGTTATTTGAATGTACCCGTAGCATAGTTCATGACATCAACTTCTAGGACATATCGAGGCAACTCATGAGAGTAAGCAACTGCCATTGTAACATCTCCAGCAAGTGTTGCATACGTGATATGTGCAACAATATCCTTATTGCTCTTTTGTTCGAAAACTAGTCAAGGATCATACAAATTAACATACCCTAACCCTAAAAGCCCATTAGCCCAAAACCCCAAAAGACATTTCTCAAGTAAGAGTTAGGAATCATACAAATTCTACATACTCAACACCCCAAACATATATTCTCTTCATATCAATGTGATTTCATACAATTTCTCATATACCTAGAACCCTAAAAATTTTATTTTCAAAAAACAAAGCTCCAAACACAAACAAATTTTCATATATTTAAAACATTGAAATAGATTTTTTTTCATAAAAGTAAAGAGTTGTGCATTTTCTCATGTATGTAAGTCCCTAAAATACATTTTTTAACCAAAAACCTCAAGCAACCTAGGCATTGAAAAGGATGCAAATCACACTAAAAATATGTACTTAGGCATATTATATTTGTTCTTGTCCTGATTTATCAAGTGGATTCTTTCTCTATAATCAGTCTTCCCCTCTGCATAAATCTTAAATCAACTAGAAGAACAAACTACAAAACCCTAAAACTCAACCCCATTTCAAAATATATCATATATAAATACCTTGCCTTCGCTTGAATTTGACCTGGTACCTGTTGAAATAGGCCTTGGACTTTTGTGCCTTGACAAACACCTGCACAATTGTTTTTTATCAAATAATGAATGAAACAATCAAGTAGAAAAAAACATTGAAGGATTTTTCTATTTTTTCTAGTTTGAAACAATTTTTTAAGGTTTTTTTCCATGAAATTTTAATGGATCTAGTTTTTAACCATGACTGCTATGATTTGCTTCTCCTGTAACTCTGATCAAATATAAAACCTTGAAATAGATTTTTTTTCATAGAAGTAAAGAGTCGTGCATTTTCTCACTATGTAGAGCCTAAAATACATTTTTTAACCAAAAACCTCAAGCAACCCAGGCACTGAAAAGGATACAAATCACACTACAAATCTATACTTAGGCATATTATATTTGTTCTTGTTCTGATTTATCAAGTAGATTTTTGATCTATAATCAGTCTTCTCCTCTACACAGATCTTAAATCAACTAGAAGAACAAACTACAATACCCTAAAACTCAACCCCATTTCAAAATATATCATATATAAATACCTCACCTTCGCTTGAATTTGACCTGGTACCTCTTGAAATAGGCCTTGGACTTCTGCTCCTTTACAAACACCTGCATGATTTTTTTGATCAAATAATGAATGAAACAATCAAGTAGAAAAAAAACACCAAAGGATTTTTATATTCTTTCTAGTACGAAACATTTTTTTTAGGTTTTTTGCCATAAATTTTTAATGGATCTAGTTGTTTACCATGGTTGCTGTGATTTGCTTCTCCTGCAACTCTGACCAAATAGGCTCTATTTCCTTATTTCTCCCTTTTGCTACTCCATAAAAGGAGAAATAATTTCTCCTGCCAATAATTTCCCAATTCAAATATTTTTTTTAATTGCCCACTTTAATATCATATTATCTAATTTTTATTTGTGAATGTTAAATGCTCGACAACCCACAAGAATACTTGGCAAAAAAATGAGAGAAAACGTGCACAAGTCCAACAACATGGGTGATAGAAATGCATGCTTGGAGCTTCTTCAATGCAAGCAACATTCCAAAACTCCCTTAAATCTTTGCAGCATGGTTCGAGCTTTTAAATGCAACTAGAGGTGTAACTGAAACTTCTCTAGCCTTCCCCAAACTTCCACTACATTTGTTTGGTCTCTGCTACGCACCATATTTCCTCTATCTTATGTAACATGCCTTGATTACTATGCTGCAACGTGGTAGGAAATTTGTCTGGAGCTTCTGCAACATGGTGCCAAAGCTCCCTTAAATGTTTGCAACACCAACATTATAGCTCCTTTAACACCAAAACAACGAAAGCCTAACTCTTTGTGATGCGTGAATCTCACAAAGTCAAAACTGAAAACCTCCTGCATTTCATTTTGGCACCCATATTTTCTTTTATTTTCTGCTATTTCCCCCCAATAATTTTTCAATTCGAAATATTTTTTTAATTACCCACTTTAATATCATATTGTCTAATTTTTATTTGTGTGACTAATTATTTAGTCATTTTTAATTGTGTGACTAATTATTTAGTTGTGTTTTTTACCTGACAATCAAATTAATCATTTATTTAGTCATTTATAGTTGTGTTACAAAAAATTAGTAGAATTTAGTCATTTTTAGTTGTCGTGACTAAAATTTTTAGTCACGTAGTCATTTATTTGCCAAATTCTACTAGTGAGAAGAAGAACTATCACAATCATCCTTCTCATGAGTATTCATGGAGAGAAATTTAGCTAAATCTTTTAATATCAAAGGATATACACCCATGACTATTGTGAAGCTAACAAAATCAAGTATATAACAAATTACTTGGATTTCATATGTGGAACATTTAGAAACATCAATATCATTCTTGGATGCTATGTGTTCTAAAACATGAGGATGCACATTGGTGAATCTAGAGAACTTTTCAAAATCTAGGATATTCGCATGCAAAGACTTCAAACAGGAATAACATGAAGATGCCATCATGAAATGTCTTGGGACAACAATGTACAATAAGATCTATTCATTAATCAAGTACCACAAATATGAGAGACTTTTGTAGACCAAGACACTAGTTTGAGGAAACTAAATTTTTGAAGCTTTTTTCAAAGATCAAAAACACACTAGTGTCACTACAAATAAAGTGATCAAGATGTTAAAAGTGCTACAAAAAAAGGCCATATAGACAAATTTAAGATTCCTTGCAAAGAAATGTGAAAGAGATGTCACACTTGTTATGTTGAAATACATAATGTGTAATACAAATGTATGAATTTTCAAATATAGGATGTAAAATGATGCAAGATTTATAAATAAATATAAATCAATGCAAGATCTCTTTTGAACAATCAACAAGTTGCAAATGCTTGAAGCTACGGGTTCACCAAAATGTAAAGTATGAAAAAGGAGAATGATGTCAGTTAGGATGCACACTAGATCAAACTCTTTTCCATATAACATTCAAGGACAAGACCAAGCTAAATCACTACCAAATTAAGGTGGACTCAGTTGTTGATCTTGTGCTCAAGTATGTTATAGATGGATCAGATTTTGATTAATCTTTTTTACCAAACCCTATGTTAACAATGCATGGAACCCTAGTTCTACAAAGATCTACTCACAACAAAGAAAGTACAACAACAATCCATAAACTAATTGCATAGGGATGATTAAGAAGATGATAGAACCTATCTCCTGAAAGCAGAGGTGTTGAAGGACCAATTTGGGACCACCTGGGTCCTAATTGGAAGAATCTATAAAAAACTATAAAATGGAAAGATGTTGTAGATGTTGTCCAAATGCTAGATCTAAACTTAGAAAGGGCAAGAGGACATGGGTGGTACTACCTAGGTCCTTGGTGAGTGAATTCTCTAAAGTTGTTTTCGGATCATGAAACCTTGATCTTCATACAGTCTTCTTGTAGCTCTGTATTTTCCAGATCTTGCTCCTATAACTTGCACACAAGAAGATAAGAAGGGGTTTGGGGGTTATGGTATTTAGGGACTTGCCTTAGTCAAATCCTACGATAGAAATTCAAGCTTCCCAACATCATTGATTGATAATGAGTGTGTGCCCTCATGGGGGCAGAGGCTAAAAATAATGATAATATCATGATTCAAATGATGATGAACAAAAAATGATATCACTTATGTAGAACACAGAAAATCACTATTTTTTCAATCCAAAAAGCTCCTCTTCTCATTTCTGTTAGCATGTTTAAACAATATTTAGTTTATAGAAGGTTTTGGAAAACTTTCCTCTTCTCTCCCAACCGTACAACTGCCCATCAAGGGCATTGAAGCGTTGGAAACTGCCTTTTTACCAAAAACACAAAGTTTCAAAAAGACAAGTACCTAGAAAATAGGCCTTCACTAACACTATAATGGACTAGTCAATCAAATTGAACTAAGTCCTTATTACAACACATGAGAATGGCTTTCAAAGCCTTAGAGGAAAATAGAATAACATAATGACAAACTAGGAAATAGCTAAAAAAAATGACTAAACTGGGAGCTCCTGCACCATATTCCCCCTGTAGGAAGAACTCAAGTCCCTTGAGTTGCCAATTGTTGAACTGTCATGCCATGCTTCAAGATATCTGCTTCAGTCATCCAGGTGGCCTCTGAATCAAGAAGATCCTTCCATTTCACCAAGTAATCTTTATAGACACCTCTCCTAGTCTTCTTGACAACTTTGGAATCCAGAATACATTCCAACTGCAAAGGTTTGCTTGGAAGCAAATCTTTGATCCAACCAGCATCTTCATCCACCACATCTGATCCACTTTCACCAGGCAATGGAGGTCTGAAAGGAAAAAGATCACAAACATTGAAAATTGGAGAGATACCAAGGCCAGATGGTAACTCAATCTCATATGCATTTGGACCGAATTTGTGCACTATTTTGCATGGCCCAATCTTCTTCATCAGGAGTTTAGTTGGTTGACCTTTTGGCAGCCTTTCTTTCCTTATATATGCCATAACCAAGTCACCAAATTTGAATTGTACTTCTCTTTTCTTCAAATCTGCCTTTTCTTTGTACTTTGTGACTGTTTTTTCTAATTGCAACTTGACTTGATCATGGACTGTTTTCATGGAGGCAGCAAACTCTTCACCAAGTGCACTCCTTCTATCCCATCCTTGGAGACCCTTCAGTTCAAGTGGCCCTCTTGGATGAAAGCCATAGACTACCTCAAAAGGACTTTTACCAGTGCTCCTATTCCTTGAATCATTGTAGGCATATTCAGCCTGACTGATAACCAAGTCCCATGCCAAACCATGCTGATTTGTAAGGCATCTTAGAAGGTTTCCAAGTGATCTATTAACCACCTCAGTTTGACCATCAGTTTGTGGATGGTAGGCTGATGAAAAGGACAACTGTGTGCCCAACTTCTTCCACAAGGTCCTCCAGAAGTGACCTACAAACTTAGAATCCCTGTCAGTTACAATGGACAATGGAAAACCATGAATTCTTACTACCTCTCTAAAAAATAGACCTGCAACATGAGATGCATCATTTGTGCATTTACATGGCACAAAATGAGCCATCTTGCTAAACCTATCAATAATAACAAACACACTATCCACCCCTTTGGCTGTCCTGGGTAACCCAAGCACAAAATCCATGCTGATACTTTCCCAAGGTTTGTTGGGAATGAGAAGGGGCTGGTATAGACCTGCATTTGAAGACACACCCTTGGCCCTTTGACAGATTGCACAACTAGCTACATACTTCCTCACATCTGATTGCACCTTTGGCCAAAAATAGAACCTTGTGACTTGTTCTAGTGTCTTGTATAAGCCAAAATGTCCTCCTAAAGAACCATTATGCTTCTCCTTGATGATGTTGTCCCTCATGGAACACTTAGGGATAGACAACAAATTGCCCTTAAACAAGAGGCCTTCTTGCAAAACAAAATCTACATACTCTCCATGGAATGTGTTAGCCAAGTTCACACAAACATCATAAGCCTTTTTGAAATCTGAATCTTCTTTATATAACTCCTTTAAACAGTCAATGCCCATGCTTTCTAACTGAATTTCATGAACAATAAGCAGCCTCCTACTTAATTCATCAGCCACCTTGTTAGAAACACCTCTTTTGTGCTTAATTGTGAAGGTATAAACTTGTAACTGTTCCATCCATTTAACATGTCTATGATTCAATTTTTCTTGACTGTTTAGAAATCTTAAAGCATGATTATCAGTAAACACAATAAATTCTTTAGGCAGCAAATAATGTCTCCATTTCTTAAGAGCTTGCACCATTGCATAGAGTTCTAAGTCATAGGTAAAATACCTTTGCTTGGCTTCATTCAACTTTTCTGAAAAGAATGCCACCGGGTGTCCTTCTTGGCTGAGAACAGCACCAATAGCTTGCTAACTTGCATCACACTCAACAACAAACACCTTATCAAAATCAGGGAGTACTAAAGTAGGCAACTCGGCCACCTTTGTTTTTAACAACTCAAAACTATCATCAGCTTCCTTTGTCCATTGGAATCTACATTTGACTCCATCCTTGATGGTGTTGAGGATGGGAGCACTCATGTGACTAAACCCTCTGATAAACTTCCTATAAAAAGTAGCCAATCCATGGAAACTTCTCACATCTCCCACTATTTTTGGGGTAGGCCAACTGAGAATAGCCTCAACCTTAGAGGGATCCATCTTCAAACAACCATTAGAAATGACAAATCCAAGGTATACAAGTTCAGTTTTCATGAACTCACATTTGTCTAAGTTGATCATCAACTTGTGCTCATGTAGCTTCTCCAACACCTGACCAACATGCTTCACATGGTCTTCTCTTGTCCTGCTGAAGATTAGTATGTCATCAAGATAAACAATAACAAATTTACCAATGAATTCAACTAATACCTCATTCATCAGGTGCATAAATGTACTTGGTGCATTGCTAAGACCAAATGGCATAACAAGCCATTCATAAAGACCTTCATTGGTCTTGAAAGCAGTCTTCCATTCATCTCCCTGTCTGATCCGGATTTGATGATAACCAGATTTCAAATCTATCTTTGAGTAATAGCATGATCCTCCAAGATAATCCAAGAGATCTTCAATCCTTGGAACTAGGAACCTGTACCTTATGGTGATCTTGTTGATGGCCCTGGAATCCGTGCATAGCCTCCACTTTCCATCCTTCTTAGGAGCAAGTACACTTGGAACTGCACATGGACTTAGACTCTTCCTAATCAGCCCTTTCTCCAAGAGATCTTGAATTTGCCTTACCACCTCTTCATTTTGCTGGAGTGTCAACTTATAGGCAGCCTTATTAGGCAATGTAGCACCATGTATTAAGTCAATCTGATGACTTATGTCCCTCATGGGTGGTAAGGAGTTAGGAACTTCCTCTACCACAAGGTCTTGATACTTATCTAGAAGTTGTTGCACTTCCAATGGAATCTCTTTTTGTTTTTGATCTTGCTGATCTGATCCACTCTTGGGCTTCATGACCAAGGCATACCCTTGGTTATCATTCTCCTTCAAGAGGTTTAAAAACTCTTTGCCATTCACCACCATGACACTGCTGTCATTTTTCTTCCCCCCGGGCTGCTCCAACATAGGATCCATCTTGAATGGTCTTCCATTCTTGGTGATGACATAAGTGTTCTTCTCACCATCATGCTGAGATTTAACATCATATTGCCATGGGTGGCCAAGAAGCAGATGACATGCATCCATAGGGATGATTTCACATAGCACTTTGTCCTTGTAGTCACCAATTGCAAATTCAACCCAAGTTTGTTCTTCCACCATGAAACTTTGGTTCTTGTTCAACCAAGAGATCTTGTGAGGACTGATATGAGGCAGCCTCTTCAACTTGCACTTCTCAACCATCTCAGTGGATACTACATTCTCAGTAGATCCTGAATCTACTATGATTTTGCAAAGCTTCCCATAGGCTAGGCCTTGGGTTCTAAAAAGACTCCTTCTCTGAGGTGGCTCTTGTTTCAATGACATCTTCAACATGGACCTTTTGATCATCATACTCTCTCCATCTAGAATAGGTGTAGCACTTCCCATTGGTGAATTTACACTCTCACAATCATCATCCTTTACCAACTGATTTCTCTTTCCACTATCATGGGAGTTGCTGGCTTTCCCTAGGCATTTGTTCATTGTACGGCCAACTTGGTTGCAGACATAACACCTTCCAGTGAAGACTCCTAGTCCTCTACCTCCTCCACCATTTTTGCCCCTGCCATTAGGACTTCTCCAACCTCTGAAGCCTCCTCTATGCTCTGTTTCTGATTGTGTTTCTTGCTAACTGTTATTTTTAGTTTTGTGGAATTGTCCACGGCCAAAACTGCATCTTCCTATTTGGTTTTTGCCACCTCTTCCTCTGGCACTTTGTTCACCCTTCCTTCTCAGCTTTTCCTCTGCTCTGGAGGCCAATAAGAAGCATTCATCCACTGTTTTTGGTATCACTAAACTGATCCCATCTTGTAGATTGTATTTCAGACCATTTAGGTACCTAGCCACCATCCCTTTTTCATCTTCATTATGATTGGCCCTCATACTGAGTCTATGAAATTCTTCTATGTAGGCAGCCACATCCATGTCCTTTTATCTCAAATTCTGAAATCTCCTTATGATTTGAATCTCATAGTCAGGTGGCATGAACTTGCTTCTGAGCATAGCCATCATTCTACTCCATTTAGTAATGGGACTCTTCCCAATCTTCTCCCTCTCACTTTGCATGTAGTTCCACCACACAAGTGTAGAACCTCTTAGCCTTGTCTTGGCAAACTTAACCTTTTTGCTGTCATTGAACTCCTTGTAATAAAAAAAATTGCACATAGCTTCTATCCAATCGGTGAGAGCATCTCCATCCAACTTGCCATGAAAGGTAGGCACATCCATCTTGGGATCACTACTGTCTCCATGAGCACCCTTAAGTGCATTCAAGAAAGCTTTCTGTTCTATAGATAAGTCTTGCTCTTGAGAACTCTCTTCTGCCTCTACTTCTTCATTTGTGTCAGAAGAACTTCCCTCTTCTTTGGTCTTGCCCTTAGACTTCTTTTCTTTCTGCAATCTTGCCTCTTGCAACCTTGCTTCAACCATCTCTTCCACCAACTTTTTGATGGCATCTTGACTCATTGTCTTGGGAGGCATTGTACTAGCCTCTGTTTCAATCTCCTTGTCTGACATACATTGCTTCCAATCAGATATTAGCTTTGATACCAATATGATGCAGAGGTGATAAGTAGTAGTGGATAAAGTTCACACAATGAACTTGGATTTCAAAACTTCCTTCTAAAGGTTTCCAAAGGTGAAGTGATTAGAGGCCTACACAAGGCTATTCAGGAGATTGATCTAGCCTAGGACCACACCTAGGTCCACCACATAGGCTACTCAACTCTGATTTTGGGGAGTCACTACTCTACCCAATCAACCAACACCTTTACCTTCAAAGACAACTTTCCACTCCTAACACCTCTACCAACATGGATCATCACACCACACTTAGCATACACTTACCAAGCACATGACCAACATGAAGTTTCTGACCCAACACCTAACTTCTGTACTTGCTCTGACAGGGAACAGTGAACTGTGGTTTGACTGTCCTAAAAGACAGTGTTTAAGGAAGGCTTAAACCTTGTAGCCTAAGAGAATGATTAACCCAACACTAACTACTCAGAACCCCAAATGACCATCACATCTGAATGCACATCTAAACACCCATTATGAACATGTACTCCTCCACAAACATGCAGACCCATATTGTACTATTGGTGTTCAAAAATAGCAGACTGTCTTTTTTTCAAGGCCTAATTTGGAGGATGTATGAAGGGAGTGTATCAAACTTGCTTGTTCAAAGGGACATAAGTACCTACACAGGACTGTCATCACTTGCAAACACCAGATTCACCAACCATATGATCAAATACTTGATTGTTTTGTGCAATTTCAATACTGTCCATCCATTGCATGCTAACTAGTCTCTGTCTAGACTAGATAGTATCATGCCAAACGCCTTGGAGAGGAGCATGCAACCTGAAAAACAATAAAAAACATAAAATCTATCCTACCTTCCTCCATCCTTCTGAAAATGGATGATAACTTTCAGAGGACAGAGGAAAAATTCATCATTTTGGACACAAACCCTAGTTTGGAGGGTTTCAAAATAGTTCTTGCAAAATGAATTGGTTCTCCCTTCAGCAGAAATGTCAAGAGCTCTAACTAGATGCAAAAGAAAGGTGATTCAACATGCTAACATATTTTCAAGACCTTGGACCCCTTATTGTCCGTACCAAGCCATACAAGATGACTGTTTCTTGCATAACACAGAAAATCACTATTTTTTCAATCCAAAAAGCTCCTCTTCTCATTTCTGTCGGCATGTTTAAACAATATTTAGTTTATAGAAGGTTTTGGAAACCTTTCCTCTTCTCTTCCAACTGTACAACTGCCCATCAAGGGCAGTGAAGCGTTGGAAACTACCTTTTTACCAAAAACACAAAGTTTCAAAAAGACAAGTACCTAGAAAATAGGCCTTCACTAACACTATAATGGACTAGTCAATCAAATTGAACTAAGTCCTTATTACAACACATGAGAATGGCTTTCAAAGCCTTGGAAGAAAATAGAATAACATGATGACAAACTAGGAAATAGCCAAAAAAATGACTAAACTGGGAGCTCCTGCACCATATGTGTTAACATGTTAATCATTATGGTTAACATATTTGTAATCTTTGTAATTTATTTTTCAGTTTAGATAGTTATGTGGCAGCTAAATTGTTCTTTTACCTATAAAATAACAATGTAAACATTACTTCTATATGTAACACAATGATATGCAATAATAATTTATTTCTATTTTGCTGGACTTGGGCCTAACATTAGTATCAGAGCGTAGGTTAAAGATTGAACAAGAACGTAATAAGGGAAGAACACTCGTCATTTCAATTTTGAGGAAGGCAAAAGGAGACATTCCAGTTGCAATTGTCCCAAGTCCAGACTTGACGTGTCTATGGTTTCTGCAAATACCACAATTTATAGCGACCCAAGTCCAAAAGGCAACAATGCTTACAAAGCAATTAGACTTCTAGAGGCATTGGAGCCCTTCCTAGACAACACTAAGTGTTTGGCTGAGAAAAACCAGCAACTGCAACCTTTTGGCTTTGTGGGTTGGTTCGACCCTTATTTGGAACGCCGACCGGTCTATACTTCCCATACAACAATACATTCATCGCTAGTGCAAATTAGGTGCAATCTATAATTCTTATAATCTTTGGTGTTTGTATTTGCTAAATTGCTACTCCCAATCTACTATTTATTTATCTCCTGTCACAAAGATATTTTATCTTGCTTTTTCAACACAAATTTAAGCAAGAAAAATTCAAGTAATAAATTTGAATCTATAAGTTGTGTGTGATGTTTACAATTCACAATACAATTTGCCTTTCTTTCCTGCCATTCCATCTACATGCTTTTGTAAGGTAAAGAAGTATGTGAAGTGCGTAGGTGCAAGGGATTTGTCTATGTAGCCATTGTTTTAAGAATCATCGCTACAGAAGTTCTTGAGTTGATAAGGTTGCATGAGACAACACCAATGATGATTCTATCCAAGATACCATAGGCATATGTTGAACCAGATCTAACAAAGAAGCGTGTTCCCTTAAGTCATCCTCCTTCACTATCTACATAATATGGTATCCGTTGGGACAACAAGATTAAAAGGGTCACATCTAGTTGGTTGTTGAAGTTATTTGCATTAGAAACGGCGGGCATAAAGCAACATTCTTTCATCTATTGTGGGTGCTTCTATGTAAGGTTAAAATCATGATGATATGAAATGCAGTTTACAAAAGATTTTAAAAGGTTTGGGGTTTAATTTTTAAAATCTTTTTAACAATTTCAAACACAGTTTGCAAAAGATTTTAAAAAGGTTTGAAGTTTTTTTTTTTTTAAATTAAACTTTACTCACCCGTAAAGTTCCTACTCCTATTCAAGGAGACAATGCCTATTGGGTTAGTGACTATATAGGCATTACTAGTGCAATTTGATATAGTTTGCATGGAATAATTGTGTGGAGAAAAAAGTCCGGTAGAATATTTCATGTGTGATCATGCATTCAAAATGTCTTTTGCATGTTTGAAAATGGTGTGGTTCAATCTTTGCACATGGTCAGATTTGTTGTTGACAGTTTCAGATTAACTAACAGTTATTTCAAACAGTTATGTTGTAATTTGGTATAATTGATAACCATGTCTATTGTTCATAAGAATTTGAAGATAGAAGTCTGTGTGGGGGTTGTGTGTGACATCTAGATGATGATGACCAAATAGACCAAAGAATCCGACTTCATGATAGCTCACAATTTCCTTTTTCCATGAAAATGGATGTTTGGTCTAATGCATTATAGACTGGAATAGGTGTAATTTATTTGCAAATTTTGTATATAAGAATATAACCAGAGTTATCAGGTGATTATGTCTATTCTAGATTTGAGGCTAACTTGTTTTTGTTTAGAAGCATTATTTATTGATCTCAATTAGTATTGAGTATTTTGCTTTGAGTTGTTTTTACATTTTGCATTATGGGATCTATTTTATATGAAGATGGTATTTTATCTTTACAAATTAAGATTGCAAATTTAGAAGAATCTACTCAAATATTTGAGTGTTGGAGGCAATTCAGCTTACCTTTATGCAATTTTGTGCTCAATATTCTTTCTACAAAAAGAGAGATAGGTTACAAAATCAGACACCCAATACTAAAGCACAAAAGAAATATATAAAATAGAAAGATGTAAAGGAGAATGTATCTTCTTCTAGCACTACAACACAAGTAGATAAAACAAACAGTGTTCTATCTCCTCTTGTGTTACATAGGCAAAATGTTGTGTCTAAGCCTATGGCTGAAAAATGCCACCAACCAAAGTCACAAAAGAAGAAACCCTTTGAGTCGAAACTTGTTACTTCATCAAAACTCATTGTGAGAGTTTGGGAATGCCAAAAAATAAATAGGAGAAAATGTGGTCTTGGTTATAAGGGTTTTGTTGGGTCTTATGTCCTAAAGTATTGTAAACCCATAAAATATGTATCAAGAGGACGTATGAGTGAATGTCATTGTGAGTCTTCACCTAATGGTCAATCAAAAGGAATAAGTCCTAAGTCCAATAATATGTAAATGTGTTCCCATTGTTGACATCAAGGTCATCTTTCTAGTAATTTCTTTGATCTACACCTTTGTACATCATGTGGTCTCCATACTCATTCTGCCAAATATTGTTATCTACAAGATACACTTTCAAAATCTATGAGCCGTATGTATTTTTGTTGGATGGATCATTCGAGATAGAGAACCAAAGTTGAATTGCTAACCAAATCATATAAGAGAGTCCAGTCTATTATTGATGATGAGAATGTGCCTACTCATATTGGCGATGATGTTATCCATCATAATCGTTCTAATGATGATGTGGATCTTATTGAACCTACATTGATTAGTGTTAATGTTGATATTTCTAAGATGCCACTTGGTATATTTGATAAGCCACCAATTGTTGAGAAGATTGAAGAATTGAATTTGCTTCCCATCAAGAATGATGCTGCTAAGCAATGTGATTGTACTGAGTATATTGAATATATAGCTTATGATGATGTTGGTCCTTATTAATGTATTCCAAGTATTTGAGGTCATAGAGATTAAGATGTTGCCTCTTATTGATTCAGTATTATGTGTTCTCTACTCCATCAAGGAGATCAAGTTCTTGGCATTTTCCTCTCTCATATGTCAAGGGGGGAATCTTGTGTGTATGCCAAATTTGAGTGAAGAATTTAGAGATTGTTGACACCATTGGTCATTTTTAAAAAATTGCAACGTGGAAAAAACAAGTCCAAGTTTGAGACCTATCAAAATAATAGGCTCAATTCAATCAAAATTTGAGCCCTGTCAAAGCAACAAGCTCAATGTAAAAATTTGAGACCTATCAAGGCAACATGCTGAGTATAAAAATTTGAACCTTGTCAAGGTAATAGTGTTAGTTCAAACAAATTTGAGACATGTCACGGCAACAGGTTAAGTCTAAATTTAAGATCTGTCACAGTAGCAGGATATTCCCATTAAAGTGCTTGGTCGATAGAAGTTTGACCAATTCAACATACTACTTGGTTTCATGATAACCCCTTCAGATTAAAAGGGGATGTTAATGTGTTAATCATCAAACATATTTGTATATCTTTGTAATTTATTTTTCAGTTTAGATATAGGAATGTAAGCCTTCTATACGTAAGACAATGATATGCCATAATTTATTTTTATTTTGCTCCGCTTGGGCCTAACAATATGATCGAATTTCTTGAGTCTGTTTCCAATAGTATGAGGAATTGTATTGACAGATAAGGCAATCTCACCCATAACAAAGTTGAGGAAAAATAATCAAAATGTATATCCAAAGAAGGGTACCAGGGCTTGATGCAGAGGAAATCACCCTGAAAATTCCACGGCCCAGCCAACACAATAAAATCCTTGTCCTTAACTGAGTCAAATTATGATATGAAAATGCCTCAGGCAGAGGGAAAGATGAAAATTTCATCTTAAAAGTGCTTCATCCACTGTACTAAAATCCAAGGATGAAGACCCTGCAACTTTGTCAATATTTTTAAAAACTTGCATATCACAGCATGTTCCAATAGATGTTTGTCCCGTTCAGTCACATCATACTTCATCCTTATCTCCAGGGTACAGGCAGAAAGATGAAAATCTACACCAACAGTGACAAAGACATGAAAACAAAGGGTCGTCACAGGACCAGAAAAATCAGAAGACTATGCTTCCCATGGATCGCATTGATTCCTCATCATGTGGAACGAAAATATCAACAATCCTACCAAGTTCCACAGAAAAATGGAAAAGCATCCAGAAGAGTCTGCCAGAACAGACTGCAAAATCTCAGGAAGCTTCATACACTCTCTGTAAATATCATCTATTTCAATGGTCAAACAATCAATAACAATTTTACACCTCATTCACAATCAAAAGTGGTAAATATTTGTCTTATTTTTATTGGTCAAAATTAACCTTTGACTATTGAAGTGGATGATATTTAAAACTAACCTGCATCATATCCCTCAAAAGTGTAAATATCAATTTTTTAAATTCAAATTTAATTTGATATATATTTATAATAATTACCCAAGAGGCGTTCCTACATTCATAGCACAAATGGGAGCTGAAAGATTGTGGAATTTCTATGTAAACTTATAAGATTCCAATCTAGAATCTTTATTAAAGAAACAAATAGTCACTCCACAAATTAAAAAAACTAAAAAAAATAGGTGAAATGAATTTAAAACAAAAAAAAAAAAACGGCAATTTCATAGAAGCCATCACTATGCACTAAGATGAAAGAAAGAAACGTTACAAAATGGCATATGAAAAGACACACATTCAATCTATTTATATTGCCTCCTTCCTTAATTTTTTAAAGACACACATTCAATCTATTTATATTGCCTCATTCCTTAATTTTTTTCACATTAGACCGAACATATCAAATTGTAAGATTTGAGGTGAGTGCTGTAAATTGATAAAAAAAATAGACACCTCGAGAAGATATCTCTCGGCGTACTTTAGATATATTTTTTAAATATAAATATACTAGTTATAAAAGATTTTATATATAGTTATTTAATTATTTTTTTTTAATTTACAATTTTTATACAAATTTAATTTGTTTTAAAATCTATATAAAGATTGACATGAAATTTGATGATAAAAGAAGAAAGTTATATAGAAATAGATTTGCAATTATAATAAAGAAGAAATTTATAATGAAATTAGTATATATATCTTAAATACATCTATTTAAAAAGTAATTTTATTTAACTTTAAAGCAATTTTATTTACAACAAATAAACCATGAAGTTTTTTTTTGTCAAAAATTTGTTAGTGATGTTTTTGCTTACCAGGGTATCTGGATTAGTTTGTATGGAGGCAAGGTCTATGCTTGTGAAATGTCACTGTTGTATTTTGCTCTTTGGTAGCAGATGCGTTTCAATTGCAGATGTTACCTTAATTTCTATGTATTCTTTTTTGCTTTGATTCAATACAATAAAGAAAATTATTTTATTTATTATATATATAGTCTTATAAATTTTAGTTTTTAGTTAAGAATTATTTTATTTTATCTACATTATTTACTTTCTTTTTATTTCAAAAGATATTTTTTATTTATTTAAGAGTTATTTTATTTAATTAAGGTATTTTTTTTCCTATATAACCTAAGTTAGGTATTCGTTGTTTCAATTTTGAAGAAGGCGGAAAGAGACATTCCAATCGCTATTGTCCCAAGTCCAAACTGTTGAGACATGGACCAGCTAGGACTCGAACCTAGGACCTTCCATTTGCTGCTAGAGTGCTCTACCACTGAGCTACTGGCCCCTCTTGGGCCAGTCCATCGTTGGTCCGGGTGTGGCTTACACCAACACCCCCCCTTAAGCCACACCTCTCGTGTGCTTGGGGCTCCAAGCCTGGCCTGGCTCTGATACCATGTTGAGACATGGACCAGCTAGGACTCGAACCTAGGACCTTCCATTTGCTGCTGGAGTGCTCTACCACTGAGCTACTGGCCCCTCTTGGGCCAGTCCATCGTTGGTCCGGGTGTGGCTTACACCAACACAAACTTGACATGTCTATGGTTTCTACAAATACCACAATTTTCAACGACTGAAGTCCAAAAGGAAACAACGCTTACAAAGTAGTTAAACTTCTCAGAGGCATTGGAGCCCTTCCCAGACAACACTTGCATTTGACTGAGAAAAACCAGCACCTGTGACCTATTGGCTTTGTGGGTTGGTTCGACCCTTGTTTGGAACGCTGACTAGTGTATACTCCCCATACAACAATACATTCATCACTGGTGCAGATTAGGTGCAATCTATATTTTTTTTCATCTTTGGTGTTTGTATTTGCTATTGCTACTCCCAATCTACTATTTATTTATCTCCTGTCACAAAGATATTTTTATCTTGCCTTTTCAATACAAATTTAAGCAAGAAAAATTCAAGTGATAAATTTGAATCTATAAGTTGTGTGTGATTTTTACAATTCACAATACAATTTGCCTTTCTTTCCTGCCATTCCATCTGCATGCTTTTGTAAGGTAAAGAAGTATGTGGAGTGTGTAGGTGCATGGGCTTTGTCTATGTGGCCGTTGTTTTAAGAATCATCGCTACTGAAGTTCTTGAGTTGATAACGTTGCACGAGACAACAATGATGATGATTCTATCCAAGATACCATAGGCATATGTTGAACCAGATCTAACAAAGAAGCGTCTCCTCTTAAGTTGTCCTCCTTCACTATCTACATAATATAGTATCTGCTGGGACAACAAGAATAAAAGGGTCACATCTAGTTGATTGTTGAAGTTTTTTTGCATTAGAAACGGAGGGCATAAAGCAACATTCTTTCATCTATTATGGGTGCTTCTTTGTAAGGTTAAAATCATGATGATGTGAAATGCAGTTTGCAAAAGATTTTAGAAGGTTTGGGGTTTATTTTTTAAAATCTTTATAACAATTTCAAACACAGTTTGCAGAAGATTTTTAAAAGGTTTAAAGTTTATTTTTAAATTTTTTTAACATTACTCACTCGTAAAGTTCCTACTCCCATTCTCGAGGAGACAATGCCTATCGGGGCAGTGACTATATAGGCATTACTAGTGCAGTTTGATATAGTTTGTATGGAATAATTGTGTGGAGAAAAGAGTCTGGTAGAATATTTCATGTGTGATCAGACATTCAAAATTTCTTTTGCATCCTTGAAAGTGGTGTGTTTCAATCTTTGCACATGGTCAGATTTGTTGTTGACAGTTTTAAATTAACTAACAGTTATTTCAGAAAGTTATGTTGCAATTTGGTATAATTGATAACCATGTCTATTGCTGTTAAGAATTTGAAGACAGAAGCCTGTGTGGGGGTTGTGTGTGACATCTAGGTGATGATGAACGTGCCTAGACCAAAGAATCCGACTTCAGGACAACTCACAATTTCCTTTTTCCATGAAAATGGATGTTTGGGCTAATGCATTATAGACTGGAATAGGTGTCATTTATTTGCAAAATTTGCATATAAGAGTATATCTAGAGTTATAAGGTGATTATGTGTATTCCAGATATAAGGCTAACTTGTTTTTTTGTTTACAAGCATTATTCATTGAGGTCAATTAGTATTGAGTATTTTGCTTTGAGTTGTTACATTTTGCATCATGGGATTTACTTTATATGAAGATGGACTTTTATCTTTCCAGATTAAGATTGCAAACTTAGAAGAATCTAATCAAATATTTGAGTGTTGGAGGCAATTTTAGCCTACCTTTATGCAGTTTTGTGCTCAATATTTCTTGCTACGACAAGAGATAGATAGGTTACAGAATCAAACACCCAATACTAAAGCAAAAAATATAAAGTAGAAAGATGTAAAGGAGGATGTACCTTCTTCTAGAACTACAACACAACGTGTAGATAAATAAACAATGTTCTATGTCCTCTTGTGTTACATAGGCAAACTGTTGTGTCTAAGCCTTTGGCTCAAAAATTCCACCAACCAAAGTCACAAAAGAAGAAACTCTTTGAGTCAAAATTTGTTACTTCATCAAAAACCATTGTGAGAGTTTGGGAATGCCAAAAAATAAATAGGAGAAAATTGTGGTCTTGGTTATAAGGGTTTTGTTGGGTCTTATGTCCTGAAGTATTGTAAACCCATAAAATTTGTATCAAGAGGACGTATGAAAGAATCTCATGGTGAGTCTTCACCTAATGGTCAATCAAAAGAAATAAGTGCTATGTCCAATAATATCTAAATTTGTTCCCATTGTGGACGTCAAGGTCATGTTTCTAGTAATTGCTTTGATCTACATCCTTGTACATTGTGTGGTCTCCATAGTCATTTTGCCAAATATTGTTATCTACAAGATACACCTTCGAAATTTGAGTCATATGTATTTTGGTTGGATGCATCATTCTAGATGGAGATCCAAAGTTGAATTGTTAACCAAATCATATAAGAGAGTTCAATCTATTATTGATGATGAGAATGTGCCTACTCATATTGGTGATGATGTTATCCATCATAATTCTTCTAATGATGATGTGGATCTTACTTAACCTACATTGACTAGTGTTAATGTTGATATTTCTGAGATGCCACTTGGTATATTTGATAAGCCACCAATTGTTGAGAAGATTAAAGAATTGAATCTGCTTCCCATCAAGAATGATTTTGCTAAGCAGTGTGATTGTACTGAGTATATTGAATATGTAGCTTATGATGATGTTGGTCTTTACTAATGATTTCCAATTATTTGAGGCCATGGAGATTAAGATGTTGCCTCCTATTGATTCAATATTATATGTGTTCTCTACTCCATCAAGGAGATCAAGTTCTTAGCATTTTTCTCTCTCATCTATGAAGGGGGAATCTTGTGTGTATGCCAAATTTGAGTGGAGAATTCAGAGATTGTTGACACCATCGGTCATTTTTAAAAAAATGCAACATGGACAAAACAAGTCCAAATTTGAGACCCATCAAAGTAACAAGCTCAATTCAAAAAAAATTTTGAGACCTATCAAAGTAATAGGCTCAATTCAATCAAAATTTGAGACCTTTCAAAGCAACATGCTTAGTATAAAAATTTGATACCTATCAAGGCAACATGCTGAGTATAAAAATTTGAACCTTGTCAAGGTAATAGTGTTAGTTCAAACAAATTTGAGACATGTCACAACAACAAGCTCATTCTAAATTTAAGACATGTCATAGTAGCAGGATTTTTTCCAAGAAGCTTCAAATCAACCAATAGATATTGCCACCAAATTGCTTGGTCGACAGAAGTTTGAACAGTCAACATACTGCTTGGTTTCATGATAACCCCTTCAGATTTAGGGGTATGTTAATGTGTTAATCATCATAGTTAACATATTTGTAATGTTTGTATTTTATTTTAAAGCTTAAATAGGAATGTAAACTTTACTTCTATATGTAACACAATTATATGTGATAATAATTTATTTCTATTTATAGTTTCCAATAGTTTGAGGAATTGTATTGACAAATAAGGCAATCTCACCCATAACAAAGTTGAGGAAAAAGAATCAAAATGTGTATCCAAAGAAGGGTACTAGGCTTGATGTAGAGGAAATCACCCTAAAAATCCCACAACCCCCAACCAACAAAATAAAATCCTTGTCCTTAACTGAGTCAAATTATGATATGAAAAAGCCTCAGGTAGAGGGGAAGATCAAAATTTCACCTTCCTGGTGCCCCATCCACTGTACTAAAATCCAAGGATGAAGACCCTGCAAATTTGTCCATACTTTTAAAAACTTGCATATTCCTTATCTCTGAGGTATAGGCAGAAGGATGAAAATCTACACCAACAATGACAGACATCAAAAGAAAGGGTCATCACAAGACTAGAAAAATCAGAAGACTATGGTTCCCTTTGATTCCTAACTGTGTGGAATGAAAATATCAACAATCCTATTAAATTCACTTCAAATGTCATGAAGCTCTTCCTAATTAGTTAGATAGGGTAGGTTCAATAGAAAAATGGAAAAACGTCGAGAAGAGTCTGCTAAAGTAGACTGCAAAATCTCGAGAGGTGTCATATCCCTCAAAAGTGTAATTCTTTTTTAAATTCAAATTTAATTTGATATAGATTTATAATAAGTATAAAAAAAATTCATATATAATTTTTAATTAATTTTGTAATTTATAATGTTTATACAAATTTAATTTGTTTTAAAATCTATATAAAGATTGACATGAAATTTGATGATAAAACAAGAAAGTTATAAAAATAGATTTACAATAAGAAATTTATAAAGAAATTAGTATATATATCTTAAACACATCTATTTAAAAAAATTATTTTATTTATTTAAGAGTTATTTTATTTAACTATAAAACTATTTTATTTACAATAAACAGAGGAAGGCAGGAAGTCTTTTTGTCAAAATTTGCTATTGAAATTTTTTTGTCTATGCTTGTGAAATATGTTGTTGTTGTATTTTTCTCTTGGTAAGATGTGTTTCAATTTTAGTTTCAATTGTGTTTCTGGATTATTCTTTGTAGCTATATGCAACCTTACTTTCTATGTATTATCTCTTTGCTTTGATTCAATAAAAAAAACTTATATATATGGTCACATATTTTTGTTTTTAGTTAAGAATTATTTTATTTTATTTACATTATTTACTTTCTGTTAATTTGAAGAGCTATTTTTGTTTTATTTAAGAGTTATTTTATTTATTTAAGGTTTTTTTTTTCTATATAACCTAAGTTAGGCACTCATGGGTTGCAAAAAAAATTGAAGCACAAATTTTGGTTACATATGGTAAACCTAATCCATCATAAAGACAAGAAAATGTCACATATACATATAAAGCCTTCTTTTATTATATTATCTTCTTCAATTAGTATGCATATATACATCAAAAGACTGGTCTATGCACAAAAAGACACAATCCAACCTACAATGTCCACTACATAGGCTCCAAACATAGAGGCCTATACATAACTAATATTTCTATCTTATTCCTCATCAAAGGATGAGACAACATTTCACATAGCCCAACTCCATATTTTTTGATAATTTTAGCTTCAATGTAGTAGACAATTTATTTAAACCCTTGTGCAATTTACTGATGCCAGCCAAGATACAATGAAACTAATCCAAATAATAGTCATGAAATGTCATATTTTGCTTATTCACACCTAAGACATCCTCATGAAACATGAAGGCTTAGGTCACCACAACTTAGTGTCTGAGCCATGTCGAAGACATTATGCCTACTAATAGATTGGCCTACCTATCTAGAAGAAGAGAACCTACAACCTCCCTAAGATCCACATAAGGCATGTCGTCCATGTCCTTTTCTAATCCCCACATTCTGAACATCCCAATACAGAGGTTAGAATTGGAGATTTCTCTCTCCATATATGCTACAAAATTGTCTACCACCTTACTAGCATTGATGCAGTCACGACTAGGGCATATTATCAAACTACCCAGTCATGCAACCAACAATACACAATGGAAGCACAAATTCATTCACAAACCTAAAATAATGTTATTGATTTCAAAAACATCAGCATTACATATTTTTTGGCTTTCCAACCTTCAACACTAAGCATTATAACACAATACCCAGTTGGTTATGTGCTTACAACACCATAACGTTTTCAAGTGAATATAGAGATTCTCCACTGATCTGCAATCATTCCCCCTTTGTTCTACAAGGAAATCAAGCTACTTCAATCACTCTCGATCAACCCACCCCAACTTGGACCAAAAGAATCACATCCGACCCCAAGCAGTTCAACCGCCATGAGTCATTATGTAATGGCATGAACTATCAAGTGGTTTTAACAGTTACAAAACTGTTATGTTTCCATTAGAACCTACATGTAGTATATCCCCATCACTAAAGTGTTTTGCATCAGATAATATATATAGACTGGCTCAAGATAGTTTTTCAAAATTCTCATGTTATCGACAAAATTCATACTTTTTGAACTCTCAATATAAGTACCTATCGACAAATAGTCCCTTTTTGGAACTTGTCAACAAAGTCACTTAGTCAGGAATCAAGCCTTTGAATGAGTCATTGGAAACAATATCTTTCCATGAACTTGTGAATAGTCCTTTGTTATCGACAAAATAGAGATTTTGCAAACTTAAGCACTTGCCCATGTCATTGGCAAATTAAGAACTTCACAAACTTTGAAGTTCCTTATCGGCTTTGACCTTCCACCACAAGGCTCATTGGCAAAAAGTATAACTTATGAAATGAGAAGCCAAAACTTGTTATCTACAAAAGTGAACTATCTCGAACTATCCAAGGTCTTTGAATTCCTTTTATCGACCAAACTCAACATTATCCAACTCAGTTAGAAAATTGACATTTATCAGAATTAATGAACTAGTTAGAAACAATAAAGTTTCCCTGACTCAATTGATCAAAGCATATCTGTAACTTTGAGGAAAGTAGAACTCATTAACTTAAGCCTTTAATTGGCTTATCGGTCTCCAACCTAAACCACAAACCACAGGCTTTATCCTCTATAGGCAATCTTATGCTGCTATGAACCAAAAACTTTGTAACTTCAACTTGCAAGGCTTATCAGAGAAATAGATGATTGGTGAACTAATAAGTTCACTAACTCCAAATATCGCTGATAAGGTTCTACCATTTGAAATTTTTTTGATGAAGTTCTTTAACTCCATACTTTGTCGATGAAGGGATTCTTTAACACTGCGAAACCAAAATGAATTTGAACAAAGACCCATTGGCAAATCAGGAAAAGGAAGAACTGGCGAACTTGCCTAGTTTGGAAACTGCCAAAATCTTTGACTGGCCATAACTTGGGAAAATTTTGTCCAAATCTCAACACATTGAAACTGCAGATACCCATTTTGGTTTTCTACAAGGTGAAGTCTTGAAATTGACCAAGTAAATCCAAATCCTCTTGAAAGACACAAAAGCCAAAAATTGAAAGAAAAACAAAGCCAAACAACCTAAGAAATGCAGCATATTTTTGGTGACATAGGATTTCCCGTGAACTCAAATGCTCTTGCATCAGACACGCTAGGTAAGAGAAATGTTCCATGAGTTTTATCCAAACATCCTCTTTGTCTACCTGACCTCTCCTCTTCATCACTTGCTAAAATGCTTTTCTTCCACTTACACTTCTTTGGCTTGAGAAAATTCCAAGTGTCCAAACCATGACTTATGTTGTTTCCTCTCCAAACCATCACTCCTTTGTTCGGCATTCACGATCTTTACCCTGTTGCCCATTGCTTTAGGTTGTTGTTGCATAGAACCAGTACCACCCCGTGTATCTTCAACCATAGTCTCATTCATGGGAACATTCATTGAGTCATTCCCAATCTCTCTTGTCACACCTTGCAACAATCCCCCCCAGCGCAAGCGTGGGGTTTGAACCTGTGACCTCAGCTCTGATACCAATTGTTAGCTGCCGTTGCACCAAAAGATTGACCTATTAATGCCCGATACAGCCACTTGACTTAACAAGCATGGGAGGCGGTTAAGCCCTTGTCACAAACCACTGCAGTGCAGCGTTGAACAAGGAGACCAAGGGTCACACCTTGCAACAAAAGTTGCAACAAACTATCAAACTACTCTCTTTCATCTAGGGTGTTTTCTCTTTTTCTAAACTTAGCACATACTTCTACCCATTTTTCACAATATAATACAAATTCCTTTTACCATTATAGATTGCTTCCCTATAAAACTACCAAGGTCTACCCAACAACACATGAGAGGAACTCATTGACAAAACATCACACAAGACTCCATCCTTATATTTAACCCAATCTAAAATCTAACCATGCATTTCTCCTTCACTAGTAATTCATGTTCCTTTTGCAACCAAGTAACTTTATAGGGACATGGATGTTTTATCTTCCTCAAACCTAGCTTTTCTATCATTTCCTCTGAAACTAGGTTAGTGGTACTACCACTAACTACAATTACTTTGCAACACTTACCTCCAGACTTGCATACAGTTCTAAAAGACTTCTCCTCTGAGATGTTTCATCGTTCTTCACTTAAATGGTGTTAACAATACTCTCTTGAACATAGGAGACTCTCCTTCTTCAAGTTCTTTCACCTTTGGTGATGCTACACTCTCTTCATCTTCTTGTACCAGGTTATTTCTAGCCATACTTTTCCTATTCTTCTCTTGATGTAATTCTAGACATTTATAAGCTCTATGTCCTACCTCACCACATTGAAAACATTTTCCAAGGACTCCCTTTCTGGTGCTACCAGGTCCTCCTATAGAGTATTCGAGCTTCCTCTCACTCCTTGACTTGACTCCTTGTTCCATTTTGAATTTGTTTCTTCTTCTTGAACTTGTTTTCCTTTTCTACTGCTTCATTGTCCTCTTCTAGCCTTGAGAATTTCCCTCTTCCCCTGGCATTACTCTAATTTCTTCTTTCTATCTTTTCTTCTACTTTCAAATCATATTGATATGCCTCCTCTAGTGTAGAAATATTTACCATACTCATCTCATCTTGTATATTAAACCTCAACCCATTGATATATCTGGCTACTTTCTCTTTATCTATTTGATGATGCCCAGATCTAATGACAATTTTATAAAACTCTTCAGTGTAGTCCTTCACGCTCATATCTTTCTGCTTCAAGTTTTGAAGTTTCCCAGACATCTCCAACTCATAATCTCCAGGAATAAATTTGGCTTTCAATCGAGTAACTATTTGATTCCACTAGGTTGTTCTCGCATCTCCATTAGTCATTCTCTCTTTGCAATTCCCTCCACCATAAGTTAGCATGTCCTTTGAGTTTCATTTGTGCCAGTCTCACCCTCCAAGGGTCATGAACATTTTCATATTCAAAATATTCTTCTAATTCTACGATCCAATCTATCAATTCATTAGGATTTAATGTTCCAAAAAAATTAGAAATTCATATTTTGTTACCTCCTCCAACTTTGGTAAGTGCTCTCAAGAACTGTTCTTCTCTAGCACCTACTGGCTATTCATTTTTTCCTTCTCATTCATCTTCCACAACTTTGTCCTCATCATCAGCATGATCTTCCACATAGTCTGGGTCTCTTCTCAATCCAGCAACTAAATTTCTCAGCTCGTTCCTCATTTCAACATGAAAGTGTTTGAACATTTCTTCCATTCTGCGAATTCTTCTTCTCGGGGGAATCTTTTCATATTACAACCACTACTGCTGACTCTCCACACTCACTATGGAAACAAAATCCTCTTCTACTCACAACTCAAATGTCTCCTCCAACCCTCAATAAATAAGGGGACTCCTTGTCATACCCACAAATACTCTCTCGAGCCCTCTGGGACAATCCTTCAAATGTTTCACAATGTATCTCCTCCCAACAAGAAAACCTTGCTTTGATACCACTTGATGCAATCACAACCAAGGGGTTTTATCAAACTACCCTGTCATGTAGCCAACAATACACAATAAAAGCACAAATTCATTCACAGACCTAAAATAATGTTATTGATTTTAAAAACATCAGCATTATAGATTTATTGGCTTTCTAACCTTCAACACTAAGCATTACAACATGATACCCAATCGGTTATGTACTTACAACACCATAATGTTTTCAAGTGAATATAGAGATTCCCCCTTGATCTACAATCATTCCTCCTTTGTTCTGTGAGGAAATCAAGCTCCTTCAATCACTCTTGGTCAACCCACCCCATCTTGGATCAAAAGAATCACATTCGACCCTAAGAAATTCAACTTCCATGAGTCATTATGTAAAGTAGGAAATATCAAGTGGTTTTAATAGTTACAAAACTAAAATGCTTCCATCAAAACCTCCACCTAGTATATCCCTGTCACCAAAGTGTTTTGTATCAAATAATATATACAGACTAGCTCAAGATAGTTTTTTTGAAATTCTCATGTTATCGGCAAAGGTCATATTTTCTAAACTCTCGATATAAGTGCCTATTGGCAAATAGTCCCTTTCTAGAACTTGTCAATGAAGTCACTTAGTCACGAACCAAGCCTTTGAATGAGTCATCAACAATAATAGCTTTCGATGAACTTGTGCATAGTCCTTTGTTATTGGCAAAATAGAGATTTTGCAAACTTTTAAGCACTTGCCCATATTATCGGCAAATTAAGACTTTCACAAACTTTGAAGTTCCTTATCAACTTTGACCTTCTGCCAAAAGGCTTGTTGACTTTAAAGTATAACTTACGAAATGAGAAGCCAAAACTTGTTATCAGCGAAAGTGAACTATCTTGAACCATCCAAGGTCTTCAAATTCCTTTTATCAGCCAAACTCAACATTCTCCAACTCAATCAGAAAATTGACATTTATCACAACTTATGAACTAGTTAGAAACGATGAAGTTTCTCTGAATCAATTGATAAAAGCATATCGATAATTTGAGGAAAGCATAGCTCATTAACTTAAGCCTTTTATCAGCTTATCAGCCTTCGGCCCAAACCACAAACCATAGGCTTTAGCCTCTATCAGCAATCATATGCCATTATGAACCAAAGACTTCATAACTTCAATTTGCAAGGCTTGTTAGAGAAATAGATGATCGATGAACTAATAAGTTCACTAACTCCAAATATTGCCGATAAGGTTCTACCATTTGAAATTTTGCTGATGAAGTTCTTTAACTCCATAATTTGCCTATGAAGGGATTCTTCAACATTGCGAAAACAAAATGAACTTGAACAAAGAGTCATTGGTAAATCAGGAAAAGATAGAAGCGGTGAACTTGCCTGGTTTGGAAACTGCCAAAATCTCCGACTGGCCATAACTTGGGCAAATTTTGTCTAAATCTCACCAAATTGAAACTATAGATACTCATTTGGGTTTTCTACAAGGTGAAGTCTTGAAATTGACCAAGTAAATCCAAAATACTCTTGAAAGACACAAAATCAAAAAAATGTAAGAAAAATAAAGCCAAACAACCTAAGAAATGAAGCATATTTTTGGTGACATGGGATTGCTTGTGAACCCGGATGCTCCTGCATCAAGCATCCTCTCTGCCTCTATGAGATTCCTTCCTGATAATTTTCTCCACTTCATCCCTCACCCTTTTCTTACCTTTCCTATGGTAGTGGATATTCTCCCTACAAAATGACATGTTTAACATAACACTTCCCCCCCATACCCCATACGATAACATGATAACAAAGGTGATGTGATGGGATGCCAATAAAAGTTAATGGGACATTTTCACTCATGCCATTTCTGATGACCACTTTCAGTTGTGATGGGTCCCTCGTACGCCAAAAGTTTCAAAATTTTTTGAGATTAAAAACTCCCTGTTCTTTTTCATTTCAGAATTTTCTTTTTGCAAGTTGTATCCAGCAAAATACCTCAGTGAGATCGCATCCTCGGTGCTTTGAGGAGGTTCCAAATGATCATTCCAGACATTTGTCGATCTAAAAGTGAAGTCATGATACAAGGTACCATTGTGGTTAATTTAAGTTTGCATTTTTTGAACAATAGAAGAAAACCATGTTTTATGGTGTTTTGTTTATATTTTTGTTGAGTAGTGGAGGGGATTTGAGGACGCTGACTTCCCAAAATACCTACAAGGAAGAAAAGGTATGTATATCTCCCAATTTGTCATGCCATTTGTGATTGTAGTATGGAACTATGAATAGGGCAAAATAGAGGATTTATTTGGGTTGAAAATGTTGTTTTGTATACCTTTCTTGGAAAAAAAACCTTGTCATTTTGTTGGTTGTGAGTCTTAGGTGGATTTTTAGATAATTGTAGGGTTTTGAAAAAAGGGTTTTGTTTCAAATGGGTTATGGACAGTTGTTCCAAAACCCTGATTGGATGTCATTTTGTATGGTGATTTGTTTGTTATAAAACTAAAAGCTATTATTATTTAGGTTGCCCATATTAGTATTATTTGTGTTATTGTTTTAACAAAGTGATTTGAGTCGTGACCAAGCATAGTGGCTATTTAGGGATCAATTTATAGATAAATGTGATAACCAAGCAGGAAAGCTAAAAGTATGGAGACATATGCATATATAAGTAAGACAAGACAATAAACATAAGATCATGTATAAATAACAGTTAAATAAATAGAACCAAAATTATACAAAATTATACATATCATCTACAGAATATAACAGCTACAAAATATCATCTGTTGAAAATCCAAAATCCTTTGTTAATTGAACCAAATTTATTTAAAAACCTTTAACAACAGTGAAACCAAAAATAAAGAATTAATTATCCTAGTTAGCTAGTCATCGGTTGGATGTTGTTTGTTTATTATATCCTTAGTTGCAACTCAATATCATTTGTTTAAACTAGATTTAGAATTTGATAGTGGTACTACAATTTTAATTTGTTAGTGAATAGCAACCTGAGTAAAGGATTTGAGCTATAAGTTATAATAACATTATATTTATGTAAACTAAAAGAATAATATATATATTTTTTCTAAATCAAAAGAATTTACCAATAGATTTATTGATTAACAACGGAGAACCTACTGAATGTCATCATATGAGTGTGAAATGATTTAGATAGAAAACTTATTTTCAACATCTAGTAGAACCAAATTTCAAATATTTGTGATGCACTCATTATTTTTTTTCCTTAGATTAAAATTGTATTGTTTCTCTAAATTATTTTGGAGTCATTGTCAATGTTAGAAATAATTATTTGAAAAATTATACATATATTTCAAATATGTCCTCCCATCTCCTTCCATGAGCATTACTTTCCTTTAGCCATAGAAGTTACAGTTGAATAAACTTTGCTTTAATCTAATTAGTGAACGAGGGGTACCCAAATATTGGGGTTCAGAAATTTGTATACAGAAATGCAGTTAGAAAATACACATTTGTAACTTGGATTTTTGTATACAAAGTTGTGAAACATTATGTTAGGTATAAGCATGCGTAGCACGGTAACATGATATCTTAAGCATACTGACCTTAATCATATCTATCTGAAATAGGTTGACAAATTTGTATACAAAAATGTAGTTGGAAAAACACAATGTGTTTTGCAACCTGGATTTTGTATACAAAGTTATGAAACAATATGCCAGGTATAGGCACATGTAGAATGGTAACATGATATCTTTGTTGGAAATAGTCCAGACAACTGAGAGGGGAGGTGAATCAATTGTCCTTAATATTTAACAATTGAGACTATTAATCCTTCTTTAGCATTCAAAATTGATTAATGATATAAACATTCAATGTATGATCCATCAACACATGAGTAGAAACAAAATAACACACATAACACTAAGATTTTTACGAGGAAACTCGGTTAAGGGAAAACCATGGTGGGGATTAACCCACAAAGATTTGTACCCTGTTAAAAGTACTTTATGAAAATAGAAGGCACATGCCTTTAGGCATACTGCCTAAAGCTCATTGCTCAAAAAGAGGCTCATTGCCTACATGAGGCTCACTGCCTACAAGAATTGAATTTATTACAAAGATAATGAACTGAGAGATAGCATTTATTCATGCCTAGTTCAGTCCCTTTGAAAGCTCACAATTTCTATCCTACTCCTTGATGACTTGTTTGCTATATCTTCATACCTTACACCTCTTGAACTTCTGTACTTCTTCCTTTTTTCTCTGTTTCTTGCTCCTTTCTTAAGATATGAACATTTTTGCATTAGGATGGTTTTCCACAACTCATCAAAATATATTTATATGCTTCAACCTTGGAATGAATCATCAAGGCTGGATAAACTTAACGTGAATCACTACAAGGTTGGCCAAGGATAGCTCGGACTTGAATCTTCTTCAACAACATGCCACACTTGTTGAATTACTTTTTAGATTATCTGTAACATGCTCAAATCATTCGATTGGCCAATGACTGGAAACAACATCAATATCCAAGAAGAAATCTTCAATAATGAGCTCAATCTTCAATGCAGACCTCCAACACAGTAGTTACATGATCCAGAGACTTTCACAAGCACATTGAAATCAACAAAAACATTCACACTCCTCCAAATCATCAAAATCACTTGCATCTTCATCTTGAACCTCAAGAACACTTTCTATCATCATTGTCACACTGATAGGATTTCTTGAGGACCTCCAAAGCACTAACCACTTGAGTTAATGATACACACTAACTTCCCAAACATATCTCCAGATCCGCAGATCATAATTTTGCAATGCAGAGCAATCCGAACCAAATTACTGTCACCCTATCTCCCCTGAACACAATAAAACCTGGTTGTACTCAGATGACCATATCTTCCTCAAACCTTCATGCGGACTTCTCAAATCTTAACTAGAGATACTTGAGACAATCCTCTCCATAGCCATATGGTCCGTATACATTGATCTTCATTAATTTTCTCAATATCCTCAACATTCCAGTCCTCTGAACAGGCAGCAAAATAAGATACAGTTGACATCAATGCAACAAGAATATGTTGACATCAATGACAACACCACTTAGGCACATATTTGCAACAATCTCCCCCTTTGTCATTGATGGCAACATATGATGTGAAAAATTGATTAAATCGTCAAGACAAGAACTTCTCCCGCTTTCTCTTATCACTTCTGCAACCACTTTCTTCACTGCTTCCCCTTTCATCAGCAGCTAGTTTTTCACATGACTTCTCTCCCCCTTTGACATCAATGGAAAAGGGCACATATTTGCAATTTTTTTCTCCCCCTTTGTGTCTCAATTAATTTGTGTACTGACTACTCCGCCTAAGTAGTATCTCCTTACCACCAATCTAGATCACAAGATATGACTGTGAGTTCCATTGGATTGATGCACCCTAGTGCATCTTAGTTCTGATCAGGAGGGGCAATAACCCCTAACTTCTCTCTGAGATATTCAAAAGTATCCTTTGGCAAAGGCTTGGTAAATATATCTGCAATCTGATCCTTTAAAGAAACAAACTCCAATCTAACTTCATTATCATTTACCTTCTCTCTTAAGAAATGAAACTTGCTGGATATGTGTTTTGTCTTTGAATGCAACACCAGATTTTTGGAAATGTTAATTGCACTTGAATTATCATAGAAGATTGTAATAGGTTCCTCAAATACAATTTTGATATCCTTCATCCATAGAACTTGAGTGCAATTACTTGTTGTTTCTATATATTCTGCTTTTGTAGTAGACAGCGATATTGCCTCTTACTTTTTAGAACATTTTGAATTTATCAAGATCTTCTAATTTTTCTTTCAATAAGGTTACCCACATCATTTGGGAGTAATCATCAATTAGAAACATAAAATATATGTCTTCTTGCACACTCCTAATTCTAGTAGGACCATAAAGATCAGTATGCACAAGCTCCAACAAGCCACTTGATGATTGTTCTTTACTCTTGAATGAAGTTCTGCTATCAGCAGGCTTTACAAGTTTTGGCAGATCTCTTACAGCCTGGGTGGAACTTATCTTGACAATGTTATCAAAATTCACATGACACATTCTCCTATGCCAGAGCCAACTCTGATCAACTTGAGCAATCAAACAATTATTGCCTAAGCTACTTAAATGAAAGATGTTACCTCTAGTCTGAGTACCATATGCAATTTCAGTTCCTGATCTTTCCAAGATTCTGCACTTTCCATCTTTGAATCGAATACCATACCCTTTGTCAACCAACTATCCAACACTGAGAAGATTATGCTTCAAGCCTTCCACATATAGAACATCATTAGTGTTATTCTTAGCATCAAAAGACATGGATCCTTTGCCACAAATTTTGCTAGCTAAGTTGTCTCCAAACTTCACAAGTCCACCTTCATATTTCTCAAATTTTACAAATTTACTTTTGTCACCAATCATATGATGAGAACATCCACTGTCAATCACCCATTCATCCTTTTCCACAACCTGTGCAGCCAAGGCTTTTTCTACATTTTCATAGTTAGTAGGTTCAGTAGGCATCGGATCTTCCTATTTGATAGAAATAAACACCCAATCATTTTCATTGGAACCTCCATGATTAGATTCATCATTTGTGACTCCTTCTTCACCAGCATCTTGGACATAGTAACATTTCTTCTAAATTTTGGATATGTTAGGGTTTGACTTTGAAACCCTCTCTGGACATCTTGAGGCAAAATGACCAATCTTATTACAATTAAAACATTTGAATGGTAACTTTCCTTCATACTTACCGAATCCTCTTGGCAGTCTTTTAGCAAAAAGGGCTTCAAGATCACCAAGCTCAGTTTCTTCATTTTCAAGATCCTTCCTTGTCTTCTCAAATTTGATTGTTCTTCTTGAGGAGATTTCACTTGGATCATATCTTTGCTTTCCATAAACACTAGCTTTGAATACAGATTCAAACTTAGGAAGAGAGTCACCAAATTCACTTAATTCAAAGGCTGAGAGTTTGCCAACCAGCTGATCTCTTGTAACTATTGAGATAGTCCTGATCTCCTCTATAGCAGCAACCTTATTCTTATATGAATTAGGTAAAGATCTGAGCACTTTTGACACAATCTCTAATTCTTCCAATGTTCCACTAGCACACCTGATACCACACACAAGTTCATTTATCTTTTGCATGTAGATTGTGATATTCTCATCTTCACTCATCGTCATATTTTCAAATTTTCCTCTCAGAATTTGTAGCTTGGCACATTTGACATGTTCATTGCCTTCATAAAGATTCTCCAACTTCTTCCAAATTTGATGAGCAATTTTTAGTCCAAAGACATTTGTCATTTCTAAATCAGTCAAGGCACTCAACAAGGCTTCTTTAGCTTGAAGAGTATTTTCAGCATCTTTGAGTTCATCTAAAGTTGAAGGACCTTTCTCCGGAGGCTTATACTCATCCTTAGTTATTACCCAATAAGCATCACCCATGCATTACAAATGACACTCCATGCGACTCTTCCAAATAGTGTAGTTTGTTCCATCAAATCTTGGACTATCCTTCTTGTAGGTTGACATCCTGGATCTCCTCAGGCAGTTAAGCTTCTTCTAGAGGAATTAACTCTCATACCAATTGTTGGGAATAGTCCAAACAACTAAGAGGGGGGGTGAATCAGTTGTCCTTAATCTTTAACAATTGTGACTATTTATCATTCTTTAGCATTCAAAACTGATTAATGATATAAACATTTTATGTATGATCCATTAACACATGAGCAAAAACAAAATAACACACATAACACCAAGATTTTTACATGGAAAACTGGTTAAGGGAAAACCACGGTGGGGATTAACCCACAAAGATTTGTACCCTATTAAAAGTACTTTATGAAAATAGAAGGCACATGCCTTCGGTGCACTACCCAGAGCTCACTGCTCAAAAAGAGGCTCGCTGCCTACAAGAATTGAATTTATTACAGAGATAATGAACTGAGAGATAGCATCTATTCATGCCTGGTTCAGTCCCTTTGAAATCTCACAATTTTTATCCTGCTCCTTGATGTCTTGTTTGCTATATCCTCATACCTTACACCTCTTGAACTTCTATACTTCTTCCTTTCTGCTTTGCTTCTTGCTCCTTTCTTAAGATATGAACATTTTTGCATAAGGATGGTTTTCCACAACTCATCAACATATATCTATATGCTTTATCAACCTTGGAATGAATCATCAATGTCGGCTAAACTTAACGTGGATCACTACACTATCAGCCAAGGATAGTTGGGACTTGAATCTTCTTCAAGAACACGCCACACTTGGTGAATTGCTTTTAGATTATCCGCAACATACTCAAATCATCCGGTCAACCAATGACTGGGAAAAACATCGATATCCAAGAAGAAATCTTCAACAACAAGTTCAATCTTCAATGTGGACCTCCAACATAGTAGTAACACGATCCAGAGACTTCCACAAGCACATTGAAATCGACCAAAACACACACTCCTCTAAATCATCAAAATCACTTGCATCTTCATCTGGAACCTCAAGAACATTGTCTGTCATGACTGTCACACTGAGAAGATTTCTTGTGGATGTCCAAAACACTAACCACTTGAGTTAATGATACACATTGACTTCCTAAACATGCCTCCAAATCTCTAGATCATAATTTTGCAATGCGAAGCAATCTAGACCAAATTATTGTCACCCTATCTCCCCTAAACACAGTAAAACCCGGTTGTACTCAGATGACCATATCTTCCTCAAATCTTCATGTTGACTTCTCAAATCTTGACTGGAGATACTTGAGACAATCCTCTACACAACCATATGGTCTGCATACATTGATCTTCATTAATTTTCTCAATATCCTCAACATTCCAGTCCTCTAAACAGGCAATAGAATAAGATATAGTTGACATCAATGCAACAAGAATATGTTGACATCAATGACAACACCGCTTAGGCACACATTTGCAACAATCTTAACCATGCTAAACTTAATCATATCTGTCTAAAATAAGTTCACAAATTTGTATAGAAAAATATAGTTGGAAAAATACAATATGTTTTGCAACCTAGATATTTGTATACAAAGTTGTGAAACATTATTACAAGTATATGAATGTGTAGCATGGTAACATGATATCTTAAGCATGCTGACCTTAATCATATCTTTCTAAAATATGTTCACAAATTTGTATACAGAAATGTAGTTGGAAAAATACAATATGTTTTGCAACCTAGATTTTTGTATACAAAGTTGTGAAACATTATTGTAGGTATAGGAATATGTAGCACAGTAGCATGATATCTTAAGCATGTAGATCTTAATCATATCTATCTAAAATAGGTTCACAAATTTGCATACAAAAATGGAGTTGGAAAAACACAATGTGTTTTGCAACCTAGATTTATGTTACTCACCTGTAAGTTGGATGTCATTTGTGTATTGTACCATCACTTGCAACCCCTAAAACTCCTCCTTGCTTGATTCCATTAACTTCAGCCTTTCACTTTAATAGTAGAGTAGAAAATACAATGAAGAAAACTAAGTGTTTGAAAGTCCCTGTGAAGTTGAGTAATTGACATGAAATCTATATACAGAAATGCAGTTGGAAAAACACAATATGTTTTGTAACCTCAATTTTTGTATACAAAGTTGTGAAACATTAAGCCAAGTATATGAATACATAAAACAGTAACATGATATATTAAGCATGCTAACCTTAATCATATATGTCTGAAACAAGTTTAAAAATATGTACACAAAAATATAGTTAGAAAAACACAATGTGTTTTACAACCTAGATTTTTGCATACAAATCTATGAAACATTATGTTAGGTATAGCCATGTGCATAGCATGGAATCATGATATGTTAAGCATGCCAACTTTAGTCATATCTGTCTGAAATAGGTTCACAAATTTGTATACATAAATGCAGTTGGAAAAGCACAATGTGTTTTTCAATGTGGATTTTTGTTACTCATAAGCTAGATGTCATTTGTTTACTGTATCATCACATGCAACTCCTGCAACTCCTCCCTATTAGATTTTGTTAGCTCCACCCTTCTTCTTTTACGATAGAATACAAAATATGATGAAGAAAACTAAGTGTTTGAAAGTCCCCACAAAGTTGAGTAATTGGTGCAAAATTTGTATACATAAATGCAATTGGAAAAACACAATGTGTTTTACATCCTAGATTTTTGTATACAAATATGTGAAACATTATGCCAAGTATAGATATATGTAGCATAGTAACATGATATATTAAGCATGTCAACCTTAATCATATATGTCTATAAATTTGTATATAGAAATGTAATCAAAAAACATAATGTGTTTTGCCACCTAGATTTTTATATACAAAGTTGTGAAACATTATTCTAGGTATAGGAATACATAGCATAATAACATGATATCTTAAGCATGATGACCTTAATCATATTTGTCTAAAAAAAAGTATATATGTCTGCCATTTTATCATACCATTTACTATTCTCATCTGGAACTGTGAAGAGAGCAAGATAGGGGTTTTGTTGTGTTGAAAATGTGAAGCATTCTGAAATGGTAACGACAATTCTCCCAACAAAATGACATGTTTAAGATATAATGTTACCATTCCCTGTATGCCCCATACCATAGTATGATGATGGAGGATGAACGGTGGCATTGTGATGGGATGGAGAAAAATATTAACATGGTGTTTTGGCTCATGCCATTTATGATGGACACTTCCAATTGTGATGGGCCCCACGTACATCAGAAGTTTCAAAAAATGTCGAGCTTAAAGCTTCCAGAGCAACAAAATCCCTCGATGAGCTCACATGGGCAACTACTCTAAGACATTTCTAGGATATTCGTGGAGCTACAAATGAAGCCATGATAATAAGTACCATTGTGGGTAATTTTAGTTTGCGTTTGTGGCTATTCTCACAACAAAAAAATATGCCTAAGACATCATAACATACAAATCACCATACAAAATGGAATTGATGAACATTTACTCCCAACAAAAGAGTTTGTGATGGGACCTGCTAGCGTCGTTGTGTTTAATGGCAACCCCTTGCCCATTTCCGTGAGGATTTCATGTTTGCGATGGCGTATTTCCTCCCAATGACCTCCACTTTGTCAAGAATTTCAAACACTTAGTTTTCCATCCTATACAAATTTATATACCAAAATTGCAGTTCAAAAAACACAATATATTTTTCAACTTGGATTCTTGTACTACAAAATTGTGAAACATGTTAGGATTAAGGTGCCATCAACCTTGTAAATCCTATGTAATTAATTACTCATAATATTGTTTGTAAATCACCCATAAGGAATGAAAGATTTCACCAGTAGTGATCTTGTTTCAACTGCATGTTTATATATGGTCCCTGACACTAATTCATCGGTAACGAGGGGTCACGAGGGGATCGCATGTATTGTAATCTCATATTTGAAGATAATACAACTTGGAGCCTCTTTTTTTTGAGTACATGTGTCTCAGATTTATAGGCATCGACAAGAGTTGATCTGAATTTCAGTGATCGGCAAGTATCTCAGCTATCACATTGTTCACAAGTATCTCAGCGATCACATTGTTCATAATGGATTGTTCCTTGCATCGGTGAGATGGTGTGTTGTGTTACTCCAATGTTTGGACATCGGCATGATAATCATTTTTGGTGTGGTTTGCAAATGTCACTCTGATAATTTGGGTTACTCTGACGGTTGGACATCAGCATGACAATCATTGTTGGTGGGATTTGCAAATGTCACTCTGATAATTTGGGTTACTCTGATGGGAGTTGGCGTCGTCTTGAGTCATTCCGATGAAGATCAATGGATCGGTGTAACAATAGTTGTCAGTCTAGATTTGAAAGGTCATTTTGATGGTTTGTGTCTTTCCTATGGAGGTTATGGATCAGCAAGATTATAACTATCAGCACTGTTTGGAAAAGTCACTCCGCTGGTTGTGGTCACTCCGATGCGACATTAGCCAAGGTCTTCCAATGGTCATTAGCTATAGACTGTTGGTCTTGTCGGTAGAAAAAGTGCAGATGGTTAACTATCTCGTGGTCGTGTACATAAACTGCAAAAGTGGCTATCGACTAGTGCATGTGGGACTATTCAGGTCTCACAAATATGAATAGTCATGGAAATGGTTATGAGCTTGGGTGTTGGGAATGCTTTGACAGTGGTGACATGGCTCCTTGACATGGCAGAAGTATAGAAAAGCAAATGTTGTCAATTGAACGGTTGCCTTTTATAACTGTCTGGTCCGTTATGGTAGTCGAACTAAATGTTCTCTTCTGTAATGTGATATATTAAACACATTTTAATAGAGGATAGTGCAATGAGAGGGAGATAGAGAGAGTTCAATCTGTTCTATTTAGTTGGTTATTAGAGACGAAGAAGAGTAGTCTCGACACTCATGCATGGACATGTAGTTATGAATGTTGGATGAGTGTGATACCTAGAACTGGGCAAGATAGATAGAGAAGAGGAGAGACTGTCAAATTGTCTCCAGATGGAACAAGATGTTAATCTCCTGTAAAGGCTATGAGCTTGTAATTGTATTGTAATTGTTTGGTTGCTGAATAATACAATGGCTCTGTGTTTTGGAGTGTGGGGTTTTTTACTCGTAAGGGTTTTCCCCATGTAAATCTATGTTTTTGTTCTGTCTTTCATGTGTAATCATTCTTCTATTGAAACTGGTTAATGTTGCTTGTACTTTCCCCTAAGGGTTAATGTTGGAAATGAACTATGTCTGATTCCACTTTGTGGCATAGCTATGAGTGTTTTTGAGGCAATCTAATGAAATTTAAAGTTACCAAAGACACCACTGTTCTTAGATGTTCATTCTAAGTTGCACTCATTTCCTTACAAGTGGTATCAGAGCCTTCCCCTGGGATTTGTTTGTTCCTAGTGTTTCTGGTTCTGGGTATTTCTTTTGTAAAGATTTATTAGCCTGGAATGCTTAAGGAAATCTGAAGGAATTGACTGATGATTGATCCTTGTTTAAGTGGAAGTCTTGTAGTTGATCTTGTCTTTATGTTACAAGAAGCACTTGAAGGATGGTGAAGATGGAGAAACTGGAGCTAGTCATATTGAAATGATGTGGTCTGAGGCTCCTAGTTGACAGCAAAATAATCTTGATGCATGGGGTGTGATTCTTTGTTTTATGGTTGTGCTGCAACAAAGCTTTCATATTGGGTGTCTGTGTGAGAGGCTCCCTGGTGATATGAAGAAGCCTCTATTGTTGTTTATCCATGGAGTAATGTGTTTATACTGGGTATTCTTTCCTGGTATTGAAAGACATTTTGTTCTCAACTACCTTGATTGCATGTAGGCTATGGAGTTGATCATTGGATGATCTGGAAGCTTCTGAAATAGCATGTCTCCCTTGGATGCATGTGCATGATGGTGGTTATGGAGCTGGCCTACAAGTGTGCCTGAAGTTCTTGAACTACTATTTCCTTTTAAGGATGTGTTGTACTTGTGGATCAGATTCATGTTCCTTGGATATGAAGGTTTTATAGTTTTTTCCTAAAATCTATGGTTATGCATATTCATGATAATCCATTTTTTCTTGTTTAACTATTATGGTGTTATTATTGTAGACTTTAGAGTCAACCAGATGTGAAGTGGGTATGAATGTGCATGGTTGTTTTTCAAACACAATGGTTTTGCAAGTTTTACACGGTCAAGAAAAAAACTTGTGGTTTTGTGAAGCTACAGTTAACCTATTTCTAGACCCTAGCTTTTGGGGTGTTGCTGGATGATATAGTTATAGTTTTGCATGCATACTCTGTGCATGGTGTGAGGAGGTGAAATGCTTTCTCTACATGGGAGTGCTAGTATGTGATATGTCACTCAACATCTCTGTGGTAATGCTTCTAGTTTTCTAGACTATGGTTCTCAGGTTGTGGACATGGTTGGCAAATCAGATTTGTATGTAATTTGGTGCTTGAGTCAAGTTGTCTACATGATATTTTTATTCCTTGAGATCTCAGTTTTACAGTTTCTAGTGTGATAGTGAGATTGCATGGTACATTGGTTGGATCTACGAGTTATGTAGTTTTGTGGGCTAATCACCTATTAAGCTACAGTGAGATGACTCAGATGTGGATTGTCTTTATCCACAAGATTATTTTAGTGTTTATGCAGATTTGTTAGTTGGCCTTATTTGTGGTCACTTGTGCATTGGTGTGACTCCTTCAGGATGAGAGGATGGATGTTGTAAAGTACCTGAATAGTCAGTTAAGGGGACTCGTAGCATGTGTATCATGATGTCATGAATTGATTGGATACACAAGTTTGTGTAAGCTATTGACAGTGATAGTGTATTTCCTTGGTTTGGAGATCTTGGTGCGACTTGGTTTTATTTTCACATGACCATGTTAATGTGTGGACCTGGAGGATTTTTAGATTAGGAGAAATTTGGTCATGATGCTTGGAAAGATTAGTTGTCACAGTTCAGTGGAAGCTTTAGCATGTGTTCATCACTTAGTGGTAAATGATCTTCTTTAGTGTTGTAGATGTTACTAGGAGGAACTCTTAGATCCTATTGCTGTAGAACGGTTCTTTCACATTTGTAGGGGCACTATTTGAGGATGTGTAACATCTTGGAGCCATGGAGGATTCATGAAATCCTTGGCTGAGGCGTCGGTGGTGCTTGACAGGTGATGTTGGTTTAGAGTTTGGTTTGTTTCATGTCATGGTATTTTCTTGATTTATGCATTTGAGTTTTAGCATGATACATTGCTCTTGAGACCATGGTTATGTTCACCTGGAGCATGGAATCTCCTAAAGGGGATGTTAAGTCATGATGTCATGATAAGTTCCTGATTCAGATGATTGGAACTTTGACAATGGTCTAGTGATTCTCTGTGTGTTGGGTGCATTGATCTTTTGCTTGATTACTTCATGTTGGTGTAGTGATGCATTTGGAGTTTAGCATGAAATGATTATTTGTAGATGCTCATGGGTACATGGAGAATAAGGTGAGGTTGTAATTCTCTTGAGATGAGAGAAGTGTTGTTGATGGTTACTCTTGATGAATATTTCAGTAGAAAGTCCGAGGAGCCTACACTTTGGTTCAACGTGAGTTCAAAAGAGACCTATGAGGAGATTTCTCTTGGAGGAGTCGTGATGGCTTGTATATCTTGGAGGAGCATTCTTATCCCCACTCATGGTCTACTCGGCAGTTTATTACTTGAGAGGTATTGCCCATTGTTTCTCTTAGGTGTTTTATGCTTTCTTTCATAGACATGGATCTTGAATTGCTCATAGGTGGTTTTGAAGGATTCATTGTGAGAGATGGATAGCATGATTATCTCCTTATGTATTTGAGTTTAAGATATCATTCATTAATGAGGACTTTTAGGAGACGGTTTTATGGGCTAATTTCCTGAAACAGGAAATGGATTAGTTTGATCTTCGTTGGTTTGAGAGGCTTACATCCATGTTAGTTGCATGATTACATATGTTAAATTTGATCTCTTGAGATTGAATGTTTGTTTGGGTGTTGTAATGTTGTTCTCTTTGGGCTTTTGAAGAGGAGATCATACTTGACATAGTTGGCACTTAGAGGTGTATGTAGAAGGATTTTCTATAGGTATATGATGTGCAGTGTTTCTCTCTTTGGTCCTACTTATCTTCTTGGATGGTTTGTTTCATACTACATTGGTTTGAGGTTTTATTGGAGCTGATTGTGATCACTAGCTTGTGGTCATGTGTTTTCACTTATGTTCTTGGGTGATGACATGGAGGTTTTGTTAGCTCTTTCCTTTGTTGGATGTGGAGAATTTGGGAGAGTTCTGGATTGGTGGGGAGAATTGTTGTAGAATATTTGTTTACATGTTTTGCATATCATTGTGGATGATTCCTTAGTACTACATGATGGTGTTATTACACCTACCATATGGTTCTATTGGTAGACTTTGTATGCCATGATCTTTTTCAGATCTGCATTACCCATGCAGTGGGAGTTCTTGGATGTGTTTGGTCTTCTTTGACTAGTTGACACATGGAGCTTGTATTTGCAGTTGATGGGTGTATATGTAGGTGGCATGAGTCTACTAATATGAATACCTTCAAGGTATGAGTGATTGGATGGATTAGCACTTGTTGTGTGTGCTATTTTTAGTCAAGTAGGTTTTTTGTTCAGTTGGATGGAAGCAGTCAATTTTTTAATTGTTGTTCTAGCTGATGTTCTATCTTGTTTCTAGAGATTGACTTCATGGTTGTGCTCTGGGTTAGGCTTTGAAGTTGATGTTGTGATGCTTCTATATAGCTTGTGAGCATAGTGGAGTGGAGGCAGTGTCTAAACTAATATAGTGACTTCGAGCATTGATGGAATCCTATAAATCCTTCGCCAAGTGGGAGAATGTTGAGTACATGTGTCTTAGATTTACAGGCATCGACAAGAGTTGATCTAAGTCTCAATGATCGACAAGTATCTCAGTGATCACATTGTTTGCAGTGGATTGTTCCTTGCATCAGCGAGACAGTGTGTTGTGTTACTCCGATGTGGTTGGACATCGGCATGACAATCATTGTTAGCATGGTTTGCAAATGTCACTCTCACAGTTTGGGTTACTCCTATGGGAGTTGGCATCGACATGAGTCATTCTGATGAAGATCAATAGATCAGCGTAACAATAGTTGTTGGTCTGGCTTTGAAAGGTCATTCTGATGGTTTGTGTCTTTCTGATGGAGGTTATGGATCGGCAAGATTATAACTATCAGCACTGTTTGGAAAAGTCACTCTACTAGTTGTGGTCTCTCTAATGCAACATTAGCTAGGGTCTTCCTGATGGTCATTAGCTATAGACTGTTGGTCTTGTCGGCAACAAAAGTGTTGATGGTTAACTATCTTGTGGTCATGTACATAAACTACAAAAGTGGCCATCAACTGTTGCATGTGGGACTATTGAGGTCTCACGAATCTGAACAGTCGTGGAAATGGTTATGAGTTGGGGTGCTGGGAATGGTTTGATAGTGGTAACGTGGCCTCCTTGACATGTCAGAAGGATAGAAAATCCAACATTGTATTGGCAATGCATATCACAAATATTGTCAATTGAACGGTTGCCTTTTTGTAACTGTCTGGTCCGTTATGGTAGTCAAACCAAATGTTCTCTTCTATAATGTGATATATTAAATGCATTGTAATAGAGGATAGTGCGATGAGAGGGAGACAAAGAGAGTTCGGGTTGTTCTGTTCAATTGGTTATTAGAGACGAAGAAGAGTAGTCTCGACACTCATGCATGGACATGTAGTTCTGAATGCTAGATGAGTGTGATACCTAGAACTAGGCAAGAAAGACAGAGAAGAGGAGAGACTGTCGGATTGTCTCTAGATGGAACAAGATGTTAATCTCTTGTAAAGGTTATGAGCCTATAATTATATTGTAATTATTTGGTTACTGAATAATACAATGGCTCTGTGTTTTAGAATGTGGGGTTTTTTCCCTATAAGTGTTTTCCACACATAAATCTATGTTTTTATTTTGTCTTTCATGTTTAATAATTTTGTTTTTGAAACTAGTTAATGTTGCTTGTACTTTCCTCTAAGGGTTAATGTTGGAAATGAACTATGTCTGATTCTGCTTTGTAGCATAGTTGTGAGTGTTTTTCAGGCAATCTAATGAAATTTAAAGTTACCAAAGACACCACTATTCTTAGATGTTCATGCTAAGTTGCACTCATTTCCTTACACTTTTCTTGGTGGAGTTTTTTACCCAAAAGTGTTTTCTCCATGTTACATATTGTGTTATGTGTTCAGTTCTTAATGCATGTTATTTTTGTGTAGTAGGTTTTATTTATATTGAAATCTCCATGGATTCTACATTATTTAGAGGACATTAATAAGGTTTGAATCAGATTTTCATTGTGTGGTTTGTACCTTCAATTCTAACAAAACATTATGCCAAGTATAGGCATGCGTAGCATGGTAAAATAATATCTTAAGCATGTTGTTGTGTTTGGAGAATAGCCAATGTCGATCTTAAACATATATATCTTATTTTAGGGATGTGTTAGGCTCCCATTATATATATAAAGTTGCAAGTTGAAGGACACATTAAGGGCATCAAGACTTTAACATGCCAGAAACAGCAGATTGATAGCACAGAAACAACAGACCAAAACAACTAAACAAAACCCTATAAAATGACAGAAACAACAGAAAATAGGAGAAACAAGAAACTATGGGCTGTCAGTCGCCCCAAACTTAGCCAGGAACTCCACCATCTCCTTGTAGTCACCCAAGCTATCAATGCCAACTTGTTTAACCTTGTAATCCAGATCCTTCACCGCAACCAAAATGGAAGCAGCCTGATGCAAAGCTTTGGCTGTGAATTTTTCCATGACCTTCCATTTCTTCTGCATAGAATCCATTCTTTTCTAGAGGTTCTGGATATCCTCCGCATGTTTGACACAAAGAGCACAATTCCCCTTGCTATCTTGATCAACAGCCTCTCCTAGAGTGTCTTTCCCAACAGTAACCTTAGCAATGTCCTCCTAGCTTTTAGATTTGCTTTCATTCATTGAGGCAAAGTGACTAGTGCCCTCAACTTCATACATAGATTTCGTAGGGGTTTCCTCTCCATCTTCTTCCACTGTCTCTTCCACAAACTTAGAGTCCTCAGAGCCCTCTACCCCTGGATAATTAACCAGAGGTTTCCCAGCAATCCTTTTGGAATGACGAATGCTCAGAAGAGTAGTCTCTCAGCCTTTGCTACTACCCTTAGTTTCCATAATAGTATCTAGTTCTACAATTTTCACAAGAGCATCCTCAATGGCCGTACCCTTCGCTTCCTTCTATTTTTTCTTTAGACTCCCCTCCATTTCCTCCACCCTATCTCTCTTACCATTCTTCCTTCCCTGCATAGGAGTGGTGTGTTTCTATTTTTTATTTTTAACAGAAACAGGAGCCTCAACAGGGTTCCCTTCCACCACACTAGGGTCACCCTTAATTATAGGGGTCTCCATGCTAGTTTTCACTTTGCCCTTACCCCTATGTGAAATTCCCAGTTGTGGGTCCTCCAGAATCTTAACTTGAATAGGTTTAGGCGGACATAAAGCAAGGTGAAAATGATACAACCTCATAAAAAGGCCCTAATGAATTAGAATGAGAGGGTGATTGGCATTCCTAGCCCTAATCTCCCTAACAGACTTAATGGAATTTTCCAATGAAGAGAGTAAAAAGAAGGGAAAGCTAATCTCCACTTTGTTCCTGAAATGATTTAAAAGAGAAAAGTGATAGTGGTAATATGCTCGAAACCTTCCTTCCAGCGTGAAAAACTTCATTATCATGAGACAGATTTGCACCCATGGCTCTGGCAATTTCTCTCTCTTGAATCCTCCATGGAGTTTCATAGGATCCTCACCCTCACGGAAGAAGAGATTCATGTGCTCTGGGTCAGAAACTCTACTTCTTCTCGAATGCTTTTTGCCTCTTGTGGGTAAACCAGTGGCTTGTCCAATGACCTCTTCAAAAACTTGGAAACCAATCTTCCCAATTCCGACCTCCCTAGTGTCCTCGTCCTAAGTCTCCGTAAACTACCTTGACAGATTTTCATCGTGACCTGTCATACCTTCAAGAAAATGTACCACCTCACCCTCTTGGATTATATGCCAAACAATAGGATCCTTCTTAAATTCCTCAGCCGAGCTGGGTTCAATTTTCAATATGTCCCCTCCCATATTACAAGTCTGAGAATGGCTACAGGGATTGGGCTGGATTTGTTCAAAATGGAAATGTTCACAAGCGACAGACTTGAAATTAGGAAAGAGACTAGTAATGATGGTAGTGTAATTATTATTTTTGAATGCCTTAAAATTACCACCTAGATACATCTCATCGAGGAGAGTATTTAGTCGCCACCTCATGTGAAGATAGGCAATGCCAGCCGCCATCTTAACCCAACAATAATGGATCATGAAATTAGTCATCACATCCGTCCTCCATATCCTAGCCACCTGTCCGTTCATCATCCTTTTTGAGCTATAAGATCTAGACCCCGGATCTCCACCAATACCGAAGTCCTTGCACGTCTTAGCACACCAACCAAGCTTTCCCATCAATCTCCTCTTTGTACTATCATCAATGTCATACCCTATATCCCTGTGAACCCCTCTTCCCTAACTCCTGTTGGTATGACCTGGTCGACTCGACCACAGTCCTGCCACCTCATACTTTAGCAGATTCTTAACAATCCTACCAGAAATAATTTGAAAATTAGAACTGTTGACCCCACCTCCTCTAAAGTTTTCACAATTAGAGGAGAGAACTCTGGCCTATCTCTCACCCTGGTGACACTAGAGGACAATTATCATCACACACCACTTATATTTCATAGCCCTTTTTATCCTACTCAATCAGGTTACGAATCTCTTGGGACAAACTTAAGGTGTTTCTCTAGCACCGCCATCCATCCTTGCCACTACCCACGTTAGCCAGGGCATCAGCCACAGCATTTCCTTCTCTGTAGATATGAGTAATCTTAAATTCCTCCAGTCCATTAAGAAGGATCTTGATATCTCCCATGATATCCTCTAGGTTCCATCCTATCTTAGAAAGACCAAGGGCAGCATTAACTATTAGCTGAGAGTCTCCTTCGATATGCAGCCTTTTGATGTTTATGGAGATAGCAAGTTTGATTCCTAATAGCATAGCCATGGCTTCTGCCTCATTATTACTTTTAATGCCAATTCCTCCAGCACAAGCAGCAACACACATTCCAGTTTTAGTTCTTAAGATACCTCCACCACTAGTAGCACCCGAGTTTCCTTTGGCCGCACCGTCAAAATTCAACTTAACCCACCCTTTCTGCGGTGGAGTCCACTTAGTTCTAGCCCGGGCTAACTTTTTAGTAGTGCCCACCTGATATGAGTTCGAAGGACACATTATGTTTTTCAACCTACACAATTTTAGTTTATGGTTCATAAGATGTGTTTGAAACTTAGGAAGCGACTATTCTCACAAAAAAAGGACATGAATAATACATCATTACATACAAATCACCATACAAAATGACATCATAACATACAAATCACCATACAAAAAGGAACAATGGGACCCACTGGCGCCATTGGGTTTAATGGAAGCCACTTGGTCTTTTCCATGAGGATGACACTCAGCTAATAGTGGATTTTGTGTCAATTAGTCAACTTCATTGGGACTTTCAAACACTTAGTTTTCTCTAGTGTATTTCTATTCTCTCATTTTCTCTATCATATTTTCTATTATACCATTGAAGCGGAAGGGTGGAGTTGATGGAATCGAGCAAGGAGGAATTGTAGGAGATGTAGGTGAGGATGTTGTAAACAAATGGCATCCAGCTAATGGGTGAGTAATAAGATGAACAAATTCTATATTTTTTCTCAAAGTTGTTCGAGGTTTTAAAATAAATTTGGTTCAATTAATAGGCCACTTCTTTAAAATAAGTTTGGTTCAATTAATAGGTCACTTCCCAATTAACAGAGTGTTCTAGGTTTTAAAATAAATTTGGTTCAATTAACAGGTCACGTACTAATTAATTGAGCGTTCTGGGGTTTAAAGTAAATTTGGTTCAATGAAGAGGGGCCACTTCCCAATCAATAGGGCATTCTAGGTTTTAAATTAAAGTTACAAGTTGAATGACACATTGTCTTTTTCATCCTACAAAGGTTTAGTTCATGGATCATAAGATGTATTTCAAACTTATGTCTCTCCTAGTTGACTCACATGTTGATTCATAATGCTTTGAAAATATTTAGACAACATGTTAATCATTTAAGGTTAGTGGTAGTAATGGAAGGACATAATTGGTCATTTGAGGTTATCCCAGAGGTATTGGTGGATTTCACACCCTTTCTCTTCACATAACAGAGATATATGTGATGAGGTAAAATCAACAACATCCTAATTTGACCTAATTTCACCCTTTTAGAGATAGGTTGACCCAAATTATGCCAATTTATTAAAATCTTATGATAAATGTTGTTTATTTATGAAGGATGATGAAATTTTGACCATTAACGTTGACAAAGTGTTGTGAAAAAGATCTATTATTTCATAAAATGGAGTGGAGAATGCGACCATTTAATGAAGACTGGAGTAAGCAGCGTTGGAAGTTAGAAGCCCCAAAAATGAAGGAAACCAGTAGTGAAGAATTCAATTACTTTATGCTTCTCTATCCATATAGCATCCTCTTTTATTTTCTATTATTTCAAGACATTAGATACACTTAAGATCCCACATAGAGCCTCTTTTATTTTACTACAAGTCAGACTCTTTTAAGGTAGTTTGTTATGTTCTTTTGTTAGAAGACTTTTAAGCAGCAATGATAAGCCACCCTAGATTTCTAGATATTTAGTAGATAGAAGAAAACCCCATATTTTTATGATACATAATAATGAGAAGAGAATACTCTAAGTTGCTCTAAAAGTTAATAAGTTTTCTGTATACATGCTTATGCAAGATGGGAATGGATTTGTGTTGTTACTATTTGATATGATTTGTGTAAGTTCAAATATTCCAAAGAGATGGCCACTTGAATAGATAGGAGATAGATATGTATTTGTTTTGGTGTTATGTGAATGTATTATTGTCATTGTTACTATTACAAAATTGTTTTTTGTCCTTTCATAAATGTGGTAATTAGTTTGTGACAACCTGCAGGATCATGTTGTGATTATTATTTAAATGAAATTTAGAACTTGTTTATAGCTAAAAATTCCATAAGTGTTGATTAAGATATTTCAGAGTTTGAAAGCTTCTTTTCACTGTTTAATAGTAGAGAAGTTATGAAGTTCTTTTGTGGTTTAAATTTCTGTAGTTTTATAAAAATTTTGAAGTATAGTCTAGTACTTGTTTTTCTCATGCTTTCATAGATTAGTTTCATCAGTTATCTCTAGTACAGGATGTTGATAATTTTTAGTTATTTTCTCAAAAGTTTTTCTTAATGCTTTCTACTTTAGAATTTGTTTACAAATCTCATTTGAGAAGGAAAAATTAGAAAATTGCTGCTAGAATGAGATACTTGAACCTCCTATTGCATATAGTTTTGGACACAACCCGGTCGCTAAACTGATATATTTCAACTAAAGTACAAGGTCTAACGACACCCTGTTAATATGCACTCCAACCAATGTGTCTTCCCAATTTTATGTTTTTTCATGCTTGTGTATAAATAATAATATTTCATTTTGCACGTTAGGATTTGGTTGTATATATAAAGTTCCTGGTTGAACTATGTTGGCCTCATTTTCAACTTGCCAATTTTAAACTTTTTTTGTCAAAATCCCTACATTGAATCGCCCCTAGTCAGAAATTCTCCTTGAGTGTTAAGTCATTTGCCAATTTGAAGGAGGGATTTTTTGCCTATTTCAGTCGAAGTCCTGGAAGTGGTTCAACTATGTGGCAAAATCATAAAAGCAATTAAATTTCAAAATATTAAGGGCTAGAAAGAAATCCTTTTACAGTGACATTTCTATGGCTATTTCACCTAATGTGACAACTTTTCAGGCTCATACACCTTCTGAATTGCAAGATTTTAAAACTTCAATTTTTCAGCGGGCAATTTGTGAAAATGATTAAATCATGGTTTTTATAAGAGTTCAAGAAGAATATCTGGTAGGGGATTTTGTGGTGTTATTATGGACAATGTGGCAAGATTTCATGAGAAAATATTAGCTCTGTCAAAAGTTATGCCAGTTTTCCTTCTCCCTTGCAAGTGCAAGGTTGACAAGCAAATGATAAAAAATTTCATGAGGTTATAATTTTCAACTGTATATCAAAAAAATTTGGATTTGCAAATGGAAATGATCAAACAATTGAAATGCATAACCGAAACCCAAATCATTCAATACCTTGAAGATGCAAGATGAGCTCGATTGATTGATCACTTTGTTGTGTTGATTGCTCGATTCCGTAGCATAACATTGATAAGGAAATAGATGATGGATGCTTGATGGTTGATAGATGCAAGCTAGGTAGATGAAAGAGGATAGATAATAGCTTGAGATGAAAATTCAGCAGAGTGAGGTTGCATGAAGAAGAATCCTCAATTCTCCCTTTCCTCCATTCTTTCTAATGGCTCAAGAGAGGCTTGTTTTATAGGAAAGGCTTGGTTCCAATGGATGGCTAGGATCAGTTTGGGCTTTAGATGAAATTGATGGATAGGATTAACTTAGGTTTCCTTGCACATCAAGAAATTGTAGTCATGTGACATGTGGCAAAGGAGGATAAGGCTTAGGTGTGCTTTTGTAGATAAATACTAAAATTAGGTCCCATTAGTTGTGCATGTGAAGAATTTTAAATGAAAGTTGTATTACAACACATGATTGAATGGACAAGTGTTGGAATGTGATGGAAGATGAGTGTTTAATTCAAATAAAATATTTGAATTAGTTGGGATATGAGTTGGATATTAATTAAATAAATAAAATTTATTTAATGAATTGAGAAGTTGAATAGGATGAGATAAGATATGATGTGGAAATTAATTAAATAAATAAAATTCATTTAATTAATTAGGATGGAGATAGGATAAGTGGGATTATGCATGTGAAATTAATTAAATAAATAAAATTCATTTAATTAATTGGCTAAGTGGGATGAGGATGTGATTTAGATAGGATTTAATTAAATAAATAAAATTTATTTAATTAATTGGCTAATGGATAAATGGGATTAAGAGTGGAATTTAGGACAAAATGCTACATGATGTTTAGGATAATGTTTTAACAAGGTGTTGTAGGACATGGACAAAGTTGGGACAAATTTGGGTGTCTACATTTTGCCCCTCTTTGAGATGATGTTTGAGATGATGAGATTTGTGTCGAGTAACATCATTTCAAAGAAGTTAAGGTATGGATAATTGATAGGGATACTGATGATGATGATGATGATGATGATGATGATGATAGAAAGGATAGGTTGGTGATGCCCCTTGAGAGGATAGGTGGGTTGGACAAACATGGGTATGCTCTCGAAAAGAAATGGCTTGGCTGCAAAAAGAAAAGGGGATAGATAGAAGAAATGAAGATACGTTATGCTGCAATGAAAGTGAGCAACCATGATGTTTGATATAGCACTAGACGTTATGCACCAAGGTATAAGGACCAGGGTGACATTGTGTCTCGTGCCCCAACGTAATACAACCTTGTTTGACATATGAGGAAGAAAACTTAGAGCATTGAAGTCCTAATGCACAAAAGGTATGATATGACCTTAGATGCAAAGGATAGTGCAAATAGCTATTCCAAGATACACAAGATATGAATATTAGCTGGAATGATACTGATTTGATGCAAATGCAAGATAAAAATGATAACACACACACAAGCAAACAAGGTATTGCCCCTGTCAAGCTATAAACCATTGATTAATTGCTGATTGATGATAGTGTTGAGAGTGTTGTCATTGCGGGGAAAGCTATATCCCTAGATCAACACAGGGTTGTTTGCTAAGTTGGTTGGCTGATTGATTGATTGATTTGGCTTACAACAAGGCTAGGATCAAGACAATTGATCACGTTTGGATAACTTGGCTTGATTGATTAACTTGATTGGTATAGCTTTATGATGACTTGCATTTGGATCATTTCTTTGAATGATTTGAGTTGATTTGATTTGATGGATGAAGATTGATTTGATGAATTGATTTGATGGTTGGATTGATGTGCTATGATTTTGATGATGATGGATTGCTATAAATGGATTGATTGAATGATAGATTGATTAGAAGTTGTTTATTGATGACGTAGAAGGTAGATGATAAGATGAAATGATGAGAGGAGAAAGAGGAAAATCACCTGTGCCTGAATCTGGGCACTTCCTTCGTACTCCAGGCTACCTACATACCCTATATCCATGGGATCAAGACACTTAATGATGGAAATGAGATGTAGTTCTGATCTTTATTTTATTGATGAGATGATGAAAATCGATTGAGTTGATCAAGTTATGGATTGAGATTGATTGATGAAATGTTAATGATGGGATGATGTGGTGGATTGAGCTGGATTTGATTTTGATTGGAGTTGATGTGATTGAGTTGATTTTCTTTGGTGTTGATGCTGATGATTGATAGGATTTGTTTTGATGGTTGGCTTGATGTGCTTTGGTTGTGATGTTTGTTATTGTTGGGTTGATTGTTTTGATGATTAGATTATTTTGAATGATGATAATGATGGTGTGATGATTGGAGTGTCGATTCAATCTAAGCTTAAGCAAGTGTTCTTAGTATGCTTAAAGGATGTAAAACAAACAAGGTATTGCCCTTGTCAAGTCATAAACCAATAATTGATTGTTTGATGATGATGATAGTGTTGCCATTGCGGGGAAAGCTATATCCCTAGATCAACACAAGGATGTGGGAACGCTATATCCCATTGATGATGATTGATGATGATTGATTTGGCTCATGACAAGATTAGGATCAAAAACTTGTTGATTTGATTGAATAATGTTCCTTGATTGATTAGCTTGCTTGATATGAATTAATGTGACTTGGATTTAAGATCATTGCTTAGATTGATTTGAATTGATATGATTGGAAATGGATTGATTGAAATGGATGAATGAATGTTATTGATAGGAAGAATTGATGATGATGATGATTTGATTGGATGTTGATGGAGTTGATTGTTTTGGATGATGTGATTGGTTTTATTGCTTGGATTTTTTGTTGGATATTTAATTTTTTTGTTTTTTTGAGAATATTTTGATTTTTTTTTTAGGAATATTTTGTTTGAAATGTTTTGGAAAATGCCAATGGATTTACAATTTAGGTAGCCTTTGTGCTTGATACCAATGACAAGGGAAAAAACCAAGTCTAGGTGCAAGGGATGGATAAAAGGATGGGCTCATAGTAAATGGGATGAAAGGCTCATGATAGATGGATAGATAAGAGGATAGGCCGTATAAGGTATGTATGCATGCCTCATGAAAAATGGATAGGTAGGCTATAGTGGAAAGCTCATGATAAATAGATGGGGATAAGCTATAATATGGAAAGCTTGTGATAAGGATACGTCATAGTGGATGGATCATAAGTGAGCTAGGATGTGATCTCCAAAGACTATGTTGCATAGGAAGAATAACTTGCCCCATTCTAAGTGGTAATTCTTAAGATTTTGTATGATAAAATTCATGACCAAGGGATGACATGATGGATTGGATTTGGATGGGATGGATAAATTGTTAATGGATAGGACTTGGTTTGGAAAGAAGGTATGTCAAGAAATATCCAAACATGTTTCAACATTTTGCCCCTATGTTTTCATCAAGATCAAAAAGGTGGAAGGATGGGTAAATGGGTTCAGTGGATAGGCATGTTTATGTAATGGATAAGGATGGTAGGATGGTATGGTAATGGTAGGATAGGATAGGATGGAAAATGATATAATGGGATGGATAGTTTGGAAATGGATAGGTTGGATGAGACAATGTGCCCCCAAGTGTAAGTGACATAGAAGATCAACCTACACATGATGCCTGTTTGCCAGGTTTTCATCATGGTACTTATCCAAGGTGCCTGTTTACCAGGTTTTCACCATTGGATGAAGGGCTTTCTCTTTACTTTTTTAATTTTTTTTTTTTTTGCTTTTGTATTTTTCTTTTTTTTAGATGGGATGACAATTACACATGGCACCTATTTGCCAGGTTTTCACCATGGTAATGGATAGGAGGGACTCAATTGTCTAGTGCTATGAGAGGTGATAGTGTCCCATTAGAGATGGATGATGTCTTCACATGGACCATGTCGTTATGCTCATAGATGTTGATAAGGGATTGCATGGATGGGAGATGGATTAGGTAGATAGTGGATTATGAAAGATTCATGCAAGGATAGATGGATGGGGATAGTGGATTATGGTGTGGATTTATGTAGGACTTAGGCAAAAGCATGGACCATAGGGATAGCATGGGGGAGATATGTAGGATAATGGATGGAAGATGGGGAGATGTAGTTATGTGGAGGTCCTATAGAGTGGAAGGGAACCATGACCAACGGTTACACACACTGTGATAAACATTGAAGCTTTTGATTGGATGGTGGTGTAGGAAGCAATGGAGTTGTTTTCTTAGGAGATGGTTGATGAAGTGATTTAGAAACCCACATAGATTTAGTATTTTTAGTGCTTTTATTTTGCTTTTGGATATTTGAAGGGAATGGAAGTTTTGGATGGAAATAGGCTCTTGGATGGAGATAGGTGATTGGGATTCTTGAGATGTAGATGAGGATGCCTCATTTTCTTTGCTAGCTATTTTCTTAGGAACCCAAACCATTTTGCTTTTGGGCTTTGCATTTGGAGGTAAGGATTTAGATGGCTGCTTAGATGAACTTTGCTTTGATTTTGATTCTTTATGTCCTAAGGTATGAAGATCTTTAGGATTTTTGGTAAGATTTTTAGCTTTATAGGTAGAGGTATCAAAATTTTTGCTTTTGAATCCCATGGGGTGGGTGGAGTGGATGGAATTATTGGAAGCTTTATGCTTAAACGATGTGTGCTTTTGTTGGTCATGATTAGGGATGTAAGGATACTTATGAATGATAGGTACGTTAGGTGTTGGAAGCAATGGTGGCAAGGTGGATGGAGGGATATTTGGATTTGGTAAAATTAGAGGCAAAGTGGATGGTGGAAGATGTATGGTCACATGCTTTTGACTTTTATAGGGTGATGGAGGTGGAATGGCAACATATGTTTTGGGTAGATGATGGGGGGTGCGATGGAAAGTAAACTTAGGATGGATGGAGGAATTACCAACATCTTTAGCTTGTTTACCTTGGGGTGTGTATCCAAGGCCATATGAGCATGGAGGGATCTTGACATGGTTTGGCTCCAAAATACCTTGTTCATAAAGGTCTAGACCTTTGCCTTGGTAGTTCATGTTTTGGAGGATGTGATTGACTATGGGACTAGATGTCTTTTGAAAACTAGACTTGAGCTCTTTATCAGATGGAGAAACTAAAGTGGATCAAGGTCATTGTTGTCCTAAGGAAGAACACTTATGTATAAGGGTGGATAAACCAATAGGACATGATGGATTTGAAATGGGATCAATGGTGGATGTGGAAGGAGGATCATTAGGATCTTGATTAGCATTGTGTTCACTAAGATCCAAGTTATTTGTTTGATCTTTTATGCTTACTTGGGGGACAAGTGTCTCATCATGACAAGTGGATGTTTGCTCATTATGGATAGGGCTAGATGGCGGATGAATAGGAGCAATGTGGATATCTCACTCATGGATGGATATAGGATTATGGATAGGATCAAGGTGCTCATAGATAGTTTCTTCATAGGTATCATCTTGATCATAAAGAAGGTAAATTTTATGGATGGGTTGCATGAAAGTGTTTTGATCTTGAGTTAAACTAGGGCTTAATGTTTCCACATGCTTAAGATTAAACTCTTGACATACCTCTTGGGTTGCTTGAATGGAAGTGGAAGGCTCTTGGATAGGCTCTTGGTCAACAACATGAGAACATGATGACTCTTGACCTGGATTCATAATAGGAGACTCTTGAATAGGCTTAAGGATAGGTGGACCACATGATGGGATTATGACCTTTGGAAGTTCTTTGGTAGGCTCATGAATGGGTGTTTGACATAGAGGTAGTTTATTCCTAGCTAGTAGCCAATGGATCACATCCTTCGCAAGGGTATGAGTGGATGAGCAATATAATGGATGAGCAATAATAGCAGATGATGCTGTAGGATTAGGATTTGGATTGGATGAAGGGATAATCTTACCACAATTTATGAGGTTTATGATCAATCTCATAAGTTTGACACAATTGGTTGTTGTATGGCCCTTATACCTATGGTATGCACAATAATGATTTTCATTATACCAAGGGGGTTTAAGGATTGGTTCAAAAGGTTCTATCAGTGACAGCTCAATCAAATTTGCTTGAACCAATTGTTGTACAGTTATGTCCAAGGGATTTTGTGGTGAAAGATTGGTAGAACATGAGGATGAAGGTGATGAAGGTTGGTGGACCAATGGACTAGGGGTAGGATCACATGGTGGTCTTATGATAGGGCTAGTAGGCTCATGTGTTGGTGGGTGATTAGATGATGGAGGGTCTTCATAAGATGAATTAGCTAGGTTGGTATCTCCCTTGTCAAAGGTAATTAAGTCTTGTTGTATTAGGTTCGCATGGTTTATATACAAAGGGCCACTTGGAGTTGCATATGCTTCTTGTTGCAAAGGTGGATTTGGGCTCATTTGTGCATGTTGGGGAGGCCATTGATAATCTTGGTAGCTAGGTGTAATGATAGGATATGTAGACAAAAGATCTTGGGGTTGAGATGAAGTTGAGGGCATATGATCTTGTTGCCAAGGTGGATTTGGGCTTACATGTTCTTGTTGTGATGACACTTGGTTGCCTTGTGGATGGGCTTGGTGGTATGTTGGAATGTGAGAATGAGAAATTAGATAATGTTGATGTGGAGGTTGATATGTTGATGTGGCATAGGTTGATATGGAATTGTCATGATAGGTGGATGGATTAGGTTGGTGTGAAGTTGAGGTGGGTGACATGTAGGATTGTGGTTGAAGTTGTTGAAAGTTGTGATGGTGTTGTTGTGATGATTGGATTTGTTGAATTGGTTGATGTTGTGATGTGATGTGTTGATGTGGATAAGGGATAACATTAGAAGAAATGGAATAAGTTGGTATCAAATTAGGTTGATGAGTGGATAGATATGATGGGATAGGTGCTAGATAGGATGGTTGTTGGACTTTACAAGTGGCCATGAGGTGTTGTATTTCTTCCAAGAGGTATTGTATGTGTGAGGATTGGTTTGTTTGACATATGTGAATCAGTTCTTGAATGCTTTGAAAGGTTCACTACTCTAAAGGTGATTGGCTTGCATGCATGTGGTGAAGCATATGAAGGAACTTTTGGAGATCCTCTAAGGTTGACATGATGTCACACAAGTGTTTAAGTCTTAAGTCCTTTTTGGCAAGTGCTTGGTTATGATTCGATGATGATGTGGATTGTTTGGATGAAGTTGATGAAATTAAGTTGGATATGATGTGTGTTGACTAGGCTGAATGTTTAGATTGATTTGTTTATGTGCTTGGTTTTTATAGCTTGATTTGGCAATGTTCAAACAAATGATTATGCATATACACACATGAATCACTCACGCAAGACACATAAGCAAGTTGTTGACTTTGAAAATGAAATGTGATGATTAAGCAAGCACACATGGAAGACACATCAACAAGCCTAATGTCTAGTCAAGTGGGTATGCCAATTAGGTTTTGGACTAGATTGCACAAGGTTGACTAAGGAATTGAAAGCGAAATCTTGCCACACAGCTGGGAGAAAGGGGTAACCCACCCTTCACCTTCACTTCCCAAAGGTATAAAGTTCTTTGGGGCTTAGCCAAGAGTGACAAGATTTACAACTCCCAATGAGGGTGTCTTTTGATTCAGCCTCGATTGAGGTTGTCCCTTGGAGTGGTGTGTCTCCAAGCAGGCCTCCTAGATAGGGTATACAAAAGCAAACCAAGTGAGTTGTCACTTGATTCACACTCAGTTGTTAATTGATCCTTTAGAAATGAGATGTGTGATCAAACAGCTCAAGCACTTGTTTGTTTTAGATCCAAAGCCAAATGTGTAGAAAACACTAGTTCATTTTAAGCCCAACTTTTGATGTGTGATAGCAAGCAAGCTGTTTGTTTTAAGAGCCCAAATCCAAGTGTGTGATCAAGCAAGATCAGAAGATAAGAGATGAAATTATTGCACCTAGTTAATTCACTATCCAATTTTCTATAGATGTTGATGCCAATGCTGCTCCAGCTCCTTAGATGCTCCTGAAAGTCACCAAGACAAAACAAAAGCAAACTTGCAAGCCAAAAGTGATATTAGGTTAAATTATGAAACGTAATTAAAATATGAAAAAAATGACCTGATATAGAAAAATTAAGTGAATATTCAGATTCTACATGAAATTCTATGCACTTTTTAAAAAAAATTCACAGAAATCCGATACGTTTTGCAAAAGTTATGCTTGATTGAAGTTTGTAATGAAGCTGAACTTTGACTAATAAAAAAGCCTAAAAAATGGTACAGTCACCTAATAAAACCTACTCAGCTACAAATTTTGTCCTCCCAGATTTCCAACGAGTCCTTGTTTGCACAATTTGGCCTCTGTATGTGAAAGTTATGATAGAAACACCAAGATGCACAATGACAGCAACCAAAAGCAAGTTACAATTGCCAGATGAAATCAACTGTTTATCAGAAGCGACCATTGTTTTACCATAGGCGAGCCCTTGCAGATCAAATGTGACTCAGAAAACACCCAGATGCGACTCCTGTAGGCTTGTAAGCGATGTGAAAGATGGAAGAGGTGATCACTGCGTGCCCAGAAACGATCTCATGTTTTACCACAGGTGAACCCTTGCAGATCAAATGCGACTTTGAAAACACCAAATGCAAACACTATAGGCTTATAAGCGATGCAGAAAAGCCCAAAGTGACAAATTTTAGCCTACAAGTGACCCGTATCTGCAAAATGAAAGATGCAACAAAAACCCTAGTTCTGCAGAAGGCAATTACTGTCAGACCAAAAGCGACTAGGTTAAAGACAAAAGCAATTATTGTTTAGATAAAAGCGATCAAAATATGAGCAAAAGCGATTACTATTTGACTAAAAGTGATCAAAATATGAGTAAAAGTGATTACTATTAGCCCAAAAGTGATCTGAAAAGTTTTAGGTGAGAGATTGCAGATATTAACCATATGCGACCAAGTTTACCAGATGCGATCCGTTTTTGTTCAAAAGCGAGCTAAATTTTACCAAAAGCTTATGACTGTTTGTTTAAAAGCAAGCCAAATTTGACCATAAGTGATTGTTGTTTGATCAAAGGTGAGCTGATTTAGCCCAGGTGATTGTTGTTTGATCAAAAGCGACCTGCATTACCAGAGGCGCATTTCTGCAGACCGGTTGTTGTTTTCTTCACCAAATGCTCCATTTTTCATCAAATTTAGGCAAATTTGTACTCAAAATTTATGGAAATAGCCTCATGGATGCAATGGTGAGGTTAGATTTGGGCTAAGAGATCATCTACATACATTTTTAGCCAAATATTTACAAACTAGAGTTAGAAAAATGCAAAATTTTGCTACAAAAGCTTGTAAAAATGAAAGATTGGCACTCCAAGAGATCTAAACTTCACATCCCACCGGGCATGCCAGAATGTATATCAAAAAATTTTGGATTTACAAATGGAAATAATCAAACAATTGAAATGCATAACCGAAACCCAAATCATTCAATACCTCGAAGATGCAAGATGAGCTCGATTGATTGATCACTTTGTTGTGTTGATTGCTCGATTCCGTAGCATAACATTGATAAGGAGATAGATGATAGATGCTTGATGGTTGATAGATGCAAGCTAGGTAGATAAAAGAGGATAGATAATAGCTTGAGATGAAAATTTAGCAGAGTGAGGTTGCATGAAGAAGAATCCTCAATTCTCCCTTTCCTGCATTCTTTCTAATGGCTCAAGAGAGGCTTGTTTTATAGGAAAGGCTTGGTTCCAATGGATGGCTAGGATCAATTAGGGCTTTAGATGAAATTGATGGATAGGATTAAGTTAGGTTTCCTTGCACATCAAGAAATTGTAGTCATGTGACATGTGGCAAAGGAGGATAAGGCTTAGGTGTGCTTGTGTAGATAAATACTAAAATTAGGTCCCATTAGTTGTGCATGTGAAGAATTTTAAATAAAAGTTGTATTACAACACATGATTGAATGGACAAGTGTTGGAATGTGATGAAAGATGAGTGTTTAATTCAAATAAAATATTTGAATTAGTTGGGATATGAGTTGGATATTAATTAAATAAATAAAATTTATTTAATGAATTGAGAAGTTGAATAGGATGAGATAAGATATGATGTGGAAATTAATTAAATAAATAAAATTTATTTAATTAATTGGGATGGGGATAGGATAAGTGGGATTATGTATGTGAAATTAATTAAATAAATAAAATTTATTTAATTAATTGGCTAAGTGGGATGAGGATGTGATTTAGATAGGATTTAATTAAATAAATAAAATTTATTTAATTAATTGGCTAATGGATAAATGGGATTAAGAGTGGGATTTAGGACAAAATGCTACATGATGTTTAGGATAATGTTTTAACAAGGTGTTGTAGGACATGGACAAAGTTGGGACAAATTTGGGTGTCTACATCAACAAGTTATGCTTTTTCACAAGTTATGCTTTTCACAAGTTATAACAAGTTTGGAAAGCACCCCAAAGTGTTGATATAAGAGCTACTTATAAATTTTTACAACTTGTGTGAAGGTTAGTCAAAATCAGAAGTCTTTGAGAACTTAGGAAAAAGTGAAAGTGAGAGGTAACTTGTAGATTTGCCTAACCTCAAAAAGAAAATTGCAAAGGGAGAAGTTAGTTATTCTAACTTGTAGATTTGGCAAAGTGCATGTTAAATTGTGAATTTGGCTAAGTGGCAACTTTTCTTTAAAAAGAAAGTTGTTATCGGCCTACTTAGGAAAAATTGAAAGTAGGAGGATACTTTCACTTTTGATGAACTTGTTAGAGATAAGATTTTTAGCTACTTAAAAAAAAGTGAAAAAGATGAGTTACTTTAATTTTGGCTAACTAAAATGAAGATGTGGGTTTCAATTTTTAATAACTCGGGAGAAGGCTGCACTTTTTGAAAAATTATCGAGTTGTTCTTTTTATAAAAGTTTGCCAAAAACACAAGTTGACAACAAATATCTTTAGAATGTGCAGCAGTCCTTATTGACTTTTTGTAATACCCATTCGGCTCATTAACTTTGTAGTTGTCTTTCTTGATTTTAAGGTTTTGAATTTAGTTTTTTGGTTGAGTTACTAGAATTATGGTTGTGTGCCATAACTCCCTTGTCTTTCTAAAACTCTATATATTGATGCCATGCCTCTTCATCTCTAAGGCAATCTAGGATTTTGTAATTTGTTGTTTTGTGATCAGCAGATTACTAGTTTTATCTTATTTGCCTTCATCTAGTATCAAATCTGTAATATCTTGGGCTGTGTAACTTGTCTGTGTCTATGAGTGTCAATCTAAATTCATTACTATGATTATATTGGCAGTGCAGATTGTACTTTCAGGGAGAAAATGAAGGAGGATTGCCCGGCCGCAACCAATAAAAGGATTAGAGTATAGCAATAGTTTGAGAGAAAGTAAACTACAAAGGAAAAGGCACATGAAAATTTCCATAAATACAGTGGTGGCCATGTTTGAAAAGGAAGAGAGAAGCTACGTGTGGAAGTCGAATACAAGGAGGCCGCATTTGAAAAGTTTTGAAAGAAAAAGCGACCGTCTAAAAGTCTTTCCTCCTTTTAAGAGAGCTTTGACTTATTTTGCATTATTTTTTAAATACTTCAAAGATTTTAATTTTTTTTAAGTAGCCACGTGAAAGGCCTCATAAAATATAAAGAATTTTTTGCTATGTGAAAGTCTTTTTATTTGTAAAAACTTGAAGGAAAGTTGTGTTTTTAAGTTTTAAAAAGGTATTAAATATTTATGTTGCCTTTTTTATTCTTAAATTGTAAGGAAAGTGGTGAATAGAGATATCAGTTGATTGTAATATGTTTAGGCATTGAAATTTATTAAAAAGGGGTTCTAAGCTCACAACCTTTCAAGGTGTAATCATTTTGTAAAATGATTAATGAATCCTTTGTAACTAAGTGCACCATCGGTTGAAACTGACACTTTTTCACAAGACAAAATAATATAAAAGATCATTTTTGGTGTGGGTCCTATTTGAAGGGACAAAGAGAGTATCTATTTGCAGAGATCTCTGAGCGGGGATTTTCATATTAAGCCTTTGGGATATTTTGCATATTTTTCTTATGGCCAACATGGCAGGAAATGTTATGTCTAACACACTAATTCCTATGTTTGAAGGGGACAACTTTACATATTGGTGTACTAGAATCAAAACCCTATTCAAATCCAAATATTTGTGGGAGATTGTACAAATAGGGTATGTAGAACTAAATACAGCTACATTTAATGCATTAAATGATCAACAGAAGAGAGAATACAAAGCAAATATAAAGAAGGATAATGAAGCTTTATTTCTTATTCAAGGTGCAATTAATCAGGCAATTTTTTGTTGGAATAAGGTGCCATTAACCTTGTAAATTCCAATATTGTATTTTATTCTATTTATTATTTGTTATTTGTAATTACCCATAAGGGAATGAGGTAGTCTCATTGATAGTTGTAATTTCTGAGTTACCGGTGGCAGTTACGGAGTGACTTTTACTATTAGCAAATGTAAAAACTCATGGTAAATGAGGATAGACGTGCTCCCTTGAGGAATATACTATTTTTGGCATGTATGACAACTGTCATAATGTTTGGTGAGTGAATGTATGATAGCTGCAAGTTGTCATAAGATTTTGAGATTCTATGACGCATATGATGGATATGTTAGTTGTATATTTGCTATATTTAGCCCAAGGTTTCTATCTTGGAAATATACTCTTTTGTGGAATCTATGATGGTTATTATGCATCATAAGATGTTGTAAGAGTCCTGGGCCCCCAACCTTTGCATGGTTGTTTTTGGACAAGTGTAAGATGCTTGTAAGATGGTAATTAATGTTTATAGGTTGAAGAGTCTTAGGAGAGAGAAGGTGAATGCCTAAGATGAGTTAGAAAATGTTTCTATAAGTATTTTCCATGTATTAATTGCTGTAATATAGATTTTAGGTACTCGGGTGCTGCCGAAATGTTGTTAGATTGAAGATTGGTGGAGAGAGTTGAAGTGTTGTTGTATTGTAAATCATTTCCAAATTAATACAAATATTAGGCCTCTTTCCTGTGTGTAGTTTTTTATTCGAAAGGGTTTTCTCCATGTTAAACATCATGTTATGTGTTTATATTTCTGATTTTGCATTTTTGTGAAGCATAGTTTGTTTCTGTGTTACAATCTCTATTAATAACACATAGTTAAAGATTGCATAAATTTATATTGAATCAGATTTCCATTGAAGTAGTGTTTCTTTCATTTCTAACATTTGGTATCAGAGCCTGGCCAGCTTTGACTCTTGGGTGGTAGTGTGGAATCTGTAGCTGCAGTGGGAGATTTGGTAGTGTTTTTTTTGCAGATCTTGTGTTGTTATTATGGCTACATCCACCATTGCATCAACCTCTCGATTGGACATTGAGAAGTTCAACAAATGGGGTATGAGTTGTGGAAGATGAAAATGAAAGATTTGTTGGAAGAAAGAAACCAATGGTTGGTTGTCCAAAAAGAGAAGAAACCTGACGATGTCTCTTAAGATGAGTGGGATAAACTAGATAAGAAAGCACGGGGAGCCATCCGGTTGTGTCTTTCAGACTCTGTCCAGTTGAATGTCGCAAAGGAAGAGATTGTATACAAGTTGTGGAAACAGTTGGGTGAGATCTATTAAGCCAAGAGTCTGGTAAATAAACTTTATTTAAAAAGAAAATTATTTTCCATGAAAATGTGAGAAGGTGAATCAATTGTAGAGCATTTAAATTCTTTTAATTTGTTAGTGAGTCAACTTGATTGAGTAGATGTTAAGGTTAGTGAGGAAAATAAATGTATCTTACTTCTTTTTTCTTTACCTGAGTCTTGGGGGAATGTTATTCTTGCTATCACTGCTAACCTTGCGGATCTGAAGTTGGATGCTCTTGTTTCAGTGCTACTATCACAGGAATTAAGGAAGAAGAGTTTGGATAGTTCAGGGGATGCTCTTAGTGTCAAGGGAAGGTCTAAGGAAAGGGGACCTAAAGGAGATCAGAAAGGGGCTAAGGATAAGTCCAAGGGGCAGTCTAAAACTCTTGGTAAAAAGAATAGAGTTAAGTGTTGGAACTGCGGTAAAAGGGGACATGTAAAGGAGTGCAGAAACCCCAAGAAATAGTGGGAGAGTACTTTGGATAAGTCCTCGAATGTAGGTGAAGAAGTTTTACTTTCTGCATATAATCTTGTTTCTGATGAAAATTGGTTGGTTGAATCAGGATGCTCATTTCATATGACTCCGCATAAGGAATGGTTCTCCTAATATGAAGAATATGATGGAGGTAATATCTACCTTGGTGACAACTCTACATAACCAATTGTCAAGAAAGGAAAGGTATTGTTGTGTTTCAGTGATGGGAGGATTAAAACACTCCCTGGTGTTTTGCATGTTCCTAGATTAGCTAGAAATTTGATTTCAATTTCAAAGTTGAATGATTTGGGAATGCATGTGACATTTGACAAGCATGGCTATAGATTAGTGAAAGGGAACTTGGTGGTAGTGAAGGGGAAGAGATTCAGAAGCCTGTTCAAGCTTGAAGCCACTATAGTTTACAATGCCTTTTATGTATCTGAGGCTAATACTGAAAATGCATGTATGTTGTGGCACCGTAGATTGGGCCACACAAACAATAATGTATTAAAAACTATAAAGAATAAAAAATTGTTGGATGGTTTCTCCTATTCTGATAAACACTTTGATTTCAGTGAGCATTGTGTGTTTGGTAAACAAAACAGAAAGTCATTTCCTTCAGGAAGCAATAGAGCAAAAGAGAAGTTAGAAATTATTCGTACGGATGTGTTTGGACCTATGGATAATGAATCTATCAAAAAATCTTGTTATTTTGTAACCTTCATTGATGATGTATCCAGATTTACATGGATTTATTTTATGAAGCATAAATCTAAAGTTTTCACTAAGTTTAAGGAATTCAAAGTCTTAGTAGAGAACCAATTAGGTTTAAAGATAAAAATATTAAGATCTGACAATAAAGGGGAATATTGTTCTAAAGAATTTGATGAGTTTTGCAAGCATGCAGGTATAATCAAACAAAAGACAACTCTATATACACCACAACATAATGGTGTTGTAGAAAGGATGAACCGAATAATTATGGAAAGGGCCAGAAGTATGCTTAGTGATGCACAGTTGGATAAATGCTTTTGGGTAGAGGTTGTGTGTATTGCTTTCTACTTGATAAATAGAACTCCTTGTAAGGCTCTTGATTCAACACCTTATGAAGTGTGGATAGGTAAGAAACCTTTTGTTTCACATTTTTTTTGGCTGTGAGCTTTTGTTTATGTGCCTAAGGAAAAGCGATCTAAGTTGGATCCAAAGGCTAAAAAGTGTACATTCATTGGATATGGTGATAATGTCAAAGGTTATAAGCTTTGGAATCCACTAACCCACAAGATTATCTTTTATAGAGATGTTATTTTCAGGGAACTTAGAGTTATTTCTGAACCTAAGTAGCCAAAAGAAAAAGATGAAAAGGTAAAGAAGGTGCACTTTAATTTAGAGAAGCAAGATGCACCTTAGGAAGAACAAAATGATGGATTAGGGGGTGAAGAAGAAGAATAAGATTCAAGTAGTTCTGATGAAGATGAAGCTGTTGTGACAGAAGAAGTTGGTACAAATGATCATGCAAAAAAATGAGTAGAGTCTCTTACTCTACCCTTGAGGAGATCCACAAGACAACAGAATCTAGTTGGCAGGTATAGTCCACTAGATTTTTGTTGTGTATATGCTTTATTGAGTACTAACGATGAACCTAGATCCTACAGGGAAGCTATTTCTGTAGATGATAGTGAGTCTTGGCAGCTAGCCATGTAGGAGGAGATGATGGCTTTAGACTATTGTAACACCTGGGATCTTGTTCATTTTCCCAAAGGAAGAAAGGCCATAGGTTGTAAGTGGGGTTTCAAGAAAAAGTTTGGAGCAAATGGTTCATTGGAGAAGTACAAGGCTAGACTGGTAGCTAAGGGCTACTCCCAGAGAGAGGGAGTTGATTTTGGTGAGATATTTTCTCTTGATGCTAAATTGACTTCTATTAGATTTCTCTTATCCATTGCTGTAGCTTATGATTGGGAGATTGAGAAAATGGATGTTAAGACTGCGTTCTTGCATGGAGATCTTGAAGAAGAAATTTATATGCAATAGCCTACAGGTTTTGAGGTAAAAGGAAAAGAATATTGGGTTTGCAGGTTAAAGAGGCCTCTTTATGGTCTAAAACAGTCCCCTAGAATGTGGTATCAAAAGTTTGATTCATTTGTTTTGAAATTAGGTTTTGTTAGAAGAAAGGAGGATCATTGTGTTGATGATTCTATATTGGTTATTATTTTGTATGTTGATGACATGTTATTTTTCAGCAATACTAAGGGTATGGTTTTCAGGTGCATTTGAGATGAAGGATCTTGGTGCTGTAAGGTATATTCTAGAAATGGAGATTAGGAGGGATAGAGTTAATAGAAAGCTTTGGTTGTCACAAAGTAAGTATGTGAATACTATTGTGCAGAGATTTAGTTTGCAGGACTGTAACCCAGTTAGGGTTCTTTTACCCATTGGTACTAAGATTTTATTAGATATGTGTCCAAAGACTGAGGATGATCTTGAGGATATGTCTAATGTGCCATATGCTACTGTTGAAGGGAGTTTGTTGTATGCAATGGTTTGCACTAGACCAGATATTACCCAAGTAGTGAGAGTTTTGAGCATATTTATGTCTAACCCTGGTAGATAGCATTGGAACTATGCGAAGATGGTGTTTAAATATATTGTAGGTACTCTTGACCATTGTTTGGTTTATTCTAGTACTAATAGTGCTGATAAATCTTTGGACATACAGGGTTTTGTTGATGTAGATTGGGCAGGTGACTTGGATAGTCGAAGGTGCACTAGTGGCTATGTATTTACTCTGTTTGGAGGTGTAGTGAGTTGGATGAGTAAGAGGCAGCCCACAGTTGCTTTGTCCACCATAGAAGCAGAGTATATGGCTGCTACTCATGTCTCTAAGGAGGTAGTTTGGTTGAGGAGACTGTGTACAGGTATTGGTTTTGATTGTAGGATCATTCAGATTAGTTGTGATAGCTAGAGTGCTATTTGTTTGGCCAAGAATCCCATGTATCATGCTTGGACTAAGCGGATTGATGTTCAGTATCACTTTGTTTGAGAGTTGGTTGCAAATGGAGAGATTGAGCTAAAGAAGATAGACACTCAGAAGAATGTTGCAGATTCATTGACCAAGCTTGTGAGCATAGAGAAGTTTGTATGGTGCAGAGAGGCCATGGGCCTTGTTTCTAGTGCCTAATTATTTTTCATTTATTTTCCTATGGGTTGATTTACAATGTATAATGTCAAGTGGGAGAATATTGGAATAAGGTGCCATTAACCTTGTAAATTCCAATATTGTATTTTATTCCATTTATTATTTGTTATTTGTAATTAACCATAAGGGAATGAAGTAGTCTCATTGACAATTGTAATTTCAAAGTTACCGGCGACAGTTACGAAGTGACTTTTACTATTGGTAAATGTAAAAACTCATGGTAAATGAGGATAGGTGTTCTCCCTTGAGGAATATACTATTTTTGGCATGTATGACAACTATCATAATGTTTGGTGAGTGAATCTATGACAACTACAAGTTTTCATAAGATTCTGAGATTCTATGACGCATATGACGGATATGTTAGTTGCATATTTGCTATATTTAGCCCAAGGTTTCTATCTTGGAAAGATACTCTTTTGTGGAATCTATGACGATTATGAGGCATCATAAGATGTTGTAAGAGGCCAGATTTAGTCTTGGGCCCCCAACCTTTGCATGGTTGTTTTTGGACAAGTGTAAGATGCTTGTAATATGGTAATTAATGTTTACAAGTTGGAGAATCTTAGGAGAGAGAAGGTGAATGCCTAAGATGAGTTATAAAATGTTTCTATAAGTATTTTCCATGTATTAGTTGCTGCAATATAGAATTTAGGTACTCAAGTGCTACCAGAATGCTGTCAGATTGAAGACTGGTGGAGAGAGTTGAAGTGTTGTATTATAAATAATTTTTAGATTAATACAAACATTGGGCCTTTTTCCTATGTGGAGTTTTTTACCCAAAATGGTTTTCCACATGTTAAACATTGTGTTATGTGTTCATATTTCTGATTTTACATTTCTGTGAAGCATAGTTTTGTTTCTGTGTTACAATCTCCATTAATAACACATAGTTAAAGATTGCATAAATTTATATTGAATCAGATTTCTATTGAAGTAGTGTTTCTTTCATTTCTAACATTTTTCCTAGGATAAGTTGTGCTAGTAATTCTAAGCAAGCGTAGAAAATTCTCTATAATGCCTGTCAAGGTGCACAAACTGCAAAATTACAGACAATGAGGAAAAATTTTGAAAATGTAAAAATGATCAAGAGTGAAAGTGTAAATGAATTTCTAACAAAGGTAGAAGGCCTAGTTAGTTAAATGAAAGTTCTAGGTGAAAGTATGGATGATAAGCATATCATTGAGAAAATCTTAAGCAGTTTAGTTCCTAAATTTGATGGTGTGGTTTCTACAATTGAGATTTCCAAAGATCTCACAACTATCAAATAGATGAACTAAGTGGAATATTGTTAACTGCTGAAGAAAGAATGAAAAGTAATGAAGATGGTCTAGAACAAGCATTTTCATCTAAAGCAAGCATAAGAGGTAAAAGAAACACATTTTTCAAGAATCAAAATAAAAATGAATACAAAGGTGAATCTAGCAATTCTAGAGGAAGAGGTAATAGTTTCAGAGGAAGAAATAACAACTTGAACAGGAAGAGAAAGAGATAGAAATAATGGGGGGGATAATGGGGGGATAAAAAGAATGTGCAATGCTTTCATTGCAACAAGTTTGGACACTATGCATCAAAATGTTGGAGTAAACAAGGTGAAGTAGAAAAAAGAAATGCTCACAATACTATTGAAGATAGACAAAATTTGTTTATTTCTTCTTTCAATACAAATGTTAGTGAGAATAATGTATCGCACATTGATTCTAGATGTTTATCACATATGACATCTAATAAATTTTTTTTTATCAAATTAGATGAAAACCATAATAGTACAATGGTATTAGAAGATAATCAATCTCATGGAACCAAAGGCAAGGGTACTATTGCAGTTGCAACAAAATATGGTGAGGTATAACATAGTAATGAAACATTATTGGTTCCAGCACTCAAAAAGAATTTTTTGTCTGTTGGACAAATGTTAGAGCAAAATTATCAAGTGACCTTTGATGAAAAAGAGTGGATAATAAGAGACAAGTTAAAAAGAAATGCAAATGTTGCAAGAGAAAAGATGACAGGTGATAGGATGTTTCCTCTCCATTTCACCCATGGAAACCAAGCATTAAGGTCTAGTTAAATGAATGCAAATAGAATCTGGCATCAAAGATATGGCCACCTCAGCTTTAGTGGGTTAATTTTACTCAAGAGATTAAAAATAGTTGAGGGTCTACCTTTCATTGAAAATACAAAAGAAGTGTGTGAAGAATGTGTTGTTGGAAAACAACACAGAGCTAGCTTTCTAATTGGTAAATCCAGTAGAGCTAAGCAGCATCTTGAGACAATCCATAAGGATTTGTGTGGTCCTATGGAAACACCTTCATTGAATAAACCAAAATATTTTCTAACCTTCATTGATGATTACTCAAGAAAAACTTGGGTATATTATTTGGTTTCAAAATCAGAAGTGTTTGACAAATTTGTAGAATTCAAAAGGCTAGTTGAAAAATAAAGTGGTAAGTACATCAAAGTGATAAGTGTTGGATTAGGTCCGGACAACTGAGAGGGGGGGTGAATTAGTTGTCACTTATTTAAACTTTTCTTGCTTTAACCTTCCTTCATGATTAATCATCACATCAAAGATAAAAACAATACATGAGTAAAAATATAGATAACACACTTGACACCAAGAATTTTTACATGGAAACCCAGTTAAGGGAAAAACCACGGTGGGGGTTAAACCACAAAAATTAATACTTTGTTAAAAGTATTTTACAAATGGGAATGCACATGCATTTGGGCTCACTTCCCAGAGCTCACTGCTCAAAATGTAGGCTCGCTACCTAGGAAAATATTACAAGAGAACTATAGAGATTTGAACTGATTAATAGCATCTGCCTATGCATGAATTTCAGTTCCAGTTAAGTACAAAAACTAATCTTACACATTTCATCTTTGCTTTGCTCTTCTTATTGATCTACCTTCATTCACTCTTTGAATTTCTGCTCTTTTCAAATATACACCTTGTTCACATACACACACTCATCTAATAACATTGACTATATATATATATATATATATATATATATATATATATATATATATATATATATATATATATATATATCAGCAACATGATCTACAATCATTCTATCAGTCAGTTTCAACAATACTTAGAACTTTTTAAGAATGCTCTGCTTTGTCGGTTAGATCCATACACCAATATTGATGCGTACCAAAAATAACACATGTAGATCATCATACATGTTGACCACTAACATTCTATCTCATACACAATTCATCAAAACACTTTTGTTGGGTCCGCACAAGGATTAACATAAGTCTGCCTGTTCTTCACTAAACTGTTCTGTCATAATAGGACTCGGTATTCAGATGCTCATAACTTTTGATCCCATTATCACCAGAGGCTAAAAACTTGGATTTAGATTGTCCTGGTGTCCCTCTACACTCCTTCAGATACACAACACATAATGATTAACTAGAGAGATTCGTTGACCAAAATACTAGACTCTACTTATATGCTTTGTTTCATGCTCCCAGACTTATATAGATTATCATTCTGATTTCTGGTATGATCAGATAATGTATTGCAGATGTGTGGAACAATCTTAATGTTGGAAAGAGACACTGTGTGGCTTCATGAGTGTTGTCATTGATGGCAACAAAGTCCATTCTACACATCCACAGCACATGGTATGTCTATACCGAAAGTCAAATTGAAGAGTATTTTAGTCCGATGAGCAAAAATAGAGCCTGCAACAAGGTCTAACAATCAGGTCCAGATCTCTCAGAGGAAGTATCTCAGCAAAGTGTGGACTTGCGGAAGTCAAGAGGAGTACCAAGACTAATACATTCTAGATATTGAGCCTCCGGAGATGAAAGAGTGAAAATATATGAGCACCTAAGTGTTGGGTTCCTGTTTGACAGAGTAGACTGAGGAAGAATTGACCGGCAGAGCATCAGACCTTAATCTAGATGAGAAATTGATGATGATCAAGTTTTTTAAGGGATCATTCATGGTTTGCCAACATAATTGATGACTTCTACAACTATCTTTTTGATAAGCATCACTTAGTAAGCATGGATTCAGCCGACAAACCAGAGTTTGGAAATATCTTGAGTTTTTCGGATGCCGACTAGAAAGATGTTGAAATCCTTGATGTAGATATATATACCAGATTGATTTCGGTATGAACGTGAGTGTAGTATGTTGTGTTGTACGAAGAGTAGAAGAGAGTAGTGTGGAAGCAGCAATACAGGTCCGGTATGTGACAGAACATCATCAGTAAAGAAGAGGAAGAATGAAATGCAGTAGATCAATGTATTGAGCCTAACCAAAACTAAACCTGAGCATATGTGGATGCTTCTCATTAGTTCAAACAACTGCTTACATTCTATATACCATGTAGATAGTGAGTCTCTTATAGGCAGTGAGCCTCTTGTGAGTAGTGTGCTCGGGTAGTGAGCCTTAATTGGCAAGTGCCATTTTGTACTTCTATTCTTTTAACAGAGAATATAATCTTGGGTTAGTCACCCCATGGTTTTTCCCTTAACAGGGTTTTCCACATAAAAATCCTTGTGTTATGTGTTGATTTCTTTTTTGCTCTCATGTTCATTTATGCTTATATGTTTTGATGTTACATTATTGTTAAAGAAAGAAAAAGTTAAGAAATCTAAGATAACTGATTCACCCCCCTCTCAGTTATTTGCATTATTTCCAATAATTAGTATCAGAGCGAGGTTCCTCCAAATAGAGCCTTACAGCTTGAGGAAGATCTGGGAATCTTAATGGATATGTATGGTATGAGGGAACAACTTCAATCTGCCCTAGGTGATCTTGAGCAATCTCACTCTGAAGTCAGTGAATTGAGGGAAAAACTCAAACAAGCTGATGACTTCATAAATGAACTGAAAGAAAAATTGAGTATCACTATGAAAAAGAGAAAGGAACTACTTTAGCAATTAGCAATTCAAAGTGAAGCCAATAATACAAATGAAGATCTAAATGAGAAAAACAAGTTATGTGAGAAGCTATAAAAAAAGACCATTATGGTAAGACATGAAATGGAATCAGGTGTTATGAAATTCACCCAAGAAATTGAAGAGAAAAGAAAAATTGAAGATAATCTAAAACAATCCCTCAAGGAGAAGTCAAAAGACTGCCATGAAATGAATAGAATAATCAGGCATCTAGAATCTGATCTTGAAGAAGCTAGAGACAATGAAGAACAACTTGAGAATCAGATAGACACTCATAAAAGGGATCTTCAAACAGCAAATGAATACAAAGAGAAATTCAAGATAAGCTCTGTTCAACTTGAAGTTCTTCTTGAAAGCCAAAAGAGAGTAGATGACAAACATGGCTTGGGATATGAAAAGGGTGAAAGCTCTGGATCTAGTCAGAAGAACTCTGGATCAGGATATCTAAGGAACAGGCCTAGAAGACCTCTGGTAAGACAACCAAATGCTCAAAGATATCCATCCTTTAATAGATACTGCTACAACTACAATAGCTTCAGTCATAAAGCAAATCAGTGCAGAAGAAGAATGAATTAGACTAATTCATCCTTCTCTGGACAATGTTTCAACTACAAAAGGTATGGTTACAAATCTCATGAATGTAAAAATAAGCAAATAAACAATTCATTCAATGGTAGATGTTTTGAATGAAATAGAATGGGACATATGGCTAATCAATGCAGATCAAGAGGATATCAGTCAAATTTACAAAAAAATGTTGTTTGCTACAATTGCAATAGATCTGGTCATATTGCCAAATTCTGCAGAAGTAAGAATCTGGATAAAAATGGTCCGGTGCATCATAACCAAAATCAAGACAAAGGAAAAGGAAAAGTAAATGCGGATGAAGTTCAGAGGGAGATGAACAAGATTTGGGTAAAGAGAAGTACAAAAAATGTTGGGGATGGATCTGCACTAGAATATGGTACTGATATTCCTTCCAGAAATTGAATAGCTGAGCTCTGGCTCAGGGGGAGTCACAAAGGAAAATAAAATTCCCCTAGCCAGTCAATCGGTGCCTGAAATTGGCACATGGAAAGTTGTAGATTAAAGGGTTCTCAGAGAAATATCTAAATAACCCCTGATAAAAATATGAAAGATCCATATGTCTTGCCAAAATTGTGATGGCAAATACAAATTTGTCTTAGTTACATTGGGGTGATAAGGGATAACTGATACCGACGGAGATCCATCGGGAGAAATCAGCTAGTGGCAAGAGATCTTAAGGTTTGGCCAATAGAATTCATCTAGCCGATGAGTGATCAGAGTGACTATCATATCGGAGACACAAAAAGGAAGTTCACCGAAGGTTGAAGTCACGCCGATGAGTGGTTGGTCCATCAGATCATTGGCTTAAGTTTGTAAGTGTTCATCGATGATAAGGGTCACAACGAAGAGAGAAAGTGATCTGTATCAGAATTAACAAAATGATGGTTGCCGATAGTGTAGAGTCTCACCGTAGACAAAAGTCATTGGTGTATCAGTGAAGTAGAATCTAAAGTAGCCGATAGTGCTTTTTTTGCCGATAGGTTTGACAGTCATCTGGTAAAAGTAGGACTCTCACAGTTAGAACTGGTTTGATTCAAAATTGAAATATCTTGATCTACGGATAGATGAAATGATTGGAGAAAGGTAGATGGATTGTCAATAATCACCGAGAATAACTCTAAGTGCATCTCAGTGATCTGGAAAGATCTCTCTCAGGACAAGGAGAACAAGGCAACCAAAATGACTTAAGTTGTTCATTTATTGCAATATGGAATTAGGGTTCACGCAAAAATATAAGGGTTCTATTGTTCATCATTTGCACATTTGCATTCAAGAAGAAGAAAGAAGGAGCTCTGCAACAAGATTGCCCCAAACCTCTCAAAGATCAACCGCAGAAGTCGATTCAACCAGCAATCTTATCCGGCTCATATCATGAACCCTAGAGGCATAAAAAGGTATTTTTGCTCTTGAATATCTCTCTCTAAATCTTTTAAAAGATGGCTACTCTGAATGTTGTCAAAATCACTGATAGGCTGTGCCCTAAGTTCAAGAAACACCCTTACAAATCTCTAGAAGTTGATCCTTTAGGTGCCTTCTCTAGCATTTCGCATGGGGTTTTGCATGTAGAAGATGTTAGGGCATACATTCATGCAAATATTGAGGAATTCAAGGAATCCAAGCTGATGGATATCTATCACAAGTAGTTAATAGATGAATCATTTGAACTCAAACCTTAGTACAAGGCCATCTGGGACAAGCATTTTGGACATTGCATCCATTTCCCCTGTTTTGCAGAAGATGAATGGGTCCAGTATGTTCTGAGCAGAATGCATGACAACTTCATGTGGTTGATGAGGCTGTTTAAGATCACTAAAGATGCCATTAGGGTGGTAACCAGATTGCACTCATCCGATGGGTTACCTACTCTCAAATTGGTCAAAAACCAAACTGTAAGTGAGGCTACCGGATCAAAATTTGTCAAGAGAGCAATGACAATAGAAGATATCACTGATCTGGATATCATGTTTGCCTCTATGATAATTGGCTATAAGATATATCACTCCAGTAGGGAGAATTTTGTATCTAGAACTGCCATATATACTACATATGAAATGCTAAGGAAAAATGTTGACTATGATCTTTGTGAGCTTCTCTTGAATCAACTACTAGAGAATCTACAGAAAATAAAGAAGGATAAAAAGAATTCATTTAAGTATGGTGGCTTGATTCTATGTTTATTCTTTTACTATATGAATGAGCTACCCAAATCTAGTGGTTGGATATGGCAAAATGACAGATCGGTAGCCATACAAATCAGAGATTATATGCATGGGCTTAGTGATGCCAAGGCACAAAATACAACACTTTGGGGCTACTTCAAGAACTTTCAAAATATGATTCAGGCTAGAGAAAGAATCCCCCAATCATTAGTTGAGAAATACAAGGATACAGTGTGCTTTATGGTAGACACTGATCAATGCCAAATGGAGGCAGTGGAGCCAAGGATAGTTTGGATTATGCCAATGGGGTATGAGGTTGATGAGAAAATCCTAGAGCTACATATCAAACATCTGCTGAGTCAGCCCAAGGACCCTGAGGCAAAAAGGTTTGGAACCTTTCAAGAATTAAGTGTGAAGATTCATGTTGAGCTAAGACAACCGAAGATGAAAAGAAAAGTGAGAAGAGAAGTAGAGGAAGTTGCCAAAAGATTTGGCATTTCTAAAGAAGCAGTTGATGCAAATAGAGAAAAATTAGAAAGAGTAGAGAAAGAAAAACAAGAAGCAGAAAGAGAAAGTGATCCGGTGCAAGCTCCCTCCTAGACCAAATTCTCCAAGCGCTCTGCACCTACCACCTCTAAGAGCCAAAAAGCCTCTAAACCAGAAGACAAGACATCCAGAAAGGGTGAGAAGAGAACAAAGAAAAAGGCCACAAGGTCATCTACAAGTCAAAAAGATGATGAAGATATAGAAATAGATGAGGAAGTTAAGAAAATGAAGAAGAAAAAGAAAACTTATATGGAATCATTTGATGACAAAAACAAAGAAGAAGAAACAAAAGGATTTGTTGAAAAGCCTACACTCTCCATTGATGATATCATCAAATCAGTCATTGTGGATGAGAATCTGCAACGAATGACTAAATTTTATGATGAATATAGTGAAGCTGAATAGAAGATTTTACAAGATGCAACAGTCGAATATCTAAACATCTACAATAAAGAATTCATTGAAATTATATCTGTGATTCCCAAAAGCCTAGAGAAGGAACTTGAAATGAGAAAGGACAATGCCAAGGCAAAAGACCTAGAAATCTGGGAGCAGATTGCTATCCAACTCTATCCTTCCATTACCCCTCAACAAATGAACATGATCTTCAAGGACTGCAAGGATGAGTTCCGGAGCAAAGCAAGAATGAACCAGCTTATGCTTGGAGAGACTGACCAAGTGGCAAAAGAAATAGAAGATATCCTCTGGAATGCATTTAAAAGATTCAATCTTCTTGTTATAGAGGACTTAGGTGATGAACCTTCTGCCATGGATGACGAAGGACTAAGTACATCAAAAGAAGAATCTACTATGAAAAATGTAGAAGAGCCAAAGGACATAGGTGAGGAGAGGACTTAGGAATTGGATTTCTTTGCTCTGGAAGAGGAAGTCCCTGAAGAAGTAAACATCTCTCTTCCAGATCCCCCTGTTGACTCCAGAATTGAAGGAGAAGAAAGAAAAGATGAGAAAATTAGTCAAGAAGAAGAGGTCAAGGGAAGAGAAAAAGATCAAACAGAGAAAACCCTAGATGATAGTTGTGAGGCCACAGAAGGAAAGAAAACTCTATCTCTAGCAAGAGACACTACAGAAGCAGTTAAAGATTTCCTGACAAAAGAAATGATGGAATTAGATGAACTAGAGCTATTCCAAGGACCACTCAATTTTGACTCTCTCTCTCCAGTCTAGACAATGAAGGTAGCATCTTTTGCTCAAGCCAAAGAAAAATAAAAGCTTCTGAAGTCACATATGGAAGACTGTGAGCTGATAGAGATTGCATCTGGTGTTTTGGAGAAGATCATGCCATCCTTCCAGAAGGATCTTTCGGCCTCTTCATCCAGTAATCTGAAATCACTTGTTAATTCTATTAGCACACATTTTGATTCTTTGGAGAAATCAGCTGAGGAGAAAGTCTGGAAAGAGTTTTTGGGTAAAGGATTCTCTAAAGTACATGGGTTCATAGCAATTGATAGGAGAAATCTGAATATTGGAATAAAGAGCCTAGAAAATGCTCTCAGAGATGGTGGGGATCTCTACAAATTTTGTTTATCTTGGTCCACCGTGATAGTAGACATTACTAAGAAGATGGAAGAACAAGAGAGCAAACTATCAAGCTTATCTCAAAATTTTGATCCTCTCACCTCTTCCATAATGAATCAAGAGTGCTAGACTATTGCAGCTATAAATGAAATAAAGAAGCTTGAGAAGGAGAAGAAAAATAGAATAAGCAGGCTAAGTGAACTAAGAGGGATAATTATCCCTAAGTTAGAGGCAATGCATGAGGCCCTAACTGATGCCCAGACCACAGCCCAAACTAGTGATCCGGTAGACTTAAAGAGGGCAGAAGCTTTTGTTTTTTTACTAAGTGGTCACATTTCTATCTTGGACAGGATGAAGCAGAGTTGGACAACAGAATTTGTCCAGTTGAAAACAACTTTTGTGGATATACTTAAGTATATGTAAGTATGACTTGTATATATACTTATGCAACTATGTATAGGATAAATTTTGCAAATTTTGATGTGCGGATTCCACCCTTTGCCATTGATATCAAAGGGGGAGTGAGGAGCAGTGAAAAATGTGGAATTTAGCTAAGGGGGAGCTCTGGAAAAGTATGCATTAGAACAGAGCATGAGCCAAGGGGGAGTGTAATGTGACACTTAGTCATTTTTCACTAAGTGTTGCCATCAATGCCAAAGGGGGAGATTGTTGGCAAGAGACACTATGTGGCTTCATGAGTGTTGTCATTGATGGCAACAAAGTCCATTCTACACATCCGCAGCACATGGTATGTCTATATCGGAAGTTAGATTGAAGAGTATTTTGGTCTGGTGAGTAAGAACAGAGCTTGCAACAAGGTCAAACAATCATGTCCGGATCTCTCAAAGGAAGTATCTTGGCAAAGTGTGAACTTGGGGAAGTCAAGAGGAGTACCAAGACTGATACATTCCAGATATTGAGCCTTCAAAGATGAAAGAGTGAAAAGATATGAGTACCTAAGTGTTGGGTTCCTGTTTGACAGAGTAGACTGAGGAAGAATTGACCGACAGAGCATTAGACCTTAATATGGATGAGAAATTGATGATGATCAAGTTTCTTAACGGATCATTCATGGTTGGCTGCCATAATTGAGGACTTCTACAACTATCTTTTTGATACGCATCACTTAGTAAGCATGGATTCAGCCGACAGACTAGAGTTTGGAAATATCATGAGTTTTCTAGATGCCGACTAGAAAGATGTTGAAATCCTTGATGTAGATATATATACCAGATTGATTTCGGTATGAAGGTGAGTGTAGCTTGTTGTGTTGTGCGAAGAGTAGCAGAGAGTAGTGTGGAAGTAGCAATACAGGTCCAGTATGTGACAGAACAACAACAGTAAAGAAGAGGAAGAATGAAGTGCAGTAGATCAGTGTATTGAGCCTAACCGGAACTAAACCTCACCATATGTGGATGCTTCTCATCAGTTCAAACAATTGGTTACATTCTATATACCTTGTAGATAGTGAGTCTCTTGTAGGCAGTGAGCCTCTTCTGAGTAGTGTGCTTGGGCAGTGATCCCTAATTGGCAAGTGTCATTTTGTACTTCTATTCTTTTAACAGAGGATACAATCTTGGGTTAGTCACCCCGTGGTTTTTCCCTTAACAAGGTTTTCCATGTAAAAATCCTTGTGTTATGTGTTGATTTTTTTCTGCTCTCATGTTCATTTATGCTTATATGTTTTGATGCTGCATTATTGTTAAAGAAAGAAAAAGTTAAGAAATCTAAGATAACTGATTCACCCCCCTCTCAGTTATCTGCATTGTTTCTAACACTTAGTTGCCATCAATGACAACACCTATCAATGCTAAGTAGTGTCTCTTGCCAACAATCTCCCCCTTTGGCATTGATGGAAATACTTAGTGAAAAATGACTAAGTGTCTTTGTGTAACTCCCGCTTTGTCTGTACATTCATGCCCTTCACTTAATCCGGTGCTCCCCCTATGCTAAATACCTCATTTTTCACTATCCTTCACTCCCCCTTTGACATCAATGGCAAAGGGTGGGATCCGCAAGCCAAAATTCTCAAAAAAAAGTTATGTTTATACTATTGCATATGTACAACACATTATCTAATTCTATTTACATGAACTTGAGTATGTTTGCAAAACTGGTTTTTAATTGCACAAGTTTAGAGGCCAAAGTATTCTTCATTCTATCCAAGAGTGAGATGTATGCACTCAGTAGAAATGCATATGCTTCTGCCTTTGCCAGATCCAGAGGATCACTTGTCTGAAGTGCATTCTGGGCTTCGGATAAGGCATTATGCATGGCTTCCAACTTGGGGGCAATCAATCCCAGGAGTTCACACATCCTCTTCATAGTATTAATTTTCTCTTTCTCAAGTCCCTTTATTTCATCTGTCAAGCTAATGACCTGACATTCCTTTCTTATAGGAGAGGCATTTAGAGGATCAAAATTTTGAGATAGAATTGATATTTTTTGTTCTTGTTCCTTTATTTTCTTCTTAACATCCTTATTGACTTTAGTCCGTGATAGGAAAAACTTATATATATCTCCTCCATCACTTAGAACATTCTAAATGCTCTTTATGCTAATGCCCAGTATCAATCTATCACTCCTTATCAGATTCTTAACTTAACTAAATTTTTTATTCAAAAATTCTTTCTGAACCTTTGCCTCTGTAAACTTTTCAAAAGACTCAAAATGTGAGTTTACTGAACTTACAATATTTTTCAAATGGCCGGAGGGGAATCATTTTGATTCTTCTGATAACTTGGCATTAATTTCTGTAAAATTCTAGTTGCTAGCCCCAACAACTCATTGTCCTCTAAGTGGGATTTTAACATCTTTTCTCTAGCTTTTACTTGGGTGAAAGATGCTATTTTCATCAATTGAAATGGAGAGAATGCATCCGGATTGGTTAGTCCTTGGAGTAGTTTAGGCTTATGAAGATCAATCACTTCCTTTTCAAGAGGGTCTTTTACTGCATCTGCAGTGTCTCTTGCTATACTTTCTAAACCATCCTTTTGATCATCAAATTTTTCTACATCTGCTTTAGGTGCTTCAACATTTGCACCATCTTTTTCTGATTTGTCTTCCTTTCCTTTTTCCTCCTCTCTCTGTATTATTCTTCTATGTGTTCTCTTCTGAGGGACTCATTTCGACTTGCTCACCACTTGCTACTCAATCCAAAGACTCTATGTGGTGGCAATATCCTTTTTCTTCCCAGAGTGATCATGTGGAGGAGTTATCTCTGCATCAATTATTCTATCTATCATTTCTATGTCTTCCTGATTGACTTGTTCCTCTTCCTGAGCTTCTCCAATATTTAGATTTGATGAATCAAGTTTCGGAGGATCTAGAGTGATACTTTGGTCATTAATTCTCTTGTCAGTTTCTTCTTTTGGAGCTTTTTGTTCCGGAGCAGAAGGATTGTCTTCTTCAACTTGCTTTTCTAAAACAATGTAGTATTTATTTTTGTCTAAAGCCTTTCTCAGAATTTCCTTTGTTTCGTTTGCAATCTCTTCAGTCTCACCAAGTATTAGTTTGTTCATTTGGACTTTGCTTCTAAATTTATCTTTGACTTCTCTGAGGATTTCATCTACTTCTTTTCTGGTCATTACAAGGCACAAAGAGGAGAGAACATACTCTTTGAGTTCTATATCTTTTTCCTTGGCTACTTCTTTCCTCATTTCCATTACTTTCCTCAAATTTTTAGGAAGTTCTTGTAAGATTTCCAACAAGGCTCTATTGAATATATTTAGATATATGATAATGGAATCTTCTAAAATTTTCTTATTTCCTTGATCAAGGTTATCATAGTAAACTCTGATAGGTTTTAAATTTCCATGAATATTGACCGTTTTTACAATTTCATCAATAGTCATGGAAACCTTACCGGATACTTGCTTTTTACTGGCCCTCATGCTTCTAGATGGTTGATCTTCAGAAGTCTTTAAAGTTTTAACCTTCTTGGATCTTATTTCTTTCACTTCTTCATTTGTTTATGTCTCATCATCATCTTGTGTGCTCTTGTGGGTTCTTTTTGCCTTGGTTTTCTTTCTTTTCCCTCCTTCACCAGATGGAGTGGCTTCTGGCTTCTTAGTGGAAGTGGACTTGAGTGGCTCAGCAGGAGTTGCAAAACTCCTTGTCTTCCTTGGGGCTTCTGGAGGAACTACATACTCACTTTTTGCCTGCTCAGTGCTCTTCTTTATCTTTTCAATCCTTAGTCTATTTTATTTCACTGCTTCTTTTGTAATCCCAATACTTTTTGCATACATCTCCACTTACTTGTGTACCTTTCTTTTTGTTTCTGACTATCTAAGTTCCACATGCAACTTTAAGCTTAGTTCCTTATATGTTCCAGACCTTTCAACAGAGGTGTCTTTAGGTTTGCTCAGGAGATGTTGAGCATACATGTCTAGAATTTCCTCGTCCACTTCATAGCCCATTGGCATTATCCAAATTGTCCTTGGTTCCACAGCTTCCATCAAACATTGATCTATGTCTATCATAAAACATATTTCATTTTCATACTTTTCAACAATTGAACTAGGAATTCTTTCCCTTGCATGCATCAAGTTCTGGAAGTTTTTGAAGTAACCCCAGATAGCAGTCTTTTGTGTCTGGGTATCACCAAGACTATGTAGATGATCCCTAATTTTCCATGCCACTGGCCTATCAGATGTCCATTGTATACCTGAAACTCCCGGCACTTCATTCATGAAGTATAAGAATATACATATCACCAAGGAACCATACTTGAGGGAATTTTTCTTGTCCTTTTTTATTTTGTTCAGGTTTTCTATTAGAAGGCTTTGTAGTAGCTCACACAAGTCATAATCCTAATTCTCCTTTATCATCTGATATGTGGCATAAATAGCTATTCCAGAAACTGGGTTCTCCCTACTAGAGTGGTAAATCTTATACCCAACTACCATTGAAGCAAACTTGACATCCAGATCAGTGATGTCATTGATAGTCATAGCTCTTCTATCAAATTTTTCTCCAGTTGCATCAGTTACTATTTGATTTTTCACAGCCTTAAGCATGGATTGCCCACTGGTTGCATTTAGTCCAATCACAATTCAGATTACATCTTTTGTAATCTTGAACAGCTTTAATAACCACATAAACTCATCATGTATCTGACTCAATACATACCTAACCCATTCACTTTCATCAAAAGACAGAAATTTAATAACTTGTATGAAGTGTTTGCTCTCTAGTGTTTTATATTCTGGTTTCAACTGGTGATCGTCATTCTTCAAGTGGTTTTCAAATAAATCCAATAGTTTTAGATTTCCAAATTCCTCTATATTGTAGTGAATGTAAGCCCTAATATCTTCGACATGTAAAACCCCGTACGAAACTCCAGAAAATGCACCTAATGGCTCAACCTCTATAGATTTGAATGGATGCTTCTTGAACTTGGGACGAGGCCTCTCAATAACATTTACCACTAGAGGTGTAGCCATTTTGCAGAAATTGAGAACTCAAAAGATTTTGTAGAAAATAGAAAATACCTTACTACATAGATTAGGGTTTTTTCTTGGAAATCCTTTTCTTGCTTCCAACTCTTGAGAATTCTCAACTCTAAGCTTGTCCACTTCTTTCTTCTTGATTTCTCTTGATGAAAAGTGTTTGAATTGAGGAGTGAATGACCCTTTTAAGATTCACATCACCTAATTTGCCTTTGTAATAAATGCGCTATTGTAGCACATCCGGTTGCTCTGTTTTTTAGTAGTCTTTCATGTATTGCTCTGCAATTTGTCATATCCATCTCTTTACTTTCGGAAGTCCTTCCACATGGTCTAAAACAATCCAAGATCTCTTTTCTTACTGTGCCAGATTTAGGCACTTACTTACTAGCAGGGGGAATTTGATTTGTAATGTTGCTCCTCCTGAGCCAAGACTTCCAACTTAATTCCTGAAGGAATTATTAGCACCGGATTGCTATGCGGATCCATTACTGTCGTTTATAATGGTTTTCCTAACCCATATCTTGTTTGATTCATCCTAAGTCTCATTTGTATCAATTTTTTCTTTGCATTTGTCTTGTCTTTGTTCATCCAGTTTTCTGTTTACCGGACCTCTTCTTCCATTTTCTTTACTTCTACAGAATCTTGCAATATGACTAGATTTATTGTAGTTAAAGCATACAACATTTCTTTTTTGATTTTCTCTTGATCTGCACTGATTAGCCATATGTCCAAACCCATTACAAACAAAGCAGTAACCATTGAAAGAATTGCTAATTCTTCTATTATTGGGATTATTCATTTACATACTTATGCATTCATTTGATCTATGACCATAACTATTACACTTGAAGCATTGACCAGAGAAGGATGGAACATTTTGATTTACTTTGTTTCTATACTGAGTAGCTCTATGACCAAATTTGTTGCAGTTGAAACAATTTCCATTGAATGATGGATATCTTTGAGCATTTGGCTGTCTTACCAGAGGTTTTCTAGGTTTGTTTCTCCCATTCTAAGGTTGAAAATTTCTCTATCTAGATCCAGAGTTTTCACCTTTCTCATATCCAAGACCATGCTTGTCATCGGCCCTTTTCTATCCTTCAAGTAGTGCTTCAATTTTTGCTGAACTTATCTTAAACTTCTCCTTGTATTCATTTTCAATATCTAGGTCATGTCTGAGAATGACTATTTGCCTTTCAAGTTCTCTCATTGTCTCTACTTTCTTATAGATCAGACTCTAGATGGCTAGCTATTCCATCCTATCTGCAACATTCTTCAAATATTTATTTTAGTTTGTGTTTTAGATCTTCTTCAATTTTCTTCCTATCTTCACTTTCTTTAGTTTGCCTCATCACCCCAGATTCCATTTCAATTTTCAGGACAGTGACTTCTTTTGAGAGCTTTTCACATTCTTTTGTTTTTTCTTTCAATGCTTCATTCAAATTGCTTTCTTTAGGTAAACTAGATAGCTACAGAAGTAGCTCTTTTTTTCTTTGCATAGATTTCTTTAATTTATCTTTTAACATTTCAATGGTGTAATCAACATCTTTAAGTTCACCTCTCAGATTACTAATTTTTGTTCTAGATTGAGCAAGTTCTTCTAGGGCTGATTGAAGATCTCTTAATGAACCCATTTGAAACTTCTTCCAAGATCTTTTCCTTAAGTTGTTAGGCTTCTTTAAGGATCATTGCTCTGATACCAATTGTTGGATTAGGTCCGGACAACTCAGAGGGGGGGTGAATCAGTTGTCACTTATTTAAACTTTTCTTCCTTTAACCTTCCTTCATGATTAATTATCACATCAAAGATATAAACAGTACATGAGTAAAAACATAGATAACACACTTGACACCAAGAATTTTGACGTGGAAACCCAGTTAATGAAAAAACCATGGTGGGGGTTAAGACACAAAAATTAATACTCTATTAAAAGTATTTTACAAATGGGAATGCACATGCATTTGAGCTCACTGCTCAAAATGGAGGTTCATTGCCTAGGAAAATATTACAAGATAACTACAGAGATTTAAACTGATTAATAGCATATGCCTATGCATGAATTTTAGTTCTAGTTAAGTACAAAAACTAATCTTACACATTTCATCTTTGCTCTGCTCTTCTTACTGATATACCTTCATTTGCTCTTTGAATTTATGCTCTTTTCACATATACACCTTGTTCACATACACACACACTCATCCAATTACATCAACTATATATATCCACAACACGATCTACAATTATTCTATTAGTCAGCTTCAACAATACTTAGAACTTTTTAAGAATGCTCTTCTTTGTCAGTTAGATCCATACACCAATATTGATGCGTACCAAAAATAACACATGTAGATCATCATACATGTTGGCCACTAACATTCTATCTCATACATAGTTCATCAAAACACTTCTATTGGGTCCGCACAAGGATTAACATAAGTCTTCATGTTCTTCACTAAACTGTTCTGTCATAATAGGACCTAGTATTCAGATGCTCATAACTTCTGATCCCATTATTACCAGAGGCTAAAAACTTGGATTTAGATTGTCCTAGTGTCCCTCTACACTCCTTCAGATCTGCAACACATAATGATTAATTAGAGAGATCCGCTGACCAAAATACTGGACTCTGCTTATATGCTCTATTTCAGGCTCCCGAACTTAGATTATCATTCTGACTTCCGGTATGATCAGATACTGTACTGCGGATGTGTGGAACAATCTTAGTTGCCATCAATGACAACACCTATCAATGCTAAGCAGTGTCTCTTGCCAACAATAAGGTCAGATAATGGGGGTGAGTACAAATCAAATTAGTTTCTAGATTTTTGCAGAAATCATGGAATCAAGAGAGAGTTCACTACTTCCTACACTCCAAAACAAAATGGAGTTGATGAAAGAAAGAATAGAACAATTGTTGAAATGGCAAGGAGTATGATGAAAGAGAAGACTTTAGATAATATGTTTTGGGCAGAACCAGTTTGCACAATTGTATATCTTCTCAATAGGAGCCCTACAAAAGTAGTTAAGGGGATGACTCCTAAACAAGCATGGTCTGGGGTAACACCAAGTGTTGAACATTTGAGAGTATTTGGGTGTCTTTCTTATGCACACATACCAAAGGAAAAAAGTTCTAAACTAGATGATAAATGCCTAAAATCTATTTTTATTGGGTATGGACCAGAAAATAAAGCATATAGATTGTACGACCCAATCGGAAAGAAACTTATTATAAGTAGAGATGTGGTATTCAATGAAGCAATAGAATATATCATGGAAAATGAAATAAAGGGAAAAGAGATAATGATTGATGAAGTTGAAGAAGAAGAAGGAGAAGAAGAAGAATAAGAAGAAAATGAACCTGAGTCTTCTAGTATAGGAACAAGAAAGTATCAAAATATCAAAGGAGGATAGAAAAGAATCATCCATCAACTCTTATGTCAGATTCAAATTTTGAGAAAATGACAATAAGATCATAAGCAAAAGTGAATTATGCTTTGATGACTCAAACCATGGAAAGTAGTGAGCCACAAACATTTGAACAAGCTCAAGAAAAAGAAGAGTGGGTTGAAGCAATAAATAGTGAGATAGAAATAATTCAAAGGAATGACACATGGGATTTGGTCCAGCTACCTCCTGGTAAGGAAATTTTTGGTACAAGGTCGGTGTATAAAACAAAGTATAAATCTGATGGAAGCATTGATAAGCATAAGCCTAGATTGGTAGCTAAGGGATACACTCAACAAGAAGGTATTGATTACACTAAAACATTTTCACCTGTAGCACGAATAGATACTATCAAATTAGTTTTGGCTTTGGCAACTCAGCAGAGTTGGATAGCTTATCAAATGGATGTAAAGAGTGCTTTTTTGAATGGATATATTGATGAGGAAGTGTATGTTTCTCAACCTAGAGGTTTTGAAATACCTTCTAAAGAACATTATGTTTACAAATTAAAGAAGGCCTTGTATGGTCTTAAGCAAGCACCAAGAGCATGGTATTCAAGGATAGACTCCTACCTATAGTAGAAAGGTTTCTTAAGAAGTCAATCAGATCCGAATCTTTATATTAGGATCTTGGCTAAGGATATTTTTTTCTTAGTTCTCTATGTTGATGATCTTATCTACACTAGGAATAATTCAAATTTATTTGCAGAGTTTAGAGCAACTATGGTTGTTGAATTTGAGATGAGAGTTTTGAGACAGATGCACTATTTTCTTGGTATAGAAGTATGGCAAAACAAAGATGAAATATTTATGTCTCAGAAAAATATGTTTCATACATCCTACAAAAATTTCAAATGAATAGTTGCAAACCAGTTGCAACACCCATTGAAGTTGGACTTAAGTTGTCTAATTTAGATGTGTCAGATCCAGTGGACCCCACTCTATACAGATAATTGATTCATAGTTTGATATACTTAACTACTACTCAACTAGATATCACATATGTAGTGAGCTTGGTATCTAGGTTCATGTGAGAACCTAAGCAAACACATTGGACTGTAGTTAAGAGGATTCTTAGATATGTCAGAGGGACATTGAGTTATGGTCTTAGTGTAGACACCCAAAATTGACCTAATTATCATTAGCATCAAAATATCGCATTATTTATCATCTGCATTTGTCTAACACACTTGAGTAATCTATCTATTTTCTCAAAAATATCTATTTTTTTATTAATTAAATAAATTTATATTTATTTAATTAATTCATTATCTATTTCTTCTAAGCTATATATATATATTTAATGCACCTGGTAAACTTTTTAACGTGACCAGCAACGCTGGTGCGACACGCCCTCCGGGTCCACGCGAATGCTTTTGCCCAGAGCAAGGAACCGGTGAGGCCACAACTGGGGGACCTCATCCCCTAGGAAGAACACTTCAAACCCGCGAGCTCATTGGCCCAACGAAGGCGTAAAGCCTTGCGAGCTCGTTGGCCCAGCGGGGGTTTGAACTCTGGTGGCCGCCACTACAACCGAGCGACTTAACCACCGAACCATGCCATCATCGACATTCTTCTAAGCTATAATTAAATAATCTTTAATTATTTAATTATCCCTATTTCTATCTATTTTAATTAAATAAATCTTATTTATTTAATTAAAAATCCCTTAATAAACCCACTTTCTAATTAATTAAATAAATTATATTTATTTAATTAATTTCCCTTATCATTTATCTTCATGAGCCGACATGTGTGCCTCTTTCATTTAAAAACATGTGTGGTACTACATCTGTTATTTAATATCTTTCACATGTAGTACTTTTTATGTACACAGTCACACATAAGCCTTATCTTCCCTCCACTTGTCATTTACACATTCACCTATGACTATCAATTCATCTTAGCAATTCACATAGCCACCAAATCTCCACCGTTGATTGATTTTGGTTGAGTTCTATATAAACACCCTCTCATTCCATACTACCTCTATCCAGCATTCTCATAGCATTTGCATTATCATCTTAAGCATATTGAGTACTTTAGCATCCATTGAGCTTATTATTATTATCATCCATCCATCATGGCAGCTTTTATCTTCATAATTGTTTATTGTTGAGAAGCAATCCACATCACAAACAAGGAATCATACATTCTAGGTGATATTTTTCTTGAATTACATGCTTTTGATTTCACTTAGATTTGATTATTTGATGGGGGTAGGATTAAGTTTTTATTTGTAATGCTTGATCTTATTGACCAAATTTTTACCTATCACACTTAGATTTCAGCATTCAGAGGATAGTAAGTTGATTGGCTATATAGATTCAAATTGAGCAGGTTCCATAGATGATCGAAAGTCTACTTTTGGTTATACTTTTAGTCTTGGATCTGAAGTATTTTCTTGGAAGTCCAAGAAACAGTCAACTGTATCACTTTCTACAGTAGAGGCAGAATATAAAGTTGTAACATTTGCAGCATGCCAAATAGTGTGGTTGAGACGATTATTAGAGGATTTGCACCAAATATAGAATGTACCTACTTTGTTGTATTGTGACAACAAAAGTGCTATACAAATGACTAAGAATCCAGTGTTTCATAGCAGGACCAAACATATTGAGATTCAACATCACTTCATCTGAGAGTTGGTTCAACAAGAATTGATCGAGATTGTGTACTGTGGTATAGAGGATCAGATAACAGATATCTTCACAAAGGCTCTAGCTCGTGAAAGGTTTGAGACACTTAGAGATCTACTCCAAGTTCTTCCCAATGGTCATTATGGGGGAGAATGACAACAAATATCTTTAGCATGTGCAGCAATCCTTATTGACTTTTTTGTAATGTCCATTGGGCTCATTAAGTTTGTAATTGCCTTTCTTAACTTTTAGGTTTTGCATTTAGTTTTGTGGTTGATTTATTGGCATTGTGGTTCTGTGCCATAACTCCCTTATCTTTCTAAAACTCTATATATTGATGCCCTGCCTCTTCATCTCTAAGGCAATCTGGGCTTTTGTAATTTGTTGTTTTGTGATTATTAGATCACTAGTTTTATCTTATTTTCCTTCACAAGTCACAAGTTGTTACTAGTTGAGGAAAACACTCAAAGTGCCCATGAAAAAATCAAGTAGTGGTTATTGTAACTACTCATGCAAGAAATGGATTTGTTATGAAGGCTTTAGGAACTCTCAAGCAACTACAGTTAGAAGGTGTACAACCAGGTTCCATGACCTTTCCGAACATCCTCTTGATCTGCGCCATAATGGGGATGCCAAAATAGATAGGGTCATTCCTTAAAGCATAATGAAATGTGTTTATGGTTAAAATTTAGATGTTTTAATTGTAACCAGTTTGGTGTAGGCATTGGAAAAGGTTTGATATAACACCTCAAATGAATGTCACTGCATGCAATACAATGACCACAGCATATGCATAAAATGGTTTTACGGAAAGTGCATTAGTAATTTTCAAGCAAAAACATTTGGAAGGCATGCAGCCAAATTGGGCAATCTTTATCAGCATACTCATGGTTTGTGTCAAGATGGGAGCTTTAAAACAAGTTTATGGGCATCCAATAAAGCATAATGGAATGTGATTTTTGTCAGATATTATGTTGGAAATACTCTTGCAGACATGTATGTGAAAATATGGGTGCATAGACAAGGTGCAACAACTTTTTGACAGAATGCCTCAAAGGTTTGTCATCTCATGGATTGCAATGAATGCAGGGTATGAATAAAATGGAATCTGTTGAAAAGACTTTAGAAACTTTCAACCAAATGTACTTACCAGATTCTTTAACCTTCGCCAGCTTCCTCTCAGCCTATGCCTAAATGGGAAATTTGCAGCAAGATATGGTCATCCATCAAGTCATAATGAAATGGAGATTTTTATCATATATTATAGTTTGAAATGCTCTGGTAGGCGGGGTCACAAAATGTGGGAACATAGGAAACACACATAAACTGTTTGATAGAATGCCTCAATAAAGAAACATTCTCAACAAATTTAATGATTGCAAGATAGACGTAATGATTTTGTTGAAAAGGTTTTAGAAACTTTCAATAAAATGCAACATATAGGTGCACGACCAAATCCCACCACCTTTGCCAAGGGTGTGGAACCATATACAAGGTAGGTAAATTATTTGATAGAATGCCTCAAAGTTGGCAGGACATGCACCAAAATGGGTTTGTTAAAGCCACCTTCCTATTGATTGAATTTGTAGGTGTAAAATTGTTCCACAAATCTTCTCTAGTATCCTCTGACATTTGCAAAAATTAGAGCTTTAGAACAGGTATGGGCGTCAATTAAAACACAAAGAATCAAATATTTGTCAGAACTTGTAGTTCCAACTGTGGTGGTGGAGATGTCTACAAAATGTCAAAGCACAGACAAAGGCACGTGAAATGTTTTTAGTGTTTTAGAAGGAATGCAAAGATTGCAGGATATGAACGAAATGGTTTTGTTGAAAGGGCTGCAGAAACATTGAAGCAAATGCAATTGGCAATGGCAAAGCTAAACTCCTCAACCTCTGCAAAGGTTAACCTTAACCAGCCGGTGCGTTGCAAATGACCGGCTGGTCGACAAATGTATGAAACAGTCAAAACAACATAATGTAGTGTACAACATAGCGACTAGTGGATGGTTGAGAGGAAATTGGTCAAAACTGTAATTAGGTTTTGCTGACTATGTACGTTGTAGGGAAAAGCTGTACATCCGGTCGGCACAACTCACTAGCTATTTATGGTTGGGCCTCTACAAATATCCTTTGTTAAAGTTGTAACTACCTTGGCAGATGTGCCAACAAAATGTGGAAGATAAATAAAGCACGTATTGTTTGATAAAATGTCTCAAAGAGGTTCATCTCACTGATTGCAATGATTGAAGGATAGGTACAAGATGGATTTGTTGTAATGGATTTAGAAATTTCTTGAAAATTTAATTGGCTAATGAAAAGCCATATACTATCCACTACTCCATATCACAATGTTGTGTATAGAGGACCGGTTGAAATGCAAAGGTTCTTTATACTATGCATGGTGTTATTACATTCTGGGATCCATTATGTATTATGATGGGAGGATATGAAGGGGGTGAGTTGAAGATGTTATGCTATCACTGCAATTATTTTGGATCTTTATAAAACTCTAATTACAAAAGGAGTGTAGATGGATTCCATTATCGTCTTGGTCATCTATGTAGTAATCACAGATGTTGCAAATAAAAGTTTAAACATGAACGAGAGGAGACAATGACAAGCAGTGGTGTGTTTTGGATATATATAGAATTGTGAAAATCTCATGAAAAGACAACCCAATGTACTCTCAAAAATTCTTCATTTTCTAAAACTACATTAGCAGGAAGGAGTTGAGTGTATACATATTCTTATAAATCCTCAAGGCTCTGACTTATTTGTAGGAGGAAGTACAAGAAATATATTATTGATAGTAATGAAAGAGCCGATAGGAGGTTGAGAAAAACATGTGAAAAAAAGAGAAATGTTTGTAACTACTAATTGTTCTTGAGATTGATTCCTTGTATGAAGGTATTGACTTCTACTCTACAATCAGAAGGGATAAGTTTGAGGAGCTTACTATGGATCTTTTTAAGAAATACATGAATCTTGTCAAGAAGTGTTTTGCCAAAGGCTTTGACTTTTCATGTTCTGATAAAAGGTCTCTGTAAGAAATGTCAAATGGAGGCTGCTCTAATATTATTTGATGAAATGGGGAGAAAAGAAGACAAAGAACATGAAGTGGTTGCCTCAACATGCAAGGATTTGGAAGAATTGCACATTTTCCTGGCAATTTCTTTTAGGCATTAGCTCCATAACAGAGGGAGGTGGCCTTTCATTCTGAGATATGATGAACATTGTGCAAAATTTGCAAAGAGACATTATAATGAAAGCTTATCAACCTACTTTTGAAGCCAATAAGGATACATTGTTAGTCATGTACATTGCATGGTGATACACCAAAACCCATATACAAGAAGAATTTTTTCCATTCTTATATGATATTAGGTTGCAAATGACCTAGTAGATGTACATCCAAAGTTAGAGAAATTGGATTGGGAGATGATGGCACTAACATTTTATGATTGTAATCGGAGTAGGAAAATGTGTAGCATTATTTAGTCTACGCCTATCGTGCTGGTGTTGTTAGTAAAAGACATGCTATTTTCACAGTTCATATTTTGTATGCATGAACATGAGTCTAAGATTCAGGTATTCAGAGGAGCTGTCAAGATCTGATGAGGTTAACCATCAAAATGGAGCAAACGAAGATGGAAAGTAGCTTAGCGAAATCCATAACTCAAAATTTCAAGTCTCAAGTTACCTTTTTGTAAAAGTGACTTATGCCAAGTTTATTATAATTTAAAAGCTAGAAAATGAGCTTTGTTTCTAGAAAAGTTAGGTAAAATCTAACTGGAATAAAGTTTATTTTTTAATTATTATATTACAAAAGGGTAGCTACAAAAGTAGTTATCAGGTAGTTACCAGGTAGTTATTGGGAGTAAGCCTATAAATACAAGGCCATTTCAAATGTAAAGGGGACTTGGAAGAGACTCTTATTGGGGGGGGGACTTTTCATAAAGCTTTTTAGAGACTTTTGAGCTCATGCTTTGTACAAAGAAGTGTTTGAAGTTGTATAATTTCAAAAAGATAATGAAGAAAGTATTTGGATCGTATATTTCAAATGTTCTTTTGAGTTATTATTACTAATTCTTTGTATCTTGAGTTGGTGATCTCTTTTGTCTTCATGGAAATCATTGGTCATTTATTGAAGCATTGATATAAATCATGCAATTGATGTAATGAAAGACAAACATATCTTGGTATCTCGATTTGAATGTGCTGGAGAAACCACTCTCTTCGTATGTTAAGATTCGTCATCTTCTTTTCATCATCATTGCATGTTAAAACCTATTATTGTGCAATTCATCATATAGGTTCAAGAACGTAGTTTCTAACCTTTGTGGTGAAATCCTCTCGTTTGTCATGAGTTTGTGAAATCCAAACTAGTATTTGTATGTCTACTATTAGGGTTTCTATTAATCATCTTTATTGTTAGTTTTCTTTTTTCTCCTTTTTGTACTTTCAAGTTAAAAGTACACAAAAACTACGAAACCCTCATCATATGAGGGAGCTGCCCCTTCAAACACAGAGGAAAGTTGTTAGTCCAATAACAGTTTCTCCAACTGTTGGGATGTTTGTCGCTACCCATTTTGTAAGTCACATTCAAATCTATAGTGACAAATTTATTTACCAACAAACTACACATTGTATTGTTAAACCTGCACAAGTTTAGTTCATGGTTTGTAAGATGTGTTTTTTTGCTCATTTGAGGTTGTCTCAAAGGAATGGTTGCATTTAACAAATTTTCTCTTCACATAATATATATATATGAAGTTGCAGGTTGAACTACACATTGTGTTGCTCAACCTACACATGTTTAGTTCATGGTTCGTAAGATGTGTTTTAGACTTATGCCTCTTCTAGTTGACTCAAATACTAATTTAAAATATTTTCAATAGATTTAAACGTGTTATTGATTTGAGGTTGGTGGAAACAATGGAAGTACATAATTGGTCATTCAAGGTTATCCCTATGGTATCAGTGGATTTCACAACCTTTCTCTTCACGTAGAAGAGACATATGCACCCCAACCAATGTGCCTTCCCAATTTTGTGTTGTTTCATGCTTGTGTACAAATAATCATATTTCATTTTGCACGTTAGAATTTGACTATATTTATAAAGTTTCTAGTTGAACTACACATTGTGTTGTTGAACCTGCACAAATTTAGTTCTAGTGAAGTGAGGGTCTCATTGCATCATTGGTGGGAAAGAATCCATGGTTGGTGGGATATCCTGATGGATAATTGCAAGTAGAATCCGTTTAACATAGTGGCACTGGTGGGTCCCATCATCGATGTTGTTTTGTGGGTAACTTCAGTTTGCATTTTTTTTAGAATAGGTGTAAAATTTTGAGTATTATGATGTTTTTTTAATGTTTCATAGAGCAATGGAGGGGGTTTGGGGAGGATGACTTCCCAACAATGAGAAATTAAAATCTTTAAAGATAAATTATATCTTAAGCATGCTGACCTTAATCAAATCTATTTGAAATAATATATACCTTAAGAAATAATATGACACACAATCATCCTCACCATTTAAATTTGAAACCCTTGAACAATAATGTGCCCTATACCTCTAGAAATTTTATCTTTAAAGATTTTTATCTTGATTTGATCATTTTCATCACTTTGTTATAGTTGTAACTAGGTCTTTATGTTAGTGTAGGTTATTTATTCCTTATTATAAGGTTTTTCCTACACATTTATTTAAGCTTGCTTAGGTTAATAAAGCATGTCTTATTATGTGAGTGGTTGCGAGGTGTCATCTTCCTACATGTGAGCATCCATTAGCTATCTTGGGAAGATACTTTGCTATCTTTAATCCGATAGATGGTTGCTCCTCATTGGTCGGTGTTGCCACCTCCTCCCTCTCTCTAGTCTATATAAGCATGCTACCTAGCTTGTATTTTCATTCGATATTGGAGATAGTTATCTGATGCTATTTTGCCATTCAAGCATTTCACATCAATCTCATGGTATCGTTGCTATTGTTTTTTGTATTTACAACTTATGTTTCTAACTCTTTCAATTGATTCTGGGTTATAATCTGTTTTATGGATTTTAACATGGTATCAAAGTAAGTTTTGTAAGGTTAGATTCTTTGTAGAGATCTTGTAAAATCCCATATGCTCTTCTCTTGCATTTTTCAAATGATCTGGAGAATCAAAAAGGATTTATGAAGATCCGGTAAATCTTGATTTGCTTAAATCTGTCAATCGGCTTGCATATTTGGTGTTTTAATCTATATTGCAGGTTACAGCATGCCTTTGCTTGACTTGGGTAGTTGATTCTACCTTTGCATGCCATTTTTTGGTTGCTGGGGTCATTTTTTGCGGCTAAAGGCATCTGGTTTACACTAGATCTACATCTTCTGTACATCAGCAAGAAAAATGCCTTCTAGGTTTTGTTCATAGTGTTGAAAAACCATCTAGGTATCTTTTAGTTTTTGCATGTAGACTGTATATTTTGCAAAAACAAACTCACAAAGCTACAACAAACCCCCTCTCCGTTGGCAATTGTAGATTTGAATGCAGTTTTCAAATGCTCCGTTCTTGCTCATACGGACTCTGTTTCTCACGAAATATTTTTTGATCTTGGCTATTTTTTCGTGCTCTATGCACTAGTGTACTCATTTTTTTATTTTAGTGTAGAGATTTTTTAGAAATTGTAGATTCTCAGTCGGGACACTGCGCAGTCCTTGTTTTGGGAACTCCGAAGAGGAATAACTTTTGCATAAAACCTCAGATCAAGGTGATTCTTTTTTTGAAATTGGATGTTTTTTCATGTAGTTTGCAGTGGTGTTGTTTGATTTACTAGGTATTGGTCCTAAGTATTATTTTCAGCATATGCTCTTTTTGAGGATCTGTAATAGCATTGAGATCAAGTCCACTCAGTATTTCTTGTTGGTGGAAATTGTAAACGCACTAAATATAAAGTGCCAAATCAAATTTTCTTGGGGGGGTTCTTTGATTGAGTGGAAAAGGGGGGGTGTCTTGTGTATTCTTACATCTTTTCTTTCCTCACAACAACAACAACAATCTAATTCTACATTAAGATGGATCGATTAACAATACATGTTCTAACACCCTACAACTACTATGAGTGGAAGTCCAAGATGACTATCCAACTTAAGAAGTTATGACTATATAGAGTAACAATAGGTCTAGAAACTGAACCAACCTTAATTGCAGAAAGGCCTAAATTTCATAACAGGCTAGATGAAGCTTTTGGAACTCTATGCATGTATGTATCTCCTGATCTTCTTTTTCATGTTGAATTTTCTACAACACCAAATGATGTATGGACTATTTTAGAAAATCTCTTTGGTAAACAAGATGAATTAAGGGGACATCAATTGGAGAATGAGCTAATAGGGTTAAATCCATGTAATTTTGATACAATACAAGACTTCTTCACAAAGCTAAAGGCCATTAGATTACAATTGAAGCAATGTGGGATTGAAAAGAAAGACCCTCAATTAATCTTAAGTATTCTTTCTAAGCTTGGTCCTAACTACTCAGTGTTTGTTTCTACATTTTATGCCACCAAAAGTGCTCTTGGGACTACCTACAAAATGCCTTCTTTAGATGAATTTGCTGCTAAACTCACTAAAGAATAGGATAAATTAGTTCAAATGGGCACTATTAAGCCTTCTAAGTCTCATGCTTTGGCTGCAAATCAGGGCACTAAAGATCAGAAAGGCAATGGAAAGTAAAATAAGAAACAAAAGGATCAAGGAGAGAAGAAACAAGGTCCAAAACAAGCTGCAAACAATGTAGCTCCTAAGTCTTCCTCTAAAGACAACATGCCTAAAAAGGAGAAGACAAAGTGTGCCTTTTGTAAGAAACCTGGTCACGATGAGCATAAGTGTTTGAAAAAGCAAATAGCTCATCTCACTTATCTTCTTGAGAAGAATAATATCAAAGTGCCAGATTCAGCTAAGGAAGATTCTTCACAATCTTCAAAGGAAACAAAAAATAGTAAGGGGAAGGGCAAGGCCCTTGTTGCAGTTGCTACACCACCAGATAGTTGGGTAATTGACTCAAGTGCTTCTCACCACATGGCCAATACAAAGGAAAGTTTCTCATCCTTGGAGTCATGTTATGTGCTTGATATTCTTATGGGTAATGATACACCAGAGGAAGTTCTTAGGAGAGGGTTTGTTGACATTGGTGATGGGACATTCCATGATGTTCTTTGTGTGCCTTCTTTGTCAACTAATCTCCTATCTATCTACTAGATCACCCATACAGGTTCCGGCAAGAGAGTTGAATTTACACCTGACTCAGTGGTTATCAGTGATCTGCATAGTGGGTCTACAGTTGCTGTAGGAAAAGTTGATAACCATTCTCGACTCTATCACTCTTCTCATTTTGTTCCTGATTCTCCTTCACTTGCATTGCTCACTCACTCAGATGAGGTGAGTCGTTTGTGGCATCAGCAGTTTGGCCACTTGAACTATCGCTACTTGCAGCAGCTCAGTCAGCATGACATGGTTACAGGGTTGCCTTCTATTTGATTCTATGATGGAGTTTGTCAAGGTTGCATTCTTGGTAAGCATCCTAAAGAAAATTTTGACAAAGGCAAATCACGGAGAGCCACACAGCCCTTGGAGTTAGTACACAGTGATTTGGCTGGTCCATTTCAACATCCTTCATTCAGCAGAGCTAGATATGTACTGACCTTCATTGATGATCTTTCCTGATACACCTTTGTATACTTTCTCAAACAAAAGTCTGAAGTCTTTGAGTCTTTTCAAGACTTTAAAGCTTTTGTAGAGAAACAATCTGGGAAGGTTGTCAAGATTCTGTGCACCGATAATGGCAGGGAATATGTCAACCAAAGGTTTGAGCAGTTTTGTGCCTCAAAGGGCATTGATCTTCAACACACAGTTCCCTACAATCCACAGCAAAACAGAGTTGCATAATGAAAGAATCGATCATTGAAGGAAATGGCCAATTACATTATTCACTCCAAATCATTGACACCTCAATATTGGGCAGAGGCCATCAACTGTGCGTGTTATATCCAGAATCGGGTTCCTCACTAAGCTGTGAAGGGGGGTAACTCCTTTTCAAGATTGGACTGGTCGAAAACCCACAGTCAAGCACTTCCGAGTATTTGGGTCTCCTGCATGGGCCCACATTCCAACAGAGAAACGCAAGGCTATGGATCCGCAGAGCAGGCCTTGCATATTTGTTGGCTATCCAGATGGTGTCAAAGGCTATAGGCTACTCCACCCTACCACACATGAGCTCTTTATTGAGAGGAGTGTTCAGTTTGAGGAGGATACTTCTTCTATCACTTCTCCATCTTTCATTCCCATGGAGACACTGCGACTTCATGATGATAGTTCTTCTGAGGATCTTAATCCTCCTGAGGAGTCTTCTTCCTCTACTTCAGATGGCGATGATGAGGGTTCCTCTTCCTCCTCTCTTACTCATCATTCAGAGGATGCAGATTCTCCTACCACTGGGCCTCTTTGGGCTCGTCAGACTTTGGAGTCAGCAGGTGATTGGGTTGGAGATCCTTTAGATGCGAGAAGAACAAGGTCACAGTTCGAGTAGGCTCCTCATCTCTTCTTTGCTTCAACTTTTGATCCACAGTCCTTCAGGGAAGCTTCTGGTGTCCCCGAGTGGGATGTTGCTATGCAGGAAGAGTTTAGTTCCTTAGAAAGGAACCATACATGGGATTTAGTCCCACTTCTGAAGGGAAGAAAATTTGTTCGATGCAAGTGGGTCTATCGAACAAAATTTGCTGCAGATGGGTCAGTCGATAAACATAAGGCTCACCTGGTCGCAAAAGGATTCTCCCAAGTTCTTGGGATTGACTACTCTGAGACTTTTGCGTCGATTGCCAAGATGAATTCAATCCGACTTGTCCTTGCCATTGCTGCAGCCCATCACTAGGAAGTTCATCAAATGGATGTGAAGAGTGCTTTTCTTCACGGTGACCTTCAAGAGGAGATATATATGGAGCAGCCACAGGAGTTCATCTGGGATCTTTCACTTGTCTGCTGACTTCGGAAGTCTCTCTATGGCCTTAAACAGGCCCCTCAAGCCTGGTATGCCAAGATGGACTTCTTTCTTCTATCAGTTAGGTTCACTCGGTGCCATTCTGATCCGAATGTCTACATTTTGTAGCAAGATGATACTCTCACTTTCCTTGTTCTCTATGTTGATGACTTGCTGATTATAGGGAGTTCCTCATCCACCATCCAGGCAGTGAAAACTACCCTTCATGATCATTTTCTGATGTCTGACTTGGGTCTTCTTCATTATTTCTTGGGCATTGAGATTACATAGTCTTCGGCTGGTATCTTTCTTTCTCAGCCCAAGTATGCTCTTGATATGCTCTCTAGATTTTGCATGGCTGACTGTAAGCCTGCGTCGACTCCCTTTCTGTCAGGAGTCAAACTTGAGGCTTCTTGTTCTTCACCTTTGGTAGATGCTACCTTGTATTGCCAATTAGTTGGGAGTCTCATATACTTGACTCACACGAGGTCTGATATTTCATATGCAGTGGGCCTGGTCTCCAGGTTCATGCAGGAGCCACATGAGTTGCGTTGGAAAGTAGCTAAGAGGATTCTTCACTATGTACAGGGCACTCACAGTTATGGGATTCATTATGCAGCAGGCGTGGATATTGACTTGGTGGGATATACAGATTCAGATTGGGCAGGTGATTCTCAGGATCGCAAGTCTACTTCAAGGTATTACTTCTCTCTTGGTTCTGGTTCGATTTCTTGGTCGAGCAAGAAGTAGTCTACTATTACTCTTTCATCTACAGAGGCTGAGTATCGAGGAGCAGTTAATACTGCTACTGAAGCCATTTGTCTTTAACACATTCTCACTGAGTTTGGTATTTCCTTCAGGAAGCCTACGATCATCTTTTGTGACAACCAGAGTGCTATTCAGACCTCTCACAATCCGGTCCATCATCAGTGGACCAAACACATTGAGATTCACATGCACTACATTCAGGAGCTGATTCATGAGTAGGTTCTTGATCTTTAGTATTGTCTGACATCAGATCAGATAGCTGACATCTTCACCAAACCCTTCACTAAGAGCAAGTTCATTCATTTGTGATCTTTGCTTGAGGTGCGGTAGGTGTCCTCCTTTTAGGGGGCTTATGAGCTCCTTCTTTCTCTCTTTCTTCAGGGGGGTGTACTCTCTTTTGTGGGGGGGGCCTACTTCTCTTTTGGGGGGGAATTCATTGTACATGGGTACCTCATTAGGCTTGATTTTCTGGGACCCATCTCTTTACCCACCTAAGCTATGCTTAAGGGGGGGGTGTTAGTGTAGGTTATTTATTCCTTATTATAAGGTTTTTCCTACACATTTATTTAAGCTTGCTTAGGTTAATAAAGCATGTCTTATTATGTGAGTGGTTGCGAGGTGTCATCTTCCTACATGTGAGCATCCATTAGCTATCTTGGGAAGATACTTTGCTATCTTTAGTCCGATAGATAGTTGCTCCTCATTGGTCAGTGTTGCCACCTCCTCCCTCTCTCTAATCTATATAAGCATGCTACCTAGCTTGTATTTTCATTTGATATTAGAGATAGTTATCTGATGCTATTTTGCCATTCGAGCATTTCACATCAATCTCATGGTATCATTGTTATTGTTTTTTGCATTTACAACTTATGTTTCTAACTCTTTCAATTGATTCTGGGTTATAATCTGTTTTACGGATTTTAACACTTTATAGATATGTTTGTTTTCACATCAGAGTTGGTGAATGAGGGGCACCTAGACATATATTCTCCCAACAAAACATGTTTATGATATCATGTTACCATGCAGTTTCTCGTCATATAGAAGTTTGTATACATAAATGTAGTTGGGAAAACACAATGTTTTTATCAATCTAGATTTTTGTATAGAAGTTTGTGAAACATTATGCCAGGTATAGGCATGCGTAACACGTAACATGATATCTTAAGCATGATGTTTCATTGGGAGAATAGCGAGTGTTGTGGTGTGATGAGATAGAGAAAATATGTCATGTGACATTTTTCCCTGTGTTGTTTCTTAGAATTCATGAACCAAACTTGTGTAGGTTGAAAAACACAATATGTATTTTAACTTGGAAATTGTGAACCAAATTTGGGTTGTTCTTAGATATTTTAGTCTCAAATGTAATGACATCAGTTACATTGGTTATGTTAGTTGGGCATAACCGTTGTCTTTCAACCAACTTCACCATAGTATATATATGTGGGTTGTATCTACATCTTTCATCGAATAAACAATAACTTTCTCTGTCCATTTCAGGTGAATGAGTACATATTCAAATTAATTTAGTAACAACAATACTCAAGCTAATATAACTAGTCAAATCATGAAAGAGACAAGAACACAAGAGCATACAACCATAACACTAGATTTATGTGTAAAACCCAAGAAGGGAAAAACCATGGTCAGCAAGCTTCTTAGATCTAACTTAAATGTAGAGGTAATGATGAAACTTGGTCCTGAATGTAATGACATTCAACCTCAATATGCTTTGTTCACTCATGGAAAAATGGATTCTTCACAAGCTTTAACACACCCTGATTGTCGCAATAAAGAATAGGTGACTTCTCTTCAAGAATGTCCATGTCTGCCAAAATGTGATGTAACCAAATCACTTCGCACATAGCTCCTCATGTGGTGTGATATTCAGCCTCAGTGGATGAAAGAGCAACAACAGTTTGCTTCTTACTAACCCATGAAATAGACCCAGTTCTGAGATGAAAAACATAAACTGAGGTTGATTTCTTGTCATCTACAGATCCTGCATAATCCAACTCTGTATATCCTTGTAAGAAGAACTAGTTGTTCTTCTTATATTCCAAACCATAATCAACTGTGCCTCGGATATATCTCAACACATGTTTTGTTGCAACCCAATGACACTTCTTCAGCTCCTACATGAATCTAGGGAAATAGCTGACATCAAAACATAAGTCTGGTCTAGTGTAGGTCAAGTAGATGAGGCTCCCAACCAGCTGCTTGTAGAGAGTGGCATCTACTTGAGGTGAATCATGGAAGCGGGATAGTTGCAAACCTTTCTCCATTGGAGTGGAAACAGGCTTACAGTTGGCCATTCTATACTTTTCTAGCAGAGTCTTGGAATATTTCATTTGGGAGATGAATATGTGGTTCTTCTTCTGGCATATCTCCAAGCCACGACAATAATGAAGTAGCCCCAATCTATCGTGTCAAAGGGGTTCTTGAGATCATTCTTTACATCATCAATGAGACTGTTTGAGCTACCAATGAGAATAAGATCATCCACATACAAAACTAGAATGACAATCTTTGTACCTACCTTCTTAATATACAAATTAGGATCTGAGGGGTTACGAATGAATCCATGCTGCAATAAGTGACCATCAATCTTAATGTACCATGCCCTAGGAGCTTGCTTAAGGCCATAAAGTGATTTGATGAGATGACATACCTTGTGTGGATGCTATTCATCAAAAAACCCTTCTAGCTGGGTCATGTACACTTCTTCTTTGAGATCACCATTTAAGAAAGCACTCTTGACATCCATCTGTTGAAGCTTCCATCTCTTCTATGCTACCAATGTACAGAGCATTCTGATAGTTTTGATCTTCACAATGGGTGCAAAGGTCTCTTCATAATCAATGCCCTTATGTTGAGTATATCCGTTTGCTATAAGTCATGCTTTGTACTTGTCGATAGATCCATCTACCTTGTACTTTGTTTTGAAGATCCATTTGCAGCCAATGGGTTTCTTCCCTTCAGGTAGATCAACAAGTTCCCATGTATGATTTTGCATTAGAGAATTATACTTTGCATCCATAGCCTTCTTCCACCGAGGTTGGCTTAATGCCTCTCGAACTGTGTCAGGTTCAGTGTTGTCAACAATAGTACTTATGAGAGCAAGATTTACTTCCTTTCTTGTTTGGCTTCTAGTTCTGATTCCTGACAAAGTGTCTAGAAGAGTGTGTAGGTTAGAGTCCCTGATTGTACTTTGGACCCACTTCGGAGGTTGACTGTGCTGCTGCTGGTGTGTAATGTTTTCTAGAGGGCCCAAATCAACATACAACTCTCCTTGTAGTTCACTTTCTCTGTGAGAGTCTTCCACATGCTCATCATCTAATTGTGAGAGCAATTTATGAGAAGTAGGAGGTTGTTACTCTTCTTTTTGTGACAAGGAATCAAATGACGATTCATCACACACACATCTTGACTCTCATATATCTTCTTTGTCTCAGGATCTATTAGACGATATGCTTTTGATGTAATACTATATCCCAACAATATACACTAGAGCATCTTAGGATCAGTCTTCTTTCTCTTATTGCCTAGGGACATGCATGTATGCTATGCAACCAAACACCCTTAGATGAGAAATTGAAGGCTTTTGTCCAGTCCATACCTCTTTAGGTGTCTTGTGTTGCAGGATCTTTGTTGGTGCCCTGTTGATGAGGTATACAGCTGTCCACACTACTTCTGCCTAAAATATTTCCTCCAACTTGGTTGTGGAGAGCATGCATCGAACCATCTCCATGATAGTCCAATTGCGATGTTCTGTAACTCCATTCTGTTGGGGTGTATAGGGAGAAGTTAGGTGTTACTTGATGCCATGATGCTTTAGGTATGCCACGAACGCGTTGGAGGTGAATTCCTCCCTTGATCTGAGTGGAGGACAAGAAGAGACTAGCCTGTTTCTTTCACAACCTACTTGTGAAAGTCCTAAAAATTGGCAAAGGCTGCATGCTTCTTCTTGAGGAAGTACACCCAAGTCTTTCATGAGACGTCATCCATGAATAATTAGAAGTACTTATGTCTTGAAAATGAAGTAGGCATTGGTCCGCATAGATAGATATGTACCAACTCAAGGCGATGTTTAGCATGGAAGGTACTAGCCTCAAACGGATCCCAGTGTTGTTTACCTGTAAGGCATCCACGACATATAGGCAATGAATTTTAAATTGGGGGAAGTCCTCTTACCATTTGTTTGGAGCTGAGCTGATGTAAGGAGCTGATTGAAAGGTGCCCATAACGAGAGTGCCAGAGTGCAGTATATTCTATTGTTGAAGTTGATAAAGCTATTGTAGGGGAGGAGACAACATCTAATAGCAAGTGTAATAACTTCTCTTGAGATTAGACAGGTCTTAACCCCGTCCTTCACCTAGAACTTGACTTTTAGTTTGTGGTTCAGAATCTGACTAACAGATTGCAAGTTTGTTGTCAAACCAGGAACATACAGCACCTTGGTGAGGGTACAACGGCTTGAACCAAGAGGAATGATGACCTTGCCTATGCTCTCTGCAACATACTCCTTGTTGTCAGCAATTCAAACTCTATCTCCAGTAGGTTATTTTGTCAGTGCATCAAATAGCTTGCGATTGCCTGTCATATGCTTGTTGGCACCTGAGTCTATCTACCAAATATCCCTCATGGGCTACAAGGTTTGGGAGACTAGGACTAGATTATGATGAGTGTTGTAGTTGGCTGTTTCTGGTTCATCTTCTTCTGATGCATCATCCTTTTGGGCCGCTACATTGCCTATGTGCTTTCTGCGATAATGACAGTGTTTGGATAGCTGAGTATCACTGCAACCAGAAAAGCCTTCTTTACTTGAATTGCCTTGTGATAAGGCATTGTACCAATAGTTGATAGTGTCATGATTGTTTTTGTTGCATATATGACACCATTAGTTTTCCTTTGGAGGCTTCGAATGTTGATGTTCTTGTTATTTATGTGGCTACTTTCTGTGAGACTTCTGACCTTTTGAATGTCTGGAAATCAGGGCCTTGTCCTCAAGTTCACCTTGGACTGATTGGATGGCTTCTTCTTGCTGCAACAGATTCACCAATTCATCAAATGATGCCTCGTGCTTTGTGATGTTCAGCGTGGTGACAGGTTTGAACTGAGGTGGCAGAGCTCTCAGCATAATTTGGACAAGTAGATTATCCTCCACCTTATTCCCAAGTGTAGCAAGCTCAACTCACAGTTCAGATAACCACCATAAGAATTCCTCAACTTTCTCACCATCTTGCATACAGAGTGTATGTAGCTTGGACTGTAGATGGAGGATCTTCATTTGGTTCTTCACTTGGTAGATTGTGGAGAGAGAATGCCATGCTGCCTTTGATGTTTCTGCATCCCGAATGTGGGGTTGGACTTCATTGATGATGTTGAGTGTTATCAACATCAATACTTTGGCATCGGCCTTGTCAAACTTTTGCCTTTCATCTTCATCATCCAATCGGGTTACATCACCAATGACGATTCCCCATAGCTCCTCAAAAATGAGAATTGTTTGCATCTTTGTCTTCCATGCGGCATAATTTGGCCCTTTCAAGAGTTGAGCATCGAAAAGAAGCAGTTTTGGGGCTGACATTGTTCACCACAAACAAAAAAAAGACTAGTCCAAACAACAATTTTATTATTATTTTATTTGTCAATACATTCACTTTCAAGAAGAAATTGTAGCACAAAGATGAGCACAATGGGCCTGTACTGTAAGACTGGGATGCTTGTGAGTGCATTCTACCTCATCTTTGTCATCAGCATCATAAACCTCAGCAAGTTTTTCTGTAATCTTCCTTGCTTGACATTGTACATCAAACAGAATGTAATCTAACAATCCTTGCCTAAACAATTCATCGAATTGAAGATTACCGGTGTTTTGCAGGGTATCTAGAAGAGCAAAGTAGAAGCTTTCTGAAATAGCACGACCACCGCAAGGTGGCTCATTTGCATGGTTAATGGCCACACTGCTGGCATCAGGTGTGGTAGACATCCACTTTTCTTTGATTGCCAGGTTTTGTAGACTATGTCTTCCTCTTTTAAGTGCCTTGTCACAGTCTACACTTCACCAAATAGCGCCAAAGTTCATCATGTGTCTCCCTCTACATGCCTCAACTCAGTCTTCAAGTGCCTTATGTCTTCCTCTGGCCACATATAGGTCTCATTTCAACGAAGAGATAAACTCAGTAGACTCTAGACTCACATAGCGCTAAACTTCAAACTTCATAAGCTAATCTTCAAGCTTCACCACTATAATTTCATCACCAGCACGTATCTTCTACTCATCATGATCAGCATTACTCCTCATCACTGCTCATAGAATACTCTGTTTCACATAGACAATGCCCAGTAATCAGAGAAGGCTCTGATACCATTTGAAATGGACACAGAAAGTTATTGTTTATTCGATGAAAGATGTAGATACAACCCACAGATATATACTATGGTGAAGTTGGTTGAAAGACAGCGGTTATGCCCAACTAACATAACCAACGTAACAGATGTAGTTACGTATAGAAACAATGTAATATATTATGCTAACATCACCCCCCTCTCAATACTTCTGTGAGTTCAACAATGAGTCCTAGCTAATGACAATTGGGTTTACAACTCTATTCTAACTCTAGCTATGTATGACCCATTCTAATTGTTTAGCTATCTGATACACTGTGAACTGACAATGCAATTACCAACTTTTGAATTACTTTGGCCAAAGTTTCATATAAATGTATAGTCATATGTTCTTTCACTCTTTTCTCGACTTGGAGACAACATTCTTAATTTTCAATTTATATCATATATATGTATGTAATAATTCTCTTCAAATTTCTTATACCATATTGGCCTTAAAGACATACCATATTCCCTTATCTACTAGTCAACTTGACAAGTCTAAGGTGAGATCTTAGGTGACTATGTAACATACATTGAGTCCCTCGTTGCATCCTTGCAATCATGGGTCTGTGACGTCATGTCATCTACTCAATGAGATGTCTATCTATTTCCATGCTCATATGGGTTCTTCTATACATACAAGATTTGACATTTAATCCATATAGATTAACGCTTAAAGACTCTATCTATCTTAATCTAAGAATATAAATATTTGACTCATAATCTGTCGAAGATAATCCATAAATTCATAAACCTACATATTGAATACACTTCCTCATGTATATCAAAAGAGGATTCCAAAATAACAAAATAATCTATATCATGACCTTTCATTGCCATAGTGAGTATATCTCTCGACAATCCTATGGCTATTCTTAGCCTAAGATTGGGTAAAAGATCATTCCTCTACAAAACTAGGATATAGATAGTTTAGAATAACTCTAGAATAACATCTGAAAAAACTCATTCTTATTCATATACTTAGAAATAGTGGTCTAATGTCAATTTCTCCTACACAATTACTTTGACTCATTAACTATCTTTTTAAGCTTTCAAACACACTCTAAGCCTTCTTGGTTAGCTACTGTTATGGGAAGAATGCTTTGTTTAAGACAAACAACCTTCTCTTAGGTCTCTCAATAAGTCTGCCATCAGCTAATACTAAATTACTACAACCAAAGTATGGTTTTATTTAGCAGTCAATCCACTACAATGTCCACCTATACTTTTCATAGTGGCCTCTATATCTCTTGGCACAATCAACCTATACATTTTGGCACAATCAACCTCTACATTTTGACACAGTCAGCCTACACATTTAGGCACATTTGACCTATATATTTTGGCACAGTCAACCTCGATATTTTGACACAGTCGGCCTACACATTTAAACACAGTTGGCCTATATATTTTGGCATAGTTGGCCTACACATTTAAGCACAATTGGCCTATACATTTAACATTATTAGACTGAGGCTGCAATATGTATAATACCTATGTTTGAATATCGTAATGCCTTGGCACAATCTTTAGACTATTGCACTACTGAAGATTATTGTGTTTCATTAACAATGAAAATGATATATGTTTAAGACATAGCTGAGTGATTCTCTAGATTAGAGATATTGAAATGTATAACATTTCCTATAACATTTACTATATGGCAAGGAATATATATTTATACAGAGTTATTATAACTCTTCCTCTTATCGGGTTATGATATAATGGTATAGAAAATAATCCTCTGAAGAGGATAAACAAGTTTACTATCACTATACTTCATGGTAGCCTACTTTCCAATTGGCAATCTAAACACAAACTCTTTTCATGTTTATACTTGCATATTTAATTGAATGAAACATATATGTATTCTATCATACTCTATTGAATACAGTGGACTTACCTTTATAGTGATACATGTTGAACTTCACCATTGCCTTCTTGCTACTTTTACTAGGCTTGCATTCCTATATCTCCTATGTTCCCTTAGCTACGAGCCCTCCTCTCCATCCTTTATTCCTATCTTCTCCTCTTGCTTATCTCGCTCACCCTTGGTTATGGGTTGATACTAAATACATTGCCACAAATTTCTCTCCACTCCCCCACAACCCTTCTCATGTACAAAAAAGTGGGAAGTATGGAGCTACTGCTCCTTCCCCCACTCCCCAAGCATCTAGGAAGTACACCTAGGTGAAAAAAGAGAAACTTTTACCTCTACCAAACATGATCTTTAGCCAAGATAATAATAATAATTTAATAATTTGAAAATAGACAATAATACATTTATTTAATAGATGTTACTATTATATACTCTCGAAAGCTAATTATACTTATTTGTAAGCACAATTATCGATGGAGGGTTCTTGCAAAGTTGACTAATATCTTAACAAAAAAATTAAATGTGTTTATCCAATTACTCACATCAACTTAGCATACATCGTGTTTCTATTTGACGATAAAAAGAATTTTAACCTTCATCTTAACGATGACATATATTGATGGGCAGGGGCCTGGCTCGATTGGCTAAGTAATTCCATTGCAGTAAAGATGGTCACGAGGTCCAGTCTCCCCCCTGCCCACCTAATATTGTAGCCGGTTCATAGCTCTAGTCAAAAGCATTTACCCATGAATAAAAAGATGACATATATTAACAAGAATAAGCATGATCTCTCTACTAATCACAAATATTTGTAAGATAATCGGAGACATAGGAATAAACACTTAATCCAAATCTAACTTATCCTTTACTATGTGTGTGTGTGTGTATGTTTCCAGATGGAAAAAAGATCATTGCATTCATGTGATCTAGCATCCTCTCCATGGTGATACTCTCTTTCCTCATGTCGGAGGGAAAACAACAGTGTTCCTGCATCCACCTTAGTTGCATGATGGTAGTTAGTCCATTACATCTTCTAACCATGTGATCAATAATAATGTCATAAAAATTATTTTTGCATATAAACTAATATAAAGAAAATGAAATTTCTATCATTACTTTAATCATAATTTTTTCTCTGACTAACTATCTATCTTCTCAAAAATAATGAAAATAAATACATTAGTTTAAAAATGAGGTGTGACGATCACCAAAAAATATTTTCTAAGTTTCATGTTTAGTTTTTGCATTTTTGGTGTAGGTTTGAGCTTCATGAGCATCTTGTTGTTATGTCAAAAAAATGCACCCTTGGGGGCTTTTTCCTTTAAGGTTTAGCTCCCAGGTCTTTAAATTGCATTTAGAGCATTTTGCATGATAATTCAGACTCTCGATGAGAAAACTTGTAGGTCTTAGCATTTTGCGTTTTCTTATGTTCCAAATCTAATAATGATATTATTATCTCCCCTAGTTTCTTTAGTTGAGTCTTCAATATATATTTGAAATCTTGAGCCTTATGTGTGAGCTTCTATTTTCATGATTACTTGGAAGTCATTTGGTCCTATGGAGTGAATGGTCATAGTGGAAGATAGTGTTTTAATTGATTAGTGTGTATGAGTAAGGCCTTGTGATGGCATTGCTTGCAACCACTAATGTAGGTACCTATTATAGTGTTGGTGGCTCACTTGGATTCATGTTGGGTGTGTTATAGGCTAATGCTAGAACTTGCAACAACTGCATTTGTACCTACAACCAATTTAGGAGCATCATGGAAGAGTTCATTACACCTGTAGCCATTAAATACTCACTTTTAGCCATTAGACAACAAAGCTACAACAACTGAGATGGGTGTGACTATTGTTGAGTTTTACTTGTAGCCACCGCCTTAACCATATTGAAACTCAAGCTATAGGTCATTTAGAAGTTTGGCCACAAATTTATACAAAATAGTCTAGTAATATTCCTCAGACTATGAGTGTAGTTTGTGGGTTGTAAGCTAACATTGGGCCACCATAGAAAAGTGGCTCCATCACATTACAATTTAAGAAATTGTTTTTTTTATCTCCTTTGATATAATTATTTAAAGCATGATCTTGTAGAGACTTTAAGATGTGATGTTATTCTACCAATTTTTTAAAATATGATGTAACATACTTTTTTATATAAAATACGTTAAACAAATAATAAATAAATTTGTGGAAGCCAAATGGATAGAAAAATAGAAAAACTTGGGCAGTTATGGAGTGGAGTGAAATTTTTATCATAGTCTCTTTAAATTAACTCATGTGAGTATATCAAATATTCTAATTGCAAGTAATTTATAAATGCCAACAAATTGGAAGATATTTGTTGATGTACTGTAGATATATTTTTTTAAATATAAATATACTAGTTAATTAATATTTAATCACACTAAGAAACATTCTACATGACATCAAGAGGCTCATCTCATGATTGTGTAAATGTAAATAAAATAAAATATAGCCCACATATATTTTAAAAAAATTTAAAAGTATAAAATAATGTTAAGTAAATACAATAAAATAAAATAATTCTTAAATAGTTCTAAACTATTTTATTGTACTTTCTAGAATTATTTTATTTACTACCTATATAAATACATGAACACATAACTTTTAATTTACTTGAAAAGTTATTTTATTTTAAAACTGTTTTATTTACTACCTATATATACACACAAATGGACACAATTTTTAATTTTTTAAGAGGTAGTTTATTAAAAAATGTATAAAGTCACATGACACTCCACTGTAGAATGCCTTTCCACTAACTACATACATATATGGACACATATGTTTTAGTTTACTTTTAGAGTTAGTGATTTTTAGTAATTTACTAACAATAATTACTTAGTTTATTGTTACCCAATGGAAACATTAAAATTCTATATTAAAGCAAAGATTTAATATTTGATTTTATTCTTACTATCCTCTTATTAGGGCTTAAATTTGACTTAACCATTTTAGCTGTAAAATACATCTGAAATTTTGAAAAGACTGTATCATATGAAAGGAGAGATTTTGGAAAAGCTGTCAAAATTTATATAAGATTATGATGATATATATATTTAGTTTTTATATAATTTACTTATACTCATGTATGTAATAGTATTTTAAAGGCACTATTGAATAGATAATTGTCATACAAAAATTGCTTGACAAGCAAGGTTGACTGCCAAATTTAAGCCCTACCTCTCATTAACCCAACTTTGAATTTACTAAAAAAGTATTTCTCATGGACTCCTTTAATATAAGACTTAAGCTTTAACATTGAAAAATTACTCTTTATTAATTATTTAACATATAAATGACTGCCAAATTTAAATTTTCAAGTTTTTATTTACCAGTCATGACATAAAACTCTTACAACACCTCTGAACATTAATTAATAATTTAAAATTATTTAAGAGATTAAAGAATTAAATTTTTTTTAAGAGATTAAAGAATTAAAAATTTTGTGCATACAACTTTTTATTTCAACATAGGTTATCACCTAAAAGGCTTGTTACCTTTTTTTGGTATAAGAAACAGCCACTGGTCTATGTTTAACACTCTTAGCTCCTTCCCAATTGTGACAGCGAACCCTAAAAAGGCAATATGTAACTGCCTTTGAAAGTTATCGTCTTATTAGTTGTCCATTGGATCACAGTAATAAAATTCACCAACCATCACACACTCGGGAACGTTAATATTAGAATTAGAGAAAAAAGATGCTGTGTATCAACCTAAAAAACCTAAAAACTTGCAGTAGGAACACTTTTTCTCACTTATTGTAATTGAACTATATTTCAACAATTAAACATGCAAAATTAAGGGCACAAGGTATGCTTGAACTCCCAATAAAACTAACATTACCGAAATAGTCAGTTAACAATTGAAAATAGGAAAAACCAATGGAATCTGTCATCGCCTTTGAAAGTTTCAACATTAAAGCATGACACACTCGGGAAGTTAGTATTGGGAAGAGAGGAAAAGGAAGCTAGAAACTTGCAGAGGAAGCCTTCTTCCATGCTTTATCGGATGCTCAGTTTTATTAATCCATTTGTACAGTAGGGCTTATGCTACATTCCAATGTTGAAAAAAATCAGCCCAATCACCCACTTATAACATTTAAATACAATTTACAGATGAAAAAAGAACAAATCTTTACTGTAAAAAAATCACAATGTCTAAGTCCGAGATAACCAGTAGTGACAGCATTATACATAATCAAAACTGAGTATTAGATTGTAATCAAATACAAGACTAATTTTTTTAAAAGCTACAAATTCTCCCATAAGACTGATCCAGATCCACTAGTCAATAAGACTTACATTCAAATATTCAAGAACGGATAAATGTAAAGGCATTCGTTATCAAAAGCTTAAAACTTATTTGAAATGTAGGTCATTATTCATTACATTTAATAGATCCAAAATGGCATCATTGTTCATTACATTTAATAGATCCAAAAAAGGCATTACAGATACAGATAATTATCCCCGAGTGAAAATCTGAAACTCGTCGTAGAACAAAATTAAGTGGATACTTATTTAATGCGATCAATGGTAGTTTTCCAACAATCATAATAAAATAAACCATTGATCCCTAAGCTTGCAGCTACAAATAATATTATTGTCCTCCTGTACTCTTAAAACCTATTACAATAGATAACTGTTGTTTCTGGGCTTGTTAAAAATCTCCTCTAGAAGGATGCTGAGGAAATAAGTCCAAGATTCTCAACTCCAGCGAAACCCACTATTCGCCTCTTCTTCTTCTGCATATAAATGAGCATGAGTTAATGCAATGATTTTCGTATACAATGTGTTAAAGAAACAAGGAATTATAATAATTACCTCTGCAGATTCTTTGCCAGCTCCTACTTCTGTCAGATCTACGTGCAGCTGGTTTTCTGTCGCTGCAATGTGTTGATGTTTTTAATAGGTTGATGTAGTGTCAAAAGAGATTCAAATTTGACCGTGACTGTTGGAAAGGGCGGGAGAGAGATTTTTTTAAAAAAAATTAAACTTAACCGTGACTGTTGGAAATGGTGGGAGAGAGAATTTTTTAAAAAAAATTAAACTTAACCACACGTGACATAACCATGGCAGTGACTTTGACAAAATGGAAAAACCGAAATATGGAGGAAAACGGAAAGGAGGCAAGGCTTTTGACCCACACTCTAAGTCAAAGCTTAGAGTGTGTTGTTTAAGCCTAGCCGATGGACTTAAAATTTATTAGGTATTTTATACATATTCATTGAACTTTTTGATTTACCAAAAAAATAGTTATAAGATTAAATAGGGGTTCTATTAGTGATTTAATAGGTTGGGTCACTATATTGGGATAACGACAATGTTTTGGAAAGATTAGTTTTAATGTAGGAGATTTAAATTTTGAAATAGGTGGATTAGGTTTATTTAAGTGATAATTGATAGAGGTTTAAGTGATAATTGATAAGAGATTTATTTGGTATATTTATCTGTTCTTCAGACAGAGAGAATGTTTCTTTAGATGACAAGAATTTTAGCTACACAACACAGCAAATAATGGATGACTGCAAAACTTTTTTCTTGGCAGGAAGAGAAACCACTAGTGTTCTGCTGTCATGGGCAATATTACTACTGGCCCTCAACTAGGATTGGCAACAAAAAGCTCACGAAGAAGCCACTACAATATGTGGAAACAACAATCCCACCATGGATTGCTTAGGAACGCTCAACATTGTAAGTATCATAAACAATTTTTATGTTAGGAACCCCTTTCAAGAGAAACGTGTCTAAATTAATTTAGCAAATATGAATTTGACAAATTGGGATGATACTGAACGAGATATTGAGATTTGTTAAGGATTAAGATTGTCTAGAAAATGGTAGAATGTTTGTAGAGCCTTCCATAAGTTAGAACATTCCTAGAGCTGTTTTAGAAAAGAACATTCTAAGAGTTCTTATAAAAAAGAACATTCCAGGTTTAAGAGTTTTCTGGAAAGCTAGAAGCTTCCAGGCTTCAAAGGTTCTATAGCTATATATGTGATTGCAGAGAGGTTTGGGGACAGCATCTAGATCGCTGCTAGACACAGCATCTGGATAGCTGCTAGATACAACATTTGGATGTAATGTATTGCAAGCTAGATAAATATATTTCTGAATTATCCAACTCTGTTTGTCCTGTGTTTTCTTTGTTCATTGGTGTTATGTTTTGCCCTGTCTTTTGGTGTTTTTGGGTCTATTCTCACATGGTATCAAATCCAAGTCACGGGTTCGAATCCCCTTGGGTAATGTTGAGGGGGGATTGTTGGAAAAAAGATTCAGCTAGAAACGTCTCCCACAAGGTCCTCCACCTCTCACTCCTGTTTGACAATATATAGAGATTTAAGTGATCTAGAGTGATAATTAATTGGTAAATTATAAAATAAGAACAAATAAATATACTAAATAAATTAATTATAATAAATAAATAAAATAACATAAAACAAAGCTATAATAACAAAACATTTGTTTTAGAAAAGATAAAATCAAGGAGACATATCAAGTTGCATATATTATCCATTGAAATTAATGTTTATGAGATTGGTAACAATGAGAAATTTGTAGCTCTCCTAATGCTTATAAATTTGCAGTAGCCATATACTGATAATAAAAACATCTATACTATGGTATCTAATTTCATTTATTCCCTCGCATACACCGATCAGCAGCAAAAATTATGGCATCATATAAATTGAAGACTGACTTTCTCAGCTTGTTATTGAAAGTCAAAACTCCAATCACAATAGAGAATCCCAAACCATAACTCAATCCCAATGCCACTGCCCACCCTTTCATTTCAGCATCTGAATTATGTGCTTCACCATTTGTATCAATACTTATACAGTTGCCATAGCCAGAAGAGTTGTTGCAGACTATTGTATTGGTAAATGGAATCCCACTTAGCTTAGCATTGCCTAAGTAGGATGACTCCCCAAACATTAAACTGCCCTCCGTGGGGTACTTTTCCATGAAGCATGTTGTAAGATAGATTCAAGAACTACAAATAACTTAGGAATTCAAGTTCTAACGGAATTCTACCATTCAAACTGTTTACCGAGAGGTCCAGAGACTCTAGCTGATCCATGCCTCCCAATGTTTTTAGGGCTCAACCACTAAGATGATTCCTTGAAAGGTTAAGGGCTATCAACCCTCGAAGGGACCCCATTGTGAGAGGAATGCTCCCCGATAAATTATTGTTTGAAAGATCAATACATTTAAGAATGAAAAGAACTTTCACAAACTCAACATCCCAACCTTGCCAGGAAATTGTAATTTGATTTGTATATGTACCAAATCCAAGGTCAACGCATTTTTTGAGATGGTTTGGATCACTCTGTGATGCATTGACCATTGCAAGCAAGCTTGAAAGGTTGGTTGGAATAGGTCCTGAAAGGTGGTTGTGTGAAAGGTCCAGAATTTGAAGATTTAGAAGGGCAATTCCCTAGGGTGGAACGCTGCCTTGAAATTGGTTGGACCTCAACACCAACACGTGCAGTTGTGATAGCTTTTCAATCCAGCGGGGGATGGTGCCTTCCAAATTCTTATTTCCCAAATCCAATACTTGCAGAGATTGGCACTTTGCAATGGATGAGGGAATCACTCCTCTCAAATGATTACCATTCAGCTTCAATGTATGAATCTCTTTCAAGTTTCCCCATTCTGCTGGCATTTTACCTTCCAGATGATTTTGTGCCAAATCTAGAACACTGAGAACAGAACAATTCCTAGTTAAATGAGGAGAAATCATACTGCTTAGCGTATTATTTGAAAGGTCAAGAACATGCAAACATGAATTGCACATAAAATCTGGAATGGCTCCACTGAGATTACTCCTCAACAAGGATAAGAACTGTGTAAATTAAAGATATGCACCAATATCAGTAGGAATATAACCATTGAACTGATTCATTGACAGGTCCAGCAACTCAACACCAGCAGGAGGAAGAGGAAGAGCACGTTCTAAGCTGTTATTGTGCAAATCCAGATAGGCAAAATCCCCGAGTGTTAACCTAGACGGCAACGAACCTGCTAATTGATTACAACTAAGGTTCAAATAATAAAGACTGGGTAAGTTCCATATCTAGGATGGAACATTTGTTGTAATACTGTTAGCAGATAGGTCAAGATATAGCAAGTGATATTGGTTCACAAGAAACAATGGAATTCTATCTAAATTGCAAGAACCTAGTCCCAGAAAGGGAAGGTCAAACTGTGGAATCCATGCAGAATCAAGGCTCATAGTTAAGTGATTGTAAGAAAGAACCAGATCTTCAAGTTTAGAGAGATTATTGAAGAGAGAAAGGGAAATGGAGCCACTTAAACTGTTGGAAGCAAGCCAAAGCGCTCTTAAGTTAACAAGATTTGAAAATATCGATGGAATTGTACCATTCAATTGGTTGCCATGAAGGTTAAGACTAACAAGTGAACAAAGTGACCCCAATGAAGGTGGGATTACCCCTGTTAACTTGTTATGGGTAAGGCCCAGGTGAACAAGTTTAGAGAGATTGCCGATGGACGGAGGAATCTCACCTTCGATTCTGGTATAACTCAGATAAAGACTCTTCAAGGATGACATATTCCCGATAGCAGTTGGAATTTGTCCCTCCACAGCTGTATCTGAAAGATCAATGCTGGTTAGTGACGGAGACTTGTGTAGTCCAATGAAAGAAACGTCTCCTCCAAGATTGTAATTCCAAGAGAGATCAAGTGAGAGCAAGTGGGCAGTCACATTTTCAAACCAAGCTGGTATTTGCGCTAACAAAGAATTTCTAGAAAGGTCAAGATGGAGGAGAGAGGTGAGGTTGAGAAGGGAGTTGGGAATTGGTCCGCTAAGCCCACACACAGACATGCGGAGATATTCCAAGCTCACCAGATTTGAAAAGCTTTCCAAGCTCACAAAATCTTGTTCAGTGTTGTAACCAACATATGACAAGTCAAGAAAAGTGAGTCTCTTCAACTTTCCATCATGGGGAGGAGTGAAATTACCTTGGAAGTCATTGTGACTGAGATCGAGGTGCTCCAACTGTGCAAGTTGAAACAACAATGAACTAATGTGACCTTCCAAATTGTATCCACTAAAATCCAGTCGAGAAACATGGCCTGTGCAGAAGATACAACCAACTCCACTCCACGTGCAGCAATTGAATATGTGCCACGAACTCAGATTTTTACCTCATCTACAATGGCTGCTTTGAAATTCAGGAGATGGTTCCTTTCAGTGAGAGGGCATGCAATTACAATTGCAGGGGAAGGAGAAGAGGTGAAGCAGAAGAAGCAGCATGATATTGTTATCATTGCAAATGCAACTTTGCCATATGAAAGCGTAGCTTCCATGTCTTCCACACACTAAAATTCTTATTATCTTTACTTGAAAAGATAAGAGATGATCAGAAATGAGGGGAAATGAACGATAAATAATCCCTTTCCATGCTAAATGTGGCAGTGGCGTGGATTAAGAGTAAGATTCTCAACACCCACATAATAACGTGTGTACTATTGAAGGAGAGGAAAAGTCATGGTGATGGTAGATAGATTCATTGCATTTGGAAAGGAAATTTTTAGAGAGATCTAATTAGATCATGTTAATAATCTAATTATTTTTTATATGGACTTTTTTTTGGGAAGGTATGAATATAGTTTAACTTTTTAATGTTGTTGGCCTCGTTTTCAACTTGGCATATGATGGGCGACAGATACATTGGTCTCTTTAATATATATGCCAGGCATGAAAGTTAGTTTCTAAAACTGTTGGTTGTTCCTATCGGCCCCGATTGAAGTTTTAAAATTGCCTTAAAACACCGACGAAGTTGGAAATGATTTCTCAAACTCTGATCAAGATTAAAATCCTCCCACATCCAAGAAATCTGCCAACATCATCTCGAGGCACAAAGGATAACACAATATTGTTAAATCATCACCACAGGCTCTTCAAGAAGAAACGAAGGTAGTTATAATAATTGAATACCTCCATCCACACCTGATAGTTTATAGCTACAAGTGTTCAGGCAAATATGTATGCAAATTGTGGACGCCTAGACAAGGCACCGAATTGTTTTACAGAATCCCTCAAGGAAGTTTCATCCCATGAAAAGCAATGATGGCAGTTTGATACAAAATGGATTTATTGAATAGTCTTTTAAAATCTTTCAAGTGAATGAACCTCGCAGGCATAAATCAAGATTCCACGACCTTTCTCAGTGCCCTCCCAGCCAGCGTCCAAAGGGAAAGATTTGCAGTGGGCTATGGACTTCCATCACTGTATAATGAAATGTGGATTCTCAGATATTATTGTTCGAAATACTCTAGTAGACACACATGCAAAATGCAGATACATACACAAACAAGGCACGTGAAGAGTTTGGCATAGCATTCAAAGCAAATGTGGTCGCATGGACTACCAGGATTGCCAGATGTGCACAATATGGTTTTGTTGAAAAACACATAGAAAATTTCAAGAAAATGCAATTTGCAGGTGAAAATCCTAATTCTGCAGCCTTCGCCATCATCTTCTCAGTCACAACTTGTTAAATGGGAGATTTTGAAACTTTATCATTGTGTTTACTCTAGTAACCATGCATGACCATGAACTGTTTGATAGAATGCTTTAGCAAAGATTACGCCATGAATGCAAGATCTGTATAGATGGGATTTGATCGAGCCATCTGTAATTTTTTAGTTAAATGGCATTCCACTCAATGTAGACAAAGTGTGTGAAGGATTTGAGAAGAATCTTGAGAAAGTTGAGTCTCATGGAATATTATTTCAGACTGAATCCTTCCTTCTTACCTACACGTGAATGAAATTTTTCAGACAAAGCATGATTGAAAGTGGATATTTATGAGTTGTTGTGAATACAGGTGCCCTGGCAGACATATCTATAAAATGTGGAAACATAGACTCAACACCAGAAATGAACTATCTATCAGAACATCTCAAAGATATGTTATTAAATGACATGTTATGAATGCAAGATACACACAAATGTATTTTTCAAAATTCTTGTGGTTTGTGCCGTAAATGGAGCGCTAAAACAAATATGGGCATCCGTCAAAGAATAACGAAACAATGATTTCTATCAGATATTATAATTTGAAATGCTCTGGTAGACAGGCATACAAAATGTGGAAGCTGGACATGGCACGTTAACTGTTTGACAAATTGCCTCGAAGAAATGTCATCTCATGGACAACACTGAGTTCAGATATATGCATTCGGCTATTGAAAATTCATTCCATCACCTTTGCAAGTATCTTAAAAGACCTACGCCGGCATCATCTCCAATAACACCAAATTGGGAGTTTTGGAATCAGCATTCCAAAGATTGGTGGTAAGGATACAGACCTCTATTTATTATACAGGGAAGTAATTGCTCGTGGAGGACTACAAATGGTCATAAATGAGAGAAAATGGAGGGAGATCACAGTTGTGCTTAATATTCCTTGCACTACCACAAGTGCTTCATTTGTTCTTCACAAGTAGTCCATTAATTTGCTCCACCATTTTGAGCGAGTTCACTTCTTTCAAGTCCAAGGGCCCTTGGTTCCTCCTAACTCTTTCTTACATAGTTATTTTAAGTGCCTAAGTTAGGTAGTTACTCTAAGTGACTATCTTTACAAAAGAATGTTAGTTGTTCAAAGTTAGTACACTTAGGTAGTTATACCAAGTAGTTACAAAAAGTGGTTATGGTAGTTACCTTAAGTGGTTACTAACCTCACCTATAAATACAACATTGTAATTCAATCAAAGGGTTCCACTTTTTTGCAAGGCATTGTATGAAGGACTCGAATAGTATTATTCAAGTAAGAAAGCAATAGAGAAATTTTTTGGATGTGTGTTCAATTCAATCTTATGTGTTGTTGTTGATATTCGTATGTTTCATCAATGATAACCATTTGCTTTCCTTTAAACGTTCCATGTGGAAAAGATTATCATGTCAAGTTTTGGTATCTCAACTTGAATGTGTGGAACTTGAATCGATAATATTATTTCTCATTTATTTATTAGTTTTCATTATTCAATTTGTTCTTAACAACCCCAGAAAAATCTATATACCCCTATCATACGAGGGAGCTGCCCCTCTCAAATGCAAAGAGGAATCGACATAGTCTTGCGATTCTTCAACTGTTGTGAGCAAGTTGTTGCTGATCCAAGGGCGAAACGGAGTTATTCACGAAGGTTATTTAAAAGCAACAAATATGTTTACCAACAGATTTTTTGGTGACTCTACTGGGGAAATGAGCTGAAGCATTGGTGCCTTTTTATTCCTCAAGAATATACAAGTATCTCCCTAGAAAAAAAGATTAGCAACTCTATCTGAAAGAAGAATCCTAAAAGATGGTTTGGTATCGAAGAACCCAGATGCATAACTTGCAGTTTCCTGAATCAGACAGTGATAGTGATGATGAAGATTATCTTTTTTCTGCATCCTCTGCTCAACAAAATCAAGTTCTTGATGACCAGAAGCAAGTGGAGTTTTTGAAGAGTTTCTATGGTGGCATGCAACTTGCTACTAATCAAGTTCATCCTTCTTTGCTTCAAACATTGCAGAAGATTGAAGAAAAAGATGGGAAAGAGACTCATTTTCTTGCTCGTGATCAAAACTCCCTATTAGAAGAGATTCATGCACCAGAAGATAAAAAGAAATTATGCTAAGATATATCATCCACATGATGAGGACACCAATGAAGAGACACAAGTTTTTCCTACAAATGAACCTATATTGAAGGAAGTGTCTGAAAGAGACTCATCGGGACACACATGTCCACTTAAGGAAGACCCAGAAGAAGAAGTGATGGAGACAGAAGAAGAAGATTGTATGGAAACATGCAATAAAGAAGAAGAAATCTTTCAAGATGATGGCATGTTCTCAATTTCTTTGAAGAATGTCACTTCTCTTATAACAACTTGTTCCAGTCCGACAACTATATCTTCCAAGGAAGGTTCCCATGACATGGTTAATGTTCAAGGGAATGCAGAAGAAATTTTGCACCAAAGTGTAAACAAAGAAGATGAAGATGAGTTGCAAAGTTTTTTTATGACATGCATGCAACCCGAGCAAGAGGAGGATGATGATGAAATAATATTGCAGGTCTGTCTCAAGACTCCTGAAGATGATTTTCTTTGTAAAGAAGATTTTATTCTTTCCCCTTTATCATCTGTTGAAGAAGAATCCTCAACTACTGGAATCAAAGGTACTACTCAAGACGAAGTGTTGAGTACTCCCACTCCAATTATGCAAGAAGATCATAAGGATACCAAGATTGATGAAGAGCTGCACATTTTAACTTCTCCTTCACTACTTCCAAGAGAGGAAAATATTATTTCTTCTTCATCGACGATACAAGAAGACTTTCAGGAGGATAAAGTGCATAATGTAAATTCATCACTTTCTCTTCCTCATGTGCAACCCTCTGATAAAGAAGATCCTGAGTTGGTAATGCTAAAGAAGAAGGAGGACATTACTCATAAGAAGAATCAGTCGCAAAGTATTGAGTTTTCTTCATCTCTTACTTCACATGGAAGATGTCCAATTTGTAATTTAGTTTTCTCTGATTCAAGCTATCAAAAGAATCTTCAGATAGAGAAGATTGGTATGCTCGATGTGATGCCAGAGGAGATGATCAGTAATACACAGGGCAATACCAATGTGATACAAAAGGACTCAAATATTTACGATGAGAAATGGTTATTCAGTGCACTATTTAAGGAGTCCTCACATTTCGTATATTTTATTTTTCTCATCATCCTAAAATGTCTACTGAGTCAGCAAGTGCCTCATCCGTGCACATCTCTTTTTCATACAGGTGCTTATTTTTCTCAACCTATCAATGGTTTTACATGATCATCCTGAAGCAGTTCTGAGGTAGGAGTCACCTACCATGTATATAGGTTAATTAGGTGTTTTGGTTGTATCTATCTTGTTTTAGTTTCTTAGTTTTTGTCATTTGCCTCGTCTCTATGTGTCCTTTGTCATTTGTCCTTTTGTCTCTTTGAGTCTCCTTGTTCTCCTGAACATCATGTTATATCCTAACACTATTTGCCCAATGGATTTAAGGCACTGTTCATTTCTAGAGATTCTAGGTTCATCCTATGTCCTTTACTGTCCTTGTCCCCAGTTAAAGCCAGCTGTTGACCTCATTTTCAACTTAGCATATGATGGGCAACAGATACATTGGTCTCTTTAATATATATGCCAAGCATGAAAATTAGTTTCTAAAACTGTTGGTTGTTCCTATCGACCCCGATTGAAGTTTTAAAATTGCCTTAAAACATCGACAGAGTTGGAAATGATTTCTCAAACTCTGATCAAGATTAAAATCCTCCCACATCCAAGAAATCTGCCGACATCATCTTGAGGCACAAAGGATAACAGAATTTTGTTAAATCATCACCACGGGCTCTTCAAGAAGAAACGAAGGTAGTTATAATAACTGAATACCTCCATCCACACTCGATAGTTTATAGCTACAAGTGTTTGGGAAAATATGTATGCAAATTATGGATGCCTAGACAAGGCACTAAACTATTTTACAGAATTCCTCAAGGAAGTGTCATCCCATGAAAAGCAATGATGGCAGTTTGATACAAAATGGATTTATTGAATAGTCTTTTAAAATCTTTCAAGTGAATGAACCTCACAGGCATAAATCAAGATTCCACGGCCTTTCTCAGCGCCCTCCTAGCCAATGTCCAAAGGGAAAGATTTGCAGTAGGCTATTGACTTCCATCACTGTATAATGAAATGTGGATTCTCAGATATTATTGTTCGAAATACTCTGGTAGACACACATGCAAAATGTAGAGACATACACAGACAAGGCATGTGAAGAGTTTGGCATAGCATTCAAAGAAAATGTGGTCACATGGACTGCTAAGATTGCAAGATGTGCACAATATGGTTTTGTTGAAAAACATACAGAAAAATTCAAGAAAATGCAATTTGCAGGTGAAAATCCTAATGCTGCAGCCTTCGCCATCATCTTCTCATCCACAACTTGCTAAATGGGAGATTTTGAAACTTTATCATTGCATTTACTCTGGTCAACATGCATGACCATGAACTGTTTGATAGAATGCCCTAGCAAAGATTATGCCATGAATGCAAGATATGTATAGATGGGATTTGATCAAGGCATCTGTAAATTTTTAGTTAAATGGAATTCCACTCAATGTAGACAAAGTGTGTGAAGGATTTGACAAGAATCTTGAGAAAGTTGAGTCTCATGGAATATTATTTCAGACTGAATCCTTCCTTCTTACCTACATGTGAATGAAATTTTACAGACAAAGCATGATTGAAAGTGGATTTTAATGAGTTGTTGTGAATACAGGCATCCTGGCAGACATATCTATAAAATGTGGAAACATAGACTCGGCATCAGAAATAAACTATCTATCAGAACATCTCAAAGATATGTTGTTAAACGACATGTTATGAATGCAAGATACACACAAATGTATTTTTCAAAATTCTTGTGGTTTGTGCCATAAATGGAATGCTAAAACAAATATGGGCATCCGTCAAGAATAATAAAACAACGATTTCTGTCAGATATTATAATTTGAAATGTTCTGGTAGACAGGCATACAAAATGTGGAAGCTGGACATGGCACGTTAGCTCTTTGACAAATTGCCTCGAAGAAATGTCGTCTCATGGACAACATTGACTTTAGATATATGCATTCGGCTATTGAAAATTCATTCCACGACCTTTGCCAGTATCTTCCAAGACCTACACTGGCATCATCTCCAATAACACAAAATTGGAAGCTTTGGAATCGGCATTCCAAAGATTGGTGGTAAGGATATAGACCTCTATTTATTATACAGGGAAGTAACTGCTCGTGGAGGACTGCAAATGGTCATAAATGAGAGAAAATAGGGGGAGATCACAGTTGTGCTTAATATTCCTCGCACTACCACAAGTGCTTCATTTGTTCTTCGCAAGTACTACATTAATTTTCTCCACCATTTTGAGCGAGTTCACTTCTTTCAAGTCCAAAGGCCCTTGGTTCCTCCTAACTCTTTCTTACATAGTTATTTTAAGTGCCTAAGTTAGGTAGTTACTCTAAGTGACTATCTTTACAAAAGAAGTTAGTTGTTCAAAGTTAGTACACTTAGGCAGTTATACCAAGTAGTTACAAAAAGTGGTTATGGTAGTTACCTTAAGTGATTACTAACCTCACCTATAAATACAACATTGTAATTCAATCAAAGGGTTCCACTTTTTCGCTGGGAATTGTATGAAAGACTTGAATAGTATTATTCAAGTAAGAAAGCAATAGAGAAATGTTTTGGATGTGTGTTCAATTCAATCTTATGTGTTGTTGTTGATATTCGTATGTTTCATCAATGATAACCATTTGCTTTCCTTTAAATGTTGCATGTGGAAAAGATTATCATGTCAAGTTTTGGTATCTCAACTTGAATGTGTAGAACTTGAATCGATAATATTATTTCTCATTTCTTTATTAGTTTTTGTTATTCAATTTGTTCTTAACAACCCCAGAAAAATCCATATACCCCTATCATACGAGGGAGCTGCCCCTCTCAAACGCAAAGAGGAATCAACATAGACCTGCGATTCTTCAACTGTTTTGAGCAAGTTGTTGCTAATCCAAGGGCGAACAAAGTTACTCAAGAAGATTATTTTAAAGCAACAAATATATTTACCAACAAATGCAAATAAGAATAGTAACTTCGAAATTAATTATTCACATTTAACATCATAATTTTTAGGAGATTATCAAGTTTAGTTTATATTAGGATTTGTATTTATAGGAGGTTCAAGGAATATGCCGATTGGGGACGAGTTTAGAAAATTTTTAAGAACATGTATCTCTCTCTGTCCATATTTTTAAGATTATATGTGTCTGTTATAAGTGTTTGAAATATGTATATAATACAATTTTGTAATTGACAACTTATAAAACTAATTAGATAAAATCATCCTCATGAATGACTAGTTTCTTATCCCTATAAATGATATAATCTTGAAAGTTTTGTTCTTAAACATTATTATTCAAAAAAAGTCATGTTGTTTTAATTTAAAATAGATTTGATAATTGGATTAAATTATATGCTCTCTTTTAGCCGTCTTCTTTATTTCCTTCAGATAAAGAAGTTGTAACCACTTAAATATATTTTTATGATAATTTTAAAAAAAAAATTGCATACATTAAACCAAAGAAACATAAATTATTTCACAAAAATTATTAACTTACGGATTGGTGCCTATAAAGAAATGCATCAATACATTCAAGTTTAGTCATTTTAATCTAACTTAATTGACTTGATTAAAAATATTAACCTTTTAAATATAATTATGACTAGAATATATAAATACAAATATCAAATGAAATATTTGATGACCATTAAACTCCTTCATTATAGATACAAATATGAAAATGAAGTTTCAATCCCACAAATGGAGTTCTAAGATCAACAGAATTTAGTGGAGGTAAAAGTGAGACGGCAGAAGTGGGCCGACGATGTTTCATAAAGCAAAGAAAAGGATTATAATGGGTCATAAAGCAAAGAAAAGGAAAATCATAAAAAATAAGAAATGGTTGCACCTCTCACATTATTCCGCCTTCCTTCCATAGATGTCACTTCTTTAGTCTTATCTTCGTCGATTACTTCCTCTCTTCCACATTTTTTTCCATCTCACATCATTCCGCAATTCTTCAGTCCCAAATCACACGCACTTTTGTATATGATTCCACAAAGTTTCAGTCAAAAATTACATCTACTTATATGATTCTACATTTCTTCCCTGCTGTATTGACTATCAAATGTTTTGTAGGTGGGTACCCTGTGATTTCTTTATTATTTTCCATGAAAACAGAGATTACTCCAAGCAAACTCGGACCACTTATGTTTTCCCACTCGTTTCTCGGCCTTCTGACCATTTCGCCGTGTCAGACAAGAAAATGCCGTGTCAAACTCGGTCCAAGAAAATGCCGTGTCAATATTTCAAATTAACTGTGTAAATTGTCATCACATAATTTCTGTCCGATTATTTAGAATTCCAATTATTTCATCATTGACCAACAGTGAATAGTTTTGATCAAAAGACTTAAATCTCGGCCATTTCCTTTCCACAAACATTTGTCATTACCGAGTGCCGACCAGGATAAAGACATTCCCTTCGAATTGGCATTCACAAAATAAGAATAGGGGAAAGGATTCAACATGGTGTTGTATACTTAGACTTTAAGTATGTCACAAATCACATTTAAAAATAATAATTATATGGTGATATATAAGACGATTAGTAATATATGTTTTGGTTTACATGTTTCAATCTAATATTTTTGGGGTGTTTTTGGACAACTAAGTGAAGACATAGCTAATTCTTCATCAAAAAGATATTATGTGTTCCGGACAACTTAAGTGTTTATTTCATTATTAACTGGACAACTTCATCAAAATGACATTGTGTACTCCAAAACGGCTTATGTTGTGCTCCAGTCAACATGAGAATTTGACTATAGGCTATTATTAAATACTATTTGCTTCCATGAGATGCCACTTAAAATTTATTACGTATCTTATACATATTCATCGAACTCTTTGATTTACCAAAAAAAAAGTTACAAGATTAAATAGTGGTTCTATTAGTGATTTAATAGGTCGGGTCACTATATTGGGATAAGGACAATGTTTTGGGAAGGTTGGTCTTAATGTAGGAGATTTAAATTTTGAAATAGGTGGATTAGGTTTATTTAAGTGATAATTGGTAGAGATTTATTTGGTATATTTCTCTGTTCTTCAGAAATAGAGAATGTTTCTTCAGATGACAAGAATTTCAGCTACACAACACAACAAATAATGGACAACTGCAAAACTTTTTTCTTGGCAGGAAGAGAAACCACCAGTGTTTTGCTGTCATGGGCAATATTACTACTGGTCCTCAACCAGGTTTGGCAACAAAAAGCTCACGAAGAAGCCATTACAATATGTGGAAACAGCAATCCCGCCATGGATTGCTTAGGAAAGCTCAAACTTGTAAGTATCATAAACAATTTTTATTTTAGGAATCCATTTCAAGAGAAACGTGTCTAAACTAATTTAGCAAATATGAATTTGACAGATTAGGATGACACTGAGATTGTACCCACCTGGAACAGGCATCGTCAGGCAAGCTTTCAAAGACTTAAAATTAAGAGATGATTTTATAATTCCCAAGGGTGTGAATGTGGTGGTAGACATAATATCAATGCACAGGAACCCCAGATATAGGGGAAGTGATGCAGATGAGTTCAGACTAGAGAGTTTCAGAGATGGACTGAGCAAAGCTACAAACAATCATCCCTCTGCCTTCAGTCCATTTTCTAGTGGGCCAAGAGTGTGCATAGGCTAGAACTTTGCCATGTTAGAAGCGAAGGTTGTGATGGTTATAATGGTGAAGAGGTTCAGATTTAGCATGAGCAGAGGGTACAGGCATGCCCCTGTAGCCTTCATTACTCTCAATCCTGAACATGGGATACCAATCATGGTGGAAAGAATTGAATGCAATCGAGATTAGCCAAATTGTTAAATTGTATCTCATCCTCCCACAAGGCCCTCCACCACTCACTCGTGTTTGATAGAAAACACTTCTTATCTTTTGGCCTTGCTTTTCATTACATCTCTTATGGACTTTTTTAGTCCTAGAGTCCACCATTGATTTTTCTTTTAGTTTCACACTAGTATGTTTGAATGGTTCATGTTAACCCTTAAAACTTCATATTTATGTCCAATTAGTTCTAAAGGTCAAATCACATATTTATATCATTTCTCATTTAGTTTTGTGTCTATTTTAGTAGAATGTTTTTAATGTAATTATATATTGACAAGGTTTGGTTCATGCCACAATCCTTATCTATCTACATGTATTCCTATTTCCTCCTACTTGCATCGTTTCCACAGATTTATCATTTACCCCTTGTTTTTTACACTTCATTCACACTTACCTCAATGTATTCACTCTTTGCCTCAAGATTTATCATTCCATTGCCAAGGTTCATTTTCACACTTCATTGGGATTGATCTTACGAGACACAAGAATGAAGCGTAAATTTAAATTTTTAATTCGAATTTCAACCTTTTTGCCCCTTTTCACAAGTTGTTATAAGTTAACACTAAAGATGTTCAATGTACCATTAATTCATAGGACAAAATACATGGTTGAATAAAGAAAAATCAATAGAGCACACCTCTTTTTTTCTAAGGAATAAAGAATAAGAATCCATATCATTTGCATACAAGCCATCTACACAGTTATGTATATTGTCTTTCAGTATTGCACTTAGAGTCATAAAGTCGATTGATCTAGGGGTTTGACCTAGGAGAACTTGAGCCTAATGATTTTAAATATTCCCTTAAGGTGTTTACAAACATTGTAGTCACTACAAGCATTTTAAAAAAATTCAATGATAATTTATAGAGATTTAAGTGATCTGTAGTGATAATTAATTGGTGAATTATAAAATAAGAACACATAAATATACCAAATAAATTAAAATAAATACAATGAATATACATTTATAATAAATAGATAAAATAACATAAAACAAAGCTATAAAAACATAGATTATTAATTTCCACAATACATTTTAAAAAAAACATTTGTTTTAGAAAAGCCAAAATCAATGAGACATATCAAGTTACATATATTATGCATTGAAATGTTTATGGGATTGGTAACATTGAGAAACTTCTAGCTCTCCTAGTACTTATAAATTTGCACTAGAAATATACTAATAATAAAAACATCTATACCATGGTATCTAATTTCATCTATTCCCTCGCATACAATGATCAACAGCTAAAATTATGGCATCATATAAATTGAAGACTGACTTTCTCAGCTTGTTATTGAAAGTCAAAACTCTAATCACAATAGAGAATCCCAAACCATAACTCAATCCCAATGCCACTGCCCACACTTTCATTTCAGCATTTGAATTCTGTGCTTCACCACTTGTATCAATACTTGTGCAGTTGTCATAGGCAGAAGAGTTGTTGCAGACTGTTGTATTGGTAAATGGAATCCCACTTAGCTTAGCATTGCCTAAGTAGGACGACTCCCCAAACGTTAGAAACTGCCCTCCGTGGGGTACTTTTCCATGAAGCATGTTGTAAGATAGATTCAAGAACTCCAAATAACTCAGGAATTGAAGTTCTAACGGAATGCTGCCATTCAAACTATTTACCGAGAGGTCCAGAGACTCTAGCTGCTCCATGCCTCCCATTGTTTTTGGGATTCGGCCACTAAGATGATTCCTTGAAAGGTTAAGGGTTATCAGGCCTCGAAGGGATCCCATTTTGAGAGGAATGCTCCCCGATAAATTGTTGTTTGAAAGATCAATACATTTAAGAATGAAAAGAAATTTCACAAACTCAACATCCCAACCTTTCCAGGAAATTGTAATCTGATTTGTATATGTCGTAGGACCTGAAATATATTCTAGATGGTTTGGATTATTCTGTGATGCATTGACCATTGCAAGCAAGTTTGAAAGGTTGGCTGGAATAGGTCCTGATGTTGGCTGGTGAAGCCCAACCGTTACATTACTCTGCCACCGTTCCATTTTTATGATTCCTTTACTATTCTAGGTTGGGCGTTGGTTGAGTGGTGCCAAAATAATAATTACAATAAACTGCTGAAGGTGTATAAAAATATGGTGCTGTGTATTGTAAGATAGGAGAGAAATACTGAATAAGATATTCCCTACTTGAGAGTGGATGTAGGCAATTGCCGAACCACTGTAAAATCGTGTCTCTTATTTTGTTCTTTATTTCTGTGTTTTATTCTGTTTCATTGCTCATTTTATAATCAACAATTGGTATCAGAGCTCTGGTTAGAAGCTCAGCCAAGAAGCTCATTTGTGAAGCTTGTTCGAAAACCTGGTGGAGAAACTTGGTGAAGAAGCTTGAGACATGGAAGAATTTTTCAGAGCTATGGATGAAGCAGATATGGAAGAGAGTCCCAACTGGGATGATTGGGTTCAAACTGTCATGTCTTGGTCGTGTGGCTCTCAACTGAGTCATGATGAAGTGGGAGCTATTCATCAGATGTTTTTGGATGAATTAATTGATGAAGCTGATTTTATTATTAAGGAGTTTCTTAGCATGATGGAATCTGGGAGTGACATGGAGCAGATGCACGAAATAAAAGGTGTTGTGGCTCAGCCTGAAATGAATAAAAAGGTTAGATTTGATGATACTCCTATCTATTTGGATGATGCAGATGTCGTGGGGAACGACAGGCCCATTGATGATGAGCTTGTGGCACCAAAAAGAGGAGATGTTGTTGGGGAACCAAAAACAGATGACGGTCCAACAAAGGAGGCCGCTGCTGAGGCATTGAACACAGAAGAAGACAATGTTGCCGTAGCTAAGGATGATCGCGCTGTGGCACCAAAGAGAGTAGATGATGGCACAGATGAAGCCCAAGTGGACGATTCTTCGGAGCAAGGTTCCAGCGATTCATGGGTCGGTCATTCCAATGTCTCTGACTCAGAATGCCCCACTTCCATTAGGGTTTTTGACGGTCCTGTTAGAGTTTGCCCTGCAAATGAGGGTTTTGTGGTAACCGACTGGGCGTCGCAGATTTCTATTCTTTCCCACCCCTCCACAAGCGCATTTGTTTCTCACTGCGGGTGGAACTCTAGCTGGGAGAGCATTTGGTGCGGGGTTCCCATGGTGGCCTGGCCCATTCAGGCAGAACAGAAGATGAACAGTCTGTTGCTCATGAAGCAAGTTAGAGTGGCGATTGAGGTGAAGATGGAAGCAGATGGATTTGTACCGAGAGAGGAAGTGGAGCAGGCACATTTAGAGGATGACCCAGATTTGTCCATGGCGTTTACGCAGCTGAATAAGACAGAAGGAAATGCCGCATCAATGAGCATTAATCAAGATGGTAATAGTGATACTAATGGCAATGGTTATTTTGGTGGAGGTCGTGATGGTGGGGCTTTCTATGAAAGTGGAGAGGAAGGATTTGCTTGCCAAGAGGATGGAGAATTTGAAGATGTTTTTGACTCTGATTTGATTTGGAGAGAACTCATTCGGAGTGTGCTGGAACAGAGTCTGGTAAAATTAAAATCTTCTCAAGGTCTGGTTGTGACCTAAGATTCAAAATGGAAGCACAGGGAATGTCGTGGTGCATGGCTGTGGTTGGCCTTCAGGGGGCGATTGTTGGGTGGTGAAGCCCAACCGTTACATTACTCTGCCACCGTTCCATTTTTATGATTCCTTTACTATTCTAGGTTGGGCGTTGGTTGAGTGGTGCCAGAATAATAATTACAATAAACTGCTGAAGGTGTATAAAAATATGGTGCTGTGTATTGTAAGATAGGAGAGAAATACTGAATAAGATATTCCCTGCTTGAGAGTGGATGTAGGCAATTGCCGAACCACTGTAAAATCGTGTCTCTTAATTTGTTCTTTATTTCTGTGTTTTATTCTGTTTCATTGCTCGTTTTATAATCAACACCTGAAAGGTGGTTGTGTGAAAGGTCCAGAATTTGAAGATTTGGAAGGGCAATTACTGGGGGTGGAACGCTGCCTTGAAATTGGTTGGACCTCAACACCAACACGTGCAGTTGTGATAGCTTTCCAATCCAGCGGGGGATGGTGCCTTCCAATTTATTATTTCCCAAATCCAATACTTGCAGAGATCGACACTTTGCAATGGATGAGGGAATCACTCCTCTCAAATGATTACCATTCAGCTTCAATGTATGAATCTCTTTCAAGTTTCCCCATTTTGCCGGCATTTTACCTTCCAAATGATTTTCCGCCAAATCTAGAACATTGAGAGCAGAACACTTCCTTGTTAAATGAGGAGGAATCATACTGCTTAGCGTATTACTTGAAAGGCCAAGAACCTGCAAATCTGAAGCGCACATAAAATCTGGAATGGCTCCACTGAGGTTGTTTCTCGACATGGATAAGAACTCTGTAGACTGAAGATGTTCACCAATATCAGTAGGAATAGAACCATTGAACTGATTCATCGACAGGTCCAGCACCTCAACACCAGCAGGAGGAAGAGGAACAGCACCTTCTAAGCTGTTATTGTGCAAATCCAGATAGCCAAGATACAAGGGTGTTAGCCTAGACGGCAACGAATCCGTTAATTGATTACAACTAAGGTTCAAATAATCAAGATGGGGTAAGTTCCATATCCAGGATGGAACATTTGTTGTAATACTGTTAGCGGATAGGTCAAGATATTCCAAGCCATATTGGTTCACAAGAAATGATGGAATTCTATCTAAATTGCAAGAACCTAGTCCCAGATAGGAAAGCTCAAACTGTGGAATCCATGTTGAATCAATGCTCACAGTTAAGTGATTGTAAGAAAGAGACAGATCTTCAAGTTTAGAGAGATTATCGAAGAGAGAAAGGGAAATGGAGCCGCTTAAACTGTTGGAATCGAGCCAAAGCGTTCTTAAGTTAACAAGATTTGAAACTGTCGATGGAATTGTACCATTCAATTGGTTGCCATCAAGGGCAAGATTAACAAGTTTAGAGAGATTGCCGATGGACAGAGGAATCTCACCTTCAATTCTGGTATTACTCAGATCAAGACTCTTCAAGGATGACATATTCCCTATAGCAGTTGGAATTTGGCCCTCCACAACTGTAAATGAAAGTTGAATGCTGGTTAGTGACGGAGACTTCTGTAGTCCAATGAAAGAAACGCCTCCTCCAATATTCTCATTGCCAGAGAGATCAAGTGAGAGCAAGTGGGCACTCACATTTTCAAACCAAGCTGGTATTTGCGCTAACAAAGAATTGCTAGAAAGGTCGAGATGGAGGAGTGAAATATACCAAGCCAATTTTTTCACTTTTCTAATTACAACAAGCAGAGCAATACACAATCGTTGAAGTTAGCAATTAAACCAAACGATGCGGAATTCAACTCTAACCAAGAATGTACACCAGGATGGCGTGATCATATGGTCAGAGGATCTCTATGCAATGCTGATAAGGGAACTCTAACCAAGAATGCGCCTGATGATGATGAGCATATGGTCAGAGGGTCTTGATGCATTGCTGATATAAAGAACTCTAACCAAGAATGCGCCTGATGATGACGAGCATATGGTCAGAGGGTCTTGATGCAATGCTGATATAAAGAACTCTAACCAAGAATGCGCCGAATGTCGACGAGCATGTGGTCAGAGGATCCCTACCAACTATTATGCTGAAATAACTCGACGTCAAGAATGTGCTTTCCAACCCGAAGTGGAATTGGAGCTACCATATGACGGAGATGCAAAGTATTATAAAGCAAATATGAGAAGAAGTATGAAGTGCTAACAGTACTACTGTTCAGCTTACAATAATTAGAGACTTCCAACCCAACTCAAATGATAGAAGTTAGCAAACTGAAATGACGGATCAGCAACTTTGGAAAAACCAAACTAGCAACATAAACCCTACAAAAATGCTCACACCTCACTCATTTCTCAACCAAATAAACTCAAATCTGATGCAATGCACTCCTATGACAATGGTGACCAAGCTACACACTAGAGACCACTCTTAAAGCCAAGTATTTATTTAGCACGCTTTCTAATGCACTTCAAAGAGGGCAGCCTGGCAAGAAGGGCAATTTCCTTCTAAAAAATCAAATTCTTCATAATAAATTCTACAAATTGGCACAATGGGGCGCCCAACATAGACAAAAGGAAATATGAAATACCCAGAACAAATGTCTTTTTAATTTCAGATTTATGAATAAAACTACAGATTCAGCCCTGTTATCAGCAACTCCAAAAAATGACATAAAATGCAAATAACTGAACTACAACAGAACTCAAGCTACAATGCAAACCTCACTACAAAATCACTACTATCAGCAAACCTCTCCCTAGGTGCTATCTCTCAAGCACGAAGTGAGCCCAGGCTAGGAGGCATTCATTCCTCGAAGCAATCCCAAAACCATTACGGCAGCATAACATTATCAAGATTTCGGATGCCCAAATGAGAGCACTCTTCCTCCTTTTATACTTTTCCAACTGGGAGTCTCTAAAATCCTCTTGCATATGGGATAAAACATGAGAGGAAAAATAATATAATCCTCTTCAATTCTTTTTCAACCTCACCCTTAAAGTCCCCTCTTTTAAAACAACATTAATATTAAATAATAATGTTTAATTTACGGACTTTAAAATGGAGGCCAAGATGATGTCGGAAATCAATGATCTATAGCTCGTTGGAAAGGTCTTGACAAGACGAATCCAACCCCACTCTCAAAATCCCATCCTGGTGCCAATCCTAAACTTACTAAAAATAGCCATAACCAACAGGGACTAAGGAGAACAACCCTGGAAAGAAACCGCCAACCCAACCACAATCCACGAACAAAAGCAACCACCAAAACATGAAACCCCAATTTCAACCTCCGAGTAGCCTACGGGTCTCTGGAATAGGCCAACGGTCAACTGTAAAAGATCAAGCTAGAAAACGGGACATTACAGTCTGCCCTTCCCAAGATTGCTTGTCCTCAAGCAATTGTAAGCCTGGATGCTGCAGAATCTCATCATTCTCCCAAGTAGCATCCTCCATAGGCAAGTTCTTCCACTTCACCAAATACTCTCTGATAGTTCTTTTCCTCAAGGAATGCTCCCTGGAATCAAGAATCTCTTCTGGAATCAAAACTAACTGTCCTTCTTCATCCAAGGGTGGCATCTGTGATGAAGCAACAACATTGTGTCCAAGTGCCTTCTTAAGGCGAGACACGTGGAATACATTGTGCACTCTGCTATCCGAAGGTAGCTCCAACTCATAAGCTACTGCCCCCACCTTCCTAGTGACCTTGAACGGCCCATAAAAATGTGGTTTGAGCTTCTCAGCTCCACTTTTCTTGAGAGTGGACTGTCTATAAGGTTGTAGTCGAAGATAAACCATATCTCCAACTTCAAAAGAGCGCTCAACACGCCGCTGATCAGCGTACATCTTCTGCTAATTCTGTGCAATCTGAAGATTGTTCTTCAATGAGTTCAAGATATCTTGACTCTGCTACAACAAATCTTTGGCCTGAGGGGCTTTGCTATCACCAAACACCAAATCAGCAAAGCTAGGAGCATCATAACCGTAAAGAGCCATGAAAGGTGACATCCTTATTGACATGTGAAAAGTAGAATTATAACAATACTCGCCCATGTGAAGCCAATTCACCCAAGCTCTTTGTTGCTCTGAAACATAGTTTCTCAGGTAACCTTCCAACCACTTGTTCACTATCTCTGTCTGTCCATCGGTTTGAGGGTGATAACTAGTGCTTGGAGTAAGCACTGTACCACTCATTCTGAAAACCTCTTGCCAAAAAGTGCTTAGGAACTTGCTGTCCCTATCACTCACAATATTTTTTGGCAACCCATGTAATCTAAACACCTCATGAAAAAACAAATCTGCAACTTGGGCTGCTGAAAAAGAGCTGGCAATGGCGAAGAAGTGAGCAAATTTTGTTAATCTGTCCACTACAACATAGATACAGTCTTTACCTTGAACCTTGGGCAACCCTGTGATGAAGTCCATTGATATGCTTTCCCATTTTTGATTGGGAATGGGAAGAGGTTGCAGAAGACTAGCTGGTAAAGTATGCTTATTTTTGTTCATCTGACAAGTGGGACACTCTTGAATGTAACGTTGAACCTCCCCTTTCAACCCTTTCCAAGAAAATCTTTCCCTGATCTGCCTATATGTCTTGAAGAACCCTTGATGACCAGCAAGTGGAATGTCATGAAAGGTCAACAAAATCTTCTTTTTGAGCTTAGAATCAGCCACCACAAAGATTCTACCCTTGTAGTGTATCAGCCCTTCGACCACTTTGTACCTTTCGTCAAGAAAAGTACCCTCAATGATGCTGGTTGCAAACTGATTTTTGGCATAATCAGCAAGCAGTATGTCCCTCCAATCAGCTGTAAGCTCACACAATGAGCTCAAATGAGGTCTCCTAGATAGAGCATCAGCCACAATATTATTTTTTCCTTTGACATATTCGATGTCAAAATCGTAAGCTTGAAGCCTACTCACCCACTTTTGTTGCCTCTCGTTCAAATCTTTTTGATGCATGAAGTGCTTGAGGCTATTGTGATCAGTCTTGACCACAAACTTGCTCCCCACCAAGTACTGTCTGAACTTAGCTAATGCATGCATAATGGCAAGCATCTCCTTGTCGTAGATGGAGTAGGTCCTTTCAACACCTCTTAATTTTCTGCTTTCAAACACAATGGGATGTTTGTCTTGCATCAAAACAGGCCCAACTCCTTCACCAGATGCATCACACTGTAGCTCGAATGGCTTGGAGAAGTCTGGGATAGCTAAAACCGGACAAGAGCTCATGATCCCCTTAAATTTATCAAAAGTAGTTTGAGCCTTTTCTGATCAACAAAAGGCACCCTTTTTTGTGAGGTCAGTAAGAGGAGCAGCATTCTGAGAGTAGCCCTTCACAAATCTTCTATAAAATCCACAAAGACCCAAAAATCCTTTCAGATGAGTCAAATTCTCAGGAGGTGGCCAATCAACAATTGCCTTGATCTTTTCAGGATCAACCTTCACTCCTTCAGCACTGATTATATGGCCAAGGTAAAGTAACTCCTTCATTCCAAATTCACATTTGGATTCTTTGGCAAACAAACTCTCTGATTCCAGGATGCTAAGCACTTCCTCCAAGTGCTTGAGATGTTCTTCCCATGTCTTGCTGTAGATCAAGATGTCATCAAAAAATATCAATACAAACTTCCTCAACTGCTTCTGAAAGATTTTGTTCATACATGACTGGAAGGTAGCAGGAGCATTAGTCAACCCAAATGGCATGACTAGAAATTCGAAGTGGCCATAGTGACATCTAAATGCTGTCTTCTCAACATCGGATCCTCTCATCTGAATCTGTTAATAACCCGATCTCAAATCGATCTTTGAAAAGAACTTGGCTCCATGTAGCTCATCAATGAGCTCATCTATCCTCGAGATGGGATATCAATTTTTGATGGTGCTTTGATTCAAAGCACGATAGTCCACACACATGCGGATGGTACCATCCTTCTTCTTCACCAGGACAACTGCCGAAGCAAAGGGGCTCTTGCTTGGACGAATGAAGCCCATCTCCAAGAGTTCCCGAATGTTTTTCTCAATCTCGTCCTTTTGCTTCTTAGGGTACCGATAAGGAGTTGTAATCACTGGTTTAGCTCCTTCCTTGAGCTCTATGACATGCTCCGAACCTCGATCAGGAGGTGGTCCAGGAGGTAAATCAGCAAACACCTTGCTCTTCTTTTTGAGTAAAGACTGAATATCAGGAGGGTAGTCTCTCTTTGTTTCAACCGGACTAGCAGGAAGAATCATACACTCTGCAGCCCACTCAACTTGATCTTGACGAATCAGCCTCGCCATCCTCTTGAATGACACAATCTGAGGACCACCATTGGACATTCCTCTTATCACTACATTCTTCCCTTCGGATTGAAACTTGAGCTCCATGGTTTGCAGATTTAGAGTGATCTCCCCAAGTGAACGTAGCCATTGAATGCCTAGGACAGCATCCGTATCTCCAATTTTGACTACATAGAAGTTGTCCTTGACCTCATAGTTTCCCACTTGTATGGTCATGTTTGAGATCTTCTTGGTGCAGGTGATGTGAAAACCATCAGCAACCATAACCTTGAAGCCTTCAAACTCTTCTGTTTGCAGCCCCTTCTTTGCCACCACAACTTCGTCAATGAAGTTATGCGTTGCTCCAGTGTCAATCAAAGCAACTATGCGTTGCCCCTTAATCATCCCTCGAACTTTAAAGGATTCATTCCTTTGAAAGCTCGAAAGTTGAGCCAAAGTGCCTCCACTTCCCTTTTCATCTTCGGATTCCTCTGGGACTTTTTCCACTTCACTATCTTCAGAATCAGACTGCTGGTCTGACAAATCAAAATTACTTTCTTCAGCTGAATAGTATTCAATTTGATGAAATTTGCCTCCTTTTGGGCAAACATGATCTTGGGACCATTTTTCTCTACACCGGAAACATAACCCTTTTCTTCTGAGTTCATTAAGTGTCTTAGGATCCAACCTTGTGACATGAGGTTGATGCTGTTTGAACTCCTTATGCTGAGGTCTTTTTCCTTTATCTCTTTTGTGAAATGATGGCTTGGGTTGAAACTTTGCTTTAGGAGCAGCCCACTCCATGTTTCTTGCCTTCTTCATTGCCTCTTGTAGAGAGGGTGGATCAAAAGCTTTAATCCAACCCTTGAGTGGCTCCGCCAATCCTTCACTGAATAGGATCACCAAGCGCCTCTCAGTGACTCCTGTGACCATGACTGAAAGCCTTTGAAACTCAGCTATGTAGGCATCAACTGTACCATATTGCTTAAGTTGTGCCAATTCTCTGAAATGCACTTCTGGATCTTTTTTCTCAAATCTCTCTATGAGCTTATTGGTAAACTCATCATAGGTAGTGATAGATCAATGACCTAAGGTGACTAGACCATGGTACCACCACTCGTGCGCCACCCCATCCAGGTGTAGCGTAGCAAACTTAATCACCTCCTCCTCCTCCATGGGTCTAAGAGCTAGATAGTTGTCTAACTTCTGTATCCAGGCTCTGGCTGAACTATTGTCACTCCCATCAAAATGTGGAAGCATAACCTTGTTGATAGCTTGATGCAAATCCCCATGAACTATTGTCCTCCTTTGTTCATAATGTCTTCCTTGTCCTCTATCCTTCCTTTTATGATCCATAAAATCATTATAAGACATATCTGCCTTAATTTCATTAGGTAGAGAATTATACTCAGCACGGCCGAGTCTCAATTGTTCAACAAATGACACATTTTCTTCCGGATCAAGATGAGGTTTTACTGGTGCCAAGAAAGTGGGTTTGAATGGCCTGGAAGAAATGTATGTGCTATTTGAAGCAGGCTGAGCAGCATGTCCATTATGCTGGTTGGTGGCACTGTGTTCTCCACTATGTCCTGAATTGTTTAGTGGAGATTGGTTCTGACCCATTCTCCCCATCATGAGACATATCATATCCATTAAGGTATCCATCTTCCTCTCGAACCTCTTTGCCGAACTTAATGATCTTTCTCTTCCTTTCCCACTATCATCTCTGTTACTTCCCGACGTCCTCTCATTATCCCCCATTTTTCCTTCAGGAGAAGACTCACAATTGGCTCTTAATACCTCTGAAGCTGTCTGACCTTCTGGGGCCTGATGCCAATGAAACTGATTGGTAGCCTTCTTGTATTCTCTTGCTAAGTACCTCTGTTCTCTGTCACTCATAGAAGGTTTGCTTTCACAGGATGGCAGGATGCGTGGCTCTGATACCACTGAAATATACCAAGCCAATTTTTTCACTTTTCCAATTACAACAAGCAGAGCAATACACAATCGTTGAAGTTAGCAATTAAACCAAACGATGCGGAATTCAACTCTAACCAAGAATGTACACCAGGATGGCGTGATCATATGGTCAGAGGATCTCTATGCAATGCTGATAAGGGAACTCTAACCAAGAATGCGCCTGATGATGACGAGCATATGGTCAGAGGGTCTTGATGCAATGCTGATATAAAGAACTCTAACCAAGAATGCGCCTGATGATGACGAGCATATGGTCAGAGGGTCTTGATGCAATGCTGATATAAAGAACTCTAACTAAGAATGCGCCGAATGTCGACGAGCATGTGGTCAGAGGATCCCTACCAACTATTATGCTGAAATAACTCGACGTCAAGAATGTGCTTTCCAACCCGAAGTGGAATTGGAGCTACCATATGACGGAGATGCAAAGTATTATAAAGCAAATATGAGAAGAAGTATGAAGTGCTGACAGTACTACTGTTCAGCTTACAATAATTAGAGATTTCCAACCCAACTCAAATGATAGAAGTTAGCAAACTGAAATGACGGATCAGCAACTTTGGAAAAACCAAATTAGCAACATAAACCCTACAAAAATGCTCACACCTCACTCATTTCTCAACCAAATGAACTCAAATCTGATGCAATGCACTCCTATGACAATGGTGACCAAGCTACACACTAGAGACCACTCTTAAAGCCAAGTATTTATTTAGCACGCTTTCTAATGCACTTCAAAGAGGGCAGCCTGGCAAGAAGGGCAATTTCCTTCTAGAAAATCAAATTCTTCATAATAAATTCTACAAATTGGCACAATGGGGCGCCCAACATAAACAAAAGGAAATATGAAATACCCAGAACAAATGTCTTTTTATTTTCAGATTTATGAATGAAACTACAGATTCAGCCCTGTTATCAGCAACTCCAAAAAATGACATAAAATGCAAATAACTGAACTACAACAGAACTCAAGCTACAATGCAAACCTCACTACAAAATCACTACTATCAGCAAACCTCTCCCTAGACGCTATCTCTCAAGCACGAAGTGAGCCCAGGCTAGGAGGCATTCATTCCTCGAAGCAGTCCCAAAACCATTACGGCAGCATAACATTATCAAGATTTCGGATGCCCAAATGAGAGCACTCTTCCTCCTTTTATACTTTTCCAACTGGGAGTCTCTAAAATCCTCTTGCATATGGGATAAAACATGAGAGGGAAAATAATATAATCCTCTTCAATTCTTTTTCAACCTCACCCTTAAAGTCCCCTCTTTTAAAACAACATTAATATTAAATAATAATGTTTAATTTACGGACTTTAAAATGGAGGCCAAGATGATGTCGGAAATCAATGATCTATAGCTCGTTGGAAAGGTCTTGACAAGACGAATCCAACCCCACTCTCAAAATCTCATTCTGGTGCCAATCCTGAACTTACTAAAAATAGCCGTAACCAACAGGGACTAAGGAGAACAACCCCAGAAAGAAACCGCCAACCCAACCACAATCCACGAACAAAAGCAACCACCAAAACATGAAACCCCAATTTCAACCTCCGAGTAGCCTACGGGTCTCCGGAATAGGCCAACGGTCAACTGTAAAAGATCAAGCTAGAAAACGGGACATTACAAGGAGAGAGGTGAGGTTGAGAAGGGAGTTGGGAATTGGTCCGCTAAGCCCACACTCAGACATGCCGAGATGTTGAAGGTTGGATAGACTGCCAACAAATTCACCGCACTGTTTGGTTACAGTGATGTTCGCTCCATCAAGAGACAAGGATTCCAAGCTCACCAGATTTGATAAGCTTTCCAAGCTCACATAAAATTGTTCACTTTCATAACCAACAAATGACAAGTCAAGAAAAGTGAGTCTCTTCAACTTTCCATTATGGGGAGGAGTGAAATTACCATGGAAGAGGTTGTAACTGAGATCGAGGTGCTCCAACTGTGCAAGTTGAAACAACGATGAACTGATGTGACCTTCCAAATAGTATATGCTGAAATCCAGTCAAGAAACATGGCCTGTGCGGAAGTTACAACCAACTCCACTCCACGTGCAGCAATTGAATCCGTGCCACTCTGTTTCTACAACGGCTGCCTTGACATCCAGGAGGAGATTCCTTTCAGTGAGGGGGCATGCAAATGCAAATGCAATTGCAGGAGAAGGAGAAGAGGTGAAGCAGAAGAAGCAGCATGATATTGTTATCATTGCAAATGCAACTCTGCTATATGAAAGCGTAGCGTCCATGTCTTCCACACAGAAATTCTTATTATCTTTACCTAAAAAGAAAAGAGATGATTAGGGGATGATATTTGTGTATTTATCTTATTCCTTTTGATCATTGAATAGTCTGCTCACTATACGAAGTTTCCTGCTCCTGCTAACCCTCCGACCATTTCGCCGTGTCAAACAAGAAAATGCCGTGTCAAACAAGAAAATGTTTTAAGAGACAAATGAATGGCCCGGAAAAATACAAAAATAATAAAGCAAGCATCGGATATAAGTTAAAATTTTCCCCGTTCATGGACCCCTATATTCACAACAAATAATAAAGAAATCGTAGAATACAAAACATTGGTCCCCCTATATTCACAAAAATAATAAAGAAATCGTAGAATACAAAACATTGGTCCCCCTATATACACATTGCCTTCAAGTGCAAATGGTTGTTGTACTATGAAATGTTGATCATATTTATATCACTCACAACTAATGAAATGAAATGATTTTAATTGCTTTCTCAACTACCCAGCCAAAGGAGCTAAAATTGACAAAGTTGTTGGCTAGAAATTATTCCTTTGATGTATCACGAAGACAAACATTGTAGTGCGATTTGGGTTGCGATTGGATTTGATGATATCATTTAGTGAGAGAGATCTTGAGCTTATCTTGGTCAATCTTACTACATGACATGAAGTTGTTGAAATGAGCAATAGATTGTAAATATCCAAGGCTTTTATTCTATGGTTACAATGTGTAATTGTAGTTTCCATTGTGTATTTGGAAACTAGAGGTGCCTCCCCTATTTTTTGAACTCTTTGACTAGAAATCAAGATGATGTAGGGTTTGATAGAAAAAAGATTCAATAATATTGCATAGAAACATTTGCTATGTCATCATATCAAGGTTTAGTAAGTTCAAAGTTTACTAGATATATAGTAGCCTTTGGCCTCAATATTTTTGAAACTTTTCTTTAAATTTAGAAACAAGGATATTTGCATGGTTATATCTTGATGATATTCTAATAGTATAAAAAATAATCTTGCAATGCATTATCAATCTTTTTTGGCTTTTGTAGCTAGAGTATGTAATGGTTTGGAATTTTTCCCTCTTCACAACCTCTCTTTTTTAGAGGATCGCTCATTCTTTTTTAAAATTGCATTCTTCAATACAAAATAAAATGCATCCAAGGGTTGGTAGAGTATCGAGTAGGAATATTGTGTGTTGTTTTGTTTTAGTTTTTCATTTAAATATATTTTATATTTATGTTCATTTGTATTGTAATGGTAAAAATTGTAAATTCATGTTTTTCTTTTTTGTTTTAGGTTGAACACTTTAATTTGGTTTTCTTTTATGTATCGATTGGTAATTAAGTTAGAATATTTTTACATGGAATTTGGCTACTAATCTAATCCTAGTCTCATTGTATTTTCACACATCCCCAAGATTCAAACATGATAAAAAACTCCACTTGTTATCATCCTAATTGAAACCCACAAATGTAAAATTAACCTAGGTAACTTTTACACATGCATATTTGAACCCCACACTTTTTAATTTAATTTTTTTAATTGGTTCAATGTTCCCCTCCCTTATTAGCTATTACGAGCTCATTAAAGCGCAACTTATTTCAAATTACACACTAGGTTAGTGTATTTAAGGACTAGCCTTAATTTATTAAGATTATCATGGAATAACCAAAATAATATTCACATAATAGCCTTATAGAAACATCATGGAGCATCCTAGTAAGGGCATCATTAGATTCTATCGTCATTCTAGGCATACTACATGATTGCTTGATGTCTTCAATCTTGGTTCATCTCTATTAAATGTGTCCACCTAGTGGCTTAACTAAGGAGAACATGAGCCTCACTGAGCAAGTTCCTAAATGATGTATGTTGGCAAGATTTCTTATATGACCTAAATTACAAAAAAATCTAAATCTGGTGAGCACTTTCTTGCCTTGGCCTTGGTTTTCCTATCATTAATAATTGATGAGAGATGTCCTTCAATGGATCCCCTTGGTCAATTTTTTGTTTGGTGGTGTGATTTACCTCCCTTCACATCTTTGTCATGCGCCTAAGTTCCATTTATGTAGAAATTTATAAGTCCCAAGGGTCTAGGATTTTCCCCACCTAAGTACTTGGTCAGAAGGAATCCCACTTACTAACTCCCACTGAACCTTATCTTATATTGGGGTTTCAGGTTTTTGCTTATTGACATGCCACCATTTCCTTCCTTGAGCCCCCACACTTCATCATTCTCTATTCTTTCCATGGAAAGTTTTCAAACCTTTTTTACTCGTCTCCTTGGCATCCTATTTCTTGATTTCTTGATTCCTAATAGGCTTCTAAGTTCACTTTTTATTTGGCATAAAGTATTCCATTATATTGATCCTTTCTCACCCTCTCATACTACTCTCATGATTTTGGACCACCCCATCCTGTACTCCACACTACACCCATGTGTGTAGCATCCCCAAAGTCTAATCACTGATGCTCCTTCATCCCTTCTTCCTTGCTTCAATTTTTTAGGACTTTGCTTCCTCCTTTGTAGTTGGTACCTAGGATCCATCATCCTAAAACCCCAAACCTAGATCTCCAATACATAATAAGCCCTTGGAGTTTTCCTTGCTATCTTACCTAGAGGGTAGCCACATCATGGATCCCCAGTCCCTAAACCCTAATAGGAACTCATTTCTTCTTCTCATTTGGTGCATCATACTCCACACCATGCACCCCTAATCCTCACTTCCTAATTATGTTTTATTATTCATAGGTTTTCAAACTCTTCAATACATTACTCGTACTGCATGAGGTATCCCAAAGATCTAAAACATGAGTCATTCCCTTCATCATAACTAACCCTCCCTCGGACTTTTAGACTATTTAATGCAATCATCCCTCTTGTGAAGTCCATAATCTTAGATCCTAGTTCTCTAAATCTTGTTGTTCCTCCCTTCTCCTCCTTAGACCTTCAAAAAATTTAAATTCAACCTTCCTTCATGTGAAATTACTTTCCAACATCCCAACTCCCAATTCCTTAATCCATCTTGGTTTTTTCTCCCCTTGGCATTCTGATCACCAAACCCCCAAAATTTGAGCTTTCAAACATTTCTCTATTGTCGTGAATTTTTTAGGCATAAAATTCCTTGGGCCCCCAACCATTCAAATGATTTCTTCCACCTACCTCCCCTACATTTCCAAGGACAACATTGTTGCATTAGTGTTTCCATTGATGTCAACAATGTTGTAATGATGAAGGATGGAAGTGAAGTTAACAGAGGTGATGTCTATAGTAGCATAATGTGTTGATATGGTGAGTTAATCAACATTGGTGATGCCAAAAGAAGATTGTGGCAAAGTGATGAGTATATGCTGAGAAGATCAGAGATGGATCAGAGAAGTTGTCAAGAGAAGTATAAGATGATGAAATTCATGTACTATGTATATTGATTGGATCAGTATCATCTATGCATAGTGTACCCTATCTTTTGAAGTTCATGCAAAAGTGAAAGTTGTGAGCAGAAGAATGTGCTAACATTAAAATTCTTTTTTGAGCTGAAAATGTTATGATTGCTATGTATGATGTTGAGAATAAAGTCTCTGATGTGGTAAATATTGTATTTATTATTTCCTGAGGAAAAGCATTGCTTCGATTTTAAAAGAAAGATTTAGGAAGTCTAAGGTACTTGAGTTTGCACATAAGAAGCTCAGGAGAATGCTTTGCATTCCTCCTCATTTAAAGGTACGACCTTGTGGTTTGGGATTTAGGTAGAGATAAGTGTAAAGTTTGTATGTTCTTGATTTCAGGGCTTGGAAGTTACTACAGAAGATTCTAAGAGCTAGCAAAGTGAAGACAGAAGTTTAGGATGGTTACAGTCAGGATGTGTCAAAGAAGTGCTCTGTATTTCTCCACTTTTGAAGATAAGGTCCTGTGATTTGAAGGATGGTCAGATATGTTGCAAATATGTGCCTAAGTGGGTTGTCATTGATGTCAACATATCCTTGTTTCCATTGGTGTCAACTGTATCCTGTTTTGCTATCTGCATAGAAGACCAGACTGATGAGGATATTGAGAAAATTAATGATAATCAATGCATGTGGATCATGTGAATGTGTAGAGAATTGTCAGAGATTGCTTCAGTTAAGATTTGAGATGTCTGCATGAAGATTTGAAGAAGTTATGGTCATCTGAGTAGAACCAGTTCCTACAATACTCAGGAAAGACAGAATGACAGAAAAGAGGTCTGGATTGCTCCGGTAATATAAAATTATGATCTGCAGATCTGAAGGCATGTTTGGGAAGTCAATGTGTATCATCAACACTAGTGGTTCATGGTTTGGAGGTCTGCAAGCTATCCTTCTAGTTTGACAATCATGGTAGAGAGTGTTCTTGAGGTTCTAGAGGAAGATTCAATTGCTTCTGATAATTTGGTTTAGAATGGATGTTATTGGTGAATTCAATGTGCTTGTAGAGGTCTCTGGATTGTATGGCTACAATGTTAGAGGTCTGTATTGAGGTTTAAGCTTGTTGATTGAAGATTTCTTCTTGAGGTTGATATTCTTCCCAGTCTTGGCCGATCGAATGTTCCTAGCCTGTTGTGGATGCCTTAAAAATAGTTTTATGAAGCGTGGAGTGGTTGTAGAAGCAGATTCAAGTCTTAGTTGTGTTTAGCCGACCTTGTTGATCATTCCAAGGTTGATGAAGTATATAAATACTTGTTGAAGAGGTATTGAAATTATTCATGTGCAAAATAGATAAAATACAAAGAAAGGATCAAGTGTAGAGCAGAGAAGAAAAGGAGTGAGAGTAGTGTAGAATGTGAAGAATAGTTTGAGGCAAACAAAAAGTTCTTGAGCATTCGTTGAAACTGAATCAGGCATGAAGTAGATGCTATTTCTTAGTTAATTATGTCTAAATAAATTATGTAGGTAGTGAGCCTCTCTTTTGAGTAGCGAGTTCTGGGCAGTGCACCCAAAGGCATGTGCCTTCTATTTTACTAAGTACTTTTAACAGGGTATGCATTTTGTGGGTTAAAGTTCCCACTATGGTTTTTCCCTTAACTGGGTTTCCACGTCAAAATCTTGGTGTCAAGTGTGTTGATTATGTTTCTGATCTTATGTTGTTGATTAATGCTTTAATATTTACATCACTAATCTGATAGTAAGATAATAAAGAAGGTAAAAGGCAGAAAAATTTTTGTGGGACAACTGATTCACCCCCCCTCTCAATTGTCTAGTTCCAACAATTCGTATCAGATCTAGATCCTCTCATAAAAGCCTAAATGCTTGAGGAGATCCATGATGTTGACCTACAAGAAGGATAGTCCAAGATTTGATGGAACAAATTATTATGTTTGGAAAAATCACATGGAGTGCCATTTGTAATGCATGGGCGATGCCTATTAGGCAATAACCAGTGTTGAGTATAAACCTTTGGAGAAAGGTCCTTCAACTCCTAATCAAGTCAAATATGCTGAAAATAATCTTTGAGCTAAAGAAGCCCTGTTGAGTGCCCTGACTGATTCAGAAATGACAAATGTCTTTGGTCTTGTTGGTAAACAGATTTGTCACTGTGAAATAACCTTTAAAAATGACTCGTTGCCCTTAGAGCAGTGACTAAATAGTCCTAACAGTTGGAGAAGTTGTTACTGGACTAACAACTTTCCTCTACGTTTGAGAGGGGCAGCTCCCTCGTATGATAGGGGTATTTGTGGTTTTTGTGTACTTTTATCCTGAAAGTACAAAAAGGAAGAAAAAGAAAATAACAGGAGAAATGGGCATGTAGAAACCCTCGTGGTAGACGTACGAAAACCAACAGGAGTTTCACAATCTTATTGAAAAGTACGAGGGGGTTTCACCACAAAGCTAGAAACCACTTTCCTAAACTCTATGATGGATCTCATGACATATATGCAACAACGATGAAGAAAGATGGGAAATCTCAACATACGAAGAGATAATTTATCTAAACACTTTCAAATCAGGATACCAAGACATGATTGTGCTTTATCACCCCAATAGCATGCTTTAATGGATAACTTTGATTCACACAAATACATAGAAAGATCACCAATTTGACATACAAGAAACTAGTAATCATAACTCAGAAATACATCAAGAATATATGAACTAAAGATGCATTCTTCATTATCTTTTCAAAATTATACAATTCCAAAAGTAGACTATACAATGTGTAGAACCAAAAATGTTCCAAGAAGTTTATTCATAAGTTCCCCCTACAAAAGTTCTCTCTAAAGAGTCCCCCCTTTTACAATGTGAAGTCCAGTATATATAGACTTTTTCGCATAACCACCTAATAACATGTTGATAACTGAGGGGGGGTGAATCAGTTATCTTAATTATTTTAGCTTTCTGAACTTTCTTAATAATAGTGCAGCATCAATTCAAACAAGCAAACATAACCATGACATAGAAATACACATGACACAATATTTTTGACATGAAAACCCTGTTAAGGGAGAAAACCACGGGGTGATTAACCCAAGATTGTATTCTCTGTTAGAAGAATGGAAGTACAAAATGGCACTTGCCAATTAGGGCTCACTGCCCGAGCACACTGCTCACAAGAGGCACACTGCCTACAAAAGACACACTGTCTACAATTTATAAAGAGTGTAATACAATACTTGAACTGATAAGGAGCATCAACATATGCTGGAGTTCAGTTCCAGTTAGGCTCTGTATACTGATCTGATGCACTTCATCTTTCCTCTTCTTTTATGCTGCTCTTCTTTTACATACTAGATCTTCTTTTCTACTTTTATTCGGCTCTACTGCTTTTCTTCGCACTTCACTAACAACCACAACACTACTCATAACTAAATCTATCTTGTATATATATTCGCACAAGTGATTTCATCACCTTTCTAGTCGGCACCCGGAATAGTCAATATTTTGCCTAAACTTTGATCTGTCGGCTGAATCCTTGCTTACCAAGAAATGCGGATCAAGGATATACTTGTGGAAATCATTAATCATGTCGGCCAAACATAATTCATGCCTTCATAACCTTTACCAACATCAGTAACACATCCGGAATAATGTCTAATGTTCTGCCAGTCAGTTCTTCCTCTGTTCACACTGTCACTTAGGAACCTGACACTCAAGCATTCATATCTTTTTATCCTTTCCATACCGGAGGCTCAAACCTTGGAATCTATCAGTCAAGATACTCCTCTTGACTACCCCAAATCTGTACTTTACTGAGATACTTCTACTAAGAGATCCAGATCTGTCTGTCGAACCTTACTAATTGCTCTGTTCTTGTTTACCGAACCTCAACACTTCTTCAATCTGACTTCCGGTGAGGACTTATCATGCATTACGGATGTGTGGGATAACCTTTGTTGCCATCAATGACAACATTCATGAATCCATATAGTGTCTCTTGCCAACAATCTCCCCCTTTGGCATTGATGGCAACACTTAGTGAAAAATGACTAAGTGTATACACTATGCTCCCCCTTGGCTGATGCTCTATTTTTATATACATTTTTTGGAGCTCCCCCTTAGTTGGATTCCTCATTTTTCACTACTCTTCACTCCCCCTTTGACATCAATGGCAAAGGGTAGGGTCTATATATCAAAACTTTCAAAAATTCAACTATACTTAGCCGCATAAGTATATACATATGGCGTACTTACATATACTGAAGTATGTCTACAAAAGTTGTCTTCAATTGAATAAATTCTGTAGCCCAACTTTGCTTCATTCTGTCCAAAATTGAAATATGACCGCTCAACAGGAACGCAAAAGCTTCTGCCCTCTTAAGATCTGTCGGATCATTGGTTCAGGAGGTAGTCTGAGCATCACTTAAGGCCTCATGCATGGCCTCTAACTTAGGGATAATGATCCTTCTAAGTTCACCCATCCGGCTAATTATGTTCTTCTTTTCCTTCTCAAAATTCTTTATTGCATTTGTGATTGCAATAGTCTGACACTCTTGATTTACTATGGAGGAGGAGAGAGGATCAAAACTTTGAGACAGACTTAATAGTTTATCCTCTTGTTCTTTTACTTTCCTCTCAATATCTTTGGTCAGTGTGGGCCAAGATAAGCAAAATTTGTACATATTTCTGCCATCTCTAAGAGCATTTTCCAAGCTCTTTATCCCAATATCCATAACTCTCCTATCATTTGTTATTAGACCCTGTACTTCAGAGAATCTCTTATCTAAAAACTCCTTCCAGACCTTTTCTTCAGCCGACTTCTCTAGAGAATCAAAATGTGTGCTAACACTGTTGACTAGAGTTTTGAGATTACCAGAGGAAGAGACTGTGGAATCCTTTTGAAAAGATGGCATGATCTTTTCCAACACTCTGGATACAGTCTTCCATGTGAGATTTCAGTAGTTTCTCTTTGACCTTTGCATTTGCAAATGAAGCTATTTTCATTGTTTGCACCGGAGATAGAGAGTCAAAATTTAATGGCCCTTTTAATAGTTCCGGTTCATCAATCTCCATAGTTGCTTTTGTCAAAAAGTCCTTGACTGATTCTGCAGTGTCTCTTGCTGGAGACAGATTTTTCTTTTCTTCTGCAGTCATAGAACTATCTTTTGGAGCTTTCTCCCCTTCCACAACCTTTGTACTGATATCTTCTTTTCCCTTCACCTCTGCTTCTTTCTCCTTTATTCTTTCTTCTCCTTTGGATCCGGAGTCAGCAGGGGAACCCGGAGGAGTGATGTTGGTCTGTTCATGGGCCACCTCTTCTGGAGCAGAGGATTCCAAGTCCTTAGCTGTTTCTGCACCAGTATTCATTACCTCTTCTGTTATTTTCTCAGTGGACTCTTCTGCAACACTTGTGGTCGAGGGGTCAAAATCCAAGTCCTCTATAATAGGGAGATTAAATCTTTTGAAGGCCTTCCGGAGGATCTCTTCTGTGTCCTTGGCTACCTTGTCAGTCTCACCAAGCATAAGTTGATTCATCCTTGCTTTGCTTCTGAACTCATCCTTACAATCTTTGAATACCATATTCATTGTCTTGGGGTCGATTGAAGGATATAGCTGAATTGCTATCTATTCCCAGATTTCTAGGTCTTTGGCTTGGGCATTGTTCTTTCTGATTTCTAGTTCCTTCTCCAAGCTTTTGGGGATTAGAGATATAATTTCAATGAATGCTTTGTTGTAGATATTTAGGTACCTGACTGTGGCATCTTGTAATATCTTCTGATCTGCTTCACCATAATCATCATAGAACTCAACCATTGGCTGAAGATTTCTGTCCACTGTGACTGATTTGATTATGTCATCAATGTGAAGAGTGGGTTTTTCAACATATTCCTCTGTCTTTTCTTCTTCCTTTTGTCTGGTAGAGGGTTGGCTGAATGTTTTCTTCTTTTTCTTCATTTTCCTAATTTCTTCATCAGATTCAGTCTCCTCTTCATCCCTTTGACTGGCATAAGCTCTTGAAGCTTTTGTCTTTGTTCTTTTCTCTCCTTTGCCGAATGATTGTGCTTCCAGTTCTGATGTCCTTGAGCCTTTGGTAGTGGTAGGTGCAGATCTCTTTGATGATCTAGTCCGGGTGGAAGGTTTTGCCGGAGCACTTTCCTCATTTTTCTTTTCTGCCTTCTTCTTCTCTTCCTCAGCCCTTTCCATCTTTTTCTTGTGGACATCAAGTGCCTCCTTTGAGATGCCAAGGCCTTTGGCAACATTTTCTACTTCTTTTCTCACCTTCCTCTTGATCTCTGGTTCTCTGAGTTCCACATGAATCTTTACACTCAGCTCCTCAAAGGTTCCAAACCTTTCTGCCTTTGGATCCTTTGGCTGACTTAGCATGTGTTGAAGATGCAGCTCCACAATTTGTTCATCAACTTCATACCCCATGGGCATGATCCATACAGTTCTTGGTTCTACTGCCTCCATTAGGCACTGATCAGTCTCTACCATAAAACATACTGTGTCTTTGTATTTCTCAACAAGAGACTGGGGAATCCTTTCTCTTGCTTGCATCATGTTCTAAAAATTCTTGAAATATCCCCACATGGCTATATTTCTTGCTTTAGCATCCCCAAGTTCATGCAAGTAATCTCTGATCTGAATTGCTACCGGTTTGTCATTTTGCCATACCCATCCATTTGATCCGGGTAGCTCATTCATGAAGTCGAAAAATAGGCATAATATTAGTCCACCATATTTAAAGGAGTTCTTGTCCTTTTTGATCTTCTGTACGTTTTCCATTAATTGGCTCAAAAGAAGTTCACATAGATCATATTCTGCATTCTTTTTCAACATCTCATAGGCAGTATATACTGCAATTTCAGATACTAAATTCTCCCTACTGGAGTGATATATCTTATATCCTATTATCATAGATGCAAACTTGATATCCGGGTCAGTAATATCTTCAATGGTCATTGCCCTCTTCTCAAATTTTGATTCGGTGGCCTCAGTTACAATGTTGTTTTTGACAGATTTGAGGACAGGAATTCCTCCGGAGGAGTGTAAACCAGTTACTGCCCTAATTGCTTCCTTGGTAATTTTGCAAGGTCTGTTAAGCCATAGAAAGTTGTCATGTACCCTACTCAACACATACCATACCCATTCATCTTCTTCAATGCAGGGGAAATGAATGAACTGATCAAAATGTTTCTCTTGGATGCATTTATATTCTGGTTTAAGCTCAAAAGCATCGTCTATCAATTGTTTGTGATAGATATCTCTTAGTTTGAATTCCCCAAACTCTTCAACATTTGCGTATATGTAAACCCTAATATCTTATGTGTGCAAAACACCATGTGGAACACTAGAGAAGGCTCCTAGGGGATCTACCTCCAAGGATTTGTATGGATGCTTCTTAAATATGGGGCGAGGTCTATCAGAAATCTCTACTATATTTGGAGTAGCCATCATCAAGGAATCTTACTGAGAGATATCAAGAACGAAGAATACCTTTTACGCTGTTTAGGGCACACACGATGAAATCCGGATTGAGCTATAAGAAGAATCGTCTTGATCTTTGGGAGAAGTAGTTGCAGAGCTCCTTTTCTCTTTTCTTCAAATGTGAGTGTACAAATGATGAGCGAATGAACTCTTATATTTTTGAGAAGCCCTAATTTTCATTCGGCAATAAATGTGCAACTTAATTCATTCTAGTTTGCCTTGTTTGTCTTATTCAGAGACAAAACCTTTCCGGATCACTGAGACAGATTTTGAAGTTATTCTAGGAGAGTAGTGATAATCTATCCTCCTTTCATTAGTCATTTGATCTATTTGCAGATCAAGACACCATAATTTGAATCATATCAGACCAAACTTGTAAGGAATCTATTTTTACCGGAAGACTGTTTTACCGGATCAATTCTGGTAGGATTAGATTCTTCAAATCTTCTTGCGGATCTCTCAAATCTTTACCATACCCCTTTTTAGATGTTTCTTATATGACCCCTTTTAATCCGCAGCTTTCCTTGTGCCAGTTCCGACACCAATTGACTGGCTGGGGGAACAAGGTTTTCTTTGTGTCTCCCCCTGAGCCAGAGCTCACCTTTTAATTTCTGGAAGGAATATCAACACCAGAGTCTGGTGCAGATCCATCTCCTACATTCTCTGTACTTTTCTTCACCCAAATCTTGTTCATCTCACTTCAAACTTCATCCGCATTTACTTTTTGTTTTCCCTTATCTTGATTCTGATTATAATATACCGGACCTCTTTTATCCTGATTCTTGCTTCTACAGAATTTTGCTATATGACCAGATCTATTGCAAATTTGGCAAACAACATTTCTTTACATATTTGATTGATATCCTCTTGATCTGCATTGATTATCCATATGACCCATTCTATTGCATGCAAAGCATCTACCATTGAATGAATTGTTCATTTGCATTTCTGCATTCATGAGATTTGTGACCATACCTTTTGCAGTTGAAGCACTGTCTGGAGAAGGATGTATTAGTTTGATTCATTCTCCTTCTGCACTGATTAGCTTTATGACCAAAGTTATTGCAGTTGTGGCAGTATCCATTGAAGGATGGATATCTTTGAGCATTAGGCTGCCTTACCAAAGGACTTCTAGGTTTGTTCCTTGGATTTTCTGATCTAAAATTCTTCTGACCGGATCTGGAGTTTTCTCCTTTCTCATATCCCAAACCACACTTGTCATCTACCCTCTTTTGGCTTTGAAGAAGAACTTCAAGTTGGGCAGAACTTATCTTGAATTTCTCTTTATATTCATTTGTTGTTTGAAGATCCCTTTTGAGAGAGACAATTTGATCCTCAAGTTTTTCTTCATTATCTTTAGCATCTTCAAGATCAGATTCAAGATGTCTGATAATTCTATCCATCTTGTGGCAATCTTTTGATTTCTCCTTGAGAGATTGTCTTAGATTATCTTCAATTTTTCTTTTCTCTTCAATCTCTTGGGTAAACTTTATAACTCCTGATTCCATTTCATGTCTTACCATAATGATTTCTTTTGATAACTTTTCACATAACTTGGTTTTCTCCTTCAGATCTTCATTTGCATCATTTACTTCACCTTGACTTGTCAACTGCTGAAGTAGCTCCTTTCTTTTTTTCATAGAGAGACTTAATTTGTCTTTTAGTTCTCTCATGAAATCATCAGCCTGTTTGAGTCTTTCCTTTAATTCATTGACTTCAGAGTTTAACTGCTCAAGATCATCAAGGGCAATCTTGAGTTGCTCCCTTAAACCATATGCATCCATTTGGATTCCCAGATCTTCCTCAAGCTGTTAGACTCTGTTTAGGAGGAACTTAGCTCTGATACCAATTGTTGATAACTAAGAGGGGGGGTGAATCAGTTATCTTAATTATTTCATCTTTCTGAACTTTCTTAATAATAGTGCAGCATCAATTCAAACAAGCAAACATAACCATGACATAGAAATACACATGACACAATATTTTTGACGTGAAAACCCTGTTAAGGGAGAAAACCACGGGGTGATTAACCCAAGATTGTATTCTCTGTTAGAAGAATGGAAGTACAAAATGGCACTTGCCAATTAGGGCTCACTACCTGAGTACACTGCTCACAAGAGGCACACTGCCTACAAGAGACACTGTCTACAATTTATAAAGAGTGTAATACAATACTTGAATTGATAAGGAGCATCAACATATGCTGAAGTTTAGTTTCGGTTAGGCTCTGTATACTGATCTGCTGCACTTCATCTTTCCTTTTCTTTTATGCTGCTCTTCTTTTACATACTAGATCTTCTTTTCTACTTTTATTCGGCTCTACTACTTTTCTTCGCACTTCACTAACAACCACAACACTACTCATAACTAAATCTATCTTGTATATATATCCGCACAAGTGATTTCATCACCTTTCTAGTCAGCACCCGGAATAGTCAATATTTTGCCTAAACTCTAATCTGTTGGCTGAATCCTTGCTTACCAAGTAATGCGGATCAAGGATATACTTGTGGAAATCATTAATCATGTCGGCCAAACATAATTCATGCCTTCATAACCTTTACCAACATCAGTAACACATCCGGAATAATGTCTAATGTTCTGCCAGTCAGTTCTTTCTCTGTTCACACTGTCACTTGGGAACCCGACACTCAAGCATTCATATCTCTTTATCCTTTCCATATCGGAGGCTCAAACCTTGGAATCTATCAGTCAAGATACTCCTCTTGACTTCCCCAAATCCACACTTTACTGAGATACTTCTACTGAGAGATTTGGACCTATCTGTCAGACCTTACTGACTGCTCTATTCTTGCTTACCAGACCTCAACACTTCTTCAATCTAACTTCCGGTGAGGACTTATCATGCATTGCGGATGTGTGGGATAACCTTTGTTGCCATCAATGACAACATTCATGAATCCATATAGTGTCTCTTGCCAACATAACCAACTTGTAAATACTTCCTAACCACTTCAAGTAACTACCTTTTAACTACTTCCAAAATATTTTTGAAAATAGAAGTACACTTTATTTAAGTTAGGCTTTTCTCAAAGTTTTAAAAATAAAGTCTTCTTTCTAACTTTCGGTTACAATATATGACATAAGTCACTTTCACAATATGACAACTCAAAAACTCAAAAATTTGAAGAGAGGAACAAGTTATTGGGTTGTTAAGGTGGACAGTGTGTCTTCTTCCAATCTTTGAATCATCTGTTCACTAGCATCTTGGCCTTCAAGGACATATACTTCCAACTCTAGCTGCTAAGCATCTTTATCATCTCCTTTTTGGATCCCAACATTGTTTATCTAGAGCCTCTAGATAGATTTTATATCTTGAATTTCTTTCATATCTCTTTATCCATCAAAGTCAATGACTGTTAGTTCTTCAATCTCTTCGTTTGTATAACCCTCTGAAAATTGTTCTGTAAGACTTAATTGTTGAACAACATGATGGAAGTCTTCTAGTGTACAATAATCCTTAATGTCACAATCTATGAGCATCTTAAGAATGTCCAAGTTTGTAGATCTCATATTGGTATATTAAAATCACTTTTCATACTCATCCACAAGGTCCTCATTTGGAATCCAGAACTCCTACAAACATAAGATGGAGGGTCTTTTTAATAGTAATATTTATGAGTATGCTCTTGTTTTGATAGAACCTACATTCTTTGTCTTGACTTTCTCAGATTCCCGTAGCATTTGATACTCATTTTACCATAGGCATCGACTTGGATCCAAACCCATTTTGTGAAAATCCTACAATCATCTAAGTTTGTGACACCACATTTCTCTCACTCTAATTTAAATATCATCCATTTTAATGGTAAAATAGCCAATAGCGATTTTACACTTCGTTCACAATCAAAAGTGGTAAATATTTGTTCTATTTTTATTGGCCAAAATTGTCCTTTGACTATTGAAGTGGATGATAGTTAAGAGCAACCCATGCATATAAATACCTCATCCTCAATAGAGCACTCATCTTCAAGTTATCATTAACTATTTTTGCATGGTTGTAATGACCACCAATAGGATTTGTTGTGCAGCTACATCATAGATATGTCGTGTGGTAGTTGCAGATCTAAATGCTTTATCCAATGCATACGTTGTCATTAGATTGTATTCATTTTGAAGAGTTGTACCTTTGTGTACATACCAAACTATTTCATCTTTCTTTTTATCCAAACCATAAGCAATTGTTGCAAAAGTGGGCTCATTGATGATACAAGCAACATTCAACCCAACAATCACACCTTCATCTTTAGTTTCTTGATGCTGTGTATCATTAAAGTAAGTAGATACAGTGATAAAAACATCTTTTATCTTCTTGCCAAGAAAGGTCTCGGTAATATTTTCAACAAAACAATTTTGTGTATTCCCTATAAATCATTTCATTCCATGATATCATGATTCATTGAGGCACACAATCAGGCAGTTTGTATGTGTGATGTCTACAACTGGAGGCTGCATTCATTTTAAAAGTTTCTGCAAGCCTTTTCAACAAATCCATTTGGTATGCGCGTCATGCAATCGTTGCATTGTATGAGATGATACCTTTGTTAAACAATTCATATGTATCTTGCTTTATACTTCTTCACTTTGCAAGTACTCTACCAAAGCTTTTCCAATGAATCCAATGACCTTGAAAGTTTTCTAAAACTCGTTTCAACAAAATCATTTTGTACATTTCTTGCAAACTTTGCATGACATGAGATGACATCTCTTTGGTCTGGCATAGTTAGTTATTCGTTTCCCAATTGCATTTCCTAGAAATCTCTAAAGTGTTCAACTAACACTTGCACCCATAGGAGGCCGATGGCATAAGACAATTTTCTGAGTATTATAATGCTTACATATAAAGTCTATCATCTAAATCTTTGAGACATTTTGTCAAATAGTTCATGTGCTTTGTCTATGTGTCCATATCCTCCTCTAATACATGTTGCGAGCTGGGAGGATGATGGCAAAGGCCATGGAGTCTAACATTACATCTGCCAATTACATTTGCTTTGTAGCTTCTAACAAAACCATTTTGTGCACATCCCGTTATCATTGCATTCACTTGAGGCATTCTATCAGATAATTCACATGCCTTGCCAATGCTTCCATATGCTTTGCTGTATGTTCATAGACTGCATGAAAACCTTCATTCAGTGCGGCCCAAAGGATATTGGCAAAGGCAATGGAGTTTGATTTTATATCTGCACTTGCATTTGCTTTAAAGTTTCTAAGGTCTTTTCAACAAACTTGTTTTGTATATCCTTGGTATCATTGCATATGCTGCATTCATTGAGCCTCACGAAACTGTATTTCTTTTAAACATATTGTCAAATGGCTGATGGCCTCATTTATCCTTTATCTACCTATTGTATTTGTGAGAATTCTTAAATATCTACATCATGTTATCACCACATTCGATGAGACAACATTAATTCCTTGAAAGTTTTTGAAATCTTTTCAAAATAACTATATTAGTGCATATCTCACGTGCTCGGTCAATTGACATATTAAGTCGTTCCATGAAATATCTCATCAATCAGTGACTACAATTGTGAAGGTGTGGCAATATTGATGTCTTCTATCAGATTCAAAGATTGCAATAATGCAAATGTTGGAGGCTCGGTCATTGACAGTGAAATAGACCCCTGCATATTGTATGACTCTCCAAAGGATTCAAAGTTAAAATCATTTGGATCACTCTATGAAGACATGTAGAAGATTGTCACAGTGCTGGCAGAGGATACTAGCAACGGCTACTGAATCTGGTTTACATTTGACAATTGCGCTTGCTTAAAAACTTCTAAAATTGTTTTAATGAATCCATTTTGTTCATATCTTGCAAATGATGCATTTCATGAGGCTGATGCTGTCAAACAATGCATTGACTATGGTTCCACATTTTTCATTCAGGCTTAGCAAAACATTTCAAACTAAGACATTAACAAACCCTCGTTCCAAAGCAGTCATTTTGCCACAGGTTGACAGGATTCTTGTGGAGGTTATGGATATTGCCAGTCACATTTGCTTGAAAGTTTCAGAAGCATTTTCAACAAATCTATTTGCTGCATGTTCCTATACCATTACTATCCACGAGATGACATTTCTCCAGTTCCAAGACTTCCATTCAGGTGTGCAGATTGGGGGAGTGCTTTCAAATGTTATGGAGTTTCGATTCACACCTGAAAGATGCATTTCCAACCATATTATTTGATAAAGATACTTCAACTTTCGTGCTTTGATGGATGCCTATATGTTGTGCCAAAGCTTCTTTTTCTGTCGGATGTAGCTTTCATCCCTTAAGTAGTTATAATAACTACTCTACCTTTTTAAGCCATCGGGCCTTTAGTGTGACTTCACATGCTCATTGACAACTTATAGAGTTGTAAAACTTTTGAACTTCTCCGAAAACAAGTTTCTAAATGATTACTCGTTTGGTTTTCTCTAATAGTTATCTTAACTACTTTTCATTTTGATCACAGACTTTGGAGATGTGCTTCAACTCATTAAAAACCACAACTTGTACTTTGAAAAGTGTAACTTTGGAGGAGTAATTAAAAACTAAAATCCACACCTTCGTTTTAGTTATCTAAAAGTGCAAGTTGACGTAAACTTTGCTGAATGTGAAAGTGGACATCAATTTAGTCAAAAGTGCGCACGAACTTAGCCAAACTCGAAAGTTGACGCAAACTTAGCCAAAAGTGCGAGTTGACACAAACTTTCACTTTTTCTTAAGTAGGCCAAAAAAAAAAAAATTTTGAAAGCAAACTTCACAAGTGATACCTTTTCAACTTAGGCAAATTTGCAACTTGCGAACTATGCAGGCGCAAGAAATGGCAAAAAGTACGTAACTTTCAACTGGAAACTCAGATTGTCATGAAATCTTGCCACTTTGTACGTATTAACATTATAAATCTCTGTACCAAACAATTTTTCTCCATCCCTTACAGAAACCACAATTTTATTGTTTCTGCCAACCGCCCGCCAAAAAATTGAAAGTTTAAAATCTCTGAAACCATAAGACTTATTGGTCTGAAAAGTTGCCACATTAGGTGAAATGGAGTCACGAACACTACCATAAAAATTATTTTGTACCATTTGTCACAAATTTTCAATATTTAATTATTTTCATAAAATGCCGCAAACTGGACAAGTGTGCTCGAGAAACTTAGTGAAATGATGAGTATCTCTGCTCCAAAATGATGTTGTTATGCAAAGTTCAATGTAGGGAAACAGATTGTGACATTTTAGAGATAAGTTATCTCAATGACTCATGCAGGAAAAATGTGGCATTGATGTTTTGCAATCGAAAGGTAACTCTGGAGAAAGGGTTCAAAGCATGGTTGGATTTGTCATTTTGACACAAAAAGTTTAAATTTTGAAGTGTAGAAATAGGGTCAACAGGTCTAAAAACTGCTTATGAAATCTAGAAAAAGTTGGAGTATCTGTATGAAGGTGATAAATATGTCAAATGTGGAAAGCTGCAAAGTCTGAGAGGAAAATTTGAAACTATGAGGATGAGCGAAGATGAAAACATCACAATCTACATGCAAAAGATAAATGAACTTGTGTGTGGCATTAGGTGTGCTGGTGGAACTTTGGAAGAATCAGAAATTGTGTCGAAAGTACTCAGATCTTTACCAGATTCATACAAATATAAGGTTGCATCTATAGAAGAGATCAAGGCAGTCTTAGAGGTTACAAGAGATCATCTGGTTGGCAAAATTTCAGCTTTCAAATTAAGTGAGTTTGGTGATTATCTTCCCAAGTCTGAATCTGCGTTCAAGGCTAGTGTGTATGGAAAACAAAGATATGATCTGAGTGAAAGATCTTCTACAAGATCAAACAGATTTGTTAAGACAAGAAAGGATCTTGAAGATGTTGAAATAGAAATAGCAAATCTTGAAGCTCTTATTGCCAGAAGAATGCCAAGAGGATTTGGTAAGTATGAAGGAAAATTACCACTCAAATGCTTTTCTTGTAATAAGATTGGTCATTTTGCCCGAAGGTGTCTGGAAAGGTTTTCAAAACCAAACCCTAATAGGTATAAAGGTCAAAAGAAATGTTACTATGTCTAAGAAAATGGAGAAGAAGGGGTAACAGATGATGAATCTGATCATGGAAGCTCCTCTGAAAATGATTGGGTGTTTATTGCTATCAAAGAAGAAGATCAGGTGTCTACTAAATCTGTTAGCTGTGAAAATATGGAAAGTGCCTTGGCTGCTCAGGTTATTGAAAAGGATGAATGGGTGACCGATAGTGGATGTTCCCATCACATGACTGGTGACAAGAGTAAGTTTGTGAACTTTGAAAAGTATGAAGGAGGACTTGTGAAATTTGGAGACAACTCAGCTGGTAGAATATGCTTTGGTTCACATGTTTTAATCTAATATTTTTGGGGGTGTTTTTGGACAACTAAGTGAGGACATGGCTAATTCTTCATCAAAAAGATACTATGTGCTCCAAACAACTTCAATGTTTATTTCATTTCTTAGTGGACAACTTCATCAAAATGACATTGTGTACTCCAGAACGACTTATGTTGTGCTTCAGTCAACATGAGAATTTGACTATATGCTATTATTAAATACTATTTGCTTCCATGAGATGCCACTTCAAATTTATTAGGTATCTTATACATATTCATGAAACTCTTGATTTACCCAAAAAAAAAGTTACAAGATTAAATAGTGGTTCCATTAGTGATTTAATAGGTCGGGTCACTTGGGATAAGGACAATGTTTTGGAAAGGTTGGTCTTAATGTAGGAGATTTAAATTTTGAAATAGGTGGATTAGGTTTATTTAAGTGATAATTGACAGAGGTTTATTTGGTATATTTATCTGTTCTTCAGAAATAGAGAATGATTCTTCAGATGAGAAGAATTTCAGCTACACAACACAGCAAATAATGGACAACTGCAAAACTTTTTTCTTGGCAGGAAGAGAAACCACCAGTGTTCTGTTGTCATGGGCAATAATACTACTAGCCCTCAACCAGGTTTGGCAACAAAAAGCTCACGAAGAAGCCACTACAATATGTGGAAACAGCAATCCCGCCATGGATTGCTTAAGAAAGCTCAAACTTGTAATTATCATAAACAATTTTTATGTTAGGAACCCCTTTCAAGAGAAACCTGTCTAACTTAATTTAGCAAATATGAATTTGACAGATTGGGATGATACTGAACCAGACACTGAGATTGTACCCACCTAGAGCAGGCATCCTCAGGTGGGCTTTCAAAGACTTAAAATTAAGAGATGATTTTATAATATCAATGCATAGGGAAGTGATGCAAATGAGTTGAGACCAGAGTGTTTCAAAGATGGACTAAGCAAAGCTACAAACAATCATCCCTCTGCCTTCAGTCCATTTTCTAGAAGTGTGCATAGGCTAGAACTTTGCCATGTTAGAAGCGAAGGTTGTGATGGCTATAATGGTGAAGAGGTTCAGATTTAGCATGAGCAGAGGGTACAGGCATGCACCTGTAGCCTTCATTACTCTCAATCCTCAACACGGGATACCAATCATGGTGGAAAGAATTGAATGCAATGGAGATTAGCCAAATTGTTAAATTGTATCTCATCCTCCCACAAGGTCCTCCACCACTCACTCGTGTTTGACAGAAAACACTTCTTATCTTTTGGCCTTGCTTTTCATTACATCTCTTATGGACTTTTTTAGTCCTAGAGTCCACCGTTGACTTTTCTTTTTGTTTCACACTGTATGTTTGAATGGTTCATGTTAACCCTTAAAACTTTATATTTATTTCCAACTAGTTGTAACAGTCAAATCACATATTTATATCATTTCTCATTTGGTTTTGTGTCTATTTTAGTAGAATGTTTTTAATGTAATTATATATTGACAAGGTTTGGTTCATGCCACAATCCTTATCTATCCACATGTATTCCTAATTTCTCCTACTTGCATCGTTTCCACACATTTATCATTTACCCCTTGTTTTTTACACTTCATTCACACTTACCTCAATGCATTCCCTATTTGACTTAAGACTAAAGATGTTCAATATACCATTAATTCATAAGTCAAAATACATGGTTGAATAAAGAAAAAACAATAGAGCACACCTCATTTTTTTCTAAGGTATAAAAAATAAGAATCTATATCATCTGCATACATGCCCTCTACATAGTTGAGTATATTGTCTTTGAGTATTGCACTTAGAGTTATAAAGTCAATTGATCTAGGAGTTTGACCTAGGAGAATTTGATCCTAGTGATTTGATAGATTCCCTTAAGGTGTTTAAAAACATTGTAGTCACTACAAGCACTTTAGATAAATTCAATGATAATTGATAGAGATTTAAGTGATCTGTAGTGATAATTAATAAGTGAATTATAAAATAAGAACAAATAAATATACGAAATAAATTAAAATAAATACTATGAATGTACGTTTATAATAAATAAATAATATAATATAAAATAAAGCTATAAAAATGTAGATTATATATTTCCACAATATATTCAGAGAAAAAAAAATATTTGTTTTAGAAGAGCTAAAATCAAAGAGACATATCAAGGTACATATATTATCCACTGAAATGTTTATGGGATTGGTAACATTGAGAAATTTCTAGCTCTCCTAGTGATTATAAATTTGCACCTAGCCATATATTAATAATAAAAACATCTATACTATGGTGTCTAATTTCATCTATTCCGTCGCATACACCGATCAACAGCTAAAATTATGGCATCATATAAATTGAAGACTGACCTTCGCAGCTTGTTATTGAAAGTCAAAACTCCAATCACAATAGAGAATCCCAAACCATAACTCAATCCAAATGCCACTGCCCACCCTTTCTTTTTAGTATCTGAATTTTGTGCTTCACCACTTGTACCAATATTTGTGCAGTTGTCATAGCCAGAAGAGTTGTTGCAGACTGTTGTATTGGTAAATGGAATCCCACTTAGCTTAGCATTGCCTAAGTAGGACGACTCCCCAAACGTTAGAAACTGCCCTCCGTGGGGTACTTTTCCATGAAGCATGTTGTAAGATAGATTCAAGAACTCCAAATAACTCAGGAATTGAAGTTCTGACGGAATACTGCCATTCAAACTATTTACCGAGAGGTCCAGAGACTCTAGCTGCTCCATGCCTCCCATTGTTTTTGGGATTCGGCCACTGAGATGATTCCTTGAAAGGTTAAGGGTTATCAGGCCTCGAAGGGATCCCATTTTGAGAGGAATGCTCCCTGATAAATTGTTGTTTGAAAGATCAATACATTTAAGAATGAAAAGAACTTTCACAAACTCAACATCCCAACCTTTCCAGGAAATTGTAATCTGATTTGTATATGTCGTAGGACCTGAAATATATTCTAGATGGTTTGGATTATTCTGTGATGTATTGACCATTGCAAGCAAGTTTGAACCTGAAAGGTGGTTGTGTGAAAGGTCCAGAATTTGAAGATTTGGAAGGGCAATTACCGGGGGTGGAACGCTGCCTTGAAATTGGTTGGACCTCAACACCAACACGTGCAGTTGTGATAGCTTTCCAATCCAGCGGGGGATGGTGCCTTCCAATTTATTATTTCCCAAATCCAATACTTGCAGAGATCGACACTTTGCAATGGATGAGGGAATCACTCCTCTCAAATGATTACCATTCAGCTTCAATGTATGAATCTCTTTCAAGTTTCCCCATTTTGCCGGCATTTTACCTTCCAGATGATTTTCTGCCAAATCTAGAACACTGAGGAAAGAACAATTCCTGGTTAAATGAGGAGGAATCATACTGCTTAGCGTATTATTTGAAAGGTCAAGAATGTGCAAAGCTGAATATGGAGTGCACATAAAATCTGGAATGGCTCCACTGAGGTTGTTTCTCGACATGGATAAGAACTGTGTATATTGAAGATGTTCACCAATATCAGTAGGAATAGAACCATTGAACTGATTCATCGACAGGTCCAGCACCTCAACACCAGGAGAAGGAAGAGGAAGAGCACCTTCTAAGTTGTTATTGTGCAAATCCAGATACGAAAGATACGCGAGTGTTAGTCTAGACGGCAACGAACCTATTAATTGATTACAGCTAAGGTTCAAATAATGAAGACTGGGTAAGTTCCATATCCAGGATGGAACATTTGTTGTAATACTGTTAGCGGATAGGTCAAGAGATTCCAAGTCATATTGCTTCACAAGAAACGATGGAATTCTATCTAACTTGCAAGAACCTAGTCCCAGATAGGAAAGCTCAAACTGTGGAATCCACGCTGAATCAATGCTCACAGTTAAGTGATTGTGAGAAAGACCCAGATTTTCTAGCTTAGAGAGATTATCGAAGAGAGAAAGGGAAATGGAGCCGCTTAAACTGTTGGAAGCCAGCGAAAGTGCTCTTAAGTTAACAAGATTTGAAACTATCGATGGAATTGTACCATTCAATTGGTTGCTATAAAGGTTAAGGTAAACAAGTTTAGAGAGATTGCCGATGGACAGAGGAATCTCACCTTCAATTCTGGTTTTACTCAGAGAAAGACTCTTCAAGGATGACATATTCCCTATAGCAGTTGGAATTTGGCCCTCCACAGCTGTATATGAAAGATCAATGCTGGTTAGTGAGGGAGACTTGTGTAGTCCAATGAAAGAAATGTCTCCTCCAAGATTCTCATTCACATAGAGATCAAGTGAGAGCAAGTGGGCAGTCACATTTTCAAACCAAGCTGGTATTTGCGCTGACAAAGAATTTGTAGAAAGGTCGAGATGGAGGAGAGAGGTGAGGTTGAGAAGGGAGTTGGGAATTGGTCCGCTAAGCCCACACTCAGACATGCGGAGATGTTGAAGGTTGGATAGACTGCCAATAGCTTCACCCCACTCTTTGGTTACAGAAATGTTCCCTCCATCAATAGAAAGGTATTCCAAGCTCACCAGATTTGATAAGCTTTCCAAGCTCACAAAAAATTGTTCATAACCAGCAAATGACAAGTCAAGAAAAGTGAGTCTCTTCAACTTTCCATTATGGGGAGGAGTGAAATTACCTTGGAAGTCATTGTGACTGAGATCGAGGTGCTCCAACTGTGCAAGTTGAAACAACGATGAACTGATGTAACCTTCCAAAAAATATCCACTCAAATTCAGTCGAGAAACATGGCCTGTGCGGAAGTTACAACTAACTCCACTCCACGTGCAGCAATTGAATCCGTGCCAGGAACTCAGATTTTTACTCCACCCTTCTATGTCAAAAACGGCTGCCTTGAAATCCAGGAGGAGATTCCTTTCAGTGAGAGGGCATGCAAATGCAAATGCAAATGCAGGAGAAGGAGAAGAGGTGAAGCAGAAGAAGCAGCATGATATTGTTATCATTGCAAATGCAACTCTGCCATATGAAAGCGTATCTTCCATGTCTTCCACTAACACAAATTATTATTATCTTTACTTGAAAAGAAAAGAGATGATCAGAAATCAGGGGAAATGAACGCTAAATAATCCCTTTCTATGCAAAGTAAGATTCTGAACGTCTTTGTATTATTGAACGAGTGGAAAAGTCGTGGTGATGGTAACGCACACCAAATCAAATAGAGATTTAACTGGATATGTTAATAAAATAATTATTTTTTATATGGATTTTTTTTTGGGAAGGTATGAAAATAGAACTTTTTAATGCAAATAAGAATGGTGTCCACTTCTTTGTTAATAAGAAATTAATTATTTACATTTAACATCATAATTTTTAGGAGATTATCAAGTTTAGTTTATATTAATATGAATATGTATTTATTTATGTTGAGATTTTTAAGATTATATATGTGTCTCTTAGTAAGTGTTTGAAATAGGTATATAATACTATTTTGTAATTGACAACTTATAATATTTTTAAGATAAAATCTTCCCCATGAATTACTAGTTTCTTATTCCTATAAATGATATAATCTTGAAGGTTTGGTTCTTAAACATTATTACCCAAAAAAGTCATGTTAAGTATTCTTTTAATTTAAAATAGATTTGATATTTTTGGATCAAATTATATGCTCTCTGTTTACCGTCTTCTTTACTTCCTTCAAATAAAGAAGTTGTAACTACTTAAATATATTATTATGATAATTTTGAAAAAAAATGCATACATTAAACCAAAAAAAACAAATTATTTCACAAAAATTATTAGCTTATATGGATTGGTGCCTATAAAGAAATGTATTAATACATTCAAGTTCAGTGATTTTAATCTAACTCAATGGACTTGATTAAAAATATTAACCTTTTAAATATAATTATGACTAGAATATATAGGTACAAATATCAAGTGAAATATTTAAAGACCATTAAGCCCATTCATTATAGGTACAAATATAAAGTGAAGTGTTATTTCATGTAGGAAATATTTGAAGGCCTCACAAAAAGAGTTCAAATACACAACACCTTGACCCTACAAACTCCAAGAGCAAGCTAATCTAAGTTCTATCATTCTTCTTCCAACACATCAAATTTTAAGCAATTATAAACTATTATTTAAAATTTAGATCAAACAATAAATAAATAAATAACTACCAATCAACTCCAAAAATCAACTATATTATTTCCTTCTTAATTTTTATTTTTAAACTCACCATGTAACATATTACAACTCTTAATTAGACTAGCACTTGCACCCATAGGAGGTTCAAGGAATACAACCAACAAGTTTGGAAAATTTTCCCATGTGAATTATTTTTACAATGTGAGACAATTCGGAGCACTATAATGCTCACATATAAAAGCCTATCTGCTAATTATATTCATTGAATTTAATTTATAAAAGAAATCTTTTTATTGAGTGAAAAAAAAAAAAAAAAAAAAAATCTTTGTCCTTTGTTTCAGCTTTTCGCTGTAATCAGTTTATAATCTTATACTCTCCATTTTATATTGGCCCATTGGACTAGCATTATCCTGCTAATTCTATTCCGCGTATGACTTAAATGTTTTGCAGGTTAGTAGGTACCCTGTGATTTCTTTATTACCTATACGGGTTCATGAAGGGGGGAAATTTGACGTTTTTTCCAAGCAAACTCTGTCCACTTATTTTTTTTCCACTCGTTTTTGACCATTTCGCTTTAAAGCCCGCGCAGAGATTCTAGTTGGCGTGTCAAACAAGAAAATGTCTGTCAATATTTCAAATTAAATTGTCATTACATAAGAAAATGGCTGTCAACATTTCAAATTAAATTGTCATTATATAATTTCTCTCAGATTATTTAGAATTCCAATTATTTCCATTATTGACCAACAATGAATAGTTTTAATCAAAAGACTTAAATCTCTGCCATTTCCTTTCCAAACATTTGTCATTACCGAGTGCATCCTTTCACCATTAAGTTCCCTCAACATTATTACTATTTATTTATAAAATAGGTAAGTTGGTTTGGTGAAATTTGGGATTTTACTGCTCAATTGGTCTCCCTAGTAAGTCTCTAAATAGTGCTTTGCGATGTATAAAAAATTTAACTAGTTTTTAATTTTTGTGCAATCCTTAGTGTCAATGGAATTAACTATGAATTGTGGAATTTCTTATCATTTTCCTCTCTTTTTATTAAATAGAAATTATTTCTATCTCCTTGGTATGTCTTTAAACCCAAGGCTAAACAAAAAATGGAAATGTAGATTTAGGGATAGGGGAAAAGACCCAATAGGTGAGATAGTTCCAATGGCTCTGAGAAAGTATATGTGCATTTAAGGCCCAATATTTTTTATGTTTAGTACTAGTATATGTGCATTTGAGGCCCAATATTTTTAAAGTTTAGTACTAGTAGTTGTGACTTTAAGGTTGTTAGTGTTACCATAAGTACTAAGTGCCTTTTAAATTTAAAAAGCAACCAATCATGTGATGCCACATCAGCCCACCAAGAAAACATGACTTAATGCACACCTATTGGTCCACCTTTTTTGGGGGGGAACTATTTGACACCTCAACAAAAAGCATGTTGATGTGGCATCATATTTGATGGTGTGGCCCTGAAACCTTAGTTATAAGCAGGGGCATTGCCGAGTAAGCTACTGTAAAAATTTTGGAGTGATTTGAAATTGCCACGTATGATTTTGAGAGGCGTGAAGTTAGGGTGCACCACTACTGGGTCCTCTCCCCTAAGTTTTGGACTAAATTAAGTGGAAATATAGATTTAGGGATAAGTTTTGGACTGAATTAAGTGCACATATTTGGAGATCTAAAGTTGATGTAGATGCTCAAGTTTTGTCCTAGAAGATTTTACATTGTTAGTTGTCTCTTGAGGACAAATTGAAATGTATTATAGCTCAACCATAAAATGTCCATTTTGAAAGTTTAAATAAATTAGGAAACATAATTTTTGGGGATGTCTTTTTGTTATGAAAACAATGGAATGTTGCCTTTAGATATTTCCTTACTATTTTTTAGCATGTCAATGAAATTGGAAAGAATCCTTATTTGGAATGGGTAATAATATGAGAGCTAATTTCATTAGACATGTTCTCATTTACTCCATTTATGGATAACCTTACTTTTAGCCACAAATTTCAATCAAGAAACGCTAATTCTAAGACTTTACTATGATTCCTTTTTTTGAATTGCTTCTCTTTAGATAACTTCAGGGTGTTTTGAAGAGGAATTTTAAGGTCAACTATCAACTCCAACAAATCAAAGTGCAAATTTTATAGCTTCAAACTAAGAATACATTGGGCCTAGCTCAAACACAAAGACTAATGACGTATATGGGATGAATCATACTCTAGTTTTCATTTTACTAGTGTTGGTTAAAGTTGGATTGGTGCAACCTTTTGTTGATAGGGTCAACTTTTATAGGGTATACCTTTGTTTTTTCTACTTCTCATCTTGTGTGGCATTGATGCTTTATGGTAGATCGGTTAGCTCTTATAGTTGTTGTTTATTATCATTATTATCTCTATTAGTAACCTTCTGGGAGATTTCAAACTCTTATTGTTAATTGGTTCTTCCCAACTCCCCCTTTGGGACTCCTTTTTGTAACCTTGTACATTGGCTCTTGGAGATTTTGTTGTGTACATGATTGATCTCAGACACTTTGTGCCTTCTGTTCAGTCGATTCAATGTAAAGGACCTTTCTGTCATGGTCAACTTGGAGGCATTTTGCTAGCTTCAAGGGGATACATTGTATTTGAAGTTGGATCTTCAAATGCGATAGTAATGGAACCTGATGGACAACAAGAATGATGCCATTGCCTTAACAATTTTTTTGTGGCACTCATAAGAAGTGGAAGTTCTTTCTCAACTAGTTATCCTGTTGCAGCTACTAGTTCATCTTCGGAGATAGCTTTCACAACGAATGTAAGCCAAGCTCACTCTAAAGGAAAGTCTGGAAATTTTGCATTGTTATTTTCGAGGTTATTCTAGAAGTCTAAAACAAATGGATGTTGGTGAGTTTAGTCAACATTTATCAACAAAATGAAATGATACAATAGCCCTATGGTGCTCTGTTCCACCATGAAGGTCATTGTTTTTATTCAACAATGACAAAACCAATTTGGGGTTAGAGATGAAACTGGAGAACCATACTGACTCCTTAACGGACTTACTCACTAATCCATTCTGCTAACTTTTCATCTCATTTCCCTGCTGCAAAATGGTTCTAATATGTTTTGATTTTTCAATGATAGATGCACCGATCCAATTTCTAAAAGTTGGAGCACATTGCTGGGGTCTGCTGGTCACAATGACTTATTTGGTTTGCTGTCATTTGGGGTGATGATACATGATTGGATTCATTTTGCAGATCTTCTCTGTCTTGAGTCTTGTCATGCCACAATGGCTTCCTTCAATTTACAGTGTTGCATTTATACTTCAGGGTTGTTTCTGTCCTAGGGATATAGGATTGTTGTTTTGTTCTTTGTTGGGTTGTACTCTATGTAGTTCTTTGGTTGTTCTATAGTTTCTCTTCTGAGCACTGTATTCTTCTTGTAAATTTGCTTTCTTCAATATCAAAATAATGATTTATATATATTGCAGGTCTCAAAATGTCTGGATTTGGTTATTTTCAACTTTGGATTCTAAATGGTTTTTTGGGTCATGTACAACAATTCTTGGTGTGAGAGGTTTGAAGTTTTCTTGTACTCATTATAGCTTGGTTCCTTGATGCAGGAGCATCACTCATAGTCATGTTTTTAAGGTCATTTTGAAGTTAAGAATCTTATTTGTGTGTTTAAAGGTCTTGGGGGGTCCATTGGGATCATTTACAATGGTCTAGGTTGTGTAAATAGGCCTAGAAATTCAAATTTTGATTTTTCCACCAAAATGCAAATTTGAATTTCCTAGGTGATTTTGGCTTGTAGGAGAGTTGGGGTTTGTTCCTTAGCCTTTGTTGAGTCCAATAAGCTCTTTAAAGACCATGTAGGGTCTCTTTGCATGTTGTTTTCAAGTCAAGGTTGTGAATTAGGGGCAAAACTTAAGGTTTTATGACAATATTAGTTAGGTTTTGATAAAAAGATAGATGTATTCAAGTTTTAACTATTTTTTGGAGGTCATTCACATTGATAAAATGAGAAGGAACACTCCAAGAAGTTGTGGAGGTGGTTTTTATGAAAGATACCCTATTTTTGTATCTTTTTTTACTGTTTTTGCAAGTTTACAGGCAAGAAACAGACTTTTACGAAACTGTACGGAATAGTGACAGGCTTGAGAGTGCATGAAAAGACAGAACATTATGTTACAGGTTTAATGCAATTGATTTTGAGTGATTTCATAAAGTTTTGTTTGAGAAATAAGCAAAAACCATGTTAACTGTCCTGCAACAGTCTAGGGTTTCCAGCGAGAGAAAAAAAAATCCATATCTTTAGTTTGGACTAGTGAAAAATTACAAAACTTGGTGAAAATCTTCATTGAGATGTGTGTTGTGTCTACCAAAGGAAATTTTATGAAACCTCTTGTGAGTGAGATATTCAAGATTGTGTGTGCCATTGTCCAAAAGACTATCAAAACCCTAGGTCATTTGAGGGTTTAAGGAAAAGTAGACTTTTTGAGTTCATCACAACAAAATGGGGGTTTGATGAGACCCTGTAGAGTGTGTTGAAGGGTTAAGAAGCCTAAGAAGGCATCAAGAAAGAGTTTGACATTCAAAATAGCCTAATAGGCCTTTCTTGAAGGTTTAAACCTAGTGAAATAGGCTTGTAGAACAAGGTATAGGTTGAAGTCTCCCTAGTAGGGTTTGTAGAACCTGAGAATCTTGTTATAGAATTGTTTTCCCTCTGCATTGTTCCACTTGCTTATTTGCTTCAAATCCTTGTGTGTGGATCAACATTTTTCATTTGTTATATTCTACATATTGCCTTCAAGTGCAAATGGTTGTTGTACTATGAAATATTGATCATATTTATGTCACTCACAACTAATGAAATGAAATGATTTTATTTGTTTTCTCAACCACCCAACCAAATAAGCTAAAATTAACAAAGTTGTTGGCTAAAAACTATTCCTTTGATGTATCAAGAAGACAAACATTGTAGTGCAATTTGGGTTGCGATTGAATTTGATGATATCATTTATTGAAAGAGATCTTGAGCTTATCTTGGTCAATCTTACTATATCACATGAAGTTGTTGAAATAAATAATAGATTGTAAATATACAAGGCTTTTATTCTATGGTTACAACATGTAATTGTAGTTTCCATTGTGTATTTGGAAACTAGAAGTGCCTCCCCTACTTCTTGGACTCTTGGACTAGAAATCAAGATGATGTAGGGTTTGATAGAAAATTGATTGCATAGAAACATTTTCTATGTCGTCATATCAAGGTTCAGTGAGTTCAAAGTTTACTGGATAGATAGTAGCCTTTGGCCTCAATATTTGTGAAATTTTTCTTTACATTTAGAAGGAGAGATATTTGCATGGTTATATCTTGATGATATTCTAATAGTATAAAAAATAACCTTGCAATGCATTCTCAAGCTTTGTTGGCTTTTGTAGCTAGAGTATATAATGGTTTGATATTTTTCCCTCTTCACGATCTCTCTTTTTTAGAGGGTTGCTTATTCTTTTGTAAATTTGCATTCTTCAATACAAAATAAAATGCATCCAAGGGTTGGTACGAGTATCGAGTAGGAATATCTTGAGTTGTTTTGTTTTAGTTTTTCATTTAAATATTTTTATATTTATGTTCATATGTATTGTAATGGTGAAAATTGTAAATTCATATTTTTTCTTTTATGTTTTAGGTTGAACATTTTAATTTGGTTTTCTTTTATATATTGATTAACTTAATTAAGTTAGCATATTTTTACATGGAATTTGGCTTCTAATCATATACTAGTCTCATTCTATCTTTACACATCCCTAGGATTCAAACATGATCAACAATCTCCATTGTTTATCATCCTAGTTGAAACCCACAAATGTAAAATTAACCTAGGTCACTTTCACACATGCATATTTGAACCCCACACTTTTTAATTTTAAATTTTAAATTGGTTCAATGTTTCCCTCCCTTATTATCTATTATGAGCTCATTAAAGCACAACTTATTTCAAATTACACACTAGGTTAGTGTATTTAAGGACTAGCCTTAATTTATTAAGATTATCTTGTAATAACCAAAAGAATATTCACATAATAACCTTATAGAAACATCATGGAACATCCTAGTAAGGGCATCATTAGCTTGAATCATCATTGTAGTCATATTACATGATTGATTGATGTCTTCAATCTTAGTTCATCTCTATTAAATGTGTCCACCTAGTAGCTTAACTAAGGAGAACATGACCCTCACTAAGCAAGTTCCTAAATGATGTATGAACTAGCAAGATTTCTTGTATGTCCTAAATTACAAAAATTTCTATTTATCTGGTGACCACTTTTTTGCCATTGTCACATCTCGACCTTTTGCTTACATTTATAATCTAGTATATTTGATGAGACTATTAGACATTACCTTTTGATTGTTTTATTATTGGATAATTACATGTGCGTAAAGGTAGATTGTCGTTATTTTTATAAATGCATAAATTTGAAAGTTGATATAGCAATGGATTATTATGTTATGAATATGGATGTACATCTTACTTGTGCTTTGGCTATGATTATATGGACTAACCTATTGACAAGAATTTGAGTGCAACTAAGTGCAAGAACATGTTGAAGATGAGAACATGGTTAAGGTAGAAGCATCCTAGCCACCTGACAAGAGTTGGCATGACAAAAAACGCGATGCACACACACATCCACACACACACACGTAGTTGTATACATACTGCATTAGTGAATGGTTTCATTATGCATTTCTGTTTTCTTGGATACGTAGTTTTAATTGTGCATTATACTTTGACTATTGTTTATGTTAAGATGGTTTGAATGATTAGTTTACATATGCAATTTTTCTACCATGTACATTCTTTTCAAACAATGATTTGTTAGGAAAAACAAAATCGTCTCTATTATATTAACGTTGTTGTCTTAATGACTAATTTTCATTCACAATGTAATTAATTTTCCTTTCAATTATATAGTTATAAGTGATTGATTTCAAGAATATATAAAATATATAAGCATGTTGTACAACATGTCGGTACAACATGTCAGTAAAATATATATATTGCATGGCTAATGAAAGCCATGGTAAAGTGAAGTTTTAAAATTAAAAACTAAAGACAATTGCATGATGAGCGATTCTTGCATCCATAACACAATGAAAAGTGAGTCTTATTTTTAGAACTGAAAGAAAAGTTTGTCGGGTTAGGATTTTTGCTTATATAGTTGTCTTCTCTGCATACCTGGAAGGGGGGATTATTATTCTGATTGTCATCTCAAGGACAATGGGATTGACTACTTACATACATACAATAATAGAAGTGAGAAAAGTAGAGGCCGTGGGTTTTGATCTGGGGATCTAGCCAAGATGAGCGTGCCTTCTATTTTTCATGTTTGCCTGGGTTATCACCGCATTTCCTTGCCATGATTGCCCATATACTCTTCTCCAAATGGAAGATGTATGAATCTAGTGACTCAATCAGCCTCACTTTTGTACTGACATGTTGTGCAACATGCTTCCAATCATCATTATAATGCATTACAGCTTCTAGAAGAACATCTATAGGAACATTCCTCATCGTTCCTCCAACAGTCCAGTATCTCTAACAATTTATGCAAAAAAAAAGACAAATATACTACCGAGCCTGGAGTGTGCAAGGAAGTCTCACATTGTATAAGGGGCGAGTGAATGCAACTGATGTCATTGGAGTGTGTAATTTAGATTTGGTTCCTACAAAGTATGAAGAGGCTCTCAAGTTCTGGGAGAGTTCTCTTGACCTAGTGAATACCCTTAAAAAGGATATTCGTGATGGCCAGTTGTCATTTAGGGGAAAGCATGTTTTAGAGCTTGGATGTGGTCATGGTCTACCTAGGATTTTTTCTTGCCTTAAGCCTCAAGTCACCATATGTGCGGCTTATATATGGGGAATAGAAAATGGTTGGCATATTGAGTATAAATGAATCCATTGGGATAGCGGAGGATGCTAAACTTGATCAGGTATGTGCATCTATTCTCCTTTTACATAATTCTTTTAAAAATAATTAATAGACCTTAGATTATATAAATTATTTTTTTGGTCCTAAGATTATGAAAACTAGTGTTGCACCACAAATAACTAATCTAAGTATAAACAACTTTGTAATGAATTGCTTAAAAGGAGCATAGAATAGTTGCTTTCAAGTTTATGATAGATGTATATATTGAATTAGAGTAGAAAACAAAGAGTTATTGTCCGATTAACTCAGGACTAGAACAATCTCCCTTAAACAACCCATGCCGTTGGAAGTCATATAAATTCACTCAGCCATAAACTGGGTTCGTGTAGTAGCTTACTAGTTTCCTATAGCAGCTTATTGGATTCCTGTAGTAGCTTACTAGTTCCTGTAGCAGCTAGTTGGACCCTGTAGCAGCTTCTTGATCACCTGTAGGTTTAATTTAACTAACGTATTTGTTTATGCCTTCAACAAACATGACTTAAGTTTATCCTTTTTGCAATGTTTATTCAATCTTAGGGAACGAATACCCCTCTAAATGGCGTTTTTATTAATTTTACCCAGCATATATAAATCTCAAATTATTAGAAAATATGTTTCTTCTCAACTCCTTATCACAAATTTAATCATTATAAATCTGATCTCGCTTGCAAGTATGAATTCATAGATCTAGCTTTATTTTTGAGGTAATTGTGAATGTAATGTGGGTTATGAATATATATATATATAGAGAGAGAGAGAGATACTTTTATGTATGTTCTGCCATAATCAATACTGGCATCTTTCATTATATAACTTGAAATAAATAATGCATGGACCTTTTTGTTAGAAGTATAATATGCATACATCATCATAGATTTCGTACTTGCTGGAAAAGTATATTCACGTTTTGCAAGAAAGTAACTAGTAACTTTTATTAGGCAAATGCATGTGTCACTATGATTGTTTTGCAAAGAAATTAGGTTGTTTTACTATGAGTGTGATTGGGCTTACCTTCCGAGATAGGGTGCCAAATGTGGACTAACAGAGAAGGTTGATCCTCCTTTCAGGATCTACCAATATGCATAAGTGCTTTGGGCAAATCTGTGTGTTTATTGAAATAGATGAAATTGCCTAGTTATATTGATATGTTTCTATACCACATCCTAATTGTGAGATAATGGACATTCTAGATAGAAATGCATGTAGTCATCAAGTTGCATTGGGTTTTCCCACCTGGCTATTGTTTCCAGGTTGCTAGGCACTTTGTGTGGGGTTGGGTATTCTTTAATGTAGGAAGGATTCTGTGGAAGCGTAAAGCTTCGTGATTGGGCAGAAAAGTGCCTAAACCATGTTCTCATCTCTCAGCTTTGCGGATGACCATGTGGGTTAGTGGTGGCCAGTGACAGTGACTTTATTGTATGTATAATTCTAATATTTGTACTTTATTATTGTACTGAGTTGACTATATGGCATGAAAGCTAGAGATGTATCATTGTATATTATATTTTCTTGTGCTAACACCTAGATTTGCCACATGTATTTGTAAGATGTAAGTTGATATTTTTACATACATGGAAGATGTATCTATCTATTTTCTATTAAGGTGAATGAGATGATTTATTTAGTTCTATGATATAGTTATGGAAAGCATACCTTACATTTGGTATTAGAGCACAAGTTGCAATATTGGGAGCTCTGGGGTGTTGTGTTGCTTAGTTTGTTCAAGCATGTGTGGGTCCTTGTGTGTTTGTGTGTTGTGAGTAGAATGTACCTTCTTTTGTTATGTCTTCCTTGCATGTGTATGGTGAGGAATACATTGTTGTGGTGTTAGATAGATCCTGGTGGTTGCCGAGAAGTTTCTTATGTGCGTTTTCCTTCTTGATGTCATGAATACTTGGCATGATTCTTTGCAGTGTGTGAGAGTGCTTGAGTAACCTTTGTAGGGTCATGATCATGCTTGTGTGACCACTTTTGATAGTGGAGTTATCGGAACCTTTGTTTGAAAGGAAATACCATATTCTTGAGTGTGATAGAACTTAGTTTACTCTTGTAAGAGTTATGCATTTGTATGTGAAAGAGATGAGGTTTTGATCATATGCTTGATATGTGAAGAATATTTTTGTGGTAATGCTAGTTTAAATGAACCTTGCATTGTGCACCTTGTTGCGTGTATGTTTGTTGTAAAAGTAGCATATATTCTCATATTGTTTGTCATAATTAGTTATTAATTGCCTTTGTGTGGTGATTGGTAATGCTTTCTTGAAATGCATATTGCTTTGTCTTCTTGAAAGCATGTCCCTGTGTGTGGATTAATTATGCGGTTGTAAGAAAGATAGTGTTGCATTACATTGTTAGAATAGATCATTTGGGTAATGAATTATGTCCTTAAATTGTATTCTTCCCTAAGATTCATGAGGGAACCTGGGTGCAGTAATTGCATTGCATTATTTAAATAGTCAAAGATAAAAGGGGATTGTAAAAAGGTTCATTTGCATAGTCCTTGTGATGTTGAAGTGTTAGAATCATGAGTGAATTAGAAAACCTTGCATCTTGTGACTTTAAGTTGTGATTTCCCCATTACTTTGTTTGCATTAAGTATGCTTGTCATCATGTTGTGAAGAAATTTGGTCTCATGTGAATGTTACATTAATGCATTATCCATATATGATTGGTGAATCCTTGTTTGGTGAGAAATTTCAACCATTTCTTGTTGGAGAGATTGATGTGTTTAGATATCTTGGTTTGTGAACCTGATTTTGTCCTACCTTAATCTTGGTTTCTCGATGGTTGTTAGTGTATGATTGTGTGTGTCTTTGCATGGTGATTGTGATTGCCTTGGATGGGATGCAACCTTTATTGTTGGGCATTTTGAGTGATGTTTGTGTGCTTAAGTAGAAATGATCTCATGTTATAGATGTGTTTGGAGTCTTAGAAGACTCATTTGTCTGGTGTGAATAAGTATGCTCTCTTACTCACCTCAGATTTTGGAATCCAGGTGTAGTATAGCATTGTACTCCCTCTCTAGTGGCTAGAATTAGTCATGTAGTTCATGTAATGTGGAACTTTTAAACTTTGATGCTTTATTTATTTGACTTCAGTGAATTCACTAAAAGTTGTAAGGGCCAACGTTGAATTTTTATTCTTATTTATGGGTGAGTACAGGATCATTGTGGGCCAAACAATGCAATAGAAAAAAAATCATGTCTTTACTTAGCCAAATTTGTGAATTGGGCAAGTTTGACTTTCATAGGCATGTAAAGAATATCTATTTGGAACAGATATCCATTTGGAATGGATATCCGTTTTGTGGAAGATAAAAAGTGAAAAAGATGCTAAGTTTTGTAAACCCATGGCTTGCAAAATGCAGACCTCTTCCAAAAATGGATATCATAGTGTTGGAGTACAGGACAAGACTGAGAGGGGGGCGAATTAGTGTTGTCTAATTTTAAAATCTTTTGCACCTTTTAATTTACAAGACAGAAAATAAAGGAGACATCAATAATCTATCAAATTCCTATGCACAGGTATGATGATGAATAGAGTGAATAGGACCTTATGTGTAAAACATTATAAAACACACACATAGAGACAAATCATAACACAAGAATTGTTGGAGTGGCAAACCCTCATGGGGTAGAAAAACCACTCAAATTTGCCTCTTGGATTATTCAAAACCTCACTGGTTACAAATAGGTCTCACTGACCAAGGAAGCTTCACTAGCTTTACAAAATGCCTCACTGGCTGATACAAGTGTACATAAGAAAATGAATCAGTTCAGGGGGTTACCCTGATTCTCTACACCAAATTACACTTCCCAACCTTATATCTCCTTTTGTTAATACATACTTCAAATACAACCTTTTCAATTAACAGAATTAAGTCTCTTTTATCCTCTATGTTGAAGTCTCTGAACATCTCTATTTACATTGAAACATTACTCTTGAACCCTATACAAAATGCATATTCTTCAAACCCTCTCATTTCAATTTGTACCATTTAGAACCACACTCACACAACCTCATTTTCACCATCTGCATATATATAGATTTCAAACAAAAAGACCTTTGATCTTCCATCTTCAAAGCATACATTTTTATTATTTTCAAAAATACATTCTGCTTCATTGAATCCTGCATATAAAATAATATAAAATCTCTTCTCTACATCTATGAAGAACCTCCATAAAAGATCTTCAATATTATTCAAGAAACCATTCATCTTCTCTGCATTAAAAAGCCACTCTGCCATTTTATTTTCTCTGCATAAGAAAATTCATTCACCTGCAACACAAAAAAACTTTTCATATTCCTCATTATTAAATTTCTTTGGCCCTCTTCTTCATTCTTCAAAAACTTCACACAAAATGTATCTTCCATGCTGCATCATTTCAATTCTCAATGCACCTGCAAATTTATTAAAGATGAAAAATAACTTTTCATTTTTCTCTACATTCATTTTCACCTTCTCTTTGTATACCTTTTCCTTTTCAAAAAAAACTCTTCAATTTCACTTTATCTGCAACAATAATATCTCTTTATTATTTACTTCTCCTAAATATTTCTTTTCAAGAAGAAAAGCTACTAAAATAGAAAGTTTCCCCTTAAAAAATGCAATTAATATTGCATAAAAAACTCTTAATATAGAAAAAGAAATTAATCTCCATCTCTACATGAAGAAATCTATATTAAGAAAAAAACTTTATTAAAATAATACTCTTAAACCCCTCACAATCTGCCTTTAAGAAACATTCTAAAATAGTCTTCATAAACCACATTCACTGCAATTGAAGATCATTTGTCGGCCACAGACCCGTCAAAATAGAATGCAATAGAAAGATTTGCAAATTTAAATAAGAACCATCGATTACCATCCTCACGCCTTTTGAACTTTTAAATAGAGTTTGGTATCCCATCACAAGAAGACATCTTAATGAAATGTGATGATGACTTGAATTATGATGTCCTCCTTGAACCAGGATGATGGCTTTATTGCAAACTAAACATACTACACACTTTAACAACTCCAACATGTTATCAAACAAGAGTGAGCTGCATACCAAGATACTTCTATTAGGTCATCACTGCATGCACAGATATGAGCTGCAACTTTTGTCCTACAAGTGATCATTATTACCATGTCTCTTACCTCTATAATGAATGTCACAACACTGTAAGATCTACTACCTTGACAACAGTTGAAACTCCATTATATATCAGAGAATGAATTCAGCATTGGAACCAAACAAGAAGCCTCTACCATACCTCTGAGAAAGCAAGTACTCCTGACTTGATATTGAATGAGCACATCTAATTTCATGTCAACAACTTGGACAAACCATCATGATAATGATATTGATAACACAACTTATCACATAAGAATGAATCATCATGAAAGTGAGAATCTTTAACATCCTGATATAATCTCATTATGAAGAGCATCACTTTACAAGAGATAAAGGATAAAGCATCATCAACCTTGTCAGCATGTGTCAACCTGCAACATCAAAAAATCATCTCCATTTGTGTCAAACATGAAGCAACTCCACAAAGTATCCTAAGACATGAATAATAGAAAGCATGACATGAAACTCCTGACATGAAGATCAAAACAACTTTTGACATCTATTGTGCCTTGGACAACACGAAGACCATAATATGAACTCCTATCTCTGTGAACTCTTGATAAATGAACTCCACACACTTCTATCATCAATGACAAACAACTTAACACCTTTTTGACATCAATAACAATCAACCTCCATCACATAGCTCTTAGAATGGATATTCGATCCCAAGAGGTATGGTTCTTGCATTTTTTGTTTGTTTTGTATATTCAAGTAATTATTTTTGGTTTTTACCCTAAATGGGTATGTTTTATATTTCAAATAGGTAAAATGGATGAACAACATGAAAACCCAAACCCTCCCCCTCGAACAATCGAAAAGAAAATTGAAAGAAACATTGATCGAATAAGTAGGATTGTAGAAATGTATCACCACCACTCTTGATTATCTTCAATGACATCAAATTTAGAGGGAATTATTACTCATGTTTGAACCCTCACAAGCCAACATGAATCATTTAGGCAATGACGAGAAACCAAGAAGGTGAAATATGCTAATGGTTTATCATATGATCAAGTGAAAGAGTTAGACATTACCAAAGCTATATTAGCCCAATATTTTGTCAATCCTAAAACTAGATTGCATGTTGATGTTTGTAAGCCTAAGTATTCAATCAAATGTTATACACATGAGGGTATTACTTAGAATTTTTGGGATCATTGGTGGATGGTTTTTGATAAACCATCCAACAAAAATTTAGATGTACCTTTGTATTTCCTTTGTAAACTATATGCAGAGTTTGAAATGAGTCGCCATGTGAATTATTTTGATTTTAGAGAAGTTCCAGGGAGTAGGTAAGGGAATGCCTCAAGATAGGCTTAGGGCAATGAGACAAGTACAAGGTCCTTTTATTCCCCCTCCTACTATCCCTTCTCCACCCCCAATTCAGCACACAGGCATTGTTGCAAATGCAACATAGTAGGGCCTTATTGCCATACACTCTTTGACCGAGCACTTGATTACATACACTTCTTAATTTGCACAACCACATGATGTTGGCGGTGATTGGATCACCTGATATTACTATACCCTCCTCATCCACACATTTTTGTTTGCCTCATAATTGCATTTTTTGCAATAAGTTGTGCTTAGGTCCTCTTATAGAGAGTAGTGAGCCATCCTTGAACACTTCAGACTATGATGTCCCTTCATGAGATGAATCAGTGGGGTCTAGAACTCAAGCTGAGGGGTCAGAGACAAGAGCAGAAGCACAAGAATCAATGGACCATAGAGAAGGAGCAGAGCATGGCCAATCTTTTATACAAGTAAAATTTAAAGTTAAATTTCATGGTGTATTCCATTTGAATAATATAAACAAATATTAGTACTAATGTATCTAAGGGGGAAAATAGTTGATGATAGAGGAGGAGTTGATAGAAGTTCATCATGGAACTTTGTCTACCATCCAATTTGGCTTTGACTTTCTAGTATAATTGTTTCTACATGTATCAACTTTTTTTATTGTATGCATTTATTTCTTTGTGATTTATTATATATTAATTTATATCTTGATGTTAATTTACTTTTATAGTCAATCTAAAATGTGTGATGTGGCATCTTTGCCAATGGTCTTTACTTGAACTCCTGATCGACCCAAGGGACCATCATTCATGGAATGACTTTCTGAATGTCAACAAAGGGTGGAGGTAATTCGATTGAATTGTACTTTAATTGATAATTTTGAAAACTTAAATATTTGATTATAGTCATTTAGATAAATAATAAAATAGAGAATAGATAAATTGATCTATTAGTTTAAAAATTATTATGATTATTTGTTGTTATGTCGAAAAAAGTATCCTTGGGGGCTTTTTCCTCCTAAGGCTTAGCTCCTGGGTCCTTTAGAATGCATTTAGAGCATCTTGCAAGATTATGATGACCCCCGATGAGAAAACCCTAAAGTTTCATAGCAATTGGGACTCAGGGGGCGCATTTATGATGATTCCTGCCTGAAATAGGGGGGAGGACTCGGGCACCCGTGCCCTAGTCTTGCCTTATTTTAGGTCAGGACCTATTTTTAGGTGTTTGTTTATGACTATTACTTAGGTCCTATGCCAACATCCTAAGTTTGAATTATGAAATTCTTAGCGGGAATATTTGTAGTTGCATATATAAGCATGATTAGTGATTCATTTGTAAACTAGATGGAAACTAGATGGCAATTGTGAACTTATGGCTTATGTGAAAGAGATTCAAGGCATTCATTGTATTGCAAAGCAGTACTTTGTGTTGTTATTGTGTTTGTATTTATATATTTGGCATCCATCTCCGCATGGTAATGAAGAGCATCTTCCTTCCATGAGATCATCACTACAAGGTGATATCAATTGTGTTTGCTATCATTTAGCATTTAGATTTTACCTCTATCTCGCAAGGATACACACTCTTTTTTTGACAACAGTGTTCAGAAGACTTGAATGTCTCTTCGAGGCTTGACCAAGGCAAGCCTCTAAACATCACAACCCCAACCCACTTTTTTGTGATTGCAGATTACAGGTTGCGGAAGCGAAAGAAGTGGAGTTACAGGAGCGCAGTGAAGACGGTCATAATTGCAAATCAAAGAAGAAAATAGGGACCTGGACTCAGGCACTTTCTCATTAGTCGTTTGGATCCTACAACAATAAAATCTATAGAATAGAAGAACTGTGTTGCAGACAACATTCCCAGATCCTGACAAAAAATGTAGTACTGGACTAGGGTGCTTGCTCATTAGTCCCTGACTTTTCTACACATCGAACTTCAAAATCTGGTATGCATTTGATTGTCATTTGATATCCCTCTATGTAATCATTTTCCATAATTTCTCTGTTTGTTTACGATTTTATGAAATTAGGGTTTTGAGCATAATTGGCCTTAATTGAACAACAAAATCACACAATTCCAATCTTCCCCTATGTTCCAAGTGATAGGAAATCTGTAGTAGAGTTCTCTACTCAGTTGAATGTCCTTGAATGTTTAATGGTGAAAGGAGGATCAACACTGTTATGTCAAAAAATGTTCCCTTGGGGGCTTTTCCCTCTTAAGGTTTATCTCCTGAGTCCTTTAGAATGCATTTAGAGCATCTTGCATGATTTTGATCACTCCCAATGAGAAAACCCTAAAGTTTCATGATAAATAGGACTTAGGGGATGCATTTATGATAAATCCTGCCAGAAATAGAGGGGAGGACTTGGGCGCCTACGCCCTAGTCCTATCCTATTTTAGGTCAGGACCAATTTTAAAGTGTCAGTTTATGATCATTATTTAGGTCCTATGCCGACATAGTAAGTTTGAATTATGAAATTCTTATCTGGAATGATTGTAGTTGCATATATAAGCATGATTAGTGATTCATTTGTAAAATAGATTGACATTTTGATTGACAAGCTTATGTGAAAGTGATTCAAGGCATTCATTATGTTGCAAAGCAGTATTTTGTGTTGTTCTTGTGTTTGTATTTATAGATTTGGCATCCATCTCCTCATGGAATGAAGAGCATCTTCCTTCCATGAGATCTTCACTACAAGGTGATATCAATTATGTTTTCAATCATTTATCATTTAGATTTTGCCTCTATCCCGCGGGGATATGCACTCTTTATCTGACAATGGTGTTCAAAAGATTTGAATGTCTCTTTGGGGCTTGACTGAGGCAAGCCTCTAAACACCACAACCCCCAACCCACTTTTCTATGATTGCAGGTTACAGGTTGTGAAAGTAGAAAAAGTAGAGTTGCAGGAGAGTAGTGCAAGCTGTCAGAATTGCAGATTAGAGAAGAAAATAGGGACCTGGACTCGAGCGCCCACTCATTAGTCCTCCAGATCCTACAACTAGAAAATCTCTAGAACAATAGGAACATGTTACAGACAAGGTTTCTAAATCTCAACAAAAACTATGGCATTGGACTAGGGTGCCTGCTCATTAGTCCCCAACTTTTCTTCTTTCCAAACTTCAAAATTTAGTATGCATTTGATTGTCATTTTATATCTCTGTGTGCAATCATTTTCCATAATTTGTCTGTTTGTTCACGAATTTGCATAATTAGAGTTTTAAGCATAATTTGGCTTAATTGAATAAAAAAATCAAACAATTCCAATCTTTCTCTATTTTCTAAGTGACAGAAGGTCTGTAGTAGGTTCCTCTACTCGACTGGAAGTCCTTGAATGTTTAGAGGTGAAAGGAGGATCAACACAAACAACTATCAAATCAACCCTAAATAATCCTCTTCACTTTTCACCTTAGAGATTTTGGTGAACCCGTGTTTGTAGACTTTATGGCACCTTTCTAAGTGTTATGCTTCAGATTTGCACTCGTCTCATTCATTTATATCATTGTTCATCTTATTGCATTTGAAAAATTACAAAAACAATGAAAAAATTGAAAAAATTAGCATTTTAGCTTGCATTTTAGCTTGCATTTTCAAATAATTTGAATTAGTTTGCATCTAAGTTCAATAAATTTATGTCATTATCATCAAATCTGATTTAATTTATAGAAATGTTTTCATTTAGATTGCATTTTCATGCTTAAATTGTTAAAAATTGTTTGAAATTATGCATTTTTTCATATAACCTAGTTTTGCATTAGCTAGGGTTTGTAGTCAAAATCTTGTTTCAGATTTTACTACCCTTTTAAAAGACTCATTAGGACTAATTTCTAACTGTAGTGTTGCATCACAGTGGTTTACTTGCAAAATTTCATGACTAGGACCTTGATTTTTCACTAGATTTTGACCTTATTGTCTCTCTAGATTTGCACCATAGGCATGTTGTAAAGGATTTTTCTGCACTAATTAGATGTTATCAGGGTTCTTATCTGCTTCCCCTCCTAAAATTATTTACAACACATTTTATTGGGCCCTTGCATTAAAAATTTGGTAAAAATTTGCATATTTTGGCTATATTTTCCCTAGGGTTTGACTTAGATTTGCACTCCAAGTGTGTTGTGATGGATTTTATGGTTTTAGGTTGATGCAGGGACTTCCGGAGGTCATAACTTTTGACTCGGATGTGGGTTTTCTACGAAATTTTATAGGTGGATGCGTTATGAGGTGGTCGGTTGGACCTCGTCTTGGCACTTTTTCGGGGCTTGAAACTTTCATCTTGGCCCTCAAAATGGCAAATTAGTGTTTTTTTCTAGTTTTTTAAAAGTTGCTTTTTTTAATAACTCGAAACTCATGTTTCAAATTTAAGATGTTAGTTGGTTTTTCGTCCTACCTTAGCTTTATGAGCTTTTTGGGAAAAAACTGGATTCTCAAGATATGATTGTAAAATTACCTAAAATGGCAAAATCTGACAATTGTCGAAATCAGCCAAAAAAGGTAATTTTTTGTTTTTTTTGTTTTCTTAGATATAAGAGAGTTTTCTCTCATTGTAGCAGCAGAGTTGAGGAATAGAAGTTTTGTTATGTTTCAGCTTCCAAATCTTTGTCTCTCATGTTTAATGGCACAATTTTGTTGAGTGTATGTTGTGTGCTGCATCATAGGTGACTGATATTACTGCTACAATCTTCTATACCTCATAAAATTATTTACAACACCCTTTCTATTGGGTCTTTGCATTGAAAATTTGTGAAAAATTGCATATTTTAGTGTATTTTCACTAGGTTTTGACTTGTCATCATTCTAGATTTGCATCAAAAGTGTGCTGTGAAGGATATTATTGCTTTATTGAACTGATCTCAAACATTTTATTTTCTTCACTTCATCAATTTCCTTACAACACCTTTTCTTTCACTTATTTGCATTGAAAAAAGTTGAAAAAAATCAAGCATTTTAGGTCATTTTCATACATAGTTTTGCACTTGTCTTTTGCATAACTTTTGAAAAGATTTTAAAATCTGATTTTAGATTCATGTTACAAGACATTTCACCATTGCATCTTCATCTCATTGCTCTCTGGTATCTTTACATGCATATATCAAAAACTTTGAGAATTTCTACAAATTTCTTAATATGAATCCTCGTGTTCTCACTTATATACAAGCTACATGTATCACAAGGATATATTTAAATGCTCTTCATTTGAAATCCTTAATTATGTATCTAATTATGACAACTTCATATATCTCATGAGTACATACCCTTGGGTAGTAGAAGATTTAACAAGACAAATTGAGAATAATGAGTGTGAAACTCCTCTTAACACGTTGGAATTCATAGCTAAAACATGTGATGATGACATAGAAAATGATTCCTCCTATGAGGATATACTAACATAAATGGATGAAATCATTGACACATTCTTAAACATTACCCTACCCTCTTTGTCAAGAAAATGAAACACCAGTGGATAAAGGGCTCCCTCTCAAGAAGGATTCTTCATGGGTGGAAAAAGACTATTCACCTAACGATCATTTGGTACATGAGACTGTTAGAATCACACAAAGACCCACAAGAGCCAAGATCATCTGTAGGAAATCTTCTACAAGAGAGAGATGCAAGAGGATATTGCACAAGCCAAAAACATTCGGGAATAAGTGCTTCACATTCCTAAAGAAGAAGTTACATTATGCATTAATGAAATGCAAATATATACACACCACCACTGTCAAATGAAGAGACAAAGTGGGGAGTTGAATGTGAAAAGCCTATGACACATATCATGAGGCTAAAATAAAGTGTCTCCCTAATTAACTTATGTAAAGTGAAAATATTTCACCAACACCCCCAGGGCATAAGTGCAACTTAGGGAGATTTACACAAGCTAAAAAGAAAGAAAGATGGATGCATGGATGCATGGATGGATGGATGGGTCCCGGCAACAAAGGCCTGATAAGGTACCCATTTACAAACAAAATCTCTCATAAAGTAGAGAAAAGGAGAAAACCACATGGGAAAAAATGCCTCCCCAAAAGAGAGAAAACAAAAATGCAAATGAACCAATGATGGAAAAAGGGCTCAAGACCCCCCAAGAACTGAATCCATCATAGGAGTACAATCATGAGTCCCCCCATAAGAGGGAAAGAAAGAGGCAATGAAATCCTGCAACACTGAAGAATCTCTAGAACCAGAAGAGGATGCTTGAATGCAGAAACCAATCCACTTATGGGGAATCACATTTCTTCCCATAGAAAGAAATTTCACAATCGGTGATTTCTGAAGAACTTGTGAAGAAGGTGGCCTCAAAATGAATATCTTTGAAGATTGGATAGATGTCCTTATATCGAAATATGAAGATGCCACAATAGAATCAGGAACAACCTGGTGAATCTCTGAAGGTGACAACTAAAGACAAACCAGAACAAGTGTCTCCAAAGATGGAATGTAACAGATAACAACAGTGTCATTACTATCGTCAAAGAGGGACTGCAAGTCCTCAAGAATATCATCATGCTCAACCAAGGAAGCATCAACAGAAATAGGATGGGGAGGAATAGAATGAGTGTCATCAAGACGTGAATCAGGAGCAAGAATGCCCAGATTCAAATATCCAAACTTCCTTTCAGAAGTGGGGTCCACACAAGAAGTGTGATCAACAGTCAATGGATCTGAACCATCATCTAGAGTAAAATCAGAAAAGGTGTATAACTGAGTTTCAAGATCAACAACCCCTGTAGCAATGATCTCTGTACTCTCCAAGTCTCTGATGATGACTAGATTAGGTTTGAATTCTACAGTCTTCCCTGCACCACTGCGAGTAATTTGATATATAGAAAGCAAATTATTTGTCAAGGAAGGTACACATAGTACATCATTGAAGGTGCCATCACCAATCTCAATTGATCCTTTCCCAATTGCATTCACATATGTATTATTACCCATCAAAATTGGTTTCAAAGGGCAAGGTTCAAAAGTACAAAACATGGATTGAGGTGAAGCCATATGATGAGAGGCTCCTGAATCAAGAATCCATTTACCTGAACTAAAACTTGAAGATGCACAAAGTGATTTACCTTTTTGTTTATTAGCTCCATTAGCATAGCTTGCGTGAACTTTTTCAGATGATTCTGACTATTTTGATGATGGAGTAGGAGTAGATGAACAAGGAGAAGCTGAAGAAGTACTGACACTCATCTTTTGAATAAGATCCTTCAACTCAGCTACTTCTTTTTTGTAACAATCTTTTTCACTATGCCCACGCTTCTTGTAGTATGCGCAAGTGGGTCTCTCCTTTTTCTCCTTTTTTCTGGATGAAGATGACTAAGGGGTAGTTGGAGGTGTTGAATTCTTGTCTTTCTCACTATCCTTGCTTTTCTGCTTTTGTTCTTTGCCACTAGAAGCCTTTTGCTCTTTTGAAACAAGAGCATGAGATTTTGAAGACTTCAAAGTACCCATCTACACCAATTTTATTTGTTCTCTTATGAGAGATGAAGCAAACTCATCAAGAGAAGGCATTTTGTATTTGGCACCCCAAGAATCCTTAGTAGCATAAAAGGTTGATGCAAAAATAGAATAATCAGGACCAAGTTTAGCAAGAATGAACAAAATTAATTGTGTGTCCTCTTTTTCAATACCACATTGTTTTAGCTGCAATCTCAAAGACTTAAGTTTGGTGAAGAAGTCTTGAATACTGTCAAAGTTTGTTGGTTTCAAACTAATAAATTCATTCTCCAATTCATAACCTTTCATTATATCATGTGTTCCAAATAAACCCTCTAATGTTATCCAGATTTCATTTGGAGATTTACAAGATGAAATATGAAAGAGAAGATCAAGAGAAATTGATAGAGCAAGAGTACCAAAGGCTTCATCTTTCCTTTCATTCCATTTCCTATTTTCTTTTCTAGCAGTAGTGGGTTCTACATCTGTACCCATAACCATTCTATGCAAGTGCAATTTATACAAAACATACTCCATTTCTTCTTTCCATTTATGATAGTTATGAGGAGTAAGAGGTTTAATTTTAGGAATGTCCATGATGATTACAGAAAAAATTGGGAGAACAATAATAAAATACCCTCACAAGGAAGAAATTATCCCCCTTGTTCACAGAAAAAAACCACTGAAATGTTTTTTTTCCAAAAAAATAGAAATCTAAAAAACACAGATACTTGATGATATTTTATGGAAAAATCAACTCAATGACTGTGTGGAGGACTGAATCACCTTTCCAATGATATTTTGTTTGTTCGATTTTGACACCGTATACAAACGATATGCCCAAAACATTGAAGGCAATGTTGAAAAAGAAGACTTGACTTCTAGTGAAAACAATAGGAAGTTGAGAAAAGATAAGCAAAAATTACCTATATTTCTGGAAAGTTCTCTGATTCCTCTTTCCATTAATATTTTTTTTGTGCAAAACGAAGTCCGGACATGAAAGTTATGATAGTTTTTGTGAAACTGCTCTAAAAAGGCACAAAATAGGGACGCAGACTTGTGATATAATTTTCTCAAAATCCATGCATGTTCTGCAAAACATAAGAGATACCCAGATAGGAGTTTGAGGCTGGAAATAAAACCCAGAAATATTTTTTCTCCAAGACACATCAATCAAATGCTAATGGCTAAAACCCTCTCCGATTCGAGAAGAACCAAATAGATCTAGAGCTCTGATACCATGTTAGAGTCACACAAAGACCTGCAGGAGCCAAGATCATCTACAAGAAATCTTCTACAAGAGAGAGCTGTAAGAGGATAATGCACAAACCAAAAACATTCAGGAATAAGTGCTTCACATTGCTGAAGTAGAAGTTACATTACGCATTAATGAAATGCAAATATATACACACCTCTACTATCTAATGAAGAGACAAAATGGGGAGTTGAATGTGAAAAGCCTATGACACATGTCATGAGGGTAAAATAAAGTGTCTCCCTAATTAACTTATGTAAAGTGAAAATATTTCACCAACAGAGACCTCTACGGATATTTCATTAGACCTTCCACCTTTGATTGAAAACTCAAGAACCTTCGATGAGAAGACTAAAGATAGCTCTATTTTGCCTAACAACACTATACCTTCCTCTCATCCCAATGCTCTCCCTGGACAAGATGTAGCATTAGTGGATGAGAAAAGATCTCTCATATTAAATCCTCTAGGGATAGATGTTGGGTATAACCAAGACGAAAACAATGTTAATTCAATATTCACTAATAGACTTTGTAGCAATCTTCTTAAGATGATTGTGCGGGAGGCACCTAGTGTACCTTCTTGCTTAAAACCAGTTATAATAGTTTGAGGACCACCTCGACCTAAAGATTACATCTACAAATATGCACAACAAATTTCTCAACCGAGTCAAGGTGTTCAAAATGTGTTACAACAACCACACCACAATATGATTGCTCACACATACAACACTCGTAATAACAAGCAAAGTAAGCAAGCACCGCATGTGCCTATCTCTCTTCCATGTTCTCAACCTATGCTCCCTCTACCACCTTGTCTTACTCATAAAAGTGGTCATGAATATGATCTTGTCGAACAACTTTGCACTACTCTGGCGAAGATATCTCTTTGGGATTTAATACAAACTTCACCTACATACTAGGGAATGCTCCAAGAAGCTTTACAAAAGGTGATTGTCCCACCTACTACTAAGCCTAATGATGTAGCAGCCGTATTAGATAGTATGCATGCGACAAAAATGGATATTCTCTTTCAACCACATGAATTACCATCAATTGAAGTTAAAACCAATATGATCCACTTATGATCTTTCTCACAATAATTGACAATGGATCAGATCTTAATGTTTGTAGCATTGAAGTATTGCACAAAATCAAGGCCAACACATCAAAAATCAAACTAGATAAACTTAACATTCGTGGATTTGATAATCATAGTATTCAATCAATAGGTACTATAACCTTACCTATACAGGTGGGTCCTGCAATTGTATCTACCCTAATGCATGTCATTCCTAGTTCTTTATCTTACAACATTATTCTTGGTAGACCTTGGATTCATGCATTGGGGGTGGTTCCTTCCACCCTACATCATTCAATCAAATTTATATTCAAAGATAAACTTCATACCATTCACGGTGATCCTATACCGGATAACTGCTTACATATTGAAATGCAAAAACAAGTTTACAATCATATGAGCTTAAACAATTTACGAGTTGATTCATCAATGATCCCTGCTACGAATAGTGTTGTGCATGACTCTACACAATCAAATGCACTCTTTGGTGAAGATTAGGGCTCATTAGATTTCAATCCTTGCAGTATAGGGGATTATAAAATTAATAGCCTTGACAAATCAAAAATAACATCGATCTCATCTAAGTAATCTTTTGAAGCACCTAAGAAATCTAAAGTCCCCTTGGTCGAAAATAAAGAAAATACTCACTTATACTACAAATTACGAAACCTATGAGGCTTCACTATCCCCTAAAGAAATTACATCTCTCTATGGTCGAGGGTTTAAAATCCTTTATAACGACTGTGAATATGTAGGTAAGGGATGTGGTGTAAATCAACAAGGGATTCGAGTACCTATAGAATCTGCTTCAAGACATTACTCAAGCGGTATTGGATATAACCATTTTAAAGAAAATAAAGTTGCTCGCCATCCTAAACTCAATGTAAATACAATTTTAACAAGACCAAATCAACATGTGAGACATATTGAGCCGATAGGTGACACCTGTTGTAGCAATTATTATAGTTTCTCTCAAGAGTGGCCTCCTCCTAGATATGTATGTTCTTAACATAGCGATGAATCAGGTAAGTATTTCTAACCCTTTACCTCTCGTGTTGTGTTTCCCCCGTGATGTGTTATGTGTTGTTTAGGCCTCTTGGGATGACCCTTGATTCTCTTGTAAGGTCTAGGATACCAGGAGACCGCCTCTGTTGTGAACTTCTATTTGTATCATCATACTTCTATATTGCTTCTCCTCTATTTTTCACTGTTGTGTGTTGTGTCTTACAGACATAGCATTGCAGTTGGTGACTTGGGGGCACCCTCCTATGTAACTATCCCTAAGGAGCTTGTTTCTCCTATCTTTATTTATTGTTTCCCTTCCTCTAGTGGTTCTATCTAGCGGGTAGATGATGAAAAACATATTATACTGATGCGGATCTAGTGTCCCTTTAGTGAGAAATCAAAAATTAGACTTAGTTCCTACTTGACGATGGGATTGTTATATATTATCTGACGCTTGGCTAGTAGAATCACTCCGTGTGATCTTGATGGTGTCCTATTGTACTTACAAAACATAACAATACTGCTACTTTGTGCACTTTGTCTATCTTGAATCTTGCATTATTCATTGATGTTGTTTTTTATCATGATTATATGGACGCTAACACCTTTCTTGCAAGAATGTGTTTGTGGGAACATTTGGCGATCGTAAAGTACATGTCAACTCCAGGGGGCATGGGTTTTGCGAGAGCTCATGTTCCCTTATGTGTTTTCTTACTACCTTAACGTACTTGATATCGATACATGATATCAACCACCTTAAGGTGGGGGCATATATAAGGTAAGCTGTCTGTTTTAGATGTTAACAATGTGTTTGTTCTCAGGTGTAGTCTTAAAGACTAGTGGCGATGAGTCTCTCCTACACTCTAAGATTTGTTTGATATCTATTGCAATCATTTAAGCTCTACGAAGGTAGGATATCACATCCTTTTTATCTTAAGCCTTCTATGGAGCTGGGGATGGTGTATTTCTCGTGGAGAGTGTACATCCTATCATTTTCAAAAAGTCCTTTGCAAAGGTGGAGAGCAGTTTTGTGACTAACTCAACCCTTAAGCATGTCTTCGGTGATTGTTGTGGTGAAGCGCAATCGTCGGTGTGTGCCTGTAATGTGCCTGAGATGGTGATGAACCTAGAAATAGGAACACTCCATCACTTATCTGTCGTGTTTTCCCGATGTCTTCCAAGTGTGTGTGTATTGCGTGTTTGTTTCCAAGCATATTCTTAAAGATCGGTGGCAATGAGTCCCTCCTATGCTTTGGGATTTGTATGGCGTGTTTGATTTGTATGGCATGCTTGATTTATTTGGCATGTTTGTTGCCCCATATGTAGTCTTAAAGACTGATAGTGATGATTTCCTCCTGTATTATGGGCAGTGTGCTTACTTTCCTTGTACTTGCATCTGCATTTCATATATGAAAATGAAAAAAAAAGAAAAAGAAAATCATCACTGTCTTCACTACATTCACTATGTTTTGGGTGTCTTCAATGCTGTCTTCTCCATGTTTTGCATGACTGTAACTGTCTTCTCCGTGTTTTGTGTGCCCGTTATTGTCTTCTCTGTGCTTGGCGTGTTTGTTGTGCTTGTTGACCGTACTTTAATGCATGTATTGGCCTTGCATTTATACATACATTAAAGTGGGGGCTAAATGTTACGTTGGATAATGTCCCCTTGGGGGCTTTTCCCTCTTAAGGTTTAGCTCCTGGGTCCTTTAGAATGCATTTAGAGCATCTTGCATGATTTTGATGACTCCCGATGACAAAATCTTGAAGTTTCATGACAAATAGGACTTAGGGGATACATTTATGATAAATCCTTCCTAAAATAGGGGGGAGGACTTGGGCGCCCGCGACCTAGTCCTGCCCTATTTTAGGTCAGGACCAATTTCAAAGTGTCAGTTTATGACTATTATTTAGGTCCTATATTGACACAGTAAGTTTGAATTACAAAATTCTTAGCAGGAATGTTTGTAGTTGCATATATAAGCATGATTCATGATTCATTGGTAAACTATATGGGCATTTTGATTGACAATCTTGTGTGAAAGTGATTCAAGGCATTCATTGTGTTTCAGAGTAGTATTTTGTGTTGTTCTTGTGTTTGTATTTGCAGATTTGGCATCCATCTCCTCATGGCATGAAGAGCATCTTCCTTCTATGAGATCTTCACTACAAAGTGATATCAATTGTGTTTTCAATCATTTATCATTTAGATTTTGCCTCTATCCCGCAGGCATACGTACTCTTTATCTGACAACGGTGTTGGGAAGACTTGAATGTCTCTCCGGGGCTTGACTAAGGCAAGCCACTAAACACCACAAACCCCAACCCACTTTTTTGTGATTGTAGGTTATAGGTTGCAAGAGCAGAAAAAGTGGAGTTGCAGGAGAGTAGTGTAGGCTGTCAAAATTGTAGATCATAGAAGAAAATAGGGACTTGGACTCAAGCACCCGCTCATTAGTCCTTCGGATCCCGCAACTGGAAAATCTCTAGAACAGTAGGAAGAGGTTGCAGACAAGGTTTCCAGATCTCAATAGAAACTATGGCATTGGTCTAAGGCACCTACTCATTAGTCTTTGACTTTTCCGCTTTTTGAACTTTGAAATCTGGTATGCATTTGATTGTCATTTTATATCTTTGTGTGCGATCATTTTCTGTAATTTGTAAGTTTGTTCATGAATTTGCATAATTAGGGTTTTGAGCATAATTGGGCTTAATTGAATAACAAAATCACACAATTCCAATCTTCCCCTATGTTCCAAGTGACAGAAGGTCTGTAGTAGGTTCCTCTACTCGGTTGGAAGTCCTTGAATGTTTATAGGTGAAAGGAGGATCAACACAAACAACTATCGAATCAACCCTAAACAATCCTCTTCACTTTTCACCTTAAACAAACACAAACCATTAAAATCAATCCCTCTTCATTTTTCACACTAAACATTTTGGTGAACCCATGTTTTTGGATTTTGTGGCACCTTGCCGAGTGTTGTACTTCAGATTTACATTAATTATTGCATTTAAAAAATTACAAAAATTTGAAAATTTTGAAAAATTGGCATTTTTAGCTTGCATGTGCAAATAATTTGAATTATTTGGCATTGAATTTCAATAAATTTTTTTCATTATCATCATATATGATTTAAATACATTTTTTTTTCATTCATCATTCATTTACATTGCATTTTCGTGCTTAAATTGATAAAAATTGCTTGAAATTGTGCATTTTTTCATATAACCTAGTTGTGCATTAGCTAGGGTTTGTAGTTAAAATCTTGTTTCATATTTTACTAACCTTTTAAAACACTCATTAGAACTGATTTCTAACTGTAGTGTTGCATCATAGTGGTTTGCTTGCAAAATTTCATGTGTAGGGTTTGAAAACCTTATTTTTTCACTAGATTTTGGCCTTATCATCTCTCTAGATTTGCATCCTAGGCATGTTGTGAAGAATATTTTTGCATTAATTGAATGTTATCAGGATTATTATCTGATGCCCCTCCGAAAAATTCTTCACAACACCCTTTTTATTGGGTCTTTGCATTGAAAATTCATGAAAAATTGTATATTTTAGTGTATTTTCACTAGGTTTTGACTTGTCATCACTCTATACTTGCATCAAAAGTATGTTGGGAAAGATATTTTTACATAATTGGGCTATTCTTAAGCATATTATTTTCTGTCCCTCTTGAAATTTTTCACATCTCTTCTCTTAGTGATTTGCATTGAAATTTTTTGAAAAATCAAGCATTTTAGGTCATAAATAAGCATAAATTGGTGTTGTTTCATTGCATTCATCTTAGATATCTTGCATTCTAGATCTTGTACTCATATCCAAGCCTACATTCATTGGTAATCTCAAAATTTTTCTTCATTTCAAGCTTTTTGTGAAAAGTGGCACATTTGTTAAAACACACATTGTGTATTTCAACACTAGGTGTTTATACACTTTGTTCACATCTCTTGATTGATTGTGAAATTTGTGAGTTTTACTATTTAAAGACCTGATTTCCTCAATCTTGTCAACATGAATACTTCTTGTTATTCATCTTTGGAAGCATTATTTGCATACATCATAGACATTGATCATTTCTCTAAATTTGCTCATGAATATCCTCAAGTCTGGGAACAAATAGCATACATACATGATGTTGATCTTCTTATGTGCTCCACATATGAAATCCTTTGTTACATATCTGATTTTGATAGTGTCACAAATCTCATGGGAATATACCCTTCGATATTAGATTATCTCACCAACTTTATAGCCAAAAAATACATTTAGTAGTGATGACTTCAATATGTTAGATGAAACCTTAGATGACTTTCTGTCTATTGAACATTTCACTACGCCTCCTATTGCTAGTACATGTGATGATAACTTAGGTTTCCCTTATGATCCCTCTCCCAAAGTTGTTCCTCCTTATGAGGGCACTTTAATGCAAGATAATGATTTCATTGACACCTCTCTTAACATCATACCACCATCTCTTCCTTCCAATGCTCTCTCTGGCCAAGAAGAAGCATTAGTGAATGAAGAGCTCCCACCACCTCTTTATTACAATTCTCTCTCTGGCCAAGATGAAGCATTGATGAATACATAAGCCTCTCCAACCAAGAGCATTCCATGGGTAGACAATGAGCTTTCAACTAACAACAATAAACTCTCTCTCCCTATCATAGTGCATGAAACCTCTATGGATCATACTATCAATCTTCCTCCTTTAGTTGAATATTCAAGTACTTTGGACATTACTAAGGAACTAAAGACCCTTGATCCCCTTCCTTTGGTTGAATGTTTAGGTCCCTTAGATATCACTAAGGATGTGAAAGACTTGATTGCATATTCTTTGAACATCACTAAAGATACAAACATTAATAATTATCCTCACAACACCTATAATGTAGCACTAGTGGATAAGGATAGATCTCCTACATTAAAACCCTCAGAGATGGGAACTGAAATCACTCAAACCAAATCACTTCTTCCATCTCTTAAGAGCATAATGAATAAGTATACTAATACACCTCAACAAGAAAACATCCCACCTAACATTGAATCAAACTAAAAGGAATTTAAGAATGGACAATTTGAAGACAAGAACAAAAGTTGGGCTATGATACCTTATGTCCCACTTTCCTCTAACATTCAGGAGTGGGAAAATAATGATTTGCTCGGTGATAACCCTTAGTTTGGCTGTCCCTACAGGTAAGTATTTCTAACCCTTTACCTCCGTGTTGTGTTTCCCCCATGATGTGTTATGTGTTGTTTAGACCTCTTGGGATGACCCTTGATTATCTTGTAAGGTCAAAGATACTTGGAGACCACCTCTGTTGTGACCTTCTATTTGTATCATCATTCTTCTATATTGCTTCTCCTCTATTTTCACTATTGTGTGTTGTGTTTTATGGACATAGCATTGCGGTTGGTGACTTGGGGGCACCCTCCTATGTGACTAGACCTAAGGCACTTGTTTCTCCTTGCTTGATTTATTGTTTCCCTTCCTCTAGTGGTTCTATGTAGCGGGCAGATGATGAAAAACTTATTATACTGATACAGACCTAGTCTCCCTTCAGCAAGAAATAAAAAAATGGACTAACTCCATACATGAAAATGGGGTTGATATATATTAGCTGACACTTGGCTAGTAGAATCACTCCATGTGATCTTGATGTTGTCTCATCGCACTAACAAACCATAACAATACTACTGCTCCATGCACTTTATTTCTCCTTGAATCTCACCTTGGTTACACTCGGTTTTGAGATTTCTACAGTATAACCCCACGATTATACTCGCTCTCCGAATCTGTTGTATAACCTCAACTCTTTGTGTGAATGATCATATGCATTGTTGTTTTTATCATGAGTATATGGACACTTAACACTTTTCTTGTAGGAATGTGTTTGTGGGAACATTTGGTGATCGTAATGTACATGTCACCTCTAGGAGGCATGGGCTTTGCGAGAGTCTATGTTCCCTTATGTGTTTTCTACCTACCTTAACGTGCTTGATATCGATACATGATATCAACCACCTTAAGGTGGGAGCATATATAAGGTAAGCTATCTATTCTAGATGCTAGTAAAGTGTGTTTGAATAATGTTAAAATTTTGAACATCTTGAAATCTATTGCGTATACCTCCTTTTCACCGTAAGGCATCTCCGTGATGTGGTGGGGTTGTATACTTTTGAGCTCATACCTTCTTTTCACCATAAGGCGTATCCGTGATGCAGGTGGGGTTGTATGCCATGCTTCCTTTTCACTATAAGGCATTTCTATGATGTGGGTGGGGTTGCATTTTCAAAAGTCTTTTGCGGAGGTGGGGAGCAGATTTGTGACTATCCAAACCCTTAAGCGTGCCTTCGGTGATTTTTGTGGTGAAGCCTAATCATCGGCGTGTGCCTGTAATGTACCTGATATGGTGATGAACCTAGAAATAGGTACACTCCATCACTTATCTGCCATTTTTCTCCATGTCTTCCATGTGTGTGTGTATTGTGTGTTTGTTCCCAAGCATAGTTTAAAGACTGGAGGTGATGAGTCCCTCCTATGCTTTGTGATTTGTATGGCATGCTTGATTTGTATGGTGTGTTTGATTTATATTGCATGTATGTTGCCCCATATGTAGTCTAAAGACTAGTGGCGATGAGTCCCTACTGTATTATGGGTGGTGTGTTTACTTTCCTTGTACTTGCATCTACATTTCATATATGAGAAAAAAAAATCATCACTACGTTCACTGCATTCACTATATTCACTATGTTTTACGTGTCTTCAATACTGTCTTCTCCGTGTTTTGTATAACTGTAACTATCTTCTCCATGTTTTGTGTTCCTATTACTGTCTTCATTGTGACTGGTGTGTCTTCTCCATGCTTGGCGTGTTTACTGTGCTTGTTGACCGTACTTTAATGCATGTACATTCGCCTTGTGTTTATACATACATTAAAGTGGGGACTAAATGTTATATCAAAAAAAGTATCCTTGGGGACTTTTTCTTCTTAAGGTTTAGCTCCCGGGTCCTTTAGAATGCATTTAGAGCATCTTGCATGATTATGATGACTCCTGATGAGAAAACTGGGATGGAGTTTCATGGCAGTTGGGACTCAGGGGGTGCATTTATGATGATTCCTACCTCAAATGGGGGGGTGGAGGACTTGGGTACCCGCGCCCTAGTCCTGCCCTATTTTAGGTCAGGACCTATTTTTGGGTGTCAATTTATGACCATTACTTAGGTCTTATGCTGACATCTTAAGTTTGAATTATGAAATTCTTAGCGGGAATGTTTGTAGTTGCATATATAAATATGATTAGTGATTCATTTGTAAACTAGATGGCAATTGGGAACTTGTGGCTTATGTGAAAGAGATTCAAGGCATTCATTGTGCTGTACAGCAGTACTTTGTGTTGTTATTGTGTTTGTATTTGTAGATTTCACATCTATCTCCTCATGGCAATGAAGAGCATCTTTCTTCCATGAGATCCTCACTACAAGGTGATATCAATTGTGTTTTCTATCATTTATCATTTAGATTTTGTTTCTATCCCATAGGGATATGCACTCTTTATTTGACAACAGTGTTTGGAAGACTTGAATGTCTCTCCGGGGCTTGACTGAGGCAAGCCTCTAAACACCACAACCCCCAACGCACTTTTCTATGATTGCATGTTACAGGTTGCAAAAGCGAAAAATGTGGAGTTGCAAGAGAGGAGTACAAACTATCATAATTGTAGATCAAAGAAGAAAACAGGGACCTAGATTGGGCGGCCACTCATTAGTCCTCCGAATCCCGCAATAGTAAAATCTTTGGAACAATAGAACTGTGTTGCAGACAACATTCCCAGATCCTGACAAAAATTGGGGCACTAGACTAGGACGCTCGCTCATCAGTCCCTGACTTTTTTGCACATTAAACTTTGAAATCTGGTACATATTTGATTGTCATTTAATATCTCTGTGTGTGATCATTTTCTATAATTTATCCGTTTGTTTACGATTTTACAAAATTAGGGTTTTGAGCATAATTGGGCTTAATTGAACAACAAAATCACAGAATTCCAATCTTTCCCTATGTTCCAAGTGACATAAAATCTATAGTAGAGTTATCTACTTGGTTGAATATCCTTGAATGTATAGTGGTGAAAGGAGGATCAACACAAACCATTAATATTAGTTGGTTCATCCATGATGAGTCCTTCTCAATCGATGCAGGAGGCCTCGATGGTGGTATGTGCTTGTTTTCTAGTAGATAAGTTTTTTTGTAGTGTACTCTAGATTGTTTATGTGTAACACATCTAAGCTTTTTTAATGTATGCATTTCCTTATTTGTTTAATATTATATATTAATTTATTTCAATGTTAAACTTTTCTTTTACAATCTCTTGAGAATGTGAGTGATGTGCTACCTTTGCCATCACGCTTCAGTAGGACACCTGATTGTCTTAATAGAAAATCATTTGCAGAATGATTGTCCAAATGACAAGAAAGAGTCAAAGTAATTGAATTGAATTCTTCTAAATAATTGATAGTTTATAGAGGTCTTATAGTTGATTGTAGTGATTTAGATGTATGTTAATACATAAAATTTCTAAATTTTAGTAGATAAGATTCTATTTAATAACTCTAACTTATTTATATTTACCATTGAAGAGATTAATCAAATTTGTGGTTTGACTTGTTAATGCATTCAACGTTTCCTCCATCAACTACTAGACATCATGGTAAGAAGAGGACACTTTTTGAGGATCCATCACAGATTGAGGATTCACCAAAGACATAGGGTCAAGTGGACCTTTAGTATTTGATGTAGCTATTTGGCATGTAAATTGTATATAGATTTTGAGACATGGCACATGCCACAGTTTGTAAAAAAAAATTTGAGTTGGCATATTTGCCAAATTTTTGTATATGTCTACCATTGTGGACTAGATTTTAATATATATACACCTTGATATACAATATAATTTAAATTCCTTATATGCATGTATTCCCACTTTGAAACTTAAAAGTTTAATGTATAATCAATTTACAATGGTTGAGTTATGATCAATAACATGTTATAGATTGATTTCTTGTTATATATGATTGTATTTCTTGGTAGAAAGATGATATATGTAGTTTCATACCTCAAGAGATAACTTGATCTTAATTGCCACATGATTGTAGTTTTAGTTAGATATAGGATTTTCATGAAATGACAAATTTGAATGGTTCACACACGTGCAGAGCTATAGAAAACTTTTAACTCCTCCATATGTAGTTGTAGCTCTTCATTTTTCAAGTACAAACATCAAAAGTAGTTTTAGATGACTAATTTCACGATCAAAACTTCATTTCTAGCCTCCTTTCTTTATGGTTTCTACATTTTCAGTCTTAATTAGGACATTTGCAATCTAGAACAACAATTTGGTACCTCATGGAAGGCTGTAACAATCATATCTAAGGCTACAATTCTGGTACATGATTATAAAGTTAATTTTCATTCAGCTCCAAGACCTTGATTCCTTCATCTTTGACCATTTCTAGCTATGATTGTGTAGGTACAATAGTGATATAGGTCTAAAAATCAAGTTGTTTCATGGCTGGTATAGCAAATTAGCAGTTTGAAATGTTGTCACAACAACAGTTTGCAAAAAGGTTTTCAAAATTAGGTAAATAGAAAAATATTGTTTCATTTCATCTCCTACAGTTTGTCTTCAAACTCATTGACATCTTCTAGCTTTCATTTTGTAGGTAAAAAAGATCTTTCCAGTTCATGAAGTTTCCACCATGTTTCTACCTTGTTTCTGGATGTTTGCATAATGTTTCTAGCCTCACAAACCATGTTGTCAAATTTATTGTTGTGGGAAACTTCACAAATTTATCATTTTTCCTTGGCCTCCTAGATATTCACCATTTATGCATGACCAATCTTAACTTGTATAGCCTACCCTTGACTATAAATGATTTCTCTTGAGCTATGACAATGATTCCTTCAACCTTTTGACAATCTTCACTTGTATAGCCTACCCCTACCATAGTGCAACAGACCTCCACAATCACGGATGTCCATCATTTATGACAACTCTTCATTGATATGACAATCGTTCCTTCAACCTTTTGACTATGTTAGGACCTCATACACTTGCCTTCAAACCTTATGATAATGTCTTGTTATTATGAACAACTTTATGAGGCATAAGATGGGGATCCAAGGGTGTAGGTGACTTTCTCAAAGGATTGCAAGTAGCTTTATAGATTGTGGTAGTAGGATAAAACTTTTATGAATGTCCTATAAGGACACAAGAGCATTCACAAGATCCAAACCCTTTCAAAGTGTTGCATACAGTCTAAGAATTTATTGTTCTATGATATGAGACAACAAAAAACTATGTTTGGTGAGTGTATTGTGATGAGATATTAGGACAGTCAAAGACCATTTAGAGATCATATGATTATAAGAGTTTTATTTTTTAAATGAATTCTTTCTCTCTTAATACCTTGAAAAATTGATTAATTCTTCTAAAAACTATCCCAAGACCCTATTGATTGCCAAATTCCATAACTAGGTGTGGTAATAGTAGAGCAACATGGTGATAGTCCACTTTATCTCATTTAAGATAGTGATCTTGCATAGAATAGTAGTGTATTAGACTCTTTTGTTGATCCTTGATGATAAGATATGACTTGGTAGTCTTATATTGTCCAAACAGTCCCCTCCATGAATTATGTGGTAGTCCAAAGGTGATGAGGATCATGACAGTTGTAATGTCCCCATTCTGGGAATGGTCAATAGAGCAGAGTACATGGCAGTGGTAAATAAGACTTGAGTGCAATCATTTGAGAAGGTATTCTTAAGTACTTTGAGGCTAGAAGACCTAGGGTTTATGTGTTGGAATACTAAGGATCACTGAGAGGGGGTGTGAATCAGTGATCCGATAAAACTAATTTATTCATCATCCCAATATGAATGCAAATAACATCAACATACCAGAAACATAGAGAGCAACATAATCATGAAACCATAACACAAATGTTTAAAGTGGAAAACCCTATCCAGAGAAAAACCACTATCCAACCTCACTAAAGCTTTATTAGGTCTCACTGACTAAAATCTCACTGATTACATACAAGCCTCACTGGCTAGGATCTCACTAATCACATACAAGACTCACTGGCAATATCACTGATTACATACAAGCTCACTACCAATAGAAGTGTTCACTTGAACAATAGAGAGGTTTTCCAAGATCACATAAAATTGTTCACTTTCATAACCAATATCTGACAAGTCAAGAAAAGTGAGTCTCTTCAACTTTCCATTATGGGGAGGAGTGAAATTACCACGGAAGTTGTTGAAACTAAGATCAAGGTGCTCCAACTGTGTAAGTTGAAACAACGATGAACTTATGTGACCTACCAAATTGTATCCACTCAAATCCACTTAAGAAACATTGCTTGTGCGGAAGTTACAACCAACTCCACTCCATGTGCAACAATTGAATCCATGTCATGAACTCAAATTTTTATCCTTATCTACAATGGCTTCTTTGAAATACAGGAGGTGATTTATTTCATTGAGGGGGCATGCAATTGCAATTGTAGGAGAAGAGGTGAAGCAAAAGAAGCAACATGATATCGTTATGATTGCAAATGCAACTCTACCATATGAATGTTGGAATTAGCTCAGAAAAACTGAGAGGGGGGGTGAATCAGTTGTCCCTAATTTTTAACACTTGCAACAATTAATCCTTCTTTATAATTCAAAACCGATAAATGATGTAAACATTTAATACATGATTCATCAACACATGAGCAGAAACATATTAACACACATAACACCAAGATTTTTACGTGGAAACCCGGTTAAGGGAAAACCATGGTGGGGGTTAACCCATAAAGATCCATACCCTGTTAAAAGTACTTTAAGAAAATAGAAGGCACATACCTTCAGGTGCACTGCCCAAAGCTTAGAGAGGCTCACTGCCTACAAGAATTGAGTTTATCACAGAGATAATGAACTAAGAGATAGCTTCTATTCCATGCCTGGTTCAGTCCCTTTGAAAGCTCACAATTTCTATTCTGCTCCTTAACAATTATTCGCTATATCTTCATCCTTTACAACTCTTGATCCTCTGCACTTCTTCATCTCTGTTTTGCTTCTATACCTTTCTTAGGATATGAACATTTTCGCATTAGGAGGATGCTTTTCCACAACTCATCAACAAATATTTATATGCTTCATCAACCTTGGAATGAACATCAAGGTTGGCTAGACTTAACGCAGATCACTACATTGTCGACCAAACATGGATGAGACTTGAATCTTCTTCAACAACACGCCACGCTTTAGAGAATTGCTTTTAGATCATTTGCAACACACTTAAATCATCCGGTCGGCCAAGGACTGGGAAGAACAACAATATTCAAGAAGAAGTCTTTAACAACGAGCTCAATCTTCAATGTGAACCTCCAACACAACAGTCACACAATCCAGAGACCACCACAAGCACATTGAAATCAACAAGAACATTCATGCTCCTCCAAAACATCAGAATCACTTGCATCTTCATCCATAACCTCAAGAACACTGTCTGTCAAGACTGTCACACTAGAAAGATTGCTTGCGAACCTCCAAACCACGAACCACTTGAGTTGATGATACACACTGACTTACCAAACATGCCTCTAGATCCATCGATCATAATATTGCATTGTAGAGCAATCTGGACCAATTTATTGTCACCATGTCTCCTCTGAACACAGTAAAACCTGATTGTACTCAGATGGCTATACTTTCTTCAAATCTTCATGCGGACCTCTCAAATCTTGACTGGAGATACTTAAGACATCCTCTACACAGCCATATGGTCTGCATACATTGATCTTCATTAATTTTCTCAATATCCTCAACATTCCAATCTTCTAAATAGGTGCAAAATAAGATACAGTTGACATCAATGCAACAAGAATATTGACATCAATGACAACACAACTTAGGCACATATTTGCAACAGTGAAAGCGTAGCTTCTTCCACTCACATAAATTTTTATTATCTTTACTTGAAAAGAAAATAGATGATCATAAATTAGGGGAAATGAACACTAAATAATCCCTTTCCATGCTAAATGTGGGAGTGGCATATATGCAAAGTAAGATTCTCAACACCCACAATAATTTTTGTGTATTATTAAACGATTGGAAAAGTCGTGGTGATGGTAGATTCATTGCATTTGGAAAGGAAATTTTTAAGCAGAGATTTAACTAGATCATGTTAATAAAATAATTTTTTTTATATGGCACTTTCATGGAAGTTATGAAAACAGTTTAATTTTTTAATGAAAATAAGAATAGTGTCAACTTCTTTGTTAATAAGAAATTAATTAGTCACATTTAACATCATAATTTTTAAGGAGATTATCAAGTTTAGTTTATATTAATATGAACATGTATTCATCTATGTGAGATTTTTAAGATTATATATGTGTCTCTTATAAATGTTTGAAATATGTATATAATACAATTTTGTAATTGACAATTTATAATACTTATAAGATAAAATCTTCCTATGAATGATTAGTTTCTTATCCCTATAAGTGATATAATCTTGAAGGTTTTGTTCTTAAACATTATTACCCAAAAAAGCCATGTTAAGTATTCTTTTAATTTAAAATAGAATTGATATTTGGATCAAACTATGTGCGTTCTATGGTCTTTTTTATTTCTTTCAAATAAAGAAGTTGTAACCACTTAAATATATTTTTATGATAATTTTAAAAAAAAATTGCATACATTAAACCAAAGAAACATAAACTATTTCACAAAAATGATTAGCTTATAGATTGGTGCCTATAAAGAAATGTATTAATACATTCAAGTTCACTCATTTTAATCTAACTTAACCAACTTGATTAAAAATATTAACCTTTTAAATATAATTATAACTAGAATATATAAGTACAAATATCAAGTGAAATTGTATTCCATATACCAAATATTTGAAGACCACATGTTCAACCTAACAAAAAGAGTTCACATTCACAACAAAAAAGTCATTCTCACTACTCTAACCTTAACTCTAAAAACAAACTAAGCTAAATTCTATCATTCTTCTTCCTAACACATTGAATTTTAAACCATTGTAAATTTGGATCAAACCATACGAAGTTTCCTCTGCTCACAAGTCGTATTTGCAGCTGGCAATATCAAGTTTCCTCCGATGAGATTTTTCTATTCCGCGTATGACTTAAATGTTTTGTAGGTAGTACAACTTGTACGGGTTCATGAATAGATCCGTCTGTGAAAACAGAGATTCCTGCTGTAGCGTGACGTCAAACTTGAACCTGCCAAAATGCCGTGTCAAACTCGGTCCAAGAAAATGCCGTGTCAAACAAGAAAATTAACATTGTAAATTGTCATCACATAATTTCTATCAGATTATTTAGAATTCCAATTATTTCCACCAACCGTTCAAAGCATTAGAAATCCTCTGTAGTGGCCATTCAGTTTATCTCATGTGGATTTTTGCAACACTAATATCCAGATTATTAAGCATGCTCAGTTAAATATAAGGACAATTTTTACTTACATGTGTGTACAAATCTAGTTTCAGTTGTGATTCTTAGGTGAGATCCATCCTTCCTTGCAAGATGGGAGTTTGTCACCCGTTGGAGTAAGCACCATTCTGGGTGGTAAATGATCAACATATCCTCATTGTAATATCCTATATCCTCACTAGCTTTAATTTTAGTATTAGGATGTTCTATTGACGTAATTGTTATTATAGTTCACACAAGCTCCAACTAGTAAACACTTAGAGAAACTTGTGAGCATTCCATTATTCTTTTACATGCATATGGTTGGCTTATGGCAAATCCATCCATAGGAACATACAAACTATTGTTATCTCTAGGTACATGTATAAGAATGATAATATCATCTTTCTAAGAGGTTTTGCAAGCAACTAATGTGTAATAGGCTTAATGACAAGTTTTGGGGGCCATCACATATTAGGTTTAGTTGTCAAATGTTTCCATATTATTTTATCATTAAGCTTTTAGTGTCCTCTTAAGGATACATCTAGGAATACCCTCCTAGGTCTGCCTAAGTTGAAATGAAGTTCAATTCACCCACTCATAAGAATGGGTCCATTCATGCCACTATACGAGCATAAGTCCCACACCTTACCTTTGTTCACATTATCCCTAGCCTTATGTTTTGGAGTCAATTTTTAGGATTTGTTTGAAAACATGTTTGAGAGCCAATAAATGATGTCATTATTAGGGAGACATTAATTTTGGTTTCTATTTGTCATACCTCTACAAGTTGTTGAAAGGAATATTTTCTCTTCCAAGTGAAGAGTGATGAGTCTATTGAATCAAACCTAGAATTAGATCATATCAAGAATTTTGAAGATGGAAAGAAGGAGATAGTCTAGAGATCCATAAGGACAAGAAGATACATCATCTTATTGAAGGAAACAATAGGCCATAAGGAAAACTAAGGATACTAGTAAGTTTGGGTATGTGCGTAAAGATGGCGGACCAAAAAGTGGCCAAATTTTTTTTTTTGGTCTAAATAAGTCATAATGTGATCATATTATAAATAACGTGATTGTGTTATAATTCATTCATGTTCTTTACTTTTATAAGAAAAAAATATGCACCTTATTTTTTCATTTTGCTCAAAACGTGACCTGCTATTCTATGAGTGTGTTTTCTTCATATCGGAGCTAATTTGAGGAAGGAGCCACGCTGCCATGATGTGCAAGAGGTGACTTCAGTGGTTTTTTTAGAAATTTCAATTAAAATGAAACATTTTTGTTTGTCATTTGTGTTGATTCATTTTTTTATTTCAACAAACCAAAACTCATCAACACCTCCAAACCCTAATCCATCTGATGAAACACACATAGAAACTGCTACTGAAGAGTACACACAAACTAATCCCCCTCAAATGCCTCCTTCCATTTGGAGGCATCCTCATGAGACTGGAAACACATAAAATAGGGAAAATCATATAAAACAAAAGAGAGCTTCAAACATTGGTAGATACATTAAAAAATCTACATGCAACTTCCACACATCGAAGAGCTCTTGTAACATCCCTTGAATCTATAATTTCTCCCATAGAATTAGTTAGTGGCCAAATAAACATATGGGCCAATCATAGAGAGAATTCTTGGGAATGACATTCATCAAAACTATCACATAAGAAAGTAAAAGACAAGAAAAATATGAAATCTGATTTATGTGCATTATTTGTCAACCCTAGAAACAATCATCCCTTGCACACAAGTTGCAAATGATTTACTATTAATTGGTGCCAACACCAAGGCATAAGGGAGGATTTTGAGATAAGTGATGGATGGTTTTTTACTATCCCTTATGCAACAACAATGAAGTGCCTTAGTATTTCTTGAGGAAAATCTATTGTGAGTTTCTCCTCAATGAAATTTCAAATTATTTTGATAGATGTGATTTCCAGGGTAATGGTAAAGACTCTACATAGGATAGAGAAGGGGCATATCATGTCTAGGACTAGCCAATGAGACCCTTCCTTGCCAATCTATTCATCATGTCATAGTCCCTTCCATTGTAAAGGAAAGCATTGAGGTGGAGACTTTGGAGTCCAATTCCATCACACAAACCTTGTTACAACATAGCAAATCTCTTTTGTGGGGTGATGAGGGTGAGCCTTCTAGGTGTCAACTCTCAGGGTAAAATTTCAAACATGTGTCACACTTTTAGCCAACTAAATAGTTTCTATAGAAATAGTTTCACCCTAAACAATTTCAGGAGAAATAGTTTCACCCAAAACCACATAGCACCTATGTCTGATTACGTGGCATAAAGAGTTTCACATAAAACTTTTTCACTTAAATTTTTTAAATCTATAAAATATGATTTCAACTTTGAAAAGAGTTTTTATTTGCATAGAAAATCTTGAGTGAAAGTTTCACTTGAAACTTTTTTGAGCGATACTATCTAACTCGAAACTGTTTATGTGGCATCCCATGTGGTAGCCAACCCCCCATTTTCAACAAATTGAATAAACTTCAATTTCAACCCCAAATTACTCAAACCAAAGGGTGTTTTCATAAAAATATAAAAATATCCTTTGTTCGATCTTGGAGTCTAGAACTTAGAAATATATATTTTTATATATTTGATTAGTTATATTAGGATTATTTTAAAATTTATTGCAAGTAGGTTATTATAATCAAACATACAACTAATTAGAATTTTATTTTAAAATAGTAAAATACATTAATTTTTTTTTCAAAAATATGCGGTGCACTAGAGGAGAGAATCCTCTCCAAGAGGGTATAAATTATTTTTTTAATGATAAAAAATTTAGACAAAAGTTGATGTCCCATGAAAACTATGTCAATTTGAGTAAATTTGACTCTTAAAAATTATTAAAAAAATAAATATTCATCAAAAATTAATTTTTTTCTCTAGCATGCACTATATTTAAAATTTACCTAACTAGGAAATTTTTTGAGAAACTAAAATTTTCTTTTAATTTTGTGACGTTCCATCAACCTTACTTTTTTAATTTTTTTTTCAACAATAAATTTATGCTCTTAAATTTGCAAAAAAATATATCCAACTAATTTTTAAAAAAATTTAGAAAAAATATAAACATAAACTACATTAAGAAATCAGGGGAAATGAACGCTAAATAATCCCGTTCCATGCTAAATGTGGGAGTGGCGTGTATGCAAAGTAAGATTCTGAACACCCACATAATAACATCTATCAAAGGAAAAGTCGTGGTGATGGTAACACACACCAAATTAGAGTGGAAAAGTCGTGGTGGGCTATTCTTAAATATCATCCACTTCAAGAGTCAAAAGGTTAATTTTAGCCAATAAAAATAAGACAAATATTTATCACTTTTTATTGTGAATGAGGTGTAAAATTGTTATTGAATGTTTGACTATTGAATTGGATCATATTTAAATAGAGTGGTTGTGGTAATGGTAGATTCATTGCATTTGGAAAGGAAATTTTTACATAGAGATCTAACTAGATCATGTTAATAAAATAATTATTATTTTTAATTGGATTTTTTTTGGAAGGAAAATAGTTTAACTTTTTAATGCAAATAAGAATAATGTCAACTTCTTTGTTAATAAGAAATTAATTATTCACATTTAACATCATAGTTTTTAGAGGATTATCAAGTTTAGTTTATATTAGCAATCGCACCTTGGTATGACTGTGCAATGGGTATGTCGAAGAGTTGTGGAAGTTCAATTGCCATGTCTTTTAAGTGAATGATGATTGTCTTGTATCCCTATGGCCCATGTCATTTTTTTAATCTCAAGTGTCATGAAGTTCACTTGCATTCCATTAGTCGTGATCTAGGTATAGTATATATAAGCTCAACATCCCTATGGCCCATTTTACATGAGTACAAGCTCAATATCTATATAGTCCAAGTAACCATCTACCAAAATTATTTACATGGGATGGATGTCTAGTAAAGAATTTGATGGATAAAAAAATGGAGTGCTCTATTAAATGTCATATAAGAGAAATATTAAGCTCCTGGTCATGCCCAACCAAAGGGGGCTAAAGTTTTTCCTCTCTATCAAGTTTTTTTCCATATCAAATTGTATGCAAATTTTTTTCTAGCACATTGGAAATTTTTTTTTCTAGAAGGTGATTTTTTTTGTGAATGCAAAAAATTTCAAAGGCCTATAACTTTTACATAACAACTTGAAATTAAGTCATTCCTTTTGCAAAAGTGGTTATTTTTTTTCGCCATTCTATCTAGCCTAATATCGCACTAAAATTATAAAGTGCCCAATTAGGCTCTTTTAGGGTGACCTAAAGCACTCCTTCTATACAATGCACAATTTGAAGGAAAATCAAATCAAAAGGTGTAAATGATGTTAATGCACTAATTTTATAAAGTTCCACTTCAAGGGGGGTATTAAGCAAGAGTAAAAAACACTCTAAACTTATAAAGTGCCACCTAAAAAATTGAGTTAAAAAATGAAGTTTTAATTCAACTTCTCAAAACTTGAAGGTTAAAAAGAAAAGAGAATTCAATGCCTCCTAATAAAGAAGTCAACAAATGGATTCTTAGTTCTGTTGTAATGGAGCACATGTCACCTTTTCAAGCGGTGTTTGTGAGAATCAAGCCATGCAATACTTTCAAAATTCTGATGGATGATATATACCACAATGTTCTTGGCAAGGGAACTGTAAAGTTAGGAAATGGAATTGTTCACAATGTCTTTTACATTCCTGAACTTTTAAGAAATCATCTCTCTATCTATCAACTCACCTGTTCTAAAAAAATAGTTTAGTTTACAGCCAAAACAACACTTATCAGAGAATCGAAAAGTTGAAAACTTGTAGTAGTGAAGGTTTGTCACTTCGACTGCAACTTCATCTTTTCACACTTTACATTAGGAGAAGATGGTGTGGCTTTAGAGCCTAGTGTCAATTCACGGCTTAGCTCAGTTGGTTCCATATAGCAGGTTGATTGAACTCCAACAAGCATCTTTATTTGTAAATGCACTCATGTAGTGTCATGTAATTGAAAAAGTGTAAAGGGAATTTGGAAATTGTACTTGCACTGATCTATAAAGTGTAATGGGGGGTTGTAACAATCACAACTTGAATCACATAGATTCTTATCTCATTCATATGTGCGCTCAATGCACATCCTTGTATTCAGTTTTCAGTATATTTCTTAGACCTAAATCCTAGTCTTCATCCCTTGATCATTACCAACTTTAATTAGTTTGCTGAATTGCAGAGTTTACAACTTCAACATGCTTTAGGAGTTCCTCATATCTACTTTGGAATCGGCATCATCATTTTGGGGGGGGGGGGGATATCTAAGCCTTGTCTTCTTTTTCTCTCTTTTGGGGGGTAGTTTTTTTCCCACTGGGTTTTCTATCTTTCTCTACTTTTTGAGAGATATATTTGTACATGGGTACCCCATCAGGCTCATAGTCGGGACCCATCTTTCATAAACTCACCTAAGCTAAGCTTAAGGGGGGTGTTGGTGCATATACTCTTATCCTAATTCATCTATACTAACTTAATCATAGTTAGGTGAATTTTAGACATGCTCTTTAACTATGCCAAAGTGGTTAGTCGTTTAGGAGATGTGTCAACTCAATGGACACCTCGCATTATTCTCATGGATAGTTGCACTATTCTCATGGATGCTTACTTGCCACCTATCCCTTTATTGTGGAGAATCAGGTATCCAATTTCTCCTATTTATACTTCATCTATTTGTTAATACAAAGTGTCGATTCATAGCAAATTTGTGTGCTCCTTGTTTATTCATTGATCTTGTTTTCTACACATGGGATAGTCTATATTGGTCTATAGTAAACTATCAACCATTGATCTCCCAATATAGCTCATTACATCTTTGGATTGTTGGCATGAAACGACTAATTGAAAGTCAATCTCTCTTTTCTCTATCATTAGATCATTCACATGAAAATTACCATTTCATGAGGCTCCAATGGAGCTAGATGATATAGACCAACCCATACCAACCTCCATTATCTTTAATATAGTACTAACCTTGAAGTTGGACTGCTCATTACATGTCATCTTTTGATTATTGGTATGAAATGACTCATCAAAAGGTAGTCTATCTCTCTATTCCTCTGTCTCTATCAATATCCTTCTCTCTATATCTCTATTTGTCCCTATTTATTTCTCTCTCATCCCAAGTCATCTCTCTATCTCCCCATCCCTTTCTCTATCTCTCCTTTCTATATATATCTATCTCTCCCTCTCCCTCTCTCTCCCTCTCCCTTTCCCTCTCTATTTTTATCTCTATCTTTCCCTCTCTATTTCTATCTCTATCTCTTCCTCACTTTCTCCCCCTCTATCTCTCTATCTATATCTTTCCTTGTCCCTCTCCCCTTATCTATCTATCTATTTATCTATCTATCTATCTATCTAAATCTTTATCCCTCCCTCTCTTTATCTCTATCTCTATATCTTTCTATCTCTCCCTCTCCCTCTCCCTATCTGTTCCTATCTCTATCTCTCCCTCCTCTCTCTCCCTCTCTCCTTATACCTTCCTCTTCCTTAACATTCCAAAACCCTAAATATTGACACTAAGGAATTAAAAAACAAAAACTGAGCAATGGAAGATGGGTAGACAGAGCATCAAAAATGTCTCTTTCTCTATTCCTCTATCTCTTCCTCTGTATTTCTCTCCTACCCTTGTTGTATCTATTTCTCTCTCTTTCTCTCTCTTTCTCTCTTTTCCTCTATATCACATATTATTAGGGTTCAGGCAAATCAAAGCAATAAATAGTAACAATTATATGCAGATTAAATAACCCAAACATAACAATGAGGAATAACACAAAATAGATCAACACAGAAATTTAATGTGGTTCACCCAATATGGGCTACATCCATAGAAACTTAGCCATCCAATGATTTTATTATCCAGTGCAAAATAGATTACAATCTCGCGAATACTTCACCATAACATACATCCCATCCACTTATAACAAGCTTTTCAGAAGCTTCTAGAATTAGGGTTTTGCAATGTCATTTTTCTTTTGTCAGTTAACAAAAAATTAACAACCGACTCCGATAGTGCAAAAAAGAGGGAAATTTTTTTTTGAACCCCTGCTTCTTAGGGGTGAGGATACATAACTAGTGTACACAGTACTTGCATGATCAGTTGCCACATACAAAATAATATCTCTCTCCAAATCTATATCCCTTCCAAAACCCTAAATATTGAGACTAAGGCATTAAAAAATAGAAATTGATGTACACTTAAAATGGGCAGACATAAATTGAAAATATCTCTCTTTATCTATTCCTCTCTCTGTCAATATCCCTCCCTCTCTATATCTTTATCTTTGCCTCTCTATTGCTCTCTCCTACCCTCATTGTGTCTCACTCTCTCTTCCTCTATCTCTTTTTCTCTTTTCTCTATCTCTCTTTCCCTCTATATCACTTATCTCTCTCCTACTCTATATCTCTTTCTCTATTCCTCTTTATCAGTCTCCATCTCTATTTCTCTCTCTTGCCCTCCCTATGTCTCACTCTCTCTCTTATTCTATCTCTTTCTCTTTTATCTATCTCTCCTTCCCTCTATATCACTTATGTCTATATTTAGAAAATGATTACTATGAAACCCATCACAAGAAACCATTTCAAAGATAAATCTCAAAGAAAGTATGTCTTCCAAAGGTTTGTCTATATAGAATAAAGATATAATTTTTTGTTTTCCACACCATGTTAAAGGATTGATTGGATTTGTAATTCTAAATCACCTTTTGGGTCAGTAGTGGAAGCTTAAAGAGTTTGAGCAAGGCCCACCATAATTTTACTTTGAATATGTGTATGATATGACATTTGAAGGGTGTATGAGAAAACCATATCCTTATTTATGTATGGTGTTGAGCTAAAATTTCTGGATTCGAAGTACTTTTCAGTTTCAAGTAGAAAACATGGCTACATGCATAACCTTTCTATGAATAATTATTTTTAGATTTTACCTTTACCATCCATGACAATTGAAGAGACATTTGCTAAAATAAAATATCATTGTCCATTATGGGATTATAAAACTTGGTTTAATTGCATAAACAGAGTAGAAAAAAGTGTTTTGTTGGGTGGTAGATTTGGGGCTATGGTCAAGCATTCTAATGTTGGCATGAAACAACTGATTGAAATTCACTCTCTTTTCTCTATTGTTGGATTATTTGCATGAAAAGTACCATTTCATGAGGTGCCAATGGAGCTAGATGATATAGAACAACCCATAAAAATCTTCATGTCCTTTAATGAAGTACTAACCTCCAATTTGGAATACTCATTATATGTGTCATCTTTTGATTGTTGGCATGAAATGACTAATCAAAAGGTAGTTCTATGGCCCATGCCATTTTTATTTTCTATAGTGTTGTGAATTAATTTTCATGATCTTAATGGATTTCAAGATCCCTGTGTTTTTCTTAGTAGATACTTCAAATGTGTGAGCTTTCATGTTTGGTGTGTAGTCTCTATTTGCATGATCTCCTTTCTATATTCTTGTTCTTGCACTGCACATGTGTTCACTTACATTCCATTAGTTGTCACCTATGAATATTATTTGAAGCATGCATGCATTTTCAAACCTATAGTTAATAGGCATTCTCTTGCAAATATAAATATGGCCACCGTCTACATCATGTTCATTTGCTAGCTAAGATAGCATGTAGATAAAAGTAATAAGTAAGCTTTTGAGATGAGAGCATACAATATTGTTGATGGTGAATGGTTGTTGTCCATCCATCAATAGAATTGAAAGAATGCAGTGAAATGTGTTGTTGAGACTCTCTCTGTCTCTATCTGTCTCTCAAAACTCCACCACTTTACATATCCTTAAAAAATATATATTGAAGAACAAGTCAAATTTGCATGAAATCATCTAGGACACTTTCATGCTTGAGCTTGTTGTCTTGAATATTCTTCAACAATTGTGAAGTCAGAGTAATCGAGGGGGCCAACCTAGGAGAGCACAACTCTTACATCATTTAGTATCTCCCCAAGGTATTTTTTAATATTGCCAGTCCTTGTACATTTATAGACATCGAATACAAGGGTGAATCAAGTCATGTAGGTACATAGTTTGGTAGATCAATCCAATAGATAGTAGAATGGTTTCACATGTTAGGATTTTTTTTGAAATATGGGATCAAGAATTCATGCACAATGTAGATCAAACATGCATGAAATCCATTGACAATTACATTCTCGAGACAACAAGTAGATCAAGAATATCTATTTTTATACTAAAATGACCAAATTCTATGTAGCATAAATTATTCTTCATCATTATTTGAAAAGCTAATTGCCTTGATCTTCTTTTCTTAATTTTTGAAAATTCATTTATTATAATTATCATTTCCCAATTAAATTATTAGTTAAACATAAATTATGTATACTTTATTGTTTGCATTTATTAAGTTAACCTAAATTTATGTAAAAGAGATGTTATTCCCTTACAATTATTTTATCTAAATATTTAATTACATCACATATACTTCACAAATGGAGACTATGAGTAATTTAATATTTAAAATTTGTGAAAAGTAATTTAATTCTATTGTGGGATAATTAAATTGAAAATTACAACTATATATATTTATGATATATATTTAAAATAATGTAAAACAAAAGTATAAAAATACAAGTTTATACTAGTTCTCTCTCTCATTTATTAATTTTCTTTTGTTGCGAGGTCTAGGACAATTTGCATGTATATTTGAGTTGTGATACATGTCAATTTCTCTCTTACATGTTATTCTCTAAAATCTACAAACACAACATGTCTACCAAGTTATAATGTGTTGCTTCAATGCAAGGTAATCTATCTCTCTATTCCTCTCTCTCTATCAATCTCCCTCTCTCTGTATCTCTATGTATCCCTCTATTTCTCTCTCTGTCTACCTATCTCTCTCTATATCTTCTTCTTCTCTCTCTATTGTCTCTTTCCACACTCTCTCTAACTTTGTCTTGATATATATCTTTATATATCTTCTCCTCTCTCTAGGTGCCTCCAAATTGATATCTCTTGGCACCTAAGATTGATGTATTGAAAATATCTATGCTAGTTTGATTTTATTAATAATATATTGTTTACTTTATTTTATTTGAAAACTATTTTACTATGTAAATTTTTATTTTACTTTGAAAAAACCACCATTTATTATTTTAGTAATAATTTTGTTTTGTTTTTACTTTGAAAAATGTCAATAGTATTAGGTTTAAAATATATACCATATATTACTTAAGTATTATATTCTATTTATATTTAATAATATATACTATAAAGAATATAATATACAATAAAAATATAACTATAATATATATTATATATATAAAATAAAATTTTAATTTAATAATAAATACATATAGATCTTGAATATATAATATATTTAATATAATATATGATTTTATAATATAATAGTATATTTAAAATATATTTAATAATTTACACTATATAAAATATAGAATATAATAATAGCTATGATTATATTTAATATTATATATAAGGTAAATATAACTCAAAAATAAATATATTGTACTATAATATAATACTAAATAATTATATATATATTTATAATATATTTTATATTATATATAGTATTATATTATATTAGAAAAATATTTAAAATTCAAGGATATAAATATATATTTCAAAATATGTCCCCCTATTTGTTGCTCTTAGCAATTCAATTTTACAAATTATGTATACTCTAAATTTTTCCATATGCAAAATAATGTTTTCTTCTTTCCACATGGAACAAGTATAACACTGCATGCAAAGAGGGTGCACCATCAAGAGAGGCACTTGAAGGGGAATCCATAGATGTAAATGATAAGTTGTCATGAGGTGGAAAAAGAATGTTTGTTAGACACAACATCACACGGATCAATATCCATCAATCACAACAAATAAAAACTATATATTTATATTAAATATTAAAACATATTTGTGAAAGGAAGCTAGGTGTGCAAAAATTGCTTCCTACACTAATCTAATGAGGGGAGGAGAGTGCAAATTCAATTTTATCCTTACTATTACAACAATGTTAAACCACTAACAGAGATATTGCAGCAAACACAAACAAGAAAGTGAGACAGTAGAAGAGAGACACAAGATATACATGGGGAAAACCCTTATCAGGTGAAAAATCCCACACTCCAAAACCTGCACAATGTATTATAAAAACTAAAATGGTTTACAATACACTTGCAATGCAAGCTCTCAGGAGTCTTTGACACTCGTATTTGGAGACAAACCAAAAGCATAACAGTACCTGTCAAACTTGCAGTGCATCTCCTCTCAAAAGCACCTGTTTATATAACAAATACAAGGCAAATATGGCTCCACATAGGGATGGGCGTCCAACATGGCCTCATGGCCCAAAACCCACACCTATGGACACTTGTCCAACTTTGTAGGATGTTCTTGACACTTGTCAAGTCACCCCATCCCAAGGAGGTCACCTATTTCCAAAATGGGCTATGACAGACGCTCTTACAACTCTTACAACCGTCATAGAATCGGTCATAGCTATCATAACTTATAGTTGTAAGAGAATCTATCATACATAGGTTGTAAATCATATATTCTCTTACAACATGTCATAGTCCACCTTGGGGTGCCCAAAGATGCTCTTTGACACATGTCTTCACCTATCATAGAATCTCCTATTTCTGACTCTTACATGTCATAACTTCGTCATAGGAATCTGTCATGACCGTTAAGGTCAACATTCCCTTACACAACATCCAAGATGTCGACACATGGAAAAATATTCCTACCACTAAGTGGGACGCCTATTTCCTCATGTGAGGACAAAAATACATGTGGTCATATGTCATGTAGGATGACACATCACCGTGCCAACTCCCACAATATGACAACATAGGATTTGCATCCAATTAATACAATAGGAAATTAATAAATAAATACAATGTAAAAATACAAGGAATTACCAAGGTTGAGACACCTTAATTCCCAACATTCTCCCACTTGTCGAACACCTTGTAAGAGCCAATAGAATCAACAGGATTTAACTGCTATAGGCCAAGAGGCCCATAGACTCCGAACACCATCTGAACTTCTCTATGCCCACTGGTTTCATCAATACATCTACAACATTCTTCAAAGTATCTACCTTCTCCAAATTTACCTTCCCATCCTCTATCATGTCTCTATTGGAGTACAAAATCACTGAGAGGGGGGTGAATTAGTGGTATACAAATTTTATACAAGACTTAGTGACCTTAAAATCTGTATTTCAAAACTTTGATACAAAAACAATTCCCATTGACTATAGATGACATCATGAAAGATTTGGACAACTAAAACATATTGATCAAAGTCAAGAATGCATCAACTTAATGTAGGGACTGAAAATAATGACTCATTATCATAAATCTTAACACATAGAGACTAACTATGAAATATGATTGTTCATAAAGTGGACATGCACAGTATCATTGTTTCAGACAGTGATATACGACAAGTATGTGTTCTTATAAACCAAAGTAAATTAAATGACTTTAAAATAAATGACACATGATAAGCAAATTAACATGAGAATCAAACTCATCAATGACAATCCATAACACAAATATTGTCCTAAGTGGAAAACCCTCTGGGGCATAAAAACCACTCGAAAAAGTGCCTCACTGGCTTAATAAAAGAATCTCACTAATAACAGGCCTCACTAGCTATTAATTTAAGCCTCACTGGCTATAGTTGCTTCACTAGCTATTAATTTAAGCCTCACTAGCTATAGTTGCCTCAATGGCAGAGCCTCACTAGCTACACAAAATGCCTCACTGGCAAAGGTCATTTGTTGTCTCATTGACTTGACCTTTCAATACATGTTGCAATCATGGATAAAAAAACAAACACAGAGGAACACTTTGTTTCACTAATCCTTAGACTCTGATCTAATATCAATTATAATGCATTCAATCATCTATCCTCAATATTACATCAGGTGTATACACAACCATATACAATTTCTGTTCAAAGCCCTTTTTATACAATTCATAATGTTTTCCTCTTCTCAAGAAATAATTTGAAAAATGTAACTGCCTTTTTTATCAACTGTCTAAAATAATTTGTAACTATCAAAGATTTGATGTATGGTCGAGTAGACCCATAACAGCTTAACTCAACTTCTTTTGAAATATTACAATATGAAAACCATAATCTCATCGTAAACTTTATCAAAACATGAATATCAAAAACATAGGCTACCTCCATGCTCATGAAAACCCTAGGGTAAACTGCCAAACCCTAGTTAATAACAACTTTCAAACCCTTGTCAAAGAAACTGTTTCAGGTAATAACTGAATATTAAACCATAGTTTAGGGTCAAACTAAACCTTCCAGATATAACTGACATGTAATCCATAACTGTCATGTAATCAAGAAAAGAAATAAACAATGTGTCACTCTTGCCATAGGATGATACTATCATCAAAGTATGATCTGTGCATCGCATAACTAAAATTAAGTGCTCAACGTAGTTGTCACACATAACACTAGTTATATGATCACCAACATAAAACCATTAATACTGTCCACATAAGCCTTTTCCACTGTCCATAAATCAAATCACTTTTCATAAATCAACAAAGTGCCACTGACAAGGTTAAAACAAATCATAGTATAATCATAAATTGGCATAAACGACCAAGCAAGAAGAATAAATGTAGATGACCTTCAAGATTAAAACAATGAAAAGGAACGATAGCACCTGGTAATCATGATTGTGCACTTAGTTTTTTCAACTGCCATAGTCCACGACTTCCTTTCAACTTTGTCACTTTCACCAAGTCAACATGTGAGCTCCCAAATTGAACAATCGACAGATTCACCTCATTTTTCATGATTGCAGATCAAACCCTATCAGAGATGCGATACCACGAAATACAATGATGAAATAAACTGCTCACAACATTCTTTACACGCCTTTTTGATCCTCTTAACTGGCTGTCCCGATTGTCCCTAAAGAGGGCTTGAAACTTTTAATACAAAATAACTTGTTTACCTTTGCCGAAACCTTTTCAACAAGTTAGACTCTTAAGAGTGTTCGATGCCTCTTTAACATGAGCCCGATGACCTTTATCATTTACAAAGTATTATATTTTATTTACCACCTTAACCAAGTGTTTCTTACACTTGGTGCCACCTTGTAGAAAATGCTAGGCTATGTCATCTTTGTTAATTCACATGAAACCTTAGAATAAAATGACTTATCAATTAACAAATGCCACTATCTAGAAATACAAATACTACTAGCAATATAAATGCCACTGCCAAAGAAAAACATCATATAAACCTTCTATGAGAACATGTCAAATCACCATAATCATATATGCGAAACCACATTAACATGACCAAGAGAACCAATGCCAATGAAAGATGTCAAACTGAACATGATTACCAAAAGGGGCCACACTGAACATGAACCCACATGAGGTGCCAAAGTACCACACTGAACAACTATAGATCTATGCCATCACTGTAATAACACTCATTTGACACAATGCCAACACTAGAATACCACAGGGGTCAACAGTCTCACACGAAGTGAAACTAAACATCAATATGCTTTGTTCTAGCATGGAAAGTTTGATTCTTTGCAAGGCAAATTGCACTTTGACTGTCACAACTGATCGTAATCTATCCTACATCAACACCAATATCTGAAAACAATCTCTTAAGCTAAATGGCTTCCTTACAAGCATGAGTTGCAGCCATGTACTTAGCTTCTGTAGTGGACAAAGCAACCATAGGTTGTCGCTTACTCATCAAACTAATTGCACCACCAAACATAGTGAATACATAGGCACTGGTGGATCTCTTGCTATCAATGTCACCTTCCCAATCAGAATCCACGAATCCATGAATACAAATTGAATGTAGAGGTCCTGTAGCATTGCCATGATAGCAAATGGAATACTAAAAAACTTACCCCTCAAATATTTGAACACTCGCTTAACTGCATCCCAATGTACCCATCCAAGATTAGCCATAAATCAACTAAGGACTCCCACTGCTTGGGCAATGTCTGGTCTTGTGCAAACCATAGCATACATCAAACTACTAACATCACTAGCATAAGGTACTCTTCTCATGTCCTCCACCTCACTAGGAGATTTTGGACAATCATTAACAGACAACTTTCTCTCCGAAGAAACAAGAACACACAATGGTCTACAATTTTCCATGTTGAACCTGTCCAACACGGTCTTCACATACTTACTCTGGCATAACCAAAGTTTTCTATTAGCTCAGTCTCTTTTGATTTCCATTACTAGAATGTACCTAGCTGCCCCAAGATTTTTCATCTCAAACTGTGCTGACAACTGAGACTTCAAATTAAAAATTATATTCTTACCATTCCCAATCAATAACATATCATCAACATACAATGCAATAATGAGAATGTGATCATTATCAAATTTGTAATACACACAATGATCTGATTTCGATCTTAGATATCCAATCAACAACATAAAGGCATCAAACTTCAAGTACCACATCCTAGGAGACTGCATCAAACCATACAAAGACTTCTTTAACTTGCAAACCAAATTTTCTTTACCTTTCTCTATGTAATGTTCTGGCTGTGACATGTAGATTTCTTCCTCCAAATCACCATGAAGGAAAGTTGTCTTCACATCCATATTTTCTACCTCTAAGTCATAAGGAGTTGCAAGAGATAAGAGAAATTGAATGGATGTCAGCTTTGCAATGGGAGAGAAAATTTCACCATAATCAATTCCCTCCACTTGTGAGTATCCCTTCACAACCAATCTAGCCTTGTACTTTTCAACACTGCCATCTGCACCAAATTTCTTCTTGAACACCCATTTGCATCCAACAAGTTTCTATCCATCAGGCCAAGGCACCAAGTCCCATATTTTATTCTTTTCCAAAGAAGCCATCTCATCCTCCATGGCCTCCTTCCTGGAACCTACATGTTTCGTGCCCATAGCCTCTTTCATAGTTCTAGGCTCATCCGTGTTAGTAAGTAAAGCAAAAGCACAACTAGAATCAAGTAATGAATAACCAAACCTATCAGGTTGCTTTCTTGATCGTGTAGACCTCCTTAATGGCTGAAGTTGAGGTTCTGCTTCTTCTTTTGAGCTTTTAGAGCTGCTAGAGCTCTCCTCATCATCAGGTCTCACAGGGTCTATATGTTCAGTCTTCTTAGGGGTAGAAGGAAACTGAACTGCATCCTCTTTCTTTTCCATCTATTCTAGCTATAGAACAATAGCAGATGATGTTAGCTTTCTGAAGATAACACTTCTGCTATACAACACCTTTTCAGCCACATGATCCTAAAGCTTGTATCCTTTCACACTGACACCATAGCCAATGAAGATACACTTAACAGTCTTGTTCTCCAATTTAGACCTTTTCTCCCTAGGCACATGTGCATATGCCTCACAACCAAAAACATGAAGATGTCTAACTGAAGGCTTCTTACCAGACCACACCTCCATAGGTGTCTTACCAACAAGATCTGATGTAGGAGATTTGTTTACCAGATAGAAAGAAGTGGTAACAACTTCAGCCCAAAACTTTTGTTCGAGGCTTGCTCTATTAAGTATACTCCTAGCCTTCTCCATCAGTGTCCTATTCATCCTCTCTGCAACTCCATTTTGCTACGGGGTATATGGAGTTGTCTTCTGCCTTTCAATCCCTTGCTCTTTATAGAACTTATCAAACTTTGCCAAATGAAACTCACTACCATCATCAGTTCTCAAACACTTAATCTTTTTACTAGTCTAATTTTCAGCAAAGGCTTTAAACTCTTTAAACTGACTAAAGACTGCAGTTTTGCTTCTGATAAAATATACCCATGTACTTCTACTGTAATAATCTATGAAAGATACAAAATATACAGTATGGTGGTTCCCAAAACAGTGGATGAGTGTTTGCAGTTAGCCTCTAGGGCAGAAGAGAAGTTGAAAAGAAAGAGTGATTAAAACACTAGAGGAAGAGGTGGCAGAACTAATAGGGGAAGAGACAGTTTTGGTAGAGGACAATCAAGTAGAAATGAAAACCCAAGTCAACAAGAGTCTCATTCTGATGTAGACCATAGAGGTGGTGGTTTCAGAGGTTGGAAAAGACCAAATGGCAGAGGTAGAAGTGGTGGTGCAGGCAGAGGACCCAGAGTTTTCACCGGTAGATGCTATGGCTGCAATCAAGTAGGCCATACTATGAGCAAATGCCCTGAGACGGAAACTAGTTCCCATGATGGTGGAAGAAGGAATCAGTTGTTGAAAGATGATGATTGCCAAAGTGTGAATTCACCCATTGGTAGTGCTATACCAGTTCTTGAAGGAGAGAACATGATGATCAAGAGGACCTTGATGAAGATGCCATTGAAACAAGAGCCCCCACAAAGGAAGACTCTCTTCAAAACCTAAGGTATAGCATATGGTAAACTTTGTAAAATCATTGTTGATTCAGGTTCTACTAAGAATGTAGTATCTACTGAAATGGTAGAGAAGTGTAAGTTGAAAAGGCTACCCCATGTTAGTCCTCATAAGATCTCTTGGTTGAATAAGAATCAAAATTACATGGTAGAACAACAAACTTGGGTTGAGTTTGAGATAGGTGATTATAAGGACAAGGTACTATGTGAGATTATTTCTATGGATGCTTGTCACCTTCTTCTTGGATGTCCATGGCAGTATGATGTGAAGGCACAACATGATGGTGAGAAGAACACATACCTCATCACCAAGAATGGAAGGAAGTTTAGCATGGATCCTATGCAAGAGCAGATTGAGAAGAGTAATGACACCAATGTCATGATGGTTAGTGGAAAAGAGTTCTTACACCTCATGAAGGAGAAGGATACCCAAGGGTATGCCTTGGTAATGAAGCCTAAAGATGAATCAGGTCAGTAAGACAAAAAGCAGAAAGAGATTCCACTAGAAGTGCAGCAATTGTTGGACAAGTACCAAGATCTTGTGGTAGAGGATACTCCTAACTCTTTACCATCCATGAGAGATATAAGTCATCAAATTGACTTGATCCTAGGTGCCACATTTCCCAATAAGTGATGCAGAGCCAAACACCCTGACTTGCATTTCCCTTTGTATGTCTCATTTTACTTGCCTATCGGTGTAATACTAACCATCGGTGAACATTCATCTCCTCGCACCGATGTATTAATGAACTCCCCTTTGGTGACACTTAACAGTTCTCACCTCGATGCAACCAAGCTTGTATGTGCATTGCATGACCCGCGATCGCCGGTTTCCCTCACTGCTGTTGCCGGTCACCTCTTGCACCTAACTCAATGTATCTATGCAATGTATGTGTTCAACATACATTCAAAACATACAACCTGAATATGTATTCAGTGAGTTGATCGCTGACTTCCCTGTATCTAACCCAATGTACATTTACAATGTACATTCGCAACATGCATTCTAAAGATGCGTTCTCCCTATACTTCTGCGACATACACACTCAACAAGCCCTTGTGATATACACACAGAATGTATATCCGACATGCATTTGCGATATTCACACAAAATGCATACTCAGTGAAACAATGTGAATCATCGCTCGACTACCGTGTAGGTCAAACAATGTATCTTCGACCCAACTGTCGATTCTCCTCTGCAACTCCACAACTCCTATAACTTCACAGATCTTTGACTTCGCCAACCTAGTACATGACGATGCTAGGGTTCCTCAGCACCATTGTATGTGATCCTGCAAGCATAAAACCCCAATGAACAAAATAGAAAACACAAATCAAAAGCACTGTATAGCCATTCCACCAATTTCGAAGAAATCTAATCGGTCGAATGGGCTAAGAACCCATCTCGACCTCAGATCAGGAAAATCGATTGCACAGAGGAAACTAAGGAATCAAAAGACAGGAAGATGCATAATACAAAATTTTATTTATGCCTTTCAGAATGCATATACAGATGCTCTGTTCTCACAATTGTACAACTCAACTTCACAACTGATTACAACTATCTATCATGATCACAATCGATTTGATCTTGGGGTATTTATCTACTCACCGTGAGTAGTACCACATGACTCCAAGTGGCTGGGAGATAACCTCCAAGCGGCTAGGAGATCCAACTGCCTAACAACTTCCTAACTATTTAACAACCTTGCACTTACAGATTTGCCAAGTGTCCTTGGAACTTACAACATAAACCTAAATACAACCTAAATTAACATGCATTAGTCAAACAAACCTTATTACATTGAATGGTCAGCTTAGGACCTTATTGGAAACAACAAAATGAACTGTAAATAGTTAATGCCTTATGGAGGCCACTGTGGATTGGGTGCTCCTGCACCATACACCCTACCGCAAAAAGAACTCATGCCACATGAGTTAGGTCTTTGTCTTTCTCCAGCTGTATATTCTATTGTCTCATGTCTTCCCCATGTTCTCTAGACTGCATTGTAGGCTCTTCTCATACCTATCCTTTGCTTGCCATTTTGTCTTACTACCATATCTGTCTGAACACCTGCATTGGAAACCTTGGTAAGTGCTTCTTGTACTACTGCTATGGCAGAATCTGTTTGCCTTTCAAGTCTTTGTGGTTCTAGAGGACAAACAATTGTCCCTACTATGATATCATCCTTGTCTTTCCAATCAACTTGTGGCTACTTACAAACCTGCTCCTAGAACTTCTGCTGATCCATCTGATCTCCATCATTCAGAACTAAAACCTTCTTCAAAAGGTGATCTCCACTCCTTGAGATATCCTCTGCTGTCTTTGACTCTGTTTCATTGATCTGCATAAATTCTTTATTTCCCACTAAAATAACCTTGGCTGCCTTCTGTGCTGCAGCATCCTCCTGCAATGGTGTCATCACAAAAGTCCTCCCATCCTTCTTGATGGTGTAGGTGTTAGCATATCCATCATACAATGCTCTCCTATCAAATTGCCATGGCCTACCCAAAAGTAGGTGACAAAATTCCATGGGCAATATGTCACACAAAACCCTATCCTGATATTCTCCAATCTGAAAATCAACATATGCCTATTCAGATACCAAAAGTGATTGACTATCACTTACCCAAGATGCTTTATAAGGATTTTGATGAGGAATCCTGTTCAGTTTCAACTTATCCACCATTTCCTGAGATACCATATTATTTGTAGAACCAGAATCTATTACTACCTTGCATAGTTTACCTTTAGTTTTGCATTTGGTCCTAAAAAGTGCTCTCCTTTGTAGCATGTCCTTGGATGTCTTCAAGATTGTTCTCCTTAGCATCAATGATTCTCCATCTTCAGCTGGGGCTACACTTCCCATTGGAGAGTTAACACTTTCATCTACCTTCTCTTCTTGCACAAATTGAACCATCTTATCATTCTTCCTATCATCTCTTGATGATGAACCTTGCCTTTCTAGACATTTGAATGTTGTATGACCAATTTCATTACAATGATAACATCTTCCAGTGAAAACATTAGAACCTCTACCACCTCCAAATCTGCCTCTTGTGCCTTTCGATCCACCTTTGAACCCAGACTGCTCTTGTCCTTTACTAGTCTCTTCCTAGTTAGACTCACCACTAGGCCTCTGGTTAGGACTTCTTCCTCCAAAACTACCTCTAAAATTTCTGTCACCTCTTCCTCTATTGTTCTGCTCACCTTTTCTCTTTAGCTTCTCTTCAGCTCTTAAGGCCATTTGGAAACACTTATTCACTATTTCTGGTGCTAAAATGTTGATCTCATCTTGGATGTTCATCCTTAAGCCATTCAAGTACCTGGCCACTTTATCTGACTCTTCCTCTTGTCTCTTTGATCTGAGACTAAGTTTATGAAACTCTTGTGTGTATGCATTCACATCAAGGTCTTTTTGTCTGAGGTTCTGCAACTTTTTATACATCTGCACATCATAGTCCAGGGGTAAGAACTGTGCCTTGAGTTTGGTCTTCATCCTTTCCCAGGAGGTTATCATATTCTTCCCCTCCTTGACTCTCTCTCCTTGTTCATAAGTCCACCATGCAAGAGCAGATCCCTGCAATCTTGCCTTTGCCAACTTAACCCTCTTATCATCAGGGATTTCTTTATATTCGAAATGATTGTTCAATGCCTCAATCCAATCAATCACCTCTTCATCTTCCATACTTCCACTATACATAGGTAACCCATCTATGGTGTCCCTATTGACTTACTGTAATGCATTTAAAAATGCCCTCTGGTCTGCTGGTATCTCCTCTGTCTTGTTACTGGTTTTGGCAATTTTTGCATCGCCTTCATCACTGTCACTGTCATCTTCCTTATCTTTGCCTTTGGATTGCTTGAACTCTCCCAACTTGGATGCAAGTATCTCCTCAATCAACTTCTTGATGGCATCCTGCGACATACTTTTGGGAGGCATCGTCTCTGCCTCTGTCTCGCTTTCCTTGTTTGACATGAACATTCACAGACAATACCCAAACACCAACACTCCTGCAAATCCTCAATTCAATTTTCCACCCAAATCTTTTTCAGGCTCTGATACCACTATGATGCAGAGCCAAACACCCTGACCTGCATTTCCCTTTGTATTTCTTGTTTTACTTGCCTATTGGCATAATACTCACCATCGGTGAACATTCATCTCCTCGCACCGATGTATCGATGAACTCCCCTTTGGTGACACTTACCAGTTGTCACCCCGATGCAACCAAGCTTGTATGTGCATCACATGACCCGTGATTGCCAATTTCCCTCACCGCTGCTGTCAATCACCTCTTGCACCTGACTCAATGTATCTGCACAATGTATGTGTTCAACATAAATTCAAAACATACAACCCGAATATGTATTCAGTGAGTTGACCGCTGACTTCCCTGTATCTAACCCAATGTACATTTACAATGTACATTCACAACATGCATTCTAAAGATGTGTTCTCCCTATACTTCTATGACATACACACTCAACAAGCCCTTGTGATATACACACGGAATGTATATCCAACATGCATTTATGATATTTACACAAAATGCATACTCAGTGAAACAACGCGAATCGTCACCTGACTGTCGTGCAGGTCAAACAATGTATCTTCGACCCAATTGCCAATTCTCCTCTGCAACTCTACAACTCCTATAACTTCATAGATCTTTGACTTCATCAACCTAGCACATGACGATGCTAGGGTTCCTCAGCACCATTGTACACGATCCTGCGAGCATAAAACCCCAACGAACAAAACAGAAAACACAAATCAAAAGCACTGTACAGCCATTCCACCAATTTTGAAGAAATCTAACCAGTGGAATGGGCTAAGAACCCATCTCGACCTCATACCAGGAAAATCGATTGCACAGAGGAAACTAAGGAATTGAAAGACAGGAAGATGCACAATACATAATTTTATTTATGCCTTTCAGAATGCGTATACAGATGCTCTGTTCTCACAATTACACAACTCAACTTCACAACTGATTAAAATTATCTATCATGATCACAATTGATCTGATATTGGGGTATTTATCTACTCACCGTGAGTATTACCACCTGAATCCAAGTGGCTAGGAGATCCAACTGCCTAACAACTTCCTAACTGTCTAACAACCTTGCACTTACAGATTTGCCAAGTGTCCTTGGAACTTACAACATAAACCTAAATACAACCTAAATTAACATGCATTGGTCAAACAAACCTTATTACATTGAATGGTCAGCTTAGGACCTTATTAGAAACAACAAAATGAACTGTAAATAGTTAATGCCTTATGGAGGCCACTGTGGAATGGAGGCCACTGTGGATTGGGTGCTCCTGCACCAATAAGGCTGCCTATAAACTGACACCATAGCAAAATGAAGAGGTGAGTAGACAAATTCAAGAAATCTTAGAGAAAGGGTTGATTAGAAAGAGTCTTAGTCCATGTGCAGTCCCTAGTGTACTTGCTCCAAAAAAAGATGGCAAGTGGAGGCTATGTACGGATTCAAGGGCCATAAATAAGATCACAATAAGGTATAGATTCCCTATGCCAAGGATTGAGGATCTTTTGGACTATCTTGGAGGGTCATGTTATTATTCAAAGATTGATTTGAAATTTGGTTATCATTAAATCAGAATTAGGTAGGGAGATAAATGGAAGACTACCTTCAAGACAAATGAAGGTCTCTATGAGTGGCTTGTCATGCCATTTTGCCTTAGCAATGCCCCAAGCACATTCATGCATTTGATGAATGAGGTACTTGTTGAATTCATTGGCAAATTTGTAATTGTTTATCTTGATGACATCCTTGTTTTCAGCAGGACAAAAGAAGAACATGTGAAGCATCTTGGACAAGTGATGAAGAAGTTACATGAGAATAAGTTGATGATCAACTTGGATAAGTGTGAGTTCATGAAAACTGAACTTGTGTACCTAGGTTTTGTGATTTCTAAATGTTGTTTGAAAATGGACCCCACAAAGGTTGAGGTCATTCTTAATTGGCCTACTCCTAGGATAGTGGGAGATGTTAGAAGCTTCCATGGCTTGGCAACTTTTTATAGGAAGTTCATTAGATGATTCAGTCACATAAGTGATCCTATTCTTAACACCATCAAGGGTAGAATAAAGTGCAAATTTCAATGGACAAAACAAGCAGATGATAGCTTTGAATTGTTAAAGAAGAAAGTGGCTGAATTACCTACATTGGTGCTCTCTTATTTTGACAAAGTTTTTGTAGTGGAATGTGATGAAAGTCAACAAGCAATAGGTGCTGTTCTTAGTCAAGATGGACATCCAGTGGCCTTTTTTTTAGAGAAGTTGAATGAGGCTAAACAAGGGTACTCTACCTATGACCTAGAGCTTTATGCAATGGTGCAAGCTCTCAAAAAGTGGAGACACTATTTGCTGCCCAAAGAATTCATTGTTTTTACTGATAACCATGCTCTTAGCTTTTTAAATCGTCAAGAAAAGTTGAATCATAGGCATGTTAAGTGGATGGAACAATTGCAGGCCTATACCTTCACTATTAAGCATAAAAAGGTGTTACCAACAAAGTGACTGATGCTTTAAGTAGAAGGATGCTTGTCATACAGGAAGTATAGTTGGAAAGCATGTGGATAGACTATTTGAAGGGGTTATACAAGGAGGATGCAGATTTCAAAGCTGCTTATGAAGTTTGTGCTAGTTTGGCTAACACTTTTCATGGTGAATATTCAGATTTTATGTTGCAGGAAGGTCTCTTATTCAAGGGCAGTTTGCTATGTGTTCCTAAGTGTTCAATGAGGGATAACATCATCAAAGAGAAGCACAATGGAACCTTAGGAGGACACTTTGGGTTAGACAAGACTTTGGAACAAGTCACTAGATTCTACTATCGGCCAAAAGTACAATCGGATGTAAGGAGATATGTTGCAAGTTGTACCATATGTCAGAAGGCCAAAGGTATGTCTTCTAATGCTGGTTTGTACCAACCCCTTCCTATTCCCAATAGGCCTTGGGAGAGCATTAGTATGGATTTTGTACTTGGTCTTCCTAAGACAGTAAGGGGTGTGGATAGTGTTTTTGTCATTATGGACAGATTTAGTAAGATGGCTCATTTTGTGCCATGCAAATGCACAAATGATGCATCTCACATTGCTAGTCTCTTTTTCAGAGAAGTGGTTAGAATGCATGGTTTGCCTCTTTCAATTGTCACTGATAGAGACTCCAAGTTTGTTGGTCATTTTTGGAGGACGTTATGGAGAAAATTGGGAACACAATTGTCTTTCTCATCCGCCTACCATCCCCAAACTGATGGTTAGATTGAGGTTGTTAATAGGTCCCTAGGAAACCTTCTAAGATGCTTTACCAAGTAGCATGGGTTGGCATGGGACTTGTTTATCAGTCAAGTTGAGTATGCTTATAATGATTCAGTGAATAGAAGCACTAGGAAGAGTCCATTTGAAATTGTTTATGGTTTCCATCCAAGAGGACCACTCGAACTCAAACACCTACAAGGTTGGGATGAGAGGAGTGCTCTAGGAGAAGATTTTTCTGCCACCATGAAGGTAGTTCATGATCAAGTCAAAGTTTAGTTGGAAAAAATAGTCTCCAAATACAAAGATAGGGTAGATCTCAAAAGGAGAGATGTACAGTTCAAGGTGGGAGATTTGGTGATGGCCTATCTAAGGAAGGAAAGGCTGCCTAAAGGATAGCCAACCAAGTTTCTGATGAAGAAAATAGGACCATGCAAGGTAGTGCATAAGTTTGGTCCAAATGCTTATGAAATAGAACTGCCATCCGGTCTTGGTATTTCTCCCATATTCAATGTTTCAGATCTCTTTCCATTCAAACCTCCATTGAATGTTGAAGCTAGATCAGATGTGGTGATTGAAGATGAAGATTGGGTTAGAGATCTACCTCCAAGTAAGCCTTTACAATTGGAATGCATCTTAGATTCCAAGGTTGTCAAAAAGACAAGGAAGGGTGTGTACAAGGAGTACTTGGTCAAGTGGCAGGATCTTCTAGATTCAGAGGCTACATGGGTGAGTGAGGCAGACATTTTGAAGCATGGGAAGACACTCCAATAGTTGGCAACTCAAGGGACTTGAGTTTTTCTTGCGGGGGGAGTATGGTGCAGGAGCACCTTCTCTATGGTGGATCCAATCTTGGATCATTTGAATTCTATGCATGTCATGTTTTATTTATGTTTGCAATAAGGATTTTTAAGCCACATCATGTTTGTAATAAGGTTTTTATGTCAATTTGGTCACTAGACCTATGTAGACCATGTTTTGGTCAAGTCTGATGTAATAACACAATGAAAACATGTAGTTTTCTTGTGAGAGGAGAAACCCAACGACTAATTGACTTTCAAAATAAGTTTGTATGGTTGGGAAGGAGGTTAACTAATGTCTCAAGCCTTCTATAGGAGATGGATGTAACTTGGAAGCATGAATGAAGATTTAGAGAATTGATGTGTAAAAAAATACTATTTTTCTAAGTAATTCGCTGTAATAGTCATTTTGTACAACCTGTACGAATAAGTGACCATCTGAAACTGATTGGAGATGTTCATGCATTGAGGTAGTTTCCATTTGGAAGTAGTTTGGTGTCTTGAAGTGTTGTAGTCTGTGAGATATTGTTATTTTTGCAAAGACTAGTCTGGAAACCTAGAAACTCAGGTTTTATGAATAAATGGAGTGTTATTCCTCTGTCCGTTGAAAGCAAGATTCTCATTTTCAGTGTGATGGAGGAATACAATGTATATTTTGTGTTTTTCTATGGTTTTGGGTCAAGCACTCAAGGATCCAAGGAGTTGGCATGAGTTTGACTAGGCATCTCTATGTGACTAGTCATTGAAATGATTGAAAAGTACTGTCATGTGAGAACAGTTGGAGGAGTGACCAAATTGGTGGACGGTCAAGTGTTTGCAGAGTTGGAGAAGTTGTCATCGATGTAATATAGCCCCTTGGGGAAGCTTTTTGAAGTTATACCGATCAACGGTGTTGGACCAATAGGAGGTGCATCAGTGTAGAACGACTTTGGTCTCACCAAAGACAACATATATCGGCATACCGGGAGAATAAACAAGGAGTTCACCGACGTGGAGTAGTCACACTGAAATGTCGGGGGGGTAGTCAAATTAAGTCAAGTGTATCAGCACATCGGCCAATGTTCATAAGTGTTCGCCGATGATCATAGTCTTGTCGATAGGCGAGAAACGTAGAGTTATCCATCGGGGAGAGTTGTGAGATCAAAAAGATAAGTTGCAAGGTGGCCAACAGGGTATGTTTGGCTGATAAGAGTAGATCGCGAAGACATAAGTCAGACTCTCACCGACTAATTTGTGAGTAGTTGTTCACTTCCACTGTGCATTCTACATCACATATGGCATGAGAATTATTGGGATTTTTGGCTTTATGGGTGGAGACATCCAAAGTTTTATTTTTGAATCCCATAGGGCTGTTTAGGATAGCTTCATGTTTATTCAATGTGTGCATTTGTTGATCATGATTAGGAATTGCAGGGGTTTTATGGGAACAGGATGTATGAATGGGTTTGTGGCTAAAGTGATAATGGGATGTGAGAATAGGAATATTAGGAATTGGAAGGAGGGGAGGTAAAGTAGATGGAGGGATGTTAGGAGTTGGAAGAAGTGGAGGTAAAGTGGATGGAGGAAGATGAATGGTCACATGCTTTTTGGGTTCGTAGGATAATGGAGGAGGAATGGAAACATATGTTTTATGGGTGCGATGAGGTGCACCTAGTTTGGGCTTAGATGGAGTGGATTTAGGAGGAAGGGATGTCGTACCAACATCTTTATATTGCTTATCTTGGGGTGTATATCCAAGGCCATATGAGCATGGAGGGACTTTGACATGAATAGGCTCCAAAATACCTTGTTCATGAAGGCCTAAGCCTTTACCTCGATAGTTCATGTTTTGGAGTATACGGTGGACGATGGGACTAGGTGTGCTTTGGGAACTAGACTTGAGCTCATTATTGGATGGATAAATGGTAGACAATGGTTGCTGCTCTCCTAGTGAAGAACATTCATTTAGGAAGGAAGTAAGACCAATAGGACATGATGGTGGATTTGAAATGGGATCAATATGAGATGGTGAAGGAGTAATAGGATCTTGATTAACATCATTATGCTCATGAAGATTCAATGTATTTGTTTGATTATCTATGTGCTTGTGGGGACCAAGTGTCTCATCAAGGGAAGTGGATATTGTGGGATGATGGATAGGAGTGGTGGAGGTTTATTGAACATGGATAGTATTGGGACTGTGATTGGAAGGAGTGACAAGATCATGATCTGGGAATGCATAAAGTTCACTTAGAGGATCATCATGGTTATCTTGATCATGGATAGGATCTCGATCATATATGGGAGCTTCATCATAAATAGGATTAGGTGTGTTAAGGATGGGATCATTTTTCTCAGGGATAGGCTCATCCTCATAGATAATATCTTGATCATAAAAAAGGTATAGGTTGTGGATGGGTTGAATGGAAGGACTTTGATCTTGATTTGGTAAGCAACAAGATTGATCATGATGTGTAATCGACTCTTGACATAACTCTTGAGTTCGGATGGAAGTGGAAGCTTCTAGGATAGCTTCAATGTATGGTGGGGAATGAGTTGGGCTTATGGTAGGTTGATCTTCAAGAACATTTGAAGGTTCTTGGATAGTTTTTTTACTACAATATGGAATAGCAGAAATAGGCATGACATTTGAGTGTTTTTGGATAGGCATTTGATGGAATGAGGGTGGTGGTTGATTCCTTGCTAGTACCCAATGGATCACATCCTTCATTAGTGTATGGGTGGATGCACAATATAATGGATGGATAATAAGGGTGGAAGGTGTAGGATTAGAATGTAATGGAGAGATAATGGGATTAGGTGTGATAGGAGTGGGATTAGGATCAGGTGGATGGACAAGAGGATTGGATATAATAGGATTGGGATTTTTGTTAGGTGGAGGGATGATAGGATTGGCTATGATAAGATCAGGACTTGGATTGGGCTTAGGTTGATGGATCATAGGATAGGGCTTAGGTGGAAAAGTTGATGGTTTAAACTTTAAGTGTGCTAGGAATTGGCTTAATGGATTAGGATTTGGAAGGTTGGAAGGATTATATGATGGAGGTTCCATAGGGATGGATGGATGAGGAGGACTAGTAGATGGATTGGTGTATGATTCCAAACTTGAGGTGGTATCTCTCTTGTCAAGGGTATCATTAAGATGGCTTAAAGATTCATGATCGTGGTGTGAGGAGGGATTAGTTCTAACATGCTCATGTTGTGGAGGATTAGGAGATGGATATTGAGGAATGTTTATGAGATTGGTTGTTGTGGAGAGACTAGGTTGACATGATGATGGGAGTGACTCATAGAATTTAGGTTGAATTTGTTGATGTTGTGTGGATGATGGTGATGAAGGTATCAAAGGGATTGATGGATTAGAAGGTTGGTGGACCAATGAATTAGGATCAGAATTAGATGGAATTTGTTGTTGCATGGATAAATGTATGGTGGATGATGTGTTAAATGAAGGTTGTGGTTTTTGGTTTAAGATTTGTTGTTGTTAAAGGATGGCTTGTTTTTGTTGAATTTTTAATTGAAGATATGAGGTGAGGGGATTTGGTATGTGTGAAGATGAAGCATGGGTAGGGATCTAGACCTGTGAGGTTTGAGGTAAAGTTATTGTTGAATAGGTTTGGAGTATGGATGAGTTGGGTTGATATGAGTGGTAGATTGGTTGTGATAAAGATTCGTAAGAGGTGGATGGAGATGACTCATAGAGTTGGGGTGTTGATGTGGTAGGATGTTGAAATTGTGAAGACAATTGTGATAGTTGTGCCAATTGAAATCTAATATTTGCCTTTTGTTGTAGTGATTGAGCGAGTTGTTGTTGTAACTGAAGGACTTCGGGATTAATGGATGTCGAGGTTGAGACCTGGGTAGGATTATAGTTTTGTGAGTTTGAGGGCATGGAAGGAAAATCTTGGGTTGTGTTGGGATGATAAGAATGATCTTGTGGATAATGATCATCATAGATATGTCGAGGCTCTTGTATTTCCTCATATTCTTGGGATGATAGTGATGTTGGTGGAGGCCAATATGGGGAGATATATGGTTCATGGCTATCCAAATATGCATCATGATCTACCAAATTCTCATTATTATTAGAGCTAGGGTGGCCTCCGTGAAGTATGAGTTTTGGTTTTGGATTTGGGGAAATATATGGTTCATGGGTATCGAAATATGCATCATGATCTACCAAATTCTCATCATTATTAGAGCTAGGAGGGCCTCCACAAAGTATGAGTTTTGGCTTTGGATTTGTCCTGGATTTGTTGATGGTCACAACCATTTTGACAAATAAGGATTGGACTAGGTGGGAAATGAATTAGGTGGGAAATGGATGGATCAATTGAAAGATCTCTTTAGGATTCAAAGTGACAAGGTTCCACTTGAGATGTGACATGAAAGGATGATAGGTTCCCGATTCTAAAAGCCAAGTTGATGATATAGGAGACAAGTTGTAGTGATGATGATGATCAAGCACACACAATCATATAAGACACACGACAATCTGATTGGTTGTTTTTTATGACACTTTGATGTTTTGCAAACACTTGTAAATATGCACAATCCTAGGCTAGGAAAGGATAATACTTGTTGAGTTCCCACTTGGTTTTACCCAACTGCGCCTACTTATGGTGTATAGCTCCAGGAACTTGGGGCATGGGCTCCCCCTTATAGTGCACTCACTTCTTAGGCACACCAAGTTCCAGGTCCTAAGACACGCAGATCCTGAGGTACCTTGCTATCTCTGCCATAAGCCGTGAAAATGTGGGACGGCTATCAAAGTTTCCTCCTGTATCAACAAGTAGAGGGTTTTTGGCCACTAAACAAAGGTTCGTAGTGAATATCCGAGGGACCGGCACCCCATGAGCATCTAGCAAGCCACTTAAGGCTCTAACTAACTCTACTAGTAGTTTAATATACACTAAGGTATGCCTCTTTTCAAGGTAGCACTGTATGGTGAGCGCTAATACCGGTTAGACTTGGCTTTTACCTTATCCTCAATTTATATAGCAGACCAGATGAAAGTCCCACTTTGGGTCGTAAATGAGTTCTCTTTTCGGATGTCTCAAGAGCAGGCCCACTCTAAAGGGTAACAAAAGCAAGGAAGCACATTATTTTTGATCTCCCAAATCGTACAAAGCGCAAGGAGAGAGCATACACAACCCCTTTGCCTCACACTCGCATGGGGTTCATTTTAATTCCAAATCCAAATGTATGGGTGGTTATACAAAATTTCAAAGGAATGGTTTTGATTCTCAAGATCGCCGAGTGGCACAAGAGAAGAACATACACATTCAATGACAAAAATGCAAACCACAAGACATGGCAAACACTTGTTAATTTTAACCCTTGCTTATGATGTGATCTAATCTATAAAAAGAAGACACAATGTTTCAAGATTAGATTCTATGAGAATCGAACCTGCAATACACTGATTAGTAGTTTTAAAAATTTGTCTTTGACAAGTGTAAACCTACAATCAAAATGTTAGGACAAGACAAATGAAATTGCAAAAACCTACAAAATGTTAAATGTGTTGCAAGAGAAAAATGTTTGATGAAAGTATGAATATCAAATGATTATACCTACAAATTTGGGCAGAATCTGAAGGAATTGATTATATTGTTGTGAAGCTTTCTAAATTCTCTTTCAGATGCCTATAAAAATGTGAAAATCTGATAACAATTGAAAATGTTATGCCTGTTTGAATAAAACAGTCTCCAAGGGCTAAAAATGGGCAATCTGGCGATGGTCTTTGTCACTGACGGTTTGAGCAATAGACCTGTTACACATAGGTAGTTTCCATACCAAATTTGTTCACATGTCAAGGTTTTTACTAGCAATATTTAATGGTTAAAGCAAGTGGTTAGAGTTTTAATGCTTTTTGCTAAGTGTTGTTCTAACTGTCTGGTAAACAATAGCATTTCTTTTGATGTTGATAATACAAATTGAAATCTACCACAAAGTCAAGGTTGAGTAAATGTCATAGTTTATGGCAATAGATTACAACCAATATTTTTGCATGAGAAGCAACTTTGAAAACATCTTTTGGTTCTCATGCTCTCTTTTTCTCCTGATGATGGTTCACTGAGTGTGACCCGAAACGTTGAGGAAAAACAATCACACAGTCAAATCCAGAAGCATTACTACAACATCTTTCTATAGTTACAAATGCTCAAGAAGATGTATTTGTGAATTGTTGGAGCATAGACAACACACATGAGCTGTTTGGCAAAATCCCTTAAAGAAATATGGTATCACGTACGGTAGTGATTGCAGGAAATGCGCAAAATAGGATTGTTGAAAAAGACTTAAAAAAAATTCCAAGTAAATGCTCTTGGCAGATCCAACACCAGACACCAAAACCTTTGCTTACGTACTCCCTACTCACACCTTAAAGAAGTTTAATCTTGTAGAAGTATATTCTTGTCCATAGTGACATAAGGGGATCTGTAGAACAATGTATTTCACATATTGCTTCAATCAATCCATGAATGTGAATATATAATGCAATCACCACTGAAGGATAAAATTCACCATAAATACCTGAAGAACAAGGAAAAGCAAATACAAAAATCTGAGCGAAGAAGATACTGATAGAAATAATTAATGAGTTTAGGACATTCAGGGAATATGCCGATAGGAAAAAGTGATGAATTTAGGATACTTTCCAACAGTTGCAACCACAGGAGATTTGGGGAATCCGGCAATAGGAACAACCGGCGAGTCTAGAAAATTTCTCAATGTGAATTTCGACCTACCTGATACAATATTTCCAATGGTTTTGGCACCAAAGTTCACAGTAAAAGCCTATCAGAAATTTGGAATTTACTTTGATAGGAACACACAACAAATTTAGAAATTTTCATGGCACAAATTCTTTTGTTTTTTTTTTGCATTTTATAAGAACACACTGATAAAACTAGCTAATCTTAGCAGCTTAAATATGGTGTGAGAAATTTTTAGTGCTATAATACTCCCATATAAAAGAACAACCATGGATATATTTTCCAAGCATTATAATGCTCACATATAAATGATCATCGGTTAATAAAAGCAATTACCAACAAACAATTCAATGAACTTCATGTAACGATAAGAATGAATGGCAAGAAAACACAAATAAAGTAAAAAGAACTATAGAAACCCCAAAACCTTTAGCAATACTGACACCAATATTGGATTTTAATTACCCAAAACATTTGAAACCATAGTGATTTCTATCAACCGGAGATATATCTAGAAACACTCCAAATCCTGCAAGATTTCAAACTAAAACACTTGCAAGCAAATGATCAGAGAGGGGTAGTTCACGTCAAGTTCACCATTGTTTGCACAGATATAAATTTTATTGAAAAGATTTGAAATTATTTCAAAACCCTAAAATCTATATTAAGTGCAATAGAAACGGCTTAAGATAAAACTATAGAAACCACATAAAAATAAATGTTACCGAATTCGTTTAAATGTGGTTGATCAAGATTTTTGCATAACTCCAATGTCAATTTTGTCGGGGGAGGTAAATGAAAGATAAGGGTTCATTTTATAAATTTTGGGTAAAAGTGGTTTAGGTAGTTGAACCGTAAATTAGTTGAACGGTTGAATGGTGAGAGGTTGGTGTTTTAACGGGTTTTGTGTTATTTTTTATGAATGATTTTTAGGTTTTAGGTTTTGGGTTTTGTTTTGTAAATAATAAATTAAATATATTAATTTGAATTTATTATTTACTGAAGGGTTAAAAGATGAAAAGGTTTAATTAATTAATTAAAATTAATTAAACCATGGGATTAGGGGTGGATTAGGAATTAAGGAGCATTTAATTAATTAATTAAAATTAATTAAATCATGACTTAGGAAAATGATCAATTGGTCAATTTTTGATGTCTACATTAAATTTTGTACCCAATCACCATGGAAGCAAATTTGACATTTGGTTCTATAATATCATTGATGGTCATTGCCCTTCTGTCAAACTTGGCATCGGTAGCATTAGTCATTGTTTGGTTTTTCATGGCTTTTAGCATGGGTAATCCGTCGGAGGAGTTTAACCCAGTTACAATCTTGATAACATCCTTTGTAATATTGAATGGTTTCAATAGCCATATGAACTCATCATGTATTCAACTTAAGATATATCAAACCCATTCATTTTCATCAAATATCAAAAACCTAGTGACTTGTAGGAAATGTTTGTTTTCTAGGGCTTTGTATTCCAGTTTCAATTTGTGGCTATCATCCATTAATTAGTTGTTAAGCAAATCCAAGAGTTTCAGGTTTCCAAATTCATCCATGTTACAGTGGATGTATACCCTAATATCCTCAACATGTAGTACATCATGTGGAACCTCATAGAATGTACCCAATGGTTCAACTTCAACTGATTTGTGTGGATGCTTCTTAAATATTGGTCAGGGCCTTTCAGTTACATCAACAACTAGAGGTGTAGCCATTTGCAAAAATTGAGAACTCAAGAGATTTCACAGAAAATAGAAAATACCTTGTTACACAGATTAGGGTTTTTGCTTGGAAATCATTTTCTCATTTCTGAATCTTGAGAATTCTCAGCTCTAAGCTTGCCCACTTCTTTCTTCTTGTTTTCTCCTGATGCAAAATGTTTTAAATGAGGAAGGAATGACCTTTTTAAGCTTCGCATCACCTAATTTGCCTTTGCAATAAATGCTCTACCCTAGTACATCCGGTTGCTCTGTTTTTGAATAGTCTTTCATGTATCACTCTGCAATTTGCCATAATCACTTCCTTTCTTCCAAAAATCCTTCCAAATGTTCTTAGTCAATTCAAGGTACCTTTTCTTATTGTGCCAGAACCAGGCACTCAACTACTGGCTGGGGGAATTTGATTTACAATGCTGCTCCCCCTAAGTCAAGGCTCCCAAATCAATTCCAGGAGAGATTTTTAGCACCAAATTCCGATGTGGATCCATTACTATCATTCGTAATTATTTTCTTGACCCATATCTTGTTTGTTTCATTCTGAGTCTCATTCGCATCAATTTTTTCTTTGTCTCTGTCTTGTCTCTGCTTATTCAGTTTTCTGTTTACCAGACCTCTTCTTCCATTATTCCTACTTCTGTAGATTCTTGCAATATGACCAAATTTATTGCAGTTAAAGCACACAACATTTCTTTTCTTATAAACTTGATTTTCTCTTGATTTGCACTGATTAGCCATGTGTCCAAACCCATTGCAAAAAAAGCAGTAACCATTGAAAGAATTGCTAATTCTTCTATTGTTAGCATTATTCATTATCATACTTTTGCATTCATTTGATCTATGACCATACCTTTTACACTTGAAACATTGACCAGAGAAGGATGGACCATTTTGATTTACTCTGCTTCTGCACTGAGTAGCTCTATGACCAAATTTGTTGTAGTTGAAACAATTTCCATTGAATGATGGATATCTTTGAGCATTAGGCTGTCTTATGAGAGGTTTTCTAGTTCTGTTTCTCCCATTCCTAGGTTGAAAATTTCTCTATCCAGATCTAGAGCTTTCACCTTTCTCATATCCAAGACCATGCTTGTCATTAGCATTTTTCTATCCTTCGAGTAGTGCTTCAAGTTTTGATGAGATTATCTTGAACTTCTCCTTATATTCATTTGCAACATCTAGGTCATGTCTGAGAATGACAATTTGCCTTTCAAGTTCTCTCTCATTATCTCTACTTTCTTGTAGATTAGACTCTAGATGGCCAGTTATTCCATCCAATTTGCAACATTCTTCAGTTCTTTCTTTTAGTTTTTGATTCGGATCTTCTTTAATTTTCTTCCTATCTTCATTTTCTTTGGTTTGCCTTGTCACCCCAGATTCCATTTCAATTTTCAGAACAGTGATATCTTTTGACAGCTTCTCACATTCCTTTGTCTTTTCTTCCAAAGCTTTATTCATGCCATTTTCTTCAGGTAAACTGGATAGTTGCAGAAGTAGCTCCTTTTTCCTTTGCATAGATTTCTTTAATTTATCTTTTAACTTTTCAATGGTATCATCAGCATCTTTAAGTTCATCTTTCAGATTACTAATTTCTATTTTAGACTAAACAAGCTCTTCTAGGGCCAAATAAAGTTGATCTTTGAGTGAACCCATTTAAAACTTCTTCGAAGATCTTTTCCTCAAGCTGTTAGGCTTCTCCAAGGAACCTTGCTCTGATACCAATTGTTGGAAATAGGACAAACAACTTAGAGGGGGGGGGGGGTGAATCAGTTGTCACAAAACTTTGTATCTTTCTATAGTTAATTCTTTCTTTTGCTACTTAATAACAATTCAATAACTTAACCATGAAAACAATCAATATTAAGTGTAAGAGCGGCAACACAATAACACACTTGACACCAAGATTTTTGATGTGGAAACCCGGTTAAGGGAAAAACCATAGTGGGGATTGACCCACAAAAATTAATGCCTTGTTAAAAGTATTTTACAAATGGGAATGCACATGCATTCAAGCTCACTTCCCAGAGCTCACTGCTCAAATGGAGGCTCACTGCCTATAAAAATATTACAAGAGAATAATAGAGATTTTGAACTAATAAATAGCATCTACTCATGCAAGAGTTTCAGTTCCGTTTAAGTGTAAAAACTGATCTTACACATTTCATCTTTTCTTTGCTCTTCTTACTGCTCTTCATTCATTTGCATCTTAGATTTATGATCTTCTCACATTTACACCTTCTTAACACTCTCACCCTAAATCATCCAATTCCATTAGCTATATATATCTATAACACAATCTACAATCATTTTACAAGTCGGCTTCAAAAACATTTAGAACTTTGTCGAGTATTGTGCTCTGTCAACTAGATCCATATATAATATGAGATCTGGACCAAAACTTGCACTTACAAATCATCAATTAGGTCAGCCACTATCATCGGTCATCACCATTTTCCCAAAAACAACTTTTATACATCCGAAATTAAGATCATTCATAATGTCGACATGTTCTTTTGTTTGTTCTGTCAAACTGAAACCCGATACTCATAAGCTAATATCTTTTGACTCCTTCATCATCGGAGGACAAATTTTTGGATTTAGAGTGTCTTGACAGTGCTTTCAACTACCTTAGATACACAACGAGCCATGCCTTTCCACCGGAGAGATCTGGACCAAGATACCAGACCCTGTTACTGCTCTATTCCTAGCTACCCAGACTTAGACAAATTATGATATTGACTTTTGGTATGAACAATTTGTGTTATGCAGATGATTGGGATGATCTTAGTTGCCATCAATGACAATACCTATCAATGAAAAGTAGTGTCTCTTGCCAACAGTTAGGTGGAGCATAACAGTAAGGGGGCATGACAGGGAATTTGGATGCATGTTACAAGTTTAGTTCCCATATGCTCCAAAATGCGTAGAGGAAACTACTAAAAAAATAGTCTGCTAAAATTAGAATTACTTGTATGGTTCTGGTACTCAGTTGCCTATGTAACTACTGTAAGTTACACCAACCAATAACAAACTAATTATGATGTACATGCACTACCCATGCCATGAAGACTTAGTGAAAAGGAGCCTCAGGGATTAGGTTGGTGAATCGGTTACAAAAATAGAAATTAATACCATACCCATGCATGATAACATGGAACACAAATAGGCAACTTCAAGATATGGTCTTTCTAAGGATAAATTTCTTAGAGCAAGTGCCGCATAGAAAATTTTGGAGGTATTTGTAGAAATAAATTTTCATGAAATACAAGATTTTATGATTTATCCCCTTAAGACTCCTTTTACTAGGATTTTCATGTAGGAACTAATACTTGAGAGAAAGTTCACTAATTTGTTGTTTGTCATTTGACAATATCACTTCCTAAAAATTATTTGATAGTTCAGTACAATATGCTGCAAAAGAAAATGAGAGATGCATAAATATCGACTATAACAAACAGAAAGAATAGATTGTTTAAGTGCTTACTACAACATCAACAAATAGTAGCAATGAAAGATTTAGAAAAAAATCCAATAGTAAACAAATTATGTAAAGCAATACAAGCCAAATGGGCATAAAACTGTCCAGCAAGCAAGGATAGGAGGATAAATTACACATTCTAGTGAATTCAGTGTTAATGTTCACAAAATTTTGAATAGTCCATATCACTATCTATGTGAAGATCCAAAGGTAATTTGTATATTCCAGTGCATTAGATGTGAATTAGCATGCAGTGCAAATAGATGTTTATAAGATGGGATGGGAAAATGAGCATCACTGTGACTGAGTAAAATTTGTGGAGTCGACTAGCAAAAAGTACACTTAAGCAAACCAGGAACTAAAGATAAATTACAAATTTGAGTGCATTAGATGTTAAGGTTCAAAGATAAATTATATATTCATGTAAATTAGATATAAAGGTCCAAAGATAATTTGTATATTACAGTGCACCTGATGTGAATGAGCAGTGAGAACAAATGTTCATAAGATGGAAAAATAAGTGTGTCATTGCGATTAGAGTAAAACTTGTGGAGAAAACTTTAAAAAAGTATACCTAACTTACATAATTGCACATTTAAATGCATTTATCAGTCCTTGTGTCAACCCCACAAAAACCACTTATTCAAGCATGTTTACACCTATACTCCAATTAATGCATTGTGTAAAGCAATGTAAAACACAACTGAAGATACAAATGTGCACCTCACCAAAAGACTTAATGTGTACTTCTAAAGTTAATATTTAGCATTATAGGATAACTTTATACTTTCTTGTAAATTTGTAATATACCAAGAGGGATATATGTTTACCACAAAGAATTGTACAAAAAGCTAGTATTGAAAATTTAAATTGTGTATAAGCTTTCTATGAACTAATAAGGCATATGCACTTAAACTACAAACAGAACACAATCCTTCAATCACCCAATGCCTATTGCAAGTTCATGAACTAATATATAATATGATATTATACAATAATTTTTTTAATATTGAAATAAACACAATAGATCAAGAAATTACAGTGAAAATCTGCATGAACAACATAAGAACAAAGGCTGGAAGGAACATATCCAGCAATTAATAGTAGAGAGTTGAAAGAACAACAACAAAACAAAGGCTGAAAGAAATAGATCCAACACTACATACAGCCAAAACTTGCACAAAACAAATAACTTTGGCCATCAAAACAACAAAAAATCCCACTATAAACAAGCTGAAAACTCCAGCTCTAGAGCTCCAGCATCCTCCATCATGCAATAAAACCCCTGAAGTATAGAAGCAACATTATATATAGAAAGCATCGGCAAGAAAAAAAAGACCATTACAGCAGGGCTATGAGAATGAAGAAGACCGTCAGAATCTCCACCAGTTTTGTCAATGTGAAGACTAACACCAGCATCCATTTGTGATATACAATAACGGTGCTACTTGATGTAGACCTTAATTATAGAATAGGAAACATTATCATTATCATTGAAAACAATATACAACAAAAGAGTTCAAATGTTTTTGTTTTAGCTAACACACCAATGTTAATCAACAAATATGACTAGAGAACAAGGTTATTTGAATGTACCCATAGCATAGTTCGTGACACTGACTTCTAGGACATATCGAGGTAGCTCATGAGAGTAAGCAACTGCCATTGTAACATCTCCAACAAGTGTTGCATATGTGATATGTGCAACAATATCCTTATTGCTCTTTTGTTCGAAAACTAGTCAAGGATCATACAAATTAACATACCCTAACCCTAAAAGCCCATTAGCCCAAAACCCCAAAAGACATTTCTCAAGTAAGAGTTAGGAATCATACAACTTCTACCTACCCAACACCCCAAACATATATTATCTTCATATCAATGTGATTTCATATAATTTCTCATATATCTAGAACCCTAAATTGTTTTTTTTCAAAAAACAAAGCTCTAAACACAAACAAATTTTCATATATTTAAAACCTTGAAATAGATTTTTTTTCATAAAAGTAAAGAGTTGTACATTTTCTCATGTACGCAAATCCTTAAAATACATTTTTTAACCAAAAACCTCAAGCAACCTAGGCATTGAAAAGGATACAAATCACACTAAAAATCTATACTTAGGCATATTATATTTGTTCTTGTCCTAACTTATCAAGCGGATTCTTTCTCTATAATCAGTCTTCCCCTCTGTACAAATCTTAAATTTGCTAGAAGAACAAACTACAAAACCCTAAAACTCAACCCCATTTCAAAATATATCATATATAAATACCTCGCCTTCGCTTGAATTTGACCTGGTACCTCTTGAAATAGGCCTTGGACTTCTGCACCTTCACAAACACTTGCACAATTTTTTTTTTATCAAATAATGAATGAAACAATCAAGTAGAAAAAAACACTGAAGGATTTTTCTATTTTTTCCAGTATGAAACATTTTTTTAGGTTTTTTGCCATGAAATTTTAATGGATCTAGTTTGTTACCATGGCTGCTATGATTTGCTTCTCCTACAACTTTGACCAAATTTAAAACCTTGAAATAGATTTTTTTTCATAAAAGTAAAGAGTCGTGCATTTTCTCACGTATGCAGAGCCTAAAATATATTTTTAACCAAAAACCTCAAACAACCCAGGCACTAAAAAGGATACAAATCTATACTTAGGCATATTATATTTGTTCTTGTTCTGATTTATCAAGCGGATTTTTGATCTATAATCAGTCTTGCCCTATGCACAGATCTTAAATCAGCTAGAAGAACAAACTACAATACTCTAAAACTCAACCCCATTTCAAAATATATCATATATAAATACCTCACCTTCGCTTGAATTTGACCTAGTACCTCTTGAAATAGGCCTTGGACTTCCGCTCCTTGACAAACACCTGCATAATTTTTTTGATCAAATAATGAATGAAACAATCAAGTAGAAAACAAACACCAAAGGATTTTTCTATTCTTTCCAGTATGAAACATTTTTTTTAGGTTTTTTACCATAAAATTTTAATGGATCTAGTTGTTTACCATGGCTGCTGTGATTTGCTTCTCCTGCAACTCTGACCAAATAGGCTCTATTTCCTTATTTCTCCATTTTTCTATGCCATAAAAGGAGAAATAATTGCTTCTGCCAATAATTTTCCAATTCAAATATTCTTTTTAACTACCCACTTTAATATCATATTGTCTAATTTTTATTTGTGAATGTTAAATGCTTGACAACCCACAAGAATACCTGGCAAAAAAAAAGAGAGAAAATGTGCACAAGTCCAACAATGTGGGTGATAGAAATGCATGCTTAGAGCTTCTTCAATGCAAGCAATGTTCCAAAACTCCCTTAAATCTTTTCAGCGTGGGTCAAGCTTTTAAATGCAACTAGAGGTGTAACTGAAACTTCTCTAGCCTTCCTCAAACTTCCACTACATTTGTTTGGTCTCTGCTATGCACCATATTTCCTCTATCTTATGTAACATGCCTTGATTACTATGCTGCAACGTGATAGAAAATTTGTCTGGAGCTTCTGCAACATGGTGCCAAACTCCCTTAAATTTTTGCAACACCAACATTGTAGCTCCTTTAACACCAAAACAATGAAACCCTAACTCTTTGTGATGCATGAATCTCACAAAGTCAAAACTGAAAACCTCCTGCATTTCACTTTTGGCATCCATATTTTCTTTTATTTTCTACTATTTCCCCCCAATAATTTTCCAATTCGAAATATTTTTTTAATTACCCACCTTAATATCAAATTGTCTAATTTTTATTTGTGTGACTAATTATTTAGTCATTTTTAATTATGTGACTAATTATTTAGTTGTGTTTTTTACCTGACGATCAAATTAATCATTTATTTAGTCATTTATAGTTGTGTTACAAAAAATTAGTAGAATTTAGTCACTTTTAGTTGTCGTGACAAATTTTTAGTCGCGTAGTCATTTATTTGCCAAATTCTACTAGTGAGAAGAAGAACTATTACCATCATCCTTCTCATGAGTATTCATGGAGATAAATTTGGCTAAGTCTTTTAATATCAAAGGATATACACCCATGAGTATTGTGAAGCTAACAAAATCAAGTATATAACAAATTGCTTGGATTTCATATGTGGAACATTTAGAAAGATCAATATCATTCTTGGATGCTATGTGTTCTAAAACATGAGGATGCACATTAGTGAATTTAGAGAACTTTTCAAAATCTAGGATATTTGCATGCAAAGACTTTAAAGAGGAATAACATGAAGATGCCATCATGAAATGTCTTGGGACAACAATGTACAATCAGATCTATTCATTAATCAAGTACCACAAATATGAGAGACTTTTGTAGACCAAGACACTAGTTTGAGGAAACCGAATTTTTGAAGCTTTTTTCAAAGATCAAAAACACACTAGTGTCACTACAAATAAAGTGATCAAGATGTTAAAAGTGCTGCAAAAAAAGGCAATATAGACAAATTTAAGATTCCTTGCAAAGAAATGTGAAAGAGATGTCACACTTGTTATGTTGAAATACATAATGTGTAATACAAATGTATGAATTTTCTATTGGAAATAGTGTGGACAACTAAGAGGGGGGGGTGAATCAGTTGTCCCTAAACTTTAACCTTTTCTTAACTTTTAAATCTTCTTTACAATGAAATTAATGATGAAAGCATTTAAGCATAAATCAACACATGAGCAGAAACAACGTGAACACACAACACCAAAATTTTGACGTGGAAAACCCGGTTAAAGGAAAAACCACGGTGGGGGTTAACCCACAAAAATTAATACCCTATTAAAAGTATTGTTACAAATGGGAATGCACATGCATTCGGGCTCACTTTCTAGAGCTCACTGCTCAAATGGAGGCTCACTGTCTATGGAAACATTACAAGAGAATGATAGAGATTTGAACTGATTAATAGCATCTACCCATGCAAGAATTTTAGTTCCGGTTAAGTACAAAAACTGATCTTACACATTTCATCTTTGCTCTACTCTTCTTACTGTTATTCCTTCATTCACACTTTGGATTTCTGCTCTTCTCACATACGCCTTATTCGCATACACCACACACACTGAAGCATCCAATTTCATCAGCTATATATATCCACAATATGATCTACAATCATTCTATCAGTCAGCTTCAACAACACTTAGAATTTTTATGAATGCTCTGCTCTGTCGGTTAGATCTATGCATAACTTAAGGTGCAGACCAAAACTTGCTCTTGAAAATCATCACTCATGTCGGCCACTATCACTGATCATCATCATTTGTCCAACAAACAACTTCCATACATCCAGAATCAAGGTCTTCTGCAAGGTCAGTTTGTTCTTCTTCTGTCTACTCTGACAAACTGGAACTCGGTACTTAGAGGCTAATATATTTTGAATCCTCCATCACCAGAGGACAAAAATATGGATTTTGACTGTCTTGACAATGCATATGACTCCCCTAGATCTACAGCTAATCATGACTTTCCACCGGAGAGATTCGGACCAAAATACCAGACCCTGTTACTGCTCTGTTCCTAACTGCCCAGACTTAGACAAATTCTTAATCTGACTTCTGGTATGAACAAATTGTGTTATGCGGATGATTGGGATGATCTTAGTTTCCATCAATGACAACACCTATCAAGCAAAGAAGTGTCTCTTGCCAACAATCTCCCCCTTTGGCATTGATGACAACACTTAGTGAAAAATGACCAAGTGTCTTGTGCAACTCCCCCTTTGTCTGTGCACTCATGCCCTACACTTATTCTGGTTCTCCCCCTTTGTTGAATACCTCATTTTTCATTGCCCTTCACTCCCCCTTTGACATCAATGGCAAAGGATGGGGTCCACAAGCCAAAATTATCCAAAAATACCATTTATATTGCCGCATGTGTACAATTAATCATCAAGTTCTATTTACATAAACTTGAGAATGTCTACAAAACTAGTTTTTATTCGCACAAGTTCAGAGGCCCAAGTACTCTTCATTCCATCCAAAATTGAAATGTCTCTGCTCAACAAAAATGAATACGCTTCTGCCTTTGATAGATCTGATGAATCACTAGTCTGAAGTGCATTCTGGGCTTAGGATAAGGCATTATGCATGGATTCCATCTTGGGGGCAATCAATCCTCAGAGTTCACACATCCTCTTCATAGTATTGCTTTTCTCTTTTACAAGTCCCTTTATTTCATATGTCAAGCTAATTACTTGATACTCTTGGCTTATAGGAGAGGCAGTTACAGGATTAAAATTTTGAGATAGAACTGATATTTTCTATTCTTGTTCCTTTATCTTCTTCTCAATATCCTCATTGACTTTAGACCATGATAGGCAAAACTTATATATATCTCCTCCATCACTTAGAGCATTCTGAATGCTTTTTATGCTAATGCCTAGTATCAACCTATCACTCCTTATTAGATTCTTAACTTGACTGAATTTCTTATTCAAGAACTCTTTTTGAACTTTTGCCTCCGCAGATTTTTCAAAAGACTCAAAATGTGAATTTACCAAACTTACAAGATTTTTTAGATGTCTGGAGGGGGAATCATTTTGATTCTTCTGATAGGTTGGCATTAGTTTCTCCAAAACCCTAGTTGCCAGCGCCAGCAGCTCATTGTCCTCTATGTGGGACTTTAACATCTTTTCTTTGGCTTTTACTTGGGTGAATGATGCTATTTTCATTAATTGAAATGGGGAGAGAGCATCCAGATTGGTTAGTCCTTGGAGTAGTTTAGGCTCATCAAGATCAATCACTTCTTTTTCAAGAAGACTTTTCACTGCATCAGCAGTGTCTCTTGCGACATTTTTTGAACCATCCTTTTGTTCATCAGATTTCTCAGTATCTGCTTTAGAACCATCTTCTTTTGCTTTATATTTCTTTCCTTTTTCTTCCTCTATCTCTTCTTTTCTTTTCTCTATGTTCTTTGCAAATGGACTCTTTCCTGTTTGTTCATCACTTGCTATCTGATCTGGAGGGTTCTGTGTAGTGGCAATATCCTCTCCCTTTTCAGATGATCAGGTGGAGGAGTTACTCCTACATCAACTACTTTGTCTATCATTTCTATATCCTCCTGATTTACTTGATCCACTTCTAAAACAGAGGCTTCACCCAACTCAGATTGCTGCTGAATGATCTCTTTTTCGCCAACCGGAACTTTTTCTATGACTATGGGAAAATTGTGCTTTTTCAATGCTTTCAAAAGGATTTCTTGAGTTTCTTCAACGATTTCACTTGTTTCTCCAAGCATGAGTTTGTTCATTCTCTTTTTGCTTCTAAAATCATCTTTGACTTCCTTGAATATCATATTTATTTGATCATATGAAATTTGAGGACACAAATTTATTAACTCATGTTCCCTGATCTCCATGTCCTTGCTCTTGGCATTTTCTTTTCTCAACTCTAAAATATTTGCCAGACTTTGTGGCAACTCAGAAGTTATCTCAATCAGTGCCTTGTTGTAGATGTTGAGATATCTGATAGTTGCTTCCTCTAATACCCTTTTATCGACATCACTGTATTCATCATAGAATTCAATTATGGGTTTTAGATGACCATCCATAGTGACTGACTTTATCACATCCTCAAGGGAAAGTGTGGGCTTCTCAACATATTCCTCATATGCCTCTATCTTTTGCTTTTTACTAGCATTTTTACTTCCAGAGGATTTTTCTTTGGCTACTTTTGCAGCTTTTGTTCTGGTGGCCTTCAATTCTTTCATTTCAACATCAGAATCTATCTCTTCATCATCAGCTTTGGACCTTTTGTAGGCTCTTGTGGCCTTGGTTTTCTTCATTTTTCCTCCTTCATATGATGATTTTACTTTAGTCTTAGGAGGAACAGGGGCAGCAACAGAGCTCCTAGTTGTTCTCATTTTGGTAGAGGTCTCCACCGGAGAACCTCCTTGATTCTTTTCTTGCTTTTCTTCTCAATTTTCTCTAACCTTTCCCTGTTTGCCTTCACTGCTTCTTTTGTTATACCTATGCTTTTTGCATATGCTTCAACTTGCTTGTTCACTTTTCTTTTTATTTCTGGTTCCTTGAGTTCAATATGGATCTTAAAGTTCAGTTCTTCAAAAGTTCCAAACCTTTCTACCTTAGTGTCCTTAGGTTGGTTCAACAAATGTTGAGCATACAACTCCAATACATCTTCCTCAACCTCATACCCCATGGGCATAACCTACATAGTCCTTGGTTCCACTGCCTCCATCAAACATTGATCTGTGTCTACCATGAAACAGATTATATCTTTGTATTTCTCAACTATTGTTTTGGGGATCCTTTCCCTAGAGTGCATCATGTTCTGAAAGTTCTTAAAATAGCCTCAGAGTGCAGTTCTTTGGGCTTTTCCATTTATTTTATTTTCTACTATTTCCCCCCAATAATTTTCCAATTTGAAATATTTTTTTAATTACCCACTTAATATCATATTGTCTAATTTTTATTTGTGTGACTAATTATTTAGTCATTTTTAATTATGTGACTAATTATTTAGTTGTGTTTTTTACCTGACGATCAAATTAATCATTTATTTAGTCATTTATAGTTGTGTTACAAAAAATTAGTAGAATTTAGTCATTTTTAGTTGTCGTGACAAATTTTTAGTCGCGTAGTCATTTATTTGCCAAATTCTACTAGTGAGAAGAAGAAGAACTATCACCATCATCCTTCTCATGAGTATTCATGGAGATAAATTTGGCTAAATCTTTTAATATCAAAGGATATACACCCATGAATATTGTGAAGCTAAAAAAATCAAGTATATAACAAATTGCTTAGATTTCATATGTGGAACATTTAGAAACATCAATATCATTCTTGGATGCTATGTGTTCTAAAACATGAGGATGCACATTAGTGAATTTAGAGAACTTTTCAAAATCTAGGATATTTGCATGCAAAGACTTCAAAGAGGAATAACATTAAGATGCCATCATGAAATGTCTTGGGACAACAATGTACAATTAGATCTATTCATTAATCAAGTACCACAAATATGAGAGACTTTTATAGACCAAGACACTAGTTTGAGGAAACTGAGTTTTTGAAGCTTTTTTCAAAGATCAAAAACACACTAGTGTCACTACAAATAAAGTGATAAAGATGTTAAAAGTGCTGCAAAAAAAGGCACTATAGACAAATTTAAGATTCCTTGCAAAGAAATGTGAAAGAGATGTCACACTTGTTATGTTGAAATACATAATGTGTAATACAAATGTATGAATTTTCTATTGGAAATAGTCTGGACAACTGAGAGGGGGGGTGAATTAGTTGTCCCTAAACTTTAACCTTTTCTTAACTTTTAAATCTTCTTTACAATCAAATTAATGATGAAAGAATTTAAGAATAAATCAACACATGAGCAGAAACAACATGAACACACAACACCACAGTTTTGACGTGGAAAACCCGGTTAAGGGAAAAACCACGGTGGCGGTTAACCCACAAAAATTAATATCCTGTTAAAAGTATTGTTACAAATGGGAATGCACATGCATTCGGGCTCACTTTCTAGAGCTCACTGCTCAAATGGAGGCTCACTGCCTATAGAAACATTACAAGAGAATGATAGAGATTTGAACTGATTAATAGCATCTACCCATGCAAGAATTTTAGTTTCGATTAAGTAAAAAATTGATCTTACACATTTCATCTTTACTCTGCTCTTCTTACTGTTATGCCTTCATTCACACTTTGGATTTTTGCTCTTCTCACATACACCTTATTCGTATACACCACACACACTGAATCATCCAATTTCATCAGCTATAAATATCCACAGTATGATCTACAATCATTCTATTAGTCAGCTTCAACAACACTTAGAATTTTTATGAATGCTCTGCTATGTTGGCTAGATCTATGCATAACTTAAGGTGAAGACCAAAACTTGCTCTTAAAAATCATCACTCATGTTAGCCACTATCACTGATCATCATCATTTGTCCAGCAAGCAACTTCCATACATCCGAAATCAAGGTCTTCTGCAAGGTTGGCTTGTTCTTCTTCTGTCTGCTCTGACAAACTGGAACTCGGTACTTAGAGGCTAATATCTTTTGAATCTTTCATCACCAAAGGACAAAAATCTAGATTTGGACTATCTTGATAATGCATATGACTCCCCTAGATCTGAAGCTAATCATGACTTTCCACCGGAGAGATCTGGACCAAAATACCAGACCTTGTTACTGCTCTATTCTTAACTGCCCAGACTTAGACAAATTCTTAATCTGACTTCTGGTATGAACTAATTGTGTTATGCGGATGATTAGGATGATCTTAGTTGCCATCAATGACAACACCTATCAAGCAAAGCAGTGTCTCTTTCCAACAATCTCCCCCTTTGGCATTGATGGCAACACTTAGTGAAAAATGACCAAGTGTCTTTTGCAACTCCCCCTTTGTCTGTGCACTCATGCCCTTCACTTATTCTGGTTCTCCCCCTTTGTTGAATACCTCATTTTTCATTGCCCTTCACTCCCCCTTTGACATCAATGGCAAAGGGTGGGGTCCACAAGCCAAAATTATCCAAAAATACCATTTATATTGCCGCATGTGTACAATTAATCATCAAGTTCTATTTACATAAACTTGAGAATATTTGCAAAACTAGTTTTTATTTGCACAAGTTCAGAGGCCCAAGTACTCTTCATTCCATCCAAAATTGAAATGTGTCTACTCAACAAAAATGAATACACTTCTGCCTTTGATAGATCTGATGGATCACTAGTCTGAAGTGCATTTTGGGCTTCGAATAAGGCATTATGCATGGATTCCATCTTGGGGGCAATCAATCCCTGGAGTTCACACATCCTCTTCATAGTATTGCTTTTCTCTTTTACAAGTCCTTTTATTTCATATGTCAAGCTAATTACTTGATACTCCTGGCTTATAGGAGAGGCAGTTACAGGATTAAAATTTTGAGATAGAACTGATATTTTTTATTCTTGTTCCTTTATCTTCTTCTCAATATCCTCATTGACTTTAGACCATGATAGGCAAAACTTATATATATCTCCTCCATCACTTAGAGCATTCTGAATGCTTTTTATGCTAATGCCTAGTATCAACCTATCACTCCTTATCAGATTCTTAACTTGACTGAATTTCTTATTCAAGAACTATTTTTGAACTTTTGCCTCCGCAGATTTTTCAAAAGACTCAAAATGTGAATTTACTGAACTTACAAGATTTTTTAGATGTCTGGAGGGGGAATCATTTTGATTCTTCTGATAGGTTGGCATTAGTTTCTCCAAAACCCTAGTTGCCAGCTCCAGCAGCTCATTGTCCTCTATGTGGGACTTTAACATCTTTTCTCTGGCTTTTACTTGGGTGAATGATGCTATTTTCATTAATTGAAATGGGGAGAGAGCATCCGGATTGGTTAGTCCTTGGAGTAGTTTAGGCTCATCAAGATCAATCACTTCTTTTTCAAGAAGACTTTTCACTGCATTAGCAGTGTGTCTTGCAACATTTTTTGAACCATCCTTTTGTTCATCAGATTTCTCAGTATCTGCTTTAGGTGCTTCAACATTTGCACCATCATCTTTTGCTTTATATTTCTTTCCTTTTTCTTTCTCTATCTCTGCTTTTCTTTTCTCTATGTTCTCTACAAATGGACTCTTTCCTGTTTGTTCATCACTTGCTATCTGATCCGGAGGGTTCTGTGTAGTGGCAATATCCTCTCCCTTTTCATATGATCAGGTGGAGGAGTTACTCCTACATCAACTACTTTGTCTGTCATTTTTGTATCCTCTTGATTTACTTGTTCCACTTTCAGAACAGAGGCTTCACCCAACTCATTGCTACTCAATGATGTTCTCTTTTTCGCCAACCGGAACTTTTTCTATGACAATGGGAAAATTGTGCTTTTTCAATGCTTTCAAAAGGATTTCTTGAGTTTCTTCAATGATTTCACTTGTTTCTCCAAGCATGAGTTTGTTCATTCCCTTTTTGCTTCTAAAGTCATCTTTGACTTCCTTGAATATCATATTTATTTGATCATATGAAATTTGAGGACACAAATTTATTAACTCATGTTCCCTGATCTCCATGTCCTTGCTCTTGGCATTTTCTTTTCTCAACTCTAAAATATTTTCCAGACTTTGTGGCAACTCAGAAGTTATCTCAATCAGTACCTTGTTGTAGATGTTGAGATATCTGATAGTTGCTTCCTCCAATACCCTTTTATCCACATCATTGTATTCATCATAGAATTCAATTATGGGTTTTAGATGACCATCCATAGTGACTGACTTTATCACATCCTTAAGGGAAAGTGTGGGCTTCTCAACATATTCATCATATGCCTCTGTCTTTTGCTTTTTACCAGCGTTTTTGCTTCCAGAGGATTTTTCTTTGGCTACTTTTGTAGCTTTTGTTCTGGTAGCCTTCAATTCTTTCATTTCAACATCAGAATCTGTCTCTTCATCATCAGATTTGGACCTTTTGTAGGCTCTTGTGGCCTTGGTTTTCTTCCTTTTTCCTCCTTCATAGGATGATTTTGCTTCAGTCTTAGGAGGAACAGGGGCAGCAGCAGAGCTCCTAGTGTAGACACCCAAATTTGTCCCAACTTTGTCCATGTCCTACAACACCTTGTTAAAACATTATCTTAGACATCATGTAGCATTTTGTCATAAATCCCACTCTTAATCCCACTAATCCATTAGCCAATTAATTAAATAAATTTTATTTATTTAATTAAAATCTCATTCAATCCCATCCTTATCCTACTTAGCCAATTAATTAAATAAATTTTATTTATTTAATTAATTTCCCTCCCATATCCCAACTAATTCAAATATTTTATTTGAATTAAGTTCTCATCATAAGCCGACTTTCCAATTAATTAAATAAATTTTATTTATTTAATTAATTTATCTTATCATTTAGCCGACATGTGTGCCTCTTTCATTTAAAAAGATAAGTGGTACTACAGCCTTTTATTTAATATCTTTTATATGTAGTACTTTTTATGTACACAAGCACACATGAGCCCTATTCTCTTTGACACTTGTCAAATGACTACAACTCCCTTAAAGAGTGGGATAACCTAATCAATCCTAGCCGTCCACATCAATCATTTAGCTTTTAATCTCAACCATCCATTTAAACCAAGCCTTTTCTATAAATCAAACCCCTCATAAGCCATTAGCAATGCAGGGAGCTTCAAGTACCATTATTCTGCCAAATTATCATTAGCAGGCATTGAGCTTCAAGTACCATTATTCTGTCAAAATATCATTAAAGCCTTTGCATCCTTCAACTATCATCTTCATCTTAATGTTATGCTGCAGAAGTGAGCATCCAACATTCCTCCAACAATAATCCTTCAAAATCTTGCATGCTCATGCGAGGTGGAGAAGAGCAATGGAGATAAATCAAGCATAGCATGGAGATTGGTTTGCATTTATATTTATTATTTTGATTTTCATGTTGTCTTGTGCTTCATTGTGCATTGCTAGGGTTTTATCATTGCTGGTTATTCATTTGCCCTAATTTGCAATTTTACCCTAACATACATTTGGCACGCCCGGTGGGACTCACTTCGCTTGATCTTTTTTGCAAGTTTATGCACTTTGATTTGTAGGTTGAAGATATGTTATATTGCTGATTTTTTTTATTTAGGACCAGATCTGTTGCAGAGGGTTTTTTGTTTTACACAGGTCCTGGAAAAAAAAGATCTTAGATTCGTTGGAAAGAGGACTTCGAGAGCTTTCCGAAAAGTGGTTACATTAAAGATTTGGATCAGTATTCAAAGAGTTATGACGATTTGAAGTTGACCCAGCGATTCTAATTTTTCAAAAAAATTTGACGTGCGACCTTTTGCTGATTTTTTTAATTTAGGACCAGATCCGTTGCAGAGGGTTTTTTGTTTTACACAGGTCCTGGAAAAAGGAGATCTTAGATTCGTTGGAAAGAGGACTTCGAGAGCTTTTCGAAAAGTGGTTACATTAAAGATTTGGCTCAGTATTCAAAGAGTTATGATGATTTGAAGTTGACCCTGCGATTCTAATTTTTCAGAAATTTTTGACGCGCGACTTTTAGAAAAAAAAATCATATCTTTCAATCTAGCTAACCAAATCACATTTTGTTTTTTGCAGGTGGTTAGAAATATTTAAATCTATTTTTCTATATCATTATTTTTCAGATCTATAGTACAAATAGATTTTTTGTCAAAAAAATAATTCTTTTCAAACCCTAGTTTATGATAATAGCTTTCTTCTATGCAAGTTTACTTGTTTCTTTTTGGAATTGGTGACTTGTAGGTGCATCTAAGGAGCTGGAGCAGCATTGGCATCAACATCTACAGCAATTTAGATAGCAAAATAATCAGGTGCACTCATTCTAATCTTTCATCTTAATCATTGTTTGAATCACACATTTTGATTTTGGGCTTAAAATAAACAATTGTTTGCAAATTCACATCAAAACATTGGGCTAAAATAAACCATTGTCTTTCATCATATTTGGATTTGGGCTTTAAAACAAACAAGTGCTTGAATTGTCTTCCACACATTGAATTTCTAAGGTTAATGAACCCCATGCGAGTGTGACCAAGTAATTGTGTATGCTCTCTCCTTGCGTCCCAACACGAACTTGGAGATCAAAAACATTTACTTGTGTTGCTTTTGTTAAACCTTAGAGAGGCCTGCCTTGGTATCCACCCCAAGGGAACGACCTCAAGCGGTACTTTCATCCGGTCCGCTATAAAAATCAGAGGATAAGGCGAAAGCCAAGTCTAACCGGTATTAGCGCTCACCATACAGTGCTAACTCGAAAGGAGGTGTACCTTTGTGTATATTAAAACTCCTAGTAGGGTTAGTTAAAGTCTTAAGTGGCTTGCTGGATGCTCGTGGGGTGCCGGTCCCCCAGATTTTCATTAGAACCTCCTTGTGATAGTGGCCTTGCCTTGACTAGGACTTGTTGAATTGTCTTCACGTGCTTGCTTAACCATCATCACATTCTTTCAAACTAAAAACTTGTTTATGTGTCTTGCGTGAGTGATTCATGTGTGTATATGCATAATCATTTGTTTGAATATTGCCACATCAAGCTCTAAACAACCAAACACATAAAGACAAGTCATCTTACACATTCTTCCAATAACATTCAAACCCAATCACCTTCATCTCAAACATAGCCAAGTCATCCAAACATTCCACATCATCATCCAAATCCCTAAACAAGTACTTGCTAAAAGGACTTAAGACAAACACTTGGTGACAACATGTCTACACTAGAGGACCTAGAAATCAAATTCCAAAGATTCCTCCAAAATCTTTATCAAGGATCACAACCCCTAAACCAAGATGCCATTGAAATATTACAATTCTTCATCCAAAAAGCTCAACCCCACGTAAGCCAATCACCTCATCTACAACACTCCATAGCCCAAGTCCAACACCTTTTAGCCACTAGTCAAGCTCGACAAGTACAACAATCCTTAGCCACTTCCTATCAACCTAATCCACCTTATAACCACATGTCATATCCATCAACTTCCTATCAACTTAATCCACCTATCCACCAAGTCAATATCACATCAACATATGAACATCCACCTCAAGCTTATCCAATCCCTCATGCTGACATTCTGATGCACTACCAAGCCCATCCACAAGGCAATCAAGTGATATCACAAGAACAATATCTAAATCCCAATGGTCCCTTGTACATAAATCAAATGAGTCCAAGTTATCCTATGCAAGATCTAATAACCTTTGACAAGGGAGACACCAATTTAGAATGGCCTCCACCATCCAATCCCATGCCAACACATGAGCCATCTAAACATATCCCAACACCACCATGTGATCCTACTCCTAGTCCATTGGTAGATCAACCTTCCAAATCACCAAGCCCTTCATTACCTTCATCACCATGTCATTCTAATCCTTCACCAAAGGATGCAGCTGAGATAGTTTTACAAAGGATGCTTGAAGCAAAACTCATTGAACTTCCCGAAGTCAAACCATGTGAAGAAAGTCTATATGATGAACATGATTATTGTGCATACCATAGGACCAAAGGCTATAATACGAATACATGCCCCATGTTTTTCCCAATTGTTTACAAGGTGTATCAACATACAATAAGAAATCATGTCACATCATCCCAATGCCATGTATTACCCTCATCCAATCCAAATCTTAGCTTATCAAACTCAATTATCCTTCCATCCAATCAAAGTCCTAATCATAAGCCTACAACACCATCTACCCTTATCATCCATCCATTATATTGCCCATCCACTCATACACTTGCAAAGGATGTGATCCATTGGCTACTAGCTAGGAATAAACTACCTCCATGTCAAACACCCATTCATGAGCCTACCCAAGAACTTCCAAAGGTCATGTCCAATCATATAATCCCATCATGTGGTCCATCTATCCTAGAGCCTATCCAAGAACCTTCCATTAACATTCTTAGCCCTTTAAGCCCATCATGTGACCTACAAGCTATCAAGCCTATTCAAGAGTCTCGTATTATTAATCCAAGTCAAGATTCATCATGTTCTCATGTTGTTGACCAAGAGCCTATCCAAGAGCCTTCCAATTCTATTCAAGCAACCCAAGAGGTATGTCAAAGGTTTAATCCTAAGCATGTGGAAACATTAAGCCCTATTCCAACTCAAGATCAATACACTTTCATGCAACCCATCCATAACATTTACCTTCTTTATGATCAAGATGATACCTATGAAGAAGCTATCCATGAGCACCTTGATCCTATCCATAATCCTATATCTATCCATGAGCAAGATATCCACATTTCTCCTAGTCATATGCCATCTAGCCCTATCCATAATGAGCAAACATCCACTTGTCATGATGAGACACTTGTCCCCCAAGTAAGCACAGAAGATCAAACAAATAACTTGGATCTTAGTGAACACAGTGCTAATCAAGATCCTAATGATCCTCCTTCCACATCCACCATCGATTCCACTTCAAGTCCACCATCATGTCCTATTGGTATTACCACCCTTAGACATGATTGTTCTTCCCTAGGACAACAAAAACCTTTGTCCTCTACCTCACCTTCTCCATCCAATAATGAACTCAAGTCTAGTTCTCAAAACACATCTAGTCCCATAGTCAATCGCATCCTCCAAAACATGAATTACAAAGGTAAAGGCCTAGGCCTTCATGAACAAGGTATTTTGGAGCCAAACCATGTCAAAGTTCCTCCATGCTCATATGGCCTTGGATACACACCCCAAGGTAAACAAGGCAAAGATGTTGGTAATCCCTTCATACATCCTAAACCTACCACTTTCCATCGCAAACCTTATCATATACCCAAAATATATGTTGCCATTCCAACTCCATCATCCTATAAATGTCAAAAGCATGTGACCGTACATCTTTTGCCATCCACTTTACCTCCACTTTTACCAACTCCAAATATTCCTCCATCCACCTTGCCACCACTGCTTCCAACACCTAACATACCTATCATTCATAAGTATCCTTACATCTCTAATCATGACCAACAAAAGCACACATCACCTAAGCATAAAGCTTCCAATCATTTCATCCACTCCACCCATGCCATGGGATTCAAAAGCAAAAATTTTGATGCCTCTACCTATAAAGCTAAAAGTCCTACCAAAAATCCAAAGAACTATCATGCCTTAGGGCACAAACATGAAAAATCAATGCAAAGAACCAAATCAAAGCAATCCAAAAAGCTATCCAAGCCCATACCTCCAAAAGCAAAGCCCAAAAGCAAAATGGTTTGGGTTCCTAAGCAAACAGCTAGCAAAGCGAATGAGGCATCCTTATCCACATCTAAGCAACCATCCAAACCCTTACCTCCAAAAGCAAAGCCCAAAAGCAAAATGGTTTGGGTTCCTAAGCAAATAGCTAGCAAGTCAAATGAGGCATCCTCCTCCACATCTCAAGAATCCCAACCACCTATATCCATCCAAAAGCCTACTTCCATTCCCATCAAAAATCCCACAAGCAAAGCAAATGCACTAAAAATGCTAAATATATGTGGGTACCTAAATCACTTCATCAACCATCTCCTAAGAAAACATTTCCATTGCTTCCTACACCACCATCCCATCAAAAGCTTCAATGTTTAACATGGTGTGTGCAACCATTGGTCATGGTTCCCTTCCACTCCGCAGCACCTCCACATAACTACATCTCCCCATCTTCCATCCATTATCCTACATATCTCCCCCATGCTAACCCTATGGTCCATGCTTTTGTATAAGTTTTCCATCCATCTTCATTCCATAAGCCTTTTATCCATCTATCCTTGCATGAACCTTCCATAATCCACATCATAATCTATTATCCACCTAATCCATCTCCCATCCATGCAATCCCTTATCAACATCTATGAGCATAATGACATGGTCCATGCGAAGACATCATCCATCTCTAAAGGGACACTACCAACCTTCATAGCACTAGCCACTTGAGTCCCTCCTATCCATTACCATGGTGAAAACCTGGCAAATAGGCGCCATGTGTAATTGTCAACACATCTAAAAGCAAAAAAAAAAAAAATCAAAAAAATAGTAAAGAGAAATCCCTTCGTCCAACGGTGAAAACCTGGTAAACAGGTGCCTTGGATAAGTACCATGATGAAAACCTGGCAAACAGGCATCATGTGTAGGTTGATCTTCTATGTCACTTACACTTGGGGGCACATTGTCTTATCCAACCTACCATTTCCAAACTATCTATCCCATTATATCATTTACCATCCTACCATCCTTAGCCATTACATAAACAAGCCTATCCTATTGAACCCATTTATCCATTCATCCATCCTTCTGCCTTTTGATTTTGATGAAGACATAGGGGCAAAATATTGAAACATGCTTTGGATATCTCTTGGCATACCTTCTTTCCAAACCAAGTCCTATCCATTGACCATTTATCCATCCTGTTCAAACCAATCTATTATGTCATGCCTTGGTCATGAACTTTGTCATACAAAATCTTAAGCATTACCACCTAGAATGGGGCAAGTTATTCTTCCTATGCAAAATAGCCTTTGAAGATCACATCCTAGCTCCCTTATGATCCATCCACTATGGCATGTCCTTATCACGAGATTTACATCTATCATGAGCTTTCCACTATAGCCTACCTATCCGTTTATCATGAGGCAAGCATCCATCCCTTATATGGCCTATCCTTTTTATCCATCCATCTATCATGAGCCTTTCATCACATTCACTATGAGCCCATCCTTTTATCCATCCATCCTACATCCATCCTTGCACCTAGACTTGGTTTTCTCCCTTGTCATTGGTATCAAGCACAAAGGCTACCCAAATTGTAAATCCATTGGCGTTTTCCAAAACATTTCAAAAAAATCCAAAAAAATCAAAATATCCTAACAAACACAAAAAAATCAAAATATGTCAAAAAAAATCCAAAAAATTAAATATCCAATGAAAAAAAAACCAAGCAATAAAACCAATCATCATCAATCCAAAACAATCCATTCCATAAACATTCACTCAAAATCAAATCATCATCATCAATTCTTCCTATCAATAACATTCATTCATCCATTTCAATCAATCCATTTCCAACCATATCAATCAAATCAATCTAAGCAATTATCTTAAATCCAAGTCACATTACTCCATATCAAGCAAGCCAATCAAATCAACAAGTTTTTGATCCTAATCTTGTCATAAACTAAATCAATCATCATCAATGGGATATAGCATTCCCACATCCTTGTGTTGATCTAGGGATATAGCTTTCCCCACAATGACAACACTATCTATCATCATCAATCAAACAATCAATTATTGGTTTATGACTTGACAAGGGCAATACCTTGTTTGTTTTACACCCTTTGAGCACATTGAGAACACTTGCTTATGCTTAGACTGAGTGGACACTCTAATCATCACACCACCACTATCATCATTCAAAACAAATCCAATCACTTCAACAAATCAAAGGCAGCTCAATCCACCACATATCATCCCATCATCAACATTTCATCAAATCAATCTATCCTTCATCAATCTTCATCCTTTAATCATCCCATCAAATTATTCCAAGCAATGATCCAAATGCAAGCCCATCCTTAATCCATACCAATCAAGTTAATCAATCAAGCCAAGTTATCTAAACACAATCCATGGTCTTGATCCTAGCCTTGTTGTAAGCCAAATCACTCAGCCAACCAGCCAACCAACTCAACAAACAACCTTGTGTTGATCTAGGGATATAGCTTTCCCCGCAATGACAACACTCTCAACTATCATCAACAAAACAATCAGCAATTAATCATTGGTTTACAGCTTGACAAGGGCAATACCTTGTTTTTTTTTGTATCATTTGTGCATGCTTGCTTGCTTGTGTGTGTTATCATTTTATCTTGCATTTGCATCAAATCAGTATCATTCCAGCTAATATTCATATCTTGTATCCAGACAAGGTTGTATTACGCTGGGGCATGAGACACATTGTCACCTTGGTCCTTATACCTTGGTGCATAACATCTAGTGCTATATCAAACATCATGGTTGCTCACTTTCATTGCAGCATAACACATCATCATTTCTTCTATCTATCCCCTTAGCTTTCTTTTATAGCCAAGCCATTTCTTTTCGAGAGCCTACCCGTGTTTGTCCAACCCGCCTAACCTCTCGAGGGGGCATCATCATCATATCTTTTCATCATCACTATCCTTTTCCTCTATCCATACTTTAACTTCTTTGAAATGATGTTACTCGACATAAAGCTTATCATCTCGAACATCATCTCAAAGAGGGGCAAAATGTAGACACCCAAATTTATCCCAACTTTGTCCATGTCCTACAACACCTTGTTAAAACATTATCTTAGACATCATGTAGCATTTTGTCATAAATCCCACTCTTAATCCCACTAATCCATTAGCCAATTAATTAAATAAATTTTATTTATTTAATTAAAATCTCATTCAATCCCATCCTTATCCTACTTAGCCAATTAATTAAATAAATTTTATTTATTTAATTAATTTCCACATCATATCCCAATCATATCCCAATCCCACTATCCAATTAATTAAATAAATCTTATTTATTTAATTAATTTCCCTCCCATATCCCAACTAATTCAAATATTTTATTTGAATTAAGTTCTCATCATAAGCCGACTTTCCAATTAATTAAATAAATTTTATTTATTTAATTAATTTATCTTATCATTTAGCCGACATGTGTGCCTCTTTCATTTAAAAAGATAAGTGGTACTACAGCCTTTTATTTAATATCTTTTATATGTAGTACTTTTTATGTACACAAGCACACATGAGCCCTATTCTCTTTGACACTTGTCAAATGACTACAACTCCCTTAAAGAGTGGGATAACCTAATCAATCCTAGCCGTCCACATCAATCATTTAGCTTTTAATCTCAACCATCCATTTAAACCAAGCCTTTTCTATAAATCAAACCCCTCATAAGCCATTAGCAATGCAGGGAGCTTCAAGTACCATTATTCTGCCAAATTATCATTAGCAGGCATTGAGCTTCAAGTACCATTATTCTATCAAAATATCATTAAAGCCTTTGCATCCTTCAACTATCATCTTCATCTTAATGTTATGCTGCAGAAGTGAGCATCCAACATTCCTCCAACAATAATCCTTCAAAATCTTGCATGCTCATGCGAGGTGGAGAAGAGCAATGGAGATAAATCAAGCATAGCATGGAGATTGGTTTGCATTTATATTTATTATTTTGATTTTCATGTTGTCTTGTGCTTCATTGTGCATTGCTAGGGTTTTATCATTGCTGGTTATTCATTTGCCCTAATTTGCAATTTTACCCTAACATACACCTAGTTGTTCTCATTTTGGTAGAGGTCTCCACTGGAGAACCTCCTTGATTCTTTTCTTGCTTTTCTTTCTCAATTTTCTCTAACCTTTCCCTATTTGCCTTAACTACTTCTTTTGTTATACCTATACTTTTTGCATATGCTTCAACTTGCTTGTTCACTTTTCTTTTTATTTCTGGTTCCCTGAGTTCAATATGGATCTTAATGTTTAGTTCTTCAAAAGTGCCAAACCTTTCTACCTTAGTGTCCTTAGGTTGGTTCAACAAATGTTGAGCATACAACTCCAATACATCTTCCTCAACCTGATACCCCATGGGCATAACCCACACAATCCTTGGTTCCACTGCCTCCATCAAACACTGATCTGTGTCTACCATGAAACAGATTGTATCTCCTTGTATTTCTTAACTATTGTTTTGGGGATCCTTTCCCTAGAGTGCATCATGTTCTAAAAGTTCTTAAAATAGCCCCAGAGTGTAGTTCTTTGGGCTTTTCCATCACCAAGGTTATACAAATAGTCTCTAATTTGTATTACTACAAGTTTGTCATTTGTCCATAGTAAGCCTCTTGAATCTGGTAATTCATTCATAAAATAGAAGAATAAGCATATGACCAGCGTACCATATTTGAAGGAGTTCTTCTTGTCTTTCTTAACCTTTTGCAGATTCTCCATCAATTGGTTCAACAATAGTTCACATAGATCATAATCCACATTCTCCTTTAGCATCTGATATGCAGCATAGATGGCTATTCCTAAGACTGAATTCTCCCTGCTGGAGTGATAGATCTTATAACCAATTACCATTGAGGCAAACTTGACATCCGGATCAGTGATGTCATTGATGATCATAGCTCTCTTGTCAAATTTTGATCCGGTGCCTTTAGACACAGTTTGATTATTCACTGCCTTTAATAAAGGTGGTCCACCGGTTGAGTGCAGTCCAATCACAACCCTAATGACATCCTTGGTGATCTTGAAGGTTTTCATCAGCCATATGAAGTTATCATGTATTCTGCTCAGTATATACCAGACCCATTCATCCTCTTCAAAGGTCAAAAAATGAATGATGTGTGCAAGATATTTATCTTCCAGTGTTTTGAACTTAGGTTTGATGTCATAATTCTCATCCCTCAAATGGTTATCAAATATATCCAACAATTTTGAGTTCCCAAATTCCTTGATGTTTGAGTGTATGTAAACCCTAATATCTTCCACATGTAGAATTCCGTACAGAACATCCGAAAAAGCACCTAGCGGATCAACTTCTATAGACTTGTATGGATGTTTCTTGAATTTTGGACGTGGCCTCTCAATAACATTTACAACCAGTGGAGTAGCCATCTTCAATAATGAAATTTAGAAAGCTTTGCGGAAAAATACCTCTTTTTCAGTTCAAGATTTCGCCTTGAGTAGTCAGATGGGATTCTTGCTTGAATTTGATCTTCACTTTTTCGTTTTTTGCAAGTTCTTTCTCACAATTCACTCTTCTTCTTCATTCTTGAATGCAAGGTGTTTCAAATGATGAGTGAAAATCCTTTTATGCCTTCGTAAAACCTAATTTTCTATTGTAGTAAATGTGTTGCCCTAACTTCATCCGGTTACACTATTTCTTAAATAGTTGTTTATGAATTACTCCGCAAATTGCCAAATTTACTTCTTTTCTTCCAGAAAATTTTCAAAATGTTCTGAAATAATCCAAGATCTCTTTTCTCATTGTGCCAGATTCAGGCACTCACTTACTGGCTGGAGGAATTTGATTTCCAATATTGCTCCCCCTGAGCCAAGGCTCCCAAATCAATTCCCAGAGAAATTTTCAGCACCGGATTCCAGTACGGACCCATCACCATTGTTTATTGTATCTTTCTTTACCCAAGTCTTGTTCATTTCATTCCGTATCTTATTTACATAAATTTTTCTTTTGCTTTTGTCTTGTCTCTGTTCATTCAGTTTTCTATTTACCGGACCTCTTCTTCCATTGTTCCTACTATAGAATCTTGCCATATGACCAAATTTATTGCAATTAAAGCACACTTGATTTCCTCTTGATCTACATTGATTAGCCATGTGTCCAAATCCATTGCAAGCAAAGCAATAGCCATTGAAAGAATTGCCATTTGAGTTATTCATTATCATACTTCTACATTCATTGGATTTATGACCATACCTCTTGCATTTGAAGCATTTATCAGAGAGAAGGATGGACCATTTTGATTTTCTCTACTTCTGCACCAAGTAGCTCTATGACCAAATTTACTGCAATTGAAACAATTTCCATTAAATGATGGATATCTTTGAGCATTAGGCTGTCTTACCGAAGGTTTTCTAGTTCTATTCCTTTTATTCCTTGGTTGAAATTTTCTTTGTCCCGATCTAGAACTTTCACCTTTCTCATATTTAAGATTACGCTTGTCATCATCCTTTTTCTGTTCATCAATTAGTGCTTCAAGTTTAGCTGAGCTTATTTTGAACTTCTCCTTATACTCATTTGCAATTTCTAGGTCATGTCTGAGAGTGATAATCTGTCTCTCAAGTTCTCTCTCACTATTTCTGCTTTCTTGTAGATTAGATTCTAGGAGACCAGCTATTCCATCCAATTTGTAGCATTCTTCAATTCTCTCTTTCAAATTTTTCTTCATCTCTTCTTCAGTTTTCTTCCTATCTTCAATTTCCTTAGTCTCATCACCCCAGTTTCCATCTCATGTTTTAGGACAACAACTTCTTTAGCTAAATTTTCACATTCTTTTGTCTTCTCTTTCAGGGACTTATCTTCCAGTTGAAGAGGTTGCTCCTTTCCTTTTGCATTGGATTTGCTCAATTTTTCTTTTAAGATCTCAATGAAGTCTTCAGCCTTTTTGAGGTTATGTTGCAACTCTTGGACTTTTGCCTTGGACTTCTTAAGATCATCTAGGGCGAGATTAAGTTTCCCTTGAAGGTTATATTCATCCATTTTTACTGCCTTCCCAGATCTTCCTCAAGCTGTTAAACTTTTCCAAAGGAACTTTGCTCTGATACCAATTGTTGGAAATAGTCTGGACAACTGAGAGGGGAGGGTGAATCTGTTGTCCCTAAACTTTAACCTTTTCTTAACTTTTAAATCTTCTTTACAATTAGATTAATGATGAAAGCATTTAAGCATAAATCAACACATGAGCAGAAACAACATGAACATACAACACCAGAATTTTGATGTAGAAAACCCGGTTAAGGGAAAAACTACGGTGGGGGTTAACCCACAAAAATTAATATCCTGTTAAAAGTATTGTTACAACTAGGAATGTACATGCATTTGGGCTCACTGCCTAGAGTTCACTGCTCAAATGGAGGCTCACTGTCTATGGAAACATTACAAGAGAATGACAGAGATTTGAACTAATTAATAGCATCTACCCATGCAAGAATTTCAGTTCCAGTTAAGTACAAAAACTGATCTTACACATTTCATCTTTGCTCTAGTCTTCTTACTATTCTACCTTCATTCACACTTTGGATTTATACTCTTCTCACATACGCCTTATTCGCATAGATCACACACATTGAATCATCCAATTTCATTGGCTATATATATCCACAATATGATCTACAATCATTCTATTAGTCGGCTTCAACAACACTGAGAATTTTTATGAATGCCATGCTCTGTCCGCTAGATCTATGCATAACTTAAGGTGTAGACCAAAACTTTCTCTTGAAAATCATCACTCATGTTGGCCATTATCACTGATCATCATCATTTTTCCAACAAACAACTTCCATACATCTCAAATCAAGGTCTTCTGCAAGGTCAGCCTGTTCTTCTTTTGTCTGCTCTAACAAACTGGAACCCGATACTTAGAGGCTAATATCTTTTGAATCCTTCATCATTAGAGGACAAAAATCTGGATTTGGATTGTCTAGACAATGCATATAACTCCCCTAGATCCGCAGCTAATCATGACTTTCCACCAGAGAGATTTGGACCAAAATACTAGACCCTATTACTGCTCTGTTACTAACTGCACAGACTTAGACAAATTTTGAATTTGACTTCTGGTATGAATAAATTGTGTTATGCAGATGATTGGGATGATCTTAGTTGCCATCAATGGCAACACCTATCAAGCAAAGCAATGTCTCTTGCCAACCTTTTCAAATGTAAGATGTAAAATGATGCAAGATTTATAAATAAATATTGATAATTATGAAATAAATCAATGTAAGATCTCTTTTGAACAATCAACAAGTTGCAAATGCTCGAAGCTATGAGCTCACCAAAATGTTAAGTATGAAAAAGGAGAATGATGTTAGTTAGGATGTACACTAGATCAAACTCTTTTCCATATAACATTCAAGGACAAGACCAACCTAAATCACTACCAAATGAAGGTGGACTCAATTGTTGATCTTGTGCTTAGGTATGTTATAGATGGATCAGATTTAATTAATCTTTCTTACCAAACCCTATGCTAACAATGCATGAAACCCTAGTTCTACAAAGATCTGCTCACAACAAAGAAAGTACAAGAACAATCTAGAAACTAATTGCATAGGGATGATTAAGAAGATGATAGAACCTATCTCTTGAAAGCAAAGGTGTTGAAGGACCAATTTGGGACCACCCAGGTCTTGATTGGAAGAATCTGCAAAAACTGTAAAATGGAAAGATGTTGTAGATGCTATCCAAATGCTAGATCTGAACTTAGAAAGGGCAAGAGGACATGGATGGTACTACCTAGGTCCTTGGTGAGTGAATTCTCTGAAGCTATTTTCAGATCATGAAACCCTAATCTTCATACAGTCTTCTTGTAGCTATGTATTTTCTAGATTTTGCTCCTGTAACCTACACACAAGAAGATAAGAAGGGGTTTGGGGGTTATGGTATTTAGGGACTTGCCTCAATCAAATCCTGGGATAGCAATTCAAGCTTCCCAACATCGTTGATTGATAATGAGTGTGTGCCCTCATGGGAGTAGAGGCTAAAAACAATGATAATATGATGATTCAAATGATGATGAACAAAAAATGATCACTTATGTGATGATCCCTTAGAATGATGAAGATCCTTCAAATCTTAAGGAGGATAGATGATAGCTCCATGCTTGCAACAAACACACAATAACAATACAAATATTCTCTAGAATCACAATGAATGCTCTTGCTTTCTTCTCTTCAAGATCTCAAGTTATCTCCTTCCAGCCAAGTTACAAATGAACTCATAAACACACTTATATATGCTTTCCTACTCATAATTGTAAATTAAAACCAAAAGAGTTGACAAGGAGAAACCTTTTGAAAGGTCCCAGGTTGACATGCATTCAAATTACGTCCAACCTAAAAAGGGGCACATGGGCAGTACTGCCCAAGTCCATAAGCCCTTTTTAGATCTAGGATAAGATAAAACATGGGGCCCATAATCCAATTTTACTTGATTGTCAGACAATTTTGTGTCGGGATAAACATTTTAAATGTATAATGCCCTCAAGGGGACCTATGATTCAAACAATGAGGTAAAAAGACATGTGAACACTTTTTACTCCATAACACCATTAAGGTGATATAAGATATACCTCGAGAAAACCCTCCATGAGGGAAAAAATCAACCTCCAAAAGCATCCATATTGATTGTATTATCTTATGAACAAAGATTACAATACATAGCCTCCATGAATACTTATAAAACATCAAGCTCCCTAATTGCACTCCATGTGAATGTAAGCAAATGAGAATCATGTAACCACACATTCCAATCGATGCTTCCTCTCCTCACATATGCATCCTACAAGAGAAGATCAATCCAGCCAAATCTAGCCAACAACTAAAACAACCAACCTCAACAACTACTCATGTGCTTGCTTTTATAGAGATAAGCTCACACAAATACAAAATATAGTATGGTAAAACCATGTATCCCAAAACCATGAGTATACAAAACCATTGACCTCCACATTTAATTATCGGTACTAAGTTTCCCTTTTCCCAATATTAAATAATTTTTCAAATAAATAATTAATTATTCTATGTGTCTCACACACATAAAATAACTAATCCGATATTACATACAACATTACTAGTGGCACCCAAATAAATATTTAATGTCACTAAATGTATCACATAGATGTCCCACAAATAAATATTTATTTTACATAATTAAATTAATTTATTTTTATGCAAGGTGTACAACACAACTTTTCCAACAAAAGATAGACTAGTAGAAACTTCCTCACCTCTTGTGGTTGGGGAGACATGTCCATGCACATAAGCTAAAACAAATGCATAAATTGCCCTAGACTCAGAAGAAGTAGAGTAGCATTAGCATTTAGAGCAATAGTATGATGATGAAATTCCACACCCGCCCACCACGTGGGTTGCAAGAGGCTTCTGAGTGCAAAAGTCATCAATCTGGGGGACTTCTTGGGACATTGGAAAGTGAGACAAATGGTAGAGTAGCAATGTTTACATTTGAAAGTAATTTTCTCATAGTCCACTAGTTGTCTCCATCTCTGATCATCTACCAACAAGGAAATTTCCATGGGTATACCCTTAGTAATGTCCATCTTGACGTGGTTATTATTAAACATCATCCATTTCAACAGTTAAAATTTTATTTTGGCCAATAAAAATAGAACAAATATTTACCTCTTTTTATTGTGGATGAGATGTAAAATTGCTATTGAATATTCAATCATTGAAGTGGATGATGTTTAAGTAGAGTGTCTTGTCAAAAATGCAAGCATAAGTGGAGAAAGAATATTTGGAGGTCACCTGAGTCATATGTGTTAACATGTTAATCATTATGGTTAACATATTTGTAATCTTTGTAATTTATTTTTCAGTTTAGATAGTTATGTGGCAGTTAAATTGTTCTTTTACCTATAAAATAAGAATGTAAACATTACTTCTATATGTAACACAATGATATACAATAATACTTTATTTCTATTTTGCTGGACTTGGGCCTAACATTGGTATCAGAGTGTAGGTTAAAGATTGAACAAGAACGTAACAAGGGAAGAACACTCGTCATTTCAATTTTGAGGAAGGCAAAAGGAGACATTCCAATTGCTATTGTCCCAAGTCCAGACTTGACGTGTCTATGGTTTCTACAAATACCACAATTTATAGCGACCCAAGTCCAAATGGCAACAATGCTTACAAAGCAATTAGACTTCTAGAGGCATTGGAGCCCTTCCTAGACAACACAAGTGTTTGGCTGAGAAAAACCAGCAACTGCAACCTTTTGGCTTTGTAGGTTGGTTCGACCCTTATTCAGAATGCCGACCGGTCTATACTCCCCATACAACAATACATTCATCGCTAGTGTAGATTAGGTGCAATCTATAATTCTTATAATCTTTGGTGTTTGTATTTGCTAAATTGCTACTCCCAATCTACTATTTATTTATCTCCTGTCACAAAGATATTTTTATCTTGCTCTTTCAACACAAATTTAAGCAAGAAAAATTCAAGTAATAAATTTGAATCTATAAGTTGTGTGTGATGTTTACAATTCACAATACAATTTGCCTTTCTTTCCTGCCATTCCATCTGCATGCTTTTGTAAGGTAAAGAAGTATGTGAAGTGCGTAGGTACAAGGGATTTGTCTATGTGGCCGTTGTTTTAAGAATCATTGCTACAGAAGTTCTTGAGTTGATAACGTTGCATGGGACAACACCAATGATGATTCTATCCAAGATACCATAGGCATATGTTGAACCAGATCTAACAAAGAAGTGTCTCCTCTTAAGTTGTCCTCCTTCACTATCTACATAATATAGTATCTGCTGGGACAACAAGAATAAAAGGGTCACATCTAGTTGATTGTTGAAGTTTTTTTGCATTAGAAATGGAGGGCATAAAGCAACATTCTTTCATCTATTGTGGGTGCTTCTTTGTAAGGTTAAAATCATGATGATGTGAAATGCAGTTTGCAAAAGATTTTAGAAGGTTTGGGGTTTATTTTTTAAAATCTTTATAACAATTTCAAACACAGTTTGCAAAAGATTTTAAAAAGGTTTAAAGTTTATTTTTAAATTTTTTTAACATTACTCACTCATAAAGTTCCTACTCCCATTCTCGAGGAGACAATGCCTATCGGGGCAGTGACTATATAGGCATTACTAGTGCAGTTTGATATAGTTTGTATGGAATAATTGTGTGGAGAAAAGAGTTTGGTAGAATATTTCATGTGTGATCAGACATTCAAAATTTCTTTTGCATCCTTGAAAGTGGTGTGTTTCAATCTTTGCACATGGTCAGATTTGTTGTTGACAGTTTTAAATTAACTAACAGTTATTTCAGAAAGTTATGTTGCAATTCGGTATAATTGATAACCATGTCTATTGCTGTTAAGAATTTGAAGACAGAAGCCTGTGTGGGGGTTGTGTGTGACATCTAGGTGATGATGAACTTGCCTAGACCAAAGAATCCGACTTCAGAACAACTCACAATTTCCTTTTTCCATGAAAATGGATGTTTAGGCTAATGCATTATAGACTGGAATAGGTGTCATTTATTTGCAAAATTTGCATATAAGAGTATAACTAGAGTTATAAGGTGATTATGTGTATTCCAGATATAAGGCTAACTTGTTTTTGTTTACAAGCATTATTCATTGAGGTCAATTAGTATTGAGTATTTTGCTTTGAGTTGTTACATTCTGTATCATGGGATTTACTTTATATGAAGATGGAGTTTTTTCTTTACAGATTAAGATTTAAACTTAGAAGAATCTAATCAAATATTTGAGTGTTGGAGGTAATTTTAGCTTACCTTTATACAGTTTTGTGCTCAATATTTCTTGCTACGACAAGAGATAGATAGGTTACAGAATCAGACACCCAATACGAAAGCAAAAAATAAATATATAAAGCAGAAAGATGTAAAAGAGGATGTATCTTCTTCTAGAACTACAACACAACATGTAGATAAATAAACAATGTTCTATGTCCTCTTGTGTTACATAGGCAAACTGTTGTGTCTAAGCCTATGGCTCAAAAATTCCACCAACCAAAGTCACAAAAGAAGAAACTCTTTGAGTCAAAATTTGTTACTTCATCAAAACCCATTGTGAGAGTTTAGGAATGCCAAAAAATAAATAGGAGAAAATTGTGGTCTTGGTTATAAGGGTTTTGTTGGGTCTTATGTCTTGAAGTATTGTAAACCCATAAAATTTGTATCAAGAGGACATATGAAAGAATCTCATGGTGAGTCTTCACCTAATGGTCAATCAAAAGAAATAAGTGCTATGTCCAATAATATCTAAATTTGTTCCCATTGTGGATGTCAAGGTCATGTTTCTAGTAATTGTTTTGATCTACACCCTTGTGCATCATGTGGTCTCCATAGTCACTGCCAAATATTGTTATCTACAAGATACACCTTCGAAATTTGAGGCATATGTATTTTGGTTGGATGCATCATTCTAGATGGAGATCCAAAGTTGAATTGTTAACCAAATCATATAAGAGAGTTCAGTCTATTATTGATGATGAGAATGTGCCTACTCATATTGGTGATGATGTTATCCATCATAATTCTTCTAATGATGATGTGGATCTTACTTAACCTACATTGACTAGTGTTAATGTTGATATTTCTGAGATGCCACTTGGTATATTTGATAAGCCACCAATTGTTGAGAAGATTGAAGAATTGAATCTGCTTCCCATCAAGAATGATTTTGCTAAGCAGTGTGATTGTACTGAGTATATTGAATATGTAGCTTATGATGATGTTGGTCCTTAGTAATGTATTCCAATTATTTGAGGCCACAGAGATTAAGATGTTGCCTCCTATTGATTCAGTATTAGATGTGTTCTCTACTCCATCAAGGAGATCAAGTTCTTGGCATTTTTCTCTCTCCTCTATCAAGGGGGGAATCTTATGTGTATGCCAAATTTGAGTGGAGAATTCAAAGATTGTTGACACCATCGGTCATTTTTAAAAAAATGCAGCATGGAAAAAACAAGTCCAAATTTGAGACCCATCATAGTAACAAGCTCAATTCAAACAAAAATTTGAGACCTATCAAAGTAATAGGCTCAATTCAATCAAATTTTGAGACCTTTCAAAGCAACATGCTTAGTATTAAAATTTGATACCTATCAAGGCAACATGCTCAGTATAAAAATTCGGACCTTGTCAAGGTAATAGTGTTAGTTCAAACAAATTTGAGACATGTCATAACAACAAGCTCATTCTAAATTTAAGACATGTCACAGTAGCAGGATTTTTTCCAAGAAGCTTCAAATCAACCAACAGATATTGTCACCAAATTACTTGGTCGACAGAAGTTTGAACAGTTCAACATACTGCTTGGTTTCATGATAACCCCTTCATATTTAGGGATATGTTAATATGTTAATCATCATAGTTAACATATTTGTAATCTTTATAATTTATTTTAAAGCTTAAATAGGAATGTAAACTTTACTTCTATATGTAACACAATTATATGCGATAATAATTTATTTCTATTTATAGTTTCCAATAGTTTGAGGAATTGTATTGACAAATAAGGCAATCTCACCCATAACAAAGTTGAGGAAAAAGAATCAAAATGTGTATCCAAAGAAGGGTACCAGGGCCTGATGCAAAAGAAATCACCCTAAAAATCCCACAACCCAGCTAACAAAAAAAAATCCTTGTCCTTAACTAAGTCAAATTATGATATGAAAAAGCCTCAGGCAGAGGGGAAGATCAAAATTTCACCTTCCAGGTGCCCCATCCACTGTAATAAAATCCAAGGATGAAGACCCTACAAATTTGTCAATACTTTTAAAAACTTGCATATTCCTTATCTCTGAGGTATAGGCAGAAGGATGAAAATCTAAACCAACAGTGACAGACATAAAAAGAAGGGGTCATCACAAGACCAGAAAAATTAGAAGACTATGGTTCCCTTTGATTCCTAACTATGTGGAATGAGAATATCAACAATCCTATTAAATTCACTTTAAATATCATGAAGCTCTTCCTAATTAGTTAGATAGGGCAGGTTCAATAGAAAAATGGAAAAACATCGAGAAGAGTCTGCTAAAGCAGACTGCAAAATCTCGGGAGGTGTCATATCCCTCAAAAGTGTAAATTTTTTTTAAATTCAAATTTAATTTGATATAGATTTATAATAATTATAAAAAAATTCATATATAATTTTTAATTAATTTTTTAATTTAGAATTTTTATACAAATTTAATTTGTTTTAAAATCTATATAAAGATTGACATTAAATTTGATGATAAAACAAGAAAGTAATAAAAATAGATTTACAATAAGAAATTTATAAAGAAATTAGTATATATATCTTAAACACATCTATTTAAAAAAGTTATTTTATTTACTTAAGAGTTATTTTATTTAACTATAAAACTATTTTATTTATGATAAACAGAGGAAGGCGTGAAGTTTTTTTGTCAAAATTTGCTATTGAAGTTTTTTTGTCTATGCTTGTGAAATATATTGTTGTTGTATTTTTCTCTTGGTAGCAGATGTGTTTCAATTTTAGTTTCAATTGTCTTTCTGGATAATTCTTTGTAGCTATATGCTACCTTGCTTTCTATGTATTCTCTCTTTGCTTTGATTCAATAAAAAAAACTTATATATATATATGGTCACATATTTTTATTTTTAGTTAAGAATTATTTTATTTTATTTACATTATTTACTTTCTGTTAATTTGAAGAGCTATTTTTGTTTTATTTAAGAGTTATTTTATTTATTTAAGGTATTTTTTTTTCTATATAACCTAAGTTAGGTACTCATGGGTTGCAAAAAAAATTGAAGCACAAATTTTGGTTGCATATGGTAAACCTGATCCATCATAAAGAAAAGAAAATGTCACATATACATTTAAAACCTTCTTTTATTATATTATCTTCTTCAACTAGTATGCATATATACATCAAAAGACTGGTGTATGCACAAAAAGACACAATCCAAGCTACAATGTCCACTACATAGGCTCCAAACATAGAGGCCTATACATAAAGGATTGAAACAACAATGCTAGAATATTGAATATGTAGTTAGAGTGTAGTTTTCTGCTCTACAACTAGGTGTTTAAATTTTGAGTTCGTGTTGGGCGAGAATGGAAGGAGACAACCCCATGATTTAGTCCCCTCCCTTGAATCCAAGGGGTGCAACTGATGGTACAGGCGGTTGGAGGGATCACGTGGCCTCAGCTTCGAAGTCAAACCCCAAGAAGTGGACGGAAGCTCTTGTGGGTATTGTCAATGTTACAACCAAGACTTCGAGCAACCAACCAGTGGTTTTGGAGGTGGATGGTGCTAAGGCACTTAAACTACCGGTGCAGACAGTGCTGCAGGTTGTGGCATCTATGGATACCACCCTAGTGGGGAAGTTTTTTGGCTTCAAGCCCAATATTGACTTGGTTCATCGCTGGATAACGACCAAGTGGTCACTCAAGGGGAGTGTATCAGCTAGTGCTATGGTAGGAGGTATGTTTTTGTTTAAATTTACCTCTCAGGAGTACATGTTGTCAGTTTAAGATGGTGGTCCATGGCTATATGGGAAGCATTCCCTTTCCCTATGAAAATGGAAGCCTGGTTTCGACCCCAAGGATGACCTCAATTAGTCGGCACCAATATGGGTTTGCTTACTAGGTCTTCCTCTAGAATTTTGGGATGAGAAAATTTTCACCCAGATAGGCAACTCCTTCGGTAACTATGTCACTGTTGATAGGGTTACGAAGGCAAAGGAAAGACTGGTATATGCCAGATTTTGTGTCAATGTGGACATTTTGAAGGCCCTCCCCACTTCCATTATACTAGAATCCCAGTTTGGTAAGTGGACGCAAAGTATTCAGTATGAAAATGCTAGGATGTTCTGCCAAAATTGCATGAAAGTTGGTCATGTCTTTACCCATTGCCGAGCCCCAAAGTGTAACCCTCCCTTGAAGTCAAAACAAGTGATGGAGGATACGGAGGAATAATGGTAAGACAAAAGAACAAGAGATGTATTCAATGATCAAAGCAGATACATAGCAGCTATAAATACTGTGTGGAATTAACACATCAGTTGGTAGTTAAAATGTAACTGCAGAAACCAACCTAACCAACCTAACAAGCCAACGGTTACGTAGATAGTTACAATGTAATAGCAGTATTAATTATGCTAACATTCCCCCACTTATTACATTATTTTTACAAATGTACCCCCTAAACAATTCAAATTTGATCCTAACAAGAGACTTGGTGAACATATCTGCTATCTGAGAGTCTATAGGGCAGTACCGGAGCTGGATGTGGTGGTTCAAAACTTGGTCCCAAATGTAATGACACTCAATCTCAATATGCTTAGTGCGCTCATGGAAAACTGGATTCTTCACAAGTTTTAACACACCCTGATTGTCGCAATAGAGAACTAGTGACTTCTCTTCAGGAATGTCCATATCTGCCAGAATACGACGTAACCAAATTGCTTCACACACAGCTCCTCATGCGGTGCGATATTCAACCTCAATGGATGAAGAGAAACAACAGTTTGCTTCTTACTAACCCACAAAATTGGCCCAGATCTAAGATGAAAAACATAACCTGAGGTGGATTTCCTATCATCTATAGATCCTGCATAATCTGAGTCTGTATATCCCTATAAGAAGAACTCATTATTCTTCTTCTATTCTAAACCATAATCAACTGTGCCTCGGATATATCTCAACACATGCTTTACTACAACCTAATGACACTTCTTTGGCTCCTGCATGAATCTAGAGAGATAGCTGATAGAAAAACACAAGTCTGGTCTGGTGTAGGTCAAGTAGATAAGGCTCCCAACCAGCTGCCTGTAGAGAGTGACATCTACTTGAGGTGAATCCTGGAAATGGGATAGTTGCAAACCTTTCTCCATTGGAGTGGAAATAGGCTTAAGTTGACCATTCCATACTTTTCCAGGAGTGTCTTGGCATATTTCATTTGGGAGATGAATATGTTGTTCTTCTTTTGTCATATCTCCAAGCCAAGATAGTAATGAAGTAGCCCCAAATCTGTCATGTCAAAGGAGTTCTTGAGATCATTCTTTACATCATCAATGAGACTGTCTAAGTTGCCAGTGAAAATAAGATCATCCACATACAAAACCAGAATGACAATCTTTGTGCCTACCTTCTTAATATACAAATTAGGATCTGAGGGGCTACTAGTGAATCCATGCTGCAATAGGTTCACCAATTCGTCAAATGACACATCTTGCTTGGTGATGTTCAGTGTGGTTGCAAAGATTTTGAACTGAGATGGCAGTGCTCTCAGCATAATTGGGACAAGTAGTTTGTCCTCCAACCTTTTCTCCAAGTGCAACAAGCTCAGCTCGCAGTTCAGATACCCTCCGTAAGAATTCCTCTACTTTCTCGCCAACTTGCATACTGAGTGTATGTAGCTTGGACTGTAGATGGAGGATCTTTGTCTGGTTCTTCACTTGGTAGATTGTGGAGAGAGAATCCCATGCCGCCTTTGATGTTTTTGCATCCTGAATGTGAGGTTGAACTTCATCAGTGATGCTGAGTGTTATCAACATCAATGCTTTGGCATCGGCCTTGTCAAACTTTTTCCTGTCATCTGGGTCTTCTGGTCTGGTTATGTCACCAGTGACAATTCCCCATAGCTCCTCAAAAATGAGAAGTGTCCGCATCTTTGTCTTCCATGAAGCATAATTTGGCCCTTTCAAAAGTTGAGCATCGGAAAGAAGCAATTTTGGGGCTGACATTGTTCACCACAAATAGAAAAAACTAGTCCAAACACCACTTTTATTATTATTTTATTTGACAATACAATCACTTTCAAGAAGAAATTGTGGCATGAAGATGAGCACGATAGGCCTGTGCTGTGAGACGGGGACACTTGGGTGTGCGTTCTACTCATCTTCGTCGTCATCATCATAACCCTCGTCAATTTTTGCTCTAATCTTCCTTGCTTGACATTGTACATCAAATAGAAAGTAATCTAACAATCCTTGTCTAAACAATTCATCGAATTGAAGATTACCGGTGTTTTGCAGGGCATCTAGAAGGGCAAAATAGAAGTTTGAGCTTTCTGAAACAGCACGTCTGCCTCAAGGTGGCTCATTTGCATGATTACTGGCCACACTGCTGGCATCTGGTGCAGTGGACATCCACTTCTGATTAATTGCTGAGTGCCTTGTCACAGTTTACACTTCACCAAGCAGTGTCAAACGTGTGCAACTCAGTCTTCAAGTGTCTTCTAGAGGGAGCTACAAATGGCGTGGATGGAGAAATATCAGTTCAGGAAACGACCTCTTCAATCTTCCAACGCTCTTTCTGCCCAGCGCATTACAATCTTCTATTGATGTTTGCTCACTGTGGGCACTTCCTTCCTCACTATCTAGTTTGCACCAGGTGTTTCCCTTGCTTCTGCACACCTCAGGAGTCTTCCATCGTCAGCCTATGAAGTCTAGCACTGGTATGCTGCTACACAGACTATGTTGGCTCTGATACCATTTAATGGTAACCCAAAAGAACAAGAGATGTATTCAATGATCAAAGTAGATACAGAGCAGCTATAAATACTGTGTGGAATTAACACATCAGTTGGCAGTTAAAATGTAACTGCAGAAACCAACGTAACGAACCTAACAAGCCAACGGTTACGTAGATAGTTACAATGTAATAGCAGTATTAATTATGCTAACAAGGAATACCCCTTCAAGGAGGATATCTTGAAGATAGTTGATTCCGTCCCGGCTTCTCCGAAGAAGTAAACCATTCTGGAAACTCCTGTGGAAGACACCCAAATAGTTCAACTTGAGCCTCAAGCTTCTCCATTGTAGGTGGAGGAGAACTTGGTTGTAGAACTGACAGTTGTTGGGGAGGAGGAGAGTCAGAAGTTGATAGATATAGAGATGGAAAATCCACCCAAGCTTTAGGAATCAGCTGTAACTGAGGAGGGCTAGGGAAACATGGAAGAAGGAGAGATAGGAGTGGATCTTAGCCCATAGAAAAGTGCTTTGTCTTTACAGAGTAGGGTTAATGGATTCAACAGTCTTGGGGACCCTCTGAGGTTTCTCAAAACTAATACGAGGGCACTATTGAAAAATATCTCACTTTCCCCAGGGGTAAGTTCAAGTGGGAAGTTGGAGGATAAGGGAGCATGGACTGTTGCGAAGAAGGGGAAAAGTAGCAGTCGTAAGACAACCGACATGGGGGGAGATAGTAAGGTCGGTAGGCCAACCCATATGAAGACCAGACAAAAGGAGATGGAGCAAGAGATTGCTAATGGGAAGCAGTCCACCTTGGTGGTCCCCCTAGAAAGATCAAGAAATGAAGATAATCTCTTGGAACATAAGAGGGTTGAACAACCCTTATAAGCAGTTGCTTGTTAGGAACTGTGTTTTTGATAATAAAGTGGATATTCTTCTTTTGCAGGAAATAAAAATGTCTGAGGAAAGCTTCAAATCTATCCTTAATTATATTTGACCCAATGTGAAGTATGCTATAAATGAGGCTACTGGGGCCTCTAGAGGAATTGTTACTCTTTGGAGGTAAGACATTATTGGTAAAATTGTATCTTGTTCGAAGAATCATGTGGAGGTCACTTTTTTCTCTCCTCTTGAATGGTGGATGTTGATTAATGTTTATGCCCCCAATACTCGCAGTAGCTGAAAGGAAGTTTGGGAGAGTCTGGTGGACAAAATTAGGAAAAATAGAAGAGTCAATTGGATGGTGGCGGGAGACCTTAACTCCACTCTTTTCCCTTTAGAAAAAATGGGGGGGTTAACTGACTATTCAGATAGCATGATGGATCTTGTTGATTTTCTTGGAAATGTAGGCCTTATGGATGTGGAACTGTCGAGATAGGCCTTCACCTAGTCTAACAAAAGACAAGGGAATAACCTAATTCAGGTTAAATTGGATAGATTTTTAATCTCTTCCTACTGGACTATTATGAATAGTCTTCATTTATCTACCCTCCCTAGGATTGGTTCAGACCATAGCCCTCTCTTGCTTAACTAGATTGGGAAGGGCAACAAAGGTCCTTTTCTATTTAGATTTGAAATGATGTGGGCCCTTCATCCTAATTTCAAAGATTGCTTGTTAAGCTGGTGGATGATTCCAGTTCAAGGGATGGCTATGTTCAGGCTGGTTAAGAGATTGGCCAATGTGAGAAACAAGGTGAAGGGTTGGAATATATTTACTTTTGGAAATGTTTTGAGTAGGAAGAAAAGCATTACAGAAAAATTGAAAGATGTTCAAAGCAAAATTGATCAGGGAGATATATCTGAGGATCTGCACTTGATGGAGAAGAATCTCTCCAAGGAATGGACCCAAACTATTAAGGAAGAAGAGGTCTACTGGAAATAGAAATCTAGGGTTCAGTGGCTTAGAGAAGGGGATAGGAACACCTCCTTTTTCCATCAATCTACATTATGGCACAGGAAAAGAAATACCATCAGAGAGCTTAGAGATGAACAAGGGCGATTGGTGGAGGAGGAAGAGATTGGCAACATGGTGACAGAGTACTTTGAAACTTTGCTGGTAGAGCAACAATCAAGTGTGGTGGAGGAGGATATGAACCCTCTCCTAGAGGTGATTCCTAATATTCTCTCTAAGGAGGATAATTACTTGTTGACCAAACCCATTACCCTAGAGGAGGTTAGAGTGGCTGTGTTCTCCATGGGAGCTTACAAAACCCCAGGCCCTAATGGTTTTCCCCCGGTGTTCTTTCAGAGGTTTTGGGAGATTGTTGGTAATGACGTCCTTCTAGTGGCGCAAGATTTCTTCATGATAGTGAGACTCCTATGGCAGCTGAACAGCACCTTTATAGCCCTTATCCTGAAGAAGTCTGAAGTTCAGACCATGGCAGATTTTAGACCAATCAACCTTTGTAATACGATATATAAGGTCTTAACTAAACTTTTGGTGTTCAGATTGTAGCCCCTATTGGATAAACTCATCGCTCCTACCCAGAAAGGCTTCATCCCGGGGAGATAGATCCTGGATGTGACAATCACGACTCATGAAATAATTCATTCTATCCAAAAAAGAAACACCCCAGGTATGATTTTCATATTGGATATCTCGAAAGATTATGACAGGGTCAGCTAGGACTTTCTTTTGAGAATTCTCAGGAAATTTGGATTTAATGAAAAAATTAGTAACATAATCAAAGAATGTATATCTATAGCCAGATTTTCAGTGCTTGTTAATGGATCCCCAAAAGGGTTCTTCCCCTCTGGGAGAGGCATTAGACAAGGTGACCCTCTTTCACCTTACTTGTTTATCCTACTTGTTGAAGTTCTAGGAAGGAAAGCTTGTAATCTGTTAATGCAAGGGACTCTTCGCGGGATAAAACCTGCTTCAACAGCCCAAAATTCAGTGATTCAGCAATTTGTGGATGACACTATACTGTTTGGGTCGGCTTCAGTGGTGGAAGCTAGAAGGTGGAAGGGACTTTTAAATAACTATGAGGCTATTTCAGATCAGAGTGTCAATTGTGAAAAAAGTCGTATCTACTTCTTGAATACTCTACCAAACCTCCAACAAAATATTACTAGAATCTTGGGTTGTTCAAGTGAAAGTCTCCCGGCTATGTATTTAGGCCTCCCTCTAACCATTAACAAAGTCTCTATGGAGTTCTAGAAGGTGCTGGTGGAAAGAATTCAGAGGAAACTAGCGGGGTGGAAGGGTGCCCTCCTGAGCCAAGTTGGAAAGTTTCAGCTTCTCAAAGCTTCTTTACAGGGGATGCCTAACTATGCACTAAGTCTCTTCAAAATTCCTAAAAATATGGCAAATAAGATTGAACAAATCCAGAAGAAGTTTCTTTGGACGGGGGTTGAAGAGAAAAAAAGAATTGCCCTTGTGACCTGGGAGAAAGTTTGTGTTCCTAGAAGACAAGGGGGTCTGGGCCTTAGAAGAATTCATTTGATGAACAAGGCATTGCTAGCCAAGATAGGGTGGAACCTTATCCAGAACAGTACTGATTGGGGGGATATCATGAGAGCCAAATATCTCAATGGAGACCAAGGTAGAAGTCTTATTGTGAAGGAGAGCCTTCCCAAGGGCTCGGTTATTTGGAATGGGACTATTAAAACTAGAGGCCTCATCTGTCAAGGTCTGAGATGGAGGATTGGGGATGGTAAAGAGGTTGACTTCTGGAAAGACCGGTGGTTGAAGGATAAACCCCTTATAGAGCTGGACTATGGCAGGATTGTGGGTAGGACTAGCGAGGTGCTTAGCACCAAAGTGGCTGACTACATAAGAACCTGTGAAGGTCTTCGGAGTTGGAAAGAGATCTTAGGTTATGCCTAGGATGAAGGTGAGAAGGAAAATATGGTTAAACTTCAATAAGCTTTGGAAGAATATAGATTATCGTTTTTTGCCAAGAGGGACAAGATGGTCTGGGATAAGGATAAGAGAGGGCTATTTACTATCAAAAGTGCGTATAATTTGTTGTTAAACCATGGTGAAGAAGGAGTTTGGAGTAAAATCTGGTTCCCTAAACTCATTCTGAAGATTAACTTCTTTTGGTGGACTTTAACGCACAATAAGGTCTTGACCCTGGATAATCTGAAAAGGAGAGGATTCTGTATGCCAACCAGATGTTTTCTGTGTGAATCTAAGGAGGAATCTTTGGCTCATCTCTTCCTTCATTGCAGTTTTGCTTGGGAGGTTTAGGGACTCACTCTCTAAAAATTGAATGTTAATTGGATCCTGAATGCCAAAATGGAATTGTTGGTGGGAGAATGGAAGCACCCCTATAATCTGGTCTTCCAATTTTGAAAGAACTCTAGAACCAAATACCTCCCCATTTAGTCTGGAGTTTGTGGAAGGAACTTAATAATAGAATCTTCAAGGAAAAGAGCAGAATCCCTCTGGAGGTCTTTCAATGTTTTGTCAAGTTGTTAGCTGATAACATCAATTCCTCTCAGTTTAAAGCTACGGATAGCCACCCAGGGAGAGAAGAACTAAACATGATAAAGAACTGGAACATGAACTCATACAAGGTGGACATGACCAAGAAGTTAGCCCGGGCTAGAACCAGATGGACTTCACCACAGCAAGGGTGGGTTAAGCTAAATTTTGATGGTGCGGATAAAGGGAACATGAGTACTGCTAGTGGTGGTGGTATCTTAAGAATGGATGCTGGAGAGTGTGTTTCTACTTATGCTAGCAGGATTGGCATTTAAAGAAATAATGAAGTAGAAGCCATGGCTATGCTATGGGGTATCAAGCTAGCTATCTCCATGAATATCAAAAGGCTACATATTGAAGGTGACTCCCATTTAATTGTGAATGCCGCCCTTGGTCATTCTTAGATAGGATGGAACCTTGAAGATATCATGGGGGATATCAAGATACTTCTGAATGGTCTGGAGGCTTATAAGATTTCTCATATTTATAGAGAAGGAAACGCCATGGCAAATGCCTTGGCTAATGTTGGAAGTAGGAAGGATGGATGGAGATGTTGGAGAAGCGTCTCAAGCTTGTCTCAAGAAATTCGTAACCTGATTAAGCAAGATGGTAGGAGATAGGAAATATAAATGGTGGGTGATGGTGGTCACTCTGTGGTATCACCAGGGTGTGAGACAGGTAGAAGTTCCTAGTCTTGGGGAAAGTGGGACCAACAATTCAAATTTTCAAATTAATTCTAGCAGGATTATCAAGAATCCCCTGTAGAATGAGGTGGCTGGGTTGTGGTTGAGTCAACCGGGTCCTATTAACAAAAGTTGGGGTAAAGGGGTCCACAGGGATATAGGGGACAACATTAATAATAGTACTATGATGAGCTTGATGGGAAAGCTTGGTTGGCATGCCAAAAGGCGTAAGGACTTTGGTATTGGTGGAGATCCGGGGTCTAGATTTCACAATTCAAAAAGAACGAGGAGTGGACAGGTGGCTAGGAGATGGAGGACGGATGTGATGGCTAAATTCATGATCCATTACATCATTTAACCATGCTCACAAAATCTTGTTTAGTGTTGTAACCAGCATATGACAAGTCAAGAAAAGTGAGTCTCTTCAACTTTCCATTATGGGGAGGAGTGAAATTACCTTGGAAGTCATTGTGACTAAGATCAAGGTGCTCTAACTGTGCAAGTTGAAACAACGATGAACTAATGTGACCTTCCAAATAGTATCTACTCAAATCTAGTCAAGAAACATGGCCTGTGCAGAAGTTACAACCAACTCCACTCCACAAGAAGCAATTGAATCCATGCCATGAACTCAGTCTTTCATCATCATCTACAATGGCTGCTTTGAAATCTAGGAGATGATTTCTTTCAGTGAGGGGGTGTAATGCCCCCTCATTTTTGGCTTGTGATAGTTGCTAGTTTCACATTACCATTTTGTTAGTTTTGAGATAGTTGTTAGTTCTTCCATTGCATTTAGATAGTTCTGAGACATTTGATTTATTAGGCCTATGGAACTTTATGCTTGTTATGATCGTGATAGACTATGTTCATGATAGACTATGTTCGACTGATATATTTCTAACATGTGTTATGAGTTATGATGACATTATTGTTATTCTAGTTATGATGAGATGGACATGATTAGTGATGGTTTAATATTATCATGTTTTATGCGATTTGTTGATATCTGATTTTAAATAAAAATGGTTATAGTCTTGTTCCAGAGCAAGGACGGTGTAGTGCTACTTGTTTCGAGCACCCTACTACGCCGTGATTCTCTGACTCTGTGTGTGTTGATATATGCAGTTGATCGTATACAACCTATTGTTCTTATGCAGGTTGCAGGTACCGGGCCTCGACTCCACCTGACTTAGAAGGTCTGAGCGGGCCCTACACCAATGGATAATGTTGATGGAGATGACATGAGGTTTATCCCCTAGGTCAGTTCAACCTTCAGTTTGATGGTCGTCATGTGGTTTGTATGTTTATTGTCGGGTCCTTATTAGGTCAGCCTATGTGTATTCTTGTATGCATAAATGATCTATGATATTATAAGGTTTTATTGTCAAACATTATAGTATTTTTGATGTGTCATAAAATTGGAATATTCTTGGAGGAATCTATTTAAGTAAATTGTAATGTAGAATTAAGTTAATTATTCTAAGGTTGTAAAAATTTTATGTGGGTCAAAAGTTTTATTTTAACTCATTAATATGTATAGTTATGTATTGAAACATTCTGGGGAATAATATAAAGGGGGTTAATTGTCATTTATGATTCCAAAGTGGGGAATCTCTGTGATTAGTAAAAAAATTAAAAATTCTGGTGAAGAGGATTCACAGGAACGGATTTGGTGTGAGTGGGCATTTATGACTAAGGGTTATTTTGTTCTGGGAGGAATTTTTCTTTTGGAAAGGGAGGATTTAGAGGATTGATTCAGAGGAAGGAAGGGAAGTTCTGGAGGAGGATTCGAATTCTGGAGCGTGGAAAGTATGGGTATGTTTTCTGAGAATTTCTTTATCCTTGTCTATCTTGGAATTTAAATTTCATTGTAAGCATGATCGTTTCTATGCTCTGTGTGTGTTTGAATGTGTTTGGCTCCCTAACCATTTTCACATCCTTCGACTCGCACCTCGGTTGCCCTCAGTGAACTTCTCTTTATAGCTTACCTTCTAGTCATTTTCTTCTTGTCTCTCTCTATGCCAAAAATTTAATCTTTGCCAACAATCGAATGTGAGTCCTTCTGTAGTGTCAGTAGACTTTTACCTGCATCCTTGGAATCAATCCTTCGCCAATCAATGAGTCATTCTTCTCAATAATCTAATCATTGCAACATCTGAGGCCATTACTCTGTGACTCTGATGAGATGGGATGTTTCACCTATGTTTTGGACCGCTCCTTGCTGTTAACCAATTGTTCAGAATGCATCACCTGTAACTAAGATATTATGGTTAAATGGAATCTAATTCTATATTTTTTTTCCTCATTCACTGGTGTCGATATTTTGTTTTCTTACAATAATTCTTTTAGTAAGGTTTTTTGAAATCAAAACATTACCTTCGCTCCACCATGTACTACCTTTTGTAGTAGCGTGCCTTTTAGAGGAGATATCTGCCTATGTTTTTTTTATCCTGTCCAGGCTAACCATTATGATGTCTTTCTCCACTATGTCCAATTACCTAGCGCTAGGGGGAAAGACATGCTCCCTATCTCCTCTTGATAGACAGTGTTGCATTGTCACTCTTGCCATATTCCCTTACTAGGTCATTCAACAATAGAGTCTTACCTATGTTCCTCTTGAAGACTATGATCTCAACCTAAGGCATGATTTCTATCCTGGTCGACCACTTCACCATGTCACCCATAAACTTCGACGCTGTAAAAAAAAGGGGGTTGATCCACGTCTCCTTTAAACTACTTATTAAATTTTCTCATGGTGTAATTACCATTTGTTCCACTCTATGAGCACATAATTACATTTGTCTTTGATCCTTAATTTCTTTTGTTTACTATCTCTTATGATGTCTTTGCATATCTGAGGCATGGCATGTCATCCTTATGCCCGTTTCGTAGCCTCAGTTTCAAGCATACTTCAAACTTTAGACCTCTTTCTCCTAGTGTATTCATTCATTCATTTTGTCCTAACGTCTAAACTTTTGGGCTCTCACATAAACATTTCTCTATAATTGAATCATTAATGCCTAAAATTATTTAAGATGGCATTGTTATTGCTCTGGCTAGATACGCTCCTAGCAATCCTTTCGAACCATTAAACTATAAAAGAAGAACTCTGTGAACATTTCTGTTATTCCAATTTCAGATGGTTTCCTCTTAGAGCAGATCGCTTCCTTCTCTTTGAGTCCCGAACTAGAGATAACTGTGATAATTTCCATTCTTGTTCTTCTTTAAATATAATTGTTGTTGTGGTCGATTTAGAAAGTCTGTAGGTGTTTAAGGAATGTAGTAAAAGATCTTGTGGAGCAAAAGTAATTTAGTTAAATCTTAAAGTAGTTATAGCTAGTCATCTTGATAATTGATGATATTTAAAACTCATAGAGATTATTAAACAAGTCATTTGTTGATGTATACTGCATTCTGATGCGTCAGTTTTTAGAATGTTGATATTTAGGTATAGTTAAATCATTATAATTTCCTTAAGATTTTAATATTAGTGACCATTCTATGCACTTGTCTTCGTGGGCTACCTCTTGGTTATGCTTATAAGAGTATTGTGGTTCATCTCTTCATAGATTTAAAGTGTTCCCTTTTAGGCATTGAGGAGAGTAGTAATGGGTAGCATTAATATTTAGCATAGAGCGATTCTTTAGTAGGGTCGAATTTTATGATCCTTGTATGATTAGAGTTTAGTTTAATGTTTTAATAAGCTCTTGTATCAAAATTAATTATGGTGTAGTGAGAAGATATTAGAATAGGATTTAATTCAATAAAATTTTAACCTTGTTCTTTTGATGTCTCTATTACTTTCAAAAGTAGATTCTTAGTTACATTTAAATGACAGACTAAAATAGATATGTTTACCATGCTTAATGATTTTTCAGTACCGTATATTAGGTAGGTTAAGCTTGCTTATTTAGAAAATTATAATTAAATTTAAAATTGAAGTTTGTCTTAGTCAAAACTAAGGATATGGTGCTTTAATTGATCAAATTGCTTTGGGGGTGTTAAGTAAATTGTAGAGTAGGATAGTATTAGAGCTTTAAATCTTATGTGTGGAATCAGTAGTTGGTTTATACTAAGGTCTGTATGAAGAAGTTGTTGACTAGATATAAATTACGTTTTGTTCATAATGATTGGAATTAAGTTAAATCCAGATATTTCCTTAAAATTGTTGTCATTTAAACAAAAATTGTCGTTGTTTTAACCTAATAATGTGTAACTAGTATTCTTCTTGAGTAAGTTTTGTGTCTTGTAAGGTTTGGAGTTCTTTTTGTCGTTAATGCAAGGAAGTAAGAATATTTTGGTTATAGATTGTAATGTTGTATTTACCCTTTTTATTGAAATGTTTTATTTTCGCAAACCTTGTCTGGAATTAGTATGAGGTCATCCTTGGGACAAAATTGTATATTTTATCAACTTGTTATTGTTGGCAAGAGACACATTGGAGCTTCATGATTGTTGTCATTGATGGCAACAAAGTTCATCCTACACATCCACAGGACATAGTGTGCCTATACCAGAAGTCAGATTGAAGAGTGTTGTGGTCCGGTAATCAAGAATAGAGCATGTGGCAAGGTCTGATAGTCAGGTCCGGATCTCTCAGAGGAAGTATCTTTGGAAAGTACGGACTTGGGGAAGTCAAGAGGAGTACCTTGACTAATAGAATCCAGGAATTGAGCCTCTGGTGATGAAAGAGTGAAGAGATATAAGGATTCAAGTATTGGGGTCTTCTTTGGTAGAGCAGACAGAGGAAGAATTGACCGGCAGAGCATCATACATTATTTCGGATGAGATGTTGATGGTTATCAAGATTCTTAAGGTATCATTCATGATTGGCCGATGGTGCTACCTACTAAGACTTCAATTAAACAAACCTAAAACATAAATCATAAAGTGAAAGTTCCCAATTAACAACATGCCAATAACATCTTAATGCAACATTGAGAACAAGGAATTTCTCACTAGAATTTTACCATAAGGAAAAACTAATCCACGGGTTGAAGAAGGTGTAAATGATTCAAAGCTAATAAAAAAAACCCCATCGCACCCACTATTCTAAGCCACTTCGACCTACCTATTGACCGATGCTAATGCCGAACAAACGTTGAACTTCCTACAACAAAAGTGTTTAGTTAACACGACTACCAACATAAGCTTGAATGCTGACAACACAGTAAAAAGTGATAACAAATACATCAAGATTTAACGACCTATTGCTAGCAGGCTATGAAACGAGCCAAAACAATGATGAATATAAAAAGGATAGCACTAGGAGAGTTAAATGACATGAGTAAATTAAGTATGATGTAGATCTGAGTGGAAAACTACCTCTAATTTGGTCAATGATTACCAAACAGGCCTAACTCAATGTTAATGACCCTCTAATATGGGTTGGTAACAAACAAAGAACAACAACTATCATTAGAAACTTCCTCATATGGTCAACATTGTGAATGGTATTATTATCATTTGAGAACCTTCCAGAATGGGTCAAGACAGAAATTATCATTTCTAAAATATAGAAGCATTCCTTTACAAGTTCTCAGCAAAAAGACATACAAGGATTAATTTAATCTTTCATGCAGAGGTTGGGTGTTTGAATACAGATCAAAGATGGAGGAGTGCATTAGACTTTGCTTGGAAATAAGGGTTCGGTGCAAGATCCACTATTAGGTGCAAGAAGATCCGGACATTATCTACATGTTGGGTTTAAAACGAAGAGGGGTTGAAAATAAGACCACCAATAAGGGTAGAGAATCAATGCAGAAATTGTTTGAAAAACCACCATATTACATATAGAAGTGCCATGTTTGATGGTTATAGTGAATAGTTCATGTCGATTAAACTCAGACAAAAGACAAGTACCAACCAACCAATCACTATACACAAGTCTCATAGACATTTTTCTACATGCTTCAATATGGGTAATACTTCTAATGCAAATGAAGGATTACACGGTATCTTTCAACCAACAGGAAGATTTATGATGCAGAAATTGTGAAGAAATTTCCAAGAGGAAGTAATGTTGGAGACACCAAATTTTATCAGGGTTTCTCAGATAGAAACAAGGTATTGCAAGGTGACATGGAAAATGTGAGAAAGGACCTTCTGAGGAATGGTGGAGCATCTAGAATAAACTTAGATGAAATTGACTAATTCAAGTTGCCACTGATTAGGAGCAATAGCTATTTATTAGAAGAAAAAGGCACATTGATGTGCATAAGGGTTACTCCTCCTCACTGGGCAAACCACTTCTGTCTGAGAGGTAGATAAGTGAGATAAATATGTAGGAACATTAGGGACAAGGCTTGATTAAAGCTTAATACTGAATCATCTGATCCACAAGATTGAGATCACCATGCAAGATTATAGATTATGGGCACAAGAGTTCAGAAGAGTTATTAAATTCCAATCTACAGAAGCAAGTTTCACACACAGGACATGCTAGATACTCACACAGAATTATGCTGCAATAAAATATAACTTACAAGCTACAACATTTGTAAATTCACAGAGGGAGACAAACCACATACTCGAAATTCAGTTCCACCTCCAAATTTCTCCAACTCCTGCAACCAGATTCCCTGTTCTTCCCCCCCCCCCCAACAAAATGATTCAACTCCTCAAATAAATGTAGACATGCATCCGCTACCCAACAACCCACTCCTCTAAGAAATTCAAAAATTTACTAATAATGGAGATTCCACAAATCTTCCAATTTGAATTTGACAACACAAGGCATTAATTTCGCATCTCTAAAATATTCTGTACCAAATAACCACTAAATACCTGTAACTCCATTCATGACATAAATATCTTATCTTAGAAGATAATTTAATTCCAAACTATAATAAAATTTAACCAAGGTGTCAACCAAAGCTTTAAGCTAATTCAATAATTATCTAGCAAACAAAATAGGAGCATTATTAATAACCACTAATTCATTAAAGAATCTTCCAACCACACAGGAGTATAATTTAAACCTTATAAAACATGACTTGACTAAACATCACGACACAAGATAACCAATCATAACAAGGCAAAGGCCAAGTGTTATAACATGATGCGAGACCACAATAGAGGACAAGGACCGACCTAGTGGAATAGACCTCATGTTATCTCCCATCACTGATACCCATTGGTGTAAGAACCCGCTCAACCTACTATATCAGGCGGAGTCGAGGTTCAGTACTTGTAGCCTACATTCAAACAGTTGGTTGTATACGATCAAGTTCATATATGTCTACACACAGAGAGCTAGAGAATCGCGACGCAGTAGGGTACTCGAAGCGAGTAGTACTACACTGTCTCTGCTCTTGAAACAATATCATAACAACTTTTATCTAAATTTAAATACCACAAATCAAATGACACATGATGATATTAATTCGCATCATAACTAGAATAATAGTAGTGCCATCATAAACCCATAACACATGTCTAATTATACCAGTCAAACATATTTCATCCAGATTAAAATAAACATAACTGATAACCTACTAATCAAATGTCTCAGAATTGAATCAATGCAATGAATGACTAACAACTATCTCTGATTGACAGAGAGCAATGTAGAACTACCACTATCACAATCCAATAATGAGGGGGCACTACATCCTCCCCCCTAAAACTTGACTTACTCCTGGAAGTCACAGATTAGGATAGAAACATTGTCATATTCCATTGCCAACATTCTCAACTATATTAAACAATTGTTCATAATACAATCACTACTATTCAATAAAAGACAAGAAGATCATCTATTATTTACCTTTATGGCACATCATGTGATCTACATATATCTAATTACACTTTTTCGGCAATCTCATACAATCCAAAGAATTGCAATCTTAAATAGCTAAGGAAAATACATCTCATATCTTATTTCCACTAATTACCAACCATACAAAGTGCAATTCTCTGCGGAGTCCTCCCTTCAACATATTATGAAAGGTTTGAAATGAACATGATAGAAACAACACTTATTACAAAATGGGGTCAACGGAATCCAACATTTAGAATTACCACCCTAGAAAATCTAACAATAAATACAAACCCACATGGAAAAACAATCAAATCCAACTTTAGGTCACAAAGTGCTGGCAAATTTCAATAAATCAAGAATAAAGAAAAGAGTCTTGGTGACCATTCCTGACATAAGAAGGTTCAAAGAAAGAAAACTCACTGTTAACCCCTCTCACTACACATGAAACAACTGTCAAAATTTCTAAAACAACAATTTCACATCATGATGTGACTGATTTTAGCCACAAAAAAGGAGTATCTGCTACACAACACTCAAGGACACAGGGTCTAGAATGTGTTAGAGAATGTACACCAACACTCAAACAATTATGTTAACTGTGTTCTCTTATCTAAACAACTTTTATCTTTATTTAAATACAATTTCTTTCTACTAAACTATGGAAATATGCAATTGCTTCCTTATACACGAAGATATAAAAGGGATATATGATATTACATATAGGAATAATTCAAACTATAATTGACTTACATTATCTCATACTTGATCTCATAGGCCCAACACATGCTCTCATTTGATTTGCTGCATACAGTTCTTACACAAGCATATACAATGATAACTTCCATAAATTACAACAATTCTTCCATAAGAGATCATGACCATCTAGGAGTTAGATATAGATTTTCAAGCAACCATGTAAAGATGTCAACATCACAAAACCACATAACTCATGATGCATGATACCACCAGATGATTAGATGCATTATCAGACAGGGAGAACATATTGTTAAATGTAACATCACATTTCCAGAGAAGGAGAAGGAACATAACAGCCACATAAGTAGAATAAAGCATTTATTTCTTAACGAGCAAGTCTATAATCTTCTCAACCTTCATACTAATGCATATAGGTGGGAGCTACTATTACCAACTCACTACAACAAGAAAATCATTTAACCTAGGGCAACAACAACAATCTAGAGGTCTCAATGTTGCAACCTAGAATACAGTTAATCTATAGAGTTTAAGCACTAGGTCACATAATGGGCTCAATTGTAACTTGAGTACCCAGTGTTTAAACCTGGCTCTAATACCAAATGTAACGCCCCGTCATGCAACCCTAGAGAGTTAGGCTAACAAAAGCAAAATTCTAGGAATAATTTTTTTTTGAAGCAACATAGTACAAAAATAGAAACCAAATATACCTTAATACACAACATAAAGGAAATTGCTCTTTTAACAACTCTAGGGAAACACAACTACATTAGTGAATAGAAAATTAAAACCACACAAGTGAAATACATTATACTTCTACAGATAAGCTCAACTGTTACATTAGCAAGATAGATAATATACAAAGTTACAATACCAGATTACAAGACCGATCACATCGGTTTACAAAAGAATGCATAAGAAAGTATACAACACCACCAAAGGTAGGAAGCAAATAGGAATTGGAACACCTCTGCGTAGGACTCAAACTGCATCTCCAAAAGACCAAGGGATAGCTCTGCCTCCCAACCATGTGGAACCCTGAGGTCCACCCCTTCGAGCTAGGAGATAACGACGAGGATTCCACCAAGCCAAAGAACACATCTAAATAACCAAATGGCAATAGACTTGACACAACTGACCATGTCAATGAAACTGCACAAGACAAGACATCACTCTAGAGGCACAACCAATAAGAAACAACTGAACTACATAAGGAGAGTGTCATCACATGGTCCTACAAGGGGTTACCCAGGCTATCTATCACCAAAAGCCAGCCCCCATCTATGGTTACCCTGGCAGCCTCTCTCCAAGCACCGGCCCCATAGGGTGACACATGCGGAGCCGACAGGTCCTCTCATGGAGCCAAGGAGGTCGGCCTTGCCAACTAGGCCTTCTCATCCCATCCTTAGCCTGTGAGAGCACTCAAGGCATGGGTGAGGTCTTTTACTTATCTTGTTAAGTGTTTTAATACCCCAGCCCTCTTGATTAAGTTATTAAGTTTCCACACGCTTACAACTTCCATGGGGTTACCCAGACGACCTCTCACTAGGCATTGGCCCCACCATGAAAGCCACTCCCTTAGCATTCTATGGTCAATCATACATACCACAACATGCAGGGAAAAGTCACCAATCAGATCCGAGCCAAAACTTATGCAATTCACTAGGCCACAACAATAAATCCTTATAATCTCTACAAAAATTGAAGCAATACCATCAAGAACCAAGTACTGTATCCAAGAGACCATCCCCATACATTACAAGATACAAAAATTTAGATATCCCAATACATTAACATGCCACTATCTGGACCAAAGATCTTGAGATGCCTCACCTCTGCAGTTAGGTACAACTAAAGATAAAGAAACCATAATCAGACAAGGTTAACACTTCCACATTTACAACAATCAGCCATGGCCTCACACATGATTCCTACTTCACAAAAAACCAACATAGACCAAGCCCCACCCCAAGGTAACATAATACTCCAATACAAACATAAGATATGACCAAGGAGGAGATCGAGCAAAGAGGTTCAAGGACTCCAGGTTCAATCAAGAAGTCAACTTACATCAAGTTATCACAAATAGCACAACTTCAAACTTTAGGAATTAATAGGGCAAGAAAGGTGAACTACATCCTTAGTTAAACAAAGGTCGAGGAAATCTCACAAAAAAATTCCATTAATACATCAATCCCAAGTTTGAGACACTTTAATTTCTTGTAATATGATCAAAACACGATTCTTTGCTTTCCAAAATAAAAGTATGAAGATAAAGAAAACATAAACAATGATTTCCACCATTTATGAAGCATGAAATGGAATATTACAAGCATGACTAGCAAATTAAAATTCAACAAGGAAATCAATACACTACTAATATACCATGAACTAGAAATAATAATTCAATTCCCTCTACAATTTCCAACACAATGTTAATTCTACAAGATTACGAATCTATACAATAGAAGAAATCTGAAATATCTCACTAACTACAAATACAATTACCATTTCAAAACAAGACGCTATACGTAGTTACAAGCATAAAATGCCATTTAACGTCTACCCATTTCAATTTCCAAAGAAAATCACTATAAGCTTATATAAATGTCTTCCTAACATCTTACCATTTCCTACTTTCTATTAATCACAACTATAAGGAACTCCCTTTCCCTATTTCAATTTTCTAATAAATACCAATTTCTAAAACCACAACTGTATTTACACACAATTCCCATAAGTATAAAAAATTAAATCAACCATAATAAACATATCTAATCCTATAAGCCAAAGTTCCCTACTAACATCTTACCCAACAATCCTTTCAATACAAATCACATAAAAACATGCTAATAATTTCCTCTAAGCAGGGTTTATTCTCTAGCCCCTTACCAATCAATACATTCTAAAACAATAATAGCATAATAAGTGTTTTACTAGCATAAGTTTCTTTCAACATACACTATCTACCACGACAACGCTATATACTTTCATATATATCACCATAAGTCTAGACTACTAACTAACACATTCCAATATCAAATACCTAAATAGTGTAACTTACCATTCAAGATTTGCCACTTACCATTTCTAATTAAAACACCTGTAAGTACTTATTTACAAGAGCAAAGTTTTTCTTCGACATTAAACCAATTACAAACAAAATCAAACAACTATAACATAAATACTTTTCCAATAAACACCCTCCAATCTACTAACTCTATGAACACATTCAAGAAATAGGATAAATATCTTTAAATGTACTAGTTACTATTGAAATAGACTATATACCACAATCCACTAAATCCACTTTTATAAACCCTTACCAGCTTAGACTACAAGCTCTACATTGATTCATAAACATCCCAATCCAAGAGCATAAGAATCTCCTAATGACAAGCTACAACCTCATTCATAAAAAGATCTTCGAAAAAGTTACATACATTTGATCTAGTGCACAATTTATGATAAAACTTAGTTCTATAATCTAGTCATTATCCATTAAATAAATGCCTATATCCCTGGGTAAGTGTAAACTTATACAATTCTAACCACAAAATCAAATAAACTTCTATAGGCATCAAGAATTTCTCTAAATCCTAAATGCATGGATACCTATCTAACATTAAAGAAAATTTCCTAACAACATACCTAAAGAAACCTTTATTCATGTTTCCTAATAAATCACCACTCTCAAGACACAACATTCCAAATGCATCTCCTAGGTTTGGTGGATACCCGCATGGTGCTACCTACTAAGAATTCAATTAAACAAAACTAAAACATAAATCATAAAGCAAAAGTTCCCAATTAACAACATGCCAATAACATCTTAATGCAACATTGAGAACAAGGAATTTCTCACTAGAATTTTACCATAAGGAAAAACTAATCCGTGGGTTGAAGAAGGTGTAAATGATTAAAAGCTAATTAAAAAAAAAAACACCCATCGCACCCACTATTCTAAGCCACTTCGACCTACCTATCAACCGATGCTAATGCCGACCAAATGTTGAACTAACTATAATAGAAGTGTTTAGTTAACACGACTACCAACATAAGCTTGAACGCTGACAACATAGTAAAAAGCAACAACAAATACATCAAGATTTAACGACCTATTGCTAGCAGGCTATGAAATGAGCCAAAACAGCGACAAATATAAAAAGGATAGCACTAGGAGAGTTAAATGACATGAGTAAATTAAGTATGATGCAGATCTGAGTGGAAAACTACCTCTAATGTGGTTGACAATTACCAAACAGGCCTAACTCAATGTTAATGACCCTCTAATATGGGTTGGTAACAAACAGAGAACAACAACTATCATTAGAAACTTCCTCGTATGGTCAGCATTGCGAATGGTATTATTATCATTTGAGAACCTTCCAGAATGGGTCGAGGCAGAAATTATCATTTCTAAAATACAGAAGCATTCCTTTACAAGTTCTTAGCAAAAAGTCATACAAGGATTAATTTAATCTTTCATGCAGAGGTTGGGTGTTTGAATACAGATCAGAGATGGAGGAGTGCATTAGACTTTGCTTGGAAATAAGGGTTCGGTGCAAGATCCATTATTAGGTGCAAGAAGATCCAGACATTATCTACATGTTGGGTTTAAAACAAAGAGGGGTTAAAAATAAGACCACCAGTAAGGGTAGAGAATCAATGCAAAATTGTTTGGAAAACTACCATATTACATATAGAAGTGCCATGTTTGGTGGTTATAGTGAATAGTTCATGTCGATTAAACTCAGACAAAAGACAAGTACCAACCAATGAATCACTATACACAAGTCTCATATACATTTTTCTACATGCTTCAAGATGGGTAATACTTCTAATGTAAATGAAGGATTACACGGTATCTTTCAACCAACAGGAAGATTTATGATGCAGAAATTGTGAAGAAACTTCCTAGAGGAAGTAATGTTGGAGACACCAAATTTTATCAGGGTTTCTCAAATAGAAACAAGGTATTGCAAGGTGACATGGAAATGTGAGAAAGGACCTTCTGAGGAATGGTGGAGCATCTAGAATAAACTCAGATGAAATCAACTAATTCAAGTTGCCACTGATTAGGAGCAGTAGCTATTTATTAGAAGAAAAAGGCACATTGATGTGCATAAGGGTTACTCCTCCTCACTGGGCAAACCACTCCTGTCTGAGAGGTAGATAAGTGAGATAATTATGTAGGAACATTAGGGACAAGGCTTGATTAAAGCTTAACACTGAATCATCTGATCCACAAGATTGAGATCACCATGCAAGATTATAGATTATGGGCACAAGAGTTCAGAAGAGTTATTAAATTCCAATCTACAGAAGCAAGTTTCACACACAGGACATGCTAGATACTCACACAGAATTATGCTGCAATAAAATATAACTTACAAGCTACAACATTTGTAAATTCACAGAGGGAGACAAACCACATACCCGAAATTCAGTTCCACCTCCAAATTTCTCCAAATCCTGCAACCAGATTCCCTGTTCTTCCCCCCCCCCCCCCCCCCACAAAATGATTCAACTCAAATAAATGCAAACATGCATCCGCTACCCAACAACCGACTCCTCCAAGAAATTCAAAAATTTACTAATAATGGATATTCCACAAATCTTCCAATTTGAATTTGACAACACAAGGCATTAATTTCGCATCTCCAAAATATTCTGTACCAAATAACCACTAAATACCCGTAACTCCATTCATGACATAAATATCTTATCTTAGAAGATAATTTAATTCCAAACTATAATAAAATTTAACCAAGGTGTCAACCAAAGCTTTAAGCTAATTCAATAATTATCTAACAAACAAAATACGAGCATTATTAATAACCACTAATTCATTAAAGAATCTTCCAACCACACAGGAGCATAATTTAAACATTATAAAACATGACTTGACTAAACATCACGACACAAGATAACCAATCATAACAAGGCAAAGACCAAGTGTTATAACACGACACAAGACCACAATAGAGGACAAGGACTGAGCTAGTGGAATAGACCTCACGTTATCTCCCATCACTGATACCCATTGGTGTAAGAACCTGCTCAACCTACTATATCAGGTGGAGTCAAGGTTCGATACCTATAGCCTGCATTCAAACAGTTTGTTGTATACGATCAAGTTCATATATGTCTACACACAGAGAGCCAGAGAATCGCGGCGTAGTAGGGTACTCGAAGCGAGTAGTACTACACCGTCTCTGCTCTTGAAACAATATCATAACAACTTTTATTTGAATTTAAATACCACAAATCAAATGACACATGATGATATTAATTGGCATCATAACTAGAATAATAGTAGTGTCATCATAAACCCATAACACATGTCTAATTATATCAGTCAAACATATTTCATCCAGATTAAAATAAACATAACTCATAACCTACTAATCAAATGTCTCAGAACTGAATCAATGCAATGATCGACTAACAACTGTCTCTGATTGACAGAGAGCAACAGAACTACCACTATCACAAGCCAATGACGAGGGGGGCACTACACAACTAATGAAATGAAATGATTTTAATTGCTTTCTCAACCACCCAGCCAAAGGAGCTAAAATTGACAAAGTTGCTAGTTAGAAATTATTCCTTTGATGTATCAGGGAGACAAACATTGTAGTATGATTTGGGTTGCGATTGGATTTGACGATATCATTTAGTGAGAGAGATCTTGAGCTTATCTTGGTCAATCTTACTACATGACATGAAGTTGTTGAAATGAGCAATAGATTGTAAATATCCAATGCTTTTATTCTATGGTTACAATGTGTAATTGTAGTTTCCATTGTGTATTTGGAAACTAGAAGTGCCTCCCCTATTTTTTGAACTCTTTGACTAGAAATCAATATGATGTAGGGTTTTATAGAAAAAAGATTCAATAATATTGCATAGAAACGTTTGCTATGCCATCACATCAAGGTTTAGTAAGTTCAATGTTTACATAAATAGTAGCCTTTGGCCTCAATATTTGTGAAACTTTTCTTTACATTTAGAAAGAGCAATATTTGCATGGTTATATCTTGATGATATTCTAATAGTATAAAAAACAATCTTGCAATGCATTGTCAATCTTTGTTGGCTTTTGTAGCTAGAGTATGTAATGGTTTGGGATTTTTCCCTCTTCACAACCTCTCTTTTTTAGATGGTTTCTTATTCTTTTATAAATTTGCATTCTTCAATACAAAATAAAATGCATCCAAGGGTTGGTAGGAGTATCGAGTCGGAATATATTGTGTTGTTTTGTTTTAGTTTTTCATTTAAATATATTTTATATTTATGTTCATCTATATTGTAAAGGTAAAAATTGTAAATTCATGTGTTTTTTTTGTTTTAGGTTGAACACTTTAATTTGATTTTCTTTTATGTATTGATTAGTAATTAAGTTAGACTATTTTTACATGGAATTTTTCTACTAATCTTATCCTAGTCTCATTCTATCTTCACACATCCCCAAGATTCAAACATGATCAACAATCTCCACTATTTATCATCCTAGTTGAAACCCACAAATGTAAAATTAACCTAGGTCACTTTTACACATGCATATTTGAACCCAACACTTTTTTATTTAAAATTTTTAATTGGTTCAATGTTCCCCTCGCTTATTAGCTATTATGAGCTCATTAAAGTGCAACTTATTTCAAATTACACACTAGGTTATTGTATTTAAGGACTAGCCTTAATTTATTAAGATTATCTTGGAAAAACCAAAAGAATAATCACATAATAGCCTTATAGAAACATCATGGAGCATCCTAGTAAGGGCATCATTAGCTTGCATCATCATTCTAGGCATACTACATGATTGCTTGATGTCTTCAATCTTGGCTCATCTATATTAAATGTGTCCACCTAGTGGCTTAACTAAGGAGAACATGACCCTCACCGAGCAAGTTCCTAAATGATGTATGTTGGTAAGATTTCTTGTATGACCTAAATTACAAAAATTTCTAAATCTGGTGACCGCTTTCTTGCCTTGGCCTTGCTTTTCATATCATTAATAACCGATGAGAGATTGTAAAAGCCCTCAAGCCATCACAAAAGTAAATGAAGTAAATAATCCACTTAAATACAACATCACAATATCCAAAGTAAAAAGATGCAATTAATCCACTTAATTACAACAATCCAAAAGGTAAAAATGGTGTAATTAATCTGCATAATTACGATATCACAATAAAATGATAAGTCTCATGAATAAGATCCAATAAAGTCAATAAATCTCCTCAAAAGAGAAATCTCATAAATAAGAATCCATAATATTCATTAAATCTTGCAAAGGATAATCTCATCAATATAAATCAAATAAAGTCCATATTTCTGCCATGAAACATAGGAAGGCTAACTCCATCACAAAACTGTGTTTGGACAATGGGGATGTTATCACTGAGGACAATGAGATTGGGGAACAAGCTGTATTATTTTTTCAGAACTTGTTGACTAAACAGGCCACTGGTGTTGATAATGACAGGGCTACTAAGCAGTTTATTGACAATATACCCTCTCTCATAACTGAGGACGACAATCTGGAAATGCTGAGGCCTATTTCTGAGGAGGAGGTTCGTGTTGTTTTATTCTCTATGGGTTCTTTTAAAGCTCCGGGTCCAGATGGCTTCCCTCCTATCTTTTTTCAGGAGTACTGGGATATTGTGGGGGCTGATCTCACTGCTGCGGTTCGGGATTTTTTCAAAATTGGTAAGCTCTTAAAGCAGCTCAACAACACCTTTATTGTCCTTGTCCCTAAAAAGTTGAAACCTACCAATCTTTCTGATTTTAGACCTATCAGCTTGTGTAATACTGTCTATAAGCTTTGCACCAAAGTCCTTGTCATGAGACTTCAACCTTTTCTTGACAAAATTATCTCTCCTTCTCAAAAAAGTTTCATTCCTGGGTGCCAAATTTTGGATGCTGTGATCTCCACTCATGAAACTATTCATTCCATGGAGAAGAGCAGAATTCCGGGTATGGCCCTTAAGTTGGATATCTCTAAAGCCTATGATAGGGTCTCATGGGATTTTCTGTTTCAAGTTCTTAGAAAATTTGGGTTTAATGACAAAATTCATCTCCTCATTTGGACAGCTGTCTCTTCCGCCAAATTTTCTATATTGGTTAATGGGATTCCTAGGGGTTTTTTCTCCTCCTCGCGCGGACTCCGGCAGGGGGATCCCCTTTCTCCTTACTTGTTTATCATAATGGCTGAGGCTCTTGGGAGATTCATTCAAGCTAACGTGGTCTCTAAGCACCTTGTGGGCATTAAACCTGCTTCTTCCCTTGCCCCTATGTCTGTGCAGCAATTTGTTGATGATACCCTTCTTTTTGGCATCTCTTCGGTGATTGAAGCTTAGAGATGGAAGAATATTTTAAACCTTTATGCCCTCGCTTCTGGGCAAAGCATTAATTTCCAAAAGAGTCATGTGTATTTCTTTAATACTCCCACTTCTCTCCGTCAAAAAATCATCCATATTCTCGATTGTGCTGAAGATGTTCTTCCTGCTATCTATCTGGGTCTACCCTTTATGGTTAAAGAAGTTTCCCCAAATTTCTGGAATAGCCTTTTGGAAAGAACCCAATGAAAATTGATTGGTTGGAAGGGCAAAGTCCTCAGCAGTGCTGGTAAATTGTAGCTTCTTCGGGCCTCCTTGCAAGGTATTCCCACCTATTTCCTTTCTCTTTTCAAAATTCCTACTTCTTTTGCTGCTAAGTTGGAACAGATTCAAAAAAAAATTTATGGACGGGAGCTAAAGATAAACAGCGGATGTCCCTGGTCAGCTGGGATAAAGTTTGTCTTCCTAAATCCCATGGAGGTCTCAATATCCGCAATATACGTAATATGAATAAAGCCCTGCTCTCTAAAATTAATTGGAATTTGATCCATCATCAGAAAGATTGGGGAGAAATCATGCAAGCCAAATATTTGCATGTCACTGATTGGTCTAACTTCCTCCAACAAGAAGGTCTTCCTAAGGGATCGATCATTTGGAATAAAATGTTGAAATCTAGAAATCTGCTCATGCAAGGGATCAGATGGAAGTTGGGAAATGGTATGGGTATCAAGTTTTGGACTGATATTTGGCTAAAAGATAAGGCTCTCATCTCGCAGAGGGATTTGGGTGAGATCGCTGGCATTGCTACTCAGTTCTTTGGCCATAAGGTCAGTGATTATATATCAAACAATAATGGTCACAGGAGCTGGAGGAATTTGTTGGATTGCTGCCCCCATCGCCCTGATCTTGCCTCTAAAGCTCAGATGGTTCAAAAGTTGATTCAGGAAGTTAGAATTCCTCTCTTCCCTCATGACGATGAGCAATTTTGGTGGCCGGATAAGAATGGTCGATTCTCTGTTAAGTCTGCCTATCACTTATTGGTCCCTGAGCTTCATAAAAAGGAGATATGGAGAAAAGTATGGAACCAAAAACTGATCCCGAAAATTAACATGTTCTGGTGGGCCTCTATTCATAACAGAATTCTAACCCAAGATAATTTGCAGAAGAGAGGTTTCAATCTGGTCAACAGATGTTGTCTATGCTGTGAAAAGGAGGAAACGGTTTCTCATTTATTTTTTCACTGTAACTTTGCTAGGGACATTTGGAGCCTAATCCTCAGCAATTTTGGTATTCAGTGGGCTTGCAATTCTGATATCCTGGAAGTTATTAACAATTGGTATCCTCCCTTCTCCCATCCCTGGCTTGTTGAGTTATGGAATCAAACTCTGTCGTGCTTGGGCTGGACTATGTGGAAAGAGCGCAACCATCAGATTTTTAGGGATATTGCTAGAGAGGCCTCCCAGGTCTCTCATACTTTCATTAAGACTCTCTTGGAGAGTGTCACTTCGGCCCATATCCGCACTGCGGAGAAACCTCTGACTCAGGAGGAAGAACAAATTGCGGTAAACTGGAAGATTCTCAATCATATTCCTGCTTATAACAATACAAAACTGTTGCAGAGACTTAACACTAAATGGCAGCCTCCGATTTCTAACTAGATGAAGCTCAATTTTGATGGGGCCTCTAAGCTTGATGGTACAGCTAGTGGGGGAGGGATCATCCGAGATGATAAAGGGTGGATGTTTGCTGTCTATGCTGGAGGTATGGGCTGTCACAGCAATAACTATGCTGAGGCTATGGCTCTTCTTTGGGGGCTTAAATTGGCCATTTCCCTTGGTATTCAGAATTTGGATATTCAGGGAGATTCTAAAATGGTCATTGATGCCATAACTAATATGTCGAATGTTGGTATTTAGTTGAAAGACATTATCAGAGATATTCAGTTTCTCTTGCAGAGGTTTATTAATGTGCATATCTCACATATTTACCGTGAGGGCAATGGAGTTGCAGACGCTTGTGCTGAACTCGGATAGTGATATTCAAATTGGAGGGTTTGGCGCCAATTTGATCACCTTCCTTTGAATCTTAAGAATCTTATTCTTAAAGACGTGGCCGGGTCTTGATGAGGCTGATGTGTTTGAAAGACAGCTCATACTGTCAGTTCCTTGTGAAGGGGCTGACGTGTCCCTTGAAGTACGCATCCTTTTGTACTTTCTCTACTATCAAATTTGCTCCTCTTTCTCATAAGGTGAGTGGATGGCCAGATCATCATGGCTTGTGCTGAGTAATTATGGTTAAGCATGGGATTGGTGTTTGTAAGGCCTCCCATTATTATGAGATTGTGTGCGATATTATTACTTGCCTTGTTAATGTTAGTAATTCTCCTGTTAAGACAACTGAGGAGTCTGGGGGTCTCTATGGAATGCATTGTAATTTCGCTATGGGAGGAGACAGAATTAGAACTGAACCCGTCTCGTGCTATGAATTTACGGACAATTTGGTTGCTTGGCATTACTGCAAGGAGGGTGGGATTAGCCCCTATTTGGAGAGGCTTAATGGGTACAATGAAGCTCTTTCTGAATAATTTGTGCGGTCTTGGCAGAATCGATGGGTTTCGGTGGGTGGAATCAGATTTGAAGTTTCTGAACGCGTAATAGCTATGGCCATTGGTATGTCTACCTAGGGCTTGAAGCTGCAACGTAAAACTAAAATCACGGACCTCTCTAGTCAGCAGCTTTTCCTTGGTGTCGGCGAAGAATTAGTCCCTTACCAAGGCGGTTTTGATAGAGCCAAGTTGCCGGAGCCATGGGACGCTATATGTTTTATCCTCATGAAATATTTTACCCTGGAGGGGCACTTTACCAGGTTTTATAACTACCATCTCCCCCTGTTAAATCATTTCTGTCGCAATGCTAAAATTAGTTTTCTGTTTTATTTGCTTTCTTCCCTGGAGCATTCCGTCCTTAGGGTTCAGGCGAAACTGGCTAAAAACCCTGCAATGAAGCCTATCCCTCTCCACCAGGGCCTTATTCTTTGTTTGTATAATCATCATCTTGCCCTCGAGCCCTCTAAATCCATTCTTGCTACTAGTGGGGAAGGCGAGCCCTCCTCTAACCCTAAGGATATTCCTGATGTTGATGAACCTGGGCCCTCCCCTGTTCCTATCAAAACTACTGAAGTTTCCTTTTGCACTCCTGTGGAAACTCCTGTTGATTCCCCAGGCTTGACTGCCTCTAAGAAGGGTAAAAAGCGGAAGGTTACTGGTGAAATGGGTACTGGGAAGGTTGTGGTTGGGACCCCTAAAACCCTTGGTAGGACCCCGGTGGGATAGCGAAGGGATTCCTCTGTGAAGGCTTGTGGGGAGGGGTTTTCCTCTGGAGTTTGGCAGTCTGAGCGTATTGCTGGCAAGCCAGCTCCCTCAGCCAAGCTCATTGACTATTCTGAGAGTGGCTCGGATGAATCCACCCGGGGGGAGGACGACAGGGATGTGGAGATTTAGGACATTTCGGGTGATGATGAAGACAAGCAGGAAATGCATGATACAGGGGAGGAAATTGTTGACTCTGCTGGAAATGCTGACAAAGCAGACGATATGTTTGTGGAAGAAGCTGAAGATGCTATGGAGACTGATGAGCATTACGAAGTTGGAACAGTTTTTCTCCATTGTGCTCAGGACCTCTATTCTCCTCAACCTCTCTGTGCTGAAGAGTCTGGGGGTTACTGTCAATACTGATAGTGACGATTTGGCTAAAAAAGTGGATGCTATTATTAACTCTATGGTCTAGTAAGGAGAGCTGTTGTCTCCTCTGTCTTTGTTATTTTACTGCTGATACTCTGTTTCTCTATTTTTTGGCTTTAGTTTTAGTGGCTAGTTTTGCTGGTTTTGCTGGCATTATGTACTGGCTGTATATGTTATTTCTGGTTTAAGGCCCTGTTTTGTCTTCGGGCCTCTCCGTTTTTGTAAGGGTTCGGCCCCTTGTTTAGCCGCCTTATATAATCAAAAAATATAAATCAAATAAAGTCATTAAATCTTACATCTTGCATGCTCATTCAAGGTAAAAGCGCTATAAAATCATACACAAAGTCCATTGACAACCATGCCATAATACACCCAATAATCATGCATAACATGAATAAATAAATCAATATGTTCATTAGTCGCACAAACCAAGTGTTGCACCTGTGCAAATTGTATCCCTGCCACTCCAATCGAGAAACATGCCATGTGCGGGAGTTACAACCAACTCCACTCCACGTGCAGCAATTGAATCCATGCCACGGACTTAGATTTTTACCCTCATCTACAATGGCTTCTTTGAAATCCAGGAGGAGATTCTTTTCAGTGAGGGGGCATGCAAATGCAATTGCAGGGGAAGAGGTGAAGAAGAAGCAGTATCATATTTTTATTATTGCAAATGCAACTCTGCCATATGAAAGCATAGCGTCCATGTCTTCCACACACAAATTCTTATTATCTTTACCTGAAAAGAAAAGAGATGATCAGGGGAAAGGAACGCTAAATGTGGGAAGTGGTGTGTATGCAAAGTATTATATTCTCAACATCCACATAATAGCATGTGTGTATTATTGAACGAGTACTGGAAAAGTCGTGGTGATGGTAGATTCATTGCATGTAGAAAGGAAATTTTTATATGGATTTATTTTTTAAGGTATGAAAAGAGATTAATTTTTTAATGCAAATAAGAATAGTGTCAACATATTAATAAATTATTCACATTTAACATCATAAATTTTAAGAGATTATCAAGTTTAGTTTATATTAATATGAACATGTATTCATGTATGTTGAGATTTTTAAGATTACATATGTGTCTCTTAGTTAAGTGTTTGAAATATGTATATAATACAATTTTGTAATTGACAATTTATAATACTTATCAAATAAAATCTTCCTCATGAATGACTAGTTTCTTGTCCTTATAAATGATATAATCTTTAAGGTTTTGTTCTTAAACATTATTACTCAAAAAATGTCATGTTAAGTATTATTTTAATTTAAAATAGATTTGATATTTGGATCAAATTATGTGCTCTTTGTTTACTTGTCTTCTTTATTTCCTTCAAACAAAGAAGTTGTAACCACTTAAATATATTTTTATTATAATTTTGAAAAAAAAATGCATACATTAAACCAAAGAAACATAAACTATTTCACAAAAATTATTAGCCTATGGATTGATGCCTATAAAGAAATGTATTAATACATTCAAGTTTAGTCATTTTAATCTAACTCAATCAACTTGATTAAAAATATTAACCTTTTAAATATAATTATGACTAGAATATATAGGTACAAATATCAAGTGAAATATTTAAAGACCATTAAGCCCATTCATTATAGATACAAATATCAAGTGAAGTTTCATTCCATATAGGAAATATTTGAAGGCCTCACAAAAAGAGTTCAAATTCACAACACCTTACCCTACAAACTGTGAGAACAAGCTAATCTAAGTTCTATCATTCTTCTTCCAACACATCAAATTTTAAGCAATTATAAACTATTATTTAAAATTTAGATCAAACAATAAATAATTAAATAACTACCAATCAACTCCAAAAATCAACTATATTATTTTATTCTTAATTTTTAAACTCAGCATGTAACATATTACGACTCTTAATTAAATTATATTCATTAAACTTAATTTATAAAAGAAATCTTTTTATTTATTTATTTATAATCTTTTTATGTTGACCCATTGGACTAGCATTATTTGTATTTCAGTGAATAGTCTGCGCACAAGTCGTATTTCTAGCTCGCGATACGAAGTTTCCTGCTAGATATTGCTATTAAGTCTATTCCATATATTTATTTAAATGTTTTGTAGGTCCACTCAGAGCTTAAATTTGACAGTTGTATAGCTGTATTTGGACATTTTTGCTGTAAAATACAATCAAAATTTTAAAAAGATTGTATCATATGAAAGGAGAGATATTGGACAAACTGTCAAAATTTATATAAGATTATGATGATATATATATATATTTGTCTTTTATATTTACTTATATTAAAGCATGTCATAGTCTTTGACGGGCACCATTGAATGTATAACTGTCATAAAAAAATTGCTTGACAGGTAAGGTTGACTATCAAATTTAAGCCCTAGGTCCACTTATTTTTAACCACTCGTTTCTCGGCCTTCCGACCATTTCGCCGTGTCAAACGAAGAAAATGCCATGTCAAACAAGAAAATGTTTTAAGAGACAAATGAATGGCCCAGAAAAATACAAAAATAATAAAGAAAGCATGGGATATAAGTTAAAATTTTCCCCGTTCATGGACCCCTATATTCACAAAAAATAATAAAGAAATCATAGAATACAAAACATTGGTCCCTCTATATTCACAAAAATAATAAAGAAATCGTAGAATACAAAACATTGCTCATACATGGAATTGGAAATATCTTTGTGTCAAAACTCATGTTATTTTAGAATTTTTATGAGAATTTTTTGTAGAGAGGAACATTATTGGAATGATATTCAATAAACTCTAGAAGAGATTGTTAAAGATTGTATCTCCAATCAAAATGACCCTAGCTATAGCTTTTTTGGGGTTTGCATTCTCTTTAGAAGAATTAGAACATGCTCTCTTCTCTACGAAATCTAATAAAAACTTACATATTGATGGGATTCCTATGGAATTTTATTAAGCTACGTGACATTATATCAAGGACGACTTTTATTTTCTATATTTGGTTATTTTCAACTTTGGGTTCTAAATGGTTTTTTGGGTCATGTACAACAATTCTTGGTGTGGTAGGTTTCAAGTTTTGTTGTACTCATTATAGCTTGGTTCCACTTGCTTATTTGCTTCAAATCCTTGTGTATGGATCAACATTTTTCATTTGTTATATTCTACACATTGCCTTCAAGTGCAAATGGTTGTACTATGAAATGCTGATCATATTTATGTCACTCACAACTAATGAAATGAAATGATTTTAATTGCTTTCTCAACCACCCAGCCAAAGGAGCTAAAATTGACAAAGTTGTTGGCTAGAAATTATTCATTTGATTTATCAGGAAGACAAACATTGTAGTGCGATTTGGGTTGTGATTGGATTTGATGATATCATTTAGTGAGAGAGATCTTGAGCTTATCTTGGTCAATCTTACTACATGACATGAAGTTGTTGAAATGAGCAATAGATTGTAAATATCCAAGGCTTTTATTCTATGGTTACAATGTGTAATTGTAGTTTCCATTGTGTATTTGGAAACTAGAAGTGCCTCCCCTATTTTTTGAACTCTTTGACTAGAAATCAAGATGATGTAGAGTTTGATAGAAAAAAGATTCAATAATATTGCATAGAAACATTTGCTATGCCATCACATCAAGGTTTAGTAAGTTCAAAGTTTACTAGATAGATAGTGGCCTTTGGCCTCAATATTTGTGAAACTTTTCTTTACATTTAGAAAGAGAGATATTTGCATGGTTATATCTTGATGATATTGTAATAGTATAAAAAACAAACTTGCAATGCATTGTCAATCTTTGTTGGCTTTTGTAGCTAGAGTACGTAATGGTTTGGGATTTTTCCCTCTTCACAACCTCTCTTTTTTAGAGGGTTGCTTATTCTTTTATAAATTTACATTCTTCAATACAAAATAAAATGCATCCAAGGGTTGGTAGGAGTATCGAGTCAGATTATCTTGTGTTGTTTTGTTTTAGTTTTTCATTTAAATATATTTTATATTTATGTTCATCTGTATTGTAATGGTAAAAATTGTAAATTCATGTTTTTTTTTTTTTGTTTTAGGTTGAACACTTTAATTTGGTTTTCTTTTATGTATTGATTAATAATTAAGTTAGAATATTTTTACATGGAATTTGGCTACTAATCTTATCCTAGTCTCATTCTATCTTCACACATCCCCAAGATTCAAACACGATCAACAATCTCCAATGTTTATTATCCTGGTTGAAACCCACAAATGTAAAATTAACCTAGGTCACTTTTACACATGCATATTTGAACCCCACACTTTTTAATTTAAAATTTTTAATTGGTTCAATGCTCCCCTCCCTTATTATCTATTATGAGCTCATTAAAGAACAACTTCTTTAAAAATACACACTAGGTTAGTGTATTTAAGGACTAGCCATAATTTATTTAGATTATCTTGGAATAACCAAAAGAATATTCACATAATAGTCTTATAGAAACATCATGGAGGATCCTAGTAAGGGCATCATTAGTTTGCATTGTCATTCTAGGCATACTACATGATATCTTGATGTCTTCAATCTTGGTTCATCTCTATTAAATGTGTCCACCTAGTGGCTTAACTAAGGAAAACATGACCCTCACTGAGCAAGTTCCTAAATGATGTATGTTGGCAAGATTTCTTGTACGACCTAAAAATTTCTAAATCTAGTAACTACTTTCTTGCCTTGGCCTTGCTTTTCCTATCATTAATAACCGATGAGAGATGTCCTTCAATGGACCCCCTTGGTCAATTTTTATTTGGTGGTGTGATTTACCTCCCTTCACATCTTTATCATGTGCCTAAGTTCCATATATGTAGACATTTATAAGTCCCAAGGGTCTAGGATTTCCCTACCTAAGTACTTGGTTAGAAGGAATCCCACTTGCTAACTCCCACTCAACCTTATCTTATATTGGGGTTTCAGGTTTTTGCTTACTGGCATGCCATCATTTCCTTCCCTAAGCCCCCACCTTCATCATTCTCTATTCTTTCCTTGGAAAGTTTTCAAACCTTTTTTACTCATCTCCTTGGCATCCTATTTCTTGATTTCTTGAGTCCTAATAGGCTTCTAAGTTCCATTTTTATTTGGCATAAAGTATTCCATTATATTGATCATTTCTCACCCTCTCATACTACTATCATGATTTTGGGCCATCCCATTCCCTACTCCATGCTACACCCATGTGTGTAGTATCCCTAAAGTTTTATCCTTGATGCTCCTTCACCCCTTCTTCCTTGCTTCAATGTTTTAGGACTTTACTTCCTCCTTTATAGATGATACCTAGGATCCACAATCCTAAAACCCCAAACCTAGATCTCCAATACATAATAAGCCCTTGGAGTTTTCCTTGCTATCTTAACTAGAGGGTTGCCACATCATGGATCCCCAATCCATAAACCCTAATAGGAACTCATTTCTTCTTCTCATTTGGCGCATCATACTCCACATCATGCACTGCTAATCCTCATTTCCTAATTATGTTATACTATTCATAGGTTTTCAAACTCTTCAATCTATCACTTCTATTGCATGAGGTATCCCAAAGCTCTAAAACATAACTCCTTCCCTTCATCATACCTTCCCCTCCCTCAGACTTTTGGACTATTAAATGCAATCATCCCTCTTGTGAAGTCCATAATCTTAGATCCCAGTTCTCTAAATCTTGTTGTCCATCCCTTCTCCTTCTTAGAGCTTCAAACATTTCAAACTCAACATTCCTTCATGTGAAATTACTTGCCAACATCCCAACTCCCAATTCCTCAATCCATGTTGCATTTTTCTCCCCTTGGCATGTCAATCACCGAACCCCCAAAATTTGAGCTTTCAAACATTTCTCTATTGGCTTAATTTTTTTAGGCATAAAATTCATTGGGCCCCCAACCATTCAAATGATTTGTTCCACCTACCTCCCCTACATTTCCAAGGACAACATTGTTGCATTTGTGTTGTCATTGATGTCAACAGTGTTGTAATGAAGAAGGCTAGAAGTGAATTTAACAAAGGTAATGTCAACAGTAGCATAATGTGTTGATATGGTGAGCTAATCAGTGTTGGTGATGCTAAAAGAAGATTATGGCAAAGTGATGAGTCTATACTAAGGAGATCAGAGATGGAATAGAGATGTTGTGAAGCAAAGGATAAGATAATGAAAGTCATGTACTATGTATACTAATTGGATTAGTATCATCTATACATAGTTGTACCCTATCTTCTAATGTTCATGTAGAAGTGAAAGTTGTGAGTAGAAGAATGTGCTAACATGAAGATTCTTGTTGAATTGAAAAAGCTATGATTGTTGTGTATGATGTTGAGAGTGAAGTCTCTTATGTGCTAAATGTTGTATTTATTGTTTCCTGAGGAAAAACATTGCTTCAGTTTTAAAAGAAAGATTCAGGATGTCCAAGGCACTAGAGTTTGCACAAAATAAGGTCATGATAATGCTCCACATTCCTCCGTATTTGAAGGTATGGCCATGTGGTTTGGGATTTAGATAGAGACAAGTGTGAAGTTTGTATGTTCTTGATTTCAAAGATTGGAAGTTACTGTAGAAGAATCTAAGAGCTAGTAGAGTGAAGACAGAAGTTTAGGATGGTTACAGTCAGGATGTGTTAGAGAAGTGCTCTACATTTCTCCACTTTTGAAGATGAGGTCCTTGTTGATAACTGAGAGGGGGGGGGTGAATCAGTTATCCTAATTATTTCTCTATCTGAACTTCCTTATGATTAATGCAGCATTGAATCAAACATAAAAACATAACCATGAAATAAGAAACACATGACACAGTATTTTTGACGTGGAAACCCTGTTAAGGGAGAAAACCACGGGGTGATTAACCCAAAAGTTATTCTCTGTTAGAAGAATAGAAAGTTACAAAATGGCACTTGCCAATTAGGGCTCACTGCCCGAGCACACTGCTCACAAGAGGCTCACTGCCTACAAGAAGACACACTGTCTTACAAAGTGATAAGAATCACAGTCTTTGAACTGATTGGAAGCATCTGTATATGCTGGAGTTCAGTTCCGGTTAGGTTCAGTACACTGATCTGCTGCACTTCATCTTTCCTCTGTTCTTTAGTCTGCTATCCTTTCACATACCGGATCTTTCTTGCTACTTCTGCTCTGCTCTGGACTTGTTCGCATATCCCTTCACACATTTCACACACTTCACAACTAAATCCATCCTCTATATATATCCGCACAAGTAATTTCATCACCTTTCTAGTCGGCATCCGGAACAGTCTAGTTTCTTACAAACTTAGTTCTGTCGGCTGAATCCTTGCTCACCAAGCAATGCGGATCAAGCATATACTTGTAGATATCATCAATTATGTCGGCCAAACATGATTCATGCCTCCGCAACCTTTATCATCATCTGTAACACATCCGGAAAGTAGTCTGATACTCTGTCAGTCAGTTCTTCCTCTGTTTTCACTGTCTCTCAGGAATCCGGTACTCAATTATTCATAACTTTTTCCTTGTCCATCTCCGGAGGCTAAATCCTTGGAATATACCACTCAAGATAGTCCTCTTGACTTCCCCAGATCCGCACTGCACCAAGACACTTCCTCTGGGAGATCCGGACCAATCTGTCGGACCTTGCCACATGCTCTGTTCTTGTTCACCGGACCACAACAATCTTCAATCTGACTTCCGGTAGAGACATATCATGACTTGCGGATATGTGGGATGACCTTTGTTGCCATCAATGACAACAACCATGAATCCATATAGTGTCTCTTGCCAACAGTCCTACGGTTTGAAGGATGGTTGGATACAGTTTAGAAGATTATTATATTCAAGTTTTAGTTGATAATTTGTACTGTAGAGGTTCTCCGGTGTTTATAGAACAAAGATATATCAAATTGTTGATTAGGGTTAGCTTGAGAAGAAAGCAAAAGCCACCACATTTAACCGTAGTTCATCTTTTGGCTTTGATGTTTGGAGGATGCTCATTCATATATTCAGTATGATTGTTCATTTCAGGTTTTAGGTGTTGAAGTGCACCACAAATTGGTTTTTCAATGATCTATCTCAAGATTATGTGTCCAGTGTTTGTAAGTGATGCCAAATTTAGTATCTATTTGTCTATGCCATAAAAAAAATATATATTTCAAAGGAAGGAATATTTGAGAAGGTTTGTGGAAGTCTCATGTTGCTTGTGAAATGATCTACATTATGCTAATTTATTTCTCTAATGTCGCCTTTGGTCTGAAGTTGTCTCATGAAAAGATATAAGTGTGTGTTGGGTCAACTTCATGTATTTGGATGATCCCACCAAATGTTTTGAAGTCTGTGCCAGTTTGGAAGAATGTGTTAAGGAAGAATAGGTCCTGGTTATCGGTTGTTTTGAACCACTTTGGATTTCTACATCTTTTGGATGCTGACGTGGTATGGCCATTACACGTTTCATGATTACACACTACATGATTAGCAGACATAGGAGAAAGATTTTGTAATTTGAGGAAGGAAGAAATGAAAGATCTTGTTTTGTGTGGAAGGTAAGAGTGTATGTGAGTGTGCGAGGATGTGCATGTAAGTGTGGAAGTGAGTGAGTGAGTGTGTGTGTGTGTGTGAAGGTGTGTTGAAGGTAGTAGTGTTTGCTCTGTAGAGAAAGTGAAGGTTTCTAACAGAGTGAGGTGTTGTAGAGGTGGTTGATCAATGAAAACTATTAAGTGTGATTCTGTAAGTATTGTTGGATTGTAATTTTTAGGGAGTTTTTCCTCCCTTGGGTACTAGCCCCTAAAACATTTTGTAACCTATTTTTATCTTTATTTGTGAGGTTGGATTTGGACAGTAGATCCAAGCAACTTGCTCATTATGGTTTTTCCCTTCTTGGGTTTTCCATGTAAATCTAGAGTTGTGATTATGTGGTTGTGTTGTGCTTAAATTGTTTAATTTGTCGATCCTCTATTTAAGGTAGATAGAAGCTTTGGTTGAAAAAGTTAAATTGGAATAAGTTTTAGTATACTGATTTACCCCTCCTTCTTAGTATATCCTTGTGTCTAACAAACTTTAATGCTCAAAATTGACAAGGATGGACATGCACACTCTATCAAATCTTGCCAAAATGTTATTGATCGCATCAAGGGAGTAGATCCACATGTAAGTCCATGTAATGATTACAAAGATAGAAATGGGTTGCTTGAATGCCATAAATGAAACCCTAGTCTTCACCTACAAATAGGTACTATACTACATCTATGAGCATGGGAAGAATTCTTTGCTACTCTAGGTCGTCCAACATCAGATCCAGTGAAGATTATATTATATAGGCACATGCTAGCACATGCAATGCTTTATCTATCATGCAAATCATGTGTGACCCTTGATGAGACAAGCAAGTTCTCACACAGACATGACTGAAAGACATTATAAGGGATGATCATTTTATTGCTTCAAGGATTGTATGTGTCCAAGACTAATATAGGGTTTCAACTTATACAAGTCTTGTTTGTAAGTTGGAAAGCATAATTTCTAAATCACAAAAAGAGTTCCAAATAACAAATATGTTTGTAATTAGATCTCTCCATGGAAATCTATAGTTACTTAGGGAATCTTCAAACATCTAGTTGTGGATTTCCTCTTGCCATAATTGTTAGCATTAATATAATTTGATAAATATTTGACATTATTTCAAAGCATTACAAATCCTCTGTACTGGCCATTCATTTATCTCATGTGGATTTTTGTAACACTAATATCCAGGTTATTAAGCATGCTTAGTTAAATATAAGAACAATTTTTACTTATATATGTGTGTACAATTCTAGTTTCAGTTGTGATTCTTAGGGGAGATCCATCCTTCCTTGCAATATGGGACTTTGCCATCCATTGGAGTAAGCACCATTCTTGGTGGCAAATGATCAAACATATGCTCATTGTAATATCATGTATCCTCACTAGCTTTAATTTTAGTATTAGGATCTTTCATTCTCATATGTTCCATTGACATAATTGTTATTATATTTTATACAAGCTAGAACTAGTAAACACTTGGACAAACTTGTGAGCATTCTTGTATTCTTTTACATGCATATGGTCGGCTTATGGGAAATCCATCCATAGGAACATACAAACTATTGTTATCTTTAGGCACATGTATAAGAATGATAATATCATCTTAATAAAAGGTTTTGCAAGCAACTAATGTGTAATAGACTCAATTTGACAAGTTTTGGGGGGCCGATCGTGCATACTAGGTTTAGTTATCAAATGTTTCCATATTATTTTATCATTACTATTTCATTGTCCTCTTAAGGATACATCTAGGAATACCCTCCTGGGTCTGGCTAAGTTGAAGTGGAGGTTAGTTCGCCCACTCATAAGAACTAGTCCATGTTGAGTACTTGTGACTCAGATTATAGGCATCGGCAAGAGCTGTGCTTTGTCTCAGCCATCACATTGTTCACAGTGGTTTGTTCTTTGCATCAGCGAGATGGTGTATTGTGTTACTCCAACAGTTGGATACCAGCCTGACAGGCTCTATCAGCACTGCGTCGATGTTTCCTACCAATGGTCTGAAGTCCCACCGATCGGTTCAAGGGTTCAAGGTTCTATCGGATCGGTGAGACTTATTATTATTGGAGCAACTTAGGAGACTACTTCTGATGTGTGGGGTCTTACCGATGAAGGGCTATTAGTACACTCTATTGGGATGACTTTCACTATCGGCATGGTCTTGGGTTTCTTCTTCGATGTGCACAAGTTATTCAGATGAAGGATGAAGACTTGGTCATCGGTGAGACAAGGAACCATTGGTGTGGATGGTAGAGTGGTCTTCGATGGCTTGGGCTATTCTAATGAGGTTAGACTGGCATCATCAGCAACAAAATTATCGATGATAGTCTTACTGAGTATTCGTGTATGTAAACTGGGATAGCGGTCGTTGACTGGTGCATGTAGGATAATTAGGTTTCATGAATATGAACAGTCGTGGAAACGGTTATGAGCTGGGATGCTGAGAATTGGTTTGACAGTGGTGACGTGGCTCCTTGACATGGCAGAAGGGCAGAATAGCCAATGTTGCATTAGCAATGCATGTCATGAATATTGTCAATTGAATAGTTGTCCTTTGTAACTGTCCAATCTGTTATGATAGTTGAACCAAATGTTCTCTTCTGTAATGTGAAATGTTAAACGCATTAGAACAGAAGAGTGCGAGAGGAGAGTGAGAACAGAGTTCGGGTGAAAGGGGATTCAAGCCGAGAGAGAGAAGTATATCTCTCTCTCTCGATGATGTCCTGTACTATATGCTATTTGTGGCATGATAACAGTATGAAGGACTAACCCTAGAACTGGGGAGAACTTTGTGTAGGGTTATGCTGTCAGTTATTCTTTCAGAGGAGCAAGATGTAAATCTCCATGAAAGGCTTAGTGCCAGATTTGTATTGTAACTGTATTTTCTGTTGCTGAATAATACAATGGCGATCTGGGCTTTTGGAGTGTGGGGTTTTTTACCCGTAAGGGTTTTCCCCACGTAGATCTATGTCTCTTGTTCTGTCTTTCGTGTTAACGTTTCTGTTGTTGAAATTAGATCTTGTTGCTTGTATTTCCTCTAAGGGTCAATGTTGGAAATGTTCTATGTCTGTTTCCACTTTGTGGCATAGTTGTGCGTGTTTTCTGAAGTGATTGAAAAGATTTTAAATTTGTCGAAGACACCACTGTTCTTACAAATATGTTCTAAGATGCTCTCATTTCTCTACAAGTGGTATCAGAGCTTTCTTCTGGGATTTGCTTTGTTCCTCACATATGTACGTTTGTGTGCTGCATGTGTTTGCATGTAAGAGTTCTTGGTGTATAAGGTCTAGGTATTCCTTCTGTGATGGTTTTTTAGTGTGACAGGCTTGAGGAAATCTGAAGGAATCGTCTGTTGTTTGATCCTTGTTTTGAGTGAAGTCTGGCAGGTGATCTTGTTTTCCTTTTTCAGCAGTACTTGAAGGATGGTGAAGAAGAAGAGACTGGAGGTGGTCATGATGTGGCCTGAGGCTCTTAGTTGACAGTGTATAATCCTATTGCATCGGATGGATTATGCTTCGTGGTTGTGTTTCTGCAATAACTTTCATATTGGGTGTCTGTGTGAGAGGCTTCCTTGTGATATGAAGAAGTTTGTGTTGCTGCTCAACCATGGAGAAGTGTGCTTATGCTAGATATTTGTTCCTAGTATTGGAAAGCATTGTTTTTGTTTCCCAGTTGCATAAAGGCTATGGAGTTGATCATTGGAAGATCTGGGAGCTTCTGTAATAGCCTGATTCTCTCGGATGCATATAGATTAGAAATACAAATAGGGTGAAAATACCAAACAAAGTGCTATAAACACAAAGTTATACCTTACAAGCAAATCCAATCCCATCAAGGGAGGAAGGAGTCTTTGTACCCAAAACAAACTCCTTGACAAAGATTACCCTAGACAATGGATTCCAATGTGCAATGCTTATTCAAATTATGCAACTCACTATCCTAGCTCAAGAGTGATTTTGGCATTATGACTTTGCATAGACTTGGCTTCTGAAAATGGCTTGGGAAAGGCTCTATTTATAGACTCTTGGAGGGGATTTTGATCCAAGGATGGAGATTGGTTGGAAAGATCAATGGTGGAGGATGAAGATGATATGGAGGGCCTAGATCTAACCTAGGAGAATGGATGGCTATGAATAAAAGTGAATCTTTTATTCATTTTGGGGAAGAGGAAATTATTAAATAAGTTATGGGGGGAAGATTATTCCCAAATAAAAGATTCATGGGGGGAAATGCAAATGAATTAAAAATTCATTTGGGGGGAAGTAGAGGTATAGGCATGGGAAAAGTGATTATTTATTGTGATGTGGGATTTTAGGTGGATTTATTCCAATTTCTTTACTTGGAGAATGTGGGAAGGTGGGTTAAACTAGGTTTGACCATCCAAATGAGGGGTTTATGGTTAATTAAACATTGGTTTTATTTAATTAACCCTAGGGCTAGAATAAATGGGTTAAATTAATTAGTTAACATGATTTTAAGTAATTAATTGAATTTAGTGGCAAAAGGGAAAAAAATGATTTAGTAAATATTGCATATTTACTAAATTCATTTGACTAGGTTTGAAACTATTGAATTAATGAAATTAATTCAATTGTTTGGGATAAACTGATGAAAAATGGGGTAATGAAGGGATAATTACTTAAATAAAATTTAATTAATTGGTTTAGGAGGGAAATTGACATGATTTGGGATATCGGGAGTCAGTTTGGTGGTCGAGACATTTTTAGGTGTCTACATTTGCCCCTCTTTAACGTGGCATCGGGTTGAAGAAAAATATGCCCTAGCTGCCAGGAAGGAATAAGATGGATGGGTGATGCCCCCTTGAGAGGTTGGCAGGAAAATAAAGTTTTTTTCCAGGTGTGCTCTCGAAAGGAGTGTGACAGACGTGAAAGTTGGATAGGTGGGGAAAAAGAAGGTGGCAAAAATAAAAATGGAGAAAAAATGTAGAGATCTGCACCTTGGAGGAAAAAGAAAGGGAGGAAGGATGACATGGCCCACTATATTAGGCAAAGTGGGCCCTAAGAGTGCCACATTTGCACACTTTGACCCTAGAGAAGAAGGAACGAAGGAGAGATGGCTGACCACAACCCCCAGTTCCCGCGACTTCGACACATCTCTGAGCGGTTCTGAGAGTTTGGTCGGGCACCCAGCGTTGGACCCTCAGTAGGGCCTAACCCTGACTTTATAATTTTCTTGTTTTACGTGCATTTTTTAGGGTTTTAGGGGCCAGGATTGGAGCGTGTAGCACCTATGGCAAGGCAGATTGGCACCATCCTCTGGATTGGCGCTATCCACCTAGGTAGAGTAGGGTGGTTAATTCGCTATTAGGTGGGAGTTTTAGCGTTATCTTCCGGATTAGCACCAGTTCATGGAAGAATAGATTTCTAGCATTTTAACGCCAAATGGGGGTCAAAGTGGTGCTATTGTCTTCAATAGCGCCATCCTGGGAAGTAGCGCCATGACGTATTTTAGCACTATTGTGTGTTTTAGCACAATGATTTATTCTAGCGCTATTGGGAGAATTGGCGCCATTAGGTGAATTAACGCCAAAATTAATAGTGACGCCATATGGTTAAATGGCGTGATGAATAGCGCGCAGTAGCGCTATTTTTTGGATTGGCACAAAGAGGTATGTGCAGTGGCGTGATACTCTGTATTAGTGCTATTTAGAAGAAATTTTAGTGCCATTTTAAAAATGGCACAAGGGTTGTCTATTTGCATGCCACCTAATGCTGGCTTGTTAGACACGTAGAAGAAGAAATAGGTTGATTTAGAAGAAGATAGGTTGATATCTAACCATAATGTTGTGTATACAGGATACAGAGCGATTCATATTGTAGTCGCGAGAGCAACGAGTTCCTGCTGTGATGGCCTTATTCGATGGTTTTGATGATGCCACGAAGGTGCGGTTGGTGAGCTTGGGGCTTCTGACAGTGGCGTCAATGCCCATTTTGCGAGCTCATAGAGCTCTGATGACGGCCATGGTGGAGCGATACTGTACTGAGACTTGCAATTTTTTGCTACCGATAGGAGAGATTACCATCACACTTGAGGATGTTTATCGTATCCTCGAGCTACCTATCCGAGGTCGACGTGTCAGATATGACATGAAGAGTGGGCGGAGGGCACTAGTCAGAGTGTTTGGTGCGGATCATCTTGTTCTCTCTCCAAATGAGAGGGAGATGGACTATGAGGGGACATTGGCTATGGGTGCAGATCTGTTTGCCTTGTTCCTGTGCGTGTTGATTGGAGGTGTGGTGATGCCTGATAGGTGAGGCAGGGGTTTTCCAATTGGCTGGGGAGGGGTGATAGAGGGGATGGTGACACATGGGATTGTCTACACCTGGGGGCCAATGATGCTAGCGCAGTTGTATCATGAGATGCACACCATCACCTATCTACATGATAGAGCCTTATCTGCTGGAGTTACTCTGCTACATGTATGGACTTGGGAGCACATCCCTGTCACTCGGCCGACATGTGGGTACTATTGATGGCAGTTTGAGGCCTTTGTGTTTCTATATCAGGATGTAGAGTACACATATACTGGCCAGGTACGATATTGGCGGAGGATGCTGGATGACGTGATTAGTGTGGTTTGGTGAGCATACATCGGTTGTGAGGAGTGGCCAGATGACGTTATTCATCTCCCATACACTTTTCAGCAGAGATATCTTATGGGTCGAGGAGACCGTTGTATAGAGATGTACCTACCCTCGCAGGTTATGCGGCAGTTTGGTTTGGTGCAAGACACCCCTCAGCAGATGGCGATATACGCGCGGTCCCTGCGAGATGGACCCTACTGGCCCGCAGCTCTACAGCCACAGGTTGCTCTAACAGATTTTACAGCGCTTCGGCCTATACAGTGGGATTGGAGGAGCACGGTGAGGGATGCAGGGACCATAGCTGCTTATGATATATGGTGGCATATGCATCGGCCTACTCAGTTGACAGATCTAGCAAAGGAGGCAGCAGGTGCAGGGGGCGATGATTTAGATGGTGGAGATGACCTTGATGGGGAGGATCACGTGGAGGGGGAGGTGATCATTAAGGACTTCCTTGTGGAGGTTGGGGATGATGGAGAGGAGAGACTGATTGGGAGGGATGGCCAGCCGATAGATGTGCTAGCGGTAGTGGCAGTAGGATAGGGACAAGCGCAACAGGTTCCTGCTCAGTAGGTACAGACGGAGTAGGTTCCTGCACAGTAGGTACAAGCGGAGCAAGTTCTTGCACAGCAGGTACAGGTGCAGTAGGTTCCTGCACAGCAGGTATAGGCACAGCAGGTATAGATTTGATTAGTGCGACAGTCGAGAGGATCCCGACAGTGCGGGGGGTAGCCGAGAGCAAATGAGGGTGACCTACCTCCACCACAGGAGGGGCAGCGGTAGGTTGGTGGGCATGATATAGAGGCCGGGACCTCAGGGACAGCTTTGGAGGTAGAGGCTGAGAGGGTGACACCTCGTCGATGCCCTTGGAGTGAGGAGGAGGAGATGGAGACCTTACGTGCACAGGTGGCCAGCTTGGAGGAGGCATTAGAGCATCGAGAGGCTGAGTTGGTACAGCTATGGGGCGTAGATGGGCAAGTAGCAGCCTTAGAGGCATAATTGGCCCAGGCCCGAGGAGACATGGAGGGGTTGACGAGAGAGTAGGATGCAGCGCTCTTGAGAGCACAGCAGGTAGAGACTGCATTGAGTAGTCTACAGGCTTCGGGTGGGGGACTGGCCCCAATTTTGGTAGGGATGCAGGCTCAGCTAGCCCAGGTGCAAACACAGACTTATCAGCTGCAAGCACAGGGGCAGGTGATGCAGGTATAGGGGGATCTGACAGAGGCCAAAGCATGGGTGGAGTATTATCGGGGCCTATACTACGCGGCCGTGCCAGCAGCGCAGCGTGCCCCGAGCTATAGTCAGGTCAGCAAATCAGGGGCATCAAGATCTCATAGATCGAGATCTATTCAGTCTATTCAGCAGACGATGCCTCCTCCCTCATGCGTGCCCCAGCAAGGTCCTTAGGTGCAGGTACAGCCACCGCCGCAATCACAGCTACCGACAGGGTCACAAGCTCGACCAGGATCAGAGTCTCCTACTCCATCTGAGAGGGGATCGTCTATGTGATAGTTATATCATGATAGCCCTTGGAGGCATTTTGTATCAAGACACTTTATTTTTTGATGTATATATGAGCGATGTACACTTTTTGCGGTGATTTGATATGATATGATGCTTTCTGGTGGTTTATGATGCTTATGGATGTGTTATTTCTTTATGGATTTTGTATGTTATGGATATGTTATGTTTACATGATGATGATGTGCATATGCAGCTAGAGGTTTATGTGACTAAGTGGTTTATGAAATGTGATGTATATTGTGCAACTAAATGATCTGAGAATGAACCTAATTATTATACCAAATTAAATGGATGAAAATGAATCTAAATGACATGTAATTTTGAAATGGTTTAAATGAATCTATTTGATATGCAATTTATATGGATAAATAAATCTAAAATGACATGTAAATTGGATGGGTTACATGAATTAAAATGAATCTAGAATGACATGCCAACTGGATGGATTAAAATGCACCTACATGGATTAAAATGAATCTAGAATGACATGCAAATTGGATGGATTAAAATGCACCTAAATGGATTAAAATGCATCTAAATGACACGTAAATTGGATGGATTAAAATGAATCTAAAAATGACATGCAAATGGGATTAATGTGATATGCAAAATGGATTAAAATGAATCTAATGTGATATGCAATGATGGACTACATGCACCTAAAATAATATATAATTAAATGATCATGACATGTAGCTAAATGATATGCTTAGATGCAGTTTAGGTGATAGGTGGTATGCAATCTAGGTGATAGGCGAGGTGGTCCAGTCCTGATACACATGATGTTCTTTGTGTTGACCCTGGGTGGTGAGGTTGTGGGAGAGGGGATTAGCTGGGGAGAGGATAGGGGTGTATGGATGGGTACGAGTAGGATTGGGGAGTGTCTAGAGATGGGGAGGGGAAGACAAGAGGGTTATTAGGTCGTAAGACACCACGTCAGTTGACAGGAGATTTATTTCGGTTTAGGATGTGTTGAGTGGAAAGGCAGTGGGGGAATGGGATTAGTGAGGGGATGGGGGGAAATGATTGTTAAATCTAGGCCGAGATGGGATAGTTGACTGAGTGATTAGGATGATGATTTTGAGCTAGTAACAGTAGTTGCACAAGATTAATTGAGAGCATTTCTTAGTTTAATGTAGCAATGTAGGATATAGTTCACAAAGGTATGGAATGACCTAGGTGATGATGTATACCCTACGATTGCATGGACTAGACTCACAAACAATAGGTTGGTTTCATGCATGCCCAAGGTAGTATAATCTTGTCTAGTCGAGGAAGGGGACTCATAGCGATGAGTGCGAATAATGCATAAAAGGGTTTGATGCCTATATATGCAAATAGGACACATCATGCTAGAACCGACCGGGACTTCAAGATATGAATACTATTCTTGGAGTAATGAAACCAACCCACAAGCACAGCATGCAGAAACAATGATGATGTCTACTCCAGGTGCTCTCTGCTACTTACCATGATATAATGAGATCAAGGAAGCTTTGGAGATGACTTAGAGTGAGACAAAAAAGATAAAAATCAATAAGCAAAAAGACCAAAGAAAAGATACAAATAGCCTTTGTGTGCTCTTGCCAAGAGACGTGATGGTAGAATGATAGATTGTTGTCCATTGTAGGAAAGATATATCCTAGGACGCAGATTTGTTGGTGTTGATTAGAGAACTGTGGGGAGATGGGCAAAGGAACCATCTGGCCATGTGTAGGATTATGGTTGGTATGTTGATTGATGATTTTTGTGTTGGGGAACCTGTTTGGAGTGTATACGTAGCTTGTGTGTCCTTTATGAGATCCAGAAAGCTCAGTAAATGGGGTACCATCCAACGAGGTGGATGGGTGCATCTTAGGTACCTGAGTACTGGAAACATCCTTCGTATTCCAGACTACCTACATACCCTGTGTCCATAGGATCAAGGTACTGTTAAGATGCAGGCGAAATGAATATGTAGTTCTAGCGAGATTTGATGATGTGGGAATGGTTTGCGATGGGCTTGATGTGATGAAGATTGATGTGTGTTTGATGATGAGATGTGTTTGTTTGGATTTTCTGTATTTTGTATTATTTTTTGTATTTTTTGATTTTGCGATGTTTTTAGATTTTTTGATTCTGTATGTACAAAGGGAGCTTACAAAGATCCTCATTCCATGGGTTGGCCTTGGGATGGAATAGGATGGGTCAGACGATAGGACTTGATGTTTCGGAATTCCTAGCCATGGGATGTGTGAAATATGGAGTGGTGTGAGGAGAAGAGGACTTATTAGATGGTAGAACCGGCCACTACACATGGTGCCTGAAACAAGCTTTCACCATGGTACTTATCCAAGGCGTCACCGAAGTGATTTTCACCTTTGGAATTTTTTATTGCGCTCTGATTTTTTCTTATTTTTTGATTTTTTTTGGTGTTTTTTGATTTTTGATTTTTTTGATTTTTTTTTTACTTGGGGTATCAGATGGGTTATGCATAGAATTTCTTGAGATGCAGGATATTCATCGGCTCATCTAGAGGCTTCCCCTCAGGTGTTGCAAGCTGATAGGCTCCTGACCAATAATCAGCGGTGACAACATAAGGTCCTAGCCAATTGGGTTCAAACTTTCCTTACTTAGGACGCTCCTGCAGGTTCTTCTGATTTTCCATTAGGACGAGGTCACCTACCTCAAATTTTCTAGTTCTGATCTTTTTGTTGTAGCTTCGTCTGAGGTGGTTTTGGTATGCCTATAAGTGATTCAATGCATTCAAGCATTTCTCATCCATTAGTTCTAGTTGATGCAACCTTGCGACGCGGTAATCCTCATCAGAGATAATGTTGTGCAAGGACACTCGGAGAGATGCGAGCTCGACCTCTATAGGTAAAATGGCTTCATATCTGAATACTAGTGAGTATGGAGTGGCTCCTGTAGGAGTACGGATGCTTGTACGGTAGGCCCATAGGGCGAGGTTGAGTTGGAGGTGCTAATTGCGGCCAGCTTCATTGATTGTCTTTTTTAAGATGCAGAGAATGGTTTTGTTAGAAGCCTTTGCTTGACCATTGCCTTGAGGGTAATACGGTGTTTGATGTCAAACTTTTTGCACAAAGTGCAAACTTCTTGGTTTTTGAAGGGCCTTCCATTGTCGGTGACAATAGCATGGGGGATACCATATCAGCAAATGATATAGTGGAGGATGAATTTGGAGATTTGGATACCTGTGGTGAAGGTGAGTGGTATTGCTTCCACCCACTTTGTGAAGTATTCGATAGCGGTGATTATGAACTTATGGCCATTTGAGGATGGAGGATGTATTTTTCCTACAAGGTCGAGTCCCCACTGTGAGAAGGGCCATGGCGTTGCAATTGGTTGTAACTCATGTGCTGGTGTGTGGATGAGATCGCCATGCTGTTGGCACGGGATGCACTTTTTGATAAACCTGTGAGTGTCGCAGTCCATGGTAGGCCAATAATATCTGGTCCTAAGGATCTTTTTAGATAGGGTAGGCCCACTGGAATGCACCCCACAAATACCTGCGTGTACCTCTTCCAAGGCTACTTCGGCTTCCCTAGAGTCTAAACATCAGAGAAGCGTGACGTCAAGACTCCTTTTGTATAGTGTGTCACTGACAAGAATGAAACGGGAGGCTCGACGGATGAATGATTTGCGCTAGGAAGTGGATAGGTTAGGGGGAAGGATATTGTCATGAAGGTAAAGGTATGTTTCCTGATACCATGGGGATAGAGGACCAGTGACTTCGCACACTAGTTTAGATTGAGGAATGTCATATGCGGGGATAGGGAGCTCTTCAATCAGGATTTCATATTTCTTGCTATCCTTTTTTCATATCGACTAGAGATCCTATAGTTTCCATGGCATCTGTTGCTTTGTTATTGAGTCTTGGGATTTGCTCGAAGTGGATGTCTTTGAAGTAATCTTTGAAATCATCAACCATCTTTTTATAGGGAAGGAGCTTGTCATCCTTGGTTTTGTATTCATTATTGACCTGCCTGATGACTAGTTGAGAGTCGCTGTACACCAGTAGCTTTTCAATTTTCCATTGGATGGCCATGCAGAGACTTGTGATGAGGGCCTCATACTCTGCTACGTTGTTAGTGCATGGAAATGTGATTTTGAATGATTTAGGGATCATGTCGCCTTGAGGGGTAACAAACAGGATGCCTGCCCCTGAGCCTCTGTGGGTGTATGATCCATCAAAATACATCTTCCATGTGTCTGTGGTTGGTGTGATTGTCAGGATGGCGTCATCTAGAAAGTCTGCAATAGTAGGATGTTCTGCGAGGATAGGTGCTTCAGCCAGCTGATCTGCTATGACTTGTCCTTTAATGGCCTTTCTATCTGTGTATGCAATGTCAAATTCAGATAGAATCATGACCCATTTTGCCATTTTGCCAGTGAGAGCCGCTCTGTTGAGCAAATACTTCAGTGGGTCGATCTTAGCAATGAGCTTGGTCTTGTGATTGAGCATATAATGTCTTAACTTTTGTGATGTAAAGACGAGGGCTAGACATGCTCGTTCGATTTGTGTGTAGTTAAGCTCATAGGAGATCAAGGTGCGGCTGATGTAGTAGACGGCTCTTTCCTTCCCATGCTCATCATGTTGTGCTAGCAAAGCCCCGATTGCTGTGTCTATCATAGATATATACAAGAGGAGGGGCTCTCCTTGTCTTGGTGGAGTTAGAACAGGGGGATTGGCCAGATATTCTTTTAGCTGATCGAAGGCACTCTGACATTGATCAGTCTAGGAAAAAGCCATATCTTTCCTGAGGAGATGTTGGATTGGTTGACACTTATCCGTGAGTTGGGCAATGAATTGATGGATAGACTGGACTTTTCCCTGTAGGTTTCGCAGCTATTTCAATGTTTTTGGAGGCGGCATCTCGGTGATGGCCTTGACCTTTGCAGGATCAACTTTGATTCCTCTTCTCAAAACTATGTATCCCAGAAGTTTACCTGAGGTGATGCCAAAGACACACTTCTTGAGATTGAGACGAACATTATATTGCTTTAGCCTGTCAAAGATCTTGGCTAGCACATCTAAGTGTTCTTCTCTGGTCTTGGATTTGCTTAGAAAATCATTCACATAGTCTTCCATGACGTGGTTGAAGAGGTCATGGAAGATGACGGTCATCGCTCTTTGATAGGTGGCTCCTGCATTTTTCAAGCCGAATGGCATTACCACCCAGCAATATGTTCCCCATGGGCATATGAAGGCTATTTTGTGCTGATCCTCTTCGGCAATTTTTATCTAATTGTATCCTAAGAAACCATCCATGAGGGATAACATTTCATATCCTACTGTGAGATCCACTACCATGTCGATGTTTGGTAGTGGGAAGTCATCTTTGGGGTAGGCCTTGTTGAGATCCCTGAAATCGGTACAACAACGGATTTGGCCATCTGGTTTAGCAACTGGCACAAGATTTGAAACCCATTCAGGGTAATCAATGGGGTGAATGAATCCCACATCCAGTAATTTCTTTAGTTCTGCCTTGACTAAGAGAGCCACTTGGGGATTCATCTTTCGAAGTTTTTGCTTGATTGGTTTCGCATCGGGACGCACTGCAAGATGGTGAACAACCAAGGTGGGGTCTAGCCCTGGCATGTCTACATAGGTCCATGCGAAATTATGGTTTCTGTGTGTGAAGAAGGACAAGAAATTCTCCTATTCCTGTATGTGATTTTGGACTCTTCTTCTGTTCCAAGGTTCATTTCCTGAGCTGGTTCGACCAAGATGGGTGATCTGTCTGGATAGACTTTATCTATCTCAGGGAGGCCCATGCTTCCATCTCATGGCTCCTTGTGGAGGTTTTCACTAGGAGATACGTCTTTTATTTTTACTATTTTAGGATCTAATACTACCGTGGAACAGTTTTCACCATCAGATCCATTTTTTCTTTTTGCATTTTTGTGATTGGAAGCAGGGGTTGTCTCCCCAAAATAGGCATCTGGATGGAGTTCCATTATGTATCCTACTCGATTATCTCCCAAAGGGAAGTGATCTCTTACCCCCATCATTTCGGCAATAGCTTCATCATTTGGTGCGACATCGAAGACAGGAGGTCTCGTTGGTCCCAGTCAATGAGGTCAGGGTAGACTAATGGTAGGTCATTGGATGTCAAGGGGATAGTGGCAACTAAGTAGATGGTGTAAATGGATGAGTTGAAAAAGTCAGCAAAATCACTAAAGGAGTCTTGAAGGCCCGTTTCGTTAACATTGTCGACGTATAGAGAGACTGCAGCAACCTTGGTTAAGATACATTCACCAGTATTAAGGACGCGTTGTGGTTGACTATACCCTAACCCTTGAGTATAGGGATTTCTTGTTGCTTGCAGTGGTTTTACAATCCCTTGTTCATGAAGGCCTATACCGCCTTGTCCTTTATAGCCCATGCTCTTGACAATTTCAGAACCTTTGCCGTAGATTTCTATGGGGATTGTGGGGGCCTCTTGCTCAGGTTCTTCATCCTTGTAAAGCCAAGATGAGATATTTTCAAGTAAATCCTGATCTAGGAGATGCTTCTTCTTGAAGGTGGGCAAGGGTTTGCACTTGATAATGACTATATTGGTTCTCTCTATTGTTGGGATGCCGAATGTCTTAGGATTGGGTAATGTGCCCATACAAAAAGTGCCGTGTAGGTCATATTCCCCACATCCCATGTCGGATAGCTTGATCTGGACGTCGAGTGGTGGAGTTGCTTGGGATGAAATGGAAGTGATGCTTGTGGGGTCGATATATGAGTTTGATGTTGTTGGCTTGGCTTCAGCGGTGGCTTTAGTGTATGGGCAAAATGTCTGGTTGTGGCCTTCCAAAAAACTGCAGTACTGGAAGGGGCGAGGATTGGCATAGATTGTGACTTTTGTGCCGTTGTGAGGGAATTTGATGCATTGATGGAAGGTGGATGGGACGGCTTGCATGGCATGAATCCATGGTCTGTCGAGAAGGATGTTATAAGGGAGGTCAAGATCCAAAACCTGACATTTTGTTTTGAAGATTTCCTGTCCCACTTGAATGGGAAGCTTGATAGTACCTTCGAATAGCCTTTCGGTGTCATCATATCCTTTGATCGTGATGCACTCACTGGTGTCGACAACCACATCGGAGTACCCCAAGTGTTTTAGTAGTTTTAGAGTGCATATGTTGAGGCCGGAGCCACCATCTATTAAGACTCTTTTAATGGTGTGCTTGTGGATGTGGACTTTTATGTGCAGGGCGTCGTTGTGTATGTGGTCGAAGGCAGGTAGGTCCTTTTCTAAGAAGGTGAGATGATGGGGTGAGGTGATGTGTCCCACCATGGCTTGGAATTCTGTTACATTCAAGTTGGTAGGGACTTGTGTTTGCAAGAGCACTTTATCGAGGACGTCCTTATGAAGGGGAGATGTGCGAAGCAACTCGAGGATGGAGATTTGTGCGGGTGTCTTGCCTAGGTGTTCTAGGAGGTTATACTGGTGGGTAGGTGATGGACGTGCGGTTGGACGAGGAGGTAAGGGAGTTGACGTGGACACAGGTGTTTGTTCAGTGGGAGGGGCTGTGCGGATAGATACACGGCCCCGACGAGTTGTCACGGCGCATATCCTCAAAGGAATAGTGTTTGCGTTTGCCCCCAGTTTGTAGATCTGCTACCTGTTGGACTAAGCCTTGTAAAACAGTGCTGATATCCTGTGGTTACTGTGGTTGTTGTATGTATGCTTGTTGGTTGGTGAGATGTTGGAATTGGGGTGGGGATTGATATTGGGGGTTTGTTTGATATTGTGTAGATGATGTTACGAGGTTATGTGGATATGTGATAGTGGACGGATTGACGTTGAATTGGTGGGTGTGGGATGGGTTGGATGTATTGTACTATGGTTGTGAGAACAACTGTTGCAGATAGGCAATGGTGTTGGGATTGGGGGGAGGCACACTTGTGGATGTACTTTCTTGCCCCGACGGGTTGTCTCTGAGTGTCCTTGTATGCCCATGGTAATTTGTGGCATGGAAGGGTTTACCGTTGTTGTAGTAGTGGATGTGGTGACGGGTTGTGAAGTGGTGGGGTTAGGGATATTGGTAGTAATGGTAGACGTGGTAGCGATAGAAGTCGTGTTGGTGGTAGATACGACAAGTGTGGATGTTTGAGAGATGATGGGTGTTGTTGTTTGAGAGATAGTGGGTTAGGTATTGGATGTGGATGCTTGTTTATTTGATGGGGTAGGGGTGGTTGTAGAGGTGGATGGTTGTGATGATGTCGTGATGGGGGGTAGTTGAGCACCAATTTTGAGAAGATGATCTAGAAATTTGTTTGGATCCAACCGTAGGACTTTGTCAAGCATGTCCATGTTATCGGCGTCTTGTGTGACGATTAAGACATTGAGATCATCTTGGGATACGAGGGGGATGTGTTGTGGTGGCGGTGGTGATGGTCGTAGTTATTGTAAGTAATGGGAGGGATTTTCATTGGGACCATATGAGGGGATGTAAGGGTACGTAGATTGGTTGAATGCTTGGTTGATGGGTATGTTGTGGCTATTGGTATTAGGCATTCCTATGCCTGGATATTGCTCTACCATTTCTTGGATTTTCTTGTGTTGTGATCTCGTGATGGGCATGCAAGTGGATATGTTTGATTTTTAATGTGAAAATGAAATAGGGATGGAAACCTTAGAGGATTTGATTGATTATGTTGGACCCAAAGATAGATGTGGTAATGGGGTGAGGTAGAAGAGGCGATGCGGTGGATGTATTGCTAGAGGTTTCAATTGAAAGGTGATGTGGATGGCTGATATTGATTTTGCATAAATGTTGGACCAAAGATGATGTTTATTTTGGAGGAGATTTTGTTTGATGTTTGATTTTTTGATGTGTGATATGGATGATTTTGGTAGTCAACAAATTGAGCTTAGATAGGACCTAGATTTGTGGTTTGCACAAAAGGGATGTCTTTCTTTGTTTGGGGTTGACTAATGACCTTACACAAAGAGGGATAATGATTTCACTTGGAAGGTAGACTATTGACTTTCCAAGCAAGGTATGATGTGTGTGGGAGAAAATCCTGGTCGATTTTTAGCTCAAAAGGATGACAAATTTTGATGATGTTTTAATTTGGGAGATTTTGGGGATTTTTGGAATGATTTTCTTATGACAAGGATTTTGATTTGGTCCAAAAGGTATGTAAAAATCATTGAAGACAAGCGGATAGGAATTTGAATGGGTTTGATATAGCAAAGGGGTCCAAAAATGGTGGGGATTAATCCTCTAAGGTCAAAAGAGAAGGTGTGATTTTGGAAAAATTTGGAAGAAAATGGATGGACTGTTGTCAGATTTTTGGAATGTGATTATGGATTATGGCAGTGTAGATGGTGGGGATCACAACTAACTAGGTCTATGTTTTAGGCCAGTCAATCTGGGAATAGCGCTAATCCACGGGTGAAATGGTGCCACAATCAGACAGATATGGCGCTAAAACAGGGCAAACAGATTTTGAAGACAAATTTGGATTTTCTTTGATGGGAATTTGATCAAATTATTTTTAATGTCTCTTGGCAGGTTGTTTGTGAATAATAAAAGCACATTTAACGCACAATTAAGCACATGAATGCACAACAACCAAGATTTTTTTTTGTTTTGTGAAATGACGTATGATTTTTGTTTGGAACAAGCACCTTTCACAACCTAAGGTGAGAATGTAACTGTATTTGTTGAATCCCCTAGTTGCGCCTATTCAAAGCGGGTAGCTCCAGGATCTTGGTAGCACTGGTTCCTCCTTACAATTGCACACACTTCTCATGCATACCAAGATCTAAGTTTCTTATAAGGCTTGTCCCTCACCAAACCTTTAGATTGTCCCTACTACCTCGGCTAAGAACTGCATGAATCGGGGCCGTTTCAAGGGTTTCCCCTTTGCGTCAACAAACAAAAGGATTTTGGATTGCTAAAATAAAGGTTCGTAGTAAGGGCATCCGTTCAGGTGGTTATACGTGTGGTAGCACTACTCTCCGTTATGGAGTCTCCTAGCCTCCAAGGGTTGCACCTTGGAGGGTTTTGGGGGAGGTTGGCTGTCGGTATAACACAACAACATCTATCGCTTGAGACTTTTGTCCCAAACACCTTATTTTATATAGAGGTTTGGAAGAGCTTGGCTTTAGCTTGATGTCGCTTGGGTCATTCCCACCTTTCGAAGCGGGGTGGCAGGCCCTCTAAGGATTACAAAAGTAATACAATCATAAAAATACTTTTGATCCCCAAGTTCACTCAAAGGTGCGAGGGGAGAGCATACAAATTCTAAATGATTGTATTACACTAAACATGGTTCATTTTAGATCTTTTGGATTTAAATGGGGTGTGGTTTTTGCAAGTTTTGTGATGAGCTTTTGACTCCCAAGGTCACCAAAATGGTGCGAGGGAAGAGCATATGCTCTTTCACGTTACAAACAAAAAGAGCACAAGACACTTCAAACAATTAAGATGATTTTCTTGGTTACATGCGTGAGAGATGCAAGTTGTTGTTCTTTTTAACCAAGATGCTTTATGCAAATTTGTGGTTCTTTTTAAAGCCCCAAAATCGAAGTGTTTGATTTGTTGTTTGTTGGCACACAAAAGAGTAAATTTTTAGGGCACCAAAGAAAATGTTATTGGCATACACACTTCACACAAAAGGAGTTGTTTGTTTGTTTGATCAATTTTAAAACACCAAATTGAAGTGTTGTCTAACTAGGATGCCAAAAGAAAGGTTCATTTTAAGTCCCACATGGAATGATGTTGTGCAAGAAAAACTAAAAGAACCCTTCAAATAGTTTGTTAGTATCTTGCAAAGGATGATAAGAACCTGCAAAACCCTTGTCAGCACCTGCACAGACAGCAAAGTCAATTTTTCTAAAAAAAATAGTGCTAAAATAGGTATGTGAAAGCGCCACTGTGGGCAGAACAACCCGACTTACAAGGTATGGTGCTAATTAAACTTATGGCACTAATGGAAGACTATGAAAGTGACAAAATACAAGATAGTGCTAATATAACTTTTAGCGCTACTAAAGCAGACGAAACGCAACGATTCAGACGATAGCGAGGATAAAGGTATAGGAAGGCGCTACTATACAACCTTTCAGGGTGTTTGGTTATCCTGCGGATGGCGCCGATCTGGGTGATGGCGCTGATATGACACTGAACATGTCCGTCCTACAAAAGGTAATTTTTTCTACATAATGCAAGGGGCCAAATAATAAAATCGGGGTCTTGTTAGCCTTGTTAGTTGGAGTAAATGAAAAAAGAGATGATAACAAAGCTAAATTACCTTTTTAGACCCCTTGTAAAAATTTTGACATAACGCCCCCTTGCAACTTCAATATCTTTGTGTAAACTGAGAGCGAATGAACACCGAAAATAGCAAGAAAATCTTAAAACCACAAAATGTGAGTGAATGAAAGAAGTGGAATGTGCTGTGCAATAATAGCACCAAAATAGACAATGGCATTGCTGCGAGGGTATAATGGTGTCGCTGCGAGGGTATAATGGCGCTACACCTGCAAAACACACGTATCTCACACCAAAAACTCACAAAAACAAGTTAGACCGGACCTTGTGGGTCCCACCGGGTGTGCCAATGTAGATTAGAAATGCAAATAGGGTGAAAATACCAAACAAAGTGCTATAAACACAAAGTTATACCTTACAAGCAAATCCAATCCCATCAAGGGAGGAAGGAGTCTTTGTACCCAAAACAAACTCCTTGACAAAGATTACCCTAGACAATGGATTCCAATGTGCAATGCTTATTCAAATTATGCAACTCACTATCCTAGCTCAAGAGTGATTTTGGCATTATGACTTTGCATAGACTTGGCTTCTGAAAATGGCTTGGGAGAGGCTCTATTTATAGACTCTTGGAGGGGATTTTGATCCAAGGGTGGAGATTGGTTGGAAAGATCAATGGTGGAGGATGAAGATGATATGGAGGGCCTAGATCTAACCTAGGAGAATGGATGGCTATGAATAAAAGTGAATCTTTTATTCATTTTGGGGAAGAGGAAATTATTAAATAAGTTATGGGGGGAAGATTATTCCCAAATAAAAGATTCATGGGGGGAAATGCAAAAATTCATTTGGGGGGAAGTAGAGGTATAGACATGGGAAAAGTGATTATTTATTGTGATGTGGGATTTTAGGTGGATTTATTCCAATTTCTTTATTTGAAGAATGTGGGAAGGTGGGTTAAACTAGGTTTGACCATCCAAATGAGGGGTTTAGGGTTAATTAAACATTGGTTTTATTTAATTAACCCTAAGGCTAGAATAAATGGGTTAAATTAATTAGTTAACATGATTTTAAGTAATTAATTGAATTTAGTGGCAAAAGGGAAAAAAATGATTTAGTAAATATTGCATATTTACTAAATTCATTTGACTAGGTTTGAAACTATTGAATTAATGAAATTAATTCAATTGTCTGGGATAAACTGATGAAAAATGGGGTAATGAAGGGATAATTAATTAAATAAAATTTAATTAATTGGTTTAGGAGGGAAATTGACATGATTAGGGATATTGCGAGTCAGTTTGGTGGTCGAGACATTTTTAGGTGTCTACAGTTGTGTTTCTGCAATAACTTTCATATTGGATGTCTGTGTGAGAGGCTTCCTTGTGATATGAAGAAGTTTGTGTTGCTGCTCAACCATGGAGAAGTGTGCTTATGCTGGATATTTGTTCCTAGTATTGGAAAGCATTGTTTTTGTTTCCCAGTTGCATAAAGGCTATGGAGTTGATCATTGGAAGATCTGGGAGCTTCTATAATAGCCTGATTCTCTCAGATGCATGTGCATGTTGGTGGTTGAAGAATTGGTCTACAAGTGGGCCTGAAGCTCTTGAACTGTTGTTTTCTTAAATGGATATTTTGTACTTGCATGACTCAGATTCATGTTTATTGGATTTGAGGGGTTTTATAGTTTTTCCTTAAAATCTATGGTTATGCATATTCATGATGATCCATTATTCTGGTTTAACTGTTATGGAGTTTATGTTGTAGACTTTTGAGTCATCTAGATGTGAAGTGGTTATGGATGTGCATGGGTGTTTCATATAACACAGTGGTTTGCAGGTTTTACACGGTCAAGAGAAAAACTTATGGTTTTCTGAAGCTACAGTTAAGCTATTTTCTAGACCTTATTTTTTGGGGTGTTGTCGGATGAGATAGTTGCAGTCGCATGGGAGTGTTGGTACGTGATAAGTCACTCAACATTTCTGTGGTGATACTTTTATGGATTCTTTGACTATGGTGCTCAGGTCGTGGATTGGTTTGGCAAATCAGTTTTTTTGCAGTTTTCAGTGTGATAGTGAGTTTGTGTGATGCATTGATTGGATCTACGAGTTATGTAGTTTTGTGGGCTGGCCACCTATTAAGCTACAGTGAGATGACTCAGATGTGAACTGTTTATATTCACAAGATCATTCAATGTTTATGCAGACTTATTAGCTGGCCTTCTTTGTGGTCACTTGTGCATTGATGTGATTGCATTGGGATAAAAGGGTGGATAGTGTAAAGTACCTGAATAGTAAGTAATCTATAGCATATGTATCATGATGTCATGTATAGCTTGGATACACAGTTTATTGTAAGCTTTTGACAGTGATGTTGTATTTTCTTGGTTTGGAGATCTTGGTGCCATTTGTTTTTTATTGATGTGTTAATATGTGGACCTAGAAGATTTTCAGATGAGAAGATGTTTGGTCATGTTGCTTGGAAAGCTCAGTTGCCACAGTTCAGTGGGAGCTTTAGCAATGACTACAGATTCATCACTTAGTGATGGATGATCTTCTTTAGTGTTGCAGATGTTACTAGGAGGAGCTCTTAGATCATGTTGCTGCAGAAGGGTTCTTTCGCATATGCAAGGGCACTACTTGAGGATGGGTAACATCTTGGAGCCATGAAGGACTCACTCAGTCTTTGGTTGAGGTGTTGATTGGTGCTTGACAGGTGAGAATTTGTTTGATTCATGTCATGATATACTCTTGTTTAAGCATTTAAGTTTTGGCATGATATATTGCTCTTGAGACTTTGGTTAAGTTCACCTGAAGCATGGAATCTCCTAAGGGAGATGGTAAGATCATAATGTCATGATAATTTCCTAATTTAGATGACTGGATCTTTGACAGTGGTCTGGTGATTCTCTATGTGTTGGGTGCATTAATCTTTTGCTTGATTACTTCATGTTGGTGTAGTGATGTAGTTGGAGTTTAGCATGAGGTGATTGTTCATAGGTACTCATGGATACATGGAGAATAAGGTGAGACTGTATATGTTGTGCTTATTCAGATTTTGCAGCAGGAAGTTCGAGGAGTCTTTACCTTGGTTGAATGTGAGTTCAACAAAAGATCTAGAGGAGATTGTTCTTGGATAAAGTCATTGGGACTTGGATATCTTGGAAGAACATTCTCATTCCCCACTCTTGGTCTACTCGTCAGTTTATTACTTGAGAGGTATTGCCCATTGTTTCTCTCAGGTGTTTTATGCTTTCTTTCATAGACATGGATCTTGAACTGCTCTTAGATGGTTCTGGAGGATTCATTGTGAGAGATGGATAACATGATTATCTCCTTTTGCATTTGAGTTTAAAGATATCATTAATTGATGAGAATTGTTAGGAGATGGTTTTATGGGCTGATTTCCTGAAACGGGAAATGAATGAGTTTGATCTTCTTTGGTTTGAGAGGTGTACATCCATGTTAGTTACATGATTACATATGTTGATTTTGATCTCTTGAGATTGAATCTTTCTTTGGGTGTTGTGAAGGAGATCATACTTGACACAATTGGCATTCAGAGGTGTATGTAGAAGGATTGTCTATAGGTATATGATGTGTAGTGTTTCTCTTGGTCTCAGTTATTTTTCTGATGGTGTGTTTCACATTACATTGGTTTGAGATTTTGTTCGAAGCTGAAGTGATCACTAGTTTGTGGTCATGTGCTTTCACTTATGTTCTTGGGTGATAGCATGAAGGTTCTGTTATCTCTTTCATTATTAGGTGTGAAGAACTTGAGAGATTTTTGGACTAGTGGTGAGATGTACAGGTTATTGATTTACAGATTTTGCATATCATGGTGGATGTTTCCTTGGTACTACATGTTTACACTTTCTATGTGATGCTATATGGTGGACTTTGTATGCCATGATCTTTTTAAGATCTGCATTACCCATGCAGTGGGAGTTCTTGGATGTGTTTGGTCTTTTTTGACTGGTTGACACATGGAGCTTATATTTGTAGTTGATGGGTGTATATGTAGGTGGCATGAGTCTGCTGATATGAATACCTTCAAGGTATGGATGATTGGATGGATTAGGACTTGCTGTGTGTGCTATTTTCAGTCACATGGGTTTTGTTCAGTTGGATGGGTGCAGTCAATTTTTTGATTGTTATTTTAGCTAATGTTCTATCTTATTTCTGGAGGATTGTTTCATTGCTATGTTCTAGAAGCTTTGAAGTTGGTTATGTTGGAGCTTCTGTGTAGCTTGTGAGCATAGTGGAGTGGAGGCAGTATTAGCTTTGGTTCTGTGACTTGGAGTGTTGATGGGTTCCTGTAAATCCTTCGTCAAGTGGGAGAATGTTGAGTACTTATGACTTAGATTACAGGCATCGGTGAGATGGTGTGTTGTGTTACTCTGACAGTTGGATATCGGCCTGACAGGCTCTATCGGCACTGCTTCGATGTTTCCTATAGATGATCTGAAGTCCCACCGATCGGTTCAAGGGTTCAATGTTCTATCAGATCGATGAGACTTATTATTATTGGAGCAGCTTAGGAGACGACTTCCGATGTGTGGGGTCTTACCGATGAAGGGCTATTGGTATACTCTATCGGGATGAATTTCACTATCGGCATGGTCTTGGGTTTCTTCTCCGATGTGCATAAGTTATTCCAATGAAGGATGAAGACTTGGTCATCGGTGAGACAAGGAACCATCAGTGTGGATGGTGGAGTGGTCTCTGATGGCTTGAGCTATTCCGATGAGGTTAGACTAGCATCGTCGGTAACAAAATTGCCGACGATAGTCTTACTGAGTATTCGTGTATGTAAACTGGGATAGCGGCCGTCGACTGGTGCATGTAGGATAATTAGGTCTCACAAATATGAACAGTCGTGGAAACGGTTATGAGCTGGGATGATGAGAATTGGTTTGATAGTGGTGACGTGGCTCCTTGACATGGCAGAAGGATAGAATAGCCAATGTTGCATTCACAATGCATGTCACAAATATTGTCAATTGAACGGTTGTCCTTTGTAACTGTCCAGTCTGTTATGATAGTTGAACTGAATGTTCTCTTCTGTAATGTGAAATGTTAAACACATTAGAATAAAAGAGTGGGAGAGGAGAGTGAGAATAGAGTTCGGGTGAAAGGGGATTCAGGCCGAGAGGGAGAAGTATATCTCTCTCTCTCTCGGTGATGTCCTGTACTATATGCTATTTGTGGCATGATAACAGTATGAAGGACTAACCCTAGAACTGGGGAGAACTTTGTGCAGGGTTATGCTATCAGTTATTCTTCTAGAGGAGTAAGATGTAAATCTCCATGAAAGACTTAGTGCCAAATTTGTATTGTAACTGTATTTTCTATTGCTGAACAATACAATGGCGATCTCAGCTTTTGGAGTGTGGGGTTTTTTACTCGTAAGGGTTTTCCCCACATAGATCTTTGTCTCTTGTTCTGTCTTTCATGTTAACATTTCTGTTGTTGAAATTAGATCTTGTTGCTTGTATTTCCTCTAAGGGTCAATGTTGGAAATGTTCTATGTCTGTTTCCACTTTGTGGCATAGTTGTGTGTGTTTTCTGAAGCAATTGAAAAGATTTTAAATCTTTCGAAGACACCACTAATCTTAGAAATACGTTCTAAGATGCTCTCATTTCTCTACAGTCCATTCATGCCACTATATGAGCATAAGTCCTACCCATTAAACCTTTATTCACATTATCCCTAGACTTATGTTTTGGAGTCAATCTTTAGGATTTGTTTGAAAACATGTTTGAGAGCTAATAAATGATGTCATTATTAGGGAGACATTAATTTTTGTTTCTATATTTTCCATACCTCCACAAGTTGTTGAAAATAACGTTTTCTCTTCCAAGTGAAGAGTGATGAGTATATTGAATCAAACCTAGAATTAGGTCATATCAAAATTTTGAAGATGGAAAGAAGGAAATAGTCTAGAGATCCATAAGGACAAGAAGATACACCATCTCATGTAAAGAAACAATAGACCATAAGGAAAACTAAGGATACTAGTAAGTTTGGGTATGTGCATAAAGATGGGGGAACAAAAAGTGGCCAAAAAACACTTTTTGGTGCAAATAAGTCATAATGTGATCACGTTACAAATAATGTGATTGTGTTATAATGCACTCATGTACTTTACTTTTATAAGAAAAAAATCACCTCATTTTGCCATTTTGCCCAAAACATGATCCTGCTATTCTATGATTGTGTTTTCTTCATATTGGAGCTAATTTGAGGAAGGAGTCGTGCTGCCATGATGTGCAAGAGGTGACTTCAATGATTTTTTTAGAAATTTCAATTAAAATGAAATATTTTTATTTTTCATTCATGTTGATTCAATTTTTATTTTCAACAAACCAAAACTCATCAACACCTCCAAACCCTAATCCATTTGATGAAACACACAAGGAAACTCCTACTAAAGAGCAAACACAAACTAATCCCCCTCAAACACTTGCTTCCATTTGGAGGCATCCTCATGAGACCCAAACACATATATTAGGGAATATTAAACAAAACAAAATAGAGCTTCAAACATTGGTAGATACATTAAAAAATCTAGATGTAACTTACACACATTGAAGAGCTCTTGCAACATCCCTTGAATCTATAATTTCTCCCATAGATTTAGTTAGTGGCCAAATAAACAACTGGACCAATCAGAGAGAGAATTCTTGGCAATACCATTCATCAAAACTATCACATAAGTAAGTAAAAGACAAGAAAATATGAAATCTTATTTATGTGCATTATTTGTCAACCCTAGAAACAATCATCCCTTGTACACAAGTTGCAAATGATTTACTATTAATTGGTGCCAATACCAAGGCATAAAGGATGGTTTTGGGATAAGTGATGGATGGTTTTTACCATCCCTCATGCAACAACAATGAAGTGCATTAGTATTTCTTGAGTAAAATATATTGTGAGTTCCTCCTCAATGAAAATTCAAATAATTTTGATAGATGTGATTTCTAGGGCAATGGTAAAGGCTCTGCACAGGATAGAAAAGGGGCGCATCATGCCTAGGACTAGCTAATAAGACCCCTTTCTCACCCATCTATTCAACATGTCATAGTCCCTTCCATTTTGAAGGAAAGTGTTGAGGTGGAGACCTTGGAGTCCATCAATTCCCTCACACAAAGCTTGTTACAACATAGCAAATCTCTTTTGTAGGGTGACGAGGGTGAGCCTTCTAGGTGTCAACTCTCAGGGTAAAATTTCAATCTTGTGTCACACTTTTGGCCAACTAAATAGTTTCTATACAATTTAAGGAGAAATAGTTTCACTCGAAACGATGTAGCACCTATGTTGCATTATGTGGCATAAAGAGTTTCACCTAATATGTTTTCATTCAAAATTTTTAAATCTGTAAAATCTGATTTCAACTTTGAAAAGGGTTTTTATTTACATGGAAAGTTCTGAGTGAAAGTTTCGCCTAAATTTTTTTTGAGCGATACCATCTCACCTAACACGGTCTATGTGGCATCCCATGTAGCAGCGAACCCCCCATTTTCAACAAATTGAATAAAACTTCAAGTTCAACCCCAAATTTCTCCAACCAAAGGGTATTTTCATGAAAATATGAAAATACCCTTTGGTAGATCTTGGAGTCTAGAGCTTAGAAATATATTTTTATATATTTTGATTAGTTCTATTAGGATTATTTTTAAATCTATTGCAAGTAGGTTATTATAATTAAACATGCAACTAATTAGAATTATTTTAAAATAGTAAAATATACTTAGAAATTTTAAAAAACATATGCTCCACTAGAGGAGAGAATCATCTCCAAGAAGGTATAGATTTTTTTTAATGATAGAAAATTTAGACAAAAGTTGACGTCTCATGAAAACTATGCCAATTTGAGTAAATTTGACTTTAAAAATATATTAAAAAATAAATATTCATCAAAAATTATTTTTTTCTCGATGCACTGTATTTTCAAGTTACCTAACTAGGAAAAAAATTCAAAAAAATAAAAATTAATTTTCTTTTAATTTTGCAATGTTCCATCAACCTCACTTTTTCCATTTTTTCTAGCAATAAAATTTATGCTCTTAAATTTGTAAAAAAATATAGCTAACTAATTTTTTAAAAAAAATAAAAATAATATAAACATAAACTACATTAAAGGTTATACATTTCATTAGTTTATATCATTTTAAATTTCAAAACATAAACATCACTTTTAGGCACTCCAAGTTGGAAAATTGTATTTGTGTTGGTCATTTCCTTAATAAAAATGTGACATGGTTATGAAATTTTACCCCTCACCCCACATTTCTCATGTTTGTTGATCTACATGTGACTATGGGTTCAAGAATTATTCAGTGAGGTATACAACATAGGGTACACATGGTCATGATGTTGGTACACACATTGAAGAGGATGATCCACACTTTGACGACTATACTACACAAGGCTGAGCACATGATGCATGTGACCTTTGGCATTGACTAATATAGGTAATTTTCAAAAAGGTTGTGCAATTTAGTATATTTCCTATTGAAATATACAATTAACTAGATATTAATCCATTATGAATGAAAACTAATGTAAAAAATTGTATGTATTATAAACTTATAGTGTCAAAGTACACATCTTGCATCTATCATCCCTTCATCACATATTTGTGTGGGCATGCCAAGTCCACAAGTATGCAATATGTAACAAAATAGTAAATATGCTACATGTGATTTTTTTCTCATATATCAATGGTACTCTTAAAATGACAATTTGATGATGAATAGGTAGATGTTGGACCTCCAACATTATGACATGTTGGTGGTACTAGTCAAATATCAACTTTCACTAAGGTAAGTTTTAATATTTTAATCATTATGTATGTAAATAATGTTATGTAGATTTTGGTCAAATAACATTGTTCTTGTTTTCATTTGATGACATCAATGTAGACTTTTGATATTCATGGAACAATGGAGATGGTCATTGCTACAATATTTTTTTCTTAAATGCCTTTGACAAAAGGTATAAGGCAATAATGTAAATATCATTATGTATTTGTTGTTTTATCTCACATCATTTAGTTTAAAAAGTGATATTCATCTTTATTCTAATTTTCTTCTTCATGCTTGTCATAGGAGATCACAACTCCACTCCATGCACTTGCCCCTTGATTGCATGAAGAGAAGCAACATAAGATTGAGGAGGATAATTGGCTTCTGGTAAGTAATTATTTAATAATGTCATTGTATATTTCATGTTTTCTATACTAATGTGTATATTGTTTAATTGTATTAATAGGTAGAGCTACAAAAAAGTCTTAAGAGGAGGCCATTTGGTAGAGGAGCTTTGTTAGCTATGATATTGGTTCTCCATCTTCCCAGCAAAGCAAGAGTCATTGATTGTTCCATGATACTCCATAGTTTCTATATGTTTGGATATTTTGTTGTATGCCTTCATGACATGTCTAGGTGTAGATTTGTATTTTGTTAATGTATATCATTGTACACCTATATGGATTTGTACACATGCATTTGTGTTTTACTAATGTACATATCATTGTATACCTATATGACTTTGTTTATATATTCATCATATTCTTATATAGTATTGTACATGCCTTATGACATTTTCATGACATGTTATGTATACCTTAATGGCCTTATTAAGATCAATATATATATTGTCTGTATTGATGACTTAAATGGTTAAAATTGTTTGAGTGGTTTGAATAATAAGACTTAAGATTAAATTTATTGTTCCAAGAGTGACAATAAATATTTTAAATGGTTTTAACATTCACTTCAAACTTTTAAAGATTGTTGCATTCGTCTAACAACAATAAAACACAATGGTAGCTAAGTGGACTTGCATGGAAATAGTTTTCTTGTGATTTGTGATTTGGATGTATCATTATGTTTATGGTCAAAAAATTGTTAACTGCCTTATAATATGAAGACCATGTGGAAACTAAGTAATAAATTAGCACAAGTTATTGCTTGATTTCAAGGATTAACACAAACTAATTCACGTTACACAATTCAGTTTTGGTTTTGGATTTTGAGTTAAGCACTTATTGTGTTGAATGAAATTTATGGTCCATAAGAACATGATGGACCTTAGTAATTTCCTCTTTGGTAGGCTTATCATCTTCATTATCTTCCTTCATGATTCTATTTTTTTGTATCATGAGATTTCTTGGACCATCCTCTCCTTTAATGCAATGCCATCAAGTTAGTAGATCAAAGTCATGGAGCTCTTAGGACAACACATTTGATCACATGAAGAGATATATTTTCCAATAGGAGTGGGGTTCCATGACTAGCATCTCAATAATAGTCCTAATAGACCTACCTTTCAAATCTAAACTTTTCCAAGGTGTATCTACTATTAGAAGGTTCACAAGAAGGCCATCACATGCCTGACATTAGAAAACTAAGGTTCTATGTTTTATATCAGCAAATTGGGCAATCTATGACTCTTTCAAAAATATGTTTCTTCTTCATATTTAACCATGGATTATGGTGATTTCATTGTGGTGATCTCATGAAGATTTAGTGAATTACCTATTGGAAATCAAATCTTTAATTCAACATGAAATCCTTGCTTTTGTGATATGATTTCCATAATAACAATTTGAAATTCTCCCAATCCCCCTTATTGTTGTACTCTCTCTGCATTAGAAATAACAAGAAAAAGTGTTAAATATATAAAGATATACATGTATGAACAATGTCCAATGCTTTTCTATTAAACAAATAAAGATTGAAACCCTCACATACATCAATATTGTTATACCTAGGTCTTCAACATGCCCTAATTTATGAAATCTTTTCTCAATCTAATGTAGTACGTAAGGATAAGGAGACTTGGGGAATAGAATAATTCCTCCACTAGCATTCACTTGCCCACCTTGATGTGTTGCCACTATTGATTTGGTCCCACAAGGTGCAAAAGAAAAATATGGCTATTGGCACCTTTACACCAAATGCAATTGAGGCATTTCACAAGAATGCATTCATTTTTAGCATGGTCAAATAGTTTGGAGTTGAAATAAATTGATATAGGTTATTATAGAGGGGTTTGACATCCAATAATAGGTCAAAATGAGTCATTCCTAGGTGCCATGGATTCTAAGAACTACTTCATCAAAGTTTGGCAATTTTTTGCACATAAGTCTCTTAAGAGACTCTCTTGGTCCAATATAGCCCGAAAGGATTGCTAGGAGATCTAGGAAACAAAATAAGGTCTCCACTAGCATTTACCTACCCATCTAACATGTTGGCCCTAATAGTTTAGTCCCACGAGGTGTGGAAGAAAAATATGTCTATTGGCACCTTTAGAATGAATGCAACTAAGGCATTTTGCAAGAACATGTTCTTGTTGGCATGATCAAATGGTCTAGAGTTGACAAAAACTAATATAGGTTATTGTAGAGGGACCTGACATCCAATTGTAAGTCCAAAATAAAATTCCTAAAGGCAATAGATTTTGAGAACCATTTTGTCAAATTTTAGCATTTTTTTTCTCTTAGGTTTCTTAAGAGACTCTCTTAGTCTAATGTATCCTAGAATGATTAAGAGGCCTAGTGAATGAAATGAGCCCCCCGCTAGTATTTACTTTCCCACCTCAACATGTTGGCATTGTCAATAGATCCGTTTGTGTAAACAAAGATTACAGCTGTAGCATGACGTCAAACAAGAAAATGTTGTGTCAAACTTGGTCCAAGAAAATGCTATGTCAATATTTCAAATTAACTATGTAAATTGTCATCACATAATTTATGTCCAATTATTTAGAATTCCAATTATTTCATCATTGACCAACAGTGAATAGTTTTGATCAAAAGACTTAAATCTCGGCCATTTCCTTTCCACAAACATTTGTCATTACCAGGATAAAGACATTCCCTTCGAATTGACATTCACAAAATAAGAATAGGGGAAAGGATTCAACTATCAATAGTTGTTATAGTGTTGTATACTTAGATTTTAAGTATGTCACAAATCACATTAAAAAAAAATAATTATATGGATTGGTAATATATGTTTTGGTTCACATGTTTCAATCTAATATTTTTGGGGGTATTTTTGGACAACTAAGTGAGGACATAGCTAATTCTTCATCAAAAATATACTATGTGCTCCAGACACCTTCAGTGTTTATTTCATTTCTTATTGGACAACTTCATCAAAATGACATTGTGTACTCCAGAATGGCTTATGTTGTGCTCCAGTCAACATGAGAATTTGACTATAGGCTATTGCTAAATACTATTTGCTTCCATGAGATGCCACTTAAAATTTATTAGATATCTTATACATATTCATTGAACTCTTTGATTTACCCCAAAAAAAGTTACAAGATTAAATAGTGGTTCCATTAGTGATTTAATAGGTCGGGTCAGTACATTGGGATAATGACAATGTTTTGGAAAAGTTGGTCTTAATGTAGAAGATTTAAATTTTGAAATAGGTGGATTAGGTTTATTTAAGAGATAATTGATAGAGATTTATTTGGTATATTTATCTATTCTTCAGAAATAGAGAATGTTTCTTTAGATGACAAGAATTTCAGCTACACAACACAACAAATAATGGACAACTGGAAAACTTTTTTCTTGGTAGGAAGAGAAACCACCAGTGTTCTGCTGTCATGGGCAATATTACTACTGGTCCTCAACTAGGTTTGGCAACAAAAAGCTCATGAAGAAGCCATTACAATATGTGAAAACAGCAATCTCGCCATGGATTGCCTAAGAAAGCTCAAACTTGTAAGTATCATAAACAATTTTTATTTTAGGAATCCCTTTCAAGAGAAATGTGTCTAACTAATTTAGCAAATATGAATTTGATAGATTAGGATGACACTGAGATTGTACCCACCTGGAATAGGCATCGTCAGGCAAGCTTTCAAAGACTTAAAATTAAGAGATGATTTTATAATTCCCAAGGGTGTGAATGTGGTGGTAGACATAATATCAATGTACAGGGACCCCAGATACTGGGGAAGTGATGCAGATGAGTTCAAACCAAAGAGTTTCAGAGATGGACTGAGAAAAGCTACAAACAATCATCCCTCTGCCTTTAGTCCATTTTCTAGTGGGCCAAGAGTGTGCATAGGCTAGAACTTTGCCATGTTAAAAGCAAAGGTTGTGATGGCTATAATGGTGAAGAGGTTCAAATTTAGCATGAGTAGAGGGTACATGATACCAATCATGCTGGAAAGAATTGAATGCTATGGAGATTAGCCAAATTGTTAAATTGTATCTCATCCTCTCGCAAGGTCCTCCACCACTCACTCGTGTTTGACAGAAAATGCTTCTTATCTTTTGGCCTTGCTTTTCATTATATCTATTATAGACTTTTTTAGTTCTAGAGTCCACTATTGATTTTTCTTTTAGTTTCACACTAGTATGTTTGAATGGTTCACGTTAACCCTTAAAATTTCATCTTTATTTCCAATTAGTTGTAATGGATATTTATATCATTTCTCATTTAGTTTTGTATCTATTTTAGTAGAATGTTTTTAATGTAATTATATATTGACAAGGTTTGGTTCATGCCACAATCCTTATCTATCCATATGTATTCCTATTTCCTCCCACTTGCATCGTTTCCATACATTTATCATTTACCACTTGTTTTTTACACCTCATTCACACTTACCTCAATGCATTCACTCTTTGCCTCAAGATTTATCATTCCATTGCCAAGGTTGATTTTCACACTTCATTGGGATTGATCTTATGAGGCACAAGAATGAACTGTAAATTTAAATTTTTAATTCAAATTTCAACCTTTTTGCCCATTTTCACAAGTTGTTATGAGTTGACTCAACACTAAAGATGTTCAATGTACCATTAATTCATAAGACAAAATACATGGTTGAATAAAGAAAAATCAATAGAGCACACCTCATTTTTTCTAAGGGATAAAGAATAAGAATCTATATCATCTGCATACAGGCCATCTACACAGTTGTGTATAATGTCTTTGAGTATTGCATTTAGAGTTATAAAGCCGATTGATCTAGGAGTTTGACCTAGGAGAACTTGACCCTAGTGATTTGATAGATTCCCTTAATGTGTTTACAAGCACTCTAGTCACTACAAACACTTTAAATAAATTCAATGATAATTGATAGAGATTTAAATGATGTCTAGTTATAGTTAATTGGTGAATTATAAAATAAGAACAGATAAATATACCAAATAAATTAAAATAAATATTATGGATATACATCTATAATAAATAGATAAAATAACACAAAATAATGCTATAAAAACAAAGATTATATATTTCCACAATATATTTGGAAAAAGAAATAAATAAAACATACATTGGTTTTAGAAAAGCTAAAATCAAGGAGACATATCAAGTTACATATATTACCCATTGAAATGTTTACAGTATTGGTAACATTCATAAATTTCTAACTCTGCTAGTGCTTATAAATTTGCACGAGCCATTTACCAATAATAAAATCATCTATATAATGGTAACTAATTCCATCTATTCCCTCGCATACACCGATCAACAGCTAAAATTATGGCATCATATAAATTGAAGACTGACTTTCTCACCTTGCTATTGAAAGTCAAAACTCCAATCACAATAGAGAATCCCAAACCATAACTCAATCCCAATGCCACTGCCCACCCTTTCATTTCAGCATCTGAATTCTGTGCTTCACCACTTGTATCAATACTTGTGCAGTTGTCATATCCAGAAGAGTTGTTGCAGAATGTTGTATTGGTAAAGGGAATCCCACTTAGCTTAGCATTGCCTAAGTAGGACGACTCCCCAAACGTTAGAAACTGCCCTCCGTGGGGTACTTTTCCATGAAGCATGTTGTAAGATAGATTCAAGAACTCCAAATAACTCAGGAATTGAAGTTCTAACGGAATGCTGCCATTCAAACTGTTTACCGAGAGGTCCAAAGACTCCAGCTGATCCATGCCTCCCAATGTTTTTGGGATTCGGCCACTGAGATGATTCCTTGAAAGGTTAAGGGCTATCAGGCCTCGAAGGGATCCCATTTTGAGAGGAATGCTCCCCGATAAATTGTTGTTTGAAAGATCAATACATTTAAGAATGAAAAGAACTTTCACAAACTCAACATCCAAACCTTTCCAGGAAATTGTAATCTGATTTGTATATACAAAAATATATCCACTGAGAACGCGTTCTTCGAGATGCTCTGGATTACTCTGTGATGCATTGACCATTGCAAGCAAGTTTGAAAGGTTGGTTGGAATAGGTCCTGAGAGGTGGTTGTGTGAAAGGTCCAGAATTTGAAGATTTGGAAGGCCAATTACCTGGGGTGGAACGTTGCCTTGAAATTGGTTGGACCTCAACACCAACACGTGCAGTTGTGATAGCTTTCCAATCCAGCGGGGGATGGTGCCTTCCAATTTATTATTTCCCAAATCCAATACTCGCAGAGATCGGCACTCTGCAATGGATGAGGGAATAACTCCTCTCAAATGATTACCATTCAGCTTCAATGTGTGAATCTCTTTCAAGTTTCCCCATTCTGCTGGCATTTTACCTTCCAGATGATTTTCTGCCAAATCTAGAACACTGAGAAAAGAACAATTCCTGGTTAAATGAGGAGGAATTATACTGCTTAGCGTATTACTTGAAAGGTCAAGAACCTCCAAATGTGAATCTGAAGTGCACATAAAATCTGGAATGGCTCCACTGAGATTACTACTCGACAAGGATAAGAACCGTGTATTTTGAAGATATGCACCAATTTCAGTAGGAATAGACCCATTGAACTGATTCATCGACAGATCCAACACCATAGCACCAGCAGGAGGAAGAGGAAGAGCACCTTCTAAGCTGTTATTGTGCAAATCCAGATACAAAACGTGTGTTAACCGAGACGGCAACAAACCTGTTAATTGATTCGAACTAAGGTTCAAATAACCTAGACTGGGTAAGTTCCATATCCAGGATGGAACATTTGTTGTAATACTGTTAGCGGATAGGTCAAGATATCCCAAGTCATATTGGTTCACAAGAAACGATGGAATTCTATCTAAATTGCAAGAACCTAGTCCCAAAGAGACAAGCTCAAACTTTGGAATCCATGTTGAATCAATGCTCACAGTCAAGTGATTGTAAGAAAGATCCAGATATTCAAGTTTAGAGAGATTATCGAAGAAAGAAATGGAAATGGAGCCGCTTAAACTGTTGGAATCGAGCTGAAGATTTCTTAAATTAAGAAGATTTGAAACTGTGGATGGAATTGTACCATTCAATTGGTTGCCATAAAGGTAAAGATCAACAAGTGAACAAAGTGACCCCAACGAAGGTGGTATTACCCCTGTTAACTTGTTTTGGGAAAGGTCCAGGTAAACAAGTTTAGAGAGATTGCCGATGGACAGAGGAATCTCACCTTCAATTCTGGTATTTCTCAGATAAAGACTCTTCAATGATGACATATTCCCTATAGCAGTTGGAATTTGGCCCTCCACACCTGTATCTGAAAGATCAATGCTGGTTAGTGACGGAGACTTCTGTAGTCCAATGAAAGAAACGCCTCCTCCAATATTCTCATTGCCAGAGAGATCAAGTGAGAGCAAGTGGGCAGTCCCAGAGAGAAGGGAGTTAGGAATTGGTCCGCTAAGCCCACACACAGACATGTGGAGATGTTGAAGGTTGGATAGACTGCCAACAGCTTCACCCCACTCTTTGCTTACAGAGATGTTCGCTCGATCAAGAGACAAGTATTCCAAGCTCACCAGATTTGATAAGCTTTCCAAACTCACATACAATTCATTGCCATAATAATCAAATGACGACAAGTCAAGAAAAGTGAGTCTCTTCAACTTTCCATTATGGGGAGGAGTGAAATTACCATGGAAGAGGTTGTAACTGAGATCGAGGTGCTCCAAGTGTGCAAATTGAAACAACGATGAACTGATGTGACCTTCCAAATAGTATCCACTCAAATCCAGTCGAGATACATGGCCTGTGCGGAAGTCACAACCAACTCCACTCCACGTGCAGCAATTGAATCCGTGCCACGAACTCAGATTTTTACTCCCCCCATCTATGTCTACAACGGCTGCCTTGAAATCCAGGAGGAGATTCCTTTCAGTGAGGGGGCATGCAATTGCAGGAGAAGGAGAAGAGGTGAAGCAGAAGAAGCAGCATGATATTGTTATCATTGCAAATGCAACTCTGCCATATGAAAGCGTAGCGTCCATGTCTTCCACACAGAAATTCTTATTATCTTTACCTGAAAAGAAAAGAGATGATCAGGGGATGATATTTGTGTATTTATCTTATTCCTTTTGATCATTGAATAGTCTGCTCACTATACGAAGTTTCCTGCTCCTGCTAACCCTCCGACCATTTCGCGGTGTCAAACAAGAAAATGTTTTAAGAGACAAATGAATGGCCCGGAAAAATACAAAAATAATAAAGCAAGCATGGGATATAAGTTAAAATTTTCCCCGTTCATGGACCCCTATATTCACAACAAATAATAAAGAAATTGTAGAATACAAAACATTGGTCCCCCTATATTCACAAAAATAATAAAGAAATTGTAGAATACAAAACATTGGTCCCCCTATATACACATTGCCTTCAAGTGGAAATGGTTGTTGTACTATGAAATGTTGATCATATTTATGTCACTCACAACTAATGAAATGAAAAAATTTTAATTGCTTTCTCAACCAACCAACCAAAGGAGCTAAAATTGACCAAGTTGTTGGCTAGAAATTATTCTTTTGATGTATCAGGAAGACAAACATTGTAGTGCGATTTGGGTTGCGATTGGATTTGATGATATCATTTAGTGAGAGAGATCTTGAGCTTATCTTGGTCAATCTTACTACATGACATGAAGTTGTTGAAATGAGCAATAGATTGTAAATATCCAAGGCTTTTATTCTATGGTTACAATGTGTAATTGTAGTTTCCATTGTGTATTTGGAAACTAGAAGTGCCTCCCCTATTTTTTGAACTCTTTGACTAGAAATCAAGATGATGTAGGGTTTGATAGAAAAAAGATTCAATAATATTGCATAGAAACATTTGCTATGTCATCATATCAAGGTTTAGTAAGTTCAAAGTTTACTAGATATATAGTAGCCTTTGGCCTCAATATTTTTGAAACTTTTCTTTACATTTAGAAACAAGGATATCTGCATGGTTATATCTTGATGATATTCTAATAGTATAAAAAATAATCTTGCAATGCATTATCAATCTTTGTTGGCTTTTGGAGCTAGAGTATGTAATGGTTTGGAATTTTTCCCTCTTCACAACCTCTCTTTTTTAGAGGGTCGCTCATTCTTTTTTAAAATTGCATTCTTCAATACAAAATAAAATGCATCCAAGGGTTGGTAGGAGTATCGAGTAGGAATATCGTGTGTTGTTTTGTTTTAGTTTTTCATTTAAATATATTTTATATTTATGTTCATCTGTATTGTAATGGTAAAAATTGTAAATTCATGTTTTTTCTTTTTTGTTTTAGGTTGAACACTTTAATTTGGTTTTCTTTTATGAATTGATTGGTAATTAAGTTAGAATATTTTTACATGGAATTTGGCTACTAATCTAATCCTAGTCTCATTGTATCTTCACACATCCCCAAGATTCAAACATGATAAAAAACTCCACTTGTTATCATCCTAATTGAAACCCACAAATGTAAAATTAACCTAGGTAACTTTTACACATGCATATTTGAACCCCACAATTTTTAATTTAATTTTTTTAATTGGTTCAATGTTCCCCTCCCTTATTAGCTATTACGAGCTCATTAAAGCACAACTTATTTCAAATTACACACTAGGTTAGTGTATTTAAGGACTAGCCTTAATTTATTAAGATTATCATGGAATAACCAAAATAATATTCACATAATAGCCTTATAGAAACATCATGGAGCATCCTAGTAAGGGCATCATTAGATTCTATCGTCATTCTAGGCATACTACATGATTGCTTGATGTCTTCAATCTTGGTTCATCTCTATTAAATGTGTCCACCTAGTGGCTTAACTAAGGAGAACATGACCCTCACTGAGCAAGTTCCTAAATGATGTATGTTGGCAAGATTTCTTATATGACCTAAATTACAAAAAAAATCTAAATCTGGTGAGCACTTTCTTGCCTTGGCCTTGCTTTTCCTATCATTAATAATTGATGAGAGATGTCCTTCAATGGATCCCCTTGGTCAATTTTTTGTTTGGTGGTGTGATTTACCTCCCTTCACATCTTTGTCATGCGCCTAAGTTCCATTTATGTAGAAATTTATAAGTCCCAAGGGTCTAGGATTTTCCCCACCTAAGTACTTGGTCAGAAGGAATCCCACTTACTAACTCCCACTCAACCTTATCTTATATTGGGGTTTCAGGTTTTTGCTTATTGACATGCCACCATTTCCTTCCTTGAGCCCCCACACTTCATCATTCTCTATTCTTTCCATGGAAAGTTTTCAAACCTTTTTTACTCGTCTCCTTGGCATCCTATTTCTTGATTTCTTGATTCCTAATAGGCTTCTAAGTTCACTTTTTATTTGGCATAAAGTATTCCATTATATTGATCCTTTCTCACCCTCTCATACTACTCTCATGATTTTGGACCATGCCATCCCGTACTCCACACGACACCCATGTGTGTAGCATCCCCAAAGTCTAATCACTGATGCTCCTTCATCCCTTCTTCCTTGCTTCAATTTTTTAGGACTTTGCTTCCTCCTTTGTAGTTGGTACCTAGGATCCATCATCCTGAAACCCCAAACCTAGATCTCCAATACATAATAAGCCCTTGGAGTTTTCCTTGCTATCTTACCTAGAGGGTAGCCACATCATGGATCCCCAGTCCCTAAACCCTAATAGGAACTCATTTCTTCTTCTCATTTGGTGCATCATACTCCACGCCATGCACCCCTAATCCTCACTTCCTAATTATGTTTTATTATTCATAGGTTTTCAAACTCTTCAATACATTACTCGTACTGCATGAGGTATCCCAAAGATCTAAAACATGAGTCATTCCCTTCATCATAACTAACCCTCCCTTGGACTTTTAGACTATTCAATGCAATCATCCCTCTTGTGAAGTCCATAATCTTAGATCCTAACCTTCCTTCATGTGAAATTACTTTCCAACATCCCAACTCCCAATTCCTCAATCCATCTTGGTTTTTTCTCCCCTTGGCATGCCGATCACCGAACCACCAAAATTTGAGCTTTCAAACATTTCTCTATTGGCGTGATTTTTTTAGGCATAAAATTCCTTGGGCCCCCAACCATTCAAATGATTTCTTCCACCTACCTCCCCTACATTTCCAAGGACAACATTGTTGCATTAGTGTTTCCATTGATGTCAACTATGTTGTAATGATGAAGGATGGAAGTGAAGTTAACAGAGGTGATGTCTATAGTAGCATATTCTGCTCATTGAATTGTGTGCTCACTATACGAAGTTTCCTGCTCCTGCTAATTCTATTCCGCGTATGACTTAAATGTTTTGCAGGTTAGTAGGTACCCTGTGATTTCTTTATTACCTATACGGGTTCATGAAGGGGGGAAATTTGAACTTCTTTAACTTGTACGGGTTCATGAATAGATCCGTCTGTGAAAACAGAGATTACTGCTATAGCGTGACGTCCAAGCAAACTCTGTCCACTTATTTTTTTTCAACTCGTTTTTGACCATTTCGCTTTAAAGCCCGCGCAGAGATTCTAGTTGGCGTGTCAAACAAGAAAATGTCTGTCAATATTTCAAATTAAATTGTCATTACATAAGAAAATGGCTGTCAACATTTCAAATTAAATTGTCATTATATAATTTCTCTCAGATTATTTAGAATTCCAATTATTTCCATTATTGACCAACAATGAATAGTTTTAATCAAAAGACTTAAATCTCTGCCATTTCCTTTCCACAAACATTTGTCATTACCGAGTGCATCCTTTCACCATTAAGTTCCCTCAACATTATTACTATTTATTTATAAAATAGGTAAGTTGGTTTGGTGAAATTTGGGATTTTACTGCTCAATTGGTCTCCCTAGTAAGTCTCTAAATAGTGCTTTGCGATGTATAAAAAATTTAAATAGTTTTTAATTTTTGTGCAATCCTTAGTGTCAATGGAATTAACTATGAATTGTGGAATTTCTTATCATTTTCCTCTCTTTTTATTAAATAGAAATTATTTCTATCTCCTTGGTATGTCTTTAAACCCAAGGCTAAACAAAAAATGGAAATGTAGATTTAGTGATAGGGGAAAAGACCCAATAGGTGAGATAGTTCCAATGGCTCTGAGAAAGTATATGTGCATTTAAGGCCCAATATTTTTTATGTTTAGTACTAGTATATGTGCATTTGAGGCCCAATATTTTTAAAGTTTAGTACTAGTAGTTGTGACTTTAAGGTTGTTAGTGTTACCATAAGTACTAAGTGCCCTTTAAATTTAAAAAGCAACCAATCATGTGATGCCACATCAGCCCACCAACAAAACATGACTTAATGCACACCTATTGGTCCACCCTTTTTTGGGGGGAACTATTTGACACCTCAACAAAAAGCATGTTGATGTGGCATCATATTTGATGGTGTGGCCCTGAAACCTTAGTTATAAGCAAGGGCATTGCCGAGTAAGCTACTGTAAAAATTTTGGAGTGATTTGAAATTGCCATGTATGATTTTGAGAGGTGTGAAGTTAGGGTGCACCACTACTGGGTCCTCTCCCCTAAGTTTTGGACTAAATTAAGTGCACATATTTGGAGATCTAAAGTTGATGTAGATGCTCAAGTTTTGTCCTAGAAGATTTTACATTGTTAGTTGTCTCTTGAGGACAAATTGAAATGTATTATAGCTCAACCATAAAATGTCCATTTTGAAAGTTTAAATAAATTAGGAAACATAATTTTTGGGGATGTCTTTTTGTTATGAAAACAATGGAATGTTGCCTTTAGATATTTCCTTACTATATTTTAGCATGTCAATGAAATTGGAAAGAATCCTTATTTGGAATGGGTAATAATATGAGAGCTAATTTCATTAGACATGTTCTCATTTACTCCATTTATGGATAACCTTACTTTTAGCCACAAATTTCAATCAAGAAATGCTAATTCTAAGACTTTACGATGATTCCTTTTTCTGAATTGCTTCTCTTTTGATAACTTCAGGGTGTGTTGAAGAGGAATTTTAAGGTCAACTATCAACTCCAACAAATCAAAGTGCAAATTTTATAGCTTCAAACTAAGAATACATTGGGCCTAGCTCAAACACAAAGACTAATGACGTATATGGGATGAATCATACTCTAGTTTTCATTTTACTAGTGTTGGTTAAAGTTGGATTGGTGCAACCTTTTGTTGATAGGGTCAACTTTTATAGGGTATACCTTTGTTTTTTCTACTTCTCATCTTGTGTGGCATTGATGCTTTATGGTAGATCGGTTAGCTCTTATAGTTGTTGTTTATTATCATTATTATCTCTATTAGTAACCTTCTTGAGATTTCAAACTCTTATTGTTAATTGGTTCTTCCCAACTCCCCCTTTGGGACTCCTTTTTGTAACCTTGTACATTGGCTCTTGGAGATTTTGTTGTGTACATGATTGATCTCAGACACTTTGTGCCTTCTATTCAGTCGATTCAATGTGATGGACCTTTCTGTCATGGTCAACTTGGAGGTATTTTGCTAGCTTCAAGGGGATACATTGTATTTGAAGTTGGATCTTCAAATGCGATAGTAATGGAACCTGATGGACAACAAGAATGATGCCATTGCTTTAACAATTTTTTTGTGGCACTCATAAGAAGTGGAAGTTCTTTCTCAACTAGTTATCCTGTTGCAGCTACTAGTTCATCTTTGGAGATAGCTTTCACAACGAATGTAAGCCAAGCTCACTCTAAAGGAAAGTCTAGAAATTTTGCATTGTTATTTTCGGGGTCATTCTGGAAGTCTAAAGCAAATGGATGTTGGTGAGTTTAGTCAACATTTATCAACAAAATGAAATGATATGATAGCCCTATGGTGCTCTGTTCCACCATGAAGGTCATTGTTTTTATTCAACAATGACAAAACCAATTTGGGGTTAGAGATGAAACTGGAGAACCATACTGACTCCTTAACGGACTTGCTCACTAATCCATTCTGCTAACTTTTCATCTCATTTCCCTGTTGCAAAATGGTTGTAATATGTTTTGATTTTTCAATGATAGATGCACCGATCCAATTTCTAAAAGTTGGAGCACATTGCTGGGGTCTGCTGGTCACAATGACATATTTGGTTTGCTGTCATTTGGGGTGATGATACATGATTGGATACATTTTGCAGATCTTCTCTGTCTTGAGTCTTGTCATGCCACAATGGTTTCCTTCAATTTACAGTGTTGCATTTATACTTCAGGGTTGTTTCTATCCTAGGGATACAGGATTGTTGTTTTGTTCTTTGTTGGGTTGTACTCTATGTAGTTCTTTGGTTGTTCTGTAGTTTCTCTTCTGAGCACTGTATTCTTCTTGTAAATTTGCTTTCTTCAATATCAAAATAATGATTTATATATATTGCAGGTCTCAAAATGTTTGGATTTGGTTATTTTCAACTTTGGATTCTAAATGGTTTTTTGGGTCATGTACAACAATTCTTGGTGTGAGAGGTTTGAAGTTTTCTTGTACTCATTATAGCTTGGTTCCTTGATGCAGGAGCATCACTCATAGTCATGTTTTTAAGGTCATTTTGATGTTAAGAATCCTATTTGTGTGTTTAAAGGTCTTGGGGGGTCCATTGGGATCATTTACAATGGTCTAGGTTGTGTAAATAGGCCTAGAAATTCAAATTTTGATTTTCCTACCAAAATGCAAATTTGAATTTCCTAGGTGATTTTGGCTTGTAGGAGAGTTGGGGTTTGTTCCTCAGCCTTTGTTGAGTCCAATAAGGTCTTTAAAGACCATGTAGGGTCTCTTTGCATGTTGTTTTCAAGTCAAGGTTGTGAATTAGGGGCAAAACTTAAGGTTTTATGACAATATTAGTTAGGTTTTGATAAAAAGATAGATGTATTCAAGTTGTAACTATTTTTTGGAGGTCATTCACATTGATAAAATGAGAAGGAACACCCCAAGAAGTTGTGGAGGTGGTTTTAATGAAAGATACCCTATTTTTGTATCTTTTTTTACTGTTTTTGCAAGTTTACAGGCAAGAAAAAGACTTTTACGACCCTGTACGGAATAGCAACAGGCTTGAGAGTGCATGAAAAGACAAAACATTATGTTACAGGTTTAATGCAATTGATTTTGAGTGATTTCATAAAGTTTTGTTTGAGAAATAAGCAAAACCCATGTTAACTGTCCTGCAACAGTCTAGGGTTTCCAACGAGAGAAAAAAAATCCATATCTTTAGTTTGGACTAGTGAAAAATTACAAAACTTGGTGAAAATCTTCATTGGGATGTGTGTTGTGTCTACCAAAGGAAATTTTATGAAACCTCTTGTGAGTGAGATATTCAAGACTATGTGTGCCATTGTCCAAAAAGACTATCAAAACCCTAGGTCATTTGAGGGTTTAAGGAAAAGTAGACTTTTTGAGTTCATCACAACAAAATGGGGGTTTGATGACACCTTGTAGAGTGCGTTGAAGGGTTAAGAAGCCTAAGAAGGCATCAAGAAAGAGTTTGACATTCAAAATAGCCTAATAGGCCTTTCTTGAAGGTTTAAACCTAGTGAAATAGGCTTGTAGAACAAGGTATAGGTTGAAGTCTCCCTAGTAGGGTTTGTAGAACCTGAGAATCTTGTTATAGAATTGTTTTCCCTCTACATCGTTCCACTTTCTTATTTGCTTCAAATCCTTGTGTATGGATCAACATTTTTCATTTGTTATATTCTACATATTGCCTTCAAGTGCAAATGGTTGTTGTACTATTAAATATTGATCATATTTATGTCACTCACAACTAATGAAATGAAATGATTTTATTTGTTTTCTCAACCACCCAACCAAATAAGCTAAAATTAACAAAGTTGTTGGATAAAAACTATTCCTTTGATGTATCAAGAAGACAAACATTGTAGTGCAATTTGGGTTGCGATTGAATTTGATGATATCATTTATTGAGAGAGATCTTGAGCTTATCTTGGTCAATCTTACTACATTACATGAAGTTGTTGAAATAAATAATAGATTGTAAATATACAAGGCTTTTATTCTATGGTTACAGCATGTAATTGTAGTTTCCATTGTGTATTTGGAAACTAGAAGTGCCTCCCCTACTTCTTGGACTCTTTGACTAGAAATCAAGATGATGTAGGGTTTGATAGAAAATTGATTGCATAGAAACATTTTCTATGTCGTCATATCAAGGTTCAGTGAGTTCAAAGTTTACTAGATAGATAGTAGCCTTTGGCCTCAATATTTGTGAAATTTTTCTCTACATTTAGAAAGAGAGATATTTGCATGGTTATATCTTGATGATATTCTAATAGTATAAAAAATAATCTTGCAATGCATTGTCAAGCTTTGTTGGCTTTTGTAGCTAGAGTATATAATGGTTTGGTATTTTTCCCTCTTCACGATCTCTCTTTTTTAGAGGGTTGCTTATTCTTTTGTAAATTTGCATTCTTCAATACAAAATAAAATGCATCCAAGGGTTGGTATGAGTATCGAGTAGGAATATCTTGAGTTGTTTTGTTTTAGTTTTTCATTTAAATATTTTTATATTTATGTTCATATGTATTGTAATGGTGAAAATTGTAAATTCATGTTTTTTCTTTTATGTTTTAGGTTAAACATTTTAATTTGGTTTTCTTTTATATATTGCTTAACTTAATTAAGTTAGCATATTTTTAAATGGAATTTGGCTTCTAATCATATACTAGTCTCATTCTATCTTTACACATCCCTAGGATTCAAACATGATCAACAATCTCCATTGTTTATCATCCTAGTTGAAACCCACAAATGTAAAATTAACCTAGGTCACTTTCACACATGCATATTTGAACCCCACACTTTTTAATTTTAAATTTTAAATTGGTTCAATGTTTCCCTCCCTTATTATCTATTATGAGCTCATTAAAGCACAACTTATTTCAAATTACACACTAGGTTAGTGTATTTAAGGACTAGCCTTAATTTATTAAGATTATCTTGTAATAACCAAAAGAATATTCACATAATAACCTTATAGAAACATCATGGAACATCCTAGTAAGGGCATCATTAGCTTGAATCATCATTGTAGTCATATTACATGATTGATTGATGTCTTCAATCTTAGTTCATCTCTATTAAATGTGTCCACCTAGTAGCTTAACTAAGGAGAACATGACCCTCACTAAGCAAGTTCCTAAATGATGTATGAACTGGCAAGATTTCTTGTATGACCTAAATTACAAAAATTTCTATTTATCTGGTGACCACTTTTTTGCCATTGTCACATCTCGACCTTTTGCTTACATTTATAATACAGTATATTTGATGAGACTATTAGACATTACCTTTTGATTATTTTATTATTGGATAATTACATGTGCGTAAAGGTAGATTGTCGTTATTTTTATAAATGCATAAATTTGAAAGTTGATATAGCAATGGATTATTATGTTATGAATATGGATGTACATCTCACTTGTGCTTTGGCTATGATTATATGGACTAACCTATTGACAAGAATTTGAGTGCGAATAAGTGCAGGAACATGTTGAAGATGAGAACATGGTTAAGGTAGAAGCATCCTAGCCACCTGACAAGAGTTGGCATGACGAAAAACCCGATGCACACACACACACGTAGTTGTATACATACTGCATTAGTGAATGGTTTCATTATGCATTTCTGTTTTCTTGGATACATAGTTTTAATTGTGCATTATACTTTGAATATTGTTTATGTTAAGATGGTTTGAACAATTAGTTTACATATGCAATTTTTCTACCATGTACATTCTTTTCAAACAATGATTTGTTAGGAAAAACAAAATCGTCTCTATTATATTAACGTTGTTGTCTTAATGACTAATTTTCATTCACAATGTAATTAATTTTCCTTTCAATTATATAGTTATAAGTGATTGATTTCGAGAATATATAAAATATATAAGCATGTTGCACAACATGTCGGTAAAATATATATATTGCATGGCTAATGAAAGCCATGGTAAAGTGAAGTTTTAAAATTAAAAACTAAAGACAATTGCATGATGAGTGATTCTTGCATCCATAACACAATGAAAAGTGAGTCTTATTTTTAGAACTGAAAGAAAAGTTTGTTGGGTTAGGATTTTTGCTTATATAGTTGGCTTCTCTGCATACCTGGAAGGGGGGATTATTATTCTGATTGTCATCTCAAGGACAATGGGATTGACTACTTACATACATACAATAATAGAAGTGAGAAAAGTAGAGGTCGTGGGTTTTGATCTGGGGATCTAGCCAAGATGAGCGTGCCTTCTATTTTTTCATGTTTGCCTGGGTTATCACTGCATTTCCTTGCCATGATTGCCCATATACTCTTCTCCAAATGGAAGATGTATGAATCTAGTGACTCAATCAGCCTCACTTTTGTACTGACATGTTGTGCAACATGCTTCCAATCATCATTATAATGCATTATAGCTTCTAGAAGAACATCTATAGGAACATTCCTCATCGTTCCTCCAACAATCCAGTAACTCTAACAATTTATGCAAAAAAAGACAAATATACTACCGAGCCTGTGAGTGTGCAAGGAAGTCTCACTTTGTATAAGGGGCGAGTGAATGCAACTGATGTCATTGGAGTGTGTAATTTAGATTTGGTTCCTACAAAGTATGAAGAGGCTCTCAAGTTTTGGGAGAGTTCTCTTGACCTAGTGAATACCCTTAAAAAGGATATTCGTGATGGCCAGTTGTCATTTAGGGGAAAGCATGTTTTAGAGCTTGGATGTGGTCATGGTCTACCTAGGATTTTTTCTTGCCTTAAGCCTCAAGTCACCATATGTGAGGCTTATATATGGGGAATAGAAAATGGTTGGCATAGTGAGTATAAATGAATCCATTGGGATGAAGGAGGATGCTAAACTTGATCGGGTATGTGCATCTATTCTCCTTTTACATAATTCTTTTAAAAACAATTAATAGACCTTAGATTATATAAATTATTTGTTTGGTCCTAAGATTATGAAAACTAGTGTTGCACCACAAATAAATAATCTAAGTATAAACACCTTTGTAATGAATTGCTTAAAAGGAGCATAGAATAGTTGCTTTCAAGTTTATGATAGATGTATATATTGAATTAGAGTAGAAAACAAAGAGTTATTGTCCGATTAACTCAGGACTAGAACAATCTCCCTTAAACAACGCATGCCGTTGGAAGTCATATAAATTCACTCGGCCATAAAATGGCTTCATGTAGTAGCTTACTGGTTTCCTATAGCAGCTTATTGGATTCCTGTAGTAGCTTACTAGTTCTTGTAGCAGCTAGTTGGACCCTGTAGCAGCTTCTTGATGACCTGCAGGTTTAATTTAACTAACGTATTTGTTTATGCCTTCAACAAACATGACTTAAGTTTATCCTTTTTGCAATGTTTAATCAATCTTAGGGAATGAATACCCCTCTAAATGGCATTTTTGTTAATTTTACCTAGCATATATAAATCTCAAATTATTAGAAAATATGTTTCTTCTCAACTCCTTATCACAAATTTAATCATTATAAATCTGATCTCGCTTGCAAGTATGAATTCATAGATCTAGCTTTATTTTTGAGGTAATTGTGAATGTAATGTGGGTTATGAATATATATATAGAGAGAGAGAAAGAGATTTTTATGTATGTTCGGCCATAATCAATACTAGAATCTTTCATTATATAACTTGAAATAAATAATGCATGGACCTTTTTGTTAGAAGTATAATATGCATACATCATCATAGATTTTGTACTTGCTGGAAAAGTATATTCACGTTTTGCAAGAAAGTAACTAGTAACTTTTATTAGGCAAATGCATGTGTCACTATGATTGTTTTGCAAAGAAATTAGGTTGTTTTACTATGAGTGTGATTGGGCTTACCTTCCGAGATAGGGTGCCGAATGTGGACTAACAGAGAAAGTTGATCCTCCTTTCGGGATCTACCAATATGCATAAGTGCTTTGGCCAAATCTGTGTGTTTATTGAAATAGATGAAATTGCCTAGTTATATTGATATGTTTCTATACCACATCCTAATTGTGAGATAATGCACATTCTAGATAGAAATGCATGTAGTCATCTTGAGTTGCATTGGGTTTTCCCACCTGGCTATTGTTTCCAGGTTGCTAGGCACTTTGTGTGGGGTTGGGTATTCTTCAATGTAGGAAGGATTCTGTGGAAGCGTAAAGCTTCGTGATTGGGCAGAAAAGTGCCTAAACCATGTTCTCATCTCTCAGCTTTGCGGATGACCATGTGGGTTAGTGGTGGCCAGTGACAGCGACTTTATTGTATGTATAATTCTGATATTTGTACTTTATTATTGTACTGAGTTGACTATATGGCATGAAAGCTAGAGATGTATCATTGTATATTATATTTTCTTGTGCTAACACCTAGATTTGGCACATGTAGTTGTAAGATGTACGTTGATATTTTTACATACATGGAAGATGTATCTATCTATTTTCTATTAAGGTGAATGAGATGATTTATTTAGTTCTGTGATATAGTTATGGAAAGCATACCTTACATTTGGTATTAGAGCACAAGTTGCAATATTGGGAGCTCTGGGGTGTTGTGTTGCTCGGTTTGTTCAAGCATGTGTGGGTCCTTGTGTGTTTGTGTGTTGTGAGTAGAATGTACCTTTTTTTGTTACGTCTTCCTTGCATGTGTATGGTGAGGAATACATTATTGTGGTGTTAGATAGATCCTGGTGGTTGCCGAGAAGTTTCTTATGTGCGTTTTCCTTCTTGATGTCATGAATACTTGGCATGATTCTTTGCAGTGTGTGAGAGTGCTTGAGTAACCTTTGTAGGGTCATGATCATGCTTGTGTGACCACTTTTGATAGTGGAGTTATCGGAACCTTTGTTTGAAAGGAAATACCATATTCTTGAGTGTGATAGAACTTAGTTTACTCTTGTAAGAGTTATGCATTTGTATGTGAAAGAGATGAGGTTTTGATCATATGCTTGATATGTGAAGAATATTTTGTGGTAATGCTAGTTTAAATGAACCTTGCATTGTGCACCTTGTTGCGTGTATGTTTGTTGTAAGAGTAGCATATATTCTCATATTGTTTGTCATAATTAGTTATTAACTGCCTTTGTGTGGTGATTGGTAATGCTTTCTTGAAATGCATATTGCTTTGTCTTCTTGAAAGCATGTCCCTATGTGTGGATTAATTATGCGGTTGTAAGAAAGATAATGTTGCATTACATTGTTAGAATAGATCATTTGGGTAATGAATTATGTCCTTAAATTGCATTCTTCCCTAAGATTCATGAGGGAACCTGGGTGTAGTAATTGGATTGCATTATTTAAATAGTCAAAGATAAAAGGGGATTGTAAAAAGGTTCATTTGCATAACTTCCTTGTGATGTTGAAGTGTTAGAATCATGAGTGAATTAGAAAACCTTGCATCTTGTGACTTTAAGTTGTGATTTCCCCATTACTTAGTTTGCATTAAGTATGCTTGTCATCATGTTGTGAAGAAATTTGGTCTCATGTGAATGTTGCATTAATGCATTATCCATATGATTGGTGAATCCTTGTTTGGTGACAAATTTCAACCATTTCTTGTTGGAGAGATTGATGTGTTTAGATATCTTGGTTTGTGATCCTGATTTTGTCCTACCTTAATCTTGGTTTCTTGATGGTTGTTAGTGTATGATTGTGTGTGTCTTTGCATGGTGATTGTGATTGCCTTGGATGGGATGCAACCTTTGTTGTTGGGCATTTTGAGTGATGTTTGTGTGCCTAAGTAGAAATGATCTCATGTTATAGATGTGTTTGGAGTCTTAGAAGACTCATTTGTTTGGTGTGAATAAGTATGCTCTCTTACTCACCTCAGATTTTGGAATCCAGGTGTAGTATAGCATTGTACTCCCTCTCTAGTGGCTAGAATTAGTCATGTAGTTCATGTAATGTGGAACTTTTAAACTTTGATGCTTTATTTATTTGACTTCAGTGAAGTCACTAAAAGTTGTAAGGGCCAACGTTGAATTTTTATTCTTATTTATGGGTGAGTACAGGATCATCGTGGGCCAAACAGTGGCAATAGAAAAAAAATCATGTCTTTACTTAGCCAAATTTGTGAATTGGGCAAGTTTGACTTTCATAGGCATGTAAAGAATATCTATTTGGAATAGATATCTGTTTGGAATGGATATCCGTTTTGTGGAAGATAAAAAGTGAAAAAGAGGCTACGTTTTGTAAATCTGCGGCTTGCAAAATGCAGACCTCTTCCAAAAATGGATATCATAGTGTTGGAGTATAGGACAACACTGAGAGGGGGGTGAATTAGTGTTGTCTAATTTTAAAATCTTTTGCACCTTTTAATTTACAAGACAGAAAATAAAGGAGACATCAATAATCTATCAAATTCCTATGCACAGGTATGATGATGAATAGAGTGAACAGGACCTTGTGTGTAAAACATTATAAAACACACACATAGAGACAAATCCTCATGGGGTAGAAAAACCACTCAAATTTGCCTCTTGGATTATTCAAAACCTCACTGGTTACAAATAGGTCTCACTGACCAAGGAAGCTTCACTAGCTTTACAAAATGCCTCACTAGCATACACTATGCCTCACTGGCTGATACAAGTGTGCAAAAGAAAACGAATTAGTTCAGGGGGTTACCCTGATTCTCTACACCAAATTACACTTCCCAACCTTATATCTCCTTTTGTTAATACATACTTCAAATACAACCTTTTCAATTAACAGAATTAAGTCTCTTTTATCCTCTATGTTGAAGTCTCTGAACATCTCTATTTACATTGAAACATTACTCTTGAACCCTGTACAAAATGCATATTCTTCAAACCCTCTTATTCACAGAAAATCTCATTTCAATTTGTACCATTTAGAACCACACTCACACAACCTCATTTTCACCATATGCATATATATAGATTTCAAACAAAAAGACCTTTGATCGTCCATCTTCAAAGCCTACATTTTCATTATTTTCAAAAATACATTCTCCTTCATTGAATCCTGCATATAAAATAATATAAAATCTCTTCTCTACATGTATGAAGAACCTCCATAAAAGATCTTCAATATTATTCAAGAAACCATTCATCTTCTCTGCATTAAAAAGCCACTCTGCCATTTTATTTTCTCTGCATAAGAAAATTCATTCACCTGCAACACAAAAAAACTTTTCATATTCCTCATTATTAAATTTCTTTGGCCCTCTTCTTCATTCTTCAAAAACTTCACACAAAATGTATCTTCCATGCTGCATCATTTCAATTCTCAATGCACCTGCAAATTTATTAAAGATGAAAAATAACTTTTCATTTTTCTCTACATTCATTTTCACCTTCTCTTTGTATACCTTTTCCTTTTCAAAAAAACTCTTCAATTTCACTTTATCTGCAACAATAATATCTCTTTATTATTTACTTCTCCTAAATATTTCTTTTCAAGAAGAAAAGCTACTAAAATAGAAAGTTTCCCCTTAAAAAATGCAATTAATATTGCATAAAAAACTCTTAATATAGAAAAAGAAATTAATCTCCATCTCTACACGAAGAAATCTATATTAAGAAAAAAACTTTATTAAAATAATACTCTTAAACCCCTCACAATCTGCCTTTAAGAAACAGTCTAAAAATAGTCTTCATAAACCACATTCACTACAGTTGAAGATCATTTGTCAGCCATAGACCCGTCAAAATAGAATGCAATAGAAAGATTTGCAAATTTAAATAAGAACCATCGATTACCATCCTCACGCCTTTTGAACTTTTAAATAGAGTCATTGATTTACATTTGGCACCCCGAGCCCATATTCAAAACCTATGCCATCGGTAAGGAGTTGGACGGGGCCGGTCATACTTATGACATAAGTGCCCTCCACTAGGTCACTTTAAGTGACCCGACTTGCTATAGCAAGTCAACTAACAATTATAACATAAAGTTAAAAAGTCACATATGGGAAGAGTTTAGGACATAGACTTAGAATAATCTTAGGTCCTTTAGGGATTTAGATATGCAACTAGGGTTAGGAGAGATGAGAGATAAGACTGCAGAATCCTAAAAAGACTTATTCTGGTTTTGGCAAAGAACATATATGAAAAATTTAGGCTTTTTAGGTGTGTTCTAAGGTTTTAGAAAAGAGACACTTAAGACTTCAAAGTATGAGCTCCAAAAGAGGTAATATCAAAATGACACCATGATCCAAACATTAAGAATACTTTAATGCTAATGCTTCACTTATATGAATAAGTGAATAACACAAATATTGAGCTCATCAATCAACACAGAAGAAGCATTCTTCATCAACTGTGAAGACATTCTAGGACACCATCACATGAAAAGACCTCATCATGTTACAATAATATTTTGACTATGCAACCTTATGAAGACACCAACAAGATATCAACAAGATACAAATGTGCTTGGAATAACCTATGTGAAAGACTTTGGTATCCCATCACAAGAAGACATCTTAATGAAATGTGATGATGACTTGAAGCATGATGTCTTCCTTGAACCAGGATGATGGCTTTATTGCAAACTAAACATACTACACACTTTAACAACTCCAACATGTTATCAAACAAGAGTGTGTTGCATACCAAGATACTTCTATTAGGTCATCACTACATGCACAGATATGAGCTGCAACTTTTGTCCTACAAGTGATCATTATTACCATGTCTTTTACCTCTATAATGAATGTCACAACACTATAAGATCTACTACCTTGACAATAGTTGAATCTCCATTATATATCAGAGAATGAATTTAGCATTGGAACCAAACAAGAAGCCTCTGCCATACCTCTGAGAAAGCAAGTACTTCTGACTTGATATTGAATGAGCACATCTAATTTCATGTCAACAACTTTGACAAACCATCATGATAATGATATTGATAACACAACTTATCACATAACAATGAATCATCATGAAAGTGAGAATCTTTGACATCCTGATATAATCTCATTATGAAGAGGATCACTTTACAAGAGATAAAGGATAAAGCATCATCAACCTTGTCAGCATGTTTCAACCTGCAACATCAAAAAATCATCTCCATCTGTGGCAAACATGAAGCAACTCCACAAAGTATCCTAAGACATGAAGAATAGAAAGCATGACATGAAACTCCTGACATGAAGATCAAAACAACTTTTGACATCTATTGTGCCTTGGACAACACGAAGACCATAATATGAACTCCTATCTCTGTGAACTCTTGATAAATGAACTTCGCACACTTCTATCATCAATGACAAACAACTTAACACCTTTTTGACATCAATGACAATCAACCTCCATCACATAGCTCTTAGAATGGATATCCGATCCCAAGAGGTATGGTTCTTGCATTTTTTGTTTGTTTTGTATATGCAAGTAATTGTTTTTAGTTTTTACCCTAAATGGGTATGTTTTATATTTCAAATAGGTAAAATGGATGAACAACATGAAAACCCAAACCCTCCCCCTCCAACAATTGAAGAGAAAATTTAAAGAAACATTGATCGAATAAGTAGGATTGTAGAAATGTGTCACCGCCACTCTCGATTATCTTCAATGACATCAAATTTAGAGGGAATTATTACTTATGTTTGAACCCTCACAAGCCAACATGAATCATTTAGGTAATGGCGAGAAACCAAGAAGGTGAAATATGCTAATGGTTTATCATATGATCAAATGAAAGAATTAGACATTACCAAAGCTATATTAGCCCAATATTTTGTCAATCCTAAAACTAGATTGCATGTTGATGTTGTTGCAAGTATGAGGTTAACCAGTGTTGTCATTGATGTCAACATACTCATATTGCATTGGTAAGAAGGTTTGGATGAGCTGTGTGTTGAGGATATTGAGAAAAGTAGTCTCAATCAGGAACAGTGAAGAACAGTGATAAGAAGAAGGCAAATGTACTCAATAGGTTGAGAATCAGAGGATGCAGATTAAAGGGTTTGTAGATATGAGTCTTGAGATGATCCAGTTAAGATTTTAGAGGTCCGCATGAAGATATGAAAAAGTTGTGATCGGTCAAGTAGAACTGGTTCTGGGAGATGCTCCGAAGGAACAGAGTGTCACAAAAAGGTCCGGTGAGATCCGAAGGTGCATTATCAGACTCTGCGGATTGGACAGAATGTTTGGGATGTCTTTTTGATGTGTCATCTCAGTTTATACAAAGTTTGGAGGTCTGAAAGAACCTTTTTTAGTATGACAGTGGCGACAGACTGTGTTCTTGAAGTTCTGGATGAAGAGGAGAAGAGATTCCAGTGAGTAGAGGAAGTGCGGATGTACCTGGTCAATCAGGCAAGCTTGTGAAGGTTCTTGGATCATGTTGAGGTTATGTTGTCAGTCCGCATTGGTGGTAGAGCCCAGAATTGAAGATATTCTTCCGGATGGAGTTCTTGTTCAGACTAGCCGACCGGATGAGTTGTTCATCTTGCGAATGTTCTTGTGGTGGCCGACCGGATGTATTAATCATCTTGTGGATGTCCTTATGGTTGATTGCCGACTTAGATGATTGTTCCTAAGTCGATGTCTTGTATAAATAAAGGTTTGTGAGTTCATTTCAAAGTGGGTTGAGCAGCGGATGAGAGTGGTATAGCGAAAGAGCGAAGGGCAAAGCAGAAGTATCTCAGGCTTAAATGGAACTGATCCAGACATGGTAAAGATGTCAATCTCCAGTTCAAGTTTGTGATTCTTATCACTTTGTAGATAGTGTGTCTCTTGTAGGCAGTGTGCCTCTTTGTGAGCAGTGTGCTCGGGCAGTGAGCCCTAATTGGCATGTGCCATTCATTTTTCTTATTCTTCTAACAGAGAATAATCCTTGGGTTAATCACCCCGTGGTTTTTCCCTTAACCAGGTTTTCCACGTCAAAATCTTGGTGTCCAATGTGTTGATGTTTATTTGCTCTTGTGTTTATGCATTATGCTTTCATGGATGGTTAATTGATATGCTATTAACTAACAAAGAAGAATCAAGTGTTTGAAGTAGAAGCAAGTTTTTGTACAACTGATTCACCCCCCCCTCTCAATTGTGTGCCCTAGAACTAACAGATGTTTGTAAGCCTAAGTATTCAATCAAATGTTATACACATGAGGGTATTACTTAAAATTTTTGGGATCATTGGTGGATGGTTTTTGATAAACCATCCAACAAAATTTAGATGTACCTTTGTATTTCCTTTGTAAACTATATGCAGAGTTTGAAATGAGTCGCCATGTGAATTATTTTAATTTTAGAGAAGTTCCAGGGAGTAGGTAAGGGAATGCTTCAAGATAGGCCTAGGGCAATGAGACAAGTACAAGGTCCTTTTATTCCCCCTCCTACTATCCCTTCTCCACCCCCAATTCAGCACCCAGGTGTTGTTGCAAATGCAACATAGTAGGGCCTCATTGCCATACACTCTTTGACTGAGCACTTGATTACATACACTTCTTAATTTGCACAACCACATGATGTTGGCGGTGATTGGATCACCTAATATTACTATACCCTCCTCATCCACCCATTTTTGTTTGCCCCATAATTGCATTTTTTGCAATAAGTTGTGATTAGGTCCTCTTATAGAGAGTATTGAGCCACCCTTGAACACTTCAGACTATGATGTCCCTTCATGAGATGAATTAGTGGGGTCTAGAACTCAAGCTGAGGGGTCAGAGACAAGAGCAGAAGCACAAGAATCAATGGACCGTAGAGGAGCAGAGCATGGCCAATCTTTTATACAAGTAAAATTTAAAGTTAAATTTCATGGTGTATTCCATTTGAATAATATAAAAAAATATTATTACTAATGTATCTAAGGGGGATAACAGTTGATAGAGGAGGAGTTGACAAAAGTTCATCATGGAACTTTGTCTACCATCCAATTTGGCTTTGAATTTCTAGTATAATTATTTCTACATGTATCAACTTTTTTTATTGTATGCATTTATTTCTTTGTGATTTATTATATATTAATTTATATCTTGATGTTAATTTACTTTTATAGTCAATCTAAAATGTGAATGATGTGGCATCTTTGCCAATAGTCTTTACTTGAACTCCTGATCGACCCAAGGGACCATCATTCATGGAATGACTTTCTGAATGTCAACAAAGGGTGGAGGTAATTCAATTGAATTGTACTTTAATTGATAATTTAGAAAACTTAAATATTTGATTATAGTCATTTAGATAAATAATAAAATAGAGAATAGATAAATTGATCTATTAGTTTAAAAATTATTATGATTATTTGTTGTTATGTCGGAAAAAGTATCCTTGGGGGCTTTTTCCTCTTAAGGCTTAGCTCCTGGGTCCTTTAGAATGCATTTAGAGCATCTTGCAAGATTATGATGACCCCCGATGAGAAAACCCTAAAGTTTCATAGCAATTGGGACTCAGGGGGTGCATTTATGATGATTTCTGCCTGAAATAGGGGGGAGGACTTGGGCACCCGTGCCCTAGTCTTGCCTTATTTTAGGTCAAGACCTATTTTTGGGTGTTCGTTTATGACTATTACTTAGGTCCTATGCCAACATCCTAAGTTTGAATTATGAAATTCTTAGCGGGAATGTTTGTAGTTACATATATAAGCATGATTAGTGATTCATTTGTAAACTAGATGGAAACTAGATGGCAATTGTGAACTTGTCGCTTATGTGAAAGAGATTCAAGGCATTCATTGTATTGCAGAGCAGTACTTTGTGTTGTTATTGTGTTTGTATTTGTAGATTTGGCATCCATCTCCTCATGGTAATGAAAAGCATCTTCCTTCCATGAGATCATCACTACAAGGTGATATCAATTGTGTTTTCTATCATTTATCATTTAGATTTTACCTCTATCTCGCAAGGATATGCACTCTTTTTTTGACAACGGTGTTCAGAAGACTTGAATGTCTCTTTGGGGCTTGACCAAGGCAAGCCTCTAAACATCACAACCCCCAACCCACTTTTTTGTGATTACAGATTACAGGTTGCGGAAGTGAAAGAAGTGGAGTTGCAGGAGAGCAGTGAAGATGGTCATAATTGCAAATCAAAGAAGAAAATAGGGACCTGGACTTAGGCACTTGCTCATTAGTCGTCCGGATCCTACAACAATAAAATCTATAGAATAGAAGAACTGTGTTGCAGACAACATTCCCAGATCCTGACAAAAAATGTAGTACTAGACTAGGGTGCTTTCTCATTAGTCCCTGACTTTTCTGCACATCGAACTTTGAAATCTAGTATGCATTTGATTGTCATTTGATATCTCTGTGTGCAATCATTTTCCATAATTTCTCTGTTTGTTTACGATTTTATGAAATTAGGGTTTTGAGCGTAATTGGGCTTAATTGAACAACAAAATCACACAATTCCAATCTTCCCCTGTGTTCCAAGTGATAGGAAATCTGTAGTAGAGTTCTCTACTCAGTTGAATGTCCTTGAATGTTTAATGGTGAAAGGAGGATCAACACTGTTATGTCAAAAAAGGTCCCTTGGGGGCTTTTCCCTCTTAAGGTTTATCTCCCAAGTCCTTTAGAATACATTTAGAGCATCTTGCATGATTTTGATCACTCCCGATGAGAAAACCCTAAAGTTTCACGATAAATAGGACTTCGGGGATGCATTTATGATAAATCCTGCCAGAAATAGGGGGGAGGACTTGGGCGCCTACGCCCTAGTCCTATCCTATTTTAGGTCAAGACCAATTTTAAAGTGTCAGTTTATGATCATTATTTAGGTCCTATGCCGACATGGTAAGTTTGAATTATGAAATTCTTATCTGGAATGATTGTAGTTGCATATATAAGCATGATTAGTGGTTCATTTGTAAAATAGATGGAAATTTTGATTGACAAGCTTATGTGAAAGTGATTCAAGGTATTCATTATGTTGCAAAGCAGTATTTTGTGTTGTTCTTGTGTTTGTATTTGTAGATTTGGCATCCATCTCCTCATGGCATGAAGAGCATCTTCCTTCCATGAGATTTTCACTACAAGGTGATATCAATTGTGTTTTCAATCATTTATCATTTAGATTTTGCCTCTATCCCGCGGGGATATGCACTCTTTATCTGACAATGGTGTTCAAAAGACTTGAATGTCTCTCTGGGACTTGACTGAGGCAAGCCTCTAAACACCACAACCCCCAACCCACTTTTCTATGATTGCAGGTTACAGGTTGCGAAAGTAGAAAAAGTAGAGTTGCAGGAGAGTAGTGCAAGCTGTCAGAATTGTAGATTAGAGAAGAAAATAGGGACCTGGACTCGAGCACCCACTCATTAGTCCTCCAGATCCTACAACTAGAAAATCTCCAGAACAATAGGAACATGTTACATACAAGGTTTCCAAATCTCAACAAAAACTATGGCACTGGACTAGGGTGCCTGCTCATTAGTCCCCAACTTTTCTGCTTTCCAAACTTCAAAATTTGGTATGCATTTGATTGTCATTTTATATCTCTGTGTGCGATCATTTTCCATAATTTGTCTATTTGTTCACGAATTTGCATAATTAGATTTTTAAGCATAATTGGGCTTAATTGAATAAAAAAATCAAACAATTCCAATCTTTCTCTATTTTCCAAGTGACAGAAGGTCTGTAGTAGGTTCCTCTACTCGGCTGGAAGTCCTTGAATGTTTAGAGGTGAAAGGAGGATCAACACAAACAACTATCAAATCAACCCTAAATAATCCTCTTCACTTTTCACCTTAGAGATTTTGGTGAACCTGTGTTTTTAGACTTTTTGGCACCTTGCTAAGTGTTATGCTTCATATTTACATTTGTCTCATTCATTTATATCATTGTTCATCTTATTGCATTTGAAAAATTACAAAAACAATGAAAAAATTGAAAAAATTAGCATTTTAGCTTGCATTTTCAAATAATTTGAATTAGTTTGCATCTAAGTTCAATAAATTTATGTCATTATCATCAGATCTAATTTAATTTATAGAAATGTTTTCATTTAGATTACATTTTCATGCTTAAATTGTTAAAAATTGCTTGAAATTGTGCATTTTTTCATATAACCTAGTTTTGCATTAGCTAGGGTTTGTAGTCAAAATCTTGTTTCAGATTTTACTACCCTTTTAAAAGACTCATTAGGACTAATTTCTAACTGTAGTATTGCATCATAGTGGTTTACTTGCAAAATTTCATGCCTAGGACCTTGATTTTTCACTAGATTTTGACCTTATTGTCTCTCTAGATTTGCACCATAGGCATGTTGTAAAGGATTTTTCTGCACTAATTAGATGTTATCAAGATTATTATCTGCTTCCCCTCCTAAAATTATTTACAACACATTTTATTGGGCCCTTGCATTGAAAATTTGGTGAGAATTTGTATATTTTGGCTATATTTTCCCTAGGGTTTGACTTAGATTTGCACTCCAAGTGTGTTGTGATGGATTTTATGGTTTTAGGTGACTGATATTACTGCTACAATCTTCTATACCTCATAAAATTATTTACAACACTCTTTCTATTAGGTCTTTGCATTGAAAATTTGTGAAAAATTACATATTTTAGTGTATTTTCACTAGGTTTTGACTTGTCATCATTCTAGATTTGCATCAAAAGTGTGTTGTGAAGGATATTATTGCTTTATTGAACTGATCTCAAACATTTTATTTGCTTCACTTCATCAATTTTCTTACAACACCTTTTCTTTCACTTATTTGCATTGAAAAAAGTTGAAAAAAATCAAGCATTTTAGGTCATTTTCATACATAGTTTTGCACTTGTCTTTTGCATAACTTTTGAAAAGATTTTAAAATCTGATTTTAGATTCATGTTACAAGACATTTCACCATGGCATCTTCATTTCATTGCTCTTTGGTATCTTTACATGCATATATCAAAAACTTTGATAATTTCTACAAATTTCTTAATATGAATCCTCATGTTCTCACTTATATACAAGCTACATGTATTACAAGGATATATTTAAATGCTCTTCATTTGAAATCCTTAATTATGTATCTGATTATGACAATTTCATATATCTCATGAGTACATACCCTTGGGTAGTAGAAGATTTAACAAGACAAATTGAGAATAATGAGTGTGAAACTCCTCTTAACACGTTGAAATTCATAGCTAAAACATGTGATGATGACATAGAAAATGATTCCTCCCATGAGGATATACTAACACAAATGGATGAAATCATTGACACATTCTTAAACATTACCCTACCCTCTTTGTCAAGAAAATGAAACACCAGTGGATAAAGGGCTCCCTCTCAAGAAGGATTCTTCATGGGTGGAAAAAGACTATTCACCTAATGATCATTTGGTACATGAGACTGTTAGAATCACACAAAGACCCACAAGAGCCAGGATCATCTGTAGTAGAAGATTTAACAAGATAAATTGAGAATAATGAGTGTGAAACTCCTCTTAATACGTTGGAATTCATACCTAAAACATGTGATGATGAGATAGAAAATGATTCCTCCTATGAGGATATACTAACACAAATGGATGAAATCATCGACACATTCTTAAACATTACCCTACCCTCTTTGTCAAGAAAATGAAACACCAGTGGATAAAGGGATCCCTCTCAAGAAGGATTCTTCATGGGTGGAAAAAGACTATTCACCTAACGATCATTTGGTACATGAGACTGTTAGAATCACACAAAGACCCACAAGAGCCAAGATCATCTGTAGTAGAAGATTTAACAAGACAAATTGAGAATAATGGGTGTGAAACTCCTCTTAACACGTTGGAATTCATAGCTAAAACATGTGATGATGACATAGAAAATGATTCCTCCTATGAGGATATACTAACACAAATGGATGAAATCATTGACACATTCTTAAACATTACCCTACCCTCTTTGTCAAGAAGATGAAACACCAGTGGATAAAGGGCTCCCTCTCAAGAAGGATTCTTCATGGGTGGAAAAAGACTATTCACCTAATGATCATTTGGTACATGAGACTGTTAGAATCACACAAAGACCCACAAGAGCCAAGATCATCTGTAGGAAATCTTCTACAAGAGAGAGATGCAAGAGGATATTGCACAAGCCAAAAACATTCGAGAATAAGTGCTTCACATTCCTAAAGAAGAAGTTACATTATGCATTAATGAAATGCAAATATATACACACCACCACTGTCTAATGAAGAGACAAAGTGGGGAGTTGAATGTGAAAAGCCTATGACACATATCATGAGGCTAAAATAAAGTGTCTCCCTAATTAACTTATGTAAAGTGAAAATATTTCACCAACACCCCCAGGGCATAAGTGCAACTTAGGGAGATTTACACAAGCTAAAAAGAAAGAAAGATGGATGCATGGATGGATGGGTCCCGGCAACAAAGGCCTGATAAGGTACCCATTTACAAACAAAATCTCTCATAAAGTGGAGACAAGGAGAAAACCACATGGGAAAAAATGCCTCCCCAAAAGAGAGAAAACAAAAATGCAAATGAACCAGTGACGGAAAAAGGGCTCAAGACCCCCCAAGAACTGAATCCATCATACGAGTACAATCATGAGTCCCCCCATAAGAGGGAAAGAAAGAGGCAATGAAATCCTCCAACACTGAAGAATCTCTAGAACCAGAAGAGGATGCTTGAATGCAGAAACCAATCCACTTATGGGGAATCACATTTCTTCCCATAGAAAGAAATTTCACAATCGGTGATTTCTGAAGAACTTGTGAAGAAGGTGGCCTCAAAATGAATATCTTTGAAGACTGGATAGATGTCCTTATATCCAAATATGAAGATGCCACAATAGAATCAGGAACAACCTGGTGAATCTCTGAAGGTGACAACTAAAGACAAACCGGAACAAGTGTCTCCAAAGATGGAATGTAACAGATAACAACAGTGTCATTACTATCGTCAAAGAGGGACTGCAAGTCCTCAAGAATATCATCATGCTCAACCAAGGAAGCATCAACAGAAATAGGATGGGGAGGAGTAGAATGAGTGTCATCAAGATGTGAATCAGGAGCAAGAATGCCCAGATTCAAATATCCAAACTTCCTTTCAGAAGTGGGGTCCACACAAGAAGTGTGATCAACAATCAATGGATCTAAACCATCATCTAGAATAAAATCAGCAAAGGTGTATAACCGAGTTTCAAGATCAACAACCCCTGTAGCAATGATCTCTGTACTCTCCAAGTCTCTGATGATGACTAGATCAGGTGTGAATTCTACAGTCTTCCCTGCACCACTGTGAGTAATTTGATATATAGAAAGCAAATTATTTGTCAAAGAAGGTACAAATAGTACATCATTGAAGGTGCCATCACCAATCTCAATTGATCCTTTCCCAATTGCATTCACATATGTATTATTACCCATCAAAATTGGTTTCAAAGGGCAAGGTTCAAAAGTAGAAAACATGGATTGAGATGAAGCCATATGATGAGAGGCTCTTGAATCAAGAATCCATTTACCTGAACTAAAACTTGAAGATGCACAAAGTGCTTTACCTTTTTGTTTATTAGCTCCATTAGCATAGCCTGCATGAACTTTTTCAGATGATTCTAACTATTTTGATGATGAAGGAGTAGGAGTAGATGAACAAGGAGAAGCTGAAGAAGTACTGACACTCATCTTTTGAATAAGATCCTTCAACTCAGCTACTTCTTTTTTGTAACAATCTTTTTCACTATGCCCACACTTCTTGCAGTATGTGCAAGTGGGTCTCTCCTTTTTCTCCATTTTTCTGGATGAAGATGACTAAGGGGTAGCTGGAGGTGTTGAATTCTTGTCTTTCTCACTATCCTTGCTTTTCTGCTTTTGTTCTTTGCCACTTGAAGCCTTTTGCTCTTTCGCAACAAGAGCATGAGATTTTGAAGACTTCAGAGTACCCATCTGCACCAATTTTATTTGTTCTCTTATGAGAGATGAAGCAAACTCATCAAGAGAAGGCATTTTGTATTTGGCACCCCAAGAATCCTTAGTAGCATAAAAGGTTGATGCAAAAATAGAATAATCAGGACCAAGTTTAGCAAGAATGGACAAAATTAATTGTGTGTCCTCTTTTTCAATACCACATTGTTTTAGCTGCAATCTGAAAGACTTAAGTTTGGTGAAGAAGTCTTAAATACTGTCAAAGTCTGTTGGTTTCAAACTAATAAGTTCATTCTCCAATTCATAACCTTTCATTATATTGTGTGTTCCAAATAAACCCTCTAATGTTATCCAGATTTCATTTGGAGATTTACAAGATGAAATATGAAAGAGAAGATCAAGAGAAATTGACAAATCAAGAGTACCAAAGGCTTCATCTTTCCTTTCATTCCATTTCCTATTTTCTTTTCTAGCAATAGTGGGTTCTACATCTGTACCCATAACCATTCTATGCAAGTGCAATTTATGCAAAACATACTCCATTTCTTCTTTCCATTTATGATAGTTATGAGGAGTAAGAGGTTTAATTTTAGGAATGTCCATGATGATTACAGAAAAAACTGGGAGAACAACAATAAAATACCCTCACAAGGAAGAAATTATCCCCCTTGTTCACAGAAAAAAACCACTGAAATATTTTTTTTCCAAAAAAATAGAGATCTAAAAAACATAGATACTTGATGATATTTTATGGAAAAATCAACTCAATGACTGTGTGGAGGATTGAATTACCTTTCCAATGATATTTTGTTTGTTCGATTTTGACACCGTATACAAACAATATGCCCAAAACATTGAAGGCAATGTTGAAAAAGAAGACCTGACTTCTGGTGAAAACAACAGGAAGTTGAGAAAAGATAAGCAAAAATTACCTATATTTCTAGAAAGTTCTCTGATTCCTCTTTCCATTAATAATTTTTTTGTGCAAAACGGAGTCCAGACATGAAAGTTATGATAGTTTTTGTGAAACTGCTCTGAAAAGGCACAAAATAGGGACGCGAATTTGTGATATAATTTTCTCGAAATCCATACATGTTCTACAAAACATAAGAGATACCTAGATAGGAGTTTGAGGCTGGAAATAAAACCCAGAAATTTTTTTTCTCCAAGACACACCAATCAAATGCTAATGGCTTAAACCCTCTTCGATTCGAGAAGAACCCAACAGATCTAGAGCTCTGATACCATGTTAGAGTCACACAAAGACCCACAGGAGCCAAGATCATCTGCAAGAAATCTTCTACAAGAGAGAGCTGTAAGAGGATAATGCACAAGCCAAAAACATTTGGGAATAAGTGCTTCACATTCCTGAAGTAGAAGTTACATTATGCATTAATGAAATGCAAATATATACACACCTCTACTATCTAATGAAGAGACAAAATGGGGAGTTGAATGTGAAAAGCCTATGACACATGTCATGAGGCTAAAATAAAGTGTCTCCCTAATTAACTTATGTAAAGTGAAAATATTTCACCAACAGAGACCTCTACAGATAATTTATTAGACCTTCCACCTTTGATTGAAAACTCAAGAACCTTCGATGAGAAGACTAAAGATAGCTCTATTTTGCCTAACAACACTATACCTTCCTCTCATCCCAATGCTCTCCCTGGCCAAGATGTAGCATTAGTGGATGAGAAAAGATCTCTCACATTAAATCCTCTAGGGATAGATGTTGGGTATAACCAAGAGGAAAACAATGTTAATTCAATATTCACTAATAGACTTTGTAGCAATCTTCTTAAGATGATTGCACGGGAGGCACCTAGTGTACCTTCTTGCTTAAAACCAGTTATAATAGTTTGAGGACCACCTTGACCTAAAGATTACATCTACAAATATGCACAATAAATTTCTCAACCGAGTCAAGGTGTTCAAAATGTGTTACAACAACCACACCACAATATGATTGCTCACACATACAACACCTGTAATAACAAGCAAAGTAAGCAAGCACCACATGTGCCTATCTCTCTTCCATGTTCTCAACCTATGCTCCCTCTACCACCTTGTCTTACTCATAAAAGTGGTCAAGAATATGATCTTGTCGAACAACTTTGCACTACTCTGGTGAAGATATCTCTTTGGGATTTAATACAAACTTCACCTACATACCAGGGAATGCTCCAAGAAGCTTTACAAAAGGTGATTGTCCCACCTACTACTAAGCCTAATGATGTAGCAGCCGTATTAGATAGTATGCATGCAACAAAAATGGATATTCTCTTTCAACCACATGAATTACCGTCAATTGAAGTTAAAAACCAATATGATCCACTTATGATCTTTGTCACAATAAGTAAAACGTTGGTAAAATGATTTATGATTGATAATGGATCAGTGCTTAATGTTTGTAGCATTGAACTACTGCACAAAATCAAGGCCGACACATCAAAAATGAAACTGGATAAACTTAACATTCATGGATTTGATAATCATAGTATTCAATCAATAGGTACTATAACCTTACCTATACAGGTGGGTCCTGCAATTGTATCTACCCTAATTCATGTCATGCCTAGTTCTTTATCTTACAACATTATTCTTGGTAGACCTTGGATTCATGCATTGGGGGCGGTTCCTTCCACCCTACATCATTCAATCAAACTTATATTCAAAGATAAACTTCATACCATTCACGCTGATCCTATACCGAATAACTACTTACATATTGAAATGCAAAAACAAGTTTACAATCATATGAGCTTAAACAATTTACGAGTTGATTCATCAATGATCCCTTCTACGAATAGTGTTGTGCACGACTCTACACAATCGAATGCACTCTTTGGTGAAGATTGGGGCTCATTAGATTTCAATCCTTGCAGTATAGGGGATTATAAAATTAATAGCCTTGACAAATCAAAAATAACATCGATCTCATCTAAGTAATCTTTTGAAGCACCTAAGAAATCTAAAGTCCCCTTGGTCAAAAATAAAGAAAATACTCACTTATACTACAAATTACGAAACCTATGAGGCTTCACTATCCCCTAAAGAAATTACATCTCTCTATGGTCGATGGTTTAAAATCCTTTATAACGACTGTGAATATGTAGGTAAGGGATGTGGTGTAAATCAACAAGGGATTCGAGTACCTATAGAATCTGCTTCAAGACATTACTCAAGCGGTATTGGATATAACCATTTTAAAGAAAATAAAGTTGCTCGCCATCCTAAACTCAATGTAAATACAATTTTAACAAGACCAAATCGACATGTGAGACATCTTGAGCCGATAGGCGACACCTGTTGTAGATGAATCAGGTAAGTATTTCTAACCCTTTACCTCTCGTGTTGTGTTTCCCCCGTGATGTGTTATGTGTTGTTTAGGCCTCTTGGGATGACCCTTGATTCTATTGTAAGGTCTGGGATACCAGGAGCCGCCTCTGTTGTGAACTTCTTCTATTTGTATCATCATTCTTCTATATTGCTTCTCCTCTATTTTTCACTGTTGTGTGTTGTGTCTTACAGACATAGCATTGCAGTTGGTGACTTGGGGGCACCCTCCTATGTAACTATCCCTAAGGAGCTTGTTTCTTCTATCTTTATGTATTGTTTCCCTTCCTCTAGTGGTTCTATCTAGCGGGTAGATGATGAAAAACATATTATACTGATGCGGACCTAGTGTCCCTTTAGTGAGAAATCAAAAATTAGACTTAGTTCCTACTTGACGATGGGATTGTTATATATTATCTGACGCTTGGCTAGTAGAATCACTCCATGTGATCTTGATGGTGTCCTATTGTAACAAAACATAACAATACTGCTACTTTGTGCACTTTGTCTATCTTGAATCTTGCATTATTCATTGATGTTGTTTTTTATCATGATTATATGGACGCTAACACCTTTCTTGCAAGAATGTGTTTGTGGGAACATTTGGCGATCGTAAAGTACATGTCAACTCTAGGGGGCATGGGTTTTGCGAGAGCTCGTGTTCCCTTGTGTGTTTTTTTCCTACCTTAACGTACTTGATATCGGTACATGATATCAACCACCTTAAGGTGGGGGCATATATAAGGTAAGCTGTCTGTTTTAGATGTTAACAATGTGTTTGTTCTTAGGTGTAGTCTTAAAGACTAGTGGTGATGAGTCTCTCCTACACTCTGAGATTTGTTTGATATATATTGCAATCATTTAAGCTCTACGGAGGTAGGATATCACATCATTTTTATCTTAAGCCTTCTATGGAGGTGGGGATGGTGTATTTCTCATGGAGAGTGCACATCCTATCATTTTCAAAAAGTCCTTTGCAGAGGTGGAGAGCAGTTCTGTGACTAACTCAACCCTTAAGCATGTCTTCGGTGATTGTTGTGGCGAAGCGCAATCGTTGGTGTGTGCCTATAATGTGCCTGAGATGGTGATGAACCTAGAAATAGGAACACTCCATCGCTTGTCTATCATGTTTTCTCGATGTCTTCCAAGTGTGTGTGTATCATGTGTTTGTTTCCAAGCATATTCTTAAAGATCGGTGGCAATGAGTCCCTCCTATGCTTTGGGATTTGTATGGCGTGTTTGATTTGTATGGCATGCTTGATTTATTTGGCATGTTTGTTGCCCCATATGTAGTCTTAAAGACTGATAGTGATGAGTTCCTCCTGCATTATGGGCAGTGTGCTTACTTTCCTTGTACTTGCATCTGCATTTCATATATGAAAATGAAAAAAAAAAGAAAAAAAAATCATCACTGTCTTCACTGCATTCACTGTGTTTTGGGTGTCTTCAATGCTGTCTTCTCCATGTTTTGCGTGACTGTAACTGTCTTCTCCATGTTTTGTGTGCTTGTTATTGTCTTCTCTGTGATTGGTGTGTCTTCTCTGTGCTTGGCATGTTTGTTGTGCTTGTTGACCATACTTTAATGCATGTATTGGCCTTGCATTTATACATACATTAAAGTGGGGGCTAAATGTTACGTTGGATAATGTCCCCTTGGGGGCTTTTCCCTCTTAAGGTTTAGCTCCCGGGCCCTTTAGAATGCATTTAGAGCATCTTGCATGATTTTGATGACTCCTGATGGCAAAACCTTGAAGTTTCATGACAAATAGGACTTAGGGCATACATTTATGATAAATCCTTCCTGAAATAGGGGGGAGGACTTGGGCGCCCGTGACCTAGTCCTGCCCTATTTTAGGTCAAGACCAATTTCAAAGTGTCAGTTTATGACTATTATTTAGGTCCTATACTGACACAGTAAGTTTGAATTATGAAATTCTTAGCAGGAATGTTTGTAGTTGCATATATAAGCATGATTCATGATTCATTGGTAAACTATATGGGCATTTTGATTGACAAGCTTGTGTGAAAGTGATTCAAGGCATTCATTGTGTTTCATAGTAGTATTTTGTGTTGTTCTTGTGTTTGTATTTGCAGATTTGGCATCCATCTCCTCATGGCATGAAGAGCATCTTCCTTCTATGAGATCTTCACTACAAAGTGATATCAATTGTGTTTTCAATCATTTATCATTTAGATTTTGCCTCTATCTCGTAGGGATACGTACTCTTTATCTGACAATGGTGTTGGGAAGACTTGAATGTCTCTCTGGGGCTTGACTGAGGCAAGCCACTAAACACCACAACCCCCAACCCACTTTTTTGTGATTGTAGGTTATAGGTTGCAAGAGCAGAAAAAGTGGAGTTGCAGGAGAGTAGTGCAGGCTGTCGAAATTGTAGATCATAGAAGAAAATAGGGACTTGGACTCAAGCACCCGCTCATTAGTCCTTCGGATCCCGTAACTGGAAAATCTCTAGAACAGTAGGAACAGGTTGCAGACAAGGTTTCCAGATCTCAATAGAAACTATGGCATTGGTCTAGGGCACCTGCTCATTAGTCTTTGACTTTTCCGCTTTTTGAACTTTGAAATCTGGTATGCATTTGATTGTCATTTTATATCTCTATGTGCGATCATTTTTTGTAATTTGTAAGTTTGTTCATGAATTTGCATAATTAGGGTTTTGAGCATAATTGGGCTTAATTAAATAACAAAATCACACAATTCCAATCTTCCCCTATGTTCCAAGTGACAGAAGGTCTGTAGTAAGTTCCTCTACTCGGTTGGAAGTCCTTGAATGTTTAGAGGTGAAAGAAGGATCAACACAAACAACTATCGAATCAACCCTAAACAATCCTCTTCACTTTTCACCTTAAACAAACACAAACCATTAAAACCAATCCCTCTTCATTTTTCACACTAAACATTTTGGTGAACCCATGTTTTTGGACTTTGTGGCACCTTGCCGAGTGTTTTTACTTCAGATTTACATTAATTATTGCATTAAAAAAATTACAAAAAATTTGAAAATTTTGAAAAATTGGCATTTTTAGCTTGCATGTGCAAATAATTTGAATTATTTGGCATTGAATTTCAATAAATTTTTATCATTATCATCATATATGATTTAAATACAATTTTTTTTCATTCATCATTCATTTACATTGCATTTTCGTGCTTAAATTGATAAAAATTGTTTAAAATTGTGCATTTTTTCATATAACCTAGTTGTGCATTAGCTAGGGTTTGTAGTTAAAATCTTGTTTCATATTTTACTAACCTTTTAAAACACTCATTAGAACTGATTTCTAACTGTAGTTTTGCATCATAGTGGTTTGCTTGCAAAATTTCATGTCTAGGGTTTGAAAACCTTATTTTTTCACTAGATTTTGGCCTTATCATCTCTCTAGATTTGCATCCTGGGCATGTTGTGAAGAATATTTTTGTATTAATTGGATGCTATCAGGATTATTATCTGATGCCCCTCCTAAAATTCTTCACAACACCCTTTTTATTGGGTCTTTGCATTGAAAATTCATGAAAAATTGTATATTTTAGTGTATTTTCACTAGGTTTTGACTTGTCATCACTCTATACTTGCATCAAAAGCATGTTGGGAAAGATATTTTTGCATAATTGGGCTATTCTTAAGCATATTATTTTCTGTCCCTCTTAAAATTTTTCACAACACCTCTTCTCTTAGTGATTTGCATTGAAAAAATTTGAAAAATCAAGCATTTTAGGTCATAAATGAGCATAAATTGGTGTTGTTTCATTGCATTCATCTTAAATGTCTTGCATTCTAGATCTTGTACTCATATCCAAGCCTACATTCATTGGTAATCTCAAAATTTTGCTTCATTTCATAGCTTTTTGTGAAAAGTGGCACATTTGTTAAAACACACATTGTGTATTTCAACACTAGGTGTTTATACACTTTGTTCACATCTCTTGATTGATTGTGAAATTTGTGAGTTTTACTATTTAAAGACCTGATTTCCTCAATCTTGTCAACATGGATACTTCTTGTTATTCATCTTTGGAAGCATTATTTGCATACATCATAGACATTGATCATTTCTCTCAATTTGCTCATGAATATCCTCAAGTCTTGGAACAAATAGAATACATACATGATGTTGATCTTCTTATGTGCTCCACATATGAAATCCTTTGTTACATATTTGATTTTGATAGTGTCACAAATCTCATGGGAATATACCCTTCGATATTAGATTATCTCACCAACTTTATAGCCAAAAAATACATTTAGTAGTGATGACTTCAATATGTTAGATGAAACCTTAGATGACATTCTCTCTATTGAACATTTCACTACGCCACCTATTGTTAGTACATGTGATGATAACTTAGGTTTCCCTTATGATCCCTCTCCCAAAGTTGTTCCTCTTTATGAGGGCACTTTAATGCAAGATAATGATTTCATTGACACCTCTTTTAACATCATACCACCATCTCTTCCTTCCAATGCTCTCTCTGGCCAAGAAGAAGCATTAGTGAATGAAGAGCTCCCACCACCTCTCTATTACAATTCTCTCTCTAGCCAAGATGAAGCATTGGTGAATAAAGAAGCCTCTCCAACCAAGAGCATTCCATGGGTAGACAATGACCTTTCAACTAACAACAATAAACTCTCTCTCCCTATCATAGTGCATGAAACCTCTATGGATCATACTATCAATCTTCCTCCTTTAGTTGAATAGTCAAGTACTTTGGACATTACGAAGGAACTAAAGACCCTTGATCCCCTTCCTTTGGTTGAATGTTTTAATGTAGGAGATCTATCCTTATCCATACATGAAAATGGGGTTGATATATATTAGCTGACACTTGGCTAGTAGAATCACTCCATGTGATCTTGATGTTGTCTCATCACACTAACAAACCATAACAATACTGCTGCTTCGTGCACTTTGTTTCTCCTTGAATCTCACCTTGGTTACACTCGGTTTTGAGATTTCTACAGTATAGCCCCACGGTTATACTCGCTCTCCGAATCCGTAGTATAACCTCAGCTCTTTGTGTGAATGATCATATGCATTGTTGTTTTTATCATGAGTATATGGACACTAACACTTTTCTTGTAGGAATGTGTTTGTGGGAACATTTGGCGATCGTAATGTACATGTCACCTCCAGGGGGCATGGGCTTTGCGAGAGTCTATGTTCCTTTATGTGTTTTCTACCTACCTTAACGTGCTTGATATCGATACATGATATCAACCACCTTAAGGTGGGAGCATATATAAGGTAAGCTATCTGTTCTAGATGCTAGTACAGTGTGTTTGAATAATCTTAAAATTTTGAACATCTTGAAATCTATTGCATATACCTCCTTTTCACCGTAAGGCATCTCCATGATGTGGTGGGGTTGTATACTTTTGAGCTCATACCTTCTTTTCGCCATAAGGCGTATCCGTGATGCGAGTGGGGTGGTATGCCATGCTTCCTTTTCACTATAAGGCATTTCTATGATGCAGGTGGGGTTGCATTTTCAAAAGTCTTTTGCGGAGGTGGGGAGCATATTTGTGACTATCCAAACCCTTAAGCGTGCCTTCGGTGATTGTTGTGGTGAAGCCCAATCATCGGCGTGTGCCTGTAATGTGCCTGATATGGTGATAAACCTAGAAATAGGTACACTCCATCGCTTATCTGCCATTTTTCTCCGTGTCTTCCATGTGTGTGTGTATTGTGTTTGTTCCCAAGCATAGTTTAAAGACTGGAGGTGATGAGTCCCTCCTATGCTTTGTGATTTGTATGGCGTGCTTGATTTGTATGGTGTGTTTGATTTGTATTGCATGTATGTTGCCCCATATGTAGTCTAAAGACCAGTGGCGATGAGTCCCTACTGCATTATGGGTGGTGTGTTTACTTTCCTTGTACTTGCATCTACATTTCATATACGAGAAAAAAAAATCATCACTACGTTCACTACATTCACTATATTCACTATGTTTTACGTGTCTTCAATATTGTCTTCTCCGTGTTTTGCGTGACTGTAACTATCTTCTTCATGTTTTATGTTCCTGTTACTATCTTCATTGTGACTGGTGTGTCTTCTCCATGCTTGGCGTGTTTGCTGTGCTTGTTGACCGTACTTTAATGCATGTATTCGCCTTGTGTTTATACATACATTAAAGTGGGGACTAAATGTTATATCAGAAAAAGTATCCTTGGGGACTTTTTCCTCTTAAGGTTTAGCTCCTGGGTCCTTTAGAATGCATTTAGAGCATCTTGCATGATTATGATAACTCCCGATGAGAAAATCGGGATGGAGTTTCATGGCAATTAAGACTCAGGGGGTGCATTTATGATGATTCCTGCCTGAAATGGGGGGGGCAGAGGACTTGGGCGCCCGCGCCCTAGTCCTACCCTATTTTAGGTCAAGACCTATTTTTGGGTGTCGATTTATGACCATTACTTAGGTCTTATGCTGACATCTTAAGTTTGAATTACGAAATTCTTAGCGGGAATGTTTGTAGTTGCATATATAAACATGATTAGTGATTCATTTGTAAACTAGATGGCAATTGGGAACTTGTGGCTTATGTGAAAGAGATTCAAGGCATTCATTGTGTTGTAGAGTAGTACTTTGTGTTGTTATTGTGTTTGTATTTGTAGATTTCACATCCATCTCCTCATGGCAATGAAGAGCATCTTCCTTCCATGAGATCCTCACTACAAGGTGATATCAATTATGTTTTCTATCATTTATCATTTGGATTTTATTTTTATCCCATAGGGATACACACTCTTTATTTGACAATGGTGTTTGGAAGACTTGAATGTCTCTCCGGGGCTTGACTGAGGCAAGCCTCTAAACACCATAACCCCCAACACACTTTTTTATGATTGCATGTTACAGGTTGCAAAAGTGAAAAATGTGGAGTTGCAAGAGAGGAGCACAAACTATCAGAATTGTAGATCAAAGAAGAAAACAGGGACCTGGACTTGGGCGGCCGCTCATTAGTCCTCCGGATCCCGTAACAGTAAACTCTCTGGAACAACAGAACTGTGTTGCAGACAACATTCCCAGATCCTGACAAAAATTGGGGTACTAGACTAGGACGCTTGCTCATTAGTCCCTGACTTTTCTGCACATTAAACTTTGAAATCTAGTACGTATTTGATTGTCATTTAATATCTCTGTGTGTGATCATTTTCCATAATTTATCTGTTTGTTTATGATTTTACAAAATTAGGGTTTTGAGCATAATTGGGCTTAATTGAACAACAAAATCACAGAATTCGAATCTTTCCCTATGTTCCAAGTGACATAAAATCTATAGTAGAGTTCTCTACTTAGTTGAATGTCCTTGAATGTATAGTGGTGAAAGGAGGATCAACACAAACCATTAATATTAGTTGGTTCATCCATGATGAGTCCTTCTCAATCGATGCAGGAGGCCTCGATGGTGGTATGTGCTTGTTTTCTAGTAGATAAGTTTTTTTGTAGTGCACTCTAGATTGTTTATGTGTAACACATCTAAGCTTTTTTAATGTATGCATTTCCTTATTTGTTTATTATTATATATTAATTTATTTCAATGTTAAACTTTTCTTTTACAGTCTCTTGAGAATGTGAGTGATGTGCTACCTTTGCCATCACACTTCAGTAGGACACCTGATTGTCTTAATAGAAAATCATTTGCAGAATGATTGTCCAAACGACAAGAAAGAGTCAAAGTAATTGAATTGAATTCTTCTAAATAATTGATAGTTTATAGAGGTCTTATAGTTGATTGTAGTGATTTAGATGTATGTTAATACATAAAATTTCTAAATTTTAGTAGATAAGATTCTATTTAATAACTCTAACTTATTTATATTTACCATTGAAGAGATTAATCAAATTTGTGGTTTGACTTGTTAATGCAGTCAACGTTTCCTCCATCAACTACTAGACATCATGGTACGAAGAGGACACTTTTTGAGGATCCATCACAGATTGAGGATTCACCAAAGACATAGGGTCAAGTGGACCTTTAGTATTTGATGTAGCTATTTGGCATGTAGATTGTATATAGATTTTGAGACATGGCACATGCCACAGTTTGTAAAAAAAAATTTGAGTTGGCATATTTGCCAAATTTTTGTATATGTCTACCATTGTGGACTAGATTTTAATATATATACACCTTGATATACAATATAATTTAAATTCCTTATATGCATGTATTCCCACTTTGAAACTTAAAAGTTTAATGTATAATCAATTTACAATGGTTGAGTTATGATCAATAACATGTTATAGATTGATTTCTTGTTATATATGATTGTATTTCTTGGTAGAAAGATGATATATGTAGTTTCATACCTCAAGAGATAACTTGATCTTAATTGCCACGTGATTGTAGTTTTAGTTAGATATAGGATTTTCATGAAATGACAAATTTGAATGGCTCACACATGTGCAGAGCTATAGAAAACTTTTAACTCCTCCATATGTAGTTGTAGCTCTTCATTTTTCAAGTACAAACATCAAAAGTAGTTTTAGATGACTAATTTCACAATCAAAACTTCATTTCTAGCCTCCTTTCTTTATGTTTTCTACATTTTCAGTCTTAATCAGGACATTTGCAATCTAGAACAGCAATTTGGTACCTCATGGAAGGCTGTAACAATCATATCTAAGGCTGCAATTCTGGTACATGATTATAAAGTTAATTTTCATTCAGCTCCAAGACCTTGATTCCTTCATCTTTGACCATTTCTAGCTATGATTGTGTAGGTACAATAGTGATATAGGTCTAAAAATCAAGTTGTTTCATGGCTGGTATAGAAAATTAGCAGTTTGAAATGTTGTCACAACAATAGTTTGCAAAAAGGTTTTCAAAATTAGGTAAATAGGAAAATATTGTTTCATTTCATCTCCTAGAGTTTGTCTTCAAACTCATTGACATCTTCTAGCTTTCATTTTGTAGGTAAAAAAGATCTTTCCAATTCATGAAGTTTCCACCATGTTTCTACCTTGTTTCTGGATGTTTGCATAATGTTTCTAGCCTCACAAACCATGTTGTCAAATTTATTGTTGTGGGAAACTTCACAAATTTATCATTTTTCCTTGGCCTCCTAGATATTCACCATTTATGCATGACCAATCTTAACTTGTATAGCCTACCCTTGACTATAAATGATTTCTCTTGAGCTATGACAATGATTCCTTTAACCTTTTGACAATCTTCACTTGTATAGCCTACCCCTACCATAGTGCAACAGACCTCCACAATCATGGATGTCCATCATTTATGACAACTCTTCATTGATATGACAATCATTCCTTCAACCTTTTGACTATGTTAGGACCTCATACACTTGCCTTCAAACCTTATGATAATGTCTTGTTATTATGAACAACTTTATGAGGCATAAGATGGGGATCCAAGGGTGTAGGTGACTTTCTCAAAGGATTGCAAGTAGCTTTATATATTGTGGTAGTAGGATAAAACTCTTTATGAATGTCCTATAAGGACACAAGAGCATTCACAAGATCCAAACCCTTTCAAAGTGTTGCATACAGTCTAAGAATTTATTGTTCTATGATATGAGACAACAAAAAACTATGTTTGGTGAGTGTATTGTGATGAGTTATTAGGATAGTCAAAGACCATTTAGAGATCATATGATTATAAGAGTTTTATTTTTAAAATGAATTCTTTCTCTCTTAATACCTTGAAAAATTGATTAATTCTTCTAAAAACTATCCCAAGACCCTATTGATTGCCAAATTCCATAACTAGGCGTGGTAATAGTAGAGCAACATGGTGATAGTCCACTTATCTCATTTAAGATAGTGATCTTGAATAGAATAGTAGTGTATTAGACTCTTTAGTTGATCCTTGATGATAAGATATGACTTGGTAGTCTTATATTGTCCAAACAGTCCCCTCCATGAATTATGTGGTAGTCCAAAGGTGATGAGGATCATGACAGTTGTAATGTCCCCATTCTGGGAATGGTCAATAGAGCATAGTACATGGCAGTGGTAAAGAAGACTTGAGTGCAATCATTTGAGAAGGTATTCTTAAGTACTTTGAGGCTAGAAGACCTAGGGTTTATGTGTTGGAATACTAAGGATCACTGAGAGGGGGTGTGAATCAGTGATCCGATAAAACTAATTTATTCATCATCTCTTATTCATCATCCCAATATGAATGCAAATAACATCAACATACCAAAAACATAGAGAGCAACATAATCATGAAACCATAACACAAATGTTTAAAGTGGAAAACCCTATCCAGAGAAAAACCACTATCCAACCTCACCAAAACTTTATTAAGTCTCACTGACTAAAATCTCACCGATTACATACAAGCCTCACTGGCTAGGATCTCACTGATCACATACAAGACTCACTCGCAATATCATTGATTACATACAAGCTCACTACCAATAGAAGTGTTCACTTGAACAATAGAGAGGTTTTCCAAGATCACATAAAATTGTTCACTTTCATAACCAATATCTGACAAGTCAAGAAAAGTGAGTCTCTTCAACTTTCCATTATGGGGAGGAGTGAAATTACCACGGAAGTTGTTGAAACTAAGATCAAGGTGCTCCAACTATGTAAGTTGAAACAACGATGAACTTATTTGACCTACCAAATTGTATCCAGTCAAATCCACTTGAGAAACATTGCTTGTGTAGAAGTTACAACCAACTCCACTCCACGTGCAACAATTGAATCCATGTCATGAACTCAAATTTTTATCCTTATCTACAATGGCTTCTTTGAAATCTAGGAGGTGATTTCTTTCATTGAGGGGGCATGCAATTGCAATTGCAGGAGAAGAGGTGAAGCAAAAGAAGCAACATGATATCGTTATGATTGCAAATGCAACTCTGCCATATGAATGTTGGAATTAGCCTGGAAAAACTGAGAGGGGGGGTGAATCAGTTGTCCCTAATTTTTAACACTTGCAACAATTAATCCTTCTTTATCATTCAAAACTGATAAATGATGTAAACATTTGATACATGATTCATCAACACATGAGCAGAAACATATTAACACACATAACACTAAGATTTTTACGTGGAAACCTGGTTAAAGGAAAACCATGGTGGGGGTTAACCCATAAAGATTTGTACCCTGTTAAAAGTACTTTAAGAAAATAGAAGGCACATACCTTCAGGCGCACTGCCCAGAGCTCAGAGAGGCTCATTGCCTACAAGAATTGAGTTTATCACAGAGATAATGAACTAAGAGATAGCATCTATTCCATGCTTGGTTCAGTCCCTTTGAAAGCTCACAATTTCTATTCTGCTCCTTAACAATTATTTGCTATATCTTCATTCTTTACAACTCTTGATCCTCTGCACTTCATCCTCTCTGTTTTGCTTCTATACCTTTCTTAGGATATGAACATTTTCGCATTAGGAGGATGCTTTTCCACAACTCATCAACAAATATTTATATGCTTCATCAACCTTGGAATGAACATCAAGGTTGGCTAGACTTAACGCGGATCACTACATTATCGACCAAACATGGATGAGACTTGAATCTTCTTCAACAACACGCCACGCTTCAGAGAATTGCTTTTAGATCATCCGCAACACACTTAAATCATCCGGTCGGCCAAGGACTGGGAAGAACAACAATATTCAAGAAGAAGTCTTTAACAACGAGCTCAATCTTCAATGTGAACCTCCAACACAGCAGTCACACGATCCAGAGACCACCACTAGCACATTGAAATCAACAAGAACATTCATGCTCCTCCAAAACATCAGAATCACTTGCATCTTCATCTAGAACCTCAAGAACACTGTCTGTCAAGACTGTCACACTAGAAAGATTGCTTGCGGACCTCCAAACCACGAACCACTTGAGTTGATGATACACACCGACTTCCCAAACATGCCTCTAGATCCACCGATCATAATATTGCATTGCAGAACAATCCAGACCAATTTATTGTCACCATGTCTCCTCTGAACACAGTAAAACCTGATTGTACTCAAATGGCTATACTTTCTTCAAATCTTCATGCGGACCTCTCAAATCTTGACTGGAGATACTTAAGACATCCTCTACACATCCATATGGTCCGCATACATTGATCTTCATTAATTTTCTCAATATCCTCAACATTCCAATCTTCTAAATAGGTGCAAAATAAGATACAGTTGACATCAATGCAACAAGAATATTGACATCAATGACAACACCGCTTAGGCACATATTTGCAACAGTGAAAGCGTAGCTTCTTCCACTCACATAAATTTTTATTATCTTTACTTGAAAAGAAAAGAGATGATCATAAATTAGGGGAAATGAACACTAAATAATCCCTTTCCATGCTAAATGTGGGAGTGGCATATATGCAAAGTAAGATTCTCAACACCCACAATAATTTTTGTGTATTATTAAACGATTGGAAAAGTCGTGGTGATGGTAGATTCATTGCATTTGGAAAGGAAATTTTTAAGCAGAGATTTAACTAGATCATGTTAATAAAATAATTGTTTTTTATATGGAATTTTTATGGAAGTTATGAAAACAGTTTAATTTTTTAATGAAATAAGAATAGTGTCAACTTCTTTGTTAATAAGAAATTAATTAGTCACATTTAACATCATAATTTTTAAGGAGATTATCAAGTTTAGTTTATATTAATATGAACATGTATTCATCTATGTGAGATTTTTAAGATTATATATGTGTCTCTTATAAATGTTTGAAATATGTATATAATACAATTTTGTAATTGACAATTTATAATACTTATAAGATAAAATCTTCCTATGAATGATTAGTTTCTTATCCCTATAAGTGATATAATCTTGAAGGTTTTGTTCTTAAACATTATTACCCAAAAAAGCCATGTTAAGTATTCTTTTAATTTAAAATAGACTTGATATTTGGATCATATGTGCTTTCTATGGTCTTTTTTATTTCTTTCAAATAAAGAAGTTGTAACCACTTAAATATATTTTTATGATAATTTTGAAAAAAAATTGCATACATTAAACCAAAGAAACATAAACTATTTCACAAAAATGATTAGCTTATGGATTGGTGCCTTAAAGAAATGTATTAATACATTCAAGTTCACTCATTTTAATCTAACTTAACCAACTTGATTAAAAGTATTAACCTTTTAAATATAATTATAACTAGAATATATAGGTACAAATATCAAGTGAAGTTGTATTCCATGTACCAAATATTTAAAGACCACGTGTTCAACCTCACAAAAAGAGTTCACATTCACAATAAAAAGGTCACTCTCACTATTCTGACCTTAACTCTACAAACAACTCTAAGAACAAACTAATCTAAATTTTATCATTCTTCTTCCTAACACATTGAATTTTAAACCGTTGTAAATTTGGATCAAACCATACCAAGTTTCCACTGCTCACAAGTCGTATTTGCAGCTGGCAGTACGAAGTTTCCTCCGATGAGATTTTTCTATTCTGCGTATGGCTTAAATGTTTTGCAGGTGGTACAACTTGTACGGGTTCATGAATAGATCTGTCTGTGAAAACAGAGATTCCTGCTGTAGCGTGACGTCAAACAAGAACCTGCCAAAATGCCGTGTCAAACTCGGTCCAAGAAAACGCCGTGTCAAACAAGAAAAATGAACTGTGTAAATTGTCATCAGATAATTTCTGTCAGATTATTTAGAATTCCAATTATTTCCATCATTGACCAACAGTTCAAAGCATTACAAATCCTCTGTAGTCGCCATTCATTTATCTCATTTGGATTTTTGCAACACTAATATCCATATTATTAAGCATGCTCAGTTAAATATAACGACAATTTTTACTTACATGTGTGTACAAATCTAGTTTCAGTTGTGATTCTTAGGTGAGATCCATCCTTCCTTGCAAGATGGGACTTTGTCACCCGTTGGAGTAAGCACCATTCTGGGTGGTAAATGATCAAACATATCCTCATTGTAATATCCTATATCCTCACTAGCTTTAATGTTAGTATTAGGATCCTTCGTTCTCATATGTGCCATTGACGTAATTGTTATTATATTTCACACAAGCTATAACTAGTAAACACTTACATAAACTTGTGAGCATTCCATTATTCTTTTACATGCATATGATTGGCTTATGGGAAATCCATCCATAGGAACATACAAACTATTGTTATCTCCAGGGACATGTATAAGAATGAAAATATCATCTTTAAAAGAGGTTTTGCAAGTAACTAATGTGTAATAGGCTTAATGACAAGTTTTGGGGCCCATCACATACTAGGTTTAGTTGTCAAATGTTTCCATATTATTTTATCATTAGGCCTTTATTGTCCCCTTAAGATACATCTAGGAATACCCTCCTAGGTCTGCCTAAGTTGAAGTGAAGTTCAATTCACCCACTCATAAGAACGGGTCCATTCATGCCACTATACGAGCATAAGCCCCACACCTTACCTTTGTTCACATATCCCTAGCCGTATGTTTTGGAGTCAATTTTTAGGATTTGTTTGAAAACATGTTTGAGAGCCAATAAATGATGTCATTATTAGGGAGACATTAATTTTGGTTTCTATTTGTCATACCTCTACAAGTTGTTGAAAGGAATATTTTCTCTTCCAAGTGAAGAGTGATGAGTCTATTGAATCAAACCTAGAATTAGATCATATCAAGAATTTTGAAGATGGACAGATGGAGATAGTCTAGAGATCCATAAGGACAAGAAGATACATCATCTCATTGAAGGATACAATAGGCCATAAGGAAAACTAAGGATACTAGTAAGTTTGGGTATGTGCGTAAAGATGGTGGACCAAAAAGTGGCCAATTTTTTTTTTTTTGATCTAAATAATTCATAATATGATCATGTTACAAATAACGTGATTGTGTTATAATTCATTCATGTTCTTTACTTTTATAAGAAAAAAAATTGCACCTCATTTTTTCATTTTGCTCAAAACATGACCTACTATTCTATGAGTGTGTTTTCTTCATATTGGAGCTAATTTGAGGAAGGAGCGATGCTGCCATGATGTGCAAGAGGTGACTTCAGTGGTTTTTTTAGAAATTTCAATTAAAATGAAACATTTTTGTTTGTCATTTGTGTTGATTCATTTTTTTATTTCAACAAACCAAAACTCATCAACACCTCCAAACCCTAATCCATCTAATGAAACACACACAGAAACTGCTACTAAAGAGTACACACAAACTAATCCCCCTCAAATGCCTCCTTCCATTTGGAGGCATCCTCATGAGACTGGAAACACATAAATTAGGGAAAATCATACAAAACAAAAGAGCGCTTCAAACATTGGTAGATACATTAAAAAATCTAGATGCAACTTCCACACATCGAAGAGCTCTTGTAACATCTCTTGAATCTATAATTTCTCCCATAGATTTAGTTAGTGGCCAAATAAACACATGGGCCAATCATAGAGAGAATTCTTGGGAATGACATTCATCAAAACTATCACATAAGAAAGTAAAATACAAGAAAAATATGAAATCTGATTTATGTGCATTATTTGTCAACCCTAGAAACAATCATCCCTTGCACACAAGCTACAAATGATTTACTATTAATTGGTGCCAACACCAAGGCATAAGGGATGATTTTGAGATAAGTGATGGATGGTTTTTTACTATCCCTTATACAACAACAATGAAGTGCCTTAGTATTTCTTGAGGAAAATCTATTGTGAGTTTCTCCTCAATGAAATTTCAAATTATTTTGATAGATGTGATTTCTAGGGCAATGGTAAAGACTCTACATAGGATAGAGAAGGGGCATATCATGTCTAGGACTAGCCAATGAGACCCTTCCTTACCCATCTGTTCATCATGTCATAGTCCCTTCCATTGTAAAGGAAAGCATTGAGGTGGAGACTTTGGAGTCCATCAATTCCCTCACACAAACCTTGTTACACCATAGCAAATCTCTTTGTGGGGTGATGAGGGTGAGCCTTCTAGGTGTCAACTCTCAGGGTAAAATTTCAAACATGTGTCACACTTTTAGCCAACTAAATAGTTTCTATAGAAATAGTTTCACCCTAAACAATTTCAGGAGAAACAGTTTCACCCAAAACCACATAGCACCTATGTCGCATTACGTGGCATAAAGAGTTTCACCTAAAACTTTTTCACTCAAATTTTTTAAATCTATAAAATATGATTTCAACTTTGAAAAAAGTTTTTATTTGCATAGAAAATCTTGAGTGAAAGTTTCACTTGAAACTTTTTTGAGCGATACTGTCTAACTCGAAACTGTCTATGTGGCATCCCATGTGGTAGCCAACCCCCCATTTTCAACAAATTGAATAAACTTCAATTTTAACCCCAAATTACTCCAACCAAAGGGTGTTTTCATAAAAATATGAAAATATCCTTTGTTCGATCTTGGAGTCTAGAACTTAGAAATATATATATTTTTTATATATTTTGATTAGTTATATTAGGATTATTTTAAAATTTATTGCAAGTAGGTTATTATAATCAAACATACAACTAATTAGATTTTTTTTAAATAGTAAAATACATTAATTTTTTTTAAAAAATATGCGGTGCACTAGAGGAGAGAATCCTCTCCAAGAGGGTATAAATTATTTTTTTAATGATAAAAAATTTAGACAAAAGTTGATGTCCCATGAAAACTATGTCAATTTGAGTAAATTTGACTTTAAAAAATTATTAAAAAAATAAATATTCATCAAAAATTAATTTTTTTCTCCAGCATGCACTATATTTTAAAGTTACCTAACTAGGAAAAAAAAAAGAAAAAAAGAGAAACTAAAATTTTCTTTTAATTTTGTGATGTTCCATCAACCTTACTTTTTTCAAATTTTTTTCAGCAATAAATTTATGCTCTTAAATTTGCAAAAAAATATATCCAACTAATTTTTAAAAAAATTTAGAAAAAATATAAACATAAACTACATTATGAAATTAGGGGAAATGCACGCTAAATAATCCCGTTCCATGCTAAATGTGGGAGTGGCGTGTATGCAAAGTAAGATTCTGAACACCCACATAATAACATCTGTCAAAGGAAAAGTCGTGGTGATGGTAATGCACACCAAATTAGAGTGGAAAAGTTGTGGTGGGCTATCCTTAAATATTATCGACTTCAAGAGTCAAAGGTTAATTTTAGCCAATAAAAATAAGACAAATATTTATCACTTTTTATTGTGAATGAGGTGTAAAATTGTTATTGAATGTTTGACTATTGAATTGGATGATATTTAAATAGAGTGGTTGTGGTGATGGTAGATTCATTGCATTTGGAAAGGAAATTTTTACATAGAGATCTAACTAGATCATGTTAATAAAATAATTATTTTTATTAATTGGATTTTTTTTGGAAGGAAAATAGTTTAACTTTTTAATGCAAACAAGAATAATGTCAACTTCTTTGTTAATAAGAAATTAATTATTCACATTTAACATCATAGTTTTTAGAGGATTATCAAGTTTAGTTTATACTAGCAATCGCACCTTGGTGTGACTGTGCAATGGGTATGTCGAAGAGTTGTGGAAGTTCAATTGCCATGTCTTTAAGTGAATGATGATTGTCTTGTCTCCCTATGGTCCATGCCATTTTTGTTATCTCAAGTGTCATGAAGTTCACTTGCATTGCATTAGTCGTGATCTAGGTATAGTATATATAAGCTCAACATCCCTATGGCCCATTTTACATTAGTACAAGCTCAATATCTATATAGTCCAAGTAACCATCTACCAAAATTATTTACATAGGATGGATGTTTAGTAATGAATTTGATGGATAAAAAAATGGAGTGCTCTATTAAATGTCATATAAGAGAAGCAATAAGGATTGTACAAGGGATTGAAAATAAAATCTATTTTCATGGTGTTGGTGTATAAACACTTATCCTAAGTCATTTATACTAACATAATCATAGTTAGGTGAATTCCACACATGCTCTTTGACTATGTCAAAGTGGTTAGTCATTTAGGAGATGTGTCAACTCAATGGACACCTCACGCTATTCTCATGGATAGTTGTGCTATTTTCATGGATGGTTACTCGCCACCTATCCCTGTATTGTGGAGAATTGGGTATCTAATTTCTCCTATTTATACTTCGTCTATTTGTTAATACAAAGTTTCAATTCATAGCAAATTTGTGTGCTCCTTGTTTATTCATTGATCTTGTTTTCTACATGGTATCAGAGCATTGTTGAATAGCTCACAGTCGTCAGTTTGCTCACTGTGCGAGTCATTTCCATTCACATCAATTTTCATCTTGCTGTGAGGATTGTTCATTGTCTTGTTTTTTTTCTATGCATGCCTAACTAGTTTGCAGAGGAGGGGGAATTCACTAGGGCCTGCACAAAGGCCGACCCATGGTGCACACAGGCATCTTGTCCCACAACATCTACCCATGCCTTTGAAAGGCGTTCGACCTGCCCACACAGAGGCCACCAATCGTGCCTCACACAGGAGGCAACAACATCTATAGCTGACGTCTCAACAAGGAACGCCGACCCTCGACATCCTAGTAGGAACCCTTAGTGCTCGAAGGCACCACTTTCACACAGGCCCTGGACACCATAGCAGAGGAGGCGAGAGGGACTCCAAGTCTGCCTCCAACGATGCCTTGACGATGGTTTTCGTGCCATGAGCTGCAGTGAAAGTGGCAGTAAGAGTTGACGGTTGTCAAATTATATCCTTCTATTTATGTCACTATTCACATGACATAAGAAAACAGGGGGGTGATGTCATCAAAGAAGGGGGGCAATTTTTAAATCATTAGCCCTTGGTCACATGGGATATTATGCTCCTGTCGTGCCCAACCAAAGGGGGATAAAGTTTTTCCTCTGTATCAAGTGTTTTTCCATATCAAATTGTATGCAAATTTTTTTCCAGCACATTAGAAATTTTTTTTTCTAGAAGGTGATTTTTTTTGTGAATGCAAAAAATTTCGAAGGCCTATAACTTTTACATAACAACTTGAAATTGAGTCATTCCTTTTGCAAAAGTGGTTATTTTTTTTGCCGTTCTATCTAGCCTAATATTGCACTAAAATTATAAAGTGCCCAATTAGGCTATTTTAGGGTGACCTAAAGCACTCCTTCTATATAGTGCACAATTTGGGGGGAAATCAAATCAAAAGGTGTAAATGATGTCAATGCACTAATTTTATAAAGTTCCACTTCAAGGGGGGTATTAAGCAAGAGTAAAAAAAACTCTAAACTTATAAAGTGCCACCTAAAAAATTGAGTTAAAAAATAAAGTTTTAATTCAACTTCTCAAAACTTGAAGGTTAAAAAGAAAAGAGAATTCAATGCCTCCTTCTAATAAAGAAGTCAACAAATGGATTCTTAGTTCTATTGTAATTGAGCACATGTCACCTTTCCAAGAGGTGTTTGTGAGAATCAAGCGATGCAATACTTTTAAAATTTTGATGGACGCTATCTACTACAATGTTCTTGGCAAAGGAACTATAAAGTTAGGAAATGGAATTGTTCACAATGTCTTTTACATTCTTGAACTTTTAAGAAATCATCTCTCTATCTATCAACTCACCTGTTCTGACAAAATAGTTTAGTTCATGGCCAAAACAACACTTATCAGAGAATCAGAAAGTTAAAAACTTGTAGCAGTATTGAAGGTTTGTCACTTCGACTGCAACTTCATCTTTTCACACTTTACATTAGAAGAAGACGATGCGGCTTCAGAGCCTAGTGTTAATTCACAGCTTAGCTCAGTTGGTTCCATATAGCAGGTTGATTGAATTGCAACAAGCATCTTTGTTTGTAAATGCACTCATGTAGTGTTATGTAATTGAAAAAGTGTAAAGGGAATTTGGAAATTATACTTACACCGATCTATAAAGTGTAATGGGGGGTTATAACAATCACAACTTGAATCACACAGATTCTTATCTCATTCATATGTGCACTCAATGCACATCCTTGTATTCAGTTTTCAGTATATTTCTTGGACCTACATCCTGGTCTTCATCCCTTGATCATTACCAACTTCAATTAGTTTGCTGAATTGCAGAGTTTACAAGTTCGACATGCTTTAGGAGTTCCTCATATCTACTTTGGAATCGACATCATCATTTTTTTTTTGGGGGGGATATCTAAGCCTTTTCTTCTTTTTCTCTCTTTTGGGGGGTAGTTTTTTTCCCATTGGGTTTTCTATCTTTCTCTACTTTTTAAGAGATACATTTGTACATGGGTACCCCATCAGGCTCATAATCAGGACCCATCTTTCATAAACTCACCTCGGCTATGCTTAAGGGGGGTGTTGGTGTATAAACACTTATCTTAAGTCATTTATACTAACTTAATCAAAGTTAGGTGAATTCGAGACATGCTCTTTAACTATGTCAAAGTGGTTAGTCATTTAGGAGATGTGTCAACTCAATGGACACCTCGCGTTATTCTCATGGATAGTTGCACTATTCTCATGGATGGTTACTCACCACCTATCCCTGTATTATGGAGAATTAGGTATCCAATTTCTCCTATTTATACTTCGTCTATTTGTTAATACAAAGTGTCGATTCATAGCAAATTTGTGTGCTCCTTGTTTATTCATTGATCTTGTTTTCTACACATGGGATAGTCTCTATTGGTCTATAGTAAACTATCAACCATTGATCTCCCAATATAGCTCATTACATCTTTGGATTGTTGGCATGAAACGACCAATTGAAAGTCAATCTCTCTTTTCTCTATCATTGGATCGTTCACATGAAAATTACCATTTCATGAGGCTCCAATGGAGCTAGATGATATAGACCAACCCATACCAAGCTCCATTATCTTTAATATAGTACTAACCTTGAAGTTGGACTGCTCATTACATGTCATCTTTTGATTGTTGGCATGAAATGACTCATCAAAAGGTAGTCTATCTCTCTATTCCTCTATCTCTATCAATATCCTTCTCTCTATATCTCTATTTGTCCCTCTTTATTTCTCTCTCATCCCAAGTCGTCTCTCTATCTCCCCATCCCTTTCTCTATCTCTCCTTTCTATATATATCCATCTCTCCCTCTCCCTCTCCCTCTCCCTCTATCTATCTTTCCCTCTCTATTTTTATCTCTATCTTTCCCTCTCTATTTCTATCTCCATCTCTCCCTCACTCTCTCCCCCTCTATCTCTCTATCTATATCTTTCCTTGTCCCTCTCCCCTTATCTATCTATCTATTTATCTATCTATCTATCTATCTAACTCTTTATCCCTCCCTCTCTTTATCTCTATCTCTATCTCTATATCTTTCTATCTCTCCCTCTCCCACTCCCTATCTCCCCTCTCCCTGTCTATTCCTATCTCTATCTCTCCCTCCTCTCTCTCCCTCTCTCCTTCTACCTTTCTCTTCCTTAACATTCCAAAACCCTAAATATTGACACTATGGAATTAAAAAACAAAAACTGAGCAATGGAAGATGGGTAGACAGAGCATCAGAAATGTCTCTTTCTCTTCCTCTGTATTTCTCTCCTACCCTTGCTGTGTCTATCTCTCTCCCTTTCTCTCTTTTCCTCTATATCACATATTGTTAGGGTTCAGGAAGATCAAAGCAATAAACACTAACAATTATATACAGATAAAATAACCCAAATATAACAATGAGGAATAACACAAAATAGATCAACACAGAAATTTAATGTGGTTCACCCAATATGGGCTACATCCACAGAAACTCAACCATCCAATGATTTTATTATCTAGTGCAAAACATATTACAATCTCGTGAATACTTCACTATAACATACATCCCATCCGCTTATAACAAGCTTTTCGGAAGCTTCTAGAATTAGGGTTTTGCAATGTCATTTTTCTTTTGTCGGTTAACAAAAGATTAACAACCAACTCCGATAGTGCAAAAAAGAGTGAAAAAACAATTTCGGGGGCTACACCCCCAAACCCCTGCTTCTCGAGGGGTGAGGATACATAACTAATGTACATGGTACTTGCATGACTAGTCACCACATACAAAAGAATATCTCTCTCTCCAAATCTATATCCCTTCCAAAACCCTAAATATTAACACTAAGGCATTAAAAAATAGAAACTATTGTACACTTAAAATGGGCAGACTGAAATCGAAAATATCTCTCTTTATCTATTCCTCTCTCTGTCAATATCCCTCCCTCTATATCTTTATCTCTACCTCTCTATTTCTCTCTTCTACCCTCATTGTGTCTCACTCTCTCTTCCTCTGTCTCTTTTTCTCTTTTCTCTATCTCTCTTTCCCTCTATATCACTTATCTCTCTCTCCTACTCTATATCTCTTTCTCTATTCCTCTTTATCAGTCTCCATCTCTATTTCTCTCTTAACCTCCCTATGTCTCTCATTCTCTCTCTTCCTCTATCTCTTTCTCTTTTCTCTATCTCTCCTTCCCTCTATATCACTTATGTCTATATTTAGAAAAGGATTACTATGAAACCCATCACAAGAAACCATTTCAAAAGATACATCTCAAAGAAAGTATGTCTTCCAAAGGTTTATCTATAGAGAATAAATATATAATTTTTGTTTTCCACACCATGTTAAAGGATTGATTGGATTTGGAATTCTAAATCACCTTTTGGGTCAGTAGTGGAAGCTTAAAGAGTTTGAACAAGGCCCGCCATACTTTTACTTTGAATATGTGTATGATATGACATTTGAAGAGTGTATGAGAAAACCATATCCTTATTTATGTATAGTGTTGAACTATAATTTATGGATTCGAAGTACTTTTTAGTTTCAAGTAGAAAACATGGCTACACATGCATAACCTTTCCATGAATAATTATTTTTAGATTTTACCTTTACCATCCATGACAATTGAAGAGACATTTGCTAAAATAAAATATCATTGTCCATCATGGGATTATAAAACTTGGTTTAATTGCATAAACAAAGTAGAAAACAATGTTTTATTGTGTGGTAGATTTGGGGCTATGGTCAAGCATTCTAATGGAAAATCCTACATTAAAGATTAGGCTATGGTACTTTTATAATGTAAAAAGTGGAGCTTGGTATGAGTTGGTCTAGATCATCTAGCTCCACTGGAGCCTCATGAAATGGCACTTTCACAAATATAGAGAGAATGAGAAAGAGGAATAGAGAAAGAGAGATAGAGAAAGAGATGGAACTAGAGATAAGAGATATAAATGGAAAGATAGATAAAGAAAAGAGAGAGTGACTTTCAATTAGTCATTTCATACCAACAATCTGAATATGACATGTGGCCATTTGGAACTATAATTAGGGAAACACACCATATTAAGGACTTGATAATTCACCTTAAAGACCTCTTTAGTGTACCCATTACACACTAAAGTGAAGCTATCTCTAATAGTATTATCTTTGGATTGTTGGCATGAAACAACTAATTGAAATTCACTCTCTTTTCTCTATTGTTGGATCATTTGCATGAAAAGTACCATTTCACGAGGCTCCAATGGAGCTAGATGATATAGAACAACCCATAAAAATCTTCATGTTCTTTAATGAAGTACTAACCTCCAATTTGGAATACTAATTATATGTGTCATCTTTTGATTGTTGGCATGAAATGACTAATCAAAAGGTAGTTCTATGGCCCATGCCATTTTTATTTTCTAGAGTGTTGTGAATTAATTTTCATGATCTTAATGGATTTCAAGATCCCTGTGTTTTTCTTAGTAGCTACTTCAAATGTGTGAGATTTCATGTTTGGTGTGTAGTCTCTATTTGCATGATCCCCTTTCTATATTCTTGTTCTTGCATTGCACCTGTGTTCGCTTACATTCCATTAGTTGTCACCTAGGAATATTATTTGAAGCATGCATGTATTTTCAAACCTACAGTTAATAGGCATTCTCTTGCAAATATAAATATGGCCACCGCCTACATCATGCTTATTTGCTAGCTAAGATAGCATGTAGATAAAAGTAATAAGTAAGATTTTGAGATGAGAGCATACAATATTGTTGATGGTGAATGGTTGTTGTCCATCCATCAATAGAATTGAAAGAATGCAGTGATATGTGTTGTTAAGACTCTCTCTGTCTCTATCTCTCTCTCAAAATTCCACCACTTTAAATATCCTTAAAAAATATATATTGAAGAACAAGTCAAATTTGCATGAAATCATCTAGGATACTTTCATGCTTGAGCTTGTTATCTTGAATATTCTTCAACAATTGTGAAGTCAGTGTAATCGAGGGGGGCAACCTAGGAGAGCACAACTCTTACATCATCTGGTGATCTCCCCAAGGTATTTTTTAATATTGCCAGTCCTTACACATTGATAGACATCTAATACAAGGGTGAATCAAGTCATGTAGGTACATTGTTTGGTAGATCAATCCAATAGATAGTAGAATGGTTTCACACATTAGGATTTTTTTTGAAATGTGGGATCAAGAATTCATGCACAATGTAGATCTAACATGCATGAAATCCATTGACAATTACATTCTCGAGACAACAAGTAGATCAAGAATATTGATTTTTATACTAAAATGACCAATTTCTATGTAGCATAAAATTATTCTTCATCATTATTTGAAAAGCTAACTGCCTTGATCTTCTTTTCTTAATTTTTGAAAATTCATTTATTATAATTATCATTTCCCAATTAAATTATTAGTTAAACATAAATTATGTATATTTTATTGTTTGCATTTATTAAGTTAACCTAAATTTATGTAAAAGAGATGATATTCCCTTACAATTATTTTATCTAAATATTTAATTACATCACATATACTTCACAAATGGAGACTATGAGTAATTTAATATTTAAAATTTATGAAAAGTAATTTAATTCTATCGTGGGATAATTAAATTGAAAATTACAACTATATATATTTTTGATATATATTTAAAATAATGTAAAACAAAACTATAAAAATACAAGTTTATACCAGTTCTCTCTCATTTATTAATTTGCTTTTGTTGTGAGGTCTAGGACAATTTGAATGTATATTTGAGTTGTGATACATGTCAATTTCTCTCTTACATCTTATTCTCTAAAATCTACAAACACAACATGTCTACCAAGTTATAATGTGTTGCTTCAATGCAATGTAATCTATCTCTCTATTCTTCTCTCTATCAATCTCCCTCTCTTTGTATCTCTATGTATCCCTCTATTTCTCTCTCCATCTACCTATCTCTCTCTATATCTTCTTCTCTCTCTACTGTCTCTTTCCCCACTCTCTCTAACTCTGTCTTGATATATATCTTTATATATCTTCTTCTCTCTCTAGGTGCCTCCAAATTGATATCTCTTGGCACCTAAGATTGATGTATTTAAAATATCTATGCTAGTTTTATTTTATTAATAATATATTGTTTACTTTATTTTATTTGAAAACTATTTTACTATGTAAATTTTTATTTTACTTTGAAAAAACCACCATTTATTATTTTAGTAAAAATTTTGTTTTGTTTTTACTTTGAAAAATGTCAATAGTAATAGGTTTAAAATATATATCATATATTAATTAAGTATTATATTCTATTTATATTTAATAATATATACTATAAAGAATATAATATACAATAAAAATATAACTATAATATATATTTTATATATAATTTTTTTTTAATTTAATAATAAATACATATAGATCTTGAATATATAATATAATATATGATTTTATAATATGATAGTATATTTAAAATATATTTAATAATTTACACTATATAAAATATAGAATATAATAATAGCTATGATTATATTTAATATTATATATAAGGTAAATATAACTCAAAAATAAATATATTGTACTATAATATAATACTAAAAATTTATATTTATAATATATTTTATATATAATATAGTAATATATTATATTAGAAAAATATTTAAAATTTAAGGATATAAATATATACTTCAAAATATGTCCCCCTATTTGTTTCTCTTAGCAATTCAATTTTACAAGCTATGTATACTCTAAATTTTTCCATATGCAAAATAATGTTTTCTTCTTTCCACATGGAACAAGTATAACACTACATGTAGAGAGGGTGCACCATCAAGAGAGGCACTTGAAGGGGAATCCATAGATGTAAATGATAAGTTGTCATGAGGTGGAAAAATAATGTTTGTTAGACACAACATCACATGAATCAATATCCATCAATCACAACAAATAAAAACTGTATATTTATATTAATTATTAAACATATTTGTGAAAGGAAGCTAGGTGTGCAGAAATCACTTCCTACACTATTTTAATGAGGGGAGGAGAGTGCAAATTCAATTTTATCCTTACTATTACAATAATGTTAAACCACTAACAGAGATATTGCAGCAAACACATAAACAAGAAAGTGAGATAGAGGAAGAGAGACACAAGATATACGTGGGGAAAACCCTTATCGGGTGAAAAACCCCACACTCCAAAACCTGCACAATGTATTATCAAAACTGAAATGGTTTACAATACACTTGCAATGCAAGCTCTCAGGAGTCTTCGACCCTCGTATCTGGAGACAAATCAGAAGTATAACAGTACCTGTCAAACCTGTAGTACATCTCCTCTCAAAAGCACCTGTTTATAAAACAAATACAAGGCAAATATGGCTCCACATAGGGATGGGCGTCCAACATGGCCTCATGGCCCAAAACCCACACCTATGGACACTTTTCCAACTATGTAGGATGTTCTTGACACTTGTCAAGTCACCCCATCCCAAGGAGGTTGCCTATTTCCAAAATGGGCTATGACAGATGCTCTTACGATGCTTACAACCATCATAGAATCCGTCATAGCTGTCATAACTTACAGCTGTAAGAGAATCTGTCATACATAGGCTATAAATAGCATATTCTCTTACAACATGTCATAGTCCACCTTGGGGTGCCCAAAGATGCCTTTTTCAAAGATGCTCTTCGACACATGTCTTCACTTGTCATAGAATCTCCTATTTCTGACTCTTACATGTCATAACTTCATCATAGGAATTTGTCATAACCGTTAAGGTCAACATTCCCTTACACAACATCCAAGATGTCGACACATGGCAAAATATTCCTACCACTAAGTGGGATGCCTATTTCCTCATGTGAGGACAAAAATACATGTGGTCATATGCCATGTAGGATGACACATCACTGTGCCAACTCCCACAATTGATAACATAGGATTTGCATCCAATTAATACAACAGGAAATTAATAAATAAATATAATGTAAAAATAGAAGGAATTACCAAGGTTGAGACACCTTAATTCCCAACATTCTCCCACTTGTCAAACACCTTGTAAGAGCCAATAGAATCAACAGGATTTAACTGCTCTAGGCCGAGAGGCCCATAGACTCTGAACACCATCTGAACTTCTTTGTGCCCACTGGTTTCGTCAATGCATCTGCAACGTTCTTCAAAGCATCTACCTTCTCCAAATTTACCTTCCCATCCTCTACCATGTCTCGTATGAAGTGAAACTGAACATCAATATGCTTTGTTCTGGTATGGAAAGTTGGATTCTTTTCAAGGCAAATCGCACTCTGACTGTCACAATTGATTGTAATCTGTCTTGCATCAACACCAATATATGAACACAATCTCTTAAGCTAAATGGCTTCCTTACAAGCATGAGTTGCAACCATGTACTCAGCTTCTGTAGTGGACAAAGCAACCATAGGTTGTCGCTTACTCATCCAACTAATTGCACCACCAAACATAGTGAAAACATAGACACTGGTGGATCTCCTGCTGTCAATGTCACCTGCCCAATCAGAATCCACAAATCTACGAATACAAACTAAATGCAGAGGTCCTGTAGCATTGCCATGATAGCAAATGGAATACTCAGAAACTTACCCCTCAAATATTTGAACACTCTCTTAACTGCATCCCAATGTACCCGTCCAGGATTAGCCATAAATTGACTAAGGACTCCCACTGCTTGGGCAATGTCTGGTCTTGTGCAGACCATAGCATACATCAAACTGCCAACATCACTAGCATAACGTACTCTGCTCATGTCCTCCACCTCACTAGGAGATTTTAGACAATCATTAACAGAAAACTTTGTCCCCAAAGAAACAAGAACACACAATGGTCTACAATCTACCATGTTGAACCTGTCCAACACGGTCTTCACATACTTACTTTAGCTTAACCAAAGTTTTATGTTAGCTCAGTCTCTTCTGATTTCCATTCCTAGAATGTACCTAGCCGCCCTAAGATTTTTCATCTCAAACTATACTGACAACTGAGACTTCAAATTAGAAATTATATTCTTACCATTCCCAATCAACAACATATCATCAACATACAATGAAATAATGAGAATGCAATCATTGTCAAATTTGTAATACACACAATGATCTGATTTCGATCTCAGATATCCAATTGACAACACAAAGGCATCAAACTTCAAGTACCACATCCTAGGAGACTGCATCAAACCATACAAAGACTTCTTTAACTTGCAAACCAAATTTTCTTTACCTTTGTCTATGTAATGCTCTGGCCGTGACATGTAGATTTCTTCCTCCAAATCACCATGAAGAAAGTTGTCTTCACATCCATCTATTCTACCTCTAAGTCATAAGGAGTTGCAAGAGATAACAGAAATCGAATGGATGTCAGCTTTGCAACGGGAGAGAAAATTTCACCATAATCAATTCCCTCCACTTGTGAGCATCCCTTCACAACCAATCTAGCCTTGTACTTTTCAACACTGCCATCTGCACCAAATTTCTTCTTGAACACCCATTTGCATCCAACGGGTTTCCATCCATCAGGCAAAGGCACCAAGTCCCATGTTTTCTTCTTTTCCAAAGAAGCCATCTCATCCTCCATGGCCTCCTTCCTGGAACCTGCATCTTTCATGCCCATAGCCTCTTTCACAATTCTAGGCTCATCCGTGTTAGTAAGTAAAGCAAAAGCACAACTAGAATCAAGTAATGAATAACCAAACCTATCAAGTTGCTTTCTTGTTCATGTAGACCTCCTCAGTGGCTGAGGTTAAGGTTCTGCTTCTTCTTCTAAGCTTTCAGAGTTGCTAGAGCTCTCCTCATCATTAGGTCTCACAGGGTCTATCTGTTTAGTCTTCTTAGGGGTAGAAGGAAACTGAACTGCATCCTCTTTCTTTTCCGTCTATTCTGGCTGTAGAACAATAGAAGATGGTGTTAGCTCTCTGAAGATAACACTTTTGCTATACAACACCTTTTTAGCCATAGGATCCCAAAGCTTGTATCCTTTCACACCGACACCATAGCCAATGAAGATACACCTAACAGTCTTGTTCTCCAATTTAGAACTTTTCTCCCTAGGCACATGTGCTTATGCCTCACAACCAAAAACATGAAGATGTCTAACTGAAGGCTTCTTACCAGACCACACCTCCATAGGTGTCTTACCAACAAGAACTGATGTAGGAGATCTATTTACCAGATAGCAAGCAGTGGTAACAACATCAGCCCAAAATTTTTGTTGGAGGCTTGCTCTACGAAGCATACTCCTAGCCTTCTCCGTCAGTGTCTTGTTCATCCTCTCTGCAACTCCATTTTGTTGCGGGGTATATGGAGTTGTCTTATGCCTTTCAATCCTTTGATCTTTACAGAACTTATCAAACTCTGCTGAATAAAACTCACCACCATCATCAATTCTCAAACACTTAATCTTTTTACTAGTCTAATTTTCAGCAAAGGCTTTAAACTTTGTAAACTGACTAAAGACTGCAGTCTTGCTTCTGATAAAATAAACCTATGTCCTTCTACTGTAATAATCTATGAAAGATACAAAATATACAGATTTTGAAATCAAAGGAACACTAACAGGACCAAACACATCAGAATGCATAAGATCCAATACACTAGAAGACTTGTGAGAACTAGAGTAAAACTGAACACGATTTTAATTTCCATAAATGCAATGTTCGCAAAAGTTGAACTCAAGATTACAATCATTTAACCCCTCAACGATGTTTTTATTTTTTAGGGTACATAGACCCTTCTCACCAATATGGCCATATCTCAAATTCCATAACATAGTCTTTTTAGTAGGAAGTTTAACTTCCAAAGCATGTGCACTACCATCAGAACTAGTTACACCAGATTTCTTCACTGCTCATTTAGATGGTGGGGATGAAGTGACTGCAACTCTTTTCTTTGATTTAGAAGAACTATTGCACTATGAAGTGCATGCCTCTAGCTAAAATAGAGTACCTCTTCAAGTACCCTTTGCAAGCACCATAGATCCTCTAGTCATCTTGCATCCATCCTTTGAAAAGACAACCTACACACCTGCATCATTCAACATACTTACAGAAAGCAGGTTCTGTGCGAGGCTTGGAATGTGCATAACTCCAGTGATTCCCTTCACTTGTCCATTAGGGAATCAGATTGAGACTCTTCCATGACCAACAATCTTTAGATGAGAGTCGTCACCCAGATACACCCTTCCACCATCGAACTCTTCATACTTCGTGAACTAGTCTCGATGTGAGGTCATGTGGAATGATGCACCAGAATCAATCAACCACACATCATCAGATGCATGGGTGGCCAGGGTTGTGATGAAGGCATCACCATCATCTTATGACTTGTCAGAATCTGAATCAGGAGCTTTCTTTTTCTTTTTCTTCTCCTCTTTGCATTCCTTTCAGAAATGCCTGGTTTTACCACAGTTCCAACAAAGAGCCTTGGACTTTCCAGGAGATTTGGATCTCCCATGGGATTTGGATCTACCCTTATCACCTTTCTTGTCCTTCTTCTTCCCTTTCTCTTTGAGTCTTCCACGAACCACAAGAGCCTCTTTGGCTGTCGTAGAAGACTTTCTTCGCATCTCTTTAGATAACAACAAAGATACCACATCTTCCATCTTAAAGGTGGTAGTTGTGCTTTTGATATCCATGAGATGATCCCATGAATCTGGCAAAGAACAAAGTAGGGTCATGCATCAATCCTCCTCCTCCATTTTCACACCCACAGATGTCAACTATGCAATAATCATGTTAAATGCATTCATGTGATCCCCAACAAATCCTCCATCTTCCATCTTCAGAGAGAACAACTTCTTTTTCAGGAAAAGTTTGTTTACCAAGGACTTGGCCTAATAAACATCACCCAACTTCTTCCAAAGATCTTTCGTGCTCTTCTCCTCATGGACATTTAACAGAACAAAGTCATCTAAACAAAGTCTTATGAGACCCTTAGCCTTCTGATCTTTGAGGTCCCAATTAGCTTGTGACATTGCTATAGGTTTCACACTGGATATAGTTTCCCATAGGTCATGATCAACAAGTAGGTCCTCCATCTTGAGTTTCCACAAATCAGAATTAGTGCCATTGAATTTCTCAACCTATAACCTTCCAAATGTGGTTGCCATCTCCTTGCTACAACAAGATACAAAATACTCTGCACAACACTCCCACTCAACCTAAGATTAGCTCAAAAAACCCCTACCCAGCAACTAGAACCAAAACTGGCCAAGCTCTGGTACCAACTGAAAGGAAGCTAGGTGTGCGGAAATCACTTCCTACACTAATCTAATGAGGGGAGGAGAGTGCAAATTAAATTTTATCCTTACTATTACAGCAATGTTAAACCAATAACATAGATATTGTAGCAAACACATAAACAAGAAAGTTAGACAGAAGAAGAGAGACACAAGCTATACGTGGGGAAAACCCTTATCGGGTGAAAAACCCCACACTCCAAAACCTGCACAATGTATTATCAAAACTGAAATGGTTTACAATACACTTGCAATGCAAGCTCTTAGGAGTCTTTGACACTCATATCTGGAGACAAACTGGTAGCATAATAGTACATGTCAAACCTGTAGCACATCTCCTCTCAAAAGCACCTGTTTATATAACAAATACAAGGCAAATATGGCTCCACATAGGGATGGGCATCCAACATGGCCTCATGGCCCAAAACCCAAACCTATGGACACTTGTCCAACTCTGTAGGATGTTCCTGACACTTTTCAAGTCACCCCATCCCAAGGAGGTCGCCTATTTCTAAAATGGGCTATGACAGATGCTCTTACGACTCTTACAACCATTATAGAATCTGTCATTGTTGTCATAACTTAGAACTATAAGAGAAGCTATCATACACAGGCTATAAATAGCATATTCTCTTACAACATGTCATAGTCCTCCTTGGGGTGCCCAAAGATGCCTTTTTCAAAGATGCTCTTCGACACATGTCTTCACCTGTCATAGAATCTCCTATTTCTGACTCTTACATGTCATAACTTCGTCATATGAATTTGTCATGACCATTACGGTCAACATTCCCTTACACAACATCCAAGATGCTGACACATGGCAAAATATTCCTACCACTAAGTGGGATGCCTATCTCCTCATGTGACCTGACAAAAATACATGTGGTCATATGCCATGTAGGATGACACATCATCGTGCCAACTCCCACAATATGACAACATAGGATTTGCATCCAATTAATACAATAGGCAATTAATAAATAAATACAATGTAAAAATACAAGGAATTACCAAGGTTGAGACACCTTAATTCCCAACAATTTGTTATTTTATTATATATTAATTTTATAGATATAATTAATATTATACTTATATTTATCATTAAATATTATATTCTATATGATAGAAATTATTAAATATAAATATAATATTATATATTTTTAATAAAGTACTATTTAAATTAATTTATACCAAATATAATAGTTTAACGGACTTTCTCAATCTCAATTATCAAGGTGTTGGCCATGAATTATCCCACAATAACAATAGAAAGCAACATAAGATCTTATCTCTCACTCTCTCTCTTAAATCAATCCTCTTCTTATTTACTAAGCATGTTGAGTCCATCCAACTGAAGTGGTAGGGCTAGGGCAAGAATTTTCATCATTAGTGTCTATCAATGGATCTAGAGATGTGCAGTGCAAATTCCATGGGAAACCTGGCGAACACGTGGAGTGTGCATAACTCATGAATACATCCTTCCATAGTAATGATATGATGATATAAGCTCAATGTATGATATGAATGAGTGTTCTTGTTGTTAAGCAAAATAATTCATTGTGACTACATTGGAAAAATTGTTTAATTTATAAGTAAAGGCGTCGCTACTTGTCATGTGATAGAGAATAATGTAAGAATTTGAGGCATCAGGTGGTAAAATTTTCTTGTTTACAAAACATTCAAGCTAAACCTTTTAATGTCACATTTTTCTAACAAAATGGATGGAAGCACTGTCATATATTTATTTTTTAAAAAAAATTATATGAGGTGTGAGGTTTTTAGAATCATAAAATTGGGAATATTTGGAAATGAACTATGGTGAAAGAAAGAGAGATATAGAAAGAGAGGGATAAAATTGGGAATATTTGAAAAGGAACTATGGTGAAAGACGAAGAGATATAGAGAGAGAGAGAGGGATATGGAGAGGGAGAGAGAGGGAGATATAAAGAAATAAATAGTTAGATCTAGAGATAATCGAATAGACAGAATGTTAGAGAAACAAATAGATACAAAGAAACAAAGATATATAAAGAATAGAGAGAATGCTAGAGAAACAAAGAGATACAAAGAAACAAAGAGTTGGAGAGAGAGAGAAAGAGATATAAAGAGAGGTAGAGAGATGGAGTTGAAAAGAGATAGAGAGGCAGAGATCTTATTCTCAAAATGCCCTTCATTTTTCATCAAAATTTAAATTGTTATTATATATACATTTTATATAATTTAAAGTAGCAAATGTAATTTAAATATGATATATCGTATAATATAATTGTATCATTAAATATTTTTTTAATTCAATTATATATTTATTATATATATTAAATATATACTATAATTATATAATTTATTAATATATTATATTTTAAATAATATTAAATATTAAATATAATAATAATTAGGCTAAAAGCCTTCCCTATGTGAGCAACACATGATGAATTATATAGATGGAGGGCCTACATTAAAAGGACTACCATGAAATCAATCTTGTCCATTGATTATTTTTCAAAATATCATAAATGATAAAAAACAAAAAATTTCCCTTTACCTTTATCACTTTGACAATTGATAAATAAATAAACAAGTGCCACGTAGTGGCCAGTACCTGCCTTAAAGTGTTGTTATTATAGTATTTGTTTAGTTGTAATTTTTTTGTTGATTAGCAATCAATTGTATTTAGTATTTATTTAGTTGTAATTTTTTTTGTTGATTAGTATTCATTGTATAGACAAATTGCATTCCAATAATTAAAAAATTAATTTTTGAAGAGTGTTGAAACGTCTTGGGTAAATAAAATTGAAATCTTAAAAATAATCTAATTTGGTAAAAATAAAATACGACTAAAATATTTCCTTAACTATAAAACTAAACTTTACAAAGCCTATTAAATAACACAAATATTTCCTTAAAATGTAATAATACTAATACTTTTATAATTTAAAATGCATTAAAATATTGTAAGTTTGAAGAATAAAATAAAAATGTAATAACACGGGGAAATATTTTTCGTGATACTGTAGATTTTTAACTTTTGACTAAATAAAATTGAAATTCTAGATTTTTAACTCTTGAGTAAATAAAATTGAAATCCCAAAAATAATCTAACTTCATAAAATAAAATGTGTAGAACCCTAATCCTAGTTGGGTGTGGAGAGATTTGAAATGTATGCCTAAGATATTAAAATGTAATAATATTGAATACTATTACAATTTAAAATGCATTAAAATATTGTAAGTGTGAAGAATAATTACACAATATAATAACAATAACATATTCATATTTAGATCACTATAGTATTTTATCTTAGTCACTTAATTTTTTGCTTAAGTAATAATAGTAAGTACTTTTAGAGAACATGATTTTAATTATTTTAATTAATCTAATATTGTGGTTTAGTAATATAAAGAATTGTGTATCATTTCAAATTTGTGAACTAAATTTATAAGGAAAAATTTATGTGAACTCGTTTTGAAATGTCTTGGTAAACAAGTGCCACATAGTGTATCTGCCTTGTAGTGTTGTTATTATAGTATTTGTTTAGTTGTAATTTTTTTGTTGATTAGGTATTGGTTGTATAGACAAATTGCATTCCAATAATTGAAAAATTAATTTTTGAAGAGTGTTGAAATGTCTTGGGTAAATAAAATTGAAATCTCAAAAATAATCTAATTTGGCAAAAATAAAATAGGACTAAAATATTTCCTTAACTATAAAACTAAACTTTACAAAGCCTATTAAATAACGCAAATATTTCCTTAAAATGTAATAATACTAATTCTTTTATAATTTAAAATGCATTAAAATATTGTAAGTTTGAAGAATAAAATAAAAAATGTAATAAAATTATTACGAAATTGATTGCTGAGAGGCTCAAAGTATGTCTTCCTTTTGTTATCTTTGAGGAGCAAGGAGGTTTTGTTGCTGGTAGACAGATCCTGGATGGGGTGGTGGTTGCCTCTGAGGTTATCCACTATATGGCATTGGCGTCGTCCAAGGAGAAGTCCATGTTCATCAAGTTGGATATGGTCAAGGCTTATGATAGAGTTAAGTGGAGTTTTTTGCAGAGAATTCTATTAGGCTTTGGTTTTAATCCGGAGTGGGTCAGCTGGACTATGAGTTGTGTTACCTCTTCCTCTTTTTCTATTCTTATGAATGGGGAACCTTCTGAGCCTTTTGCAGCTTCCAAGGGCCTTCCTTAGGGAGATCCTCTCTCCCCTTATCTATTTATTATTATGGCTGAGGGTCTGGGTAGATTTCTTAAGTGGGTTTCCCAGGGTAGGATTCAAGGATGGTACTGGGACAATAGGCTCTGTAGCTCTCTCATCTTTAGTTTGTGGATGACACTTCTCTTATGGGGGGGCTTGTCTTCAGGAGGCTGTTTCTTTTAGGTAGGCTTTGAATATTTACCTTGCTGCTTCAGGTCAGAAAATCAATGAGTTCAAGTCTTCTATCTTCTTTTTTAATACTCCTCAAGCTATTCAATGACAGATTGCTAATATTTTGTGGTTTTAGATTGGGTCTCTTCCCTTTGTCTATCTGGGAATACCTCTTGCTGTTGGTAGGCAGCCCAGGTCTTCTTGGCAAAATTTTCTTGATAAGTTGCGCAGTAAAGTCAATCATTGGACTCATCGTTGGCTTTCTACTGCTACGAGAGTGACTCTTCTGAAGTCTGTTATCCAGGCTCTTCCTATTTACAGGGGTTTTGTTGAGGTGGCTCCTTTGTATTTCTTGAGGAAATTTGATGCTCTCTCATGAAAATTTATTTGGAGTGGCAACTTGCAGTCGACCATGTAGAGTCTTGTCAAGTGGGATATGGTGTGCAGGCTGCAGAAAAAGGGAGGCCTTGGATTGTGTTCTGCTATTTTGAATGGGCAAGCTCTTGCAGTCAAGTTATATTGGTGTTGGTGGACTAGTCAACATCATCTTTGGGCTCATATCCTTACCCACAAGTATCTTAAGGATGTTAACACTTTTGATGTTCCTCATTTCCCTTTAGAAGGAATGGGATCTATGATTTGGAATACCCTCAAATCGGGGGCTCAGTTGGTTAAGAAGGGGCTTTTTTGGATATGTTACTCGGGTTCACAAGCCCTTCTTTGGCGGGAGTCTTGGGATGGTCACCCTCCTATTATTTCTACTTACCCTCACCTTCAATCTCTTTGTGATCATTTTACTGTAGCTGGTTGGAATACAATTGAGCATTTTAAGTCAGGTCAGAATATTAGACTGGCTTCTAGCCTTAGATGGAAGCATTCTTCGGATTGGTTGCCAGGAGGGTCAGAGGAGGATAGGCAAGAGTTGGCTCAGATTCTTGCATCTCGAGAATGCAATTCCTTGGTAGGGCAGGATGTTCTAGCTTGGAGTAACAATGATTTATTTGGTAAGTACTCTGTTTCAGCAGATTACATGGTGAGTTAGTTAGGTAGGTGATGGGGGATATTAAGGTTCCTTGGTGGAAGCAAGTGTGGAATAAATTTTCTTGACCCAAATGCAATTTCTTTCTGTGGCTGGTGGTCCAGAATTGGTGTCTTACTTGGGATAACTTGTGCAAGAGAGGGTTCCAGGGTCCCTCGGTGTGTGTTTTGTGCTATAATAGTGAAGAGAGTGTTTCTCATCTCTTCTTCCAATGTTCCTTTTCTAAGAGGCTTTAGCACCTTTGGTGGGATGTGTGGATCCAAGCTTGCTGGCATGTCTCTTCTTTGGCAGAGTTCTTTGCCCGGTGGGGGAAGGCCCATGTTAAGACTTCTTTTCTTCAAGTTGCTTGGGCTCTGGGACTGACTTTTATTATTTGGCATATATGGTTGGAGAGGAATCGCATGATTTTTCAAGATGTGAAGATGGTTATCCAACACTTGTGGTGGAGGATTCTTTTTTCTTTGGGAGAAACTATTGTGGTGAAGTGTGACTTGGTTGAGGGTGTGGATCCTGGATAGGTTGCTTTTTGTACTCGACTCAATCTTCCCCTTCAAAGAGGGGCTGCTTAGAGTACTGGTCAGATTATGAGAAATAGATGGTGTCAACCACTTTGGAAGATAAATAGGGAGGGGTGTTGGTGTCCTACTCCTCAGGGTGTGTTGAAAATCAACACAGATGGTTCTTCTCGGGGAAATCCTGGCCATGTTGGTATTGGAGGTGTTAGATGGACTAGTTCTGGGACTGTTGAGTTTATCTTTTCTATTTATGAGGGTTGGTATACTAACAATGTGATGGAGGCTCTTGCCATTTTATGTACCGTGGAGCGTGGTTGTGCTCTCGGGTGGAGACGGATCAATTGTGAATCTGATTCTTAGGTGGTTGTGACTTTGCTGAAGAGGCAGCAGTTAGAGGATGTGGCTTGGCAATTGGCTATTATTATTAAACAGATTCTTAATCTATGTGCTTCTTTGGATTCTATTTCTTTCTGTCATATTACGTATGAATGGAATGGGGTTACGGATTGTTTGGCTAAATGGGCTTCTGATCATTTGCATGATTGGAATATTGTGGAAAGGGGTCAGTTACCCCTAGATTTGTTACAAAAGTTGGACCATCTTTTGGAGATTTATAGGGTACTGTAATGCCCTTGCTTTGTATTGCTATTTTTTGGTTTGAATAAATTTTTACCCCTCTTTTAGTTAAAAAAATGTAATAACATGGCGAAATATTTTTCGTGATACTATAGATTTTTAACTTTTGACTAAATTAAATTGAAATCCTAGATTTTTAACTCTTGAGTAAATAAAATTGAAATCCTAGATTTTTAACTCTTGAGTAAATAAAATTGAAATCCTAAAAATAATCTAATTTCATAAAATAAAATGTGTAGAACCATAACCCTAGTTGGGTGTGGAGAGATTTGAAATGTCTGCCTAATATACTAAAATGTAATAATATTGAATACTATTACAATTTAAAATGCATTAAAATATTGTAAGTTCAAAAAATAATTACGCAATAAAATAACAATAACATAATCGTATTTAGATCACTACAATATTTTATTTTAGTCAATTAATTTTTTGTTTAAGTAATAATAGTAATTACTTTTAGAGAACATGATTTTAATTATTTTAATTAATCTAATATTGTGGTTTAGTAATAATTTTTTCTAAAGATAAAGAATTATTTATTATTTCAAATTTGTCACTATTATATTTCCAGAACTAAATTTATAAGGAAAAATTTATGTGAACTCGTTTTGAAATGTCCTAAAAAATAATTTAATTTGGTAAAAATAAAATAACACTAAAATATTTACTTAGCTATAAATATGTGGAGAGCCCTGACCCTAGTTGAGTGTATAGAGATTTAAATGTCTGCTTAAGATATTAAAATGTAATAATATTAATACTATGATAATTTTTTTAACTAAAAGAGGGGTAAAAATTTATTCAATCCAAAAAAAGCAATACATAGCAAGCACATTACACATTCTTGTCTATCTCCACTAATTGATCTAACTTTTGAGCCAAATCTAGAGGTAATTGGCCCCTTTCCACAATATTCCAATCCTGCAAATGATCAGAAGCCCATTTAACCAAACAATCCACAACCCCATTCCATTCATGGGGAATGTGACAGAAAAAAATAGAATCCAAGGAAACACACAAATTAAGAATCTGCTTTATAATACCGGCCAAATGCCAACTAGCATCCTCTAATTGCTGCCTCTTCAACAAAGTCACCACCACTTGAGAATCCGACTCACAAATGATCATCTCCACCTAAGAGCACAACCACACTCTAAGCATATAAAATAAAATATTGTATTTTTGAAGAATAAAATAAAAAATGTAATAACATGGTGAAATGTTTTTCATGATACTATAGATTTTTAACTTTTTAGTAAATAAAATTGAAATCCAAAAATAATCTAATTTCATAAAATAAAATATGTAGAACCCTATATTTTTAATAGTATTATTAATATTATAACTTTGTCCCTTTGACAAAAAGTAATTCATAAAAACTGATGATTCTTCCGTCTCATAATTATGGCAATCCATTTAGGCATGACTTAACTAGTGGGAGACAAAATTCGTGTTCATAATTTGTTTACTTGTCACATCCTCCCCTCAAACCAAAATTCTTTCCACATTTATAGCTTTTTGTTGCACTCTCCAACAATCCGCAAAGAAGAAGTCATTTTTTTCAGCCAATGACAATACAGATAAATCATTTTTCAATAATTTTTTGTTAAAAATTTATCATACATTGACATAGGAAAATACAAATTTAAATCAAATTTTCCTGACAAGAAAAATAATCTTGTCTTTTGATTGGTTTACAATCAATAGATTTATAGCTAGATAAGTGCAAACTCATTGTAATAGTACTTGCCGAAGGCAGGTACTAATAAAATTGACATCTCAAAAATAATTTAATTTGGTAAAAATAAAACAGCACTAAAATATTTACTTAGCTATAAAACAAAACTTTACAAAGCCCTATTAAATAACACAAATATTTCCTTAACTATAAAACTAAACTTTACAAAGCCTGCATATATTATGCGGAGAGCCCTGGCCCTAGTTGAGTGTATAGAGATTTGAAATGTCTGCTTAAGATATTAAAATGTAATTATATTAATACTATGATAATTTAAAATTGAAGAATAAAATAAAAAATGTAATAACATGACGAAATATTTTTCATGATACTGTAGATTTTTAACTTTTTAGTAAATAAAATTGAAATACTAGATTTTTAACTCTTGAGTAAATAAAATTGAAATCCCAAAAATAATCTAATTTCATAAAATAAAATGTGTAGAACCCTATATTTTTAATAGTATTATTAATATTATAACTTTGTCCCTTTGACAAAAAGTAATTTTTACGTTTAGCTAATGAAGCAAAAAAATTAAATTAATAAAAACTAATGATTCTTCACCTCTCATAATTAGTTTTTTGTTGCACCCTCCGACAATGACAATCCACAGAGAAGAGGTCATTTTTCTTCAGCCAAGGACAATACAAATAAATCATTCTTCAATAATTTTTTGTTAAAAATTTATCAGACATAGGAAAAGTACAAATTTAAATCAAATTTACCCGACAAGAAAAATAATCCTATCTTTTGATTGGTTTACAATCAATAGATTAATAACTAGATAAGTGCAAACTCATTGCAATAGTACCGATCGAAAGTAGGTACTAATAAAGCATATAGGCAATGCCTATAAAACAATGGAGAAAAATATCTCATCAAAAAAATGGGACAAAATCTGACGCGGGGACATTTAAATGACATGATACTTCTTCTGACACAGTTTTTTTCCAGGTGTGAGAACAGGAAATTTCTCGGTTATTTATTGTTATTATTAGTTTTATATTGTTTCTTGCATTAGAGATTCAACAACAATCTGTGTACATTTATCAATACGTCCAGTCCATCGTCGGTCTGGCTGTGGCTTATTTCCAACACCAACACCCCCCCTTAAGCCACACCTTTCATGTGCTTGGGGCTCCTAGCCTGGGCCTGGCTTTGATATCATGTTGAGACATGGACCAACTAGGACTTGAACCTAAGATCTTCCAACACTGCTGAAGTGCTCTACCACTGAGCTATTGGCCCCTCTTGGACCAGTCCATCGTTGGTCCGGGTGTGGCTTATTTCCAACACCAACACCCCCCTTAAGCCACACCTCTCATGTGCATGGGGCTTCTAGCCTGGACCTGGCTCTGATACCATGTTGAGACATGGACCAACTAGGACTCGAACCTAGGACCTTCCATTCGCTACTGGAGTGCTCTACCACTGAGCTACTGGCCCCTCTTGGACCAGTCCATCATCGGTCTAGGTGTGGCTTATTTCCAACACCAACACCCCCCTTAAGACACACCTCTCATGTGCTTGGGGCTCCTAGCCTAGGCCTGGCTCTGATACCATGTTGAGAGTTGGACCAACTAGGACTCAAACCTAGGACCTTCCATACGCTGCTGGAGTGCTCTACCACTGAGCTACTGGCCCCTCTTGGACCAGTCCATCTTTGGTTCGGGTGTGGCTTATTTCCAACACCAACAAACTCAACATTTGTCATACAAATTAATAAACAAATTTTAAACAGACTAATATAGTTGTATAGTGGAGGGACACACCAAAAGAATAAAGCAAAACTAAATGTGCAGTAATAAGTGTTGTTATTACTCAAATGGTATTCGATATGTAGTTTATGTTAAAAGGGGAATTACAAATGGTATTAAGAAGTAATATATAGTAATAATTAATAATTTTACCCAACTATGTTTGTTCATCTCAATATGTAATGTAAAAAGAAATTTACTAATATAAGTGAAAAAAGACAATAGTTAATGTGATGAAATTTCAATAAGAATTGATAAAATAATTTAGTGGATTAAATAACTTATAAATTAATAAATAATAAAAAATATCTAACAAATTCTATAATTTCTTCATAAAGTTTTTAGCCTGCCCATTGAACCTATGGGTCCAATTGCTAGTAATATATTTATACTATAAAGATTATTCTTTTCCCATTTCAATATTATTTAATCAAACCACTTTACCCACGTTCCATTATTAACTTATTAACTTTACCCATGTTCAATAGTTTTAGCCACGTTCCATCTTTGTGTAATTTAGAGATAATGAAGCGAATGCTCATCTACGTTGCATCGTCAACAAATATTTATCCATCTCTCATTGAATATTGAAATACTACCATTTTTGTTATTTACTATTGAAAAACTACCATTTTGTTAGGTACTTCATTCCACCCGTCCAACTAGAAACATACATTCTTCGTATGCTTGCGGACTATCACTACAACTAGCAATCGCACCTTAGTGTGCAATGGGTACGCCAAGATAACATGCATATAAAATTAATTAGTGATTCCTTTATAATTGTACATTGAACATTGGAATTTCTTGAGAAGAGAGCATGGTTGTTTTGCATCCATCATTTGGACATTGAAAGAATGTAGTGATATGTGTTGTTGTGCTACATTATAAAATAAATGAAGTAAATTAAATATGTTCACATGCATGCAAGTAAAGTTGTTTTTGAATAGTAGTGAGTAAAAGCATGTATGAGGTAAAGTTTATTTGTTTTAGTGAATTATTTGCAAGTGATAGCACCGTTAACCGATCCTCATCTTGTGTCCCAAGCATGTTGAGCCCATCCAGTTTAAATGGCAGGGCTAGGTAAAGACTTGACGAGACTTGCCATTCATTAGGATTATGCACAAGGAGTTAATCACCAGTGTATGGTGCAAATTCCATCGATTGTAGGTGTTTAAATTTCTTTCTCAATCGGCTGTAATATTTTTCTCTAATAAACCAATATCATTGTGAATGTTTTTAAAAACATTGATCATTTGGTGTTGGGATGGTGGTGAAATGAGGAGAAAATTGAACAATAGCTGGTGTTAAGTGTTATTTCCATTTGTTGAACTTTTGAGATGCTATAAATGTCCATTTTTGAGCCACTTGTGTTAGGGTTAGCCAACATAAGATATCAATTAAATGCAAATAAAGATTAAATAGAGGAATGAAAATACACAGAAATAATAACAGTGAGAGACAAGTTTTAACATGGTTCACCCAAACTTGGGCTACATCCACCAAACAGAGAGTCTAATATTATTATCCAGTAAATCAAACCGATTACAACCAGCAATCCCTGCAACTCAATACCGCTACAAATGCTACAATACAATATCAATGGAAACCCTAACCCTTAGCCATTTTATCATGACTTTTGTCGGTTACAAAAATAGGGTTTTTTTTAATGTCAGCCAATGAAAAATAACTCCCGATGCCTTAATAAAATAATAAAAAACCCTGTGAGGTTTCAGGGGTGCTGCCCCTCAACCCTGCCCTGTATCACGATAGGGAGTGCACCAAGGGCGCTGCCCCTTGACCCCGTAGGAATTTGGGGGAAACCGCGCTGATAAAAGTGGGCTAAATTTAGCCTCCGAGACTGATTAGGCTCCATATAACAACAACTTGAATAAGTGACATTGTTTCCAATTGTTTTGGTACACAAAAGAGGTATGAACCAATGAAAGTTGGAAATGGGACATTGCTATTGTAGAGATAGGTACAATTTAGTGTGCAATGGGTACACTAAAGAGGTTTGAAAGGTGAATTATTAGGTTCATAAGAAAATGGTGTGTTTCCCTGAGTGTAGTTCCCAATGGACATGCATGTCATGTTTGGATCGTTGGCATGAATCAGGGAGTACCATAGCTTGATCTTTAATGTAGGGTTTTCCATTATCTAATTATTGACCATGTAGCCCCAAGTCAATCACACAACATAACACTTTTTCCCATTATGTTTATGCAACTAAGGTTAGTTTTGTAAACCCACGATGGCCAATGAGTTTGCATTTTAGGAAATGTCTTTTCAATTGTCATGGGTGATAAAGGTAAAATTTGAAAATAATTATTCATAGTAAGTTTATGCATGTAGCCATGTTTTCTACTTGAAACTAAAAAGTACTCTGAATCCACAAATTCTAGTTCAACATTATAAATAAATAAGGATATGGTTTGTCTATACACCCTTTGGCATACTATAGACATATTCAAAGTAAAAGTATGGTGGGTCTTGCTCAAACTCCTAATCCAACCAATCCTTTAACATGGTGTAGTAAATAAAAATTTATATACCTTTGGTAGACATACTTTATTTGAGCTTTATCTTTTGAAATAGTTTCTTGTGATGGGTTTCATAGTAATCCTTTTCTAAATCTAAGTGCTTTCTTTGAGGAGATTTGATTTTCAGCTCATTCTCTACGCTTTCATTGAATTCTTGAAAAAAAAACTATGGTTAACATGACTAATCAAACTAATAACCCTAGGATTGTAATATTGTACAAACAAATTTGGTACATAGAATCAAAATAATAATAATGTCCATAGTTTTCAATACTAATTTTTGTTATCCTCTTTAACTTGGGTGAGAATTTATCTATGAAAAATAAAGAATTTATAATCTATTGAACTATAGATTAGTACAAAATAAAATTTTCATTATTCTGTCAAGTTGCACTTGAATGCATTACATGCCTTACATAATTCACAATCCATGGAAAATCAGAGAAAATAAAGGAACACTTCCCCTCTAGCTCATCCCTTGTCATCTTGTTGTTGCCTATCAGATTATTTTATAGGGGCTTCCACCTATTATCATATCAAAACCTCCAATTAAATTAATCATTTCATCAAGTCTATCTTTTGTCAAATTCTGCACATCTTCCACCTCAATCAATTTACCCTTTTGATGCACGTTTTTCCACCCAACTTCTGAGGATAAACTTGTTTATTTACATTTTTGTAAATACAACACAATTGAGTGGTAGACCCAAACGATGCAAAAAAACTTTTGCACCCCTGGTTTTAGAGAACAAAGAAAGGATATTGAACCCCTTTAGATAAATAGGCTTCAAAATAGAAATATGGTGTCCTATAATGAACAAATCAAAGTGATACATTTTTCCTCTTCTTCCATTTTTACATCTATGGAAGCCAGTTGACTCACTACAACATGAAAATCATTTAAATTTTTGGTTACAAAGACTAATTCATGCATCTTTAAAGAATACAAATTTCTTTTCAAAAATAATTATTGGTTCCTTTATAATTTCACATTGAACATTGAAATTTATTGATATCATCAGGCCAAAAATCTAAAGATAACACATGTTCATGGTTAGCTACGCTTGTGCCAACACGTCATTTGCTTAAGGACCTAATAATATAGAGGGAGATAAAGAGATATAGAAAGATAAAGAGGGAGAAAAAGATAGACAAAGAGAGAGGAATAGAGAAATAGAGATAGACCACAACAAGAGATAAATGCCAACACTTAGGTAAACATGTCATTTGCTTAAGGACTTGATAATTTAGTGCCTTTAAGACCTATTTACTATACCCATTGCACACTAAAATGAAAGACATAATTAATAGATATAAATAACAAAACATGTCTATATAATAAATGTTTTGTAATTATAGATTGTAGCATTACTTTAAAAAAGTTTATTTTATTTCTTAAATATGTATAAATTGTGTTTTGATTTTTATGCCACTGATAAACACCTCTAGATTAATTATTATATTGAATTTTATTTTTATTAATATATTATTATTATATATTAATTAACCCCTTTCTATACATTTTACTATACAAGTTATCCTCCAAATAGATTGGCAATCAAATCACTTGCCTATGCTTTTTGGAGCAACTTTGATATTAACTCTTGAGGAATAGGAGAAATTTATATGTATTAATATTAGAAGAGTTTAAGAGGAGGGAATTTGTACATTGCCTTTGGATTCGTATGTTCTCTAAATAGTTTCATTTTGAAAAGTGTCAAGAAGGTGGAGACCACATTACATTATATGGTTGACCATGCTTGATTTCTAGTGTATTTGTCTAGTTTCCTCCTTTATTTTGATATTGTCTTAAAATTCAATTGATAGCCTCTAAGTAATTTTAGCATGTACGAAAAATATTTATGCAAACAATATTGACTCAATTTTACTTTAAATGATGAAATGCATCCAATTAGTCTGTTTTGCTTGATCCAAAGCCATAGCTGGAACCATCATACTTAGTTCACCTACTTACTGGCAAGTTTTCCCAGTATATTACTGTCACAATCAATGGAAAACAATATGATGCTTAGGTAGATACTGGTGCATCTCTATCATTTTGCAAAGAACCCACATTAAGAAATTAGGAGCAACTGACCCAGAAAACTACATATAATGCCTGTGATGTACAAGGAAACAAATTTATTTGTGATAAATATAGTCATCAACACTCTCTGCAAGTTGAAGGCAGTTAGTTCAAATGTGATTTCTTTGCTATGAAACAGATGCCAGTAGATGTCTTGTTAGGAGGTAATTTTATTGATAGATATACTCCTTATGGATGCACAAAGAAGAGCATTATGTTCACACTTAATGGAGAAAAGATTAGTACTCCTAGACTAATCTATGCATCTAAGAAATATCCAGCTATCCACAGGATCTAGACTATTGAGCCATTGCCAGAACTAAAAGTAGCACTTATTGAAGCAGTCTGTTTAGAAGATCCACAAAAATTTTGGGAAAAAGAGATGCCTGAGATGGAGATCAGATTACAACATGGAGGAAAGATCAAGACAGGAAAAAAGGATACCTATCCCTGCTCATGACTACCCAGATATGGCCCAAGCTATAGAAGAGCTAAAAAAGGGGAAGTACATCAAACACTCTCAGTTTGAATATAATTGTTATGCTTTCATGGTATGTAAAGAAGCTGAGAAAAGAAGGCAAAAGAAAAGGATGGTCATTAATTATAGGCCTTTAAATGCTATCACTCTTCCTTTTCCTTACCCCATTCCTGATAAGTCATATCTGCTTGAGAAAGTTGCTAATTCAAAAATATTCTCTCAATTTGATTGTAAATCAGGATTCTATCAGATACATGTCAAGGAAGATGACCAATACAAAACTGCCTTCAGCTGTCACTTTGGTCATTATGAATGGAGAGTCATGCCTTTTAGCCTGATGAATGAGCCTGCATATTTTCAAGAAAGGATGGACAAAATCTTCAGTGGCTGTGAAGATTTTCTTTGTGTTTATATTGATGACATTTTGATTTCTAACAAAAACTTTGATGAGCATAGATCTCATCTTGAAACTTTTTATAGATTAGCTTTAAATTCTGGGATTGTTCTGTCCCTATCAAAAATTCAATGGTGCATAGACTCTTGTAAGTTTTTAAGGATGATTGTTAAAGGTGGACAACTTGAGGTTCAGCCTCATATCAAGTCTAAGATCCTTGAATTTCAGCCCCCTCTAAATACTAAGGAGCTGAAAGGATTCTTAGGAATTTTAGATTATGTAAATAATTTCTATCCTGGTGCAGGTTTCGATCGAGAACCCTTACAGCAACTTTTGACAAAGAAAAAACCTCAATGGTCTCAAGTCCATACTGATGCTGTCAAAATCAATCAGGAAAAGGTACAAAATCTGCTAGTTCTTAATGTTCCCACTACTGATAATTTTATTCTGTATACAGATGCTTCGGATTATGCTTGGGGAGGTCACTTATGCTTTGTCAAAGATGGAGTCGAATTACTTGCAAACTATGCTAGTGGCACATTCCCTACAGATGTTAAGAAATGGATTTCCTCTGATAAGGAAATTTATAGTGTGATTAAGAATTTGAAGAAATTTGCTCTCAAACTAATGCATCTGAAACATTTTATTATCAGAACTGACTGTACCAGATTCCTTACTTTCAAGGAAAAGGATCATGGAAGAAAGGATGGTAGAGGTAAATATCTCTGATGGCAAGAATACCTAAACCTCTACAATTATGAGGCTCAACATATTTCTGGTAAAGACAATGTTGCAGTAGATGTCCTTAGTAGACCTTTTTTACCAGGGGTTTACATGCAAAATCCTGGTTCTTCTTCTAGTTTTTCAGGATTGATCAAAGATAAAACATATGATGCTCCATTCCATCAAATGAACAGAATAGTGCAGAGAAATATCCTTACAAAAGGACTTAATAATCATTATGCTGAAAATGCTATCTCTACTGCTAAAACATTAGAACACACTGGATGCATCTCTACTCCTGATCTTTATGAAGAATGATATGGTCAGTTTGAGATTCTCCATATAAATTCTGACCATATGTATCATCTACTACTGAACCTTATCAGAAAGCCATTCTTCACCTAGTCTATTACATGTTCTGCTCCTATCTCAAAATAGGTTGAAGAATTTTTCAAGTTTGCTGGACCTTCTGTTGCTAATCCTGATGAACCAATAAGTCAAGATTTGGTCACTCGTATCGTGATCAATATGAGGTTAAGGTGGGAATCATATTTTTCACCCACTATGCATTTTGACAACGACCAACATGATTGGAATATACGACAAAGATTTCAAATTCATGCCAGATGGAAACCAGTTGGATGGCGTGAGATTTATAAGTATGGATTTGATAAGCCTTCTAATCCGTCGCTCTCAAACAGTTCTAGTTCACATGGGAGCTGGGATGGGGCCAACTATCATATCAGAGATGGAACATGACAATAAGATTCCCCGACATATTAAAAGTTGTAAAGGATTGTCACTTTCGGCCATTTGTCACAATAAACCTCCTTTTTAGGTTAACCAGTCCACCCAGTATCGTCGGTTAGATTCTCTTCCACCTCCTCTCCTGGTCAAGAATTTGTGGGAAAATGAAGCAAACATTAATGCATGAAGTACATGCAATAAGGAAGAGAAAAATGCCAATTTTCATATAATATTGCGAGGCATTCTATAGACTTGATTTTTCCAAAGCATATTTGTTGTTAAACTATGTTGCACCATACGTTTGAGCTTGATATTGATATGATTTTTTGATGGTAGAAATGAGCCCTTCTTTTGTAATAAAATAAATGTGTAGTTTTTAGTATGCTAAATTCTAGTTCATTGGTGTCTTGACACATATGTATTGGAAGAATTATTATTTATTCCGAATATACATGACTTGTACAGATTACAAATTATTGAGATCAAACAAAATCTTAGGCAAGTAGTGGTCATGAAAGTAGCTTCAATTTATTCTTTTGAGGAGAAGATGCATCTTTATTGCAAATGTCACATTTTATTTTTCCTTGTTTTGTCAGTCTTAAAATTCATACATCACAATCTAATTGTGAACATGCCCTTTCTTTATTGAGTATGAAACAATCATTGATTTTATCCAGCCAAAGTTCATTATTTTTGATGTGGTATCAATGTGTTCAACAAAATCTAATCTTTCATGGGTTTTATATTAAATAAACAACTTCAATAAATTATCTACCGCTTGACAAGAACATGCATTTTAACTTCACCTAAATTTGGAAAAGAACATATTGATAAGACTAGATCAATGGATATCTCTTTTGTTTCAAGAGTAGGGTAGTAGCCAAAAAACAACATGCATAGCAGTATCTGCGTTGTTACCATTTTGTACTCTTGAAATGCCCTCCATGATAAATAGACTTTAAAACAAAAAGGAAAATAAAAAATTAATGAAGGAAGATGCTGAAGCCCACATTCACCATTGATACAAATACATGCCTGACTTTAGGCCTGTAAAAATAAAGTTATATATACAGACATTTTATATGTTTTCTGTTTTCATTTCAAGGAACTTGTCATCATATTCATAAACTCTTCAAATTCAACAAATCCATCCCCATCTAAATCAACCCCTCTAATCATTCGATGCATTGGGCTGCTAAATCCTGATTTCCAATAAAAATTAACATATGTAACATTGTGGCCCAACTACATCCCAAGTGTTGTTCTGCATGGATTCCTATCAGTCACCAATGTTAAAGGATACCAATGACTAACATCTAACTTAGATTAGAGATCTTAGTGATCATGAAAAAACAAAACGTGACTGCTAGCTACTAGAGAGCTTGAGATTCCATAATTCAGATGGGAATAGTCCTAAGCTTGCCTCTACCACAACATTACTGACTTAATGTCTTTGTCAAGGAGAATTTGTTAGGATTTAAAAATTTCAATTTGAGCTACATGAGCTTAGGGATCAAAAACTACCCTACACTTATCAGGATGCTTTGAATTTAAATTAATTCTATGGAGATTCTCTTATTTAAGTGGGTATGCACTTGTTGCCTAAGCCTAGACAAACCTGTTGAGGTGGGTATTGCAACTAATTGCAATAGGAATTGCTCAAATATTACCCTTTGAATGAAAGTTCAATATTTCACCTTTACATACCTAGTAAGAGGTTTTGCCCTACCCAATTTAAAATATTATTCCCTCTACAACTCCATTGTCTGTCCAGTTTTTGTGATTAAAATAGAATGTATTGTTTAGTTACCCTTTTATTTTATCATTTCTAGTATTTGCAAAGACTGGCCTTACACCTGCCAATTGCATTCACTTAAAAATTTCTAAGGCCTTTTCAACACACCCATTTTGTGTGTATCTTGCAATCATTGCATTCCATGAGACATCTCTTTGAGGCATTTTGTCAAACAGTGCACATGCCTTGTGTATGGATCCACATTTTGCATACATGTCTATCAGGGCATTCATAACTATGATATCTGACTGAAATCCACATTTAATTATGTTTTGATGGATATCCATACCCTGTTTTAATACGCCCACTTTGGCACAGGCTGGGAGGATGCTAGTGATGGTCTTGGAGTCTAGCTTTGCACCTGTCAATTTCATTTGCTTTAAAGTTTCCAATGCCTTTGCAACAAATCCATTTTGAGCATATCCTGATATCATGACATTCCATGAAGCCATGTTTCTTTTGGGCATTTCATTGAAAAGCCTTAAAGCCTCCCCAAGAAAACCATTTTGTGTACAACCTGCAATCATTGCAGTCCAAGACACAACATTTCTTTGAGCCATTTCTTCAAAAAGATTTAAAGCCTCCCCAAGAACATCATTTTGGGCATATCCTGCAACCATTGCAGTCCACGAGATTACCGTTTTCTGAGGCATTTTGTCAAGCAAGTCACGTGCCTTGTCTATGCTACCACATTTTGCATACATATCTACCAGGGAATTCACAATCACAACATCTGATAAAATCCCCTGTCCATTATGCTTTCATGGATGTCCATACCCTCTTCTAGAGCTCTTAATTTGGGGCAAGATGGGAGTTTATTGGCAAAGGTGAACTGATTAGGTTGGGCACCTGTTCGCTGCATTTGGTGAAACAGAGTCAATGCCTTGTGAGGATACCTATCTCTTTTGTAAGCTTTCAATGGACAAATAAACCGAACGAACAAAACTTGATGATGAAGACTTGAAAAATGGACAAGGGAAAAATGGCGATTGACAGGAAAAATTGAACGACTAGCAAGCTTTCAATCATCTTGCATCCTTCTGTAGGATTCTCAACCGTTGATTTTCAAATTCATCCCTCTCTCTCACAAAGGGAACACCTTCAGCGTAATTAATGCATATACTACTGCTTTTGTAACATACATGACTCGACGAGTAGATTTTATTTATTTTTTGTTCCTATATTTTAAGTGAACAAAGTTTTGGCGACGGTGAAAAATAGAGACGACAAAAAATGGCGATGAATGGCCCAAAAAAATGATGATAGAAAAATGAATGCTCTAGATTGTTTCAATCGTCTGTCCTTGGAGTCCGAAAGAAAGAGAGAGCGTACTACAGCACTGTGCCGGAAAACATAAAGAAAAAATGCATTTTTAAGCATTATGGGAAAGCAATGTAAGCCATAACGAAAGGGTTGAATCCTTTTTAAGTTTGAGCATATACCAAAGCGAACAGAAGGGGGGAAGGTCAATGAGAATAAGCTGGTCGATAATGAAAACGATGGTTTACAGGGGAAAAATGGCAAAAAATAGTGAAAAACAGCGACGAAAGGCGGAATCGGGAAATGGCGAAATCAAACGGCTGAAGACGCTTCATTCGTCTTGCACGCCTATCAAGCAACGATTCATAAAGTCAGCGCATCTTGTTCATAAAGGGAACGCCTTCGTCGTAATTAATTTGAACATGGATTCATCTATGTCGAGATTTTTAAGATTACATATGTCTCTTACTCAAGTGTTTGAAATATGTATATGATACAATTTTGTAATTGACAACTTATAATACTTATAAGATAAAATCTTCCTCATAAATGATTAATTTCTCATCCCTATAAATTGATATAATCTTGAAGGTTTTGTTCTTAAACATTATTACCCCAAAAAGTCATGTTAAGTATTCTTTTAATTTAAAATAGATTTGATATTTGGATCAAATTATATGCTATCTATTTACCCATCTTCTTTATTTCCTTCAAATAAAGAAGTTGTAACCACTTAAATATATTTTTATGATAATTTTGTAAAAAAAATTGCATACATTAAACCAAAGAAATATAAACTATTTTCACAAAAATTAGTAGCTTATGGATTGGTGCCTATAAAGAAATGTATTAATACATTCAAGTTCATTCATTTTAATCTAACTTAACCAACTTGATTAAAAGTATTAACCTTTTAAATATAATTATGACTAGAATATATAGGTACAAATATCAAGTGAAATATTTGAAGACCATTAAACCCGTTCATTATAGGTACAAATATCAAGTGAAGTTTCATTCCATGTACCAAATATTTGAAGACCACATGTTCAACTCCACAAAAAGAGTCAAATTCACAACAAAAGGTCACTCTCACTAATCTGACCTTGACCCTAGGAACAAATTTTGATAACAAACTAATCTAAGTTCTATCATTCTTCTTCCCACACATCAAATTTTAAACCGTTGTAAATTTGGATCAAACAATACGAAGTTTCCTCTGCTCACAAGTCGTATTTGCAGCTGGCAGTACGAAGTTTCCTCCGATGAGATTTTTCTAGTCCGATGACTTGCCGTCTGTGAAAACAGAGATTACTGCTGTAGCGTGACGTCAAACAAGAAAATGCCGTGTCAAACAAGAAAATTAACTGTGTAAATTGTCATCAGATAATTTCTATCAGATAATTTAGAATTCCAATTATTTCCGTCATTGACCAAACAGTTCAACGCATTACAAATCCTCCGTAGTGGCCATTCATTTATCTCATGTGGATTTTTGCAACACTAATATCCAGATTATTAAGCATGCTCAGTTAAATATAAGGACAATTTTTACTTAGGTGTACAAATCTAGTTTCAGTTGTGATTCTTAGGTGAGATCCATCCTTCCTTGGAAGATGGGACTTTGTCACCCGTTGGAGTAAGCGCCATTCTTGGTGGTAAAATTTTTTTAGTATTAGGATCCTTCGTTCTCATATGTTCCATTGACGTAATTGTTATTATATTTCACACAAGCTAGAACTGGTAAACACTTAGAGAAACTTGTGAGCATTCCATTATTCTTTTACATGCATATGGTTGGCTTATGGGAAATCCATTCATAGGAACATAAAAACTATTGTTATCTTGAGGTACATGTATAAGAATGATAATATCATTTTAAAAAGAGGTTTTTGCAAGCAACTAATGTGTAATAGGCTCAATGACAAGTTTTGGGGCCATCACATATTAGGTTTAGTTATCAAATGTTTCCATATTATTTTATCATTAGGTTTTTGTTGTCCTTTTAAGGATACATTTAGGAATACCCTCTTGGGTCTGACTAAGTTGAAGTGAAGGTCAGTTCACCCACTCATAAGAATTGGTCTGTTCATGCCACTATATGAGCATAAGTCCCACCCATTACCTTTGTTCACATTATCCCTGGCCTTATGTGTTGGAGTCAATCTTTAGGATTTGTTTGAAAACATGTTTGAGAGCCAATAAATGATGTCATTATTAGGGAGACATTAATTTTGGTTTCTATTTGTCATACCTCTAGAAGTTGTTGAAAGGGATATTTTCTCTTCCAAGTGAAGAGTGATGAGTCTATTGAATCAAACCTAGAATTAGATCATATCAAGAATTTTGAAGATGGAAAGAAGGAGATAGTATAGAGATCCATAAGGATAAGAAGATACATCATCTCATGCAAGGAAACAATAGGCCATAAGGAAAACTAATGATACTAGTAAGTTTGGGTATGTGCATAAAGATGGGGGACCAAAAAGTGGCCAAGAAACACTTTTTTGGTCCAAATTAGTCATAATGTGATCATGTTACAAATAACGTGATTGTGTTATAATTTACTCATGTTCTTTACTTTTATAAGAAAAAAAATTGCACCTCATTTTTCCATTTTTCCCAAAACGTGATCTTGCTATTCTATGAGTGTGTTTTCCTCATATTGGAGCTAATTTGAGGAAGCAGCCATGCTGCCATGATGTGCAAGAGGTGACTTCAGTAGTTTTTTAGAAATTTCAATTAAAATGAAACATTTTGTTTGTCATTCAATTTTTTTATTTTCAATAAACCAAAAATCATCAACACATCCAAACCCTAACCCATTTGATGAAACACACAAGAAAACTCCTATTGAAGAGCAGACTGTAAACTAATTCCCCTCAAACACCTCCTTCCATCTGGAGGCATCCTCGTGAGACCCAAACACTTATATTAGGGAAAATTGAACAAAACAAAAAAGAGATTCAAACATTGGTAGATATATTAAAAAATCTAGATACAACTTCCACACATCGAAGAGCTCTTGCAACATCCCTTGAAAATAATTTATCCCATAGATTTAGTTAGTGGCGAAATAAACACATGGGCCAATCATAGAGAGAATTCTTGGCAATAAAAACTATCACATAAGAAAGTAAAAGACAAGAAAAATATGAAATTTGATTTATGTGCATTATTTGTCAACCCTACAAACAATCATCCCTTGCACACAAGTTGTAAATGATTTACTATTAATTGGTGCCAACACCAAGGCATAAAGGATGATTTTGAGATAAGTGATGGATGGTTTTTTACCATCCCTTATGCAACAACAATAAAGTGCCTTAGTATTTCTTGAGGAAAATCTATGTGAGTTCCTCCTTAATGAAATTTCAAATCATTTTGATAGATGTGATTTCTAGGGCAATGGTAAGGGCTCTACACAAGATAGAGAAGGGGCACATCATGCCTAGGACTAGCCAATGAGACCCTTTCTTGCCCATATATTCATCATGCCATAGTCCCTTCCATTGTGAAGGAAAGCATTGAGGTGGAGACCTTGGAGTCCATCAGTTCTCTCACACAAACCTTGTTACAAAGCAAATCTCTTTTGCAGGGTGATGAGGGTGAGCCTTCTAGGTGTCAATTCTCAGGGTAAAATTTCAAACATGTGTCACATTTTTAGCCAACTAAATAGTTTCTATATAAATAGTTTTACCCTAAACAATTCCAGAAGAAATAATTTCACCCAAAACCACGTAGCACCTATGTCGCACTACGTGGCATAAAGAGTTTCACCTAAAACTTTTCACTCAAAATTTTTAAATCTATAAAATTTGATTTCAACTTTGAAAAGAGTTTTTATTTGCATAGAAAATTTTGAGTGAAAGTTTCGCCTAAATTTTTTTCAAGTGATACCGTCTCACTCGAAATTGTTTATGTGGCATCCCATGTGGCAGCCAACCCCCCATTTTCAATAAATTGAATAAACTCCAAATGGTATTTTCATGAAAATATGAAAATACCCTTTGGTAGATCTTGGAGTTTGACGCAAAAATATAAACTCCCAAAAATACACAACCACAAGATTGCAACAAAACCTTATTTTATTGAAATTCAAAACAAAATTCATAATCATTTGCAACAATATCACATTATGGCCATCATGGCCTTTCATCTCACTCTGGTTCTCCTATCTCCTCTGCCTTCTCTTCTTACTATGCATTCATGCCTTTCCTATTGCACTCTATCTTCTTTTCTACCTGCTGCTTATACTCTTTGGATTGTTCCCTTCCTTCTTGGCCACACCCTTCATTTTGCATCCACTAGGATTCTTAATAACTGCCAAGAGATGCTCTGTATCTCCTTGGAATCTGTAGAATAAGAAGAGACAAAGAGACATGAATGGACTCCCTTCAAAACTTCCCACTTCATTCTCGATCAAATAGAATGACTCTTTAGTTTTCATTCTTGTAGACAAATTTATGTTTAGGGAAACTTGTTAGATCTAGGGCACACAACTGAGAGGGGGGGGGGGGGTGAATCAGTTGTACAAAAACTTGCTTCTACTTCAAACACTTGATTCTTCTTTGTTAGTTAATAGCATATTAGTTAACCATTCATGAAAGCATAATGCATAAATACAGGAGCAGATAAACATCAACACATTGGACACCAAGATTTTGACGTGGAAAACCCGGTTAAGGGAAAAACCACGGGGTGATTAACCCAAGGATTATTCTCTGTTAGAAGAATAAGAAAAATGAATGGCACATGCCAATTAGGGCTCACTGCCCGAGCACACTGCTCACAAAGAGGCACACTGCCTACAAGAGACACACTGTCTACAAGGTGATAAGAATCACAAACTTGAACTAGAGATTGACATCTTTACCATGTCTGGATCAGTTCCATTTAAGCCTGAGATACTTCTGCTCTGCCCTTCACTCTTCCGCTATGCCACACTCATCTGCTCCACACACACTTTGAAATGAACTCACAAACCTTTATTTATACAAGACATCGACTTAGGAACAATCATCTAAGTCAGCAATCATCCACAAGAACATTCACAAGATGAATAACTCATCCGGTCGGCCAGTCTGAACAAGAATATCTTCATCAGGAAGAATATCTTCAATTCCGGGCTCTAACACTAATGCGGACTGACAACACAACCTCAACATGATCCAAGAACCTTCACAAGCTTGCCTGAGTGACCAGGTACATTTGTACTTCCTCTACTTGCTGGAATCTCTTCTCCTCTTCATCCGGAACTTCAAGAACACAGTCTGTCGCGACTGTCAAACTGAAACAGGTTCTTTCGGACCTCCACACTATGTAGAAACCGAGATGACACATCACAAGGACATCCCAAACACTCCTTCCAATCCGCAGATTTTGACAATGCACCTCCGGATCTCACCGGACCTTTTTATAACACTCTGTCCCTCCGGAGCATCTCCCAGAACCGGTTCTACTTGACCGATCACAACTTTTTCATATCTTCATGCGGACCTCTGAAATCTTAACTAGATCATCTCAAGACTCATATCTAAAAACCCTTTAATCCGCATCCTCTGATCCTCAACCTATTGAGTACATTTGCCTTCTTCTCATCACTGTTCTTCACTATTCCTGATTGAGACTAATTTTCTCAATATCCTTAGCACACAGCTTATCCAATCCTTCTTACCAATGCAATATGAGTATGTTGACATCAATGACAACACTAGTTAACCTCATACTTGCAACAATCTCCCCCTTTGTCATTGATGGCAACATATGATGTGAAAAACCATCAAGACAAGAACTTCTCTTTTCTGTCACAACTCCCCCTATCAGCAACAACTCTTGACATGTCTTCTCTTCCTTTACTGCTCCCCCTTTGATCATCAACCACTTGTTTTTCACATATCTTCTCTCCCCCTTTGACATCAATGGCAAAGGGCTCATACTTGCACTTGTAACACATCAGAATCATACCAGCTGCTCCCCCTTAGTAGCAGCTCCCCATCATCAATCTAGATCACAAGATATGACTGTGATATCCACCAGACTGATGCACATCAGTGCATCCTAGTTCATCACCGGAGGGGCCATGACCCCTAACTTCTCCCTGAGATACTCAAAAGAGTCTTTGGGAAGAGCTTTAGTAAAAATATCTGCAAGCTGATCCTTGGAGGGCACATACTCCAATCTGACTTCACCCTTGTTCACTTGTTCTCTCAAAAAGTGAAATTTGATAGATATATGCTTGGTCTTAGAATGCAACACCGGATTCTTCAAAATATTTATTGCACTTGAATTATCATAGAAAATTGTGATAGGCTCCTCATATTCTACTTTCATGTCTCTTAACATCTGCTTCATCCATAGGACTTGAGTGCAGCTGCCTGCTGCTGCAATATATTCTGCTTCAGTTGTAGACAGAGATATTGCCTCTTGTTTCTTGCTTAGCCAAGAAACCAATCTTTTTCCTAAGAAGAAAGCTCTTCCACTTGTACTCTTCCTATCATCCACATCTCCTGCCCAATCTGCATCTGTATATGCATGAAGAGAAAAATCCTAATCTCTAGGATACCATAGACCATACTCAACTGTTCCTTTCAAGTATCTAAAAATTCTTTTGATTGCCATAACATGAGATTCTCTAGGATCAGCCTAGAATCTTGCCACAAGACCAACAGCCTGCATTATATCTAGTCTAGTCTGAGTGAGATACAATAATCCTCCAATCATTGATCTGTACTTGGTCTGATCTGTCTTAGGGGAGTCATCATCTTTGCTCAACTTACATCCGGTTGCCATAGGAGTGTTCATTCGCTTTGAATCTTCCATTCCAAATTTCCTCAACAATTCTTTCACATATTTGGTCTGAGAGATAAAGATACCTTTCTTTGTCAGAGTAATTTGCAGACCTAAGAAGAAATTCATTTCACCAAGCATTGACATTTCAAACTCACTTTTCATTTGATTTGCAAAGGTTTTACACAAACTATCTCTTCCTCCAAAAATGATATCATCAACAAATACTTCAACAATCAGGATGTTTTCATTATCTATTTAGAAATATAGATTACTGTCAGCAGTACCTTTGTTGAAACCAATCTGCACAAGATTCTTATCCAACCTTTCATACCATGCTCTTGGGGCTTGCTTCAATCCATACAGTGCTTTCTTCAACTTGTAGACCATATCATCATGATCAGACAATTGAAATCCATCCGGTTGTTTAGTGTATACTTCTTCTTCCAAATCACCATTTAGGAAGGCAGACTTGACATCCATCTGATATACCTTGAAGTCTTTGAAGGCAGCATATGCAAGAAATAATCTGACTGCTTCAATTCTTGCTACCAGAGCAAAGGTTTCTTCAAAATCAATTCCTTCTATTTGAGAGTAGCCTTTGCAGACCAATCTGGCTTTGTTTCTGATTACTTCACCAACCTCATTTAGTTTGTTCCGAAAGACCCATTTGGTTCCAATCACATTCTTGTTTCTAGGTCTGGGAACAAGATCCCAAGTGTGATTTTTCTTAATTTGCATCAACTCTTCCTCCATTGCTTTGGTCCAGTTTTCATCATTGCAAGCTTCATTTATTATCTTAGGTTCAATCTTTGAAATCAAACAGTATTCATTTCAATTTTGAGCAGTTCTCCTCCTTGTTTGTACCCCTTTGCTTTTGTCACCTATGATCTGATCTTTAGAGTGATTTAGAGTTACATACCTTGGAACTTTGGGAGTCTCTTGCACTACTGTTTCTTGATCAGGTTCATTCAGACAAACCTCTTCTTCCTGATTTGCCAGATCAGTCTAAATTTGATTTTCAGGAAGGGATTGAGTTCCTTGAACCAGAACACCATCCTGATCATCTTCATCATATTCATAAAACCTTGAGGGCTTCTCAATTCCTTCATCAACCTTCACATTTATACTTTCTATCATCTTTCTCAGTCTCTTATTGTAACATCGGTATGCTTTGCTTTGAGTGGAGTAACCCAAGAAAATTCTTTCATCACTTCTAACATCAAACTTTCCTAGATCTTCATCTCTTTTGATGTAACACTTGCTACCAAATACTCTGAAATATCTCACAGTTGGAGTTATACCAAACCAAAGTTCATAAGGAGTCTTATCGGTATTGCTTCTGATTTGAACTCGGTTGAGAGTGTAGATTGCAGTACTGACAGCTTCTCTCCAAAATATCTGAGGAACATTTGCTTCCATCATCATTGTCCTGGAAGCTTCCTGGATGGTTCGGTTCTTTCTCTCAACTACTCCATTTTGCTGTGGAGTCCTAGGAGCAGACAACTGTCTCTTTATGCCATGCTTCTCATAAAAGTCTATGAATTCACCGAATGTGAATTCACCACCTCTATCAGACCTTAGACACTTCAGTTTCAATCCGGTTTGATTTTCTACCATAGCCTTGAAGATTTTGAACTTCTCAAAGGCTTCTGATTTCTCTTTCAGAAAGGTAACCCACATCATCCGGGAATGATCATCAATTAGTAACATGAAATATCTATCACCTTGCATACTCTTGATTCTTGTCGGACCACATAGATCAGTATGAACTAATTCCAATAATTTGGTAGAGGACTGATCTTTGCTTTTGAAGGAGACTCTGCTTTGTTTACCTAGCTGACATTCTTTGCACAAACTATTTGTAGGTTTCACCAATTTTGGAAGATCTCTTATAGCCTGAATATTGCTTATCTTGATGATGTTATCAAAATTTACATGACACATCCTTCTATGCCATAACCAAGTCTGATCAACTTGAACAAACAGACAACTTTTATCTGAACCAACTAGATGGAAGATATTACCTTTTGTTTGAGTACCGGATGCAATCTCAGTTCCGGAGCTTTCAAAGATCCTGCATCTTCCATTTTTGAACCGGAGATCATAACCTTTGTCTACTAATTGTCCAACACTGAGAAGATTGTGCTTCAATCCTTCAACATACAGTACATTATCAGTTTTGCTCTTTCCATCAAAAGAAATAGTTTCCCTACCTCTGATTCTACTTGCAGAATTGTCACCAAACTTTACCATTCCTCCTTCATACCTTTCCAAATCTAAGAACTTATTCTTGTCACCTGTCATGTGGTGAGAGCATCCACTGTCAATAACCCAATCATCTTTTTCTTCAACTTGGGCAGCCAAAGCTCTTTCTACAACCTTATGATTGACAAATTCAGAGGGTATTGGTTCTTCTTCCTTGATGGCAATAAACACCCATTCATTTCTGGATTTGTCTCCTATCTCTGATTCATCATCTGTTACTCCTTCATTATCAGCTTCTTCATGAACATAATAACAATTCTTTTGGAACCTTTGTCTGTTAGAGTTTGACCTTGCAGATCTTTCCAGACATCTTGAAGCAAAGTGACCAATCTTATTGCAATTGAAGCACTTAAAAGGTAACTTTCCTTCATACTTACCAGATCCTCTTGGCAATCTCTTTGCAATGAGGGCTTCAAGATGAGCTGTTTCTGCTTCTTCCTCTTCCATGTCTTTCCTAGCTTGATCATACCATGACAGTTTCTTTGAAGAGTTTTCCCCCGGATCAAATCTTTGTTTGCCTTTCACATAGGCACTGGCTTTGAATGCAGATTCAGTCTTGGGAGGATCATCTCCAAACTCGGTCATTTCAAATGCAGCCAGTTTGCCAGCCAATTGCTCTCTTGTGACAGTTGCATGGGCTCTGAATTCATCAATGGCAGCAACCTTGATCTTGTAGGAAGCAGGAAGGGATCTGAGAATTTTGCAAACAATCTCATTTTCATCTAGAACTCCACCAACATTCCTGATTCCACACACCAGCTCATTTACTCTTGGCATAAAGGTAGTGATATTTTCATCATCTCTTATCTTTAATTTTTCAAATTTCCCTTTGAGACTTTGCAACCTTGCACTCTTAACAAACTCATCTCCTTCATGCAGAAGTTTCAGTTTAACCTAGATCTCATATGCAGTTGGTAGGTCAATAACATTTGAGAGTTCTGAGTCAGTCAATGTGCTTAGAAGAGCCTCTTTGGTCCGCAGATTGTTTTCAGCATCTGTGATTTCATTTAGTGTTGTCAGACCACCCTATGGAGGAACATATGCTTTTGTGACCATGGACAAGTATGCTTTTCCCATACACTCCAAGTGACATTTCATGCGGTCTTTCCAGAGAGAGAAGTTGGTTCCATCAAACTTTGGACTGTCCTTCTTGTATGATGACATTCTGGATCTCCTCAAGCGGTTAAGCTCCTTTCAGAGGAACTTAGCTCTGATACCAATTGTTAGATCTAGGGCACACAACTGAGAGGGGGGGTGAATCAGTTGTACAAAAACTTGCTTCTACTTCAAACACTTGATTCTTCTTTGTTAGTTAATAGCATATCAGTTAACCATTCATGAAAGCATAATGCATAAATACAGGAGCAGATAAACATCAACACATTGGACACCAAGATTTTGACGTGGAAAACCCGGTTAAGGGAAAAACCACGGGGTGATTAACCCAAGGATTATTCTCTGTTAGAAGAATAAGAAAAATGAATGGCACATGTCAATTAGGGCTCACTGACCGAGCACACTGCTCACTGCCCGAGCACACTACTCACAAAGAGGCACACTGCCTACAAGAGACACACTGTCTACAAAGTGATAAGAATCACAAACTTGAACTGGAGATTGACATCTTTACCATGTCTGGATCAGTTCCATTTAAGCCCGAGATACTTCTGCTCTACCCTTCACTCTTCCGCTATGCCACACTCATCTGCTCCACACACACTTTGAAATGAACTCACAAACCTTTATTTATACAAGACATTGACTTAGGAACAATCATCTAAGTTAGCAATCATCCACAAGAACATTCGCAAGATGAATAACTCATCCGGTCGGCCAGTCTAAACAAGAATATCTTCATCAGGAAGAATATCTTCAATTCTGAGCTCTAACACTGATGCAAACCGACAACACAACCTCAACATGATCCAAGAACCTTCACAAGCTTGCCTGAGTGACTAGGTACATCTGCACTTCATCTACTTGCTGGAATCTCTTCTCCTCTTCATCCGAAACTTCAAGAACATAGTCTGTCGCGACTGTCAAACTGAAACAGGTTCTTCCAAACCTCAACACTATGTATAAACTGAGATGATACATCACAAGGACATCCCAAACACTCCTTCCAATCCGCAGAGTCTGACAATGCACCTCTAGATCTCACCGGACCTTTTTGTAACACTCTGTCCCTCCGGAGCATCTCCCAGAACCGGTTCTACTTGACCGATGACAACTTTTTCATATCTTCATGCGAACCTTTGAAATCTTAACTGGATCATCTTAAGACTCATATCTACAAACCCTTTAATCCGCATCCTCTGATCCTTAACCTATTGAGTACATTTGCCTTCTTCTCATCACTGTTCTTCACCGTTCCTGATTGAGACTAATTTTCTCAATATCCTTAGCACACAGCTTATCCAATCCTTCTTACCAATGCAATATGAGTATGTTGACATCAATGACAACACTGGTTAACCTCATACTTGCAACAAAACTAACCCAAGGCATATGTTGAATATCCCTCATATAGGTGCCATGCCCACAATATTTATTCTTTGAAAAGGGAATTCAAACCGCTTCAAAATCACCATGCATACAGTAAAGATATCCATATGTTTTCTATAAGCTTATACACTCATAGCTCTTGAAGTCGCATGTGATGAGAGCAACTACTTTCCCTTCCAACTGATCCACTCCTACCGGGCACCTTCTGTTGTCAAAGTGATGTATGTTATTTTCCTTTAATGCTTGTGCAAACATTTTCCATGTACATTCTAGCTTATATGTTTAATAAATCAAATCTATATATCTGGTTAGATCATCCACATTTTTAGTTTCTGGATTACTTGTGGAAGAAAGTTCTTGGCCTAAAATTTCATCTTCCTTGATCCTCGTACTATTGATGGAAAGATTCAGGATGACAGGTATAAAGTGCTTAGTGATGTGATTTACTATACGGATAGGATCTATTTGGTACTTGAGTCTAAGTTGAAGGATAATATTTTGAGGTTTGTTCATGACACTCCATTAGCAGGGAATCTAGGGTTTCTCAAAACCTACAGGTAGGTGAGAGGGAGATTCTCTTGGAAGGGTCTCAAGGATGATGTCTTGCAACATGTTCATGAGTGTTTGACTTGTCAGTAGAACAAGTTAGAGCATACTTTCCTAGCATGTTTAATTCAACTGTTTCCTATTGTAAAGAAAAAGTGGGAGAGTATATCTATGGATTTCATCACAATTCTTCTGAAGGTCTAGGGTGGAGATTGCATCTTGTGGTTGTTGATAGATTGACTAAGTATGCAAACTTCTTTTCCATTGCATTCGAGCACAAGGCACCTCAAGTGGCGGAGTTGTATTTCAGAGAGGTGTTTAGACTCCATGGACTTCCTAAGACCATTGTTAGTGATCGGGATATCAGGTTTCTCAATGTGTTTTGACAGGAGTTATTCAGATTGGTTGGTACAGAGTTGACCCCAAGCACTAGTTACAAACCTCAGCAAGATGGGCAAATAGAGATTGTGAACAAATGGGTGGAAGTATATCTGCGCAATTATGTTGTAGGGCAGTAGAAGTCTTGGGTCAGGGGGTTGCATTTGGGAGAACAGTGTTACAATATTACCTATCACATGTTGACATGCATGTCTCGGGTAAATGCAAGGAGATGGGGGACCAAAAAGTCACCACCATCTCCAAAAATAAAGCAAAATGCAAGCGCGTTATAACCCGCTCGCATTTTGCTTTCCATAAAAGCAAAAAAAATTGTGTTTTGCCCATTTGGCCACGAGCATTCGTTTGACAGTAGCAAAGAAGAAAAGGAGAAATACGAGCGCGTTGAAGAAAAGCCTTTTGAATCAAGTTTGATAGAGAGAACAACAAATTCACGATGCCACCTCGCCGCCAAAGACATCGTCGTGTAAATTTGGAGGCTCCAGCATAGGAAAAAGGTAGGGTTTGACTTATTTTGTTAGTTTGAGAACAATTTTTGAGTTTTGCAATGTTTGATTTGTTTTTGTTATCAGGAAAATGGGAAAATAAATAAATGAATATAAACACCCAATAACTTCAATAGAATATGCAAGTAACAAAAAATAAAACAAATAAACAACTTACAGTGCTTTGTTACCTGGCGGCTTCCATTGTTCGCCTATTCTTGTTTGATCTTTAGTGATGAATGTAGCCCTCAGGAAGCTTGCTTCCTTGCTTTGATTCCTCAAGATGACAAAGGAGAAATGGCTCGGATACTTGTTGTGTAGAAGATGAGCTTCAACACAATATAGGATGAATAGTGAATAGTGCAAGAGTGGGGGTACAAATGGCGCGCTATGGATTCGACAGAGTAATTTTACTTCAAAACTTCTTGATATGAGAATGGAAGAATAGAAAGGTATTTATAGATTTGTGAGAGAGGGGATCAACGGTGTAGAAGAAATAAGAAGATCAATGGTTGAGAAACCTTGAGAGAATGTGCGCGAATAGAAAGAAGACAAGTGTCATAGAAAAAACTATTCTCTTTGAGTTAATGCTTTCATGACAAAGAAAAGATTTGATTTTACAAAATTACAATGTTTTATTCTAATTTAAGAGTTGTTGATAAAAACAAGGTTGTTTTAAATCAATAACTCAACTTTTGCTTTTGCATGACAAGGAAGATTTATTTTTAGAAGAAAATGATATAGATAAGAGTGGATGACATATAAGTTAAATAAATAAAATTTATTTAATTTATGTGCATCATGAATAAAAAAATAAAATATTTAATTTTATTTATTTTTAGAAGAAGGATGCAATAATTAAATAATTTAAAATTATTTAATCATTTGATGGAAAATAGAAGAATAAAGAAATTAATTAAATAAATAGAATTTATTTAATTAATTATGGAGAGGGAAGAAGATTTGATAAGATAAGATTTGATTTGATTTTTTGATAAAAGAGGAAATGAAAGGAGATAAGATAGGATTTGAAAAGATAGAAAGAGATTTGATTTTTTACTTTAAAGGAAATAAATTCTAAAAAGATGAGAGGAATAATAGATGAAAGTTCTAATTAAATAAATTAATTAGATATGCATGAGTTGCAATTTTAGAAAGAAAGCAAGAAGATAATTTTAGGATTTTATTAATTAAATAAATATTTAATTTATTTAATTAATTTTGGATTGTGATGTGGAAAGATAATTAAATAAATAAAAATTTATTTAATTATAGGAAAATGGATAAATGACTAATTAAACAATTAAAAATAATTATTTAATTAGAGAGGATTGGACATGAATAATTAAATAAAAAATTATTTAATTATAGAAGGGATTATGGGATTGAAAGGGAATAAATGGAATTAGTCAAATAAATAAGATTTTTTTAACTAATTAGGTGATGATATGGGTACCTAGGGCAAAACATGCTAATGACAAGCTGTTGGACATTTTTAGGTGTCTACAGTTTTTATATTGCATTTACAGTTATTAGAGAAAGAGAAAACCTAAATCCACCTGAGGAGGTTGAAAACAACCCCCAAAACCCTCAAAACCCTCCAAACCCACCTTCACCTCCTTTTAATATAAGGGATAATCAAGAACATTACCTGGGGATAATAGAAGAAAACAAGAAACATCTTCAGACTATTATTGAAACCTTAAAAAATCCAAGTGGAACCACTGATCGTAGGACACTTGCAAAATCACTAGAGGAGATTGTTGCTCACACGGATTCAGTGACAACAAATCACCGAATTCCAAGACTATAGGGAGAGGTGTCGACAATTTTATGCCAATGGCTTATCATATGAACAAGTCAAGAATGAAAAAATTACAAAATCTCAATTATGTGGACACTTTACCAATCCCAAAACTGGTCAAAGATTAGAAGAAAGTTGCAAATGGTTTCCTATATATTGGTGTAGGAATGAAGAAATATCCCAACACTTTTGGGATAGATGGTACATGGTCTTCGATGAGCACCCATGCAATAATGATGAGGTACCACAATATTTCCTGAGGAAACTCTATTGCAAGTTCGTCCTCAACAAGATTCTAAATTATTTTGACATTCATGATTTCTAGGATAGAGGAGGTGGCTTTGCCCAAGATAGACCCAGGGCTCAGCGAGATCAAAACTGTGTGCCTGTACCCCAAGCGAGGCCAGATCGTAGGTCACTCTCTTTGGCTTTGAAGGAGAGTGTTGAGGTGGAGACGTTACATTCACTGACTACTCTCACCCAAACTCTATCACATCATGCCAATGATCTTACCCAGGCCGATGAGGGTGTGAGTAGTAGGCGTCATGTGTCCCCACATTTGTGTACTACATGTGGGAACCTATGTGATTATGGGACGCAGGGTGCATGACAAGACTCTCTGAAGGATGTTGCGACACATGGGTAGGATGATGTGACGTGGGGGCAAGATGATGCGACACAAGGGCAACATCCATTGATGGGGGCATCCATATTAGATGATCTTGTTCTCAGTGATGATCTCTTACAGCATACATTTGGCATTGACTCTCAGGTAATTTGTTACAAGTTTCATTATGATTTAATATATTGTTATTTGAAATTTGTAATTATTTTTATATGATTATCTATATTATAAGTCAAATGTATGTAATTGTCTACGCAATGAATTTCCAGGGTTAAAGTCTTCATCCTACCTCCATTAGTCGTCCACTGGTAGGTTATGAGAGGAGGTCAAGACAATAGGTATGTAATTTATGACATGATTGTAATTATTGTAGATATGTCAATGGTAATATTATTTTGTGACAATTTGATGATTTAAACAGTCACCGACAACTCCACTGTATCGTTGGTCCCCTGGACGCCAACCCACCAGTTATATGGAGGTAAATTTAACCATTTCTAATCATTATGCATTTTTAAACTAATGTTATGTATTTATTTTGTCGATTAATCTTGAACTTGATTTTCAGATGCTGAATCTGATGACTCCTCCTGATGTTTGTGATTTAGCGCAGAGAGGCATTGATGCAACCATAATGTCTGCTGTGTATATGGAAAAATGGATTAAATCTAAACTAAATAAAACCAAAGAACCCAATAACATAAAGGAAACGAATCTAAGTAAAAGCCATAAATCACAAATCAAAGACAAATGAAAGCTCTTACCAAAACCTGTATTGTTCCCTTTTGGAGATATGTGGATTGCTCAATGTAGCTGCAAAGCCATGGCTGCAACAAGCAAGTATGTGCTCAAGAGATCAATGTCAAAAGATCGTTATAGAGTGCTCAATCAACGCGTTGTGTATGCTCGAAGCTCTGTTATGTATGCCTGAGAATACGATCGAAGAGAGAGGCTCAATGAAGGAGATGAGGGGGGTTTATATAGGTTTCAATGAGGATCGATCAACGGTCCAGATAATTCAGAAGAATCAATGGAGGAGATAAGTTGAGGAATGTGCAATGAATGAGGAGAAGACATGTGTCTTGCTTGCTCTTGCATGAGAGGAGTTATCAAAAATAGAAGAATGAGTTAACTGAAGAGATAAATCAATTAAAAGAATAAAGCAATCAGTTAAGTGATTTAAAACAAGAAGAAGGGATTTGCATGAGAAAAGAAGATATTTTGCTTTATTAAATATAGAAATATTTAATTGATGAGCAAGAAAGCTTGAGTTATTTTAGAGATAACTCAAATTAGAAGAAAAAGCAATTTAAATAAATAATTGATTTATTTAAATTTAGAGAAGATATTATTGGAAGAAATAATTAAATAATTGGAATTATTTAATTTAGAAGATTTTGAAAGCAAATTAAATAAATAAATTTATTTAATTGTTGTGCATGATTTTGGAAGAACATAAGATTATAAATAAAATATTTGATTTTATTTATTTTTAGAGGATTGAGATAATTTAAATAAATTTGATTTGATTTATTTAAATTTAGAAGAACAATTGATTTAATTAAATAATGTAAATTATTTAATTGTAGATAAGATAGAATTGTGATGAATTAATTAAATAATGGGATATATTTAATTAATGTGGACTTAATTTTTGGAAAGAGGATAATGATCAAATTAAATAATTAAAATTATTTAATTGTGGAAGAATATAGAGGAATTTAATTTAATTAATTAAATAAAGAGGATTTATTTAATTAATGTTGAATTTAGGAGATTTAGAAGAATTTGATGATAATTAATTAAATAATTAGATTATTTAATTAATGTGTGAAATGCAGGTGATTAGACAGATAACAAAATGCCAGTGATTTGACGACACGGTCATTTTAGGGTGTCTACATTTTGCCCCTCTTTGATGCAATGCAGCATGTAGCTTTGCGTCAAAGAAAATGATTGTTGAAGATGTAATACAATTTTTTGATGCCCCAGTGTAGGTAGTTGCCCCAGCGTATGCCCCCTCGAGCGGGAAGACAGGGAAGCGGTAGAAGAACTATGTTGACGCGCGACTAGAAGATTTGTTGGAGATAGGCGAGGTTTGAATAGAAGAAAGTGGAGATAGAAAAGAACATAAGAGAAAGACTGTTGATTGATCTTTGCTGGAAAACTATATAAGGCCATGGAAAAATAGATGGTGTAAATGGATGAGCTTGTTGCAATGGTTTCACATTTGTTTATAAAGAGCAATCCTTATTTTTGATATAGCATGTGGATAGTTTGCCACCAAGGTATAAAAGACCAAGGTGCTCTAATATCCGAGTGCGTGTACGTTGACTTTGCAAGCAAGTGGTTTGAACTTAGATCCCTTAGACATAATATGACCTTGTTGGAACATGTGAATAAGCCATAGTCTTGAACATAAAATAAACTTCAATACATGTCAATGCAAGAAGAGTATTAAATATGTAAGATGCTAGGTTGTAACACACACAAGATAAATAGAATGCTAAGAAAGATGCTAAAGATCATTCCTCAAACACAGCACACAAAAAGCAATGACTATGCCCCAAATCTGTACTGCATCGCAACATACCAAGAGTATAGATAAATCAAGGTAGCCTTGAATAGGTATTGGAAAAGGAACAAAAGATAAACCATAACACAAATTAACTGACTTACAAAGTAAACATACAGCCAACATATTCTCTTGCCAAAGAGGTTTGCTCAGGATAGATTGGATAGGAAAGATAACAGCCTTATCGTAGGAACTCTGTGTCCGTTAAAGGGTGCTATCTACCTAAAAAGACAATGTCTTGCTGCGGGAAATGCCACATGTCGTAGGAGACGCGTGTGTTGGTCTCGACAATGGAACACTTCGTAGAAGACAAGCTTGTTGATCTAGGGCTTGGTTAAGCGGTACTTAGCTGATGTTGGCAATCGGTATGTAGGACAGTAGAAGACTCTGGAAGGAAGCTTCTTTGCTTCAGGTTTGCAAAGGACTATTGCTTTGAAAGGATGCGCTAGCTTGCTGCTTGAGTTAGTCAAGTCAAGGCAAATGGATTTTGACAAACGGAAGACTAGAAGGATGGAGTGCTAATGGATTGGGATGGGTGGAGAATGATGGATCATGTGTGCCTGAGTACTGGATACATCCTTCGTATTCCAGACTGCCTACATGCCCTGTATCCACGGGATCAAGGCACACTTACGATGGAAGATGAACGTGATAAATATGTAGTTCTAGATAGAGTGATGAAGTGGGTCAAGGTGAAAGGAGGGAGATCTTATGTACCTGAGTACTGGAAATGTCCTTCGTATTCCAGACTGCCTACATACCCATATCCATGGGATCAAGGTACCTTAAGACTGGGAAGATGATAATATGTAGTTCTGGTTAGATGTGATGATGTGGGACAAGAGCGGAGAAGAGGTGATCTTATGTACCTGAGTACTGGAAACGTCCTTCGTATTCCAGACTGCCTACATACCCATATCCATGGGATCAAGGTACCTTAAGATTGAAAAGATGATATGTAGTTCTGGGGGAGGTGATGATGTAGAACAAGTGTTGAGAAGATGACAGCCTTATCGTAGGAGCGAAGTGTTCGTTAAAGGGTGTTACCTGTGGAAATGAGACAAGATTGAAGTATGCGCTGTGAACCACGAACAAGGAACCAATCCTAGACTGAAGCTAAGGAAAGAGTTGCCCCCATTCTGGTAGAGGAAACTGTAGGGGTGACCGCTGAAGAAGACACCGAAAGACTTGACCTAGGACAAGACAGTGTTAACTGTAGACATAGATCAAGACGTGGGATGACGATGAGGGACACTGACAAATTTCCAAGCTATACTAGGTAGGGAGATGGAAATGCAAACAAAGTCAATGGTGTTATTATGGATGGATGGATGAAGCAGGTTGCGAACTGGACAAGGAGTGGACAGGACTCGATAGACGATGGATGCCGACTCTACGCATAGCGCCTGTTTGCCAGGTTTTCACTATGGTACTTATCCAAGGCGCCTGTTTGCCAGGTTTTCACCAGAGGATGGATTTTTTTGTATTTTTGTATTTTATATTTTTTTGATTTTTTGATTTTTTTGATGTTTTTTTGCTTTTTTGTGGGAATACTTTGAGGATCAGGCATAGAACTTCTTGAGATGGACACTGTTAAGTGGCTCATCTAGAGGAATGCCGTCAGGTGTAGCTAAAGTATAAGCTCCCGATCCATATGCTACTGTGACAATGAAGGGACCTAACCAGTTAGGCTCAAACTTGCCCTTCTTCTCTCGATCTGCTTGATTTCTCTGATTCTCCTTAAGTACAAGATCACCAACTTGAAACTGTCTTTCTTTGATCTTTTTGTTGTAATTACGCCGGAGGCAGTTTTGATAGACATGGAGATGATTAAGTGCGGCAAGGTGCCTCTCATCTAGTAGTTCAAGCTCAGCTAATCTAGAAGTACGACACTCATCTCCGCCGATCAGGTCCTGCATGGATACTCTGAGGGATGGGATCTCGACCTCTATAGGTAGGATGGCTTCAGAGCCAAAGACCAAGGCATATGGTGTGGCACTAGTAGGTGTTCTGATACTAGTGCGGTAGGCCCATAGGGCGGGATTGAGTTGTAAGTACCAATCACAACCAGCTTCATTGACTGTTTTCTCGAGGATTTTGAGAATGGTCTTATTGGAAGCCTCAGCTTGGCTGTTACTCTGCGGATAGTAGGGAGTTGAAAAGCGATGTTGGATATTGTATTGTATGCATAAGGCACAAACATCTTGGTTCTCGAATGGTCTCCCATTATCAGTGACAATGGCTTGGGGAATACCATACCGGCATATGAGGTAGTTTAGGATAAACTTGGCTATTTGCTTACCGGTGATATAGGTCATAGGAATGGCTTCCACCCACTTCATGAAATACTCAGTGGCGGTAATGATAAACTTGTGGCCATTGGAGGAGGAAGGGTGGATTTGTCCTACGAGGTCGAGACCCCATTGAGAAAAAGGCCATGGAGTTGTCATAGGTTGTAACTCATGAGCAGGTGCGTGAATCAAATCTCCATGTTGCTGACATTGTAGACACTTCTTAGCAAATTGTGCAGCATCTTGCTCTATTGTAGGCCAGTAATAACCTGTTCTGAGTATCTTCTTAGCAAGATTAGGACCAGTAGAATGTGCGCCACAGACACCTTTGTGTATGTCTTGTAAGGTAGCTTCAGCTTCTTCCGCGTTAAGACATCGTAAGAGGATACCATCGAGACTCCGACGATATAGTGTATCACCCAGAATGATGTAACGAGAGGATCGACGGATAAAGGTTTTGTGTTGAGTGGATGATAGGTCAGGGGGAAAGGTATTGTTCTTGAGGTATTCATAGATATCTTCGTACCATGGGGAATTGGGACCAACAAGTTCGCAGATGATTTCAGTAACAGGAACATCGACGGCTGGTATCAACAATTGCTCGATCAAGAATTCACACTTCTGTGTATTTGCAGGCATGTCAATCAGTGACCCTACAGAAGCCATAGAATCTGCAGCTTTGTTATGCTCTTTTGGAATTTGCTCAAATGTGATGCTAGAAAAGTGTGGTTTGTAGGCATCCACTAGTTGCTTGTAGGGGACCAACTTTTCATCCTTTGTTTGGTATTTATCTGTGACTTGGCGAATGACTAGCTGTGAGTCTCCATATACTTGTAATTCTGTGATGTCCCATTGGACTGCTGTATTGAGACCTATGAGGAGTGCTTCATACTCGGCTATGTTGTTGGTGCAAGGGAATGCTAGCCGATATGACTTTGGAATGTAGTCATTCTGAGGTGTAACAAATAAGATGCCCGCTCCTGATCCATGCTGTGTGCAAGAACCGTCAAAGTACAACTTCCACATGATGGAGGTAGCAAGAGTGAAGAGATTCTCATCAGGAAAGTCTGCTACCATAGGATGTGTATCTTTCATAGGTGCTTCTGCCAGTTGATCCGCAAGGGCTTGTCCTTTGATTGCCTTACGATCTGTGTATTCAATGTCAAACTCACTAAGGATCATAACCCATTTAGCTAGTCTGCCTGTGAGAGCTGCTTTTGCTAGTAGATACTTCAAGGGATCAATCTTGGCTATCAGATGTGTGTGTTGGTTCAACATGTAATGCCGCAATTTTTGGGAGGCAAACACTACTGCTAAACAAGCCCTTTCCATTGGTGAATAATTGAGCTCGTATCCCACCAAGGTTCTACTGATGTAATAAATTGCATGCTCCTTTCCTGTGTCATCATTCTGTGCTAGCAGGGCCCCTAGGGCTGAATTTGTAGTGGAGATGTACAATATCAAGGGTTTGTCCGCAACTGGTGGAACCAATACAGGAGGTGTAGCTAGATACTCTTTAAGTTGATCAAACGCTGCTTGACACTTGTTGTCCCATCGAAATGAGACATCCTTTCGGAGTAAGTGTTGAAAGGGTTGACATTTATCTGCTAGCTGTGAGATGAAATGCCTGATGGACTGCAACCTTCCTTGTAGGCTCCTTAAGGCTTTTAGGTTCTTTGGTGAAGGCATTTCCACTATAGCCTTTACTTTTGCTGGATCTACTTCGATGCCTCTACGAGATACAATGTATCCCAATAGTTTCCCTGATGTGACACCGAATACACACTTCTTTGGATTGAGTCTTACTTGGTATTTTTCAAGCCTGTCAAAGATCTGTCCTAGGACCTGTATGTGATCCGCCCGAGAAGATTTAGCCAGTATATCATCAACATAATCCTCCATGATGTGATGAAAGAGATCGTGGAAGATCACTGTCATTGCTCTCTGATAGGTTGCTCCTGCATTCTTTAGACCAAACGGCATGACACACCAACAATAATTGCCCCAAGGACAAGTAAAGGTTGTTTTATGTTGGTCTTCTTCAGCTATCCTTATCTGATTATAACCTGAGAATCCGTCCATGAGAGAAAGCATCTCGTGACCTACTGTCAAGTCTACTATAATGTCAATGTTTGGTAGTGGAAAGTCGTCTTTAGGACATGCCTTATTGAGATCTCTGAAATCATTACACATGCGGATGCGCCCATTTGGCTTAGACACAGGTACAATGTTTGAGACCCAATCTGAATAGTCGATAGGTTGTATGAACTTTGCGTCTAATAGCTTTTGTACTTCCACCTTCACCAAGAGAGCTATCTGTGGATGCATTTTTCTCAACTTTTGCTTGACTAGTTTCACCTTGGGATCAACTATGAGATAATGAACTACCAGCTTAGGGTCTAGCCCTGGCATATCTGCATAGGTCCATGCAAAGTTGATGGTTTGTTGCAAGAAGAAGTTGTTAAGATTTTTGTGCTATGTGTCAGATAAGGATGTCGCTAGGAATGTTGTCTTTGGATTCTGTTCTGTACCCAGGTTGATCTCTGTAGAATCTTCCACTAGGAGAGCTGATTTTTCCTGGTACTTAGATGGTAAGGGAAGGTCAAATCCTCCATCCTCAAGTGCCATAGTTGGGTTTTCACCTTTGGATACGTCCTTTATTTTTACTATTTTGTGATCAGGAGGTGCCACAGTGTGGTTTTCACCTAGAGAGCTTTCTTTATTTGTACTTTTGCGACTAGAGGATTTGGCATTCTCACCAAAATAAGCCGTGAGCTCTAATTCCATTACAAAACCCGCCTTGTGATCGCCAAGAGGGATACCTTCCCGAAGTCCCATGAACTCAGCTAGAGCTTCGTCATTCTGAAACACATCTATAACGGGGGTCCCTTGTTGGTCCCAATCAATAAGTTCAGGGTAGACAAGCGTGACATTCTGGGTGTTGGTGGTGGAAGTTAAGGATACGGAGGATAGTGTAAAAATGGAGGATTCTGCGAATAGGCTGGTTATGTGGAGGGAAGAGTCATCGATGATATCCTCTGTGGATGTCGTATCGGCGGGAAAATTGTTAGCTACCTCGTCGAGGATATACTCGATGTCCGAGGCGCGTGGTACCTCTTTACCAAATCCTAATCCTTTCTTGTCTAGCTTCTTTGTTACCACAATGGGCTCCATAGTGCCTTGATTCTGTTTCCCAAGGCCACCCTTGCCTTTATAGCCCATGTTTTTCACTATCCTTAAGCCATTACCATATTGCTTGACTGGTATCGTGACTGGTTCTTTCTCCTTGTAGAGCCAAGAAGAGATGTCCTCAATGGTTTCCTCTTCCAATAACCGTCCATGTTGGAATTGGGTTAGGAATGGTGGGGGAGGAATATTTGCTTTTTTGGTAACTTTGGCAATGGGTGGTTTGCCGTAAGATTTTGGAGATAAAGGCATCCGCCCTATACAACAAGATTCGGAGATATCATAAGTGCCAAAGCCTATATCTCGGACGCGTGCTGTGATTTTGGGGAGGGGTGTAGGTTCACTTGTAGAGGCTTGTGTGAGAGTTTCAGGATCAACATAGAGAGGGGATTCAAGGGCTTTGTCATTTTTAGGCACTTGGTTGCAATTCTTATAGCTTCCTTGCAAGACATGGCAAAATTCAAAAGGATTAGGATCGCTTGGGATGGTGATCTCCGTACCATTGTATGGGAATTTTAGGGACTGATGGTATGTGGAGGGAACAGCTTTCATTGCATGGATCCATGGGCGACCTAGAATAATGTTGTAAGGCAGCTCAATATCAAGGACTTGACACCTGGTTTCAAGCATGACAGGGCCCAGTTGTATAGGCAAGTGAATAACACCTTCTGAACAGCATTCTGCATCATCATACCCCTTGATTGTAATACTATGCTCAGTGTTGACGTGATCCTCAGAGTATCCCAATTGCTTTAGTAACTTTAAAGAACAGATGTTGAGACCAGCACCACCATCTATGAGTATGCGTTTGATTTTGCGCTTATGGATGAGAACTTCAATATGAAGGGCGTCATTGTGACATGGATCATGGGAGAGGAGGTCCTTCTCAAAGAAGACCACATTGTAAGGTGAAGCAATATTACCCACTATAGCTTGGAAATCTGCGACTGCGATGTTGTTAGGAACGGACGACTCTTGGAGGGCTTTTTCTAGCACCACTCTATGTGTAGGTGATGACCGTAGAAGGTCCAAAATAGAGATCTGTGCTGGTGTTCTCCCTAGATGTTCGACAAGATTATAATCAGACTGAACCGGAAGCCTAGGTGTAGGTGCATGAATGGTGACATGACCTCGACGAGTAGTAACAGCACAATCCGTAGATTTGCCTTTGATGGTGAGGGTAGACACTCGACTCTCTTCAAAACGACCTACAATGGAATCGAAAGACGTGGAAGCATGATTGATACCTTTACCTCTATCTTGAGGAGGAGGTGGACCGTGATGAGGGAATGGTTCCTTGTACATATCGAGATCCTTGTTCATGTGTTGCGCTGGTGATTCATTCTCAAAAGTGATTTGATTACCGTCGATGAGGTTTTGGATGAGATGCTTAAGCTTCATGCAAGACGCAGTTCTATGACCTTTGCTCCTATGGAACTCACAATACTCATTGTCTCTGTAACGTGCATTTTTGTAGACAAGTTCTCCATATGGGGGAGCATCAGGTAAGGTTATGAGCCCTTTCAGCAAAGCTTGCTGTAAGACCGATTCGATGGGCACTCCCAAAGGAGTAAATTGACGTCGCGGAGGGTAATCTTGTTGGGGCCGCTCTTGTTGTCGTTGCTGATTTTGATAAGGCTGCCTTTGTTGCTGCTGTTGTTGAGGTGGAGCTTGACTTGGTTTGGAGAGTTGCAGTGGTGTTTGCAACGTTTGGACATGCTTAGTATCGACCACTCCATCATTGACCACATTTTTGTTCTTGTTCCAATATTTGGGTTTATCGTTCGATTATTGATGAGAAGAGCTATCTTTCATCTCTTTAAAGATTTTGACCACACCTTTAGCAATGAGGGCCTTCTCTATGTTGATACCCTTGTATGTGATTTCATCGAAGGTTGTAGCACTAAGGATTTGCAAATGGAAACCTAACTCTTGGTTGAGGTTCTGCACAAAGATGCTAACAAGCTGTTTCTCTGGAATCTTGAAAGGGAATTTACTAGCCATTTGTCTCCATCGTTGGAGGAAAGAAATGAATGTTTCACCATTTTTTTGTTTATTGTTGCATAGGTCCATCATGGAAATCTCATGCTCTGCATTGTAAGAAAAGTGGGTGGCAAACTTCTCTGCTAGCTCGTTGAAAGACTTGATACCCGTAGGTAAGTGTGAGAACCATTCTATTGCTTGATCTCCAAGACTGCGAGGAAAAAGACGCATAAGATATGTGTCATTGTGAGAGACCTCGAAGCAAGCAAGATAGAATTCCCTAAGATGGTCTTTTGGGTCACCTTTTCCTTTGTACTTATCGAACTTGGGAATAGTGAAATTTTGAGGAAAAGGGATCATTGGTAATGACCGATCAAAAGGATAAGGACACACTTCCTCTAAGGAGAAGGTCTTTTTGGTGTGGCCAAACGTAAGATCAGATAGCTGTTGTTGCACCTCCACAATCTTTAGTTCCATAGTCGTGGGAGGGGTTGGTAACGTCTCCTGTTGTCCAAAAAGCGGTTGGTGTTGCCCGTATGGAAGATTATATTGTAAGCCATGCATACTGGTATTGTAAGGGTCGTAAGATTGATTGGGATTGTATGGATTGTACGATTGGTTCATATTGGGTTGGAATTGGAGGTTTTGATTAGGCAGAGGTGGAGGTGGCGCTAGGTAAGAATGTTGGCTTTGCGATGGTTGAAGAAACGTATTGGGGGGAGGAAAGCTAAAGTGTGTTTGATTAGGTTGTGATGGTGGCACATAGCTTTGGGAAAACTGATGTTGGGAATGTTGCGAGTGGCTAGGCAATGTATGAAAGAAGTTGAGCGTGGATGAACGTTGTGGAGGAGGAACATAGGTAGAAGTGATTTGTGATGGTGGGAGTTGATTGAAGATGAGAGTAGAAGAATGTTGTGGTGGAGGAACATAGGTAGGAGTGATTTGCGATGGTTGGGGTTGCTTGAGGATGAGAGTAGAAGAATATTGTGGTTGGGGTTGCGTGACTTGAACTGGTTGAGAGACATGCAGGTGTGATGATATAGGAGGTGGCAATTGTTGAGACCCTTGTTGCATGGCTACATAAGTGTTCCCCGGATTGTAATTGGGTGGGAAACCTATGCGTGATGGGGTAACCAAGATTCCACTTGCGCTTGGGGTGGACACTTTAGGAGGTGGTTGCACATTCGATCGAGCTAAGGTGGCTTGCTTAGCTAACTCTGCTTGACGTTGGAGAGTTTCTTGTTGGTTTTGATAGATCTCCATAGGAGTCAATAGTGGTGATACGGGCCTCTCCTCTGTTGGATTTTGAAAGAGGGGATTCCTATACTGTGAGCTTTGAGTAGGTAAGGGCGTAGTGACCGTGGACATGGTTTGCACCGCTTGTATGGTTTCTTGGGTGTTGTTGCTCTCCTTGAATGTGTATATGGAAAAATGGATTAAATCTAAACTAAATAAAACCAAAGAACCCAATAACATAAAGGAAACGAATCTAAGTAAAAGCCATAAATCACAAATCAAAGACAAATGAAAGCTCTTACCAAAACCTGTATTGTTCCCTTTTGGAGATATGTGGATTGCTCAATGTAGTTGCAAAGCCATGGCTACAACAAGCAAATATGTGCTCAAGAGATCAATGTCAAAAGATCGTTATAGTGCTCAATCAACGCGTTGTGTATGCTCGAAGCTCTGTTAAGTATGCCTGAGAATACGATCGAAGAGAGAGGCTCAATGAAGGAGATGAGGGGGGTTTATATAGGTTTCAATGAGGATCAATCAACGGTCCAGCTAATTCAGAAGAATCAATGGAGGAGATAAGTTGAGGAATGTGCAACGAATGAGGAGAAAACATGTGTCTTGCTTGCTCTTGCATGAGAGGAGTTATCAAAAATAGAAGAATGAGTTAACTGAAGAGATAAATCAATTAAAAGAATAAAGCAATCAGTTAAGTGATTTAAAACAAGAAGAAGGGATTTGCATGAGAAAAGAAGATATTTTGCTTTATTAAATATAGAAATATTTAATTGATGAGCAAGAAAGCTTGAGTTATTTTAGAGATAACTCAAATTAGAAGAAAAAGCAATTTAAATAAATAATTGATTTATTTAAATTTAGAGAAGATATTATTGGAAGAAATAATTAAATAATTGGAATTATTTAATTTAGAAGATTTTGAAAGCAAATTAAATAAATAAATTTATTTAATTGTTGTGCATGATTTTGGAAGAACATAAGATTATAAATAAAATATTTGATTTTATTTATTTTTAGAGGATTGAGATAATTTAAATAAATTTGATTTGATTTATTTAAATTTAGAAGAACAATTGATTTAATTAAATAATGTAAATTATTTAATTGTAGATAAGATAGAATTGTGATGAATTAATTAAATAATGGGATATATTTAATTAATGTGGACTTAATTTTTGGAAAGAGGATAATGATCAAATTAAATAATTAAAATTATTTAATTGTGGAAGAATATAGAGGAATTTAATTTAATTAATTAAATAAAGAGGATTTATTTAATTAATGTTGAATTTAGGAGATTTAGAAGAATTTGATGATAATTAATTAAATAATTAGATTATTTAATTAATGTGTGAAATGCAGGTGATTAGACAGATAACGGAATGCCAGTGATTTGACGACATGGTCATTTTAGGGTGTCTACATCTGCAAATGCTTTGACCGAGGTATGAGCCAATAACATGAAAATGTCATAATTTTGTACTTCTTGTTTTATCTCATGTCATTTGATGTACATATAAATGATAGTTATGCTTAGTCAATTTTGCTTCTTGATGCTTCTTACAACAGGTCACAACTCCAGTCCGTCCAACTACGGACGAAGAAGCTAGAGAAAAGATGACGGAGAGTGATCATGGGTTGGCAGTAAGTGATTAGTTACATATGTTCAATGTTATATATTTGATACATTTTCTATAATAATGTGCATATCATTTGTTTGTATTAACAGGTGCACCTAGATGATCTTTATTTGAAGAGGTCTACTCAACAACATAGAGAGGATGAGTCACGGACTGGCTCTCCATCTTCACAGTCAAAGAAGGGTTGCCGATTATTTCATAAAAGTCCATAGGAAACTAGTTTTTGGGACATTTTTTGTATGCCTAGATGGCTTTGTATACATACTTTTGTATGTTAATCCGATGTATATTTTTGTATATTTGCCTGTATGGATTTGTTTGGACATGCCTATATGGCTTTTTATATAAACTAGATGTTATGTTCATGACATTATGTATATGACAGTTTATATTAAATATTTATTATGATAATCAATTATTGTTATAGGAATTTGGTTTTACATGTGCCAATTGCATTTTCTTGAAAGTTTATAAATCATTTTCAAATAATCCATTTTGTGCATATCTTGCAATCATTGAATTATGTGGGACTGTGCATTTCTTTGTGGCATCATTTCAAATAGTTCATGTGCCTTGTCTATGCTTCCATACTTTCCATACATGTCTACAAGGGCAATATTGCAAATACAATACATGTGACAAAATTCCTATATCATTTATGCTTTGATTATCCACACCTTTTTCTCTAGATCCCATTATAGCATAGGCAAGGAGGATACTAGCTAAGGTTGTGGAATTTTACTTTACACCTGGCAATCACATTTGCTTGAAAGTTTCTAATGCCTTATCAAATAATCTATTTTGTTCCTATATTGCAATCATTGCATTCAATGAGGTGACATTTCTTTGGGGCATCATGCCAAACAGTTCACGTGCCTTGTCTATGCTTCCACACTTTGCATACATGTCTCTGACGGTAGTTGTAACTACAACATCTGATAGAATTCCCATATCCTTCATGCTTTGATGGATGTCCATACCATGTTCCAAAGATCCCATTTTGGCACAGGCAGGGAGGATGCTGGCAAAGGTTGTGGAATATGGATTTACACCTACCAACTGTATTTGCTTTAAAGTGTCTAAATCCTTTTCAACAAATCCATTTTGTGCATATCCTACAATCAAGGCATTCCATTAGATGGCATCTCTGTGAGGTGTTCTATCAAATAGATCATGTGCCTTGTCTATGATTCCAATTTTGCATACATGTCTCTCAATGCAGTTGCAACTACAACATCTGATAGAATTCCCATATCCTTCATGCTTTGATGGATGTCCATACCTTGTTCCAATGACCTGATTTTGGCATATGCAAGGAGGATGCTGGCAAAAGTTTTGGAATTTGGATTTACACCTGCCAATTGCATTTTCTTGAAAGTGTCTAAAAACTTTTCAAAAAATCCATTGTATGCATATCCTACAATCATGGCATTCCATGAGATGACATTTATTTGAGGTGTTATGTCAAATAGTTTATATTCCTTATCTATGCTTCCACATTTTGCATACATGTCTCTAAGGGAAGTTGCAACTACAACATCTAACAAAATTCCCATATGTTTTATCCTTTTGATGAATGTCCATTTTGGCATAGGCAAGGAGGATACTGGCTAATGTTGTGGAATTTTTCTTTACACCTGCCAATCACATTTGCTTGAAAGTTTCTAATGCCTTATCAAAAAATCCATTTTGTTCATATCTTGCAATCATTGCATTCAATGAGGTGACATTTCTTTGGGGCATCATGCCAAATAGTTCACATTCCTTGTCTATGCTTCCACACTTTGCATACATGTCTCTGAGGGCAGTTGCAACTACAACATATGATAGAATTCCCATATCCTTCATGCTTTGATGGATGTCCATACCATGTTCCAAAGATCCCATTTTGGCACAGGTAGGGAGGATGCTGGCAAAGGTTGTGGAATATGGCTTTACACCTACCAACTGTATTTGCTTTAAAGTGTCTAAATCCTTTTCAACAAATTCATTTTGTGCATATCCTACAATCAAGGCATTCCATTAGATGGCACCTCTGTGAGGTGTTCTATTGAATAGTTCACGTGCCTTGTCTATGATTCCACATTTTTCATACATGTCTCTCAATGCAGTTGCAACTACAACATCTGATAGAATTCCCATATCCTTCATGCTTTGATGGATGTCCATACCTTGTTCCAATGACCTAATTTTGGCACATGCAAGGAGGATGCTGGCAAAGGTCATGGAATTTGGATTTACATCTACCAATTGCATTTTCTTGAAAATGTCTAAAACCTTTTCAAAAAATCCATTGTATGCATATCCTACAATCATGGCATTCCATGAGACGACATTTATTTGAGGCTTTATGTCAAATAGTTCATGTTCCTTGTCCATGCTTCCATATTTTGCATACATGTCTCATAGAGCAGTTGCAACTACAACATCTAACAGAATTCCCATATGTTTTATCCTTTTGATGGATGTCCATTTTGGCATAGGCAAGGAGGATACTGGCTAAGGTTGTGGAATTTTGCTTTACACCCACCAATCACATTTGCTTGAAAGTTTCTAATGCCTTATCAAAAAATCTGTTTTGTTCATATCTTGCAATCATTGCATTCAATGAGGTGACATTTCTTTGGGGCATCATGCCAAATAGTTCACGTGCCTTGTCTATGCTTCCACACTTTGCATACAAGTCTCTGAGGGCAATTGCAACTACAACATCTGATGGAATTCCCATATCCTTCATGCTTTGATGGATGTCCATACCATGTTCTAAAGATCCCATTTTGGCACAGGTAGGGAGGATGATGGCAAAGGTTGTGGAATATGGATTTACACCTACAAATTGTATTTACTTTAAAGTGTCTAAATCCTTTTCAACAAATCCATTTTGTGCATATCCTACAATCAAGGCATTCCATTAGATGGTACCTTTGTGAGGTGTTCTATCGAATAGTTCATGTGCCTTATCTATGATTCCACATTTTGCATACATGTCTCTCAATGCAGTTGCAACTACAACATCGGATAGAATTCTGATATCCTTCATGCTTTGATGGATGTCCATACCCTATTCCAATGACCTGATTTTGGCACATGCAAGGAGGATGCTGGCAAAGGTTGTGGAATTTGGATTTACACCTGCCAATTACATTTTCTTGAAAGTGTCTAAATCTTTTCAAAAAATCCATTGTATGCATATCCTACAATCATGGCATTCCATGAGACGACATTTATTTGAGGTGTTATGTCAAATAGTTCATGTTCCTTGTCCATGCTTCCACATTTTGCATACATGTCTCACAGGGTAGTTGCAACTACAACATTATCAATGGGTTTCATAAATTTGCATACATGTCTCACAGGGCAGTTGCATAAATGGGTTTGTACCACAAACTTCATTATAAATTCCCATTATAAAGTGGTAAATTCTATTGCAAGGTTTGATAGATCAAGTTCATATTATGAACTTCACAATGAATATCCTTCCTATCAGCTATAATAAGACTGTTATAATAGTTGGAACAACAATTTAGAACTTCCCTAACTTACTCAAAATCATCAAGAGGTATAGTCAAAATCATGTCAAATGTGTCATAAAAGTCTTTCTCCATCCTCATTTGTGCAAGAGCACCTTCACAATGTTGGTCAAATGTTGTAAATAAGAGTCTTTAGTGAGTTTTGTATGTCCAAGTCATATTTGTTTTTGTGCTATAAGGTCTAACTAAGTCCATATTGGGTGTATTTATGCCATATAGTGGTCTAGGTGTGAAATTTTGTCATGGACACCTCATAATCTTGGAAAGAACATTCTCTCATCATACTGAAAACTCCATGAAACCATGATGAAACAATGAAGCACCATGTCGAAGGTTCATGGCTGTTGTAGGTTTGATAAAACTCATTTTTATGATGCCTAGGTTGTCCTAGACATGCATAAGGTTCATAACTTCTAAAAAATCAATTTGTAGTTCATTTTCTTCACCCATGGAAAAAGTTATAACCACTGTCCCAAAGTCTAGACAATTATGTAGTAACAAAGGATAATTAGCAAAGGGGGTAGGAGTAAAATTGTGCATTCCATAGCTCGTGGGACCAAACATACTTCGCTAACACATCGGGGTGGGCAGGTAAATTCCAGGAGAGGTCTCGTTTCGTGTGCCAAGCATCGCATTCGTTTGGGGCAGCAGGCTACCGACAAAGTCCCTTAAACACCCTAAGAGGAAAAAATTGCCAAACTTTGATGGGATAGTTCTTAGAATTCATGGCAGTTGGGAATGTTTTGTTTGGACCTATAGGTGTACGTGGGGTCCATACACAATAACCTCTCTCCGTTTTGTTCAACTCCATTCTGTTTGATCGTGTCGAAATCAAACACATTCTTGCAAAATGCTTTAGTTTCATGCAGTGGAAAGGTGGTAGGAGTGACATTTTGCATTCCATAGCTTGTGAGACCGAACGAACTTTGCCAACACATCTATGTGGGTGGGTAAATGCCAGGGTAGGTCTCATTTCATGTGCCAAGCGCCGCAGTCGTTCGGGTCAGCAGGCTATCGGCAAAGTCCCTTAAGATCCCCAAGATTAGAAAACTACCAAACTTTGACAGGGTAGTTCTCAGAATTTGTGGTAACTAGGAACCTTTCGTTTGGACCTACAAGTGCATGTGGAGTCCATCCACAATAACCTCTCTCAGTTTTGTTCAACTCCAGTCCATTTGACTGTGTCGGAATCAAATGCATTCTTGCAAAATGCTTTAGTTTCATGCAGTGGAAAGGTTGCCAGGTGCCATTTTTTTGTTCTGCTCATCATGGGGCTGAACAAACTATGCTAGCACATCGGGGTGGGTAGGTAATTGGTAGGGAAGGTCTCGTTTCATGTGCTTAGCATCCCAGTCGTTCGGGGCTGTAAGCTACCGACAAATTAGAAAGTTTCTAACACTAAAATTTTGCATTCCACAGGTCTTGGGGGCAAATGGACTGCACCAAAACATCTGAGTGGGTGGGTAAATGCTAGGGGAGGTCTTGTTTCATGCACCAAGCACCGCAATCGTTCGAGACAACAGGCTACCGACTGTTGATGGTTGTTTTGATGCAATCATAACAATAAGTTAAAATTCACATATAATGAACTGAAACTATACTTGAAAGATAAGAAGGAATCATTTGAGATTCAACTAATCCCAAGTCTATAATGGTTCGGTTGGTCAAGTTTAGTTGGTCAATGTGAAGCTGTAATATTCAAGGGGCCTTACGTAGTTTAGGTTTGTTTGGTGGTTTACTGGACTAAGAATATGCAAAAAGATCATGAGATATGTCAATACTTTTCATTCCTTTGCATAAAAGTGTTACTGTGCTGCAAGTTTTAGATGGTTTTCTTGAATTATTGCAGCTTTCTCCTTTATCTATTTATGAAAACTGTCTACCTTAAACTCTGTTATGCATGCTTCTTCAAATTTGAGACAATTTCCTTTAGATTTCTACGTTTTCAGCTAAATATTTCAGATGGGTTGGGAAAAGTTAGAAAGATCTAATCTATACCTCATTTAATCTACCGAAGGATCTAATTGTTCTGTTATGCACTATGTAAATACCACAGTAATTTGATCAAATCCACAGTAAAAAACCTTAAATGCAAGTTCTGAGCATTTTCACAAACATACATTTAAAATTGCAAGCTCTCAAAGAAAATATTTCAAAACACAAAGAAGAGCAGGAGAACACTCAGAAGATAGATGCAGAACTCTAGATTCTATTGTATTAGAAACGAATAGTCATACATGATTTACAATGTAGGAATGACTCTTAGTTTCATTGATCATACTACAGAGAACTTACAAGCTTTACAGATACAGTAAGGAAGCCAGACATTCCACGCGCACCTTACTACAGACAAACAGGCAACCTCCTTCTTCTACCTCTAAACTATGCTAAGCTAACTCACTGTGTGTTTCTAAAAAATCCCTGTTGTAGCCCCTGATGTAAAGTATTACAGTGTAGAGAGGCACAATATAAAGACATTCTGATTGTCCTCACTATAGCAAAAAAACCTAACCAAACCCCTGGTTCAAACCCTTAGTTACAGCAATAAATACAGGTGAACCAGCTCTTCAAAATATCTCTGAGCAGTGTCAAATCTGGGCGAAATATTGCCCCTTGTAAGAAGTTCTGGTAGCTCAGCAATAACTCTTGTTTGTCTGTTGTAGTAATACTCTCAGCTGCAACCTTGTTCTTCACTTGAATGGCCTTGACTTCCTCGCACTTCATCTTTATCTTCCTGTTCCTGAGATTGGATTTCCTTCCTCCATGAGGTCACTGTGTTGAATTTCCAGCTGCTTCCTTAACTGCAAGCCTGCAAGACAAGACAAGCAATAAGTATTACATTTATCACATAAACAGCAGGAAATTAAAATAATCATTTAAATCCAGGTGACTGTGCAAAATTGTGGAAATCGGGTCTAAAATACTCTTAAAACGCGTTCAAAACGCATATAGACTACTCAAAACCCATCGGGTCAACCATCGCTGACCGAAAAAATGCTACGGGTGCCAAAAAACGCTTTAAAACTCCACCGCTATATACATTCCCGCCCATCGGCGTGACTATCGCCATCGGCGAGCCCCGAAATTCCTTCGCTGACGTTCTCCGTTGGGCCGATGCCCTAGTGGCTTGTATTCTTCCTCATCGGCGAGAGATACCCCCCTCGGGGTGACAATTTCACATACTGCCGATAGCAAGACTTAAAACTTTCATCTGCATGATATTTTGGAAATATGATGCTCCCCCCTCCGAAGGTCCAGATGACGTCATCAGGATGTTTCGCTTCTGTATATTGGGGAAAAGAATGACATCATCATCATCATCATGTCGAAGGAAAATAGGAGGATATGAAATATGATCCTGCTGCTGAGGAAAGGAATATGATGGTGACGTCATCGTCATATCCAGGCTTCATTAAAATGCAAAAGATGACGTCACCGTCATGTTTAGTTAAGATCAGGGGATAAATGTAATATCGGGTCACCTAAGGAGCATGATCAGGTGGTGAATGTAATATGACCCCTTTGCGGCCAAGGTAACCCTCTCGAAAGATCAGGATGATGATGATCATCAGAATATCCGGGGCTTTTGTTGTACTTAGAACATGACGTCATCATCATATTCGCGAACTGGATCATGTTTTGGAAAATATCCTGCCGAAGGGAAATGTGATGATGATGTCGTCCTAATATTTGCTTCTTCGTTTATCAGATCGGGATGACGTCATCAGGATATCCGGGGCTTTTGTTAAACTTAGAACATGACGTCATCATCATATTCGCGAACCGGATCATGTTTTGGAAAATATCCTGCCGAAGGGAAATGTGATGATGATGTCGTCCTAAAATTTGCTTCTTCGTTTATCAGATCGGGATGACGTCATCAGGATATTTGCAAAAGGTCATATTTCTCGGCAGGAGGACTTTATGAAATGTCGGGTGATATTCAGAATATGATGCTTGCGAAAAGCATAAGGCCATTTGACGGGTAAAACACACTATCACCCAAAATTGACGTCCGGATATTGGGACTGCATGATTTTTATCAGGTGATAGATCAAGATCATGATGATCTTGACAACATGACTGAGGATAAAAATATGATGACCCTCTTGCGAATATCATGATGACGTCTCCATCATTTTCCATCTTCGAAGCATGAGGATGAGTTGAGGTCATCATCAGGTTAGCGCTAGGGTGATATTTAAAATATGATCATGCTGCTGAGAGTATTACCCCCCCTTAAAAGATAGGGTGATCATCATGATCATGCAAAAGGAGATCAGGAGGATATGATGACGTCGTCATCATATTAGCGAATATCAGCAAATATGACCCTCCCTTGAAAGATCAGGATGATGACCCTCCGATAGGATTTTGACATGCGCATGCAAATATGCAGATGGTGGATTTTCTAAGCAGGGTGATATTATAATATCAGCATGATATTATAATATCGGGTGATGTTATAATATCATGATGCTCGTTGTTATGAAATATGACCCTCCTAAAATCATGTTTGACCAGACCTTTGACTTGTCATAACTTTCTCATATGGATGAATTTTAGGGTGATGTAAAAGGCAAACCTGCCTAGAATTTCAAGCTCTTTCTAAATATGAGGTCACAGAAACAAATATGAACTTTGACAAACTGACCTCATGATGATGACCTACCTCATCCTGACCTTCATGATGATGATGCACCTGACTCATTTTTACCAAACCGCCAGAAAGCAGACAAACACAAGCAGAAGCAAAAAGCAAAGCGACAGCAGGGGTCCCCATTTTGCTAAGGAGCAATAATGGGGCGTGTTGTGAACATCACAACAACTAGCAACCAAAACAAAACGACTAAATTCAAAGTGTTCAATAAAACTAGATGAAATGAATCCATAACTTCCGACTATCTTTCCTGCAAATTACTATTCAGCTTGAGACTCAAAGTATTCAATAAAGATGCATGAATTTCCATTTTCAGTTTAGTTGTGTGCATGTGATTAATTATCCTCATCTTGAAGATCGGTTGAACAAACCAGTGACTGACATTAGCCTACGTAGGTGAGGATATTCCCTCATAGCCGACCGGATAGAGCCTTGCTGCCAGCGAGCGTCCATAGCCCCGACAAGGTTATCGTTACAATTCTCCTAAGTAGAGCCCCACTGCCAGCGAGCGTCCATAGCCCCGGTAGAGTTACGTAGATGGCTTAATCTGGATTTTCAGTATAATCTACTTTATTTATTTATTTATTTATTATTATTTTTTTTTGTTTTCTAATTTTGAAAGATTTCATAAGATATAACAATTTGTAACTTCATGATGCAAGGAGTGGACACTTGCTGAAATTAAGCTGAGAATTGTAATGGTAGCAAGGGTAACCTCTGATTTTTCACCTAATATCTACACTGGTAAGTTCAACAAACCCAAGGATTTTAGGTGTGTCATCGTGAGAAACTTGCTTCGAATTCTCAATCACATTTATTGAATACAAAACTTCAGAAGATGAACAACTCTCTTCATTCATGACAGTGACAAGTTATGTGTAAATTGCAAATGGTTAACTTGAATACCCTAAATTTTATACTGTTTTGAATGGTTGCTAGTTTTGCTCCTTAATACTCTAAAGTAAAATAAAGATCCCTGCTGAAGAGACAACCAACAAACCAAACAAACAGGCTGTACAAACAACACAACAAAAGAAAAAATTGTACAAAAAGCAAAAACAAACAGAAGACAAACTATACAAACAGCCAACCCAAAAGAAAACACAAAAGAAGAACTGTACATTATCCACAGCACTTTACATTAAGAAAAAAAAAGGACTGCCCCCCCCCTCTTTTACCTCAAGCCTGGAAGTAGTGTTTCAAATGCTGGCCATTAACTGGTAATGGCATATCTTCTCCAGTCAAGGTCTTAAGTCTAAAGGTGTTATCTCCTATTATTTCTGAGACTTGTAATGGACCCAGCCATAATTTATCGAATTTTCCATGGCTTCCTTTCTTTTCATGTGCTTTGTCCCAGCACAACACTAAGTCTGATATCCTAAATGTTTTGACTCTTGCCCTTTTGTCAAACCACCTCTTAACAACCGCTTGGTGTTTGGCAAACTTCTCGAGGGCTTGACCTCTTTTCTCCTCTAGTTGTAACATTTGCACTATTCTGGCTTCCCTATGGTTATCAAAGCCTAGATATTCATTGGCAAACTTCCAGGTTGGTATTCTCAGATTAACCAGAAGTATGGGATCAGTCCCATAAACTAAGTGATAAGGTGTGCTACCTAAAGCTATTTTGAACTTGGTCCTGTCTACCCATAATGCATATCTTAACAGGGTATTCCACTCTCTAGGACTTTTGGCAATTAACCTCTTGATTATGTCTAATAAAATTTTGTTTGTTGATTCAGCCAGTCCATTACCTTGAGGGTAATAATTCGAAGAAAACCTTAGAATAATCCCATATTCAAATGCCCATTTAGAAAATTTTAAAGAAGAGAAAGCAGGGCCGTTATCACATACCAATGAATAGGGCGTTCCAAACCTGGTGATAATGTTTTCTTCAAGGAACTTGATAACTACCTCAGTTGTGGAAAATTTGCAGCAGGTGGCCTCAGTCCACCTTGTACAGTAGTCTGTTACTGTCAATATAAATTTGTGTCCTGCAGAAGATGGGGGATTGATGACTCCGATAAAATCCAAGCCCCACTGTGCAAACGGTCTGGATTCGATCACAGGTTGCAGTGGATTGGCTAGATTTCTCCCTTTGTCTGCTGCAGTCTGACAGGTGTGGCAACTTCTGATGTGACTCTTAGTATCTTTGAACATAGTGGGCCAGTAATAGCCCGCCCTCAGTATTTTGTGTGTTGTAGCTAAATGGGAACCATGGCCGGTTCCGTACTTGTCATGTAGTTCTGTCAACACTCTATCAGCTTCAGTTCTGTTTATGCATCTCAGATAAATTCCATCATGGTTCTTCCTGAATAGAAGACCTCCTTGCACCATATAATTTTGTGCCTTAATCTTCAAAGCTCTCCTCTGAGAAGCCTTCATCCTGCTTGGGTACTTTCCAGCTATCAGAAAGGTGCTTAAATCATCGTACCAGCCTGATGCGTCTTGGGAATTCAATACATATTGTTGTTTTATCAGATTTGGATCCATGTTTGCTATTGTCTGCACCAACGCCTGCCCTCTGACCAGCTTTGCGGGAATGATCTCTATGTCGAATTCTTGCAGTGTGGTGATCCATTTGGCTCTTTTTTCTCCAGGCTCGTTTTGCATCAGCAACATTTTTACTGCTGCGTCTGGTACTATGGCTTTAATCTGGCTGCGCAGAATATAGTGTCTAAATTTTTTCACAGCCTTCACTAATGCGAATGCCTATCTTTCGATATCTAGATATCTCAGTTGTGCATCCTTCAGAGGCGCACTCATAAATGCTATGGGCCTCTCTTCATTATTTTCACCTTTCTGTGTCAAGGCAGTCGCGATAGAATGAGAAGATGCAAAGGAGTAGATGTAAAACGGGTTTGTGTAGTCTGGACTTGCCAATACAGGGGCATTAGAAATTGCCTCCTTGATATCTTCAAATGCAGCTTTGGCCACTGGCATCCATTCCATCTGTGCATCTTTCTTCAACATGGCATTCAATGGCTGCACGATCTCTGCAAAACCTGTTATAAACTTCCGAACAAAGTTAATTTTACCAAAAAATGATTTCAACTCTTTTCTACTGTTTGGTATTTGCAAATTTTTTATGGATTCTATTCTATCCGGATCAATTGAAATTCCATTTTCAGAAATGACATGGCCTAATAATTTACCTTCAGTTACGCCAAATATACATTTCTTAGGATTAAGGGAAATCCCATACCTTTCACATTGCTTGAGTACTTTTCTGAGGTCTTCAGCGTGGGTGGATGCATCCTTGGAATACACAGTTAAATCATCCATATACACAACAATGCATTTACCTGATAATCCACGGAATGCAACGTCCATGGCCCTCTGAAAAGTGGCACCTGCATTGATCAGACCCAAAGGCATTCTTCTATACGCATAATTTCCCCATTTGCAAGTGAAGGTGGTTTTTAGTCTATCTTCTCTATCAATTAAGACCTGATTATAACCTAAAAAACCATCTAAAAAAAGACATCATCTTGGCGCCATTTACTGCTTGCAGCACTTCGTCTATTGGGGGCAAAGGATAATTATCCTTTTCAGATGCCTTGTTTAAATTTCTAAAGTCTACGCACAACCTGATGTCTCTGTTTTTCTTCCTCACTGGTACTAAGTTAGCTACCCAGACAGAATGTCTGACTGGGAAAATTATTCCAGCAGACAGTAATTTTTTAACTTCCTCAAAGATTAAAGGCTCTAGAATGGCATTTACAGGCCTCTGTTTCTGCCTAAATGGTTTGACTTCTTTTCTTAAAGGTATTACGTGAGTTATGATGGACTCATCAAATGTTTTCAAGTCTTCATAAGTCCATGCTATGACATGTTTATATTCTTTCAAAACGTCCAGAACCTCTTTTCTAATTTTCTCAGAGCAAGCTTTCCCAATTAGTACACTTTGTGGATTTAGCTCAGTCCCTAAGTTATGTAAATCACACCTACCCCCTGTTTTGGGTAAGTTTTTCTGTCTTATTACCCCATCGAAGTTAAAGATGTGTTCTAATTCAATCACTCCTTTTGGTAAGAAGTTGCTCTTTAAGTTGATCATATCTTCTTCGTCCCATGTTACTTCAGGCCTTTCTTGTTCATCAATTATTTGGGCCTCAAATGCCTCATTAAAAGTCAGAAAATTAATAATTTGCTGATCCTCTCCAAATACCTGAAAGTGTGTAACATTGTCTGGTATACTGGGCACGTTAACTAGCTCAACAGCAAATCATCTTAATCCTGACAGTGTCAATGGTTCTAATATACTAGCAGCAACTGCTAACGCATCTGGCCTATGGTTCAGCTCTCTAGGAATGTGCTCTATGTTAAAAGCATCAAACAAATCCATTAAACCCCATACTCTATGTCTGTAACTAATCATTTTCTTATAATTGCAGACATATAGTTTCCTCACTTGTCTGACTACTAATTCAGAGTCTGAAAATACTCTGATGGTTTTTACCCCTTTCTTGATGGCCATGACAAGTCCTAAAATTAGGGCCTCATATTCAGCAATATTGTTAGTGCAGGAAAATTGTAATCTATATGCTGCCAAATGTGATTTACCTTGAGGATCTATGAGTTCAATACCCGCACCTGCGCCCTGTTTTGATTTGGACCCATCACATTTTAACGTCCACATGCCATCTTTTCTTTTCTGATCTTTTACCTTGGCATACCTTGTCCCTTTTATTGTCTGTGGGGTGTTGTCTTGTTTATTCATGGGTTTTTCCATTTGGTTATCTTGCATATGTGTGTTTTTAGTTTGCAACTCAGAAAGATAACTACCCTTGTCCTCTATTTCTTTTCCTAAATCTGGAATCAAAGCATCTATATTATCCTGAACATATCTCAGTGTTGGACCAGGATTCTCATCTTTCTCTTGTGACTCTACCCTCCCTATGCACTTTTTGTATTCATATTCAATGATGTCTTTGCATATTTCACAATTCTCCTCAGAATGTTGCCTATCATGGACTCTACACCTATTTTTATATAACTTACATTGGACTGGGAGATTGTGTGTAACGCACTCTTCCACCTCTCGTCTAATGGCATGACCAAATTTGTCTATTGCATTGTTTTCTTCATCTGAAGAATTTCTGTCAGACTCAATGAATAGTGCCGTTCTATTGCTAACACACTTCTTTCTAATGTTTAACATCATAATCTCTTCAATCTGCATCCCATTGTTGGTAATTCTATAGACACCTGGTTCAACAGCAGCATATAATATTTCATTAGTTTGATTATACTCTGTTATCATATGTTTCATTCTGGGCTCTACCTCTATTCTGATCTGGTTTGGGATGCCTCTCCACGGTAACCACATGTGTGAAAAGTCAGTAGCCATATATCCGTTTAATGTCTTGGACCAATCTCTACTTAGCAACATTCCATAATTTACGGGTATATCCACTACTTGAATGTCAATGATTTGGCTTACCCTAGGGTCTGAAGCTAATTGCACTTGAATGTTCATGAGTTCTCCTATCACGCTAACCTTGGTCTTATCTAATTGCATGACAACCTTGGCAGATTTGGTGGGAGTCAGCCCGAGAGTTTTACATATTCCTAAGGGCATTACGTTGGCTGAAGCACCAGAATCTACCATGCAATTGTGTATATTCTTCCCACCCAACCTAACAGTTAACAAGAAAGGTTGAGTATCCCTCTTATCCGCATGTATTACCACATTTGTATTGGAAGGCTGCTCAACTTTCTTACCTTTCTCCTTAGGTGGTGAATCACTATTAGGAACAGTTATATCAGCAGACACCTTGTTTGTTATGGATGTATCCAGGGATTTTAAAAAAGCATTTCTGATCCCTGGGGTCTTCAATAATTCATTTAGAGGTATACTGACCTTAATTTTCTTTATTTCCTCTGATAAGTAATTCATTAACCTTGTTGTCTCTATTGCTTCTGTCTTACTTATTTGATCCTTTTGCACTGTTGTTCCATTATTTGTGTGCTGACTAGCTTTGAGTATGGCAGGATTGTTGCTAGCATTCTGATCTGGGGGTGTATTAATGTTATTCGGAGGAGTGGAAGTGGTGAAAGGTCCTCCCGGCCTAGGGTTGTTCCTCAAATTGTAGGTGTGGCTTTTATTTGTTTGTTGAAAGGCCTGCACCTCTTCTGTTTCATTTAATATCTCATTTTCAGATTCAAAAGGAAACTGAAAAGCGTTTAACACAAAGGCTGATTCAGGATAAAGACTTTCACAACAGGATGGCTCATCCTCTAGCAATTCATCCTCTTTCTCTTCTGCAGTTGCAAAGGTAAACGTTTCTAAGACTAATGCTGTGTCATATTCTGAGGGTACTACCTCATTACCCTTAGGAATGAGAAATTCAGAGGTAGGAGGCTGTACATCTATGTTGAAAATACTAGTTGCCAAGTGGAACTGTGGACAGTCGTGCTCAGCATGGGCATTAGTATTGTGAAATCTGCACCAATTTTTGGGTGCTGTACTGGCCATTTGTATGCTAGTCGTTTGTTTTGCACCATGATTATCTGTATTCTCAAAAGGAGAAGCCAGAGTACCGTTGTTGGGCCCAGTGTTCCATGTCTTGGGTGGCCTAGATTGATTCTGATTTCTGTTATTATTGCCCCAGGTCCTATTATCTATCACTGGCCCCCTATTTTGCATTGGTTGCCCCTGACTGGGGCCTTGATGCTGATTGTAGTTTTGGTTTTGATTGTACTGCTGATTTTGATTGAGACTATAATTCTGATTTTGGCCTTGGTTGTGATTTTGATGTGGATTGTAGTTTTGGTTGCTTCTTCCATAGAGGTTCTCATTTCTTAGCTGTGTCACTTCGGTTGTTAATCTTTTCAAATGTGCAGTAATTTCTTTGATTTCTTCCCTATCCTCTTGTGCTTTTGCCATAGTTACATCCCTAGGAAGTTGGAAGAAAGGCTAACCATTATTTTGACTGTTATTGGAAGTACTAGCCGTGTAAGGAGTTATAGCTTGGATTGGAGTAGGATTATACACAGGTGTGTAAGAAGGAACCGGATTTACTAGTGGAGCGTGCTGCACAGGGACTCCATTCCATGGGTGTGCCTGATTCTGCACCCCAAAATTTCCTCCATTGACAAATGGACTATAAGTTGTATGCCTCATTTCTTGGTTCACTGAGGCTGCCTCTTTATAGGCTTTGGAAATTGAATCTATATCAGGTTTTCTTTTAACAAACATGGCGGTTAAAGGATCCAAGGCAGCATAGTACATAGCCAACAAGGGAGCATCATCTATGGTATAAGGGGTTACCAGCCTAGAATAGGCCTTTTGAAATCTGTCATTGAAATTATCAATTAGCTCTCCCTCACCTCGTTTTATAGCAGCCAATTTATGATACAAAGCGCAAGGGTCAATGGGTCCTCTAAATCTTGACAGAAATGCTTCTTCCATAAGTGCCCAGGAAGAAATGTAACCATTGGGTAAGTTTACGTACCAGCTAGAGGCCTGCTCATTAAAGGTGTAAGGAAACAATCTACACACAACATCCTCGTGCTCTAACATAGCCCTAAAACATGCTTCCTTAAATATTCTAATATGATCTTCTGGGTCTTGATGCAACTGGTATTTGGGACATATCTTTTCCAGATTTTTTGGCATCTCATAATAATCATTGAAGAGTATAGGAGAATTGACATCGAAATAAGCCATTGCAGGTGTTTGAGCTTGATTTGAACTTGCAGGAATACCTAGATTGATTGGTGGATTAGGATTTACAGGAGGATTGAGACCTCCAGGAGTGCCTGAACCAAGATTTAAAGATCTGAACAGTGATCTGTCAGGACTTACAATACTACGGATGTTAAAAGGTGACCCAGGAGGTGTTCCAGATGAACTTCCTGCTTGCGATATCTTTGGATTCCAAATTAAAGGGTTTTTACTTCGCCTTGTATCAGGTAGTTGCACAAATATATCTCCTCAACTGGACCTAGACCTAGTCACTCTATTACTGTCGTTAGCCAGTTTGAAATGAAACCTAATTCAGGAAGGCCCTCCTTCTAGTGCCAGAAAACTGTTGATGGTTGTTTTGATGCAATCATAACAATAAGTTAAAATTCACATATAATGAACTGAAACTATACTTGAAAGATAAGAAGGAATCATTTGAGATTCAACTAATCCCAAGTCTACAATGGTTCGGTTGGTCAAGTTCAGTTGGTCAATGTGAAGCTGTAATATTCAAGGGGCCTTACGTAGTTTAGGTTTGTTTGGTGGTTTACTGGACTAAGAATATGCAAAAAGATCATGAGATATGTCAATACTTTTCATTCCTTTGCATAAAAGTGTTACTGTGCTGCAAGTTTTAGATGGTTTTCTTGAATTATTGCAGCTTTCTCCTTTATCTATTTATGAAAACTGTCTACCTTAAACTCTGTTATGCATGCTTCTTCAAATTTGAGACAATTTCCTTTAGATTTCTACGTTTTCAGCTAAATATTTCAGATGGGTTGGGAAAAGTTAGAAAGATCTAATCTATACCTCATTTAATCTACTGAAGGATCTAATTGTTCTGTTATGCACTATGTAAATACCACAGTAATTTGATCAAATCCACAGTAAAAAACCTTAAATGCAAGTTCTGAGCATTTTCACAAACATACATTTAAAATTGCAAGCTCTCAAAGAAAATATTTCAAAACACAAAGAAGAGCAGGAGAACACTCAGAAGATAGATGCAGAACTCCAGATTCTATTGTATTAGAAACGAATAGTCATACATGATTTACAATGTAGGAATGACTCTTAGTTTCATTGATCATACTACAGAGAACTTACAAGCTTTACAGATACAGTAAGGAAGCCAGACATTCCACGCGCACCTTACTGCAGACAAACAGGCGACCTCCTTCTTCTACCTCTAAACTATGCTAAGCTAACTCACTGTGTGTTTCTAAAAAATCCCTGTTGTAGCCCCTGATGTAAAGTATTACAGTGTAGAGAGGCACAATATAAAGACATTCTGATTGTCCTCACTATAGCAAAAAAACCTAACCAAACCCCTGGTTCAAACCCTTGGTTACAGCAATAAATACAGGTGAACCAGCTCTTCAAAATATCTCTGAGCAGTGTCAAATCTGGGCGAAATATTGCCCCTTGTAAGAAGTTCTGGCAACTCAGCAATAACTCTTGTTTGTCTGTTGTAGTAATACTCTCAGCTGCAACCTTGTTCTTCACTTGAATGGCCTTGACTTCCTCGCACTTCATCTTTATCTTCCTGTTCCTGAGATTGGATTTCCTTCCTCCATGAGGTCACTGTGTTGAATTTCCAGCTGCTTCCTTAACTGCAAGCCTGCAAGACAAGACAAGCAATAAGTATTACATTTATCACATAAACAGCAGGAAATTAAAATAATCGTTTAAATCCAGGTGACTGTGCAAAATTGTGGAAATCGGGTCCAAAATACTCTTAAAACGCGGTCAAAACACATATAGACTGCTCAAAACCCATCGGGTCAACCATCGCTGACCGAAAAAATGCTACGGGCGCCAAAAAACGCTTTAAAACTCCACCGCTATGTACATTCCCGCCCATCGGCATGACTATCGCCATCGGCGGGCCCCGAAATTCCTTCGCTGACGTTCTCCGTTGGGCCGATGCCCTAGTGGCTTGTATTCTTCCTCATCGGCGAGAGATACCCCCCTCGGGGTGACAATTTCACATACTGCCGATAGCAAGACTTAAAACTTTCGTCTGCATGATATTTTGGAAATATGATGCTCCCCCTCCGAAGGTCCAGATGACGTCATCAGGATGTTTCGCTTCTGTATATTGGGGAAAAGAATGACATCATCATCATCATCATGTCGAAGGAAAATAGGAGGATATGAAATATGATCCTGCTGCTGAGGAAAGGAATATGATGGTGACGTCATCGTCATATCCGGGCTTCATTAAAATGCAAAAGATGACGTCACCGTCATGTTTAGTTAAGATCAAGGGATAAATGTAATATCGGGTCACCTAAGGAGCATGATCAGGTGGTGAATGTAATATGACCCCTTTGCGGCCAAGGTAAGCCTCTCAAAAGATCAGGATGATGATGATCATCAGGATATCCGGGGCTTTTGTTGTACTTAGAACATGACGTCATCATCATATTCGCGAACCGGATCATGTTTTGGAAAATATCCTGCCAAAGGGAAATGTGATGATGATGTCATCCTAATATTTGCTTCTTCATTTATCAGATCGGGATGACGTCATCAGGATATCCGGAGCTTTTGTTAAACTTAGAACATGACGTCATCATCATATTCGCGAACCGGATCAAGTTTTGGAAAATATCCTGCCGAAGGGAAATGTGATGATGATGTCGTCCTAAAATTTGCTTCTTCATTTATCAGATCGGGATGACGTCATCAGGATATTTGCAAAAGGTCATATTTCTCGGCAGGAGGACTTTATGAAATGTCCGGTGATATTCAGAATATGATGCTTGCGAAAAGCATAAGGCCATTTGACGGGTAAAACACACTATCACCCAAAATTGACGTCCGGATATTGGGACTGCATGATTTTTATCGGGTGATAGATCAAGATCATGATGATCTTGACAACATGACTGAGGATAAAATTATGATGACCCTCTTGCGAATATCATGATGACGTCTCCATCATTTTCCATCTTCGAAGCATGAGGATGAGTTGAGGTCATCATCAGGTTAGCGCTAGGGTGATATTTAAAATATGATCATGCTGCTGAGAGTATTACCCCCCCTTAAAAGATAGGGTGATCATCATGATCATGCAAAAGGAGATCAAGAGGATATGATGATGTCGTCATCATATTAGCGAATATCAGCAAATATGACCCTCCCTTGAAAGATCAGGATGATGACCCTCCGATAGGATTTTGACATGCGCATGCAAATATGCAGATGGTGGATTTTCTAAGCAGGGTGATATTATAATATCAGCATGATATTATAATATCGGTTGATGTTATAATATCATGATGCTCGTTGTTATGAAATATGACCCTCCTAAAATCATGTTTGACCAGACCTTTGACTTGTCATAACTTTCTCATATGGATGAATTTTAGGGTGATGTAAAAGGCAAACCTGCCTAGAATTTCAAACTCTTTCTAAATATGAGGTCACAGAAACAAAATATGAACTTTGACAAACTGACCTCATGATGATGACCTACCTCATCCTGACCTTCATGATGATGATGCACCTGACTCATTTTTACCAAACTGCCAGAAAGCAGACAAACACAAGCAGAAGCAAAAAGCAAAGCGATAGCAGGGGTCCCCATTTTGCTAAGGAGCAATAATGGGGCGTGTTGTGAACATCACAACACCGACAAAGTCTATGAAGATCCCTAAGACGAGAAAATTATCAAACTTTGATGGGGTAGTTCTCAGAATTCGTGGTAGCTAGGAACCTTCTGTTTGGACCTACAAGTGCATGTGGAGTCCATCCATAATAACCTCTCTCAGTTTTGTTCAACTCTAGTCCATTTGACCTTGCCGGAATCAAACGCATTCTTGCAAAATGCTTCAGTTTCATGCAGTGGAAAGGTTGCCAGGTGCCATATTTTTTGTTCTACTCATCATGGGGCTGAACAGATTGTGCCAACACGTCGGGGTAGGTGGGTAATTAGTAGGGAAGGTCTCGTTTCATGTGCCAAGCATCCCAATTGTTTGAGGATGTAAGCTACCGACAAAGTAGAAAGTTGCTAACACTAAAATTTTGCATTCCATAGGTCTTGGGGATGAACAGATTGCACTAACATGTTCAGTAGGGTGGGTAAATACTAGGGAAGGTCTCATTTCATGCATCAAGCACCGCAGTCATTCGAGACAACAGGCTATTGACAAAGTCCCTAAAGATCCCTAAGACGAGAAAATTGCCAAACTTTGACGGGACAGTTCTCAGAATTTGTGGCATTTGGGAACCTTCTGTTTGGACCTACAAGTGCATGTGGAGTTCATCCATAATAACCTCTCTCAGTTTTGTTCAACTCCAGTTTGTTTGACCGTGCTGGAATCAAACGCATTCTTGCAAAATGCTTCAGTTTCATGCAGTGGAAAGGTTGCTAGGTGCCATATTTTTTGTTCTGCCCATTGTGGGGCCGAATGAACTATACCAACACGTCAGGGTGGGTGGGTAAATGGTAGGGAAGGTCTCGTTTTATGTGCCAAGCGTGCCAGTCGTTCGGGGCTGTAAGCTATCGACAAAGTAGAAAGTTGCTAACACTAAAATTTTGCATTCCACAGGTCTTGGGGGCAAATTGATTGCACCAACACATTTGGGTGTGTGGGTAAATGCTAAGGGAGGTCTCATTTTGTGTGCCAAGCACCGCAATCATTCAAGATAGCAAGCTACCGATAAAGTCCGTTAAGATCCCTAAGACGAGAAAACTACCAAACTTTGATGGGGCAGTTCTCAAAATTCATGGCAGCTGGGAACCTTCTGTTTGGACCTACAAGTGCATGTGGAGTCCATCCACAATAACCTCTCAGTTTTGCTCAACTCCAGTCAATTTGACTGTGCCAGAATCAAACTCATTCTTGCAAAATGCTTCAGTTTCATGCAGTGGAAAGGTTGCCAGGTGCCATATTTTTTGTTCTGCTCATCGTGGGGCCGAACTGACTACACCGACACATCGAGGTGGGCAGGTAAATGGTAGGGAAGGTCTCATTTCGTGCACAAGCGTCCCAGTCGTTTGGGGCTGTAAGCTACCGACAAAGTAGAAAGTTACTAACACTGAAATTTTGCATTCCACAGGTCTCGGGGCCAAACGGACTTTGCCAACACATCAAGGTGGGTGGGTAAATGCTAGGGGAGGTCTCATTTGTAGGTCTAAGTGTCTTAGTCATTTCAGGCTGCAAGCTACCGACAAACTCAAAAGGTGCTAGCTGTCGGTAGCTTGCAGGCCAGAACAACTGGGACGCTTGGTGAATGAAATGAGACCTCCCCTCGCATTTACCCACCCACTTGGATGTGTTGGTGTAGTCCGTTCGCCCCGAAGACCTGTGGAATGCAAAATTTTAGTGTTAGCAACTTTCTACTTTGTCGGTAGCTTATGGTCCCGAACGACTGGGATGCTTGGCGCACGAAACGAGACCTCCCCTAGCATTTACCCACCCACCCCAACGTGTTGGCATAGTCCATTCGGCCCCATGATGAGTAGAACAAAAAATATGGCACCTGGCAACCTTTCCACAGCATGAAACTGAAGCATTTTGCATGAATGCATTTGATTTCGGCACGATCAAACAAACTGGAGTTGAACGAAACCGAGAGAGGTTATTGTGGATGGACCCCATGTGCACCTATAGGTCCAAATGGAATGTTCCCAACTACCACAAATTCTGAGAACTATCCCATCAAAGTTTGGTAGTTTTTTCATCTTAGGGAGCTTAAGGGACTTTGTCGGTAGCCTGTTGCCCCGAACAAATGCGACGCTTGGCACATGAAATGAGACCTCCCTTGGCATTTAACCACCTACCCCGACGCGTTGGGAAAGTTTGTTTAGACCCACGAGCTATGGAATGCAAAATATCACTCCTAGCACCTTTCCACAACATGAAACTGAAGCATTTTGCAAGAATGAGTTTGATTTTGGCACGGTCAAACGGAGTAGAGTTGAATGAAACTAAGAGAGGTTATTATGGATGGACCCCATGTGCACCTGTAGGTCCAAACAGAATGTTCCCAGCTGCCATGAATTTTGAGAACTATCCCATCAAAGTTTGGTAATTTTTTCCTCTTAGGGCACTTAAGGGACTTTGTCGGTAGCCTGTTGCCCCGAACAAATGCGATGCTTGGTACACGAATCGTGACCTCCCCTAGCATTTATCCACCCACCTCGACGCGTTGGAAAAGTTTGTTTGGACCCACGAGCTATGGAATGCAAAATGTCACTCCTAGAACCTTTCCACAGCATGAAACTGAAGCATTTTACAAGAATGCATTTGATTTCGGCACGGTCAAATAGATTGGAGTTGAACAAAACTGAGAGGGGTTATTGTGGACGGACCCCATGTACACCTATAGGTCCAAACGAAATGTTCCCAGCTACCACAAATTCTGAGAACTGTCCCATCAACGTTTTATAGTTTTTCCCTCTTAGGGCACTTAAGGGACTTTGCCGGTACCCTGCTGCCCTGAACGAATGCAACGCTTGGCACATGAAACGAGACCTCCCCTAGAATTTAACAACCCACCCTGATGCGTTGGTGAAGTCTGTTAGGACCCACGAGCTATGGGATGCAAAATGTCACTCCTAGCACCTTTTCACAGCATGAAATTGAAGCATTTTGCAAGAATGCGTTTGATTTTGGCATGGTCAAACATACTGGAGTTGAACAAAACTGAGAAACGTTATTGTGGATGGACCCCACATACACATGTATGTCCAAACATAATGTTACCAGCTGCCACGAGTTCTGAGAACTGTCCCATCAAAGTTTGGCAATTTTTTCCTCTTAGGACGCTTAAGGGACTTTGCCGGTAGCCTGTTGCCCCGAATGAATGCAACACTTGGCACACGAAACAAGACCTCCCTTGGCATTTGCCCGCCCACCCTGATGCGTCAGTGAAGGTCATTCCAACCCACGAGCTATAAAATGCAAAATGTCACTCCTAGCACCTTTTCACTGCATGAAATTGAAGCATTTTACAAGAATGCGTTTAATTTCAGCACGATCAAACGGACTGGAGTTGAACAAAACCAAGAGAGGTTATTATGGATGGACCCCACGTGCACCTATAGGTCCAAATGGAACGTTCCCAGCTACCACGAATTCTGAGAACTATCCAGTCAAAGTTTGGCAATTTTTTCCTCTTAGGGCGCTTAAGGGACTTTGCCGGTAGCCTACTGCCCCGAATGAATACGATGCTTGGCACACAAAATGAGACCTCCCATGGCATTTACCCGCCCACCCTGACATGTCAGTGAAGTCCGTTGGGACCCACGAGCTATGGAATGCAAAATGTCACTCCTAGCACCTTTCCACTGCATGAAATTGAAGCACTTTGCAAGAATGCGTTTGATTTCAGCACGATCAAATGGACTAGAGTTGAACGAAACCGAGAGAGGTTATTGTGGATGGACCCCACATGCACCTATAGGTCCAAACAAAATGTTCCCAGCTGCCACGAATTCTGAGAACTGTCCCGTCAAAGTTTGGTAGTTTTTTCCTCTTAGGGCGCTTAAGGGACTTTGCCGGTAGCCTGCAGCCCCGAACGAATGCAACACTTGGCACATGAAATGAGACCTCCCCTGGCATTTACTCACCTACCCCAATGTGTTGACGAAGTCTTTTCAGACTCACAAGCTATGGAATGCAAAATGTCACTCCTAGCACCTTTCCAAACATGAGGAAGAACCACAACCCAATCTAACTCCTAAAAGCATGAAGACACTGAGAACACTGAAGACATGGAGGACAAAGAAGCATGAAGACAATTTCTAAATCCTATCATGAGGAGGAACCACAACCCAATCTAACTCCTAAAAGCATGACATGTTATGATGAAGAAGCACAACCAAAATCCAATGATCCAATGGCATGAACCAATGACATAAACACCTATGTCCTACTATTGTAACATGATAAACATGAATGTTATGAACTAACATCCAAACCCTTTGACATGAATCTTGATATGACATGAGTGAAACATGAGTGAACATGATTAAGACTAATTAGGATCAACTTCATCCATTACTTAGATCTAACCTCATGAAACAAATCAAATGAAATGTACATGAAATATATAACATCACTTATGTAATCGATCACTTACTACCATCTGATGATCACTCTCCATCATATTTTCTCGAGCTTTTTTATTCATCATTCGACGGACTGGAGTTGTGACCTCCTGTGAGAAGCATCAAAAAGCAAAATTGACTAAACATAAATATACTGGAGGGAAGCAATTCATACTACTATTTATATACAAAAAAAGTACATATAACCATCTAGGAAAGTTTTATGCATACTTACAAATTAATCCAATGAACCATCTGGGTCTTCTCTACTCTTTATTGTGTCAAGTATGGCCTCATGGTCAGAGTCACACACCTTCCACAAGGTCTTGTTCAAAGGTCTACCTCGATATTGTATCAAATGAACATTGGTTTCCACAACAAGGTTGGAGTAATGAAGAATCTTCCGATGCACGTCAAAGTCCTCAAACAGCCAAACATTGAGACTCTTATGTGGGTACCTTCTAAGCCATGTTACAGTAACGACCACTGAGCCTGTAGGGTATTCAATATTTTGTCCATCTGTAACTGGGACCTCTAATTTCTTTTTGGCCTCAACGCAACGAAACAAGTAATAATCTATTCCCTCTTCATTATCTTCATTTGCATAAACATGCCCTATAATGATATGTGCAACAAATTAGATGAAATTTCCACAACATTACAAAAATACTACAAAGTTTAAGATAACATTAGGAATTTCAAATTTAACTATGAAAGTAGATATATTACTTGGTTGAACTAGATCTGATATGTCATCAAAGTCAACTGACGATTCCATCTCTGTCAATCCTAGTGCCGTCGGGGGTTGATACATGTCAAGTGGGCAAAGATAACTAAACTACCATTTGTCAACCCACTCCCTTGACTCGCACTCATTTCAGGCTTGAATTGTACATGCAGAACAAAAGCACGCCATCTTTCACATATGTATACTCCATGAACCTGCAATTGAGCTTCTGATAGAGTGTAGCTCACTTGATCCTGTCAGTGTACAATAGTCCTCATATGGTGCAATGTTAGTATCATCTATCAACCAAAAAAATCTACGAACTAAAGACTTAACTTGATTACTTGGACCCATCGAAGCATTACACCACTCGACAATTGATTTTGCATCTGTCAACTTTGCATTGTCTTTATACTTTAACTGTTCTCGTGCTATGGCTCTTTTGATACACGCTCTTGCACCATCATGCTTCCTCTTTCCATGCCCGGCCTCACAAAAGTTCCACATATGCTGAACATCTATAATATTATGCCTCCTGCTCAGCTAATAGAAATTCCGTGAGTTCTTGAATTGTGATGCGCAATTATCTAACCATATGATATGCTAACTGAATGATATGCCATTTCTAGCCAGATCATTGTAGAACACTTGAAAACAACCTTGCATGAACTCCACAGAATGTGTGCGATCATCGCTTATATAAAAATGATACTCCCTTATGAGCTTTCTGTCATCCTCTGTACTATCATTCACATGAAAGAATGCAAGGTGCACAAATATAGAAACCTATGTCGAGTTATAATATTGGGATTGCACCTCACACTATGGCTGTAGACTGTAGTTCTCTGCAAAGTCGATGACTGAAACAATGCTACCAATAGGAAATGTGTCCTTACATAACTTGAATTGCAAGTCCAACCATCGATCTCTATGGGCATGTCTTACATACTCATACACTATGTTGTCACAAAATATAGGCATAAACTGATACACTGGAATCTTCTAAATAACATATTCACACCTCTATGCTTCTTTACCATCTCTTGTATTGTATGCCACTGTTTTATACTTGCCGAACTCTACTAGTTCGTTTCCAACCGCATGTGTTATTTCCATATGTTCACATATTGGTATACGTTGCAAGCCACCACAATGCTGACATGTTCCATCCAAGCATAATTTCCTCTAGAATAATTGACTTTCCTCTCTATCACATAAAATCATTGATATGAAGTCTCTTGAGGTAGTTGGTGGGGCACGTATGCCACAATCTTGCAAAACATTGTTAGTATGCAAATCTAAACATATAGACCGATAAACATCAAAATGGTTAGAAAATTTAATATGTAATCTACAACAATAAGTAGTGCGTGTGTGACTTATTTTGACAAAGATAGGTTTTAGCATTTCAAAATATATTTGAGAAATTTTAATTTGAGGATACTTCTCTAGAAATTTACCAAAAAAATCTGTTTGAGTCATATCCAAAAAATGATTTGGATGTGGCTCATTGCTTCGACTACCGATTCTCCTTTTTACCATATCCCTTTGATTCGGAGATACCCCTATGTAATTCTTCCAAAAGTCTTCAATTAGTGATCTCAAAGCTTTGACAACAACTTTGTCTTTTTGTGGGAGTCTCCCAGAGAATGCCCACAATTCATTAGTGCTTGGATCCTCAACTCTTTGACGTCTTCCAACGACTCTCATTAGAGTTTTTCTATTTATTTTCATTTGCTGACTTGTCTTTCTAATGAGGCGAGATTTTTTTGTTTGTTGGCTTACAATTGTCGATGTAATGACACATAGTGTGACATTACTATCCTTGGTGTGTGAGGTGGAACCCACACTCTCATACACACTCATTAGATTCTCGACAATTGATTTTTCACTTGATGCATTTGATGTTCTTAGGCCAAGAGTCTTCATAGTGGACCTAAATTTCAGATTTCTCATCAGTTCAACAAAGAGTTGACATCTTCCGGTTTCATTTAAATTCTCAAAGAATAATTTCCATATCTTATTTGCATATCTTTGGCAAGTGTGCATGGGAATCTTATCCTGCATGGGGTCCAATACATTCTCATCAATATCAATTAGAAACTTAGGCCTCCTATGCAAAATTCTAGGAGGCATTTTATTTGGTAAAGTAGACTGAACATTAGGAATTTCTTCAATATTTACTTGAGATGGGATAGATGACATACCTTTGATTGGAGGTGAAAAGGTTGAAAATGATGTACCTTCAACTTGAGGTGTGAATGATGGCATGTGACCAACTTGAGAAGAAAATGTAGATGTGCCTTCTACTTCACCTGTGAAAGATGGAGTGTCTCCAATTCGAGAAGATAATGATGGTGTTCCTTCAACTTGACCTGTGGACGATGGAGTGCCTCCAACTTGGAGATTCACTTTCCTCATTGCATGGAGGTTTTGTATTCATTCCCTTTGTGCCACCAATTCCATCTCTTTCTTAGCTTCGTTAGATGTGTCACATTCCTCTTCAATTGGCAATGGTGGAATATCTTCTTGTATGGTTGACAATTTCCTACTTTCCTGAATTTGCTTCATTCTTTCTCTTTTCCTCTCATTCTCAGCTTCACGCTCTTCTGGTGTTAGAGTCTTTGCTCGTTTCCTCAGCATGATGATGATTTCTACAAGCATGAAGAATAAGACAATGATCATTAGAAATTTTATAATGACAATGAATAGCACAGTCAGAATGAATAACAAGGTTTTACAAACTTTTAAATAAGACACCTCATATCAAGACTCCTTGAACATACATAAGTCATGGAGTATGCATTTGAACACACATATACACTTGAATCTAGTTTGAATAGAAGAGAGGAGGATGAAATTGGAGGAAGAAATAAGAATTTATACCCTGTTTTTCTGCTGTATCTCGTTATACCCTATTTTCATGCATTTTCCAAGTGGAAAGGGTGGCTAAATAGTGGTTCTTTGTGAATTTGAATGCAACCTGGACAAGTAAGTGTTCCTATAGCATATGCATGCCTATTTAAAGGTGAATCAAGTGTTAGTTTATTCTGGGTTGGAGTGGATATGAGATTTTCATTAAAACCCCCTTATTTGTGAAGAAATGAAGGGTTTTCTAGTTTGCACCCTAGATGAGCATGGCTATACTAAACAATGGTGGAATTTGAAGTTTTGTGACATATAGATCTGTTGTTTTGGGGTTTGGAGTGGTTATTGAATGATCCTAGGGTAGTTGCTTTGTTAATTGGACCAAATTAGGCTTATTTCTAGAGAGAGCCAGTCATAGAACTCACATTTTTCGTGAAACAAGGGCATGAAATATTTTGATATGTTGTTCTACTCCATAATGGGTGTCTAAATATTTTTTGGTTTTTGGGTTGGCTAAGTTTACACAAAGTTATGCACATTTTTCAAGTTTGGAAGGCTACTAGGCCTTAAGGAGTGATTTGTGGATCAGGCATTGGTTGATGTTTCCAGTCACTAAAGGTGCAAAAATGTATTTGAATACATTATATTGACATGGTGTATGCTTGTGTTAGGGTTGGGGAATAGCTTGGAGCCCTTATGCCTTATGATGCCCTTAAGCACCTAGTTGGGCCATTGCAAGATTTTGGTTTATGGTTGAGTTGATTTGTGAAATATGGTATCAATGCTTTGAATTCCTTCTTGTGTCTGCATCATAAATGATCATGCCAATTGAATGTGAGTGTGGATTTGGGAGTTTGGTAACCTAAATAAGGATTGTTTATTGAGTTTAGGGGTCTGTGGAAAGTTTGAAGAAGTAGAAAGCTGAAGTAGTAAATTGTAGAATGATGCACAAAGAAAACACCACTAAGGAGCATATTTTCCATAGCAAGGATGGAAAAAGAAGTAACTCTCCAAAACTAAGGGAAGAGAAAGGCCAAAACAAACTCAAAGAAGATAACAAACAAGTTGATTTGAGTATGTACAAAGCTAACAACTATTGGTCTTATTTCAAGGTTGGAGGATATTGTTATGACAAGTGTTGGAAGCTTCATCTAGAGATTCACCCAAATGACAAACGCAAGAGTAAGCAACCACAAAGGAAAAAAAATCACACTAAAACATCAAATTCAAAGAGAGAACAACTCTCACATGAGTCTACATCAACATTCAATGATGTTAGTATGTAATGATCTACTTGGATAGATTATTTACTTGATTTGCAAAGGAGATAAGTGTGAGTTGCTTTCATTTGTAGAGGCATTTGATTAGCACTCATTGCTAGTGATGACATGTTTTAGTTGTTGTAAGCATGCACATTTGTGTTCCATAGTAACATAAATGTTGTAGCATGTAACATAGATGACTTGTAGCATGTTGTAGCATAACAGTGATGGTTTTCATTATTGTAATGTGCACAAACTCTTATCTCAGCTGTAGCATGTGCATAGTTGTAGGAAGAGAACTCTTTACACATTCATTGTAAACAGTGTATAAATGTATGAATTTCAATGTACGTAGATGCAATAAGAAGGACCACTTTGTAATAAATTATAACTTTCATAGCATTGTAAAATGACCTTCAAATGCAAGGAGGATCATACATGGCAGCAGGGTTATATATAGACTATGATAGTGGACTGTTATATAGACTTACATGACTATCCTACACTCATGAAAACCTCCTTTTTAGTGTTTTATCTCCTTGTAACTCCCTTTGTATCATCTTATGTCATCCTAAGAAAAAACTAAGAGTCTTCTAAAATTAAATTTGGCTCCATGTATACACTTGAATATGAGTATGACAAACAAATGTTCACTAAAATTATTTTATTAAGTATTTGATAATGTTTTTCTCTTGTATAGTTGAAAATAGGTGAAATAAAGGCATGAAGGGCGGAAACAAGGTGGAAACATAAAGAATTTGGAGTCTCTTTGACTGAACTAACTGATATACCTAGACACATATATGTCAAGAAGAACATAAAAAACATAAAAAACATAAAGACATAAAAACATAAAGAACATAAGAACATATATATGTGAATTAAAATTGAACATACCTTAGAATTCAATATTGCAGTTGACCAATTCTCCAAAAGATGACTTCAAAACCCTCAAATTCTTGTTTTTCTCAATTTTGATTATGAATTCTATATAATTCTAGAATAGGATTTGTAAAATTTAAGTAAAAAACAAACATATATCATCAAATTCAATCTATATATCAATGGTAATTAGCTTTGAAACAAAATCACACATGAAACATGAAACTTTTAGTTTAAATAATCAATTTTCTCCAAAAACATGAAAAATCACTTCTTCTACATTGAAAAAACAAAAAAAGGTGGTGGATTCATATAAAAATGATTCTCAATTAGTCAACCAACATGAAAAGCATTTTTTTGTGCGATATACTCGTGAAAAACAGGAATAACATGTATGTGGGGTCTAAAACACAGATCCCACATGCTTTTTTACCATTTCCATGCTTCAAATAATGCGCTCGCATTATAACGTGAGTGCATTATGGGAAGCATGATAACATAAATTTAACCTTGTATCTACATGAGAGAGTCTCTCTCTCTCTTCATTTCTCTATCCTATATATAAAGAGGGATTGGGAGACATGGAGAGATAGAGAGGGACATGGAGATAGAGAGGATAGGTGGATATAGAGATGGGGAAAGAGAGAGATGGGGATCGAGATAGAGAAAGGGGTCTATAGAGGGAGAAAGATAGAGATACATATATATAGAGAGGTGAGATATAGGGAGATAGATCTAACAAGGGAGAGATAGATAGGGAAATACAGAGAGAGAGGTAGAGAGGGGTATATTAAGAGATGGGGTTATGAGGATAGATAGCTCAATAGGGAAAGAGATCAAGAGATGTCTAGATACATAGGGAGAGAGATTTCAAGAGGTAGAAGGATCGGGAGAGAGATAAAGAGGAGGAGAGAGAGGTAGTGAGGGATAGATTAAGAGATAGGGATCCATATGTCCAGAGAGATAGAGATAGGGATCCCTATTCTCCCCTCTACCTAAACCATAAACCTAAACCTCTAAACCATAAACACTAAACCATAAACACTAAACCCTTAATAATGCCCCTAACCCCTAACCCTAAACCCTAAAATCCAGCAACCCTAAACCCCTAAACCCCTAAGGTCCTGAAACCATAAAACCTGGAAGAAAAGGTAGGTATAGTTAGAGAGAGGGATAGAGGAGATAGAGATATCTCTCCTAGGCTCGATCTCCTTTGTATCTCCCTATTCGCCTCTCTACCTAAACCATAAACCTAAACCTGTAAACCTTAACCCCTAACCCCTAAACCCTAAACCCTAAATAATGTCCCTAAACCCTAACCCCTAACCCCTAAACCCTAAAAATGAGCAACCCTAAACCCCAAAACCCCTAAGGCCCCTAAACCATAAAACCTGGAAGCAAGCCTAAACCTCTATCTCCCTATCTCTCCCAACCTCTATAATGTGAAAACATGAAAACATTAAGCTTTCATTCCAACCAAATTCATTCCTAATCAATCCCAAAACATCCCTAATCTATTCAATTTCATGTCTAATCATACCTAAACCATTTCTAATCAGCCCTAAACCACTTCACACCATCCCAAATCACATCCAAATCAATTTAACTTCATCCCTAATCATTTTCCAATCAACCTGGATTTCATCTCAAATACCATCCCTAAACTATTCCTAAATCATTCTAATCATTCCCTAATCAACACTAAATCACTTCAGACCATCCCTAAAACCATTCTAATCATTCCCAAATTGTTCCTAATCTAGTCATTTTCACATCTCATCATCCCTAAACCAATCCATTTCATCCCAACTCCATCCCAAATCAATCTAAGATCCATCTCAAACGATCCCCCAAAAAATCAAAATCAAACAAATACCTCACCAGTAGCCATTAGAAGATCATAGTGCCAATCTGTTAGTCATTTGCACCATTTTGTCTATCGTATGTGCCAATATGCTCCTTAGTAGCACCTACCTATCAATCACAAACATCATTCTACACCTAGCCAGTCATAGGTGTCATTCTACCCTCTTCCAGACACATGAGCCATCAGAACATCATAAGCGCCAATATGTTAGTCATTTACACCATTCTATACATCATATATACCAACCATAAACCCTAAACCCAATCAACCCTAAACCTGATCAACCCTAAACCCTTATCTCCTTGTCTCTATCATCCCTCTACCTCTCAATCTCTCTACCTATGTCTTTGGCTATGTCCATCACCCTCTATCTCCCTATCTCTCCCTCTCTAAACTCCTAACCCCTAAACTCTAAACCCGATCAACCCTAAACCCATATCTCCTTGTCTCTATCATCTCTCTACCTCTCAATCTTTTTGGCTATGTCTCTGGCCATGTCCCTCACCCTCTATCTCCATATCTGTCCGTCTCTTAACTCCTAACCCCTAAACCCTAAATCCCATCAACCCTAAATCTGATCAACCCTAAACCCTATCTCCTTGTCTCTATCATCCACGTCTACCTCTCAATCTCTCTGCCTATGTCTCTAGCCATGTCCCTCACCCTCTATCTCCTTATGTCTCCCCTCAGTCTCCTCTATTTCTCCCTATCGATCCTCTCTCTCTAAAACCTAACGTAAACCTCTAAACCTTAACCCCTAACCCCTAAAACATAAACCTTAAGTTACCCTAAATAATGCCCCTAACCCTAACTCGTAACCCCTAAACCCTAAAACTGAGAAACCCTAAACCCCAAACCTCTAAACCATAAACCCTGGAAGCAACTCTAAACCTCTATCTCCCTAGATCTCTCTCAATATCTATCGATCCCCTCACTCTCTCTCTCTAAACCCTAACCTCTATTTCCCCTAAACCTGAGAAACCCTAAATCCCCAACACCTAAACCCTAACCCGTAAACCCTAAACCCTAAACCTAAGCAACTGTTAACCCTTAAACCCTATTTATAATTCCCCTAAACCCTAACCCAAAACCCTAAACCCTAAACTTAAGCAACCCTAAACTCATAAACGATAAATAATTCCCCTAAAGGTCTAAGCAACCCTAAGCTCATAAACCCTAAATAATGACCCTAAACCTAAGCAACTCTAAACCTCTCTCTCTCTCTCCCAAAATCCCTAAACCCTAAATAATGCCCCTAAATCCTAACCCTTAAACCATAAACCATAAACCATAAACCTGAGCAGCCCTAAACCCCTAAACCCTAAATGATTCCCCTAAACCCTAAACTTAAGCAATCCTAAACTCATAAACCTGACCCACCCTCTCTCTCTCTCCAAAACAAGAAAACTAGGACTCTCTCTCTCTCTCTCTCTCTCTCTCTCTCCCTATCACCAGGTTTCTCTCCCCTCCATCTCCATCCTCTCTCCCTTTTCCTCCCTCTCACTCTCCCTTATCGACAAAGAACATGGACATGTAAGAAAAATAGGACATGTAAAGATGGATGATGATATAAATTAGGATTCAATGAAATGGAAAAAAGCTAATTTGTGAAATTTCTTTGGATGGGAAGAATGAGGAGAGGTAGAGAGGGGAGGGAAGTAGAGAGTGAGAGAGAGGATAGGAGATAGAGACAGGATGGAAGTAGAGAGTGGGAGAGGACTGTAGGAGGTAGACAGGGCAAGGAAGAAGAGAGAGAGGGTATGAGGTAGACAGCAGAGGGAAGTAGAGACTGAGAGAGAGGGTAAGAGGTAGAGAGGGAGGGGGAGAAGAGAGTGAGAGAGAAGGTAGGATGTAGAGAGGCAAGGGAAGCAAAGACTTAGAAAGAGGGTAGGAGGTAGATAGGAGAGCGAAGTAGAGAGTGAAAGAGACAGTAGAAGGTAGATAGGGGAGGGAAGAAGAGAGTGAGAGAGAATGTGGGAGGTAGAGAGGGGAGGGAAGCAGAGATTCAGAGAAAGGGTAGGACATAGAGAGGGGAGAGAAATAGAGAGAGAGATGATATGAAGTGAAGCTGCCCTTGTAGACATGTATGTAAAGTGTGGAAGCATAGACAAGGCATGTCAATTGTAAGACGTAGCACCCAAAAGAGATGTTCTATAATGGAATGCAATGATTACAAGATATGCAAAAAATGGATTTGTTGAAAAGGCTTTAGAAACTTTCAAGCAAATGCAATTGGCATGTGTATTGCCAGTTATGCTCATCATAACGTGAGCGCATTATAACGTGCTCGCGTTATTGATTTCACATAACGCGCTCGCATTATGATGTGCTTTTTTTGACATGTTTTTATCAGTTTTTAGCAAAATCTAGAGATAATCTAGAGCGTGCTCCCCATCAAGATGACACTTTTTTCAATGAAAACTAAAAAAAAATACCACCATAATCTTAAGCTCTTTGTTAGCTATCTAACCATATATTTTTTTTCACATTTTGAGTACGTTTAGTGTTTCATCTTGAATTTCTTTTGTAAGTGTGTCCAATTTTTGTCAAAAACTAGTGTCTAGTATTTTTAACTTGTTTTTTTAACCATTCATTAAAAATTGAAATAAGTTATAATTTTAGAAACTAGACTCCATTCTACATGAATTCAAAAAAAAAATTCAATTTTCGATTAGTTTTCAAACATTTTAGGGGGAAGCGCGCTCAAACTTCTATTTTTCAGGATGTGTCCACTTTAAAAATTACCAAAAAATCAATTATTCATTAAAAAATTATCAGAAAAATTAGGGATAAACTACATGGTGTTACCTAATTTCTCACTGGAGCGATTATTGAAATACTAAAAAAAGTTAACATTTTAGGGGGAGCACACCAGACGCTATGTTATGTTTTTTTGAGAAAAATAGGACCAATTTGTGTGCTCCCCCTTTTGAACCCCTTAATCTCAACCATTTATGGAAAAAATTACTAGTTTAGAAACTAGATTCGAAGCACTACAACTCTTGTTTTCATTCCATCTTCAAATTTTGAGTGTAGCTATCTTCAATTTCTCATCCAACATCAATGTTTCCTGATTTCAGAAAAAAAAGTGGCAACTTAAGACCCCATTTTGGTCCCTCATCTTTGTGCACTTACCCTCTCCATTCAGAGCCCTATATGTCTATGATGCTATCTCTTTTTTGGACTTAGCATTTGATGATATCAGAGCTCCTAGAGCTAGAGATATGATATAGGATAGTCAAGACATCCTTTATACACTTAAGGATAATCTTCACCATGCCCAGAATCAACAGAACATGTATCCAAACAAGCATAGAGTGGAGAGGACTTCTGAGGTTGATGACTTGGTTTTCTTGTGCCTTCAGCCATATAGACAATCTACACTAAAGAAGAGCGGCATAGAAAAGTTGAAACTTTAGTTCTATGGCCCCTACAAGATTGTGAGGGGAGTTGGAGAAGTTGCATATGAGATAGTTGCCTAAGTATAGTCGGATTCACAATATATTTCATGTATCTTGCCTCAAAAGGGCAATTGGGTAGCATCTTATTTCTACAAATCTTCCACCTTTGGATGAGGAGGGGAAATTGATTCTTGTTCTTAATGCTATTCAGGATGTTAGGGAGCACATATTGCATAGGAGGGTGATCAAGGAATACTTGGTGAGATGGAAGGAATTGCCCATTAAGGATGCTACTTGGGAAGGAGAGCCAATTTTGTAGCATCCGAGTTTGCAATTGCTTGATGTAAAGTAATTCTGAGAAGGGAGGGTTGTAATTTCCCCTTTTTCAAGTGATCACCCATCAGAGTCAGCTAGCCTATTTTATTCTCTCGTGATAAGTCGAAGAAGCAAAGGAATACTCTGATTAGTTAAATCATGTATTTAACTAATTTTGTTGGGCTTATTGATGATGGGAAATGACATTTGGGTATTTTTGTGATGCCATAGAAAATATATAATAATGGAAAATAATTTCTTTTTATGGTGGACAACCTAAGAGAGGTCAAAGGATGCATTTATTGGTTCCCAAAGAGGTTCACCCAAATTGGGAAAAATAATATAAAATAAAATAAGGTTATTTCCTTATCATTTGGTTGCTAGAAGGAGGTTAGCCTAGGGAGAAAGAAATAAAAAGAAAATAAAAAGCAAATATCCTATGTGGTCAACCAACTTGAGGAGGAGTTAATATCATGTATAAATATAAGGTGTTTGAGGTCATTTCATCATATTTCATTCATATTCCTTTTCACTGGAAATTTATCTCTTGGCTACAACTTTTGGTTTAGCACATTCCTAGGATGAAAACCCTATGGAAGATAGGTGGATTGGACGAAAACCCAATCACATCTCAGAGGTCGACTCATATGGAGTTCATATTTGTACAACATTGGAGGTTTGTAAGGGAAGGATCAACAAAGCCATATTTGTTTTTGTAGAAACCCTAAGGCCAAATTGTGAGATTTGTGCCAAATACAATTTGGAGAAGAGAAGATAAACTCAGATTTCAGATCAGATTTGGAGTGCCTTCATTTGGAGGATTTTGTGCATCCTTGAACTAGGGTTTTCACCCTAGATTGAGCACCAAAGAAGGGTGATTTCATGTAGGATTATTTCTGATCCATTCTAGCCGTAGCCGCCCTCATTTTTGCATGTGTTTTGTCATCTACAAGGGAGCGCCACCTAGCTCAAGAAGTTTGAACCCCCAACTAGGGTTTGATTGGAGATTTCATTCTACACCATTTTTTATATGTACAAACCTATTATTAGGTTTGAATTGTAAGGGCAGATTTCTGGGATGTATTTGGGCATGTTTGAGCCTATGTCATTGATTTAATTGCATATTCAGATATTTTGACTTGTAGCAGCAGTCTGATATATTCAGAAAATTAGATTTGTTTCCATATTGTTTACATTTTGGATGTTCATATGTTTTGGTTGAGTTCATGATTGAAGTTAATATCATAAGGGTTCATTATTGGCATAGTTTTGAGAATTTTGGATGCATATATGTTGCTGTCCATACATGTTTGAAATCAAAAAATAAATCAGAATTCTAGGGTTTGGAGATCAAAATTCTAAAGTGCAGAAATCTAGGGTGGAAATTAGAAAATAAAACTCATATTTTTTGGCAGATCTTGTTAAGGATCTTACATTGAATGAATTGCAAAAGGTCCTAAATTGAGAAAAAAATGGATTTAGGACCTGTTAGCAAATAGATTGATCACTACCTATGTTGTTTTGACCCGCCCTACTGGAAGTAACAATTTCTACTAATAGCTGGACAATTTGCTCTTGCAAACTATCCTCTGAAGGTTTTAGAAGGTACATCTCCCTTCTTATGATAATTTAAAATTTTTTGCTGTCACGCTTTTAACCATAAAGCAAGAAAGGTAATTGCATATAAAAGTAAACTCTAACTAAACCACAATACGAACTATATTGTAGGCTGAAATTCTCACCAAATAAAGTGATTTTCTTCCAAACATAAGAATGAAAGAAAAACCAATTAAATAACTTCCTAGTAATTTTAATCACTTTCGCATCAAATCCCAACATACGAAGGAAGACACTCAATGATGATATTTCAAATAGAGAAGTAGGTTATCAATATTTCTAACTAGCTTTATGTAGATATCGAGATTTCACCAAGTAAATATTCAACATACAAAAAAATAGATAATTGCCACCCAAAAAAATCAACACACTGCTAATCTTTTTGGTATTTATGAATAAAATATCATTACATTAACTGTCAAAATATCCCCCTTATAGAATCAAATTTTGATAGTCTGTTCTTGTAAAAGTAAAATATTTCTCTCCCTAAAAAAATACTTTTCTAGAGAGATCGTGGAACCCCTCCAAAAATGAAATAATCTCCTTCCATAAATTTTACTCCTCACAAGTAGTTGAGTAACTACCTGTAACTTCTTTTACCCAACTCCTCTTTTGAAATAATTTTCTATTTCCTCCTCCACGGGAATTTTCAACGAACTCACCTCAAAAACAATAAATTATAGAAATGATTAATTCCCCTTGATTTCACCCACCTTTAATCATTTTCCAACTCCAAAATAAAGTGTACATATCTTCCAACACATATTTAATTTTCCTCACATAGCAATTTCACCCAAGCACATGTGATTCGTTTTACATGTCTATAGTACAAACTTAATTACTTTGACATAATAGGGTAATATTTAATTCTTTAAGGGTAAAAGCACAACCTTGTGTCACACTTTATAAAGGAAATGACCAACAACAAAAAAATTTCTGAACTTCAACCTCATAAAAGTAGCATTTATGTTTTGAATTTCAAAATGATGTAAACTAATGAAATGTAGATCTTTTGATGAATTTTATGCTTGTAATTTTTCAAAAAATTTAAAAAATTATTTTGACATTTTTTTTTAAATTTAAGAGCAAATTTTGAATTGGTGAATGTTGGGATAGGGCAGCCAGGATCCAACTAGAAGATGAATGCCACAAGATAAATGCTATGGAGATAAAGCGAGAACAATGCAAAAAAGATTATTGCTCGAGATTGATTTTTACAAATGTACATAAAGGCAAGAGAAATATGACGGGTATTTTTTTAACGGATAAAACTACCCTAAGGAGAATACCTTCTGAAACTAATTATTTAAGCCTAAGTAAAACTTAAGCAAGGTAAAATCTATTTACCCTAACATTGAAAATTTCAAGAAAAAGTGACTTTGAGTCCACATCACAAAACAAAGAGAAAACAATCTTATTTTTCCCTAATTTTTTTTCCCAAATAGATGAGTTCAATATCTAGTGCATGGAGAAAAAAAATTAGTTTTCAATGCATATTTTCTTCGTAATACCGTTTTAAGTCAAACTTTATAGAATATGATAGTTTTCATTCCACGTCAACTTTTGTATAATTTTTTTTTATCATTTTCATAAAACCAATTATACCCTTTTGGAGAGGACTCTTTCCTCTAATGAACCATATAATTTTGAAATAATTTGGATGTGTTTTGATTATTTTTTTAAACTTCTAATCAGTGTCATTTCTGATTTTAACAACCTACTTGGAATAATTTAAAAAAAACATATTAAAACTAATCAAAATATTAAAAAAAAAAATTTGGACTCTAGACTCAGAGCTCTATAAAAGGGTATTTTTTATTTTTGAAATAATCCATTCTGATTGGAGAAATATTCAATTTAAGTTGAGAATTTCAGAAAACCATAGAAAATGATGAGGTGGCTGCCAAGTGGAATGCCACATAGATAATTTCGGGCAAACTGAACTCGCTCGATTTCGAATCGCTCGTATTAAAGTTGAGCGAGATCGACTTGCCCAAAATTATATATTTCTGGTGACCACCCCTAGTCGACGGTTTTTTTTGTTTTTTGTTTTTCTTTTAACTTAATTATATATATATGGCTTTATTTTTTGTGTTTTTTCTCAATTCAAGCATCAAGGAGAAAATAGAAGAAGTAGATTTTTTTTGCAATAGAGACTAAAAATTATTTTTTATTTTTTTTTTCAATTCAAGCATTTGGAGAAACCACACAAAAAGAGTCTTTTTGGCAAGAGAGGCTACAAATTTTCAAGTATGTAACATGATTCCCAACTTATTTACTCATTTTACCATGTAGAAATTGAATTTCATGAGTTATTTATTAGGATGTATATGTGTGTGTAGGTGAATTAAAACAAACAATTTGTGATGGGGAATAAAAGAACTAGATCAAGGTTGTATGACCGAAAAGGAGATGAAAAACCCTAGGAACATCTAGTCAAGAACAACCCATTGAAATTATTGATGAACAAGTTGAACTTGGGCGTGTTAATGAACAAGTACAAGATGAAATTGGTACTAGTGATAGAATTTTTTTGCATAGAATGAAAACTCTTATGGAGATGGATGAGGATGCTCTTTTCAAAAACATTTCAACTGAACATATGTTACCTGAAAGCACAATAAAATTGCACTCTAAAAGAATTTGGGATGAATTTTTTGAAGATAAATCTCTAATTGGAAGAGCACAATTATGTGCAAAGTTATTTAGGTGAAAAGAAATGACCCCTGTTTTGGAGTTCTTAGGAGTTGATAACAAGAAAAAATCTTCAAATTTAGTAAATCAGATAGTAATTGAAAACTTGCAAACAACATTGGATTCTATTCAAAACAAGAGTCGAAGTTCTAATTTAAATGCTGCACGTAGAGCATTGATGACTATAATTTCTAGTAAGAAATTATCACATAGAAGACAATTTAAAGCAATTGCCCAATTAGTAAATGTATCTAGGAGAATTGTTCAAAGACATCAATAAGAGAAATAGATTAGATGAAAATATTGAAAATAATTGGGTAAATATTTGTCAAGTCCCTTGGAGAGATAGAATTTCAGAAGATGTAAAATAAAAAGTAATTGGATATTGGACCGAGCACTCCCGTGTTTCTTCCAATAGAAGGGACACTATACAAATAAAAGACAAAGATGGTAAAAAAATTTCTCATCCAAAGTATTTTATAGATACAACACAAAGTGAATTTTTTGAAGCATTCAAGCAATAATTTTCACAGGTGAAGATTTCTCAAAGGATGTTTGAGAATTTACGACCATGTTTTGTATGTATAAATAAAGTATGTGAAACTTGTTGCTATCAAAATCACGTTGAATTTGATCTACACATATATTCATATAAAAAAATTATGGCAAGAGTTAATCCAAATGTAGCCATCCCTGGAAGTACAACACAACTTGTGAAGTCTATCTTATGTGAAAAATTAAAAGATTCAGATGAATTCAATGTATAGTGTATAAGAAATATATGTGTAGATTGTAGAAATTTGACGAAATTTTTACCATTTTAGAATATTGATCATTCAATTTTAGTTGTTTGGAAGAGATTTGAATATGAGAAATACTCAACGAAGTCAGGAGCTAAATCTAGAAAAATTGTTTTGAGAGAGTGAATTGCCCTGCAATGAGTTTATGAACAAATTTTGTAACATTGTATACCCACATATCCAACATTGTCATGGCGCAAGATGGCAGGCTAAGCAATTTTGTGACTCAAAGAATTATTTTCCATCGGGTTGTATTCTCTCTATTGTAGTTTTTTCTAAAATTATACATTTAGTCCTCAAATTGAGATTCAAAGTCAATATTATCATTTAGAGCAAGTTGCAATCTTTGTACAAGTTTGTTATAAACATGTTGAGTCATTTGTAGATGAGGTAGAGAGTACCTAAGATGAATGAATTATCATCAAGGAGGTTCACTTTTATATCAGTGATGATACGGGTCATAATAGAAGCTATGTAGCACATTGCTTTCGAATGTTTTTTGAAGATTTGGGACAACGTGGCATTACTGCATTACAACACTGGATTTGGTTTGATGGATGTGATGGTAAGTGTTGATTTTATTATTAATTTTTAATTTTTAATTTAAAAATTTTAAGACTTGAATTTTTAACTAGTTTTTGGTTTTCAAATCGTTGTTTATATATAACTATTTATATAGGACAATTTAAGTCTGCAAAAGCATTTAATTGGTTAATGCAACAACATGCTAGATTTGACATAAAGTTTTTGTAGAATTTTTTTGAGAGTGGATATGGAAAAGGAGAGCATGATGGAGTAGGAGCATGTGTAAAGCATGCACTTCGCCAATATGAACTTGTAGGTAATACATAATAGATACAAAATTTACAAAATTTAAAATTGTTGAATACTTCTACAATGATTTATGTAATTGATCTACATGTATTGTAATAGTTGGATGTACATGTGAACTTTTTTAAATTCTTAGACCTCTTACCTGGGCACTGAACACCAACATGAAATTGTAGGTAACACCATATGAAATGGAAGTCAAATTGTTGAATGGTACAAAATCTATTTTGGTGCCTGTGACTCAATATAAAACAAACACTATTTTTGGGAAGTTAAAGGTATGTTAATTGAATTTATGTTATATGTACCAAGAGCTCTAACTACATTATTGAAGAGCGAGTTGAACCAATCGATACATGGTATGAAGGTATATGCACACTTGAATTATCTATTGATCTATTGATTTATTTTAAAATGTACATGATTCTTGATAGTTCTTTCCTTTCAAATTTTAATTTCAATGGTTCTTAGTTCAAATTTTATTATAATCAAACATGATCAAGCTACAAACAAGCTATAAATTTATTGACACAAATTTTTGTTTTTGCAATTATATAGGTCTATGCCTATAAGGATTTCAATTTATAAAATTGAACTTCATGTTGTGTAGGTATGATCTCTAAACTATATACAGATAGTCTTAGATGTCTTAGGTGTCTAGAGGTGTCTTAAAGGTCTTACAATTTCTTAGGTGTTTTAGGTCTTAGGTGTCTAGGTGTCTTAAATTTGTCTTAAATATGTCTTCTAGACCTATCTTAGGTCTTACATGTCTTAGATATATGTCTTAAGTGTCTTAAAGGTAGATTAGGCATCTTAGACCTTTCTTAGGTGTTTTAGGTGTCTAGGTGTCTTAAATGTGTCAAGTAGATATGTCAAGTAAGTGTCTTAAAGGTCTTAGGTGTCTTATTGTATGTCTTAAGTTCCTTAGGTGTCTTAGATATGTCTTAATTCTTAGGTGTTTTAGAGGTATACTATGGTGTTTTATAGGTCTTAGGTTTCTTAGGTGTTTTAAGACTTAGGTGTCTAGGTGTCTTAAATGTGTCAAGTAGGTATGTCTTCTAAGTGTCTTAAAGGTCTTAGGTGTCTTAGTGTATGTATTAAAAGTGTCTTAAAAGTCTTATGTGTCTTAATGTATGTCTTAAGTGTGTTAAAGGTGTCTTCTAGGTCCTAGTTGTGTTCTAGGTCTTAGGTCTTAGGTTTTAGGTGTGTTAGGTCTTAGGTGTCTTAGGTCTTAGGTGAGGCCACTAAGCTTCCACCTTCACATGGTTGGCCTTGTGTTGGTAAACATATTTGTTGCTTTAAAATAATCTTCTTGAGTAACTCCATTCACCCTTGGATTAGCAACAACCTACTCACAACAGTTGAAGAATCATAGGTCTATGTCGATTCCTCTCTGCATTTAAGAGGGGCAACTCCCTCGTATGATAGGGGTATTTAGATTTTCTAGAATTATAAGAACAAAAACAAAGAAATAACAAACATTAATGATGAAATAAGAGTTAAACTTATGAATTTAAGTTCCATGCATCCAAGTAGAGATACCAAAACTTGATGCGAAATATCTTTCTCACAATACAACTATGAAAGGAAAGCACATGATCATTATTGATGAAACATACGAATACCAATAACAACACATGAAATTGAGTTAAACACACATTCAAAATGTTTATTTATTGCTTTCAAACTTGAATAACACTATTGGAGTCTTTCATACACTGTCATGTGAAAAAGTGGAACCCCCCTTGATTGAATCACAAAGATATATTTATAGGTGAGGTTAGTAACCACTTAAGGTAACTACCTGAACCGCTTTTTGTAACTACTTGGTATAACTACTTGATTGTACTAACTTTGAACAACTAACTTTCTTGTGTAATAATAGTCACTTAGAGTAACTACCTAACTTAGGCACTTAAAATAACTACGTAAGAAAGAGTTAGGAGGAACCAAGGGCACTTAGACTTGAAAGAAGTGAACTTGCTCAAAATGGCGGAGCAAATTAATGTAGTACTTGCGAAGAACAAATGAAGTACTTGTGGTAGTGCGAGGAATGTTAAGCACAACTGTGATCTCCTTCTATTTTCTATCATTTATGACCATTTGCAGTCCTCCACGAGCAATTACTTCCCTGTATAATAAATAGAGGTCTAGATCCTTACTAGCAGTCTTTCAAATGCCGATTCCAAAGCTCCCAATTTTGGTGTTATTGGAGATGATGCTGGCGTAGGTCTTGGAAGATACTTGCAAAGGTTGTGGAACGAATTTTCAATAGTTGAATGCATATATCTGAAGTCAATGTTGTCCATGAGATGACATTTCTTTGAGGCAATTTGTCAAATAGTTCATGGACCTTCTCTATGCTTCCAAAAATGCATTTTGAATACACGTTTGCCAGGGTGGCTGTATCTGTAGCAAATACTCAAAACCTACTTTCAATCATGCTATGATGGATGTCCATAGATTACCTTGGAAGCTCCCATTCAGGCACATACTAAGAGGATGTCAAACAGTTTATGCAATGTGTGTGCTTCCACATATTTCAGGCATGTCTGCTAGTCCGTACATAACTATGACATTTCATAAAAATCCCATTTCGATGAATGTTCATGACCGTTTCAAAATGGTTGGTAATTGGTTTTGGAGCTTATCTTGAAACTCGCAAATTGAGTTTATATTGAAATCTTTTTAAAAAAAACCTTTCAATATATCCATTTTGTGTGCATTTGTTTGATGGGTATGGGTGATGAGGGCGCTGATGAAGAACGTGGTTTTACATCACTTTTCAATGAAACCATTTGGTGCAGAGCATGTGATTGTAGAGTTCTACAAGATGACGAGTCTTTGAGGCAATCTAAAATCCATTAGTAGGTCTAATAGATGTCCATGCTTTCAGATTTTGTAAACATTTCTGCCAAAGCATTTCCATCTATAATATCTAATAAAAATCTCCTTTGCATAGTTATGCTTTGATGAATTTCCATACACTCTTCCACGGATCAAAATTTGATAGAGGCTATGAGGATACTTGTAAGGGTTTCGTATTGCATCTAGCAAGTGTGTTTGCTTGAAAGATTCTTAAAATCTTTGCAGTGGATTCCTCTCGTAGTATGCCATAATCATTGCATTCCATTTGATTGTATTTAGTTAAAGCATTCTGTCAAATGATTTGCGTGATTTGTTTGTGCTCCCAAAACTTGCATGCATGTAGTGCAGTTACGGTTTGATAGACGTCCATATTCTGTTCGCAATCTCTCATTTATATTTATTGATAGGCAGTGAGGAGACTGGTAAAAGTCATAGAATTTGTCTTCACACCTACAAATTACATTTGCTCAAAGGTCTCCACGGCCTTTTTCAACAAGTCCGTTTGTGCATATCTCGACAATAGTTGCAGAGTTGAGCTTCACTCCTAGGCAATTATAGCTATTATAGCTAATAAAAATCAATTTTCAATCATGCTTAAATTAGTCTCCACATGCTTCTACAAAGCTTCTCTTTTGAGATAGGTCGAGAATATGTTAGAACAAAATGAGAGTTTGGGTAGTTATAATAACTACCTCCTCCTTCACTCTTTATCATAATTTTGAGTAGTTTTTGAAACTTATTGGAATAACCGATGCATTTTGATTTTCAATGAATTCGTTGCATGAGGATTTAGCTTCTTAGGTATTTATAATAACTACTTGTAGATATAGCAGCTACTATCTATTTTTCTTTTGGTCATCGTCTCTGTGAAGTAGTTTCGAAACTCAATAAGATTGTCGATTGCTGATTACATTACTTGTTTCAGAGATTTACAAGACTTGAATAAGTTTTGGTAAAAGCCAATGATAATAGAGCTCCCTTCATCGGAGGTGAAGATGAGTTTGAAAATGAGGCCAATAGCTGGCTCTGACTGGGGACAAGGACCTTGCAGACGTATGATGAACCTAGAATCTCTGAGGAATGAATAGTGCCTTAAATCCATGGGCCTATAGAGTCAGGAGATAACATGATGTACAAGGGGAACAAGGAGACTCAAGGAGACAAAAGGACAAATGAAAAAGGACACACAGAGACGAGGCAAGCAAAAAAAACCAACAGAAACTGAAACAAGATAGACACAAACAAAATTTTCTAATTAACCTATATACATGGTAGGTGACTCCTACCTCAAACTGCTTCAGGATGATCATGTGAAACCATTAATGGGTTGAGAAAAATAAGCACCTGTATGAAAAAGAGATGTGCATAGATGAGGCACCTGCAGACTCAGTAGACATTTTAGGATGATGAGAAAAATGAAATACATGAAATGTGAGGACTCCTTGAATCGTACACCAAACAACCATTTCTCGTCATAAGCATTTGAATCCTTCCAAATTGAACTGGTGTTGCTCTATGTAGCTTCAGACATATCTTCTAGCATCATGCTAAGCACACCAATATCCTCTATCTGAAGATCTTTCTAATAATCTAGTTTGCAACAAATTATCCCACGAATAGGACAACCTTCATACAATTTGTGATGTGAAGAAATCCATGTAGACACACCCATTGAATCATTCTTTTGAGTATCAACTTGAGAATCATCTATGGAAATGCACTCGTTCACAAATAAAGGATTGAAGTAGACACCTTGGCTATAGAGGGAATCATTGTCTAAACTTTTCGAGCACCAACTTGGGACATAAACATCATGAGAGTTAACTTTATTGAATTCCTCCATTGGATCATCCATTACCTCATTCCTTGCTTCATTGTTGGCACAAGTCCCACAACTATCCTCTAAAATAGGGGTGTCTTCTTGATCTAAAGATTTGGAAAGAGGATTGCTTTAAACTTTAAATGCTCCATAAGACAAAGATTGCGCTTCCAACATGACATGGACATTTGTTAATGTATCTACATAACTTTCAATTTTAACCTGTTGAATATTCTCTGGACTCGGTGGTTCTTCTTCATGGAACTCTTCATGAAATCTGAAAACTTCATACTCCAATTGCATGTATGATAAAGAGTAAATGCTTGATGATTCATCTTCATTTTGAAGTTGATCTTTGACTTTTGTATTAACTGTACCACTAATTGAAACTCTATCAATATCTTCAAAAGTAAAGGTCTCCATTTCATAAGCTAAGGAAGATATTTGCAAGGGCTCACTTATGATTGCCTCTCCATTGAATATAATAGTACAAAGTTGTCCAATAGATGTTATATCTCTAATTTCATCAACGGGTCTTTCTACTTCAGCAGGTGTAGGAATATCTTTTCTATATAGAAAGTCATCATCAGGAGTATTGAGACACCATTTTGGGACAAAAACTATATGAGATTCATCTTTATTCTTCTCTTCTTCATCATTTTCTTGAAGCTTGGGCTACATGGAAGTCTTGAAATTATTTACTTCTCCTTTAAGATCTTTGTTTTCAGGTTCTTGGAAGACTTCTTTAACAGGTGATAAAGGAGAGAGGATGACATCTCCTTTGCAAAGAAAATCATCTTCAGGAGTGTTGAGACACTAGTTTGTGATGGAAACTTCATGAAAGAGATCTTGTGGTACTATTTCATGGTCATTCTCCTCTTGGTCAGATTGCATGCATGTCAAGAGAACACTTTGCAACTCTTCTTCATCTTCTTTGTTTACACTTTGGTCCAAAATTTCTTCTGCATTCCCTTGAACATTAACCATGTCATAGGAATCTTCCATGGAAGATATAGTTGTCAAACCAGAGCAAGTTGTCACAAGAGGAGTGACATTCTTCAAAGAAACTGAGAGCATGTCATCGGCTGGAAAGATTTCTTCTTCTTTATTGCATGTTTCCATACAATCTTCTTCTTCTGTCTCCATCACTTCTTCTTCTTGGTCTTCCTTAAGTGGACATGTGTGTCCTGATGAGTCTCTTTCAGACACTTCCTTCAATACAGGTTCATTTCTAGGAAAAACTTGTGTCTCTTCTTTGCTGTCCTCATCATGTGGATGATATATCTCAGCATAATTTATTTTATCTTTTGGTGCATGAATCTCTTTTGATAGGGAGTTTTGATCAAAAGCAAGAAAATGAGTCTCCTTCCCATCTTTTTCTTCAATCTTCTGCAATGTTTGAAGCAAAGAAGATGAACCTGATTAGTAGCAAATTGCATGCCACCATAGAAACTCTTCAAAAACTCCACTTGCTTAGGGTCATCAAGAACTTGATTTTGTTGAGCAAAGGATGCATAAAAAGGATAATCTTCATCTTCACTGTCACTGTCTATTTCAAGAGACTACAAGTTATGCATCTGGGTTCTTTGATACTAAACCATCTTTCAGGATTCTTCTTTCAGATAGAGTCACCAATCTTCTTTTCTGGGGAGATACTTGTATATTCTTGAGCAATAAAAAGGCACCAAAGCTTCAGCTCATTTTCCCCAGTAGAGTCACCAAAAATATGTTGGTAAACAGATTTGTTGCTTTAAAATAATCTTCTTGAGTAACTCCATTCTCTCTTGGATTAGCAACAACCTGCTCACAACAATTGAAGAATCACATGTCTATGTCGATTCCTCTCTACGTTTAAGAGGGGCAGCTCCCTCGTATGATAGGGTAACTTGGATTTTCTAGAATTATAAGAATAAAAACAAAGAAATAACAAACAGTAATGATGAAATAAGAGTTAAACTTATGAATTTAAGTTCCATGCATCCAAGTAGAGATACCAAAACTTGATGCGAAATATCTTTCTCACAATGCAACTTTGAAAGGAAAGCACATGATCATTATTGATGAAACATATGAATACCAATAACAACACATGAAATCAAGTTGAACACACATTCAAAACGTTTCTTTATTGCTTTCAAACTTGAATAACACTATTGGAGTCTTTCATACATTGTCATGTGAAAAAGTGGAACCCCCCTTGATTGAATCACAGTGATATATTTATAGGTGAGGTTAGTAACCACTTAAGGTAACTACCTGAACCGTTTTTTGTAACTACTTGGTATAACTACCTAAGTGTACTAACTTTGAACAACTAACTTTCTTTTGTAAAGATAGTCACTTAGAGTAACTACCTAACTTAGGCACTTAAAATAACTATGTAAGAAAGAGTTAGGAGGAACCAAGGGCCCTTGGACTTGAAAGAAGTGAACCTGCTCAAAATGGTGGAGCAAATTAATGTAGTACTTGCAAAGAACAAATGAAGTACTTGTGGTAGTGCGAGGAATGTTAAGCACAACTGTGATCTCCTTCCATTTTCTATCATTTATGACCATTTGCAGTCCTCCACGAGCAGTTACTTCCTTGTATAATAAATAGAGGTCTAGATCCTTACTACCAATCTTTCGAATGCTGATTCCAAAGCTCCCAATTTTGGTGTTATTGGAGATGATGCCGGTGTTGGTCTTGGAAGATACTTGCAAAGGTTGTGGAATGAATTTTCAATAGCCAAATGCATATATCTGAAGTCAATGTTGTCCATGAGATGACATTTCTTTGAGGCAATTTGTCAAACAGTTCATGGACCTTGTCTATGTTTCCAAAAATGCATTTTGAATACACGTTTGCCAGGGTGGCTGTATCTGCAGCAAATACTCAAAACCTGCTTTCAATCATGCTATGATGGATGTCAATAAATTGCCTTGGAAGCTCCCATTCAGGCACATACCAAGAGGATGTCAAACAGTTTATGTAATGTGTGTGCTTCCACATATTGCAGGCATGTCTGCCAGTCCGCACATAACTATGACATTTCACAAAAATCCCATTTCGATGAATGTTCATGACCGTTTCAAAATGGTTGGTAATTGGTTTTGGAGCTTATCTTGATACCCACAAATTGAGTTTATATTGAAATCTTTTTTTAAAAAACCTTTCAATATATCCATTTTGTGTGCATTGCTTTGATGGGTACGGGTGATGAGGACGCTGATGAAGAATGTGGTTTTACATCACTTTTCAATGAAACCATTTGGTTCAGAGCCGTGATTGTAGAGTTCTACAAGATGACGAGTCTTTGAGGCAATCTAAAATCCATTAGTAGGTCTAATAGATGTCCGTGCTTTCAGATTTTGTAAACATTTCTACCAAAGCATTTCCATCTATAATATCTAATAAAAATCTCCTTTGCATAGTTATGCTTTGATGAATTTCCATGCACTCTTCCACGGATCAAAATTTGATAGAGGCTGTGAGGATACTTGTAAGGGTTTCGCATTGCATCTAGCAAGTGTGTTTGCTTGAAAGATTCTTAAAATCTTTGTAGTGGATTCCTCTCGTAGTATGCCATAATCGTTGCATTCCATTCAATTTTATTTAGTTAAAGCATTCTGTTAAATGATTTGCGTGATTTGTTTGTGCTCCCAAAACTTGCATGCATGTAGTGCATTTACGTTTTGATAGACGTCCATATTCTGTTCGCAATCTCTCATTTATATTTATTGACAGGCAGTGAGGAGACTGGTAAAAGTCATAGAATTTGTCTTCACACCTGCAAATTACATTTGCTCAAAGGTCTCCACGGCCTTTTTCAACAAGTCCATTTGTGCATATCCCGACAATAGTTGCAGAGTTGAGCTTCACTCCTAGGCAATTATAGCTATTATAGCTGATAAAAATCAATTTTCAATCATGCTTAAATTAGTCTCCACATGCTTCTACAGAGCTTCTCTTTTGAGACAGGTTGAGAATACGTTAGAACAAAATGAGAGTTTGAGTAGTTATAATAACTACCTCCTCCTTCACTCTTTATCATAATTTTGAGCAGTTTTTGAAACTTATTGGAATAACCGATGCATTTTGATTTTCAATGAATTTGTTGCATGAGGATTTAGCTTCTTAGGTAGTTATAATAACTAATTGTAGATATAGCAACTACTCTCTATTTTTCTTTTGGTCATCAGCTCTGTGAAGTAGTTTCGAAACTCAATAAGATTGTCGATTGCCGATTACATTACTTGTTTCAAAGATTTACAAGACTTTAATAAGTTTTGGTAAAAGCCAATGATAATAGAGCTCCCTTCATTGGAGGTGAAGACGAGTTTGAAAATGAGGCCAACACCTTGTTAGTACAGAATAAACATTTCTTGAAGCTAAGGGAAGCTCTTTTTTTGTATCCTTATCGTGTAGGGGTCTCAAACTTAACAAACATGTACATTAGATAGATCTATCTAGTTCAATATTTACATGTTCAAAGATGATGTGCTTCTGAGTTCTCTTCTAAGAGTTCTTTTGTATTTTAGATTTTAACATGATGATTTTTATTTTAACTGAAGTTTAGGTAGATCTTTAATGGTATTTATATGCTATAGCTTTTTAAAATATGTACAAATTTCTTTAACATTTGATTACATTTCATTTATTACTCAAAATATTTAAGCATTGAGATATCTTTGAATTTGCTATGTACTACTTCAAAATATTTATATTCCTTGTTGACTCTCTGAATAATTTTTTTAATACATTAACGTGCCCAAGATTAGTTAAATTTCTCTAAAAGTATTCTTGAGTGATCTCTAAAGTTGATAAATAACCTTTGAAGGGGTTCAATTCGACACAATGGAGGCATATTTCACAACAATGGGCTCATTTTTCAATCATACTAAACTCTCTTTAACTTGATATGACCTTAACAAGGCTACACAACTTCAAATGGCACTAACACTCCAATCTCTTCAACAAACAATTGAAACACCTTGAACTATGTGGGAATGACATCATAGTAAACCAATAATGACTCCCAAGCCTGAGATTAGTATAATTTGTCTAAAAGTATTCAAGTGATCTCTAAAGTTGACAAATAACCTTTGAATCCAGGCATATTTCACAACAATGGGCTCATTTTTTAATCATACTAAACTCTCTTCAACTTGATATGACCAAGTAACAAGGCTACACAGCTTCAAAAGGTACTAACACTGGACAATCTCTTCAATGAACAATTGAAACACCTTGAACTATGTGGGAATGACATCATAGTAAACCAATAATGACTCCTAAGCCTAAGATTAGTATAATTTGTCTAAAAGTATTCAAGTGATCTGTAAAGTTGATAAATAACCTTTGAAGGGGTTCAATTCAACACAATGGAGGCATATTTCACAACAATGGGCTCATTTTTCAATCATACTAAACTCTCTTCAACTTGATATGACCTTAACAAGGCTACACAACTTCAAATGGCACTAACACTCCAATATCTTCAACAAACAATTGAAACACCTTAAACTATGTGGGAATGACATGAGTAAACCAATAATTCAAATCCCAAGCCCAAGATTAGTATAATTTGTCTAAAAGTATTCAAGTGATCTCTAAAGTTGATAAATAACCTTTGAAGGGGTTCAATTCAACACAATGGAGGCATATTTTACAACAATGGGCTCATTTTTCAATCATACTAAACTCTCTTCAACTTGATATGACCAAGTAACAAGGCTACACAACTTCAAATGGCACTAACACTCCAATCTCTTCAACAAACAATTGAAACACCTTGAACTATGTGGGAATGACATCATAGTAAACCAATAATGTCTCCCAAGCCCAAGATTAGTATAATTTTTCTAAAAGTATTCAAGTGATCTCTAAAGTTGATAAATAACCTTTGAAGGGGTTCAATTCAACACAATGGAGGCATATTTCACAACAATGGGCTCATTTTTCAATCATACTAAACTCTCTTCAACTTGATATGAGTTTAATTGATAAATCAAGTATTGAAAATGATAATGTGACAGGATATATATAGGTTCTTGCATACACGTAGGAAAAGTTGCATTAAATGATCAATTGTTATAAGTGTGGAGATTAACTGAAAATTTTCATTTTTGATGGATTGCATGATTGTTCTAAAATTCCACTTCAAGATGGAAATAGAGGTGTAGAACTAATATGCAATTTTAACTATAAATTTACACTTTTACAAATTACCACCAAAATCCCCCTTTGTAATTTACTACCAAGAACTAGAAATTGGGAATAAGTTTGTAATAACTAAAAAGATGCCTTATGTCTCTAAAATCCCACTTTATATTTTGAGCTAAGAAATAAATCCTAAAATTAATTTGTAAAAAATTCTTATTTGCTTGAAAGTCCTATTGTTCTTTTTTTGGGGTGTGATTGGGAAGTTGAGGTCACCAAACAAATAACAAATATTTTTTAAGCATTAGTGAGTCACAATTTATCATTTTGTAAATCTAGCAAAAAATAGAGGAGTTCAAGCAACTTATAAAATAAAAATAAAAATGACAAATAAAAGAGTGAACTTGTATGACAAGTTACTTTCAAGACTTATTTGGATATGTAGAGGATAAATGATATTTATTAATAGATATGTTTTATTGGATTTATAGTTTTTAAAAATAATTTAAGTTTGTTAAATCTAGCAACTTTAGCTAAATTCTAGGTAGTTTCTAATTTTACTAGGTTTAAATATGTACTACTTCATTTGCTTAGATATCTTCCTATATTCATTTTCTATTTCCCAACTTAATCTTATTTTAGATTAATCTTATTTTAGATTAGGAATATAGCCTAATTAGGACACATTTAGAAATTTAGATAAAAGGAAAAATACCACTAACTTATTGGGTATAGTAGTTACTTATGTTTGCTTTAACTAAATAAAACTCTTTTTATGTTAGATTTATAGTGGAACATTAGGGTAGGTAATTGAAAATAATTTACTACATAAAAATAAGTATTTTACCTTTTCCCATTCACACAAACATTATGCATCATCTATAGATTTATTTTTTCATGTGAAATATTGTGAACTTAATCTTCTATTTTAGGGGACAATGTGATTACTTTGATACATATTCAACCATTGAAAACATTATGTCAAGTAGATTAAACATGACACTTGGTTATCCTTGGATTGAATAATACCAAGCAATTATATCTATATTACATCAATGCATTAAATTTATTCATAAAGGGGAAAGTAATTAAATTTCTTCACAAAATAAACAATGGACATCCAAATGTCCAAATAATTAATATAAAGCATGTAACTCATAATATAAATTTTGAAATGTAAATATAAAGCATGTGACTAATAATAAGAATGGACTGTTGAGTCACTAATACTCAACATTCTCCCACTTGACGAAGTAATTACAGGAAACCATCAGTGCTCAAGACCAAAGTTAGTACTGCCTCCACTCCACTATGCTCACAAGCTACACAAAAGCTTTTCTGGCATAGTTGTGCGTGTTTTTGAAGCAATTGAAAAGAATTTAACTCCGTCGAAGACACCACTATTCTTAGAAATACGTTCTGAGATGCCCTCATTTCCTTACATGGACGTCTCTAAGATATAAAACATAAGTGTACATATAATGTCCAAATATAAAACATGTGACTCATAATAATGTCTAGATATAAAAGTTCATGTGACTCATAAAAATGTCTATATAAAATATAATAACATGTAAGTCATAATGTCCAAATGTACTGTAAATATAAAACATATGAATCATAATAACAACTCATAAATGTCTCTCTCTATGAGTGGATTGAGCCTTGCTCTGTCTCAAGCCGTGTCTTGAGCTGTGACATCCTGATCCCTGATTGGAGCCCTTGACTGATCCGTGACCTGAGTGCTGTGTTGAGTTGTGGGTCAGGGTCTGCACATGAAACACCATAAAATTTTCAAATTCTATATATATACATGTACAAATATAATTTGTTTTGATTTTAAATAAATAAATAATATGTGACAAATCTAAATTACCTAACATACACTGTTTGCATCATGTAGAGGAGTCTCAATAGAAGCATGACCTAATCTTGCAACCTATATATGACATGTGTTCATACAATATATAAGCATAAGTGTATTTAGTTAGAAAACTTGTACACTTGATGTCTGTATGTAGAAAGTTAACTTGATATATATGTGTACACTTAAATCAAACTTATATGTACATGTGATATATAGACTTGGTTTTTAAATACCTTGTGATGATGACTAGGATCACTAGCATGATGCAAATCTCCATATCCAGGTTGTAAAAAAGTAGCTTGTGTCTAATACACATATACATTTAAGATTGCAATCAAGAGTCAGAGCTTCAATGTGTGTGATTTTATTTAAAATTGAACTTATAATTTTTAAATATATAATTTATGAATTTAGATTATAATTTTTAAATAAATTGTACCTCAATTGCATTAGCAAAGGCCCTCCCAATCCCACTGAGGTCAGAATCATGGAGAGACAATGATACACATGTAGATGTTGCAGTCTCAGTGCCAAAAAGAAGCCTACTATACTCACCTCCCATAACATCATGTGCAGTAACCTCAACCTCAGGACCAACTGGAACATGCGGAGGGGCGGAGCTTATAGGACTAACTGCACTAGTAGAAAAACACGAAAAAATAACTAAAAAAACTACCAAAAATTGGTCATGTGATCAGTAGTTTGGTCATGTGACCATTAGTAGTTTATTGCCAGTCATTTATCTCGTGACCAAATTTATGACCAAAAAAATTTTAGTCATAAATTTGGTAGTATATTTAGTCATAAATTTGGTAGTATATTTAGTCATCAATTTGGTAGTATATTTAGTCACGTGACCATTGGTAGTTTATTGCCGGTCATTTATCTCGCGACTAAATTTATGACTAAACAAATTTTAGTCATTAATTTGGTAGTATATTTAGTTAACAATTTGGTAGTATATTTAGTTAACAATTTGGTAGTATATTTGGTAATTTGGTAGTATATTTAGTCATCAATTTGGTAGTATGTATATTTAGTCATTTATTTAGTCGTTGATTGTTGTTAACTAGTCATTTATTTAGTCATGGTAGTCATTTTTATTTACTAGTTTCCATTAATTGGTAGTAAATTTAGTCATGATATGAATAATTTATTAAATACCATAAATTTTATAATGTAGAAAAAACATATTATTAAATTTGAATTTAAAACATTAAGGAAATAAATTTGGAAAACTATATATTTTATGATGCTACCAAGTAAAGATTGATAAATTTGAGCCAACACTTTCTATTTGAGAATCGGCCAATAAGAAAATGAAACAAGACAAAAAAAAGTGGCAATAAATATTTTTTTTATTGGAACAATGCAGGAAAAGAATTAAAAATAATAAAAAAGTAGCACAAGGCTGCCATAACTAGAAAAAACCAGCTCAGCTCTGTCATGTACAACAAACTACAAGGAGTAGCTGAAGAAAAAACTAGTTCAATAGCCACATTAGATACAATAGCAAAACAATGGAAAGGCAGGTCGGACCGATGAAGCCCTTCACATCTTTTGACACTTAGAAAAGAGATGTTGCCACTGAGCATTGCATGAGACATCATTTCTTTTGGCATTCTATTAATTAGTTCAGGTGCTTTGACTACAGCCTTAGTGCATTCCATATTCTCCTTCACACAAGCCATTGACCTATTACCTGTGTATTCAAACAACCCTGAACCACTGTGAATAATATCTGAATAACAACCTGAGAATGCTACTTAGAGGCCCCTGTAGCAGTGACCCTGCAACAACAAGAAAACACACCATTCCATGTAACCTTCCATAACATGGTCCCAGATAGCTGAAGCAAAAGTGGCACTTGAAATAGTGAAATCCAGTCAGTCAACAACATGCTGAAGATGACAACATGGAAATGTTTTTGGTTTCATACAATTGTAGTAAAATATGAATTTATTTAAAACAACATTTTCATGATATTTTTTTCATTACCTCAAGAAATCATAAAATAGATCATTACACAAAATCTCTACTCTTGGAATCAATCTCTTCCCTTTCTCACATGGCAATACCGCACTTGCACGTTCAGACTATTAAATTTCAAAAAATAAGCTAAACAATAGACATTCAAATGACCTCCTGCATAGATAGGATCTGAAGTTCACTACTGTCTTATTGTAACTAGAGGTGTATCACGTACACCACATAGAAAAACATATAGAAGAAGCTTATGATGCAGAAGCTACTGTTTTGGTATCAACAAAGTTTACCATTTGTTATTCTGATTATGGTGTTTGTAATGTTGCAGGGTGTATTTTCCCATTTTCATCAGAAGGTTTTGCTCCAATCCAAAGTTCCATTGCACAATGCATCATTAGTAGTAGCTCAAGGAATTTTTAACAGCTTTTTCAATTTCACCACAAGTTTCCAATCATCATTGGACAAATCATCTTGAAAAAGTAAGAAGAATATTCCATTTTAGACATTAAAAAGTTGTTTTATCAGCCAAAAATGAAAAGCACAAATGTTCAATTAGTATAAAATACATAATAATAAATACACTGTAAAATTACATAATGTGGATATCAAATACCCTTACCCTATAGTTTTCTTTCACTATATCTATGGATCTTCTTGTGAGATGACTCACAAATTCATCCTCCATTTCAAAATGCCTACCAAACATTTTCTGTACTTCATCAGTGTTGCTCCCAACAATCTGTAAAGTTTGTATGATAATTCATTAACAAAAACATTTCAAAAAATAGCATCCAAAATCATATAAAACTATTAACAACAAAGACAGCTTCTCAAAATACCTTCATGGCCACTTTTTCACCCTTCTTAGCTATTTAAATAGATTTATGATTGATCTCAATTGAGGCTATTTTTCCAATATCTATGAAATATTTTGTGGGAACACATAATGGTGTGCCAATCTGTAGATGTAATCACCACATATGGCTTTATACAAACCAAAAATGATACAACAATATTTTATATACATAAGTCATAACACCAAAAAGACTAGGTTTAGATACTAACCCTTGCAATGCCTTCAAGAATATTAACACCAACAATTATAGGATCCTTCTTGTTAAAAATACAATTTGGCAAAATGCTGAATACACAGGGGAAAACATCTTTTGCATCCTCCTTTTTCCTTTCTTCCTTAAGATTGTCCATATATGCTTTAAACTGGTCAAATAGATGATAAATAATGTCCGCTGTAAATATCTTGACACCAATTTCATCTACAAGCTCGCGAGCTTCAGGAGTAATTTTGACATCAAATGCCAAAATTGCAGCATACTCTTTCTTCTTTTTTTCAAGCATTACACTCGCACACATGACATCTTTTTTATGCTCATGCCCAATACCAATTGTACTAACTGGGATGCTTACAACTGGGGTCTTCAAGAACTCAAGTAAAACCTCCAAAGATCCAAGAGTTGAAGCTTGAACATAAACTCCTTCCCCACTCTTGTCAATTCGAGACATTACATTATTGATATCTTGCATTGTTTCTTCCTTAATATCCTCTAAATCATCATTAGGTCCAACAACATATAACTGAGTTCTTGCTATGGCATGCTCAAGACCCTAAAATCAAGAAATGGCAGCTAAATTTCATTGTCCACATATATTTGATAAATTTATGCTCATATACATAAAATAATTAGCCTGAAATCTGATACCTGAGCAGTTATCTTGATTCCCTGTGCAACCTTCAACTCCTTATTATGTTGATAAGATCCCTGAAACCAAAAACACATCTTAAGCTATGGAATATATTATATTATTTTAACAATATGATCAATGTGACATGGTTTGAGTAATCTAAATTTAAGGTGTAGATTATTGTATTCTAGCATAGTAGATCAGAAATACCACCCATTCTCCTTTACTATAAACGAGCATTTCAATTTTTTTAATGCCACATATACTCCATTAAATAATATGGCACCATAAGGCTTCCAAGAATACATACCATTATGTAGGTTACCACAATGGACCACTCGTAAGGAACATTTTAAATTAGGATCAAAGTCACCTGGATCTTGAAACCAAAAGGCAATCCCTTAGATTTTACACCATTTATATCAATTTTATATGTCCTGTGTCCTGATGTTTCAAAAGGTAACTCCTAGTGCCTGTAATTTCTCATACTGTCCGACCATTCAACATTTATAAACTATTTTCTATTTTGAACAATTTCCATATCCAAGGTTGACTTGATGATGCTATAGTATGGTAAGCTTTTACCAAAGTTCCAGTGCAAGTTTTAGGATATAACATTTATTATTTGTTAAGTTACCTAATTGGTAGAAAAATAGGGCATTTCCAGGTACTATTCGTCCCAGAATCAGATTCAGAATCGAATCGCCTATGGAATTGGGCACGGTTGGGATTTTTTGGGCCTAGAATGGTGTGGAATCATTGAGGTACGAACCCCAATGAATCCATGATAGACGTGGCATTTTAAAGAAGTTTCTATGACGATTCTAGAGGCAGGTAACATTTTCAATGCACTTTTTAAAAATAATTACATATATGAACAAGCTACAACATGCTAGAATTAAAAGATTGATTCAACATCATGATAAAGAAAGGTAATCTGCAATAAGAAATATAATGCAAATATATATCTATATATATATATCAAGTTATAAGATATCAAAACTGTCTAAGAGTATATATAAATATAATAAAAAATGTCATAGTTGTCTAAGAGTTTCCAACTCTTTCAAATACACCATGAAAATTAAGATCCCTAAACAACACATTCAAAATATTGCATAAAGCAGTGGGCCAAGATGTCTAACAACAAGTACATGATAAAACATCAACTATGCCATTTTTGCAAATATTTTAGTGGCCATCGTGTGAAGGTTCCTTCTTTCTCTTTCAGACGGACAACTCCATCTATTTTGTCTTCATAAGCAAGCTGTATGTTACTTGTAACCTTTAAAATATTTACATTTGCATCTCATGTTCCTTTCAAGTTGACTCCATGTATAATATATAGTGATTGAACCCTCCCAATGCCCACATCAACACTATCACACAGATCCAACACCCTAACTTTATCCCCTTCTTGGAGTTTATCAATACATATCTGCAAAAACAAAAAAAATACACATTATATTGAAATACATAATAATTATTATATAGGTAATGATTACTCTTATTTACATAATAAAAAACCATTACTTATGTTGGAACAAAATTTTAAAACCCTAAAATTTTGTTAATTCCTGCCATTATTCCAAATAAACTATTCTAATGTCTCACCTATTAGGACCTCTCAAAAATTTTGCACATTTCCATCCTACTTGATCTTTTAACTTGTATATGACCATTTATTAATAGACATTCATGCCAAAATTTTATGCAATTTATTTCCTAGGGTCACATAACATGGTCATTTTGAGGAGTATGCAGCTATTCTTAATCATTTTTGTGTTTTTGCAGTTTATCGCAATCTCGCAGGTCATCCTCATTGTCTTGGTGGTAGTGCAAGAACTAAAGCAACAAGAATCATGTATACCGCACTCCCGTTGGAAACATACAAGTTGTTCGCGGCATGGCAGTAGGAAGGGCTCAGTCAACCGTGTTACCGCAATCTCACAGGTCATCCTCATTGTCTTGGCGGTAGTGTAAGAACTAGAGCAACAAGAATCGTGTATACCACACTCTCGTTGGAAATATACAAGTTGTTCATGGCATGGCGGTAGGAAGGGGCTCAGTCAACCATGTATACCGTGGTCCCTCAGAGGTCTCACCACTTCATTGCAGCTTGGCAGTAGTAAGTGTCCAAGTTATCAGGCTCCCACAATGGCTTTCAAAGAACGTTTGTGGCAAGGCGTTAAGCAATAAAAGTTGGCAACATAATCTCACCGCCGTAATGAGAACAGGCACTTACGGGTTGATGGTAATGGAAGAAAATGGAATAAAGGGGGTTATAAGCCCCATGATCCTTCTTTGTTTGAGCATAAGGGCTAAGGGTTGGCGGTAATCAAGAAAAGTGAACAAAAGGCATTGAAGCTTATCGCCATCCCGTGACCAGTTTAAACAAGCTTTGTAGTAGTGCGGTAATGATAATAAATGAAGGCATTGAAGCTTATCGCCATCCCATGACCAGTTTAAACAAGCTCCGTGGTAGTGTGGTAATGATAATAAATGAAGGCATTGAAGCTTATCGCCATCCCGTGACCAGTTTAAACAAGCTCTGTGGTAGTGCAGTAATGATAATAAAGGAAGGCATTGAAGCTTATCGCCACCCCATGACCGGTTTAAACAAACTCTGTGGTAGTACGGTAATGATAATAAATAAAGGCATTGAAGCTTATCGCCATCCCGTGACCAGTTTAAACAAGCTCCGCGGTAGTGTGGTAATGATAATAAATGAGTAAACATACTCAATGCGGGTGTGTGATTATAGAGAAATTTGAAAGATCTTGTCATTTCATCTTATCATTGGATCAAATTTGATTAAGGGCTTATATTTGAAATGAATTGAATGTGGAGATTTTATAATTTCGTGGCATGAACCAAAAATAATGGTTGAATGCTAAACATTTTGGCTCAATAAAATCTGGAAATCTCTCAGCATTTGCTTAGTTTAGAGATTGTAGATTGGTTCAGAGAAGGTGCCCAGTTCGGTCTATTCTTAACAAGCTTCAAATTGTTCAAGTCCATCTCTACATTCTTTGCAACAAATTTTGAAGAATCTTTGCTTTGTTTCAATTCTCTGTGCATTTGCTTGAATTTTGAAACCCTAGTTTGTATAATGGCACCCAAGAAGTCTGAATCCACAAGTAAGACCAGTAAGCTTGATCTTGCCCCTAAGAAAAGATCATTGTAGCAATCATTGCTAGATGTTTTACTCAATTCAATTGACAAATGTTGAAAGAAAATATTTAGGGATATTGTTGAGGGTTGTAGGGATGCCATAATTCCCATTTCTGGCTAGAAACTATTTTGGTACTTCTGTCATAAGAAGGATGGTTAGGGACCAGTGGGCAATCCATGGAAGCTAGATTTGGCCAAGCTAATTGTTTCAAATGTATTCATGGATGTGGAACTGATTTGTACTCTGGCACTGCACTATCACCTGGCTACTAAATAGTAAGGTTGCCAAATGGATCTTCGCTGTTGAGAATTGATAGAAGTGCTATAATTGACTGTTTTATGTTGATCAAACAAGCTCTCACTGAAATTGACCTACAAAACATTGAACAAGAATACAAAAGTTTGAGAAGAACACTCATAAGTGATGAGCTGCCGATATTTATGAGAAGAGGTGCAAACAACAGGATGGTTGATATTCCTTCCAATGCAGTTGAACCATTCCCTGTGGAAGATTTTGTAGTCTATTTCAAATGGGCCTATTATGCATTGTGCGAAGTACTGGGAATTGATGCTGATTAGAGGATGCCAGTTAGTTTGATGATGATGGCTATGAAGATACAAAATTCAGAGGTGAACATTGAGTATGATTTTGCCTCATATCTTGAAAAGAAAATACCTGATGGATTCATCAGTGTGAAGGAAGATAAGAAACCCATGAACTTCAAGTTTTATTCTTTGGTTTGCCATCTGATCCTATATCAAAATAGGAGTAAATGGTCAAGTAAAATGCACATCAACATGATTGATAGGACAAGGCAAAGAATGCCTACTCAATGTTGGTGTTACATGTGGGATTCTCATTGCCAGACTAGTAACTATAATGTATTGCATAATGAATTTTCTGTGAGAATAATGAATTCTTTTGGTATTGGGATCCCCAAATTGTCACCAGAAATGGGGGTAATTCTGAGACCTCTTGCACATAAACCAGAGCAAGGTCATACTTTCAATTATGCTGATTGGTTCCTCCTAGCAGAGCACACAATAATCAGGGTATATGATTGCCCCCAACCACCTCACAAATTGCCAAAGTTTGTTTCTGACAGAATTTCATTCTTGGAATTCATGTGGCAAATGATGTGGAGGGGAAAGGAAGTGACGAAAAAGGTGAAAAAAGGCACCTTTTTTCCTAATATCACTATCTTTGGAGATTGGTCAATTGGTTCGGACACTCTTGAGGAGCTGCAGGCCTATTTGAAGGCCAAGAACTCTTTGGAATCTAGTGTTGAAAGAGTTTATGACCCTGAAGGTCAGATGAACTTTGTGAGACAAGTGATCTTAACTAAGATGGGCATCTCCCATCAAATTCTTTATGATGAGAATGTGATAAGGAACCTGGTTACTTTTAATGAAGCATATGACATGAAGAGGAAATGAGAGATCCTCAAGAAAATTCAAGATGACAAAAAGGAAAAGAATCCAATTTTGAAGGATTTTTTGCTGAAGAGAAAGATCCTCTAAGGAGGATTAATACAATGATTAAAATTTTTGAAAGCATTTATGCTAAATCTGAAGTACAGCCTACCAAGGTTACCAAACTTTCAGTGAAGAGGACTATAGGAATTAAGATTCATGAGCCTACCCCTTATGTCATATCAGTTCAAGATCCACATATCCCTGAATCACCACTACATAAAAGGTAGAGAACTAAAGGCATGTCTCCTCTGGTCCCATACGAGATGTCTGAGGGTGTGGGGGATACTGATGAAGTTGCCAATATTTTGACACATTTGCATGATGGATAGGAAGTTGATCAACCATTGGTTGGTCAAGAAATTGATGCACACAAGCCTGAGGCTAGGATGGAAGAACAAGCCCAAATTGATCCAGAGCTATAGGAAGATGAAAGGGTGGTGGCATCATTGAGATTTATTCAAGATGATGATTTCATCAGGACTCCAGAGTTTCAAGATTTCTAGTTAAAAATGAAGATGAGGGAATTTGATGAAAAGGTGGAAATCAATAAGATGGGTGCTAATGAGTCTCAGTATGATCAAATAACCACCTGAACAATCCAAGAAATAAAAGTTGATGAAATCAATGTGACTCCTAAGGAAGCAAGACAAATGGTCTTGAAGAGTAACATGCTGATCATCCTAGGTCTTGAATTAAAAAAGGTATTCTTGCTTGACCAAGTTAGGAGTCAAGATGACCCTAATCTTGTGTCTAAATTTTATTATGAGGAGGGAATGAGTGGATGTGGTTTCAACCCAAAGACATAGACTCTTGCCATATGAACAAAACAAAAGAACACTAGTAAACCAAGGTTGCTAGATGTTGTTCAGGAAATGAGGGGATCTGCTATGGTGAAAACCTTATGAGATACTTCAGGAACTAAGGCCTCTGCTCTTACAGTCCATTCTACCATGTTCACCCATGCAGTTCTAAAAAAATTGGAAAAAAAATTGCAATATTATGAGAAAACACAACAAGACATGAATGATGAAGTGAATAGGTTGTTCATTAAAAATAGGCAATTGAAAAAGCAACTGCAAGATGTGGGTTCTTCCCAGAGTCTGTCAACAGTTCCGTATCAACCTTCTGTGCCACCAACAACTGGTGATGTCACAGTGACAATGCAAGAGTTTAATGCTTTGAGAACAAAATTTGAAAAAGAAGTTGAGGACCTCAAGAAGCAAAATGAGGAAACAAAAAATGAGACAAGGATCAAGGTCCTTGAAGTCTTTGAGAGAAAATTCTGGAATACATGATAAAGCTGGCTGTGGATCAACTTGGGGATGTGCATGATTTCTACTCCATGTTATCTCAAGCCATTAAACAATTGCAAGCAAACTTTTCTATTTTGGAGCCACTGTACAAGAAATGGCAGCCTTCCTTACACAATTTAGGCCTGCTTTGCAGGATACTTCAAAGAAATCTTGATGCTCCTACTGAATTGAAGCCCACAAAGAAGATGGTGACTATGATCATTGAAGAGCATCAATATACCAGCAGTGAAGACAAAAGGATGCATGCCAGACTTGAATCTTTTTCTACTTTCAAGCATCAATTTATCCCCCCTATTCTGACAGAGGAAAACAAACAAGTTAAAGGCCTTGATACTTGGAAGGCAGAATTCAGAACAATAGTGTTTGTGGTTATGGAATTCTTGAAAAAGGAGCAGGATATAGATACTTTGAGCTTTAACATAATTTTTGATAGGGTCATAGCACTAGATGTAGGATATGGAAAATTTGTAATTGATGTTAAGGCTATGTTGGATAAAAGATGGAAGGACCATCAGACCAATCTGCTCTGAATTTAGGAATTCAAATGGCCCAATGACCTTACATTTGATATGTGGGAGTAGACATACTTGAAAGGTTGATGTGCAGCTACAGGTTGAGGTGCAGAAGGAGCAACGAGCAGTTTTGCTAGTGTCAATATGGAGAACAAGGACAAAATTTTGACACTTTTTTGCGATAATAGACAGGGGCACAACATAGTTAACAGATACTGCAACATGGAGATGAGTACCTTGCCAGGCCTGAGGTCATGGGTGCTTTATGATGATTAACAGATTCAGATCTTGGTTAACTTGCTTATGCCATTAATTTCTCTTTATTAAACATGTTTAGTTACAAGAGGCCTGAAGGTTGTTGCTTCCCATATTGATAAGGGAAACCAAGGCCTAGACAATCATCATCTTTATGCAAGACAATTTATATATTCCAATATTATCTATCCAATCATATTTTAGATTCAAGACATTACACTTCTATGATAATTTAATATTATAATGGGCAAGGATGGTTAACTTTGTGGAAATGTATGGTGTTCTGATTTTCTATTAATATTCAAGTTCATAAGTTATTTGATTGTCTCCATATTGGCTATTTCCAGTTATTCAAATCAATAGATTTATCAAGGCACATTTGTTGTCATTGTGTGGATGCTTTTAATTGGTTTCTATTAGAAGTTGATGTAATTCCCTTTAAGTGACTTACATTTATTGGTCTCTCTCTAGAGTTAAATCCTGTAAAGTAAATCATACTGGTGGGTTTTCCTTCAAATAGAATTAAAACAACTTACTTGAATAGTACTTACTTGCATGTGTGTGCTAAAACAACAATGACTACCATGAAAGACATAAAAACAATAAATAGCACTCACCTCAATTCCAACACCACTACTACTACTCTGAATATCATGCAGATTCTCATCAAGATGTTCAACATAATCACTATCATCATTGTCCTCAAGTTGTGCAGCTTTGTAGAGAGCTCTATTGATAGGGCCTTTTTCTTTTCATTCTGCTCTCATATAATTTCTCTAGATGTGGTTTAATCATAATGTAAAAATTAATATAAGTAAAGCAAAGAATGCAAAAACTATAATTTTTTGTTCAAAATAACATTTTTATTCCACTCTTAAATGACTAAGTCAAGGTATGTTGTGAGATTCTTCCTTTATTGTAAGCAATAGATTCCAGTTTATAGGAGGATTCTTATAGTCATGAGCATAAGATTTTCAACAAGAAGGCATAGTCCCAGTCCTTCATATGATAAGGAAGACAGTAAAAGTTGTAAGATAACAGTCCATATCTCTGTCTTAGGACAATCCATAGCATGGAAGGTATAGGAGAAGATAAAGAGATGCAACAACTAGTAGGTTTTCACCAAACAAAGAGAAGGGACAAAGGCACTGTCAAAACCATTAGACAGTGACCAAGAATCCTTGGAATGACAGCAACAAAGTAGATATAAAAGCCTTGACTTTAGGATTGGTGATTAAGAGCTTTACTAAGACATACTCAAAGTGACTGTCTAGAATGATAGAGTTAAATGTCATAATGCAACATAGCAGCATTTCATAAACATGGCAAGGACAACAATAATGAAGTGAATACTCAAGCAAAATGGTTTGAAGTAGAACCTAGTAAATTGCAGTATTGCATGTTTCTTTTGGTTCTGTAAGTAGAACAGTGAGACAATTTGTGATAACGCATTTATGTAAAGCATCAATGCTAAGGTTATAATGGCTAGAATTGTAGTATTGCACGTTGAGGGTAGGTTCATTCTTTGTTTACAGTATCCAAGAGCTATGAAACCATTGAAGTATCCCAAAAATGCAATCACAAGGAAGTATAACAAAAATATGGTACAAGTTTACCCAATAACAAGCACACGAAATTAAAGGATAGTGTAATAGAGCCTCTTACCTCATCTGCATCCATAATATTATGCTCATTCCATGCAGAAACTATAGGCTTAACAGAGGAAGCCAATTGCAACAATTTTTCAGTGAGACTGTATAAGCAACTCATTATATGTTGGTAGCCTTCATTTGAGTTGACATGATCTGCAGAGGCTCTTACTAGGCATCTAACATATGGCTTTGAAATTTCTATTGACAAACTAGATTCCAACTTCTTACTGTTACCATTTTTTACCATAGCTCAAAAATTGGCTGAGCAGATTTAACATTTATCATTTTTGAATGAGGTTTGATTTACTTCTGTTGTGGGATAGTTGCATAGTTATTATGACAAATGCAGTTTAGTTGTTCAAGAAAGAAAGAAAAGTTTCAAATCATTCATTGTATTGCAGAACAGTAAAATGAGATAAGTATTCATTCATCACAATGCTTATTCATTTACAAGTTTGAATACATAAAGGAATAAACATTGCATTAAAGGAAACCATGACATATCAGATGTCCCACACAAGCCGTGGGTTATAGATGAACTCATGCAAATATAAATAAAATACTATGCATCTAATGAAGGAGGAGGGAAAAACATAGACATCATTGCCTTGTTTTGTTGATCTTCATAGTAGCCTCCAGTCCTGATCCCGACCTCAGCATGTACCTAAAAAATTGTGGGAAGGGTCCTGTTAGAAGCTCCAGTTATGAAAATCCTTCATCTATCAGAAGAGGAATAATAATTTAGTTATAATGCATTGATCAAATGAGCAACATCCATATGTAGAAGGAACTGAAGAAGCCAACATAGAGCATCATTGTTTTATTCTAATCTGTTTGTTTCATGTGTGGGTATAGGACAAATCATGAAGTTGATTGAAGACATTCAACATGTGGTGTCAATTGGACTCCCACAAGGGTTTAGCCCAGTGTGCTACTTCCCCTTGGTCTCAGAAGGGATGAATTGGAAAAGAAAATCATTGATCACATTCACATGAGAAGCTGAAGAAATGGAAAAGACAATCATTTGCATCAGTCCCATTTCAATACATGACCATGATTTCACTTCAAGGTATGAAATGCAACCAAGAACATGACCTGCATTGATGGATGGCAAAATTTAATGCATATAAAAACTGATGTCATTGGTCCAACTATCATGGATTGACATTCTCAGGCATGATAATGATCAGGAGTACATAATGCATATACAATCATCAGACTGATAAAGGAATAAGTGTTCATAAGGCATGCCTATTTGAAGATTGCTTACTCATCCATGATCAATAATCCAGTAGGAGTATCCATTATAAACCAGTAAACAAGTTTGCAAGAGCAGGTGAGTACAAAGCATCATACTTTCTCATTTTTATGGAGTGGAAAAATCAAATTCAGAATTAAGTTACAAAAGCTATCTCTAAAATGATGAAATATATCCAATTATGCTTCACATGTTGCTACTAACAATATGAGCATCAAAACAGTGTGAATTACATGCTATATTCAATGCATATCCATGAAAAAATAGGACAGTATTGCAGATCTATAGTAGAAGAGTGCATGACAGCCAGATCAGATGGCTCATTTTGTCATTGACAAATTCAAATGGATCAAAAGGACACGTCGTTACATGTGTTGCAATAGAACATCATTACATGTGGCAAAGGAATAATTAAATAGGTGTGGTTACCATCTTTCATACTACAGAATGTCATTATGTATCAAAGTGAAGTGTATACGTGCATAACTGTATCTTGTTGTGAGTGAGTTCAAACAAAATCTTCATCATAAGAAATGACTTGTCAAACTGGTGACATAAGATACAATGGACATGATTGATGTCCTACAGAAGATCATACATAACACATTTGATATGATAAAGTACAGAGAAGGACACTAGAAAGACATCATGTTGCCACAGTATATACAGAATAGGTGAATAAAGTGTTTTCATATTTTATTACAGTGCCAGAATGTCATGACACAGTCAAGTCATCATTCATGTTTGAATTATGTATTTTCTACAGTCCACTAGACTGGTAAGTGAAGCTGAAGAAATGAAAGACACATATGTTGTTATAGAGGGGAGAGGGGTTTCAAATTCAAAACCAACAATATACACCCATGAAGGAGCAAATGGAACTATAGAAATAGAGAACAACATGTGTAATCCTCACATCTCTTAAGAAATGACAGTGAACATGACTTAGCAATAACAACATAAGAAAGAGAAAAGAATATCATATGCCAGTGTATGCTACAGATAGTTTTTTGTGCTCAAAAAAGATAAACCTTTATTTCAGTTCCAAGTCCGTGTTCATACAGTGAAATGAAAAATGCAGAGATATATCTAAGTAAGGCCGTAACATAAATGCCATTCATATTCATTTTTCAAAATACCCATGCTGAGTTTCTAGAACCCTAACATTTTTTGTAGTGTTGGAGAGGAAGAATGGTAAATCAAGCTATCTGTGTCAAGGCCGTAACAAATATGACTATTTATACAGTGCAAAAATGAAACCCTTATCGAGTTTTAAAGAGTCTTCTTCCTTCTTGAAAGATACAGTAAACAAAGCAAGTATGGACTATTTGCAAACATAGCCGTGGAGGGAAAACAATTCTTGTGTGATGTAAAGAGAAACCCTCATTTCACAGTCAAAGAAACTTCAAGTTTTTCATATCAAACTACCAAGAACAAGCTACAGAATACATTCTATGTCATGGTCATGCTTTATATGAGGATATTTTGAGATACCCATCTAATGCAAAATAAAACCCTCATCACAGTTTATACATACAGAAATAAGAAGAAGCCACAGTGGAAACAAATAGTGAGAACTCATGGTATGGTGTTGTAGAGGAGAAAAGCTAACATGGCCGTGGCCCAGCTTCAAGTCTTTGATATTTTGCCACATTTGTGAAGTTCATCACAGAAGATGCCAAGCACATATATATCAAGCTAAGAAACTGAAGAAAGAGCAACTATGGCCACAACCATTTAAGAAGGGAATGCCACTAAAATATAGTCAAAATTCCATTTTAAGCTTTAGATATATACTCACCAGGTTTGGCCTATTGTTTTGTCTCAAGAAGTGCAACGTTTTCAAACACAGGAGACTAGATATGGAGGAAAGTATGCAAAGCCATGAAACCCCAAGTCGGTGGCCACAAAGTTGCAGAGAAAACTCAACATAAACAACAAATGAAATGATTGAACTTTTAGGGTTTGATCTTCTTTTGTTCGATGTTATTTTCACATTTTGACTTTGCAAACAAACATAAGTATTTTATCCAAACAACATCGTGGTCAAAACCTTATAATTGATGGTGCCTAGCCATCATGTTTTGAAGTGGCTGACATTCTTTCTTTTGTTTGTTCTTTGCAAGTCAAAGGTAAATATCATTAGTGGATAAAGTTTATGCTCTTGATAAACTTTCAAACCTTCAGTATGGCTGACACTTAAGTGTAGTCAAAGTATGATGCATGTGGTCGAGAGTCATTGACCTCCCACTTATGCATTATTCTTTTTCCTTCATATATTTCAAATGTATGCACAAGATCAAAACAAGAACCTTTAGAGATATCAAAAGTATGCAAGGTGATGACATGGTCAAAGGGTCAAATTCGACATGGTGGCACTATGACAGCAGTGAGGTGGCAGAATTGACACATGGATATGCATTTGTGGCCTTTGAGGCTTTCATTTATTTTTGCAAATATGTGTAAATATTTTCATCATCTTTTTATGATTTTTATAGAAAATCATTTGTAATGTCTTGTAAAATATCTTGGCAAAATTATGAACCAGATATAGTTTTATTTTTTGCAAAAATCATATCAAATGGAGATGTAGAATAAAATTGCCATTGCATTGTAAAGTTAGTTTTAAAGCAATCATTGACAAATTGCTTTTAAAACTTAACTATTTTTAGGCAATTTATAGGCTAATAAAACAAATCAAATATCCCATTTCAATTTGTTTTATTTAGAGTCATATAGGACAAATTTTGGAGCTTTCATGAGCAGAGAAAAGTAGTATTATGGTGGGACCACATGAGAGGGTAGTTTTGCAGTTTTATTTTCCAGATTGGTTGTAGATCCAAAGCTTTATTTTTGGCTTTCATGAGTAGCTCAAAAATTGACTTAGGGTCTATTTTTAGGAGCTTTTTCATCTTTCTTCTGAGGGGATCTTTTGGAGGCATTTATAGGAGAAAAACTTAGTTTTTTCTCAGTCAGTTAGCATCAGTTTCTTCTCTCTTGTTCACAGGCAGAGTTGTATACAGGCAGTTGGCTCATATTTCATTTTATACATTGTACTCCTTCCAGTTCTAATAGCAAATCATCCTTTTCACACATTTTGCAATCTTGATTTGATGTTGTATTGTGACTTTTTCTGTCCTTTATTATGTCTCAATACTGTTAAAACTTAGTTTTTTCCTGGTTGTAGTTTGTGTTTGACCCAAACCTTATTGCAAATCACTTAAGGGATAAACTATCAGTGGAATTGTGAAGATTCAAGTTTGAGGATCTATTTTGTGAGTGATAGAAATTCATCAAGTTTAGATTCTAGAGTTAGTTTGCATTTCAACCATATCCTTCTATCCCTTTTCCCTACAAGTTATTAGTTTAGGAATCATAAGAGAACCAACTCACTCTGGAGATTCATTCTCATAAAAGGAGACCCACATCCAAGAATGATTCCATGTTTCAATAGGTAGTTAAGTTTCCGCAAACTTAACAAGGGTGCATACTTGAATTGACAACACATACTACTGCTAGATTTACTAGGATCTAGTGCTGCCATATAATCGAGCATATCTTCCACACTTGCTTCTCTATTACTGTTTTCCACCTAAAATACAATGTCAATATCAACATATAGTCAGTTCAATAAAAAATAAAAATAAATAACCAACGTAAATTGAACCAAAAAGCCATACCCTTACTCCAAGTTTGTCCATTTTGGCATGCAACTCGCCTCGGCCAAATGTATATCCAGCTACCACATTATCTCTTGCCATCTTTCCTTTATAACTCTTTGTCAAATATTCTTCAGAACACATATTTTCTTTCAATACCTCCCACTATTTGGGAAATAGAGGGGATTCTAACCTCTCTTTTCCCTCCAAGATTGTTTTTCTACAATTGGATCTATAATTGTTCATCAAAAGTCTAATCTTTTTCTTGTAATATCTTCTAGAGATTTGTCCACTAGTAGTCTCAAAAGCATTTTCCATTTTTTGTATAACATTTTTCACACTTTGTGGATCTTGCTCTACAAAATTCAATTTGCAAATATCCAAATGGGCCCTACATCTCACACCCAACTCAGAGGCCCACCTTGTAGCATTTTTCCCAATGGGCTCACCATCTCTTGCCTTCTAATCTTCTTTGTTTTGCATTCCTCTCTGTAGATCTGTATAGATCTTGACTCAATATTTTTCTTTTGAAAAAAGTAGGTACATCTTTTATTAAACTACTAGCAATATTTTTGGCTGATCCACTAGTTCCATCAAAAGTTGTAGCAGGTAGATCAGATGCAAGTGATTGCTCTTCATGACTTTCATTAACTAGAACTTCATCATCCTTAGCCACATCAGGTGTGTCATGAGTAGGTAGATCAGTATTAGTCTATGTAGATTTCACTTCAAACACATCCTTTAATCTTGAATAAATCATCTGCAGCTCATTTATTGCTCCTTTCCTCTCATTGTTTTTAATAATCTCTCTTCGACTCTGTGCTAAGAGATCATCACAATGTTGCACATCACCATGTGCTATATCAGGCTGCACATCACCATGTGCTATATTAGGATGCACATCACCATGTGCTATATCAGGCTGCACATCACCATGTGCTATATCAAGTTGCACATCACCATGTGCTATATCAAGTTGCACATCACCATGTGCTATATCAAGCTGCACATAACTGTGTTATATCGGGCTGCACATCATCACAACTATTCTTTTCACCAACTGCATTCGTACTTGAATCCCAAATGCGTTGGCTTTTATGAGTTGGCAGCACTGTATCTTTACTTTCCTTTTGTTTTCTCTCTACACTTTCTTTGCACTCTTTTTCTTTCCTATAAAACAAAAAAATATCATATTATGTCTTATATACATAAACCTCTTGCCTATAAAATTTCATAAAAACAATTAAACAAATAATATACTACTTAGTGGATTTACAACTTGCCTGTTTGTCAAACTAAGATGTGATAAATATTCACTATTCTTTGCCACACGTTCTTTACGAAAGTGCTCATAATCTATCAGAGGAACTTCAACAACATGATCACTATCATCTAAATTGTGCCTCATAGTCTTTTTCCTCATTTCCTGAAGTCCAAATAAACAATAATATATAAATCAACAACTTGAATCAGTAGAACAAGAGTGGAATATAAAGAAAGCCATTATTTTTAGTCAACTAGAGCATATAAACAAATGCAGTCATAGTATATAAGGATTTCATTTCCATTCAAATGATACAGTATATAAGGACAGTCCCCATATGAAATACATTCATAGAGCATATAAGATGCATTCTTAGAAATTAGAGGAGACAGTCTATGCCAAGTGACATGACATAGGATGATAGCATATAAGATGCATTATATGGAGGAGCAAAAATTCAATAAGTAAATGTGGTACACAGATTAAAACTCAAAGGAAACTCTATTTGTTTATCCTTCTATTTGAGAATAAACTAATTGCCTTTCTGATAGTGTAAATCATCATTATTTCTAGTTATATAATCCTCATTATTTCTACTTATAAAATCCTCATTATTTCTACTTATATAATTCTGTAGAAATTCTGAACACACAAATGTAAGTAAACAAAAATAGTCAACATGTGCTTTAAAAATGAGTATTTATTTCTGCAACAAATATAGCTAGTTATATGCATGACATGTAAAAAGACAAGAACTAGAAAAACAACTAAAAGTAGAGCTCAACACAAGAGATTATCCTGAAAAACCCAAAGTGGAATAAATTCCTATACACTAATGCCCTTTCTTATCTTGTTGCTTCTCTACTACATTTTACAAGCTCACTATTTTCTTGACGCCTTCACTAATCATTTGCATTGCCAGCAAGATCAGAATCATGATCGCTCATGTCTGCATTTGCTTGATTTTCTTCCTCATCCTCATCTATGTCATGCAATACATTCTCTCTCCCAATCTCTTCATTGGTAATCAAAATATCTTCTCCAAACACTCCATCATCAGCTTAATCCACTACTTTGAGTGTTTCTTGTAAATTAACATATTGCCCATCAGGCATTATATCAATAGCTTCCATGATTTTTTGTTTTGATCGAGACTTTGTTTGAATGACATACGACCATCCTGGGCTTCTTACATCATCAATTAGAAATGATTGGTTAATTTGAAAAGGGAAAACATAGGGCTCATCCCTTTCTGATAAAAATTGTCCTATATTTGCACGTACAAATCCATACTCATCAACATGTACTGCGGATGGTCAGATCTACTTACATTTTAATAATATAGGACTATTTTCCCAAAAATCCACTTGAATAATTTCTTGGATGAATCTAGCATAGAATTTCTTCTCAGTTTGATGAAGAAATTCAGCACTTACAACACAATCACAATTTGTCTTTCCTTTGTCTTTTTCCTCCACTCTTAAATGGCTACCATAGGCCCACATTCCACTAAAATGCATAGCCCATAAGTGTGGAGGTTGTGAAAGCCCACTTTCCTCTATTGTTATATCTTGACCTTCTTATTTTGCATCACTAACTGCATTAGCAATCCATTCTTCAAATTTTGGAAAAGAATCACCTCCAACCAAATCATGACGTCTGCACTTTTGAGGTCAATGTTGCATCCAACTTTGATTCTCTTCTTCATATTTTCTACATAGAATATTAATGTGCAAATAGTAAGATTAATAATATAAATGTGTAAATGCAATTGAGTAAGATTCATAATATAAATGTGTAAATAAATAATTGTGTAAATTTTTTTAACATGTGCCACTTATCGAATGCAGATGTGTTTTGAAGAATAAAGGCATGTATCACACTTCTTTCTTGATGTGATAGCTTGAAGCGACATCCATTGCCTTCTAATACTTCACCTGTAACTCTCTCATCTTCATCATCATCCCATACATGTCGATTGACATTTTTAAAATCTTTCATATATTTTATGCAAAATCTAATGGCCTCTTGCATTGAATATCCCTTAGACATGTTGCCTTCTTGTTTTTCCCTAGTACAAACAATTTTTTCAAAACCTTCATATATCGTTCTATAGGATACATCCATCTCATTCTTACTGGACCACAATGCTCTAGTTAATATTCTAGATGTATCAAAAGATGCATATAAATGTTAAAGATTGTTTCTGGAAATTCCCGTTCCAATAGACAAAGGACTTCAACAACCTCCTCCCTCAAACTATCAAAGTTCGAAGGATCTAATACATGTGAACTCATTCTCTTTAATATTAGGCCCAACCTTATAATTGCCAATCTTGGCCCCTTTGCCAAACCTGATATATTTACCACAATAGGTAAAATATTTTTTATTATAACATGATAGTCATGGGTCTTTAGGCCTCTTAAGATATTAATGTCAGTTTGTCTTCTGATAGTACTACTTACATATCCAGTGGGAAAGCGAGTCCGAGATATCAATTGTAAGAATTGTGCACGTTGATCCTTTGTCCAGACATAAGGAGCACTAGGTTTTCTATATTTTGCATCATCATATTTTTCAACACAAAGATTTCGATGAATCTTTAGTTCTCTAAAGTCTTCACATAATGAAATAGTATCAAAAGCACTAAAAAGAGTTTCTATAATAGCATAGGCTATATTTTTCTCAGTATGCATAAAGTCAACAGTATGCCTAATGGCTATATCCTTAAAGTATGACAACTTATAGAATATGCACAACTATTTTACACCATTTTCATTACATGGATCATATCTACTACTAGCAATCCCACCATTTTCAATAAATGACATTATTTTTTGTCCATTCTCAATAATGTAATCACCTGTTATTAGCAAAGGTGCTTCATGATTCTCTTCTTGACCATTGAAATGTGTTTTTTGTTGACGATATGGATGACCCACTTTAAGGTAAGCATGATGTCCACAATAAATACACTTACGCATTCTTGAGTGACTCGCAAAATCCTTAAAGTTGCAAGCAGGACAGCCATGGTATCCATGAATAGTGAGACCAGACAATGTACCATATGTAGGAAGATCATGAATCATAACCAATAAAGAAGCTCTTAAAGTGAATTTGATTGAATGACCATCACTTAAAGATTGAATTGCTTCAATTCCTTTCCACAATTCCATTAGCTCATCATATAATGGCTCTAGATAGGCATCTATTGTAGATGAAGTCACACTTTTCTTTCCTGGTATAATCAATGATAGCATTAAGAAAAATGGTTTAGTTGCTAACCATGGAGGCAAGTTATAATTTATTAAAAACACTAGCCAAGTTGACCATTTAGTACTTTGATCTGAGAATGGGTTCACCCCATCTAGAGCCAAACCCAACCTTATATTACGAGGATCTTGAAAAAAATCAGGCCATCTGTTATCAAATTCCATCCACATCTTAGAATCAGGCACATGCCATTGTTTTCCATCAATGCTCTTATTTTGGGCATGCCACTGCATAAGTTCAGCAATGTCCCTGTACCTATACATTTGAAGTAATCGTGGGATTATCAGAAAGTGGCGAAGAACCTTTTTAGGAACCACAACTGATTTCAACCCTTGTCTATACCTTGCTTCATGACATTTTGGACATTCACTCTCACTTGCAAGATTTTTGTGAAATAATACACAACCATTAACACATGTGTGGATGTTTTCATACCCCAAGTTGAGGTTACTAATTTGCTTTTTACATTGACTTCATTTTGTTGGCAATATGGAGTCAATTGGTAACAACGAACTTAATAATGCCAATAATTGATCTACACTCTCATTTGTCCAACCATGCACCACTTGCAAGTTAAGAATTTGAAGGATTGTTGTCAAATGACTTAACTTGCAATTAGCATACACAAGCTTTATAGCATCCTCCATTGACTTGGCCCAATCATTGTTTAGACCCTCATTCAACATTCTTTCAACTTCAAACCCTTTGTCTAACATTTCTACCTCTTCATCTATGTTCTGTGTCACTTCATCTATGTTGGTTACCTCTTCATCTCTCACATTCTGCAATTCTATCATATCTTCATAATAATTGTAAGCCCAAGGGCTTATACCACTATGCCCATATCTTATCATATGTCGATAAATCACATTTCTTTTTCTTACCCTTCCACCAAGACAGTCATTACATGGGCATGGATATTTTTCCATTTCCCTCTCTTTGGCTACTCTCTCATCATATGCATGATATTGATTTGTAGTCAACCTTCGACGCTGATCCATCTGTAATATAATGCATTCCAGTATTAATTTAGTATAATAAGCTATCCTACGCCTAGAAGGCCTTTAAATATAAAATCTTAAAAGGTAACCTTCAATCATGCATATGGTCAAGCTAGGATAACCTTGTTAGCTACTGTTGCACCAAAAGATTGACCTAAAAGATTGACCTATTAATGCCTGATACAACCACTTGACTTAACAAGCATGGGAGGTGGTTAATCCCTTGTCGCAAACCACCGCAGCGCAGCACTGAACAAGGAGACCAAGGGTCACACCTTGCAACAATCACCCCCAGTGCAAGCACAGGGTTTGAACCCATGACCTCAGCTCTGATACCAATTGTTAGCTGCTGTTGCACCAAAAGATCGACCTATTAATGCCCGATACAACCACTTGACTTAACAAGCACGGGAGGTGGTTAAGCCCTTGTCGTAAACCACCATAGCGTAGTGCTGAACAAGGAGACCAAGGGTCACACCTTGCAACAAACCTTTCCTCCAGTTTGGGCTAGTCATCATGTAGGGAGATCATGCAGAGTAGAGGTGTGGTTTTATTTGAGTTCAAGGATCAATTAAGGACCAACTTCAAAAATATTGAAGATACCATTTTCTTTTGAGTTTTCAAGATTCAATCATGAAAATATCTCCTAGGGGGCACCCACAAACAAATTCCCCAAATATTATGAAAATATCAGTTCACTTTTGGCAATGAGGGTTTTGAATTACCTTTGAATTTGCTGCAAAGTGCATCCCCAAATTGGACTTTGCTGCAGAGGGCCTCGCCGACTTCAAATTCATGACATCAAACTCGAAATTCCTTGCCCGCCTTTTCAAAAGTCTCCAAGTCCTCTCCAAACAAGCTTTATCACCCATGCAATTAGCTACTACACTTATATGCACCTAAAACATTTTTTTAGGTACATGCATCAGATAGAGTAAGTGCTTCAATACGTGTCCATGAGAATAACAAACATCAATAACAATTCAATTTCATTCCCATGCCGACAATTATACATTTTACAAGTTATCTGAATTAGAAATATAGACAAGCTATGTAAACCAATAGATAAATAACATTTAGAAGAAATACTAAACAATTTTATCAAGATTACACTTTAAAACCCCAATTAAATAACTATTGTGATGATGTATTCATAGCAGAAAATCACTTGCCGAAATCATATGCAAAGTCACCAAATAAGGGACTCAAGATGTTAACCATTTCAAATGACAATAATGAGAATAGGAAAAATAACATAGAGAATACAGTCATGCCTTTGATTGCAAAGGAGAGGGCAGATATTACAATCTATAGCAGAATTGAAAAGATAAAAATACAAAATCCATGAAGCCAAACACTTTTGTCAAAATACAAACCCTTACCTAATTAGTTAATTGATCCTTGAAGATTTTATCAGGCAAAGATAGTAATTATATAGATGCTAAAATAGTGACACAAGTGCCTTTGAAAATGATGACAGTCATGTCATCAAACTAACAGTGAAATCAATCATCAAAAAGAGTAATGCACAACACCATAGAAGAAAAGAGGAGATCACTATCCATTCAAAGAGATGCCCTAATCACAGTCACCAAAGTGGGCTACAATAGCAGAGAAAAGACAGTGGAATATTGATAGTCTTTTTGCATCCAAATGTGAATTATGTGAAAACTATGTCATATATCAATAAAAAAAGTAACAGAGAGGATTTTTCACAGTCAAAAGTCTATGAATAAAATCTTCAAGTTTATCAAAATCAAGCTAATAAGCTATATGATAGTCATAGCAGCAGATGGACAAAGGGAATGATAGATTTTTGCATACAAAGGACAGTCATCATCAATGATATCTTTGTATTAAGGAATTTGTAGGCAAGTTTGTGATAGGACAACAAAGATTAGTTCATGTATAAATCAATGAACAAGGTTTTCATGACAAAGGTTACTGTCAATATAATAGTAAGAGACAATAAAGATAGTGAAGAGAAGATTTAAGGAATGAAACAAATTATGGAATAGTCTTGCATTCTCAACAACAAGCTTTCATTCTCTATTTTATGACAGTCATTTTGAAAATACAATCATCTTTCAAAGGTTGAATCACACACATAGGGGCAGTGTCTAAGTCACAGGTTGAAGACCATCAAATTCCTTCATGCCAAGGTATTCTAAGTATAAATCATGAATGGAAAAAGTAGAACTTTATCAATAAAGAACCATGAGACGTCTTCATACAATCATTGAAAGAGATAGAACAGTCACTAATGACAGAGCACCAAGCTTTCAAAGATAAAAAACTTTAGAGCAGGCTAAGAGAAGAATAGAGGTACATGGAAAACCCTACCTCTTCTTCATAAAACCATTTGTTATCTACCGTCTTTCTGTCGTCTATCTTCCATCTATCTACTCCTTTGATATCTGTCGTTTATAGCTGGAAATCTCAAAATTCCCTCCTTTCTCCATTCACACGATGATCTCAAAACTATTTCCAAACTCAAAGAATTGTGGCCATGAACAATCTTCTCCTGTTTGACTACTCATACCCTATTCTTGGCGGCCATGAACAATCTTCTCCTATTCGACTACTCATACCCTATTCTTGGTAGCCATGAATAATCTTCTCTTGTTCGACTACTCTGCATACCCTATTCTTGACGGCCATGAACAATCTTCTCATGCTAAACGCAAAATCTTTGCTTCTTCATAGGTTTCACCTTTTGTTCAAAATTCATAAACGCACAATCCCTCCATTAATTCCCTCCAAAACTAAAGTGAAAGAAAAAAGAATAGAAGAATTTATTTAGTCCTTTATTTAGTCAATTTTATTTGTAGTTGTGTTTTTTTGCCCCATGACTAAATTAGTAATTTATTTAGTCATTTCAACCGATGACCAAATTAGTCATTTATTTAGTCCTTTATAACTGTATTGCAAAAAGTTTTAGTCACGTGACTAAAAGGTTTAGTCACCTGGTCATTTATTTACCATATTTCTACCAGTGCTGGAACATCCTGATGTCCCCCCAAACCCTGTGAACCTGACTCACCATGGCTTCTTCGTCTACCAAAATATCGCTTGAGATGTGAGGATATAGCATCAAGTGGGATCCCATACTGATCGCTGATGAACTGGTATAGATCTAATAAATCACTGGCCAGACATCATGTAATGCCCCTCAATTTTGGTTTGAGATAGATATTGGTTTTCTATGGTTTTAGATAGTTTTGATACAGTTAGTAGTTTTATATTACACTTTGATAGTTGGGATATTTGAGATGTTAGACTTATGTTTGATGCTTATCATGATCATGATGACATTATTGATATTTCAGCTCATGATGTGTTTCAACATGGTTAGTTGATGACTAGATGGATTATGCAGATGGATATAATCTTGTTTACGTAGTTTAATGTTATCTAACTTCTCGTTAGGGATGCATATGTTATTGTCATGATTTCAGAGAAGGGATAGTGTAGTATTGCTCACTCCGAGCACCCTATTACATTGCAAATCCCTAACTTTGTGTATGTGTTATATATATATATATATTTGTATGCAACACATTGTTTTGATATAGGTTACAGGTACCGGGCCTCGACTCCACCTGACCAAGCAGGTCTGAGTGGGCCCTTGCAGCAATGGATAACGTGGATGGAGATAACATGAGGTTTATTCCCTAGGTCAGTTCCCATTTTCAGTTTGTGTCATGGGTCTTGGAATCGCTCTGAGGTTCTGGTCTCAAATCTTGGTTGTCATGTGGTTGTTGAGGTATTGTCGAGATTTGCTTGTTAAGCCTATGTGTGTTTTGGTAATGCATTATTGAAATTATTGTCCACCTTGTTTAATAAATAATAATAATAAAGTAAATAAAGTTATTTGTAATCATGTGATATTATGTTAGTGTCTATAAAAAAAAATTATTTATTGTGTTATTATAAAATATCTTATTCTGTAATATAGGATTAATGGATTTTGTCGAGTTGTCATATCTAATTAGCGTATGCTTATATAGAATAAGAAGAAATCTCGGGTGCTTTGGGAAATTAAATGCAATATCTATTTTTGTGGCAAAATGGGGAAATTATGGAGAGAGTGGAAGGTCAGGTAACGGGAAAGAATTGATGGCATTTTACTATTTTATTCTGCTGAGCACATAAGTGTGGGGGCTCTCTGGTTTTGAAAGGAGGGGGAATCTAGAAAGAAGGTGGGAAAAGAAGGGAAGAAGATCATCAAGCTCTGTAATTTCTATGCCTTGGCTTTGTGAACAGTATGTATATTAACCTCTAATTGTTTTGTTGAAAAAAGGTTTTTGATCTGCATTGAAGACTATGAATTTTATGTGTTTTCTGTGTGATACTCCTCATTATTTTTCTCAAACGAGGGTATGGTTCCTTTCAACCAAGCATTTTTCTTTACTGGGCATAATCTGCCTATGTTAATTTGTGCATGGTTATCAAACCTAGTTGGAGATAAGTCTATACCTTTCTGCACTTGTTTATAGCACAGGCTTGGAAGTGTTGAAACCCCTCTTAGTGGCCTTAGTGTACTCTCCTCAGCCTATAATATTATGTGATCCACAGGCTTCAAAGATGTACATCCCTGCATCAATAGAGATCTAAATGGAAACCTAGTAAAGTTTAGAGCATCCCGTGAAGCAATCATGTCATAAAATGATCATATGTAAACTTTAAAAAATGTAAACTTGGAGATTTTAGGTGTAGGTTGTCTCCCAAGCTAAGGTCTAACACAGGAAATTACACTCTGCCGAATGTTTCTGCACAAGTGTTGTCTTAGCTTTTGTTTGATGATCATCTATGTGTATTGTTTCCTTGATTGTCGCTTGTATTGCTTGGAAGTCTCATGCAAGCCTTTTTAGTACACCATCGTAGGTGGAATCTGCAACCTTCACTGTTGTAAATGGCCCATTCAACAAATTGTTTGATGCTTATATTTCCCAAGCATGATTGTAGATGAGGCTATTTTTATGACACTGAACTAAGAGTTTTGTTGGTCAGCATCTCCTATACGAGTGCATGTTTCCCTGAATCACCCTTTTGTTTGTCACTATTCTTGCAAGTTTATATATATTTAGCATCGACCCATTCACTGTAATCTCTTTTTAGAAATCTGGGCTTACTTTATGGTCTCAGCGCATGCAAAAGATGTGAAATAACTTTTGTTATAAAAATTAGGAATTTAAGTCTGCATTTTGTTTTTACATGCATTAGAGCCTTCCAAAACTACTCTTGATTCATTCTGATCTACGCCTTGTAACTTTTGATTCTTTCCATTTTGTTGTCGCCTGTATCTATCAACACCACCATATCTGTTGTTTGTGCCCTTCATTACTCTTCACCTGCATGTTTATGCCTTTTATGCTTTGAGGTGAATCTGTATCTTCCCTTGATTGCCATGTATTGTCAGCATATCTGCATTATTCATCGAGCTGACCCTTATACTCCTCACAGGAACTCACGGTATCTGCATTTATTCTCTATTATGATCAAGGCGAGATTTCATCCATTCAAGCATCTCATTGATTCCTTATAATCTGTGAAGACCGTTAAATTGCCATGCTTTTAGAAATCGTTGTTGATGGTTTTTTTTGTTTAGAAATTGCCAAATGCTATCATAGTTTCGCTTTAGTCATGTAATGTGATCTTTACTAGAAATGATTAGATATGGAAAGTTTCTGAATGATCATTAAATGATTCGAGGAACCATTTGTTTAGACTATATTTCTAGTAGGTCAAATTTTGTTTTACTATTGTTTCGCTAGAAATGATTGATGGGTCATTTTATGAATTAGCTTAAGTAGAACTATTACAGAATATATTTAGGAAGTCTAACTTGGATTTAGAGTCTTCTCATGGTATTACAATCATGCGTATTAATTTAATATCGATTAAAGCTAAGTTTGATAGGAGTTTCTAATTGTAGTTCTATATATATATATATAAATAATTTGCATTTTAGTTTAATTAAATTAAGCAATATGTTTCTTATTACTTGAGAAATTCATCAAGCTTGTAATCAAAAGTAAGTTTAGATTAAAAATATAATTATATATTTGTGTTGTTTCTTTTATCGTTTTAATGGATGATTATGTTAGAATATTATATTTGCAATTGAAATAGTTATTTACCTTATTCTATTCATAATTAACCCATCTTAACGATAAGAATAAAGAAGGAAACATTGTTAGAATAAACTGTTAGTTAATATTTTGTAATGTACTATTTCGTAGTACAATTAACTCATCTAGAGAAGAAATTGTAAAGAAATTAAGTTAGAGGCTAAAGGTGATGTAGTTTTGATGGTAATGCTTGTTGTTAAACCGATAGTAGATTATTAGAAAATGAAAGTTAGTATATTTAAATGTTAGTATAGTTATTTTCTCATAAAGCTTGTGTTGATAGAATATTTGGGTTTAGCCGATTTGAATAAGGTCGTTAAATTTGAACAATAGATATTGTTAAACTATAGTTTCTTCTTTGAGTGAATTAAATTGTGTTTTGACTAGAGTCTAGGTTTATGTCATAAAGTTGTAATTCCTGGGCCTAGGATGTTATAGTTCATGCAATTTTGTAAGTGTTCTAATTTATATGTGTGGTTAGTATAATGTGTTCTTGGCCATGAATGATTTCCTTGAAGTCTGAGGGAAAGAGTTATATAATGGTCCATTATGTTATTCTTTGGTCTCGAGTCATATTGATTCTAAAGGAATGTCCTAGACTTCCAACCCTTGTTTCCATATTGGGAGATGAACTTATGTATAGTGGTATTGTCTTCGAATACCGACTCTAGAGGTTAGGCGACTTGGGTTCCAATTTTGTTATTTTGTCATGTCATTAAGATGATTTACTGATGTGAAATTTTGAAGTGGATAAGGGAAAGTTTTATTGTTGAGGTTGAAATTTTGAAATGGACTATGTTTTGGATTGTAAAAGATAGATGCCTTCTTGTCCCTTGTCCATGCATGTTATCATTTTTTTTTTGTTAGCTAGGGGTTACTAGATGTATCTAGGGGAGTGGCTTTCATGGTGGGGCTAGTGCCCAAAGTGACTACCTGGGTTGTTGGAAACAAGGTAGATAACTGAGAGGGGGGGTGAATCAGTTATCTTAAATATTTTAACTTCCTGTTCTTCTTTAACAATTAGTGCAATATCAAAACATATAAGCATACATAACCATGAGAGTAGAAATAAAATCAACTCACATAACACAATGATTTTGACGTGGAAAGCCCTGTTAAGGGAAAAACTACAAGGTGACTAACCCAAGATTGTATTCTCTGTTAGAAGAATTAGAAGTACAAAATGGCACTTGCCAATTAGGGCTCAATGCCCGAGCACACTGGTCACAAGAGGCTCACTGCCTACAATAGTTTATATAAAGTAACTAGGTATTTGAAATGATGAGAAGCATCCACATATGTTGAGGTTCAGTTCCGGTTAGGATCAATATACTGATCTACTGCACTTCATTCTTCCTTTGATTTGATGCTGCTGTTCTTGTCACATACCGGCCCTGTATTGCAGCTTCCTTGCTTATCTTTGCCTTTGATCGCACACTATCACACAACACACACACCTTCATACTGAAATCCATCTGGCATATATATTCGCACCAAGGATTTCAACATCTTTCTAGTCGGCATCAGGAATACTCAAGATTTTCCCAAACTCTGGTTTGTCAGCTGAATTCATGCTTACTAAGTGATGCATATCAAAAAGATAGTTATAGAAGTCATCAATGATGTCGGCTAACCATGAATGATCCCTCAAATAGTTTGACCATCATTAATTTCTCATCCGGATTAAGGTCTGATGCTCTACCAGTTGGTTCTTCCTCAGTCTACTTTGCCTGTCAGGAACCCAACACTTAGATGCTCATATCTTTTCACTCTTTCATCACCGGAGGCTCAATCTCTAGAATGTAGTAGTTATGGTACTCCTCTTGACTTCCCCAAGTCTGCACTTTGCTGAGATACTTCCTCTTAGAGATCCGGACCTGATTGCAGACCTTGCTGCATGCTCTGTTCTTGCTTTTCGGACCAAGACACTCTTCAATCTGACTTTCGGTAAAGACCTATTATGTGCTGCGGATGTGTGGGATAAACTTTGTTGCCATCAATGACAACAATAATGAAGCCACACAGTGTCTCTTGCCAACAATCTCCCTCTTTGGCATTGATGGCAACACTTAGTGAAAAATGACTAAGTGTTATAATAAAGTCCCCCTTGGTTGATGCTCTATCTTATATACACTTTTACCGGAGCTCCCCCTTAGCTGGATTCCACATTTTTCACTACTCCTCATTCCCCCTTTGACATCAATGGCAAAGGGTGGAATCCGTACACCAAAATTTGCAAAAAGTAACCTATAGATAGCCGCATATATATAAGTTATACTTACATAAACTTAAGTATATCCACAAAAGTATTCTTCAACTATACAACTTCTGTCACCCAACTCTGCTTCATCTTGTCCAAAATTGATATGTGGCCACTTAACAAAAATGTAAAAGCTTCTGCCCTTTTTAAGTCTGACAGATCATTGGTCTGGGCTGTGGTCTGAGCATCAGTTAGGGCCTCATGCATTGCCTCTAACTTAGGGATAATTATCCCTCTTAGTTCACTTAGCCTGCTTACTCTATTCTACTTCTCCTTTTCAAGCCTCTTTATTTCATTAATAGTGGCAATAGTCTAACACTCTTGATTTATTATGGAAGAGGTGAGAGGATCAAAATTTTGAGATAAACTTGACAGTTTACTCTCTTGTTCTTCCACCTTCTTGGCAATGTCTGCTATCACTGTGGACCAAGATAGATAAAATTTGTATAAATCTCTGCCATCTTTAAGAGCATTTTCTAGGCTCTTTATCCCAATAGCCAAATTTCTCCTATCATTTGCTATAAGTCCTTGTACTTCAAAGAATCTCTTTCCCAAAAACTCTTTCCGGACTTTCTCTTCTGTTGACTTCGCCAAAGAATCAAAATGTGTGCTAATAGAATTAACAAGAGATTTCAAGTTACCAGATGAAGAGGCTGAAAGATCCTTCTAGAAGGATGGCATGATCTTCTCCAAAATACCAGATGTAATCTCTATCAGCTCACAGTCTTCCATGTGAGACTTCAGAAGCTTTTCTTTTGATTTGGCTTGAGCAAAAGATGCTACCTTCATTGTCTAGACTGGAGAGAGAGAGTCAAAATTGAGTGGTCCTTGAAACAGCTCTGGTTCATCTAATTCCATCATTTCCTTGATTAGGACGTCTTTAACTGCTTCTGCAGTGTCTCTTGCCGGAGATAGAGTCTTCTTTTCTTTTCCCACTTCAGAACTATCATCTGGGATCTTATTTTTTTGATCTTTTTCTCTTCCCTTTACCTCTTCTCCTTGACTAATTTTCTCTTCTTTTCTTTCTTCTCCTTTAGTTCCGGAGTCTGCTGGGGGATCCGGAAGAGAGATGTTTACTTCTTCATGGACTTCCTCTTCCAGAACAGAGGAATCCAAGTCCTTAGTCCCTTCCTCACCTATCTCCTTTGGCACTTCTACATTTTTCTCAGTAGGTTCATCATTTATGACCTCTATAATAGGAAGATTGAATCTTTTAAATGCATTCTGGAGGATGTCTTCTATCTCTTTTGTTATCTGATCTGTCTCTCCAAGCATAAGTTTGTTCATTTTGGCTTTGCTTCGGAATTCATCCTTGCAGTCCTTGAAGATCATATTCATTTCTTTTGGAGTAATGGAGGGATAGAGCTAAATAGCTATCTATTCCTGAATCTCAAGGTCCTTTGCCTTGGCATTTTCTTTTCTCATTTCAAGTACTTGCTCTAGGCTTTTGGGAATTAGTGAGATGATTTCAATGAATGCTTTATTATAGATATTCAAATACTTGACTGTGGCTTCCTCCAAAATTCTTTTGTCAGTGTCATTATACTCATCATAAAATTCTTTTATGGGCTGCAGATTCCCATCTACAGTGACTGCCTTGAAGACATCATCAACAGAAAGAGTAGGCCTTTCAACAAATTCTTCTGTTTGTTCTTCCTTGTTTTCACCGGCAGAGGACTTACCAGAAGTTTTCTTTTTCTTCTTCATTTTCTTAATCTCCTCATCAGTCTCTATCTCTTCATCATCCTTTTAGCTTGTGTATGACCTTGTGGCCTTTGTCTTTGTTCTCTTCTCTCCTTTTTTAGATGTCTTTGCTTCCGGTTTTGAGGTTTTTTGGTTCTTAGAGGTGGCAGGTGCATAGCTCTTTGAGGATCTGGTCTGGGAGGGGGCTTGCACCGGAACACTTTCTTTTTTTGCTTCTTGTCTCTCCTTCTCTGCTCTTTCTACTTTCTCTCTATTTGCATCAACTGCCTCTTTTGAAATGCCATATCTTTTGGCAACTTCCTCTACTTCCCTTCTCACTTTTCTTTTATCTCTGGTTGTCTTAGCTCAACTGAATTTTCACACTCAATTCTTGAAAGGTTCCGAACCTTTCTACCTCAGGGTCCTTAGGCTGACTTAGAAAGTGTTGGATATGTAGCTCTAAGATTTTCTCATCTACCTCATAACCCATTGGCATAATCCAGACTGTCCTGGGCTCTACTGCCTCCATTAGGCACTGATCAGTGTCTACCATAAAACACACTGTATCCTTGTATTTTTCAACCATTGTCTGAGGAATTCTTTCTCTGGCCTGCATCATGCCTTGGATGTTCTTGAAATATCCCCAGAGTGCTATGCTTTGAGCCTTGGCATCACCAAGCCCATACATATAATCTTTGATTTGTATGGCAACTGGTTTGTCATTCTGTCATACCCAACCACTTGATCCAGGTAGCTCATTCATAAAGTAAAAGAATAAACATAGTATTAGCCCACCATACTTGAATGAGTTCTTTTTGTCCTTGATCTTTTGTAGGTTTTCTAGTAGTTGGCTCAGGAGAAGCTCGCATAGATCATAGTCTGCATTTTCCCTTAGCATCTGATATGCAGTATATATAGCAGTTCCAGATACTGAATTCTCCTTGTTGGAGTGGTATATTTTGTAGCCAATGATCATAGAGAAAAATTTGATATCCGGATTTGTGATATCTTCTATTGTCATTTCTCTCTTGTCAAACTTTGATCCAGTAGCCTCACTTACTATCTGATTCTTGACAGATTTGAGAGCAGGCAACCCACCGGATGAGTGCAATCCAGTTACCATCCTGATTGTATCCTTGGTTATCTTGAAGGGCTTCAACAACCATATGAAGTTATCATGTATTCTACTAAGAACATATTGGACCCATTCATCTTCTACAAAACAGGGGAAATGGATGCACTATCCAAAATGCTTATCCCAGATAGCCTTGTATTGAGGTTTAAGTTCAAATGTTTCATCTACTAATTTATTGTGATAGATATCCATCAGTTTGGATTCCCCAAATTCCTCAATATTAGCGTGTATGTATACCCTAACATCTTCTACATGCAGAACCCCATGCGGAATGCTGGAGAATGCTTCTAAGGGATCAACTTCTATGGATTTGTAAGGATGTTTCTTGAACTTAGGACACGGCCTATCAGTGATCTTAACAACATTTGGAGTAGCCATCTTGCAAAAGATTTAGAAAAATATATTCAAGAATGGAAATACCTTTTTATGCTTCTAGGATTCATGAAATGATCCAGAAAAGATCGCTGGTTGAATCAGATTCTGGTTGAACTTTGAGAGGGTTGAAGCAATCTTGTTTGCAGAGCTCTTTCTTTCTTCTTCTCGAGTGCAAATGTGTAAATGATGAATAAAAGAACCCTTATATTTCTGCGCAAACCCTAATTTCATATTGCAATAAATGCACACCTTAAGTCATTCTGGTTCCCTTGTTCTGAGAGAGATTCTTTCAAATCACTGAGATGCACTTAGAATTATTCTTGGTGACAATTGACAATGTATCTCCCTTTCTCCAATCATTCTATTTATCCATAGATCCAAATATTTCAATTTTGAATCATACCGGATCTAACTGTGAGAATCCTGCTTTTGCCAGATGACTGTCAAACCAGATTAATCTTTGGATAATTAACCTCTTCAAACTCCTTACAAATCTTTCATATTTTTACCAAGGGTTATTTGGATGTTTCTCTAAGAACCCTTTAATCCGCAAATTTCCATGTGCCAATTTCAGGCACCGATTGACTGGCTGGGGGAATTTATTTTCCTTTGTGACTCCCCCTGAGCCAGAGCTCATCTAATTTAGTTTTTGAAAGGAATATCAACACCAGATTCTAGTGCGGATCCATCCCCAACATTTTCTGTATTTCTTTCCACCCAAATCTTGTTCATCTCCCTTTGAACTTCATCCGCATTCACTTTTTCTTTTCCTTTGTCTTGATTTTGATTATGATGCACCGGACCCCTTTTATCCTGATTCTTACTTCTGCAGAGTTTGGCAATATGACCGGATCTATTACAATTGTAACAAATAACATTTCTTTGCAAATTTGACTGATATTGTCTTGATCTGCATTGATTAGCTATATGTCCCATTCTATTGCATGTAAAGTATCTACCATTGAATGAATTGTTTATTTGCATATTTCTACATTCATGAGATTTGTGACCATACCTTTTGTAGTTAAAACACTGTCCGGAGAAGGATGAATTAGTCTGATTCATTCTTCTTCTGCACTAATTTGCTTTATGACTGAAGTTATTGCAATTGTCGCAGTATCCATTGAAGGATGGATATCTTTGAGCATTTGGTTGCCTTACCGGAGGTCTTCTAGGCTTGTTCCTTGGATTTCCTAATCCAGATTTTGACCGGATCCAGAGCTTTCACCTTTCTCATACTCCAAGCCTTGCTTGTCATCTACCCTCTTTTGGCTTTCAAGAAGAACTTCAAATTGAGCAGAGCTTATCTTGAATTTCTCTTTGTATTTATTTGCTATTTGAAGAACCCTTTTAAGAGTATCTATCTGATTCTCAAGTTGTTCTTCATTATCTCTAGCTTCTTCAAGATCAGATTCCAGATGCCTGATTATTCTATCCATTTTGTGGCAGTCTTTTGACTTCTCCTTGAGAGATTGTTTTAGATTATCTTCAATTTTTCTTTTCTCTTCAATTTCTTGGGTGAATTTCATAACCACTAATTCCATTTCATGTCTTACCATAATGACCTCTTTTGATAGCTTCTCATATAACTTGTTCTTCTCATTCAGATCTTCATTAGTATCATTGGCTTCACTTTGACTTGCTAATTGTTGAAGTAGTTCCTTTCTCTTTTTCACAGAGATACTCATTTTCTCTTTTAGTTCATTTATGAAATCATCAGCTTGTTTGAGTCTTTCCCTCAAGTTATTGACTTCAGAGTGAGATTGCTCAAGATCATCAAGGGTAGATTGAAGTTGTTCCCTCATACCATACATATCCATTGAGATTCCTAGATCTTCTTCAAGCTATTAGGCTCTATTAGGAGGAACTTAGCTCTGATACCAATTGTTGGAAACAAGGTGGATAACTGAGAGGGGGGGTGAATCAGTTATCTTAAATATTTTAACTTCCTATTCTTCTTTAACAATTAGTGCAACATCAAAACATATAAGCATACATAACCATGAGAGCAGAAATAAAATCAACACACATAACACAATGATTTTGACGTGGAAAGCCCTGTTAAGGGAAAAACCACGAGGTGACTAACCCAAGATTATATTCTCTGTTAGAAGAATAAGAAATACAAAATGGCACTTGCCAATTAGGGATCACTGCCCAAGCACACTTCTCACAAGAGGCTCACTGCCTACAATAGTTTATAGAAAGTAACTAGGTATTTGAGCTAATGAGAAGCATCCACATATGCTGAGGTTCATTTCTGGTTAGGCTCAATATACTGATCTACTGCACTTTATTCTTCCTCTGATTTGATGCTGCTGTTCTATCACATACCGGACTTGTATTGCAGCTTCCTCACTTATCTGTGCCTTTTCTCACACACTATAACACAACACACACACCTTCATACCAAAATCCATCTGGTATATATATCCATACCAAGGATTTCAACATCTTTCTAGTCGGCATCCAGAATAGTCAAGATTTTCCCAAACTCTGGTCTATCGGCTGAATCCATGCTTACTAAGTGATGCGTATCAAAAAGATAGTTATAGAATTCATCGATCATGTCAACCAACCATGAATGATCCCTCAAATAGTTTGACCATCATTAATTTCTCATCCAGATTAAGGTTTGATGCTCTGTTGGTTGGTTCTTCCTCAGTCTGCTCTACCTGTCAGGAACCCAACACTTAGATACTCATATCTTTTCACTCTTTCATCACCAGAGGCTCAATCTCTGGAATGTAGTAGTCATGGTACTCCTCTTGACTTCCCCAAGTCTGCACTTTGCTGAGATACTTCCTCTGAGAGATCTAGACCTGATTGTCGGACCTTGCTGCATGCTCTGTTCTTGCTTACCAGACCAAGACACTCTTGAATCTGACTTCCGGTAAAGACCTATTATGTGCTACGGATGTGTGGGAAAAACTTTGTTGCCACCAATGACAACAATAATGAAGCCATACAGTGTCTCTTGCCAACATGGGTAACCCCATGGAAGTGGTAATCAAGTGATAACTTAATAATTTATTTAGGTGGGATGGGTAGTAATTTACATAACAAGATAAGTATGATGCCTCACCTATGCCTTGAGTGCTCTCACAGGGTAAGGATGGGGTGAGAAGGCCTATTTGGCAAGGTCGACCTCCTTGTCTCCATGAGAGGATGTGTCGGTTCCGCATGTGTCACCCTATGGGGCCGGTGCCTGGAGAGAGGCTGCCAGGATAACCATAGATGGGGGCCGGTTTCTAGTGAGAGATAGCCTGGGTAACCCATGCTAGGACCATGTGATGACACTCTCCCTACTGTAGTCTAGGTACTTCCTCTTTATCTTTTGTTGTTGCCTCTAGAGTGTAGACTTGTCTTAATGATTTGTCTTATTTTGATGAGTACTGTCTTGTCTTGATGATTTGACTTGTCTTGATGATCTGAGTTGTCTATGTCAAATTTGTATATGCTTACTTGTAACCTTTGACCTAGTGGAACCTCATTGTTATCTCCTAGCTTAGAGGGGTGGACCTCAGGGTTCCACATGGTTGGGTGGAAGAGCTATCCATTGGTCTTCTTGGATGTTATGGTTCAAGATCAATGCAGAAGTGTTCCAGTTCCAGATTTGGCCCACACCTTCAGAGTTGTAGTATACATTCATAATTGCATTATTTGTAAACCGATGTGATCGGTCTTGAAATCTTAAATTGAACCTTTGTAATTATCCATCTCTGCAAATGTATAATGTAATACTCTTTTGTTGTATTATGATGCATACCACTTGTATTGTTATAATTTTATCTGGTGCAGTTATGTTCCCTAGATGTGTTAGCTGTTCATTTCATTTAATGTTGTTAATAGTGTAATTATATTTAATGATTAATGCATTTACTTGCTTAAAAAAAAAATTCTGTTACTTTTGCTCTTGTTAGGCTAACACTTTAGGGTTGCATGACGGGGCATCACATTTGGTATCAGAGCCAAGTTTAAACACTGGGTACTCTGGTTATAACTGAGCCCATTATGTGACCTAGTGCTTAAACTCTATAGATCAACTTCATCCCTGATGTTTTCCTTTCTGTGTGTAATGAATCATCTTTTGGTGTTGTAGGTAGATGCCTAGAGGTAGGGGTCGAGGTCATGGTAGAGGTAGGGGTCGTGGGAGAGGTGGTGGCAGCACACTGCCTCCCAGTTCTCCTCTTGAGAGTGCCCATGAAGGTGGGGGTCAGAATATGGAAGGTCAGGATTAGCCTGAGGGAGCCCAGTTGTGGTAGTTACTTGAGGAGGCCCTTGCCTGTTTAGGCCCTAGATAGGAGGTTGAGAAACCTAGAGGGGTTCAGAAGGTTAATCAGCTGGAACCTAAGGAAAGAGAGAGATCACCTAGGCGGAGAGAGTTGACAGCTGAGTAGGAGGCCACACTAGCCAGTCATATGAGAGATCTTTTGAGGGTACGCACTCCCACCTTTGATGGAGCTGGTAGTGGTCTAGAGGCAGAGACTTGGTTATTGGATATAGGCAGGTGTTTCACCATGCATCCGTATGGAAGCAACACCAAGGCTAGATGTGCTATTTTGCATCTCAGAGGGTTTGCTTCGACTTGGTGGCGTTTAGAGGAGCAGAAGTTGCACATAGATATTAGCACTGTCTCATGGGAGTTGTTCTTAGAGAGATTCTGAGCCCATTTCCTATCGAACCATTGGAGGCAGCGTCGCGTAGATGAGTTCCATGAGCTGCGGTAGATGGCCATGTCAGTTGAGCAGTATGAGTGCAGATTCTATGAGCTCAAGCAGTATGTAGGTATCAGAGATGACGAGTCTATGTTGGTGTAGCATTTTATTAGGGCCCTGAATGCCTGGATCAGTGGAGGGGTTCATGTATTTGAACCTAAGTCTATGGAGGTGGCAGTGGAGAAAGCTCGATTAGTAGAGGAGAATTTGGCTATGCGACTCAGAGGGCATACAGGTGTGCATATTGGTAGTGCACCTTCTTCAGGATTTGGTTCACGTGGTGGGCATACTCAGGCATTAGGATCTCATGCACCCTCAAAGGGTGGATGACAGCAGCACTCTCAGACCAAATTGAAGAATTCTCAGTCTCAACAAGGTAATAGATTTCAGTCTAAGAAAGGCCAGTCTTGGTAGCGTAATAAGCGCAATCATTTTGATCAACCAGCTCAGAGTACGTAGTTCACAGTGAGCAAGGGTAGTTTCCAGCAGTCTAGTACTTTCCAGGGTGGCGGTGGTTTTGGTAGAGGGACCGGGTGCTTCTCTTGTGGCCAACAGGGCCATATTGCTAGACAGTGTCCTCAGAGGAGTACTTCAGGGTTTGGACATCGACTGGCAGCTTTAGAGAAAATAGTTGGTGATGCAGGCAAATCGTACTGAGTCTTTGCAGTGGTGGATAACCGTCAAGCAGAGCCCTAGGGCACCATTGTGGAGACTTCTGGTTTCATGCGAGGTATTGGTTTTTCTATTCTCTTTGATTCAGGTGCATTTGATTCGTTCATATCTCCTTCTCTTGTGGAGCGTTGCAGCTTAGTGGCAACAAAGTAGGATGATAGGTGGCAGGTTGAGTTAGCTTCCGAGGCTAAGGTCACAGTTGAGTCTCTTGTGTGATGCAGAGCCTTGCACAAGTGGAAAACACACACTTAAAATGTTACTCTGTCAATATTGGCAAGAACATACAAATATCTCACCGAAACTTTCTATGCATCGGCCACACCTTATACCATCGGTTCACTCAAGAATTCTCCCACTGATGCACGACTCACACCGATGACTTATCACCATCGCTCAGACTTCCTACCATCGGCGCAGCTTTCTTCTGCTTCCTCCGATGATCAGACTCATGCCGATAAACTCTCTATTGGTGACACTTCAGTTGTCACCCCGATCAGCAAGAACACATACTATCGATCTCACAATATTTTGTTCACCCGATGCTTGTCTTATGCTGATATGCTAAACCCTAAACTCCATCGTCGGCTAGACTTTCACCTTCGGTCGGACTTCACTCTTCTCTTCCGATCATGCTTCTTACACCGATATGCCTTCTATCGGCATGACCTTGTTGTTCGCTGTGACTTCCAAATTTGCTTCCGACGGCACTCCTTATGCCGATACTCTTCATCTTTGACTATACATTTGTTGACTTGATGAGCGGGTTCTCCTCCCTGCTACACTGGTCATCCTTTGCATTTACGGACCAAATACCCTTCCAACATACAAACTAGCTACCATTTCAGCCGGTCACCATTTGTATCAAATACATTGTATGTCTTCATTGTATCTTGAACATACGACAGCAAAATGCAATTGTAGTATACACACAAATTGACACTCATATACAGTAACGATATACACATACACTGTCTGTGACATACCATGGACATATACACAGGAAATGTATTTCCTCAGACAATCTCGACATACATAAGGTTTAACACAGAATGTACACTGGCGATATACACACTAATGGATACTTAGATGCAACAGTGATATACACAGAGCAAATACCTACATACATTTGTGATATATACAAGAAATGTATATTTGACGGACCACACAAACTTGACCTAAACAAGACTTTCATACATACTACCTTCCACAGCATATACAAAGGATGACACCTACAAGCAAATGTGATATATTCACAGACTGTCTACAACATACAATTTATGTATATACTTCAAATGTATATTTGAATTTTCCCGCCAATGACCTTCCCTAAAGTAGATTCTGCAATTTCTATACTTCCATGTTTAACAAACAAAAGAATGAAACAAGAAATGGAAAACTATTATACAAGTCCATTCCACTGATTTCACAGAAATCCACTAGTGGAATGGATTTAAACGTGCATCACGGCAACATAGAAACTAAACTAAATGTGAAACAATCCTATACAAATAATATACAGAACAATTTGTTATGCAAAGATTTCACACAGGATTCAGACTTTTCAAAACATAATTTGCAGAATTTCTATTCCTTCATTTCAATCCTTTTGAACATAGATTAATTACAGAGATTTTCCAGAAGGTTGAAGAACAACCTATTCCTTGACCACCTTCACCGTTTTGTTACCCAACACCCTCTCCTCTATTTTTGGGATTTTTTTTGTTTTCAAGATTAATAGCAGAAAGCCTAATTAATCACACGGCATCTGTATTGCTTAAGACAACAAAACATCAAATAATATGACACATTGGATTTAATTCTGCACATAACCCAATTGCCTGCTATTATCCATGATGTTAAATACTAGCCTTGGGAAGAGAGATGTTAAAACATACAATGTCAACATAAAATGTTACATTAGTTAATGACATACAAAATGCTACATTGTAACATGAAATGTCAAAATATATATTAAAACCTTATTCTTCTCCCTCTTGTGCATATTTATCCTGTTGAAGGGGTGATCCTGCACCATACTCCCCGGGAGAAGAGATCTCAAGCCCCTTTGAGATCAGAGTTTGGAGGTCTGCGCCATGGTTTGTGATCTGATTTGCAGTCATCCAAACGGCCTCTGAAATAGGTTTTCCTTGCCAAGCCACCAAATACTCTAGGTATTCTTTGTTCCGTGTCTTCTTTATCACTCTTGAGTCTAAGATATTATTCAACTTTGGTGGATCATGCTTAGGAATATCATCATTTGTTGCATCCTGTAATGGTTCCTATTCTACATTTGCTTGCTGCTTGTATGGTGTTAGATCACATACATTGAAAATAGGTGATAATCCAAGATCAGAAGGAAGTTGGATCTCATATGCATTCTATCCACACTTCTTTAAAATCTGACAAGGGCCTATCTTCCTCTGCATTAGCTTGGTATATTTACCTTTGGGGATCCTCTCCTTCTTCAGATTTACCCACACCAAATCTCCAACATCGAACTGTAAATCCCACTTCTTCTTATCAGCATATGTTTTGTATTTTAATGTAGTTTGGTGAAGTTGGTTCTTGACCTAATCATGTACTTCTTTAATGGTTGAAGAAAAAGCTTCACCATTTGCACTAATAGGCTCTCTTGTAGGTAGATCTCTTAGTTCTAGGATACCCCTTGGATGAATTCCATATACTACCTGAAAAGGTGACTTTCCTGTACTCCTATTGATGGTGTCATTATAGGAAAATTCTGCATGTGGGAAGATGTTGTCCCACTTCTCTCCATGCTGTCTAGTTAAACACCTGAGTAGATTACCCAATGAACAGTTAACTACTTCAGTCTATCCATCTGTTTGAGGATGGTAGGCTGATGAGAAGGACAAGTTGGTTCCAATCTTTCTCCAGAGAGTCCTCCAGAAGTGGCCAATAAACTTCACATCCCTATCTGATACTATGCTTAAAGGCAGACCATGTATCCTTACTATTTCTTTGAAAAACAAATCAGCAACATATGAAGCATCACAAGTGGTTTTACATGGCAAGAAATGTGCCATTTTACTAAATCTATCTACTACCATAAAAACACTATCATGTCCTTTTGTTGTTCTAGGCAAACCTAATACAAAATCCATGCTTATGCTCTCCCATGGCCTAGAAGGAATGGGTAATGACTGATACAAACCTGCATTTGTGGATCTCCCTTTGGCTTTCTGACATATTACACATGCCTCCACAAATCTTCTTACAACTGATTACAACTTAGGCCAATAGTAATGCCTCTTTACAAGAGCAAGAGTTTTGTCTAGACCAAAATGTCCTGCCATGGCCTCACAATGTTTCTCCTGAATAATATTCAGTCTCATAGAACACCTTGGAATACATAACTGTCCACCCTTGAAAAGTAAACCATCTTGGATTAGAAATTCAGAGAACTCAGCATGATACTTGTCACCAAAAGAAGTACATACCTTGTGGATCTCTTCAAAGTCTTCATCATCATCATACATTGTCTTCAAAGAATTAATGCCAACACTTTCCAATTGAATTTGCTTTATGGTTAGAACCCTTCTACTCAAAGCATCTGCTACTTTGTTCTTAACCCCTTTCTTGTGCTTGAGTGTAAAGGTGAAAGATTGTAAAGTTTCCACCCACTTCATATGCCTATGGTTTAGCTTCTCTTGACTGTTTATAAAACTGAGGGTCTGATTGTCTATGAAGACTATGAATTCTTTGGGCATCAAGTAATGCCTCCATTTCTTGAGTGACTGGACTAGAGCATACATCTCCAAAACATATGATGAGTATTTCTTCTTTGCATCATTTAATTTCTCACTGACAAATGCAATAGGCCTACCTTCTTGACTGAGTACTGCTCCAATTGCTATGTGACTAGCATCACATTCTACTTGAAAAATCTTGCTGAAGTCAGGAAGTGCAAGAACTGGCTGCTCTGCCACCTTCTTCTTCAATGTTTCAAATGAATCATTTGCTCCTTTGTCCAAGTGAATTTGTACTTCTGTCCTCCTTTTATGGTGTCAAACATGGGTGCACAAACATGACTAAATCCCTTTATAAACTTCCTATAAAAGGTTGCTAACCCATGGAAACTTCTAACATCACTCAAGGTTTTAGGAATTGGCCAAGACAATATGGCACTTACCTTCTCTTGATCCATTTTCAGTTTGTTATGTGAGATAACAAATCCCAAGTAGATGATCTCTTCCTGTATAAACAGACACTTTTCTAAATTGATCATTAGCTACTCTTCATATAACCTTTTGAGGACCAATTCTATATGGTTGAGGTGTTCTTCCCTCATATTATTGAAAATCAGGATATCATCTAGATATACTATGACAAATTTTCCTATGAATTCCCTCAAGACCTCATTCATCAACCTCATGAAGGTACTAGGGGCGTTGGACAAACCAAAAGGCATAACCTTCCACTCATATAACCCCTCATTGGTCTTAAATGCAGTTTTCCATTCATCACCAGGCCTAATCCTAATCTGATTATAGCCACTCTTTAAATCTATTTTAGTGAAATATTTAGCACCTCCTAAACAATCAAGTAAATCTTCTATTCTAGGTATTGGAAACCTATACCTGATTGTTATCTTGTTGATCGCCCTTGAATCAGTACAAAGTCTCCAAGTGCCTTCCTTCTTTGGTGCTAGTATAGCTAGTATTGCACATGGACTTAAACTCTTGCCAATTAAGCTTGTCTCCAATAATTCTTCAATTTGTCTTGCTACCTCTGCATTCTATTTTGGAGTGAGCTTATATGCTACTTTGTTTGGAAGTGTAGATCTTGGGATTAGATCTATACAATGGTTGATGTCCCTAATAGGTGGTAGGGAACTTGGCATTCCATCAGAGATAATGCCTTTGTATTTGTCCAATAGTTCTTGGACAACTGGGTCTATGAACCTCTACCTCTTCTCACCCTTGACTTCTTACTGCTGCTCCTTATTCACCTTATGGCATGGAATTAGAGCATATGCAACTGTTCCTTCTTCTACTATCTCTTTCATGAACTGTTTGCCTTCTACTATCATCGCCTTGACTTCTTTCCCTTTTGATTCCACCTTATTCTCCATCAATGGTAGTAACTCTATCACCTTACCATCCTTGGTGATTGAATAGGTGTTTCTAACTCCATCATGGTATGCTTTCAAGTCACACTGCCATGGTCTTCCGAATAGGAGATGGCAAGCATCCATTTTGGCTATGTCAAACAATAATCTATCCTTGTATGGTCCAATTTGAAGTCCTACCCAAGCCTGTTCTTCCACAACTATTTGCTGTCCTTGGGTGAGCCAAGAAATTTTATATGGGCAAGGATGTGGCAGTCTCCTAAGCTTAAGCTTTTCTACCATCTCAATGGACACAAAATTCTCAGTAGACCCAGAGTCAATCAGAACTTTACATACCTTTCCTCCTTCCTTGCAAGTAGTTCTGAAGAGAGACTTCCTTTGTGGGGGTTCTTTGTCAGGCACCTTCATGGTGGTCATTGCTCTCCTAATCATCAAAGATTCTCCACTCTCAAGATGTCCATAACTGTCAGGAGCATTCACACTTTGAAAAGTACTAGAACTTGTCACACTTTGACAATCAGATTCTTGGATCAGATTGATCCTCTTTTCTCCCATTGAACTTGTTGCCTTTGCTGGACATCTACTGGCTATATGGCCTTCTTGGTTGCAATTATAGCATCTGATCGGTCCTTTGCCCTGAGATCTTCCCCTAAATGGTGGTCTTCTGCCTCTAAAGTTTCCTCTTTGATTGTAGTTCCCCCCTTGATTTTGACTGCTATCTCCTCTGCTGTTCTCTTGGTTGGATTCATTTTGGTATCCAAATCCTCTGCCTCTAAAAAGACTTCTTCCTCCTCTTTGCTGTCTCCCTCTACCTCTATTGTTCTACTCATGTCTTCTCTTTAATTTTTCTTCCACTTTGAGTGCTAACAGATAGCACTTTTAAACTGTATCTGGATTATGCAGATTTAAGTCTTCTTGGATGTTAAACCTCAATCCATTGAGGTATCTTGCTACCTTCTCTTCCTCACCTTCTTTTACCTTTTTTTTTACACACAGTTTCATGAACTCTTCTGTGTATGAGCTGACATCTAGCTCCTTCTGCTTCAAATTTTGTTTCCTCTTATGTAATTGGATGTTGTAATCCAAAGGTACATAGGCTTCCTTCACTAATGCCATCATCCTCTTCCAAGTAGTGACTCTACTTTTTCCTTCTTTCACCCTATCATCTTGGATGAAGTTCCACCAAGTTAGTGCAGCTCCTTTCATTTTAGACTGAGCCATCTTCACTCTTTGGTGTTCTAGTATTTCTTTGGTCTCAAAGAAATTTGTCAAGGAGTCTATCCACTCCATTACTGAATCAGGCTCCAGTTTTCCTGCAAACACTGGCAGGTCTATTTTCACATCCATGGTTCTTCCCTCCATGGACTTGAGGGCATTGAGTAAGGGTCTCTGGTCTGCAGGAACCTCTATCTCTTCCTGCTTTGGGATCTCCTCTTCATCCCAATCTTCTTGTTCACCAGAGTTTTCCTCTCCCTTCTCTACTCTGTCCCTCAACTTCTCTAACTCTTCTTTCAATACCTGATTCTGAGCTTGATTTGTTCTGCTCTCTGCCATTTGTTTTCTTACTAAGGCTGCCAACTCAGCATTAGTCATCTTTGCTGGGTATGATTCTGAACCTTCTCCTTCTGACATCATGTCTTCTTCTTCTACCCAAAGAACACTCCTTTACTCTGATACCACTTGATGCAGAGCCTTGCACAAGCAGAAAACACACACTCAAAATGTTACTCTGTCAATATCGGCAAGAACATACAAATGTCTCACCGAAACCTTCTATGCATCGGCCACACCTTATACCATCAGTTCACTCAAGAATTCTCCCACCGATGCACCACTCACACCGATGACTTATCACCATCGCTTAGACTTCCTACCATCGGCGCAGCTTTCTTCTGCTTCCTCCGATGATAAGACTCATGCCGATAAACTCTCTATCGGTGACACTTCAGTTGTCACCCCGATCAGCAAGAACACATACTATCGGTCTCACAATATTTTGTTCACCTGATGCTTTTCTTACGCTGATAAGCTAAACCCTAAACTCCATCGTCGGCCAGACTTTCACCTTCGGTCGGACTTCACTCTTCTCTTCCGATCATGCTTATTACACCGATATGCCTTCTATCGGCATGACCCTGCTGTTCACTGTGACTTCCAAATTTTCTTCTGACGGCACTCCTTACGCCGATACTCTTCATCTTCGACTATACATTTGTTGACTTGATGAGCTGGTTCTCCTCCCTACTATCACCGGTCATCCTTTGCATTTACGGACCAAATACCCTTCCAACATACAAACTAGCTACCATTTTGGCTGGTCACCATTTGTATCAAATACATTGTATGTCTTTGTTGTATCTTCAACATACAACAACAAAATGCAATTGTAGTATACACACAAATTGACACTCATATACAATAACGATATACACATACACTATCTGTGACATACCATGGACATATACACAGGAAATGTATTTCCTCAGACAATCTCAACATACACAAGGTTTAACATAGAATGTACACTGGCGATATACACACTAATGGATACTTAGATGCAATAATGATATACACAGAGCAAATACCTACATACATTTGTGATATATACAAGAAATATATATTTGACGGACCACACAAACTTGACCCAAATAAGACTTTCGTACACACTACCTTCCACATCATATACACAGGATGACACCTGCAAGCAAATGCAATATATTCACAGATTGTCTACAGCATACAATTTATGTATATACTTCAAATGTATATTTGAATTTTCCCGCCAATGACCTTCCTTGAAGCAGATTCTGCAATTTCTATACTTCCATGTTTAACAAACAAAAGAATGAAACAAAAAATGGAAAACTATTATACAAGTCCATTCCACTGATTTCACAGAAATCCACTAGTGGAATTTAAACGTGCATCACGGAAACAGAGAAACTAAACTAAATGTGAAACAATCCTATACAGATAATATACAGAACAATTTGTTATGCAAAGATTTCACACAGGATTCAGACTTTTCAAAACATAATTTGTAGAATGTCCATTCCTTCATTTCAATCCTTTTGAACACAGATTAATTACAGAGATTTTCCTGAAGGTCGAAGAACAACCTATTCCTTGACCACATTCACTGTTTTTGTTACCCAACACCCTCTCCTCTATTTTTGGGATTTTTGTTGTTTTCAAGATTAACAGCAGAAACCCTAATTAATCACACGGCATCTGTATTGCTTAAGACAACAAAACATTAGATAATATGACACATTGGATTTAATTCTGCACATAACCCAATTGCCTGCTATTATCCATGATGTCAAATACTAGCCTTGGGAAGAGAGATGTTAAAACATACAATGTTAACATAAAATGTTACATTAGTTAATGACATACAAAATGCTACATTATAACATGAAATGTCAAAATATATATTAAAACCTTATTCTTCTCCCTCTTGTGCATATTTATCCTATTGAAGAGGTGCTCCTGCACCATTGTGCTTTGTTGTGAGTTGAGGATTGGTTCCCTATCTACTATAGTAGACCCTCATATCCTACTGCTTGGTTTATATGATATAGTTTTGGGGATGGATTGGCTAGAGGCCCATCAAGCAGTGATCGATTATCAACATAAGTCTGTTAGTTGTGTGGATGATTTTGGTAGAGGGGTGGAGGTAGTAGGAGTTCAGAGACCTATTTCCCTACATATGATCTCCGCTATGCAGCTTAAGAGATGTATGCATCAGGGATGTCAGCTTTTTGCGGTGTCAGTTAGTGACTTGGAGATGGAGGAGAGTTGAGAGGCATCTCTTGACGATCATCCACTTTTGAGGGAGTATGCTGATGTTTTTCCTTTTGAGATTCTGAGGATGCCACCTAAGCGTGACATCAACTTTAGGATTGATCTTGTTCCCGGCGTAGACCCTATCTCACGAGCTCCACATAGGATGACCACTCAGGAGATTAAGGAGCTCCGACTGCAGTTGGAGGATTTGTTAGCCAAGGGATTCATTCGACCTAGTGTCTCTCCTTGGGGAGCACCTATGATCTTTGTGAAAAAGAAGGATGGATCTCTGCGGCTGTGTATCGACTATCGACAACTCAATAAGGTGACAGTGAAAAATAGGTACCCCTTACCTCAGATCGATGATTTGTTTGACCAGATTAAGGGAGTAAAGGTATTTTCTAAAATTGACCTTAAGTCAGGATATCACCAGTTGTAGATATTTGAGTCAGATATTCATAAAACAACATTTCGTACCTATTATGGACATTATGAGTTCACAGTAGTACCATTCGGGTTGACAAATGCACCTTCAATTTTCATGAGCTTGATGAATGGTGTCTTTCGCACTTATCTTGACAGGTTCGTCCTTGTCTTTCTGGATGATATATTGATCTATTTGAGGACTATGGAGGAGCATTTGCGTTAGGTGTTGCAGTGTTTGAGAGAAAATTAACTCTATGCTAATTTGTCGAAGTGTGAATTCTTTCAGATAGAGGTGAAGTATTTGGGTCATGTCATCTCTGGAGAGGGTATTGTAGTGGATGCTTCAAAGATCCAAGCTATTATGGATTGGCTTGCACCTACTAATGTTTCTGAGGTTCGTAGTTTTATGGGTTTGGCAGGTTATTATCGCCATTTTGTTATGGGGTTTTCGAGGATTACTCATCCTATTACTTCCCTTCAGAGGAAAGGGAAGAAGTCTGTTTGGACAGAACAATGTCAAGCAATTTTTTAGACCCTTAAGGAGCAGTTGACCAGTGCACTTGTTTTAGCAGTTCCTGATCCTACCAGGGACTTTGTTGTATGTACAGATGCTTCTTTTGAGGGTTTAGGAGCATTTCTGATGCAGGATGGTCACGTGATTGCCTATGAGTCTTGCAAACTCAAGGATCACGAATTGAACTATCCCACTCATGATTTGGAGTTAGCTGCAGTTGTGCATGCCTTGGTGAGATGGAGGCATTTTCTCTTAGGGCATCGGTTTGAGTTACACAGTGATCATCATAGCTTGTAGTATATTTTCACGCAGCCAAACTTGAATGCAAGGCAGAGGCATTGGATGGAGTTCTTGTGTGAGTATGACTTTGAGGTCAAGTATATTCAGGACAAAGAGAATGTGGTAGCGGATGCTCTTAGTCATCAGAGACATGAGATCTTAGTGGTCTCTCTCACAGTTGACTTGAGAGGTCAGATTCTCACAGCCCTTCCTACTGACAGTTGGTATCAGGAGGTGAAGTTTGAAATTGAGTCAGGTAGACCTTTGGAGGGTAGATTTTTTGGTCACTCTCTTGAGCTAGATGGTCTTTGGCGACATTTGGGTCGCATCTATGTTCCTAGTTCTGAGGGTCTTCATACCCTAGTGTTGTTAGAGGCGCATCGGGCACATTATTCTGCTCATCTGGGTGCCAAGAAGATGCATGCAGATCTGCGTCAGCTGTACTTTTGGAGTGGCATGAAGCGGATATTACTAATTTTGTGTTGAGATGTCTTGAGTGTCAGAGGGTGAAGGTGGAGCATCAACACCCTACATGTCTTTTGTAGCCTCATTTGATTATAGAATAGAAATGGGACATCATTTCGATAGACTTCATTGTTGGTTTTCCAGTATCCTCTCATCGACACGATGCTATTATGGTCACTATAGATAGGTTGACGAAGGTAGCTCACTTCTCTCCTGTCCATTCTTCTTATAATGCTTCTATAGTGGCTAGAGTGTTCATGGAGGACATCGTCAGACTTCATGGGATTCCTCGTAGGATCATCTCTGAGAGGGATCCAGTTTTTACTTCCGCCCTTTGGACTTCTCTGCAGCATGACTTGGGGACACAGCTGAACTTTAGTTCAACATACCATCCTGAGATTGATGGACAGACCGAGAGGGCTAATCTAGTTCTCAAGGATATGCTTAGAATGTATGTGATGGATCGGTAGAGCCATTGGGAGGACTACCTGTATCTGGTAGAGTTTGCTTATAATAATGGATATCACAATTCTATCGGCATGTCTCCATTTCAGGCTTTGTATGGTCATCCTTGTCAGACCCCTTCTGCGTTGGGATCGTCTCGAGGATAGAGTCCTTCTAGGACCAGATATGCTTAGAGATATGGAGCAGTAGGTTGAGAGGATTAGAGAGCATTTGGTGGCAACACAGGACAGATAGAAGAAGTATGCAGATGCTCATAGGATTGATCAATAGTTTTTGGTTGGAGATTAGGTGTTCTTGTGTGTGTGACTACGAAAGAGTCCAATCTGTTACGGAAAGGGCTCTAAGCTAGCACCACGCTTTGTCAGACCTTTTGAGGTGTCAGAGAGGATCGGTCTTGTTGCTTATCATCTTGCTTTGCCGCCCAGTCTTTCACGCATTCATGATGTGTTTCATGTTTCTGTACTTAGACCTTACTATCCAGATATTGCTCATGTTCTTGATTGGACTGCTCTACAGGTAGAGGACGGGCAGCTGGCTTTGGAGCCCATAGGCATTCTATAGCACAAGAGACTTGCTCTTAGGGGCAGAGATGTGGAACAGGTCAGGGTCCAGTGGGATCCTAATGATGAGACCTCTGCTACCTGGGAGGATGCTTCCAAGATGAGAGAGTTATACCCTTACTTATTTGTAGGCTTCCAAGAGTAACCCTAACTCTTGGGGGGAGGATGTAATGCCCCTCAATTTTGGTTTGAGATAGATATTTCTTTTCTATGGTTTTAGATAGTTTTGATATAGTTAGCAGTTTTATATTGCACTTTTACAGTTGGGATATTTGAGATGTTAGACTTATGTTTGATGCTTATCATGATCATGATGACATTATTGATATTTCAGCTCATGATATGTTTCGACATGGTTAGTTGATGACTAGATGGATTATGCAAATGGATATAATCTTGTTTACGTAGTTTAATGTTATCTAACTTCTAGTTAGGGATGCATATGTTATTGTCATGATTTCAGAGAAGGGACAGTGTAGTATTGCTCACTCCGAGCACCCTACTATGCTGCAAATCCCTAACTCTATGTATGTGTTATGTAGGTATATATATATATATATATATATATATATATATATATATATATATATATATATATATATATATATATATATATATATATATATATATTTGTATGCAACACATTGTTTTGATATAGGTTATAGGTACTGGGCCTCGACTCCACCTGACCAAGTAGGTATGAGCGGGCCCTTGCACCAATGGATAATGTGGATGGAGATAACATGAGGTTTATTCCCTAGGTGAGTTCCCATTTTTAGTTTTTGTCATGGGTCTTGGAATCGCTCTGAGGTTCTGGTCTCGGTTCTTGGTCATCATGTGGTTGTTGAGGTATTGTCGAGATTTGCTTGTTAAGCCTATGTGTGTTTTGGTAATGCATTATTGAAATTATTGTCCACCTTGTTTAATAAATAATAATAATAATAAAGTAAATAAAGTTATTTGTAATCATGTGATATTATGTTAGTGTCTATAAAAAAAAAGAAATTTATTTATTGTGTTATTATAAAATATCTTATTCTGTAAGATAGGATTAATGGATTTTATCAAGTTGTCATATCTAATTATCATATGCTTATATAGAATAAGAAAAAATCTCAGGTGCTATGGGAAATTAAATGCAATATCTATTTTTGTGGTAAAATGGGGAAATTATGGAGAGAGTGGATGGTCAGGGAACGGGAAAGAATTGATGGCATTTTACTATTTTATTCTATAGAGCACATAAGTGTGGGGGGTCTTTGGCTTTGAAAGGAGGGGGAATCTGGAAAGAAGGTGGGAAAAGGAGGGAAGAAGATCATCAAGCTCTGTAATTTTCGTGCCTTGGCTTTGTGAACAATATGTATATTAAACTCTAATTGTTTTGTTGAAAAAAGGTTTTTGATTTGCATTGAAGACTATGAATTTTATGTGTTTTCTGTGTGATACTCCTCATTATTTTTCTCAAACAAGGGCATGGTTCCTTTCAACTGAGCATTTTTCTTTACTGGGCATAATCCACCTATGTTAATTTGTGCATGTTTATCAAACCTAGTTAGAGATAAGTCTATACCTTTCTGCACTTGTTTATAGCACAGGCTTGGAAGTGTTGAAACCCCTCTTAGTAGCCTTGGTGTACTCTCCTCAGCCTATAATCTTATGTGATCCACAGGCTTCAAAGATGTACATCCCTACATCATCAGAGATCTAAATGGCAACCTAGTAAAGTTTAGAGCATCCCGTGAAGCAATCATGTCACAAAATGATCATATGTCAACTTTAAACAATGTAAACTTGGAGATTTTACGTGTAGGCAGTCTCCCAAACCGAGGTCTGACACAGGAAATATTTGATGGTTATATTTCCCAAGCGTGGTTGTAGCTGAGGCTATTTTTATGACATTGAACTAAGAGGTCTATTGGTCAACATCTCCTATGCGATGTGCATGTTTCCCTGAATCGCCCTTTTGTTTGTCACTATTCTTGCAAGTTTATATATATTTAGCATCTACCCATTCACTGTAATCTCTTTTTAGAAATCTGGGTTTACTTTATGGTCTCAGCGCATGCAAAAGATGTGAAATAACTTTTGTTATAAAAATTAGGAATTTAAGTCTGCATTTTGTTTTTACATGCATTAGATCCTTCCAAAACTACTCTTGATTCGTTCTGATCTACGCCCTGTAACTTTTGATTCTTTCCATTTTGTTGTCGCCTGTATCTATCAACGCCACCATATCTGTTGTTTGTACCCTTCATTACTCCTCACTTGCATGTTTATGCCTTTTATGCTCTGAGGCGAATCCGTATCTACCCTTGATTGCTGCGTATTGTCAGCATATCTGCATTATTCATTGAGCTGACCCTTATACTCCTCATAGGAACTCACCGTATCTATATTTATTCTTTGTTATGATCAAGGCAAGATTTCATCCATTCAAGCATCTCATTGATTCCTTATAATCTATGAAGACCATTAAATTGCCATGCTTTTAGAAATTGTTGTTGATGGTTTTTTTTTATAGAAATTGCCAAATGCTATCATAGTTTCGCTTTAGTCATGTAATGTGATCTTTGCTAGAAATGATTAGATATGGAAAGTTTCTGAATGATCATTTAATGATTTGAGGAACCGTTTGTTTACACTATATTTCTAGTAGGTCAAATTTTTCTTTACTATTGCTTCGCTGGAAATGATTGATGTGTCATTTTATGAATTAGCTTAAGTAGAACTATTACAAAATATATTTAGGAAGTCTAACTTGGATTTAGAGTCTTCTCATGGTATTACAATCATGCGTATTAATTTAATATCGATTAAAGCTAAGTTTGATAGGAGTTTCTAATTGTATATATATATATATATATATAATTTGCATTTTAGTTTAATTAAATTAAGCAATATGTTTCTTTTTACTTGAGAAATTCATCAATCTTGTAATCAAAAGTAGGTTTAGAATAAAAATATAATTATATATTTATGTTGTTTCTTTTATAGTTTTAATGGATGATTATGTTAGAATATTATATTTGCAATTGAAACAATTATTTACCTTATTTTATTCATAATCAACCCATCTTAATGATAAGAATAAAGAAGGAAACATTGTTAGAATAAACTGTTAGTTAATATTTTGTAATGTACTATTTCGTAGTACAATTAACTCATCTAGAGAAGAAATTGTAAAGAAATTAAGTTAGAGGCTAAAGGTGATGTAGTTTTGATGGTAATGCTTGTTAAACCGATAGTAGATTATTAGAAAATGAAAGTTAGCATATTTAAATGGTAGTATAGTTATTTTCTTATAAAGCTTGTGTTGATAGAATATTTGGGTTTAGCCAATTTGAATAAGGTCGTTAAATTTGAACAATAGATATTGTTAAACTATAGTTTCTTCTTTGAGTGAATTAAATTGTGTTTTGACTAGAGTCTAGGTTTATGTCATAAAGTTGTAATTCTGGGGCCTAGGATGTTATAGTTCATGCAATTTTGTAAGTGTTCTAATTTATATGTGTGGTTAGTATAATGTGTTCTTGGCCATGAATGATTTCCTTGAATTCTGAGGGAAAGAGTTAGATAATGGTCCATTATGTTATTCTTTGGTCTTGAGTCATATTGATTCTAAAGGAATGTCCTAGACGTCCAACCCTTGTTTCCATATTGGGAGATGAACTTATGTATAGTGGTATTGTCTTCGAATACCGACTCTAGAGGTTAGGCGACTTGGGTTCCAATTTTGTTATTTTGTCATGTCATTAAGATGATTTACTGATGTGAAATTTTAAAGTGGATAAGGGGAAGTTTTATTGTTGAGGTTGGAATTTTGAAATGGACTATGTTTTGGATTGTAAAAGATAGATGCCTTCTTGTCCCTTTTCCATGCGTGTTATCATTTTTTTTTTGTTGTTGGCTAGGGGTTGCTAGTTGTATGTAGGGGAGTGGCTTTCATGATGGGGCCGGTGCCCAAAGTGGCTGCCTGGGTAACCCCATGGAAGTGGTAATCAAGCGATAACTTAATAATTTATTTAGGTGGGATGGGTAGTAATTTACATAACAAGATAAGTATGATGCCTCACCCATTCCTTGAGTGCTCTCATAGGCTAAGGATGGGGTGAGAAGGCCTGGTTGGCAAGGTCGACCTCCTTGTCTCCATGAGAGGATGTGTCAGTTTCGCATGTATCACCCTATGGGGCCGGTGCCTGGAGAGAGGCTGCCAGGGTAACCATAGATGGGGGACAGTTTCTAGTGAGAGATAGCCTGGGTAACCCATGCTAGGACCATGCGATGAGACTCTCCCTACTGCAGTCTAGTTACTTCCTCTTTATCTTTTGTTGCCTCTGGAGTGCAAACTTGTCTTAATGATTTGTCTTGTTTTAATTAGTACTGTCTTGTTTTGATGATTTGACTTGTCTTGATGATCTGAGTTGTCTATGTCAAATTTATATATGCTTACTTGTAACCTTTGACCTAGTGGAACCGGGTAAAAGCACAAAGTTGTGTCACACTTTCAGCCGACTTATCAGCACAATTGAATTTAAGTATTTCTAACTAAAAATTAATTTTGGTCAAACATATGATCTTGTAAGATTCATTCTATCTAATTTAGATATGTCCACAAGTTTTCCAACTAAAATTATTGGCTAAATGCATATGTAGCACCACTATGAGGCCAATTTACCAAAAAAAAGAAATTATTTAAAAAACTTGATATTTCAACAACTTCTACTCATGTAAATAACATTTTTTTAAAAATATAAAAATACCCTTTTGTAGATCTATAAGTTTAGTTTTCATATATATATAGTTTAATTATTATTTATATTTTCCTTTCTATTTTTACTAAAAGTAGGTTATCAGTAGAAAACATTAGTTCAATTACCATGTCAAGGAAAAATAGTAAAACTTATTAAAAAAAATTGAAAAAAATATGATGCACTAGATAAAAGAATCTATATCAAGATGGTATAATTTTTTTTTTCTATTTTAGATAAATAGTTAATATGAAAGTTCACGTCAAATGGAAACAACTACATTTTAATACATGCACATTTTATTATTTATTTAAAAATATATCCATGCACTAAAGTTTCAAGTTATAAATACACAAAAAATTGAAGAAAAAAAAAATTACTATATAAAGATTGATGTCTCATGTAACTTCATTTTTCAGCATTTTATCAGCAACTAAATTATAGTGTCAATTTATTAAAAAATATATTAAAATAATTTTAAATTTTTTTTCAAAAAATACAAACATAAAATATACTAAAAAATAAATATTTTATTAGTTTACATCATTTCAAAATTCAAAACATATATGTCACTTTTTAGTTATTCAAGTTTAAAAGTTGGATCAACGTTGGCCATTTCCTTTATAAAAGTGTGTCACAGCTTTGTGCTTTTACCCAACCTCATTGTTATCTCCTAGCTCGGAGGGGTGGAACTCAGGGTTCCACATGGTTGGGTGGAAGAGCTATCCATTGGTCTTCTTAGATGTTATGGTTCTAGATCAATGCAGAAGTGTTCCAGTTCCAGATTTGTTCCACACCTTCAGAGTTGTAGAATACATTCATAATTGCATTATTTGTAAACCGATGTGATTGGTCTTGAAATCTTGAATTGAACCTTTGTAATTATCCATCTCTGCAAATGTATAATGTAATACTCTTTTGTTATATTATGTTGCATACCACGTGTATTGTTATAATTTTATCTGGTATAGTTATGTTCTTGTTGTGTGGTTACACAACACACCCCATTTTGACTTGACAAAACAAGGACCCAACTTTTTTGCTGCTTTGGCTTATTGTTTTTCTGCTTTGGGCGGTCTGGTAAAATTAAGTCATGCATACACCCTGCAGGGGGTGGATAGGTCACCATGATGAGGTCAGATGCCAAAATCAGTATTTCACATTATTAAACTCATGTTTGGAAAGTGCATGAAATTCCAAGAATGTTTGCCTTTTGGATCACCCCAAAATTCTCTAAGGGAAGAAAGTTATGTTGAGTCAACGTTTCGGTCAAACCTGATATTCTGAGGGGGGGGTCATATTTCAAACATCAGTCATATTATATAAGATCACCTCGATATAAGAATATCACCTGATAATCACTTGGTCCGCAAAGTTCGGACGTCAATTTTACATGATAGCTGTTGTCTAGCCGTCAAGCGACTTCACATATGTTGTGGGGTTATATTTTTAATATTTGTCATCTTACGAATATCACACTTTTCACAAAATATCATGCTGATGATGATGTCATCATTCCATTTTACCTTGTGGAGGTATATATCTGAATGCCCACCATATTCAATAACATGATGATTACATCATTACAACAAAACACTTAAACAAGGTCGCCGACACAGTGACGTCATCCCGATCTTTTTCCCAAGAGGGTGTCATTTTATTCGTGGGGTCATTTTTTTTAAACATCCCCTGATCTTAAATTCATGACTTGATATACATGTGGTCAACGTTGACCGCATCACCCAATTCTTTTGCACCAATTTTGTTGCTAAAAGGCAGGGGGTCATTTTATCCACAGGGGATCATATTTTCAATATCACCCGATCTTTTGAAGATCACCCTCCCCCTTGTTTCCTAACATTAAATGCACTTAAATGCAGTAGATGGATTCCCGTCGACTGCGAATAGAATTCAAACACTTGGCATCATCCATGGATTCTCTGCAGAGGATCAACGGATTTAACCATCCCGACTCAATTTTACCCTATTTCACCCTATGGATGCGTTTAAATGTAATTTTCTAGGGTTATTTTCATTTACCCTGCAAAAAAACAAGAAATTTTAGAGTAGTGAAGTCAAACCCTCATACAACTACCTGCTAACGGACTAGAGCTTGCAACGTAATAGAACGGGTGATCTTCAACATTTGCAACCCTTTTCCGTAATCACCCATCTAACCCAGGAGGAAAGTGTTCTCAGGTAAGTAATTGAAAAACCCTCCTGTCATCATTTTCTACATGTTCTGGTAGTGTGCTCCTTTCTTATGGTTTGAATCTATGGATATGCATATCATGATGAAGTAAAGGAATAGTAGATAGAGTATACATGATGCTGTAGAGATACATAATGTTGTATGAGTGCATATAGATATTGTAAAGAAAGATAGATCATGTTTATTGCAGGAGTCCATGGCAGATCTTAGATAGAACATGTCTGATTAAGAATTTCTTAAGCCCATGTTTGTTTAGCCTGAGGGGGTACAATTTAAGTATGGCATCATTGGTGACACTCACCAGGGAGATACAAACCTAGTAGTATGGTCAACTAGAATAGATCATGATAAAGACAATACCCTTCTAGATGCAATAGATGTGTCATAAATGTGGCATGCAGCCAGATTTCAATATGCCATGGAAACCCCAGAGTGTGTAGTAGAGTGTGCCAGGAACTATAACCCTCAGACTAGGCGGGTGGAGAAGAACGAAAGAGTATATGCTGACTTTTCAATCAAGGGAATCACCTCTACTTTCAATCTTCCAGTTGGAAAGAGGGTGGTCAGTGTAGATCTACGAAAACTAGAAATGTAGTACAACAACAATAAAAAGAATGCAAGGAAGAGGATGTATCAGTGGAGGTCAAAGAGCAGCACCTACACTGCCTCAGCTAAATTGCCCATACACTTGTTCAAATTTGATTTTGATGATGAGTACCAGTACATCATTGCCCTGCTAAGTAGGATGACAGGTAAGCTTTGTTGGTTACCAAATCTGCAGAGGGTTTGCCAGCTCCAATGCATAGGTGGATTTGGCCAACAGATTACGGGAGGTTACGTGAGCTACCTCCCCTTCACTTCTGGTTCTGCCGCACCAAGGGGGGTATCCCTATAGCTAAAGATGTAACCTTGACTAGCTCAAAGATAGAAAGATATAACTTGACAATAATAGGCAGAATACTCTCATGTATGGACCAAGATTTGCATGATAGATCACAAGGTTGGCAACATTCTTGGACATATTTGTCTAGTGGGTATGAGAGTATGCAGGGGGTTCCTAATCCTACTCCTACAACTAACAGGTGGAAGTGATGAGATGGGTGGACATAATGTCCTGGATGCAAGACAAGGGGTTTTGGCTCATAACTACTGACCCAGAAACAAACTGGTGCCTATCCATTGGGCAAGGAGTCAACTAGACGTATACAGTAGGTGGTTTGCAACTTTCACTCAAGTTTCAGGGGGTTGGACTTGATTCTTGCCTTACAAACATCACCCAAGAAAGGGTATCTAACTGCCTCTACTTATAGATATCCCTGCTGACATGCAACCTTCCCCATGCTCAACCTAAAACAATTTAATCCACTCCTTGAATGGAAGTTAGAGATCAAACATGTGATACAGAAAACCATATCCTAGAACCTAAGAAACCCTTAGCAACCAGATTCAAAAGAAGGAGAATAACATGCAGCAAATGGAGACAAGCAGATAAACACATGCAATGAAGCATTTCTCATATAAAATCAACACTGAAACTGCAATATGTACAAAATACACTCATGCTGCAACACATAAACTCCAAAATGGGATGGAACAACCAAGATCATGCCCTGTTCTTCATTATTTACACAAAAGAATGCCCAAGTCTTCAACAACCTTAAAATGAGTGACACAGTCTACCTTTTATAGCAAAACTATGTACTCAGCATTAATTACATGGTACATCAAAATTCTGCCAGATACAATGCATCGGGGAATTGGCGCTCAAATAGACAATGTTGCAGAGGGACAAGGAGGAGGGACAAGAAGTGATCTTGAGCCCCACACCGCCGCCCAGGGACATTCCTCATAAAACCGGTGGTTGAACCTGTCAACTCGACCCATTGCGCCCCTGCAAGATCGCCATTAAAGTTTCATCTACCTGCAGCCTCTGAAAAGTAGCAATGGCGCACCTCTGGAGTTTCCCCTGCCCAAAAACAAGTGCAAACGCTTAAGAGAAAACTGTCGCTGCAGGTTCAAAATGTGGCCGTCGATCAAAAAACCCAGCGCAGAGATCTACAGCCCCAAAAAATGCTGAAAAGTCACCAACCAATGATACCGTGCCACGTAGGCACTTTGACTCTTCCATCACTGACTTTTCCGTTCCACCATTTGCTTCTCAAAAAAGAGGAAATGTGGCGGCATTCGCAGTGTCTCTGAAACATAAAGACCCTCCTTGAAGCTCATGCGGATGCCAAAACATGTCGCTTTCCACGCCACTCTTGAGAAACATTTGAAACATTGTTGGGACTCTCGCAGATGCCAACACTTAGCACCGTCCGCAACACTCATGAAACACTAGAGACCCTTTCTGAAACTCACGTGGGTGCTGACACTTGTCGAGCTCCGTGCACTTCTTGAAACACAAAAGAGTCTCCCTTGAAACTTCAACGGAAGCCGACACCTGGCGGGTTCCGCGCTACTCAGAAACTTTAAGGCCCCACTTTGAAACTTCTGCGGAAGCTAACACATGTCATCATCTGCGGCACTTGAGACACTTCACTGGGACCCACCATCGTCTTTACTTAGCACCGAAACAAATATGAAACAAGACGCGGAGGCCGCCACTTGTCAAACTCCGCAGCCACCATAAGGGGCACGTGGCATCTTCCGTCCCTACTCAGAAACTTAGAAGAAACTTTTTGAAACATGAGCGGATGCTGACACTTGGCACTTTTCGCACCCATTTCATAAACATTTAGGGTCTTTTGAAACATCGGCGGAGGCTGCCACTTAGCACCGTCCGTGGGCCTTTGAGAAACATTAAGGGTCTTTCGGGTGCCTCCACGTGGTGCCTTCTGCGGCACTCTTGAAACAAGATAGAAACTTTATTGAAACTTCGGCGGAAGCTGACACGTGGCACCTTCCGCGCATAGTTGGAACTTTAAGGGACCACCTCCATTGCTGACACGTGGCACGCTTCGCGGGAAGCAAAAACAAAGGCGCAGATTCTAAATTGGGGCTCGACACTTGGCTGAGCCCGTGGCACTGGCATAATTAGACCCTCGTAGCCACTGATAGAAACATTCAGAAACTAGAAACTGTAGCCCGATGTGCATTCGGAAATGCATCTGACTCATTTTTTAAAGGGTCAATAGAAACTCCCGACCCGCCACTACCATTTTGACTTGCGCACAACTAATTTCTTGCATTTTCACAACTGCAGAGGCCAAAAGACATAGAAATTTTGGATTTTTTGGGAAGGGGCCTGCATATTTAAATGTTTGAAACTTGAATGTTTATGCAGGCACCACCAAGCTTCATGTAGGAAAGTTTGAGAATTGGATGTTTGGAATCATCCAGATGGTCCTATACACAGATAATAAGCCATTCTGGGCCAAGGTCATCAGTGATGCACTGGATGAAGGCATGAGGAACCTGGGAGGTCAGGCATGCATGTTTCATATGACCTCATATGTTGTGTACTCATGTGCTTACAAAGGAACATTTGATGTCTTGACTACAATGGGTAAAGCTGGTGGTGTTGTAGATGTATGGGATCATTATCCTTAGCTACAGAGAAAGAACTACTTCTTGGATTACAAATTGGTGAATGATGCATTCTCTATGCATCTAGTCAGAACCATGGAGGAGGACAGAACCAAGAGACTGAGCATGGAGGCTCAAGAAGTTATATATAGACATGGCACCTGGTTCATCCAGTTTGCCACATTCTCATATATAAGAATAGAGGGATTTGAGGGACAACCCCTTATGCTACCGAGATATCCTACTGATGGGGTTCCTCAGACAAGTATCTACTATAGTTGCAGCATACAAGGAGCAAAAGAAGATACCTCCTGTATTATTCCCAGTGTCTATGGGCTGGTATATGTGCTTAGACTTAGAGAGCATAAAGTATGCCATAGGGGGCCTAAAACTGATGTATCTCCAGCCATTTCCATTGGCTAGATCCTGTTAGTAATTATTTATGTCTAGGGTTTTAAACTTGAATGTTTGCTATTTTCTCCTTCAAACCCTAAAATTTCTGAGTTGCGGGATCTTGTTCTATTGCTGAAATCTCCATCGGCCCTTGAAAATGATAAAAATTTGAGTCAGATGCATTTTAGATGCATATCGGGTCTCAGTTTCCTGTGTCTATAATTGTTTCTAAGTATGGCTATGAGCGTTTCCCTTTGCTAGTACCGCGGGATTGGCCAAGTGTCAAGCTTTGATTCATGCCGTACTTTTCTTTCTAACCGATAATCGTAGCGCAGAGCGTGCCACGTCGCAGAAGCTATTTCTAGTGTTGTCTTAAGTTGCTAGCCGTGGATCTCGACATGTGTCAATCTCCATTTGTGTTTCAAAGCCCCTTTTAGCATCTCCTTTGTGTTTCAAGTTGCTCGCTGCGGAAGGTGCCATGTGTCGGACTCTACCCATGTTTCAAAAAGTTTCTTCTGAGTTTCTAAGTAGGGGCAGAGGATGCCACGTACCCCTTATGGTTGCTACGGAAGCCAATAAGTGTCAGCTTCCGGAATAGTTTCTTTTTTGTTTCTGAGTGTGGCGAAGTAATGGTGGGACCTAGTTCAAAGATACAGATGCGCAGAAGGCACCAAGTGTCACCATGCGAGGGACTCCTATATATGTTTCAACGAGTATGCGCAAGCGCTGTGTGTCCCTCATAGTTACTGTGGATCGTGACAAGTGTCATCTTCCACAAGCTGTTTCTGTGTATTTCAAAGTTAAGCGAAACATTATGTGGGCCCCAGCATAAGTATCAAATGTGTCGAAAAGACACCATGTGTCACTTGCGGAAGCATAGTTTCTAAAAGTTTTAGGAGTGCCACAGAATGCTCCACGTGGATGCACTTGAGGGACATAGGAAAGGTAACTAAGGGCCCGCGGACAGTGCCAAGTGGCAGCGTCCGCCAGTGTTTCTGAAAGACCCTAAGTGCAACTCAAGAGCCCCGTGGAAAGTGCCAAGTGTCGCTGTCCGCTTGAGTTTCAAAAAGTTTCTAAGCTGCCACAGACAGCGCCACGTGCCCCTTGAGGTTGCTGCTGAGCATGACAAGTGTCAGCTTCTGCATAATGTTTCATATTAATTTTGGTGCTAAGTGTAGACGTGGTGGTGGGCCACAGTTGCAAGTTTTAAAGTGCTGCGGAAGGTGCCACGTGTTGGATGCGGTGTTAATGTTGCCTTTTGTTTATGACCCTTCCCGGTGAGATGCTTAAAGTTTCTAGGTGGCGCAGAACCTACCAAGTGTCGGCATCTGCAAGAATCTCAAATGTTTCAAATGTTTCTCAAGTGTAGCGTGGAAAGCGCCAAGTGTCAGCACCCGCGTGAGTATCAAGAAGGGTCTTTGTGTTTCAAGGAAAGCGTGGAAGCCACCACGTATCTTGATAGCCGAGTCTGTGGAAGCTGCCACCTATCCTGATTCTTGATTCTGTGGAAGCTGCCGCATGTCCTTTTTGAAAAGAAAGTAATGAGAAGCGGATAAAGGAAAAGGGATCAGCAATAGAAACTTGAAGTGCCTACGTGGCACAATCTGATAGGCTGGCAACTTTTCAGTATTTTTTGGGGCCATAGATCTCTACGATGGGTTTTAGATCAACGGTCATATTTTGAACCTGTAGCGATGGGTTTTCTCCTGAGCATTTGCAACCATTTTTGGCGGGAAAACTTCGTGGGCACGTTGCTGTTGCATCTTCAAAGGCTGCGGGTAGGTGAAACTATAATGGCAATTGTACAGGAAGGTATGGGTTGAGTTGACAGGTTCAACCACCAGTTTTATGAGGAATATCCCTGGGTGGCGGTGTGGGGCTCGAGATCACTTCTTGTCCCTCCTTCTTGTCCCTCTACAGCATTGTCTATTTTGAGCGCCATTTCGTCATGCTTGTATCTGGTGAAATTTTTGAGTCAACCATGTAATTAATGTTGAGTACACGGTTTTGCTATAAAAGGTAGATTGTGTCACTCATTTTAGGTTGTTGAAAGTTGGACATTTTCTGGCTCTGTAATACAATACAATTGACTTGGTTGCTCCGTGCAGTGGATTTTGTGAGTCTATGAGTCTCATGTCTTATGTTTTGTGCATAAATTCATTGGTTTCATGCTGATTTAGATGAGTAATGCTATATTGCATGTGTTTTGTTGTCTGTCTCCTGTATTGAATATGCTTTCCTTTTGAATATGGATATCTAAGGGGTGTCTTGGGTTCTAGGATATAGGTTTACTATATTGAATGCTTGATCTCTTAACTTTTGTTCAAGGGATAGATTAAACTGTTTTCAGGTTAAGTATTGAGGAAAGTATATTGCAGTAAGGATATCATAAGTAGAGATGTATAAACACTCTGTTCTAGGATATATTTGTAAGGCAAATATGATGAAATCCCCTTGAAATCCAGTCTTGTTATGTTTATGCTGAATATTTGCATGTGTATGTCTACTGACTCCAAGCCCTGGATAGGCACCAATCTAACTCTGTGTTGAGGTTATACACCAGTTCCAACTCTACATCCACACACAACATCAAAATCAAACTCCAAAACAACCATTAGGACAGTAGAATTAGTTTTAGGATCCCAAGTCCTCTGTCTACAACTTAAAATAGGCCCAAAGCTAGCCCCTTTGCTCTTATCTTGCAGTTTTGGTCTACTTATAGGAGGGCTTATCTGCTTCATGTCAGCATCCCAGCCTTTGTATGCATATTCTCATGGATGTTGAGTATGGAATACCCCCCTAGGTTTTGCAGAGCCTAAAGAAGAAGAGGAGATAAAAATATAGTCTATCTCCTATATTGTTGGCCCCTGGCCCAGAGACCCTGTTGATCATTGATGGCTACCTTGTAGGGAAATCTGGGAGTAAGCATCTAGTTTGGGAAAAAACCAACAGATTTTGGTGACTCTACTAGGGATAAACTTTGAGAAAGTACCCTGATTTTAAAAGAAAACAATTCCTAGTAATAGGTGGCGACTTCGAACAATCTCCCAAACCGGTAAAGTAAAAATTTGTATGCAAGGGAGAAGATCCCAGCGTAATACTCTATTTGAAGAGTTACCCATAAAAATGATGTATAGAAAAAAGGGGACTGTTCGAGCCAGTCAAGATGGTTCTCCTAGCCCCAAGAAAAATGATTTTATTCAGGATAATCTAGGATCCTCAGAGAAGACAGTACCTTATTTTTCAAACACTGAGGCTGAAATCCAGAATGTGTATGAAAGACAGCAAGGTAATGGTTTGAGAATAAGGTCAGAGGTGTTTCAAGAACATCCTTTTCATGATTCTCTTGACAGATTTGAAGAGGCTGAATCCCTAAGGGATGATGATAATGATGATTAGAATATGATAAAACTATCCTCTTCTATGCCTAGAGAGGAAGAACTAGCTGATGAAATTAAGAGCTTAAGGGCTGATTTAGAATATCTGCAAGCAGTAAAAATTAGAGATGATATGAGATAGAAAGTGCAAGCTTTGAGAGTTGCTCAAAATGATTCAATTCCTACCCTTGAGAATACAAATATGCAGAGAAATCAACAAAGAAACGAAGTCCAGAATCAACACAATGATCAAAGACACAATGTAAATAACATCAGAGCTCCATTAAATAATGAGAGAAATCAAAATGTAAATAGAAATGCAAATGCTAATCAGTTTGAAAGGCACCCAATGTAGTTGGATAGATTCAGACAGCTTGTTTTTGATGGCATTCCTGGTTATCCAAACCCTGTTGACAAACATGTGAGGTTGCAAGTGCCTAAATTTTTAGGAAACAATACTGTCTCAGGAGAAGACCATTTAAAAGCTTTTCAGAATACCATGGACAACTTTGAGGTTGAGCATGAGGATGTTTTCATGAAATCATTTATGCAATCCTTAGTTGATGAAGCCAAGGAATGGTATAAAGGTCTACCTGACAGAAGCATTTCATCATGGGATGATTTCAGAAGAATTTTCAAAGAACAATATGGTGATAAAACTGATCCTAGTTTCTTCATTAATGAATTCACTGGCATTACCAAAGGATCAAATGAACAGGTTGTTGATTTCAATGCTAGATTCATGAAGGTATTGAACAAATTGCCACAGGACTTGAGGCCTAATGAACCTATGTGCATAGTGTTGTACATAAATGCTTTTCATGCCAAGATAGTGTATGGATTAAGAGACAAGGGTCCTCACAGCCTCAGAGATGCCTTCAAAGTTGCAACAAATATTGAAAATAACAGAAAGGCATCTGGTAAAACAAACAGAAGGGATGATGTGAAAATCCTGTAAAATCCAAATATTAAGTCTCAAACTGTTCAAGGCAATGCACCTACTTCTGAGGATAAGTTAGACAAATTGACAACTATTGTCAAGGACCTAGGTTATAGAATGGCTAAAAATGAAAAGGGAATAGGTCCTGATAGGCAAGTTTACCAAAGACAGGAAAATAGATCATCATTGCATGATATGCCATATAATACCAATTGGCATAATGGTAGACCTGTATTGCCACATAACAACACAAATCAGAGAGCTCAACATACCAAGGAAACTCTTGATCCTTTGAAGAAGGCTATTAGTATTGTTAATGACACCCCGTGGTGTATAATATGCCAGATGCCTCATTCATAGTCACAATGTATGATTGCTCAGTCTCTATATAACAATGCCATGGCCTGTGATGAGTGCAATAAGCCTCATTGCATGGAAGATGATAATGTCAACATGTTGTCTACAAATAGAGAATACCCTTTTCATGATGCTGATGCAAATGCAAATGATGAAACTCAGGTCTGCCAACAGTTCCCATATGATGAAGATGATGAAGACAACTATGCCTATGCTCAGGATTCACACAGTTTTTTGAATAACTTGAGGAGGCCCTCTGATGAAGAAATTAGGGCCTTCATAGCTACAACAGTTGCTCAAGTCAAAAGCAACTACAACCTAAGAGGTAAGGCTCAAGCTAGTAACTCACACCAACCAGAGAATAATTTTACAAATCAGCCAGTACACGGTCATAAAGGAACTGAGACACAAAAGAAGCAATGGAACAATAATAGGCAAAATTTTAAGAAAAAAATAGGTTATGATCCTCAAGGACCAGAAAATAGAGTTCCCCAGGTTGAGGATCAAAATAAGAATTTTCAGAACAAGGATGACAGTTAGAGAGCCATAAAAACTAAAGCTGGATCATCTCAGGATAGAGGTAAAACTGTGGATCAGGCTCCAACTGTTATTCAAAATTTTGCTCCATTTGACATCACTTAGGTCTTGTCTCAAATAAAAGTCTCTGTTCCACTAATGGAGCTGATGAAAGTTGAAGAATTCAGAAATAAGACTGTATCCTTGATTTCAGGAGTACCATGTCAAGCCAAGTAGAATATTAAGACTCCAGATAAGAAACAAGCTATGTGCATTGAAGAGGATGAAATTCCTGAGGTATATCTAGGGATGACCATGACAAAATGCCCTTCATAGGTTGAACCAATCTATGTCTCCCTTGTTGTCAATGGGAAAGTAATTAGAAATTGTATGCTTGACTCAGGAGCATCAACGAATATCATGCCTTTGGCCATTATGCAACAAGCAGAATTAAAAATAGATAAGGCATGTGGGAAATGCTATGCAATGGATGCTAGGGAGGTACCTGTCATTGGAATCATGAAGGATGTCAATTTTAGGTTGGCAGCATATCCTGAAAAAACCTACAAAATGAACATAACAGTTGTTGATATCAAGCCACAGTATGGCATGTTGCTGTCAAGAAGATGGGCAGCACTGATTGGTGGAAGTATGCAATTGGACTTGTCATATGCCATGATCCCAATGAATGGCAAGTATGTCAAGCTGATCAGAGAAGAAAGATTACAGGAGTCAGTTGGAGATCAAGATTCAGAAGAACACATCTGTTTTGTGGACACTGACTGTGAAAATTTTAGAGTTGTCTCAGATGATAAGGAAGATTAAAGAGAAAAAACTTGCATTCAGGAATTGGATCAACAAGGTCTTTGGACCATGTATTTTGATGGAGCTTGTTCAAAAGAAGGCTCCGGTGCTGGAATTGTTCTTCTGCCTCTAGCTGGTAAGCTTCTCCAATTTTCTTTCCTGTTGAGGTTTGCCTGTACAAATAATATTGCAGAGTATTGTTGTGTGGTTACACAACACGCCCCATTTTAACTTGGCAAAACAGGGACCCAACTTTTTGGCTTGGCTTGTGTTGTCTACTTTCTGGCGGTTTGGTAAAAGTAGGTCATGTGCATCATCATGTAGAATCAAGATGAGGTAAGTCATCATTATGAGGTCAGTTTGTCAAAATTCGTATTTCATTTCTGTGACCTCATATTTAGAAAGAGCATTAAATTCCATGCAGGTTTACCTTTTACATTACCCTGATATTCATCAGGATGTATGAGTTGTGAACAGTCAAAGTTTTGGTCAAACCTGATATTCACAAGAGGAGGATCATATTTTATAACCTCAGTCATGTTGTCGAAGATCATCCTAATCTTGGTTCATCACCTCATAAGTCGTGCAGTCCAAATATCTGGACGTCAACTTTAAGTGATAATAAATCTTCCTCGTCAAACAGTCTTATATATCGCGAGCGTCATATTCCCAAATGTAACTCGATATTTCTTAATATCCTCCTGCTGCGAAATATCACCCTAAGCCAATATCTTGATGATGTCATCCAAGTCTGATAAACGAAGAAACAAACATGACGATGACATCATCATCACATTTACATCTCGGCAGGATATTTTCTAAACATGATCATGTTCGCACAACATGACAATGATGTCATGAAGCCTTTTCGATACAAAGAACAAATATCTAGATGACGTCACCCTGATATCCCGAGAGTCAAAAGAAGAATGACTTTGGTCATCATCATCATCTAAAAACACAGCCCGATATTTTCAAATATCCTCCTGACATTTAAAGCACAGCCTAATGGCGCGAACATCACCCTATATCTAAACATACCCGACGTTTTCAAATATCATCCTGCCGTTTAGATATCACCCCGCTCCTGTTGCTGCTATTAGCATTAAATGCACGCAGACATGGTAGGTGGTTCCCGCCGATCATTAAACTAGGTGGAACACCTGGTGAACTCCTGCCTTTCCGTGCAGAAAATCAATGAATAAAATCCAACCTGTCAGGATTTACCCTAAATTCACCCTAATTGCAAGGTTAAAAGGTAATCTAACACCATTTCACATTTACCTTGCGAAGAAACTACTTTTTACAAAGCACAGCTTCCATATCCTCCTGCAAGCGATATTACGACGAGCGAAGTTTGTAAGCAGCAAAAGACGCGTGATCATCAGCAAGAATTAAGGGCACTTTCAGAATTCCATTGGTATAAAAGGAAATCAGCATAACTAGGTAAGTAAATGAAACCCTCATCTTGTTGTTTCTATAACAGTCAGGTATGATAATGTTGGTTTTGGTTTATGCACCACCCATGATGGGCTTGTGTTGAATAAATGTGATATGCATGATGAATATTAAAGATAAATTGTTATAGGCATGCATGTATATACCCAATTGTAAGACAAGATTTTGCTAATTGTAGCTAACCATGGCTGACAAGAGGTTCGTTAAGTGTCAGGCAGAATTTAGCAAACCCATGTTCTCATCTCAGAGGGGCATCCTGTTTAAATACGGTGCAATTACAGATACCCATCAGGGGAGCACCAATTTGGAAGCCTAGTCAGCTAGGATAAATGATGAGAATGACAAGAGCCCTGTGCTGGATGCAGTTTTCGTATCCGGAATGTGGAACACTGCCAGTTTTTCGTACTCTATGGAATCTCCGGAGCTGGTCATCGAGTGTGCCCGAAACTATAACCCAGAGACGAGGCAAGTGATGAAACATGGGAGGATATATGCAGACCTATCCATCAAGGGTCTATCCAGAACCTTTGGATTGCCTTTGGGTAGCAAGGTCAAAAGTGTAGACCTGAAGAAGTCAGAAAAGGAGTACGAAAACAACAAGAAATAGGCCAGGAAGAACATGTATCAATGGAGGGCTAAGAACAGCACGTATCTTGCAGTAGCCAAACTTCCTGTGCATCTATTTAAGTATGATTTTGCTGATGAATACCAATATATGATTGCACTACTGAACAGAGTAACAGGCCAGCCTGATGCTGGTAGTTTTAGAGACTGGATGTATGGGGTAATCATGATGTGTTTATATTCAGATATTAAGCCACTGTGGGGCTAGCTAATAAGTGATGCTCTGCATGAGCAGCTGATGAACCTAGGAGGTTCAAATTGTGCTTTCTATATGACCTCATACATTGTCTACTCTTGTGCTTACAAAGGCACATTTGACACACTGGTCACAGATGGGAAAGTCACAGGAATAGTAAATGCTGTGCATATCTGGGATCATCATCCCCAGCTGCAAAGAGCTAATTACCTCCAAGACTACAAACTGGTCAATGATGCATTCTCTATGCATCTGGTGAGGACCATGGAGGAAGACAGAACAAAGAGATTGAGCATGGAGGCTCAAGAGATAATTTACAGGCATGGAGCCTGGTACATACAGTTTGCCACCTTTTCCTACATAAGAATTAAGGGTTTTGAGGGACATCCCCTCATGATGCCGAGTTATCCCACTGATGCAGTAGTACTGATGGAGTTCATCAGGCAGGGCTCCACAATGATAAAAACATATAAGGATGCCAAGAAGTTGCCACCAATTTTGTTTCCAGTCACTATTGGCTGGTACATGTGCCCAGATTCAGAGCACATAAAGAAGGTGATGGTCACCTTAAATAAAATGAATCTGCAGCCTTTTCCATTAACAAGACCATATGATCCTTACGGCAGGATGCAGAAAATAATAGGAAAGCCTATTCATCAGAGGCACCTAGAAGACTTCTGGGCCGACTGTGAAGATGAAGCAGAGGCAAGAAGAAGAAGGTATCAAAGGTTAACTCTGAATCAAATTAGAACCTTTGATTGCATCCCCATTCCCCAACAATTGAAGAAGGATGATGGCAGGATAATTGCAGATGAATATGAGCAAAAGAAAATATATAACGATACCATCTCTGCACCTGACCTCACCATACAGGAAGATATATCCTTGGACCCCTTCATTGCCAGGACCATACAACTAACCCAAGCTTGGGTTGATGAATAGATAGAGGCATTGAAGAAGAAAGGTGTTGCCATTACGGTGGACAACAAGAAGAAGGGGCAAGATATTACCGGGGATGAGTATGATGACTTCCTGAATGAAAAGAGGAAGACTAAGGGAGATAGACTCCCTCCACCACAAAAATAGAGCAAAAGACCCCCAAGGGGAAAGAAGGTAGATAAAGAACCCAAAGGGGTTATTATTGAAAAAGCAGTATTTGTAGCTGAGGCGGCAGCAGCATCAGGATCTGGATCAGAATCAGCATCCCCTCCAAGGACAAGGCAAGGAAAGTCCAAGAAGAGTAAGACAGTAGAGGTTGGAATTACTGAGACCCTAGAAGAGGGTCAATCCTTAAGAAAACCAGGTGAAGAGGATATCCTCATGGAGGAAGAGCCTGAAGAAGAGGAGGCTCCTTTGGTAATAAAGAGAAAAAGAAGAGCTCCATAGGTGGTGGTGTCTACCCCACCTAAGAAACTGAGAACCTCCATGAGGGGTGAAATAAAACAACCCCCTACATTGTTACAAGGGGCAGGTAGTGAAGTGCCTAGGGAACTTCAGCATGATGTTCCACTTTCTACCATCGTCAAGTTCAAAACTAAACTTGCAGAAGAACAGATGAAGGAAACTTCTCAGACACAAGCAGGACATATCTCGCTAGATGAGACAATAAATTTATCTGATGATGAAGTTGTGCAGGAGGTAGCTGCACAAAAGATGGAAACACTTAACAGCATGACCCCTCACAAGGCTCCACTAGTTCAGACTATACTGGAGGAGATGAAGAAAGTGGAGGCAGAATAGGAAAAGAGCCCAGAACAGATAGCCCAAGAAATGGGATTAGATACATTAATTACAGAGGTGACAAGTCCTGCAGTAGTGGACTTAACAGGGAAACAGGATGCAAGTCCTGAACATCCAGCAGGATCACCTAACAAAGGGCACCCGGAAGAAGAAATAAAGGTGGTAGAACCAGAGAGCCATACTTTAGAAGTGAGCCCACCAATCGCACAAGATGCACCAATGGGGCCTGCCATAATAGAAGTTAAAGAGAAGGTAGCTGATGAGGAGAAAATAATAGAAGATGCTACCGCCAAACCTCAGGAGGTTGATAGTACAGGTGCGGAACAGATAATGGCTTCAGAACAAATGCCAGTGCCTCAGACAGACTCCATAATATCTAGTATGGTGGATATGCAACAAGAAAAAGAAAAGCCGAAGGAGGATGCCATAGTGTTCATTAGTGAAAATGAACCTCAACAAGGGGAAGAGTTGAAACTAGATGAAGTAATGACAGAGAAGGATCATGATCATCCTGATCAACATATAGATGCACCACAAGATCCCCCACCCCAAGAAGATGCTCCTCTAGAGAAAGAAGTTCCTCAACAGGAGGATGTGCCGCAGGATCAACAACAAAGTGAGCATCAGGAAGAAGAATTGAGAAAATCAACATCTCTACCACACCTGCTGATAGAAATGGGAGACATAGGTGAACATCATGATGATGCGGAAAAACATGATCAGGTGCCTCCGTGGTTGGAGAAAGAGATAAATGAAGAAGAAGAATTAGAAATTCAAGAATTTGATGTCTCCACATTATTCTCCGGGGATATAATAAAGCCTAAGAGGAAGGCCAGAATGACTTCGGCCATCAAGAGAGATCCAACAACTAGGAGAAGGACTGCACAGATTACAGTACCTACTGTGGAGAAAGAAAAAGGTAAAATCACCTTGGATGAATTTCAAATTAGCACAGTGGATCTGGGTTTTGCCAATGAAGACCAAGAGGGTTAGGAGGGCAAAGATATTATTGATTCTTTGATCCAAAAGGTGAAAAGAGAAAAGGAGAAAAATAAGCAACACAAAGAGCACATTGCTCAGTTGCATGCCTACATAAGGAGGCTGATTAATCCTGAGGATACTACAACTGAACATGCAGTCCCATTGACTGCTATTGCTCAAGAAGAGGTAAATAAACTAGACCTCATGAAACATGAGGCATCTGTGATAAGGAAATGGATGTCATCCACATTGGATGATGCAGAAGAAATGGTAAAGGCCTCCTTCAAGAGGTGGAGCACTCTCAGTGATTCCAGGACCAAAGTAGATAAATTGTAAATGCAGACAGGGAAAAGGTCTTACAAACTGGAAAAGTTACTAAACATCCTGGGAGAAATAAAGAGGATAAATCCTCAATTGCTTATCAATAAATAGGTATTGAACAGTAACACCACCTTGTTAATTGATATCTGGTATAAAGACATTCAGTTTGAATGTGGAGTGCTCAGGAGATGTAATAATAAGCTGAGAGATATCAGCATGAAGTTAAATGATTTAATGGCTGTTGAGTCAGAAATATTGGAAACATTGGAAGGAAAAGTGGAAGGGAAAATAGAAAATCAAGATGAAGAGTCTGCCATCAAAGCTTTACATAGCAACTTCCAATCAGAGACAGATGGTCCACTTGACCACTTGACAGAAGAAGTTATAAATAAAATAATGAGAATTAAGGTCAAGATGGAAAAATACAATGAGACACTACAGGACAGGAAAGACAAACTGGATAGCAGTAGAAACAAATATGAGGCACACAAGCACACCATCATTAAAGCAAAGACTCAGGATGGTAGAGGAATAGATCAAATTGTGCAATCATATGAGCAGATCTGGAGCAGCATGCAACCTCATATGCGGGGTCATCATCATCAGGATAGTGAAAGTTCGGGGAGTGATGCACATGATGATGATCCACATGAATCAGACAAGGAGCATGATGAGGATACACCATAAAGGGACGTATAAATGTAAATAATCCAGATAGTTGCCAGTTGGCAACTTGTGCCATTTTGTAAAGGTTGACAAAGTCAAGGAGAATGGTGACCGTAGATTGCATTGATAAATCAAGATCGTGGATCTTTTTTGTAACGGATTCCTCACCTTGTTCTATAAAGGGTGATGGAATGCCTTGTTAGAAATATTCAAAACTTAATTGAAATCCTTCTGCTGAAACATTCAGAGCTCATTTCAAAGTTTTTGTATACATTTATATTTTTGCATGCTTAATGACTGAGGAGACTGTGTCGATTACAATTCATAGTAAATCTTGAGTAATCAGTGTATGAATTCTGGACATATGTGGTGATTTGCTGCGTCCCTTGGAGTGCATGTTTACTTACATGTGTTGTCTTCATACAAATTCCTTTGAAGTTAGCATCAACTATATCTAGCTGTGGAATGTCCTGGTGAAAATATGGTTTGTTTTCTTCTCTTCATGACAGTATCTAATATACATGTGGTTCAAAAGCTAAAGGTTCAACTTTAATTAGAGGCATTTCTTTAATTTCTTTAAATTCAGAGCATTTCACTCTCATAATTGCAAACAAGTGATAATCTTAAGCAAATAATACAGATATGCAGACATCTCGTAGATAATTGCAAATATTTAGCATATTTGAATACAGAGCATGCACAATTGAAAATATCATGCAAAGATTGAAGTATTTCTGCATCATTTCTTCAAATAGCTGTATAATATGACTTCTCTGTAAGAATCTTTGCAGAAGTATTGTCATGATGATGAAATTTCACGTAAGGCCCCAAAATGGAAACAGCAACTCACATTAACCTCTGAGTAACGTCAGACGATTAAGACCTAATCACCGGAGACTTGGGATCATGAATTCTCTAAATTCATCGTGTTAGCACTCATTTTGACCTGGGGTTGATTTTCATGATCAAGGGGTTTCTTCATTTGAACCCTTTATCTTCTTGCCCATTTTTCTAAGTGTTGGACCTCCTCAGCATTGTTCAGCTGCAGCATCATATTTTCCTGAGGAGGAGGTCATCATCATCATCATCTTGTCTTCGATGATGGTCTGCATCATCATGTTCTTCGTCGACTGGTTTCTCATCAGGATCATCATATTTCACTATCGGGTGATGTTTTGATATCATCCCGATCCTGCTGATGAGCTACAGTGTGCCTTAGTTTTCTTGCGGAGGGTGATCTTTCAAGTATCCGGTGATCTTCCAATTATCACCTTGCCCGAACATGATGATGATGTTGCCCCGATATTCTGAAGGGGGCGTTCTTTGAGTTGTTCGACCTGACTTGTTCTTTCTTAAGGGTCGTCATCATCATCATCTTATTTCTAGTTATCACCGTGTTGCTTGCGGGGGTCATCATATTTTCTGCCTTCATGATATTTCGCCGGGGTGATATTTCTATCATCGGGTGATCTTGGTTATGATCATCCTGATGATGTTGTTGAAGAGTTCTAAGTGTGACCCGATATTCACTGGGGTCATCATATTTTCAACGTCAGGATGATCTTAGTCAATATCATCCTGATGATGTTGTATCACTTCATGTTCGTTGTTTTGTCATCCTGATGATGCTGACGTCATTCTTATCTCAGGGTGATATCTTTTTCTCTGCCTATCTGCATCATGATATTTCCGAAGGAGGGGGTGATATTTTCATATCACCCGGGTGTATATTTGTTCCAGCGTCATGATGATGCTGATATCAAGGAGATATCCGCCTGCCGGCTTTGTGCAGTATCTAGTGGGGGTGATCTTTTCAAGCATCATCATATTCATCTATCGCCCCAAATCTTATAGTGGAGCTACAGTGCAACCTGATAATTGTACATCAGGATGATATTTCCAAATATCTGGTTCTCTTCCGAATATCATCCTGATGTCGATATGCTGATGACGTCATCAAGGTCCGGGGGGGGTCATATTTCTAACACAGATCATCTTGTGGAGATCTCCCGATATTTGCAAACATGATGATGACGTCATCCGGATATGAGGAGGTGCGCAGTGGGCAGATATGATGATGACGTCAGCAGGATATGATGATGACGTCATCAGGATGTTCATCGGCCAGACTTTTGGTATAGGCTCAGCAGGAGGATGTTCCTCCGATGGATCAGGTTGTGCCGATGAAGGCGATTATCATGCAGGCTATATTGCGATATGATGATGACGTCAGGGTGATATTTCAAGCGACAGGATATCATGCTGCTGGAGGATGATGATGATGAAGTCTTATACTAGTGTCGTCAGGAGCAAAAGCACCAACATGATATATGCTCATGACCTAGTATATAAAGTGTTAATGAGGTCATCGCGGGGTGCATGTGGGATATTGATATCCTGCATATTCGAAATATCATGATGATGAATCTCGGCGGGAAATGGTTGCGATCGACTATTTGATGTTCTTCCCAAGGCCGCGGGTTGGTGCGCCATTAATGGTGAAGGTTGCAGAGGTATGGGCGGATCTGGTACCCGATTGAAGGTGTACATCAGCGGACAGTGGCACAGGGCTCGAGATATCTTCCTGTCTCCTCCCCTACCTGCTGCATTCATGTTTGGGCGCCAATCTGGTGATGTGTTTTGAGCGCCATTTTTATGATACTGTGTATCTGGCGGGATTTTTGGTCAACCTGGTAGTCAATGCTGAATACACCCTCCTGCTATATAATGCAGACGGTGTTATTCATTCAAGGTTGTTGAAAGTTGAGGATTTTTGGCTCTGTAATCCAAAACCAGCTGATCTGGTTGCTCTGTACAGTCTAACTTGTGAGTTTATGTATCTCCTGTTGTACGATTTGGCATGAATCCACTGATTTCATGGTTGATCTTATATGAGTAATGCTATCTTAGCATGTGTTGTGTTAATTCTGTCTCCAGTATTGCATGTATTCTTCTTCTGAATCTGGATATTTGGGTAATGTTTAGATTCTAGAGCATAGAATTCCTATGTTGAATGTCTGATCTTTTAACTTCTGCTCAAGGAGTAGATTAAACTGTTTTCAGGTTGAACATTGGGAAGGGTATGCTGCAGTAGGGATGCCATAAGTAGAGATAACTTAACACTCTGTATTGGGAGATATCTGTAAGGCAGATATCATGTGTATCCCCCTGAAATCCAGTTTTAGCTATTCATGCTGATCATTCACAAGTGTATGTCTACCGACTCCAAGCCCTGGATAGGCACCAATCATGCTGTGTTCTTGTGTTATACACCACGCCCAGCTTTGCATCCAAAATTCAAACTAAAACATTTCATACTTCCACCTGTTAGTTGTAGGAGTAGGATTAGGAACCCCCTGCATGCTCTCATACCCAACCAGACATCATGTCCAAGAATGTTGCCAACCTTGTGATCTATCATACAGATCTTGGTCCATACATGAGAGTATTCTGACTGTTGTTGTCAAGTTAGATCTTTCTATCTTTGAGCTAGTCAAGGTTACATCTTGAGTTATAGGGATACCCCCCTTGGTGCGGCAGAACCAGAAGTGAAGGGGAGGAGCTCACGCAACCTCCTGTATTCAGTTGGCTGAATCTACCTGTGCATTAGAACTGGCAAACCCTAATGCTGATTCAAAAGAATGTCAACAAAATGGCGACTCCACTGGGGATCGAATTGATAAGATAAAGAATAATACTTGTGACCCATCCGAGTCACTAACAAAATGATGCTCTGCTGGTGGAATGAACCTGGAAAAGTAGCTTTCAGCTATTGAAAATTTTGTCCTCTTTGGAGAGGTGGCGACTCTGCAAAAAAGATCTAAATGCACATAAAAGATAGATGTATGTTATTGGTTGAAAGATGTACATATTTCTGCATCTGTATGAGAAAAGGTACTTTGTTACTTCCCCTTTATTTGCTGTTTTACTGCATAAGTTAGATGCCAGGGGAAGCCTTAGGTCTTAGACAAACAAAGGATGTCTAAGAGTAAGATTTTTATGAATCCAAGTATGGATTATCCCATACTCAGTGGTGAAATGTTGGATAAAGGAATAGAAGAAATAAGAAATAGGTTGATATTCTTAAAGGCTGAGCAGGCCCAGTTAAGAAGTAGTAACCCTGTTGTGTCTGCCAGTCAGAAAGCTAAACCTCCTGTCAGCTCTTTTGATCCTTTGTATGACCAACTGGATTTGTCATGGGTGGATTATAAAGTAGAAACTATGCCTGCTAGGATATACTGTCAGATGCCTAGATTTAGTGGTCACAATGTATGTGATGGGAATGCACATATCCAAAATTTTCAAAGTTTTATGGGAAAATATTCATTCAGAGATGAGGATATGTGGATGAGGTTTCTTGTTAGGTCCTTTGATGCAAAAGCAAAAGACTGGTATTTGAGCTTTCCAAAGAAATTTTTTGCCTGTTGGGATGAGCTTGCTGACTGTTTCAAGGAAGAATTTACAAAAGAACCGGCTGATCTTGTTGCAGAATTGATGAGAATCAGAAAACAAGATGAAGAGCCATGTGTTGATTTCAGTCATAGGTTTGCAGTAGCCCTTTCACATGTCCCTGAAAGTTTCAGACCTGATATTTCAGCCTGTGTTGGCATATTCTTTGAAGCTTTTGAGGAGGGCTCTAGTGCATTACTGAGGGATTTCAAGGTGACAAGTATGCAGATGGCATACAAATTTTTAGAAAATGTAGAGGAAATGAGAAATGTGCACCTGCTGAAACCCCTGTCCCCAGGCCTGGGTGTGAGAAATGGTTATGAAGCTGCAAATGACCAAATGATTATGGCATCATGTGCAGATAAAAATGAAAATAAAAGCATAGAGGTTGAGACTGCTGTGTTTGAACATAATGCTAACAATACTGCTCAACTGGATTGTTTACCAATTGAGGATGCCAGTGAAAGGACTAATGAGGATTCCCATTGCAATGATGAGGCATCTGACCATGAAAACAATAACGAGGTTGTGGACAGCAATGAGCAATTTTTGGAATGGACCTGTGGAGATAATTGTGAGTATTGTACTCAAGATAGAGAAGATATAAGCAAACAGAGAAGCAGTCCTATGTGTGACCCATTGCCTACTTTTCAAACACATGGAGATCATGAAGAGCAGTCAGAAATTGAAATAAGTGCTAGTTCAGAGCATGATTGTTTTTCATTTGATGGCTGTTTTGCTTATGACACACAGGCTGATACTCCTCCACAGAGTGAATCCATTGGTGATGAAGATGTGTGCTCTGCTGCCCATGAACAAATGGCATACTATGATGAAACTGATGCACCTGGGTCACCCATTTATGACACATATGGTGATGAGGATCTGTCTGAGTATGGTGAGGATCTTGACACTATTTTTGACTTGGATTCTGTTTCTCATCCTGATGAAAGAGGAAACAACATACATCAGGTAAGTGACTGTGAAAATGTGCCTGATTGTAAAGAGGTGCCAGAGCCTGATCTTTTCCAGCTTGGTGCTGCTGATTGTTGTGTACATGATGTGCACAATTGTGATTTTGAAAGCTTTCCTTTTGATGTGCCAGCATATAATACAATGAGCCCTGATCTTCCTAGTTGTGTGGTGGACTCTGAGTGTTTCCTATTTGCAGTCCAGCTAGGAGATCATGTTGCAATGCATGATGATGATACAGATGATAACCTGTGTTCTATACCATTTGAGTATGCATTGCTTGATAAATTCTACACCCACATGGCACATGATGTTGAAGGTTATCTGCACAGGGGTGATAATGACAAGCCAAACCAGAGGATTGAATATGCAGATGACAAGATTTGTTTGTGGGTGGATCTTTGTAGTATTTCCAGGCTTGACCCAGTGCATGCAGATGAAAACAAGATATTTGACAAAGGGAGATACATGCTTTTCTTTTCTTGGTGGCCTTAGGCCATCAAGTGTGTTTGGTGATGCAGGTCAGTGCAGTATTTGACTCTGTGCCCAATGGATAAGGGACTGGTCTGCATCCCAGAGATCTGGGGTTCTCGCTGTAGTCTTGCACCTGCACGTCCCCAGACAGAGCCACTGTTAGCACTCATTTTGACCTAGGGTTGATTTTCATGATCAGGGGGTTTCTTCATTTGAACCCTTTATCTTCTTGCCCATTTTTCTAAGTGTTGGACCTCCTCAGCATTGTTCAGCTGCAGCATCATATTTTCCTGAGGAGGAGGTCATCATCATCATCATCTTGTCTTCGATGATGGTCTGCATCATCATGTTCTTCGTCGACTGGTTTCTCATCAGGATCATCATATTTCACTATCGGGTGATGTTTTGATATCATCCCGATCCTGCTGATGAGCTACAGTGTGCCTTAGTTTTCTTGCGGAGGGTGATCTTTCAAGTATCCGGTGATCTTCCAATTATCACCTTGCCCGAACATGATGATGATGTTGCCCCGATATTCTGAAGGGGGCGTTCTTTGAGTTGTTTGACCTGACTTGTTCTTTCTTAAGGGTCGTCATCATCATCATCTTATTTCTAGTTATCACCGTGTTGCTTGCGGGGGTCATCATATTTTTTGCCTTCATGATATTTCGCCAGGGTGATATTTCTATCATCGGGTGATCTTGGTTATGATCATCCTGATGATGTTGTTGAAGAGTTCTAAGTGTGACCCGATATTCACTGGGGTCATCATATTTTCAACGTCAGGATGATCTTAGTCAATATCATCCTGATGATGTTGTATCACTTCATGTTCGTTGTTTTGTCATCCTGATGATGCTGACGTCATTCTTATCTCAGGGTGATATCTTTTTCTCTGCCTATCTGCATCATGATATTTCCGAAGGAGGGGGTGATATTTTCATATCACCCGGGTGTATATTTGTTCCAGCGTCATGATGATGCTGATATCAAGGAGATATCCACCTGCCGGCTTCGTGCAGTATCTAGTGGGGGTGATCTTTTCAAGCATCATCATATTCATCTATCGCCCCAAATCTTATAGTGGAGCTATAGTGCAACCTGATAATTGTACATCAGGATGATATTTCCAAATATCCGGTTCTCTTCCGAATATCATCCTAATGTCGATATGCTGATGACGTCATCAAGGTCCGGGGGGGGTCATATTTCTAACACAGATCATCTTGTGGAGATCTCCCGATATTTGCAAACATGATGATGACATCATCCGGATATGAGGAGGTGCGCAGTGGGCAGATATGATGATGATGTCAGCAGGATATGATGATGACATCATCAGGATGTTCATCGGCCAGACTTTTGGTATAGGCTCAGCAGGAGGATGTTCCTCCGATGGATCAGGTTGTGCCGATGAAGGCGATTATCATGCAGGCTATATTGCGATATGATGATGACGTCAGGGTGATATTTCAAGCGACAGGATATCATGCTGCTGGAGGATGATGATGATGAAGTCTTATACTAGTGTCGTCAGGAGCAAAAGCACCGACATGATATATGCTCATGACCTAGTATATAAAGTGTTAATGAGGTCATCGCGGGGTGCATGTGGGATATTGATATCCTGCATATTTGAAATATCATGATGATGAATCTCGGCGGGAAATGGTTGCGATCGACTGTTTGATGTTCTTCCCAAGGCCGCGGGTTGGTGCGCCATTAATGGTGAAGGTTGCAGAGGTATGGGCGGATCTGGTACCCGATTGAAGGTGTACATCAGCGGACAGTGGCGCAGGGCTCGAGATATCTTCCTATCTCCTCCCCTACCTGCTGCATTCATGTTTGGGCGCCAATCTGGTGATGTGTTTTGAGCGCCATTTTTATGATACTGTGTATCTGGCGGGATTTTTGGTCAACCTGGTAGTCAATGCTGAATACACCCTCCTGCTATATAATGCAGACGGTGTTATTCATTCAAGGTTGTTGAAAGTTGAGGATTTTTGGCTTTGTAATCCAAAACCAGCTGATCTGGTTGCTCTGTACAGTCTAACTTGTGAGTTTATGTATCTCCTGTTGTACGATTTGGCATGAATCCACTGATTTCATGGTTGATCTTATATGAGTAATGCTATCTTAGCATGTGTTGTGTTAATTCTGTCTCCAGTATTGCATGTATTCTTCTTCTGAATCTGGATATTTGGGTAATGTTTAGATTCTAGAGCATAGAATTCCTATGTTGAATGTCTGATCTTTTAACTTCTGCTCAAGGAGTAGATTAAACTGTTTTCAGGTTGAACATTGGGAAGGGTATGCTGCAGTAGGGATGCCATAAGTAGAGATAACTTAACACTCTGTATTGGGAGATATCTGTAAGGTAGATATCATGTGTATCCCCCTGAAATCCAGTTTTAGCTATTCATGTTGATCATTCACAGGTGTATGTCTACCGACTCCAAGCCCTGGATAGGCACCAATCATGCTGTGTTCTTGTGTTATACACCACGCCCAGCTTTGCATCCAAAATTCAAACTAAAACATTTCATACTTCCACCTGTTAGTTGTAGGAGTAGGATTAGGAACCCCCTGCATGCTCTCATACCCAACCAGACATCATGTCCAAGAATGTTGCCAACCTTGTGATCTATCATACAGATCTTGGTCCATACATGAGAGTATTCTGCCTGTTGTTGTCAAGTTAGATCTTTCTATCTTTGAGCTAGTCAAGGTTACATCTTGAGTTATAGGGATACCCCCCTTGGTGCGGCAGAACCAGAAGTGAAGGGGAGGAGCTCACGCAACCTCCTGTATTCAGTTGGCTGAATCTGCCTGTGCATTAGAACTGGCAAACCCTAATGCTGATTCAAAAGAATGTCAACACATCGTATCTTTCAAGATGAATAAAGGTTAATGTGTACTTTCATTCTATGCTTGTTTATGACTAACATCATGACCAACATAAATTGGCGCTAGAAGGAGGGCCTAATCTGAAAGACTACGCTCATCATCATTATTTTCAGGTTTGATGATGCAGAGAGTAAGGAAACCTTGAACCGTCTGTGAATTTCAAGTATCACGCAAATATTTACCGTAGCAAGCTTGTAGATGCTCATTCTGTGTAAAGATTTTTAGATTTAACATAAATATTGCAAGCTTTACAGTAGATCATTACGAATTCACAAATATCTGCCAAAGCTACATAAATTTGTTCAAGCTTTGAAGAATTTCACTTGATATCTAGTGCTAAGGGTCAAAGATACCTCAAATATCCTTTCATATTTGTAGTATCTTTGCAAATATTTCATAAATATCTAGTCCGATCAGTCATCCAACCGCAAATATCACTTTAGCCAGTGAAATCCAGCCAATATTTGCAAAGTTTTAGCCAATTTGCCTCAAAATTGAGAAATCCTAGCTCACAGGATAAATACCAGGTCTAGACCTAGTGGAATCTTTGAAGAATTACCTATTAGAGGTTTCAGGCCTAGAACTGTGGACATCCATCATACTCCCGGGTCTAACACATCAAGAGCTTCACCAGAACCTCCTCCTGTAACTCCTATTGGTTTGCAAATACCTTCTGGGATATCTGTGACACCTCCGGTTCAACCTCAGGGTGTGCCTTTAGTTCAACCTCAGCCAGCTGCACCACCAGCTCAACCTCCTCCGGTTGCAATGTCTTTGTTTGCAGCGGAGTCACCTTTGACCTTCACTACATATCATGAGTTACCAAAGAATCTAGATAAACTTTGTCCAAAATATCATCCTTACCAAGATGCTGAAGATCATATCAGGACCTTTAAGGAGGCTTGCTGTAGAGCTAGAATAGAACATCAAGATGTGGTGTGCAGATTATTTCCTTTTTCCTTAGGGGAGGAAGCCTATAATTGGTTCATTAGTCTTGGTCAGGGTTCTGTTGATTCATGGGCCTTACTAGAGAAAGCCTTTCTGGATAGATTTAAGGTTCCAGTCGATCCCTCAATAAACTATCATTTATTTGCCACTATTAAGAGATTTGAGAATGAGCCTATTGCAAATTTCAATGCTAGGTTTCAAAAAATGTTGTCCAGAGTGGTCACTCCTTATACTGTGTCTGATGAAGCAGCAAGGAGCATTTATTATTCAGCCTTAGATCCTTTGACCTCCATGTTCATAAGGAGAACACACCCCCAAATCACAACTTTAGCCTTAGCCTTTCAAGAAGCCATACAGGTAAATCAACAGTTGATACCCACTCCTACTCCAAATATGGTATTCCCTACCTTGCCTGGCATGCATTCACAATATCCTGCATCATATTCTGCACAATATCCTAATGGAGCAGTGATACCCCTACCAGTCATGCCTGCACCTTTGCAAGTACCTCCATTGAGCATTATGCCTCCTCCTAATGGAAATGGCCAGTTGCCACAATATCCTGCACAAGCTCAGACACCTCAAGGTACTGATCTATCCAATAATAATCATGGATCCTCTTTCTTCAAACCCCAGACTGAAAATGTGGTGGCCAAAGCTCAAGAAGAAAGGGAAGAAATCAAAGAAATTTCTGCTCAACTGAGAAAACTCACCACAGAAGTAACACATTTGAGAAATCAAGGTTTCTATTCCTAGTCAAATCAGAATAGAAATTATTCCAATGATAGACCAAATTATCCTGACAGGGGATATAACAACAATAATTTCAACAATAATGGTGGAAATAACAATAATCCTCAGAGACAGCCCAAAGTATGGAACTCTAGGCCAAATAATGGCTCATTACCATCACCCCTGGACAATCAGCCTCCAGGTGAAGCCAAACAGACTACTAGAGTCAATCTTGCTGAGGCAGCCCTTACTAATTGGTGTAGGATCCACAATACAAATGCACATGCAAAATTAGACTGTCCACAATTTAGGATTGCTGCTAGTATCTTTCAGATTGAAGTGTCTAACACTTCTGGAAATCCACCTCAGGCAGAAGGAAATGAGATTGTTCCTTGTGGATATGACTCAGCCTTTGTGTTGGAAGCTTATACAAATCAACCTCATCAGAGTTATAACCAGGCATGTGAAGAATCTGCCTTAACTTTTGAAACAAACTATGTATTCCCCTTTGAGGATGAAAATGAGCCTGCAAGAGAACATGAGGAAGTGCATGCATACCAGCAGCAATATCCTGGTAAGAATAATTATAACTTGAGGAGTAATGCCAACAGACCTGCTAGTCCTTTGACATCATCTCTACCTCCAAATAACTTCAACACACCTCCTGATCCTAAAGCTAGCAATAACCCTGGGTTCCCCAAGGTAAATGCTCAATACTTGTTGCCTCAGAACACAGGATCAAAGGTTGTAAATGCACCTCATGAATCTGACAAGTTGGTCAATTATCTCGCTGATGAAATGAAGAAAATTAAGATCAGCTTGTCCCTGTCTGAGTTACTAAAGACTCTTGCCATCAAAAGGGCATTTATGAAGTCACTAGATGATCCTGCTCTTAAAGAGGATGGTCATCTTTCAAGTCAGTCCAGTGGTAAAGATCATGCTGCCAGAGATAATACTATCAAGCCTAAAGTGTCAGCTACAGTCCACGCTACAGAAACCTCTCACATGACCTTGTATAAGGACAAAACTGAATCACCTCTGTTCCTCCTCACCATAAGAATGTTCAGCAAGAACCTGCACAACTGTTTGGTTGATTCAGGGGCCTCCACGAATGTTATGCCCTTGTCAATATGTAATGCTTTAGGATTACATCCCGCTAAATCCCTAAAGAAGGTCACTCAATTGGAAAAAATGGAAGTAAGTGTAGTAGGGGAGTTAACTCATATCCACATGCAACTAGCATCTGATCCTAGGATCCAGTATTACATTGACATTCAGGTAGTCGACATACCTGATACTTATGGGATGTTGCTCAGCTGGGATTGGTCCAAAATGCTTAACAGATATATGTCTACAGATTTCAGTCACATGTGGTTACCATGGAAAGGTATACCTAATCAGATCAGGATTGATGCTGAGCCTAGAATGAAGCATATGATCACTGAGTACAACAGAACAAATGAGATCATGTACGTAGACGTAGAGACTGGAGTTTACTGCGTCAGGCCACAGACTGTCAAAATAGAAGAGATCCTGATGCTTGATTTTCATCATCATCATGATGATGATCATCAGGAGGATGTACCAGTTGTAGAACCTGATAATAATCCTGATAATGAGAACGAAATAGATCGCTTCAGAGACTTTGAGATGCATCTGTCTAACCAGGTAAGGCATTGTCAATTGTTAAATATACCTGCTAATGATATTTTGATTGATGGATGGTGCATATTACACGATGAAGCACATTCAGAAAAGACTTGTGAAACATGCTTAGATATGATGATGCTAGAGCAGACATGCAGTGAGGCGTCATCATCATATTCCGAGGTAAGTTCTACATCTGATGATGATGATGATATTAATTCTTATCTGTCTTCTGCAGGAACAGAAGGGGCGACAGATCACGATGAGGATCATATCCGGAAAACAGAAGAAGTTCTGGTGTATGACCAGATAAATGATGAGAAGAAAGAAAAGATCACCCCTGGGAGTGATTGTTTTATGGAGCCAAACTATGAATTGTCTGATGAAGACAAAGGTAGTAATCTGACTAAGTTCAAAGAATTTCTAGTAAAAGAAATAGAGAAGATGACATGACAGCATAGATCTCCCCATGAGGTCTTAATTAAAGGTTGGTGTAGGTTGCATGAGGCACCTCACTCAGAAACAGCTTGTTCATTATGTTTACACATTTTGAAAAAGCATACAGCTGCAGATCCAGAAGATCATCCTCCTACTGATGTGAAAGAGAAAATAGAAGAGCCATCAGGCTCACAAAAGAAAGGAAAGAAGAAACTTGAGAATGATGACATCCCTAAGTTAAAGTGGATATCAGGCAGAGCAACAGCTAGAGCTATAAAGAAAAAAGAAGGCTCAGCTAAATATCTCACTGAAGATAAACCCTGGATCCTAAGATTTGATGGATCCAAATCCAAGCAAGGTGCTGGGGTAGGAATTGACCTCATTGATCCATCAGGAAAATCCCATCTAGCAGCCTACAGATTATAGTTTCCCTGTACTAACAATGTAACAGAGTATGAGGCTCTGATTCACGGGATACTGTTTGCTCATAAGAAAAAAGTAAAGATTCTGCACGTCTTTAGACAAGTAAGAGGAATTTACTCTTGTAACTACAGGAAGCTATCCAATTATAGACATCGTGTGTGGGACCTGATCGAGGACTTTGACGCCTTTAATATCACTCACGTACTGAGAAAACAAAACCATAGGGCGGATGCACTTGTCCAGGCTGCCAGTACATTGGAGCCACTATCTATATTAGGTCTAAAGAGATTTTCAGTAGAACTAGTGTCAGTACCTTTGGTACCTGACAATGTGACCAACCTCCAGGTGTTTGACGATGATCAGCACATCTTGGATTTCATCTCAAACAGAGATGTATTTGATGCCCAAATCATAGATGAGAATGGTATGGAAGATCATGTCTAGGAGGAAGATGAAATATTAGAATTGCCTAGCAACAAGATTCCCAAAGGTATGATTGAATTAGAAAGAGCCTTAGATTTGGATAATATGCTTAAACATAAGGATCTACCCAAGGCAGATGGAGGTCAATACTCACAAGTGAATATTGGACAAAATGAAGACAAGAGAAATGTACTGATTGGTAAAGTTTACACATCAGAAGAGTTAGAAGGAATAACTCAGGCCCTCAAGGATTACATACATGTAATTGCATGGACTTATGATGAACTGAAGACATATGACACATCAGTCATAACTCATACTATACCTCTCAAGCCAGATGCTAAACCTTTCAGACAGAAGCAAAGGCCAGTCAATGCTTTGCTTGAACGAATAATTCTTGAAGAAGTCAAGAAGTTGTTAAGTGCCCGGATAATCTTTCCTGTGAGGCACTCCACCTGGGCTGCTAATCTAGTCCCGGTCAGAAAGAAGAATGGAGATATCAGGTTATGCGTAGACTTCAGGAATCTGAACAGAGCTTCAGAAAAGGACAATTATCCTTTACCCTCATTAGATGAAGTTCTGTAGATTATAAATGGAGCCAAAATGATGTCCTTCCTGGATGGATTTTCAGGATACAACCAAGTGATGGTTGATAAAATTGACAGATTAAAAACTGCCTTCACCACAAAGTGGGCAATATTTGCATATAGACGTATGCCATTCAGACTTATAAATGCTGGAGCTACATTCCAGCGAGCAATGGACATAGCCTTCAAAGGCTTAATAGGAAAATGTATAGTCATCTACATGGATGACTTGACAGTGTTCTCCAAGGAGAGGAGCGATCATGTAACTGATCTCATAAATGTATTAAAGAAATGTGAAGAGTACGGAATATAACTGAACCTGAAGAAGTGCATATTTGGGGTGACAACAGGAAAGTTACTAGGCCACCTGGTCACAAAAGATGGAATTATCATTGATCCTGACAGGGTGGAGTCTATTATGAAGTTACAACTTCCAGGAAGCAAAAAAGAACTTAAATCTTACTTTGGTAAGATAAACTTTGTGAGGAAGTTCATCACAGGCTTTGCTAAGATTGTCAGACCACTAAACCCCATGTTGAAAAAAGATGCACAAATTGAGTGGACACCAGAGGCTAAAGCTGCATTTGAAGATATAAAGAAAGCCATATCAGATGCTCCTGTCCTTATCAGTCCAGACTACACAAAGGATTTCTACATCTATTCATTTGCTTCAGAAACATACCTCTACAGTAGTGTTAACTCAAAGAAATGAAGAGAAAGAAGAGAAACAAATTGCTTTCATGAGCTGTCCTTTCAAGGATGCTGAGTTGAGATATGTAGATGTTGAGAGGTAGGCACTTGCATTGGTCAAAGCAATAAAGAAATTCAGACACTGCATATTAAGAAGCAAAGTGATTGCTGTAGTACCAGATGCAGCAGTGAAGATGCTGCTGATGCAGAGTGAGCCTGGTGAAAAAAGAGCTAAATGGATTACTATATTACAAGAGTATGACATGGAAATTACACCGATGAAGCTGGTAAGAGGACAAGCTCTGAGTCAAATGATATTTGAAATTGACCCAAACATCACCAGTTAGCAGTACGTTATTAATGAAAAGGATAATAGAGAATGGTATGCAGATATCAGGCACATCCTGATCACTGGAAGGTGTCCATAAAGAATGCAAGCTTCACAGAGAAGAGCCTTGAAAATAAGATCCCAAAAATACATGATGAAGGGAGGAACCTTATTCAAGAAGAATTATGAAGGAATATACCTGAGATGCTTAGAAAAGCCAGAAGCAAATAAGGTCTTGTCAGAGTTACATGACAAGTTCGGAACGACACATGGATCAGCCTTGGCCACAACACATGCCATCCTCAGAGTAGGATATTACTGGCCTACAATTTTTAAAGACACAGTTGATCATGTTAAATGCTGTCATGTATGTTAGGTTGCTGCCAACAGAGAGAAATATGCTGCGCAACCCTTGCAGCCAGTGATGGAAGAGCGCCCATTCGCACAATGGGGCATGGACTTCATAGGACCAATCAATCCTCCATCCTCCTCAGGTCATAGGTATGTCCTAACAATTACTGACTATTGTACCAGATGGACTGAGGCTGTCAGCAGCAAGACCTGTACTGCAGATGATGTTATTAGATTTTTGGAAACCAACATTGTCACCAGGTATGGAACTCCTTATGCTTTGGTAAGTGATAATGGTTTTGCTTTCACTTCCACCAAGCTATCAAGTTGGGCTTTTGATCATGGGATCATACTCAAGTTTTCATCGAACTATTATCCCCAAGGGAATGGATTAGCAGAATCTACCAATAAAAATCTGCTGAGTATCATAAGAAAATTAATAGAGAAGAACCCTAGGGAATGGAACTCATTTTTGAAATATGCCTTATGGGTAGACAGAACTAGAATGAAAACTGCATTAGGAAACTCGCCTTTCCAATTGGTATATGGGGTGGATCCTATCCTCCCAGTAAACTTGAAAATTCCTACTCTGCAGTTTGCCCAAGAATACCTAGGCATAGACAATAAGCAAGAAGTCAGGTTGCTTCAGTTGATGCACCTGGAAGAAAAAAGGAGTCAAGCAATTGACCAATTTGCAAAACATCAGGCTGTTGTCAAACACTGGTTTGACAAGAGAGCCAAAGTTAAAGCTTTCAGGATATCTGATTTAGTCTTGATGTGGGATAAAGCCCATGAAAGGAAAAGTGACCATGGTAAGTTTGATAGATTATGGATAGGTCCCTTTCAAATTTCTGAGATACTAGGAGACAGCACTTATAGGCTTAAGAACCTTACAGGTGAGGATGTCCCATTGCCAGTCAATGGGCAATTCCTCAAACATTATTTCTAGGCTTGAGTGACTTCATAATAGTCATATGTATCATATTGTACATTTGTATAGTTGTTTGTACAGTGTTCTTTTGTCTTGTTTTGTGTGTGTTGAGTTTTGTTTTGGTAAGTCAAGATGATGCACTACATCACCCGAGAAAATAACTGAATTGTTAGGATTCAAGTGATGAGATCAAATTTAGATATAGGTTATGACTCATTCTAAGAAGTATTCATGATCAGATTTGTGATGTCTTTTCATCAGGGTGCCATTTCTTGTTCAAAGTGAATCAATCACAATGAAACACCTAACTGCCTTGAGTTTGTTGAACACACAAGTATAGACGTTAAGTGAAAAATCTAAAGGGACTCCCTTGCTACCAATACAATCTCCAACCTAAAGCTATAAGTGACTATACCTTATACAAATGAGCTGACATGATGATATCAGATACATAAAAAAAAAATATAAACAATTATATTAGGCCATCTAAGTAACTCTATCGGGGCTATAGACACCTGCTGGCAGTGGGGCTCTACTTAGGGAGATTGTATAGATAACCTTCTCAGGGCTATGAACGCCTGCTGGAAGTAAGGCTCTATCTAGGTTGGCTATGAGGGATGATCTCCAACTATATAGTTTAATGCCAGTTACTCATGTTTTCAACTTACTTTCAAGATGAGGATAATTAATCATATGCACACACATGATCCTTTGTTAGCATTGTTACCATGATGAAATTTTATCATTCAGAAGATCATGATACTTATGTTTAGAAAGAATTAAAATACTATAGATGAATGTGATCACATCAATTGAATCATTGGAATTTGTTTGTTTTCTATGGTGGCAAGTTGTTGTGTGGTTACACAACACGCCCCATTTTGACTTGGCAAAACAGGGACCCAACTTTTTGGCTTGGCTTGTGTTGTCTGCTTTTTGGCGGTTTGGTAAAAGTAGGTCATGTGCATCATCATGTAGAATCAAGATGAGGTAAGTCATCATTATGAGGTCAGTTTGTCAAAATTGGTATTTCATTTCTGTGACCTCATATTTAGAAAGAGCATTAAATTCCATGCAGGTTTGCCTTTTACATCACCCTGATATTCATCAGGATGTATGAGTTGTGAACAATCAAAGTTTTGGTCAAACCTGATATTCGCAGGAGGAGGATCATATTTTATAACCTCAGTCATGTTGTCGAAGATCATCCTAATCTTGGTTCGTCACACGATAAGTCGTGTGGTCCAAATATCCGGACGTCAACTTTAAGTGATAATAAATCTTCCCCGTCAAACAGTCTTATATATCGCGAGCGTCATATTCCCAAATGTAACCCGATATTTCTTAATATTCTCCTGCTGGGAAATATCACCCTAAGCCAATATCCTGATGGCGTCATCCAAGTCTGATAAAAAAAGAAACAAACATGACGATGACATCATCATCACATTTACATCTCGGCAGGATATTTTCTAAACATGATTATGTTCGCACAACATGACGATGACGTCATGAAGCCTTTCCGATACAAAGAATGAATATCTGGATGACGTCACCCCGATATCCCAAGAGTCAAAAGAAGAATGACTTTGGTCATCATCATCATCTAAAAACACAGCCTGATATTTTCAAATATCCTCCTGACGTTTAAAGCATAGCCTAATGGCGCGAACATCACCCGATATCTAAACATACCCGTTGTTTTCAAATATCATCCTGCCGTTTAGATATCACCCCACTCCCGTTGCCTCTATTAGCATTAAATGCGCACAGACATGGTAGGTAGTTCCCGCCGATCATTAAACCAGGTGGAACACCTGGCGAACTCCTGACTTTCCGTGCAGAAAATCAATGAATAAAATCCAACCTGTTAGGATTTACCCTAAATTCACCCTAATTGCAAGGTTAAAAGGTAATCTAATGCCATTTCACATTTACCTTGCGAAGAAATTACTTTTTACAAAGCACAGCTTCCATATCCTCCTGCAGGCGATATTACGACGAGCGAAGTTTGTAAGCAGCAGAAAATGCGTGATCATTAGCAAGAATTAAGGGTACTTTCAGAATTCCATTGGTATAAAAGGAAATCAGCATAACCAGGTAAGTAAATGAAACCCTCATCTTGTTGTTTCTATAACAGTCAGGTATGATGATGTTGGTTTTGGTTTATGCACCACCCATGATGGGCTTGTGCTGATAAATGTGATATGCATGATGAATATTAAAGATAAATTGTTATAGGCATGCATGTATATACCCAATTGTAAGACAAGATTTTGCTAATTGCAGGTAACCATGGCTGACAAGAGGTTCATTAAGTGTCAGGCAGAATTCAGCAAACCCATGTTCTCATCTCAGAGGGGCATCCTGTTTAAATACGGTGCAATTATAGATACCCATCAGGGGAGCACCAATTTGGAAGCCTAGTCAGCTAGGATAAATGATGAGAATGACAAGAGCTCTGTGCTGGATGCAGTTTTCGTATCTAGAATGTGGAACGCTGCCGATTTTTCGTACTCTATGGAATCTTCAGAGCTGGTCATCAAGTGTGCCCAGAACTATAACCCAGAGATGAGGCAAGTGATGAAACATGGGAGGATATATGTAGACCTATCCATCAAGGGTCTATCCAGAACCTTTGGATTGCCTTTGGGTAGCAAGGTCAAAAGTGTAGACCTAAAGAAGTCAGAAAAGGAGTACGAAAACAACAAGAAACAGGCCAGGAAGAACATGTATCAATGGAGGGCTGAGAACAACACGTATCCTGCAGCAGCCAAACTTCCTGTGCATCTATTTAAGTATGATTTTGCTGATGAATACCAATATATGATTGCACTACTGAACAGAGTAACAGGCCAGCCTGATGCTGGTAGTTTTAGAGACTGGATGTATGGGGTAATCATGATGTGTTTATATTCAGATATTAAGCCACTGTGGGGCCAGCTAATAAGTGATGCTCTACATGAGCAGCTGATGAACCTAGGAGGTTCAAATTGTGCTTTCTATATGACCTCATACATTGTCTACTCCTGTGCTTACAAAGGCACATTTGACGCATTGGTCACAGATGGGAAAGTCACAGGAACAGTAAATGCTATGCATATCTGGGATCATCATCCCCAGCTACAAAGAGCCAATTACCTCCAAGACTACAAACTGGTCAATGATGCATTCTCTATGCATCTGGTGAGGACCATGGAGGAAGACAGAACAAAGAGATTGAGCATGGAGGCTCAAGAGATAATTTACAGGCATGGAGCCTAGTACATACAGTTTGCCACCTTTTCCTACATAAGAATTGAGGGTTTTGAGGGACATCCCCTCATGCTGCCGAGGTATCCCACTGATGCAGTAGTACTGATGGAGTTCATCAGGCAGGGCTCCACAATGATAAAAACATACAAGGATGCCAAGAAGCTGCCACCAATTTTGTTTCTAGTCACTTTTGGCTGGTACATGTGCCCAGATTCAGAGCACATAAAGAAGGTGATGGTCAGCTTAAATAAAATGAATCTGCAGCCTTTTCCATTAACAAGACCATATGATCCCTACGGCAGGATGCAGAAAATAATAGGAAAGACTATTCATCAGAGGCACCTAGAAGACTTCTGGGCCAACTGTGAAGATGAAGCAGAGGCAAGAGGAAGAAGGTATCAAAGGTTAACTCTAAATCAAATTAGAACCTTTGATTGCATCCCCATTCCCCAAAAATTGAAGAAGGATGATGGCAGGATAATTGCAGATGAATATGAGCAGAAGAAAATATATAACGATACCATCTCTGCACCTGACCTCACCATACAGGAAGATATATCCTTGGACCCCTTCATTGCCAGGACCATACAACTAACCCAAGCTTGGGTTGATGAACAGATAGAGGCATTGAAGAAGAAAGGTGTTGCCATTACGGTGGACAACAAGAAGAAGGGGCAGGATATTACCGGGGATGAGTATGATGACTTCCTGAATGAAAAGAGGAAGACTAAGGGAGATAGACTCCCTCCACCACAACAAAAAAGCAAAAGACCCCCAAGGGGCAAGAAGGTAGATAAAGAACCCAAAGGGGTTATTATTGAAAAAATAGTATTTGTAGCTGAGGAGGCAGCATCATCAGGATTTGGATCAGAATCAGCATCCCCTCCAAGGACAAGGCAAGGAAAGTCCAAGAAGAGTAAGACAGCAGAGGCTGGAATTACTGAGACCCTAGAAGAGGGTCAATCCTCAAGAAAACTAGGTGAAGAGGATATCCTCATGGAGGAAGAGCCTGAAGAAGAGGAGGCTCCTTTGGTAATAAAGAGAAAAAGAAGAGCTCCACAGGTGGTGGTGTCTACTCCACCTAAGAAACTGAGAACCTCCATGAGGGGTGAAATAAAACAACCCCCTACATTGTTACAAGGGGTAGGAAGTGAAGTGCCTAGGGAACTTCAGCATGATGTTCCACTTCCTACCATCGTCAAGTTCAAAACTGAACTTGCAGAAGAACAGATGAAGGAAACTTCTCAGACACAAGCAGGACATATCTCGCTAGACGAGACAATAAATTTGTCTGATGATGAAGTTGTGTAGGAGGTAGCTGCACAAAAGATGGAAACACTTGCTACTGGTACAAGCATGACCCCTCACAAGGCTCCACTAGTTCAAACTATATTGGAGGAGATGAAGCAAGTGGAGGCAGAACAGGAAAAGAGCCCAGAACAGATAGCCCAAGAAATGGGATTGGATACATTAATTACAGAGGTGACAAGTCCTGCAGTAGTAGACTTAACAGATAAACAGGATGCAAGTCCTGAACATCTAGCAGGATCACCTGACAAAGGGCACCCAGAAGAAGAAATAAAGGTGGTAGAACCAGAGAGCCATACTTCAGAAGTGAGCCCACCAATCGCACAAGATGCACCAACGGGGCTTGCCATAATAGAAGTTAAAGGGAAGGCAGCTGATGAGGAGAAAATAATAGAAGATCCTGCCGCCAAACCTCAGGAGGTTGATAGTACAGGTGCGGAACAAATAATGGCTTCAGAACAAACGCCAGCGCCTCAGGCAAACTCCACAATATCCAGTATGGTGGATATGCAACAAGAAAAAGAAAAGCCGAAGGAGGATGCCATAGTGTTCATTAGTGAAAATGAACCTCAACAAGGGGAAGAGTTGAAAATAGATGAAGTAATGACAGAGAAGGATCATGATCATCATGATCAACATATAGATGCACCACAAGATCCCCCACCCCAAGAAGATGCTCCTCTAGAGAAAGAAGTTCCTCAACAGGAGGATGTGCCGTAGGATCAACAACAAAGTGAGCATCAGGAAGAAGAATTGAGAAAATCACCATCTCTACCTCACCTGCGATGAATTTCAAATTAGCACAGTGGATCTGGGTTTTGCCAATGAAGACCAAGAGGGTCAGGAGGGCAAAGATATTATTGATTCTTTGATCCAAAAGGTGAAAAGAGAAAAGGAGAAAAATAAGCAACACAAAGAGCACATTGCTCAGTTGCATGCCTACATAAGGAGGCTGATTAATCCTGAGGATACTACAACTGAACATGCAGTCCCATTGACTGCTATTTCTCAAAAAGAGGTAAATAAACTAGACCTCATGAAACATGAGGCATCTGTGATAAGGAAATGGATGTCATCCACATTGGATGATGCAGAAGAAATGGTAAAGGCCTCCTTCAAGAGGTGGAGCACTCTCAGTGATTCCAAGACCAAAGTAGATAAATTGCAAATGCAGACAGGGAAAAGGTCTTACAAATTGGAAAAGGTACTAAACATCTTGGGAGAAATAAAGAGGATAAATCCTCAACTGCTTATCAATAAACAGGTATTGAACAGTAATATCGCCTTGTTAATTGACATCTGGTATAAAGACATTCAGTTTGAATGTGGAGTGCTCAGGAGATGTAATAATAAGCTGAGAGATATCAGCATGAAGTTGCATGATTTAATGGCTGTTGAGGCAGAAATATTGGAAACATTGGAAGGAAAAGTGGAAGGGAAAATAGAAAATCAAGATGAAGAGTCTGCCATCAAAGCTTTACACAGCAACTTCCAATTAGAGGCAAATGGTCCACTTGACCACTTGACAGAAGAAGTTATAAATAAAATAATGAGAATCAAGGTCAAGATGGAAAAATACAATGAGACACTGCAGGATAGGAAAGACAGACTGGATAGTAGTAGAAACAAATATGAGGCACACAAGCACGCCATCATTAAAGCAAAGACTCAGGATGGCGAAGGAATAGATCAAATTGTGCAATCATATGAGCAGATCCGGAGCAGCATGCAGCCTCATATGCGGGGTCATCATCATCAGGATAGTGAAAGTTTAGGAAATGATGCACATGATGATGATCCACATGAATCAGACAAGGAGCATGATGAGGATACACCATAAAGGGATGTATAAACGTAAATAATCTAGATAGTTGCCAGCTGGCAACTTGTGCCATTTTGTAAAGGTTGACAAAGTCAAGGAGAATGGTGACCGTAGATGTGCATTGATAAATCAAGATCATGGATCTTTTTTGTAATAGATTCCTCACCTTGTTCTATAAAGGGTGATGGAATGCCTTGTTAGAAATATTTGAAACTTAATTGAAATCCGTCTGCTGAAACATTCAAAGCTCATTTCAAAGTTTTTGTAGACATTTATATTTTTGCATGCTTAATGACTGAGGAGACTGTGTCGATTACAATTCATAGTAAATCTTGAGTAATCAGTGTATGAATTCTGGACATATGTGGTGATTTGCTGCGTCCCTTGGAGTGCATATTTACTTACATGTGTTGTCTTCATATAAATTCCTTTGAAGTTAGCATCAACTATATCTAGTTGTGGAATGTCCTGGTGAAAATATGGTTTGGTTTTCTTCTCTTCATGACAGTATCTAATATACATGTGGTTCAAAAGCTAAAGGTTCAACTTTAATTAGAGGCATTTCTTTAATTTCTTTAAATTCATACCATTTCACTCTCATAATTGCAAACAAGTGATAATCTTAAGCAAATAATACAGATATGCAGACATCTCGTAGATAATTGCAAATATTTAGCATATTTGAATACAGAGCATGCACAATTGAAAATATCATGCAAAGATTGAAGTATTTCTGCATCATTTCATCAAATAGCTATATAATATGACTTCTCTGTAAGAATCTTTGCAGAAGTATTGTCATGATGATGAAATTTCACGTAAGGCCCCAAAATGGAAACAGCAACTCACATTAACCTCTGAGTAACGCCAGATGATTAAGACCTAATCACCGGAGACTTGGGATCATGAATTCTCTGAATTCATCGTATCTTTCAAGATGAATAAAGGTTAATGTGTACTTTTATTCTATGCTTGTTTATGACTAACATCATGACCAACAAGTATGAGGCTCTATTATTAGGGTTGAATGTTGCTTTGAAGCATAGAATTAAGATGCTCAAAGTGTTTGGTGATTTAGAGCTTATTGTGTCCCAAATTAGAGATAAGTATGCATCAAAAAATAAAAGGTTGAAACAATATAAGCATGCTGTTTGGGATACAATTGAATTGTTTGATGCTTTTTCAATAAATTGGATAGAAAGATCAAAAAATGTCAGAGCAGATTTTCTAGCCAATGTAGCCATAAGGCCAGATGATATATCTTTGTCAGATGTTACAAATGTTGAAGTCAAGCCTAGCCCTACAGTGCCAGATAATGTATGCAGCTGGCAAGTGTTTGATGATGATAAGGATTTACTGAGATTTCTGCATTGTATTGATGAATATGAGAACCAAGAAATGGATTTTCAGAACTTTGTGGAAGTTGAAGATGGAAAAGAAACCCTTTTAGGGAAGGAACTAATTCAACTCAAGACAAACAAAATCCCTAGAGGGCTGGTAGCTTTAGAGAGAGCTTTTGACAATAGGGACCAATTTGTTACAAAAGTATCTCCAATAAACAAGAATGATCTGGAGGAGATAAACTTGGGAACATCTCATGCTCCCAAAAAGGTATACATTGGCAAACAGCTCAAACCACACATTAGGAGCATGTTGATTGTATTGCTGAAAAGGTATAAGCATGTTTTTGCCTGGTCATATGAAGACCTCAAAGCCTATAGAGAGGATCTATTTCAGCATGAAATCCTTTTGAAGCCTGGAGCTAAACCATTTAGACAAAAATAGAGGCCTATCAACCCAACCTTAGCTCCAAAAATGCAAGAAGAACTTATAAAACTTAGGGAGGCTGGAATAATTATGCCTATCAGACATTCAACTTGGGTGTCTAACCTTGTCCCAATAAGAAAAAAGAATGGTGATATAAGGTTGTGTGTGGACTTTAGAAACCTAAATGTATCTTCTTTGAAGGATAACTATCCATTGCCAAACATGGAGGCCATGTTGCAAAGAGTGACTGCTTGTGAATTTTTATCTATGATGGATGGTTTTGCAGGGTACAATCAAGTGAAAGTAAAAGAATCAGAACAATTTAAGACTGCTTTCACCTCTCCATGGGGAACCTATGTGTATGTGAGAATGCCATTTGGACTGACAAATGTAGGTGCTACATTTCAAGATGATTTGACTGCCTTTTCAAAGAAAGAAGAGCAGCATTGTATGCACTTGGAGCAGATTTTCATTAGAGTACTAGAGTATGGCATTTCTCTCAACCCAAAGAAATGTGCTTTTGGGGTTGTGGAAGGAAAATTGCTTAGACACATTGTTTCTAAGGATGGAGTCAGGACTGATCCTGAAAGGGTGGCTGCAATTGACAAAATTCAGATCCCTAAAACAATAAAAGGTGTTCAGTCCTTCTTTGGACAAATTAACTTTGTTAGGAGATTTGTTCCTAACTTTGCAGAGACCACAAAAGAAATTTCCAAGATGTTGAAGAAAGGTGCAACTGTTAATTGGGAGAATGAAGCAATTGAATCATTTCAGAACATCAAGGAAGCAATCAAGATGGCTCCTGTGCTGAAATCTCCTAATTTTTCCAAGCCATTTCAATTGTTTTCATTTGCTTCTTTCCACACTGTTGCTGCATGTTTACTTTAGAAAAATGAGGATGGTTTTGAGCAGCCCATTGCTTTCTTCAGTATGTCCTTGCAGGCTTCTGAGTTAAAGTATGACATCATGGAGAAGCAAGCATATGCACTAGTCAGAGCAGTCAAGAATTTCAGGCCATATCTGGTAGGATCCCAGATAGTTGCATATGTGCCTCATGCTGTAGTCAAAGATATCTTCACTCAGCAAGAGGTAACTGGAAGGAGATGCAGATGGATAAACAAACTACAGGAGTTCAATATAGAGATACAAATTACCAAGTTGGTAAGGGGACAAGGGTTAGCAAAGCTAATGACACAGTCAAATCTAGAGGCATGCCAAGTCAATGCAGTCCAGAATGAGAATGTCAATGTATCAAAATCTGAATGGTATAAGGACATCATATATTACTTGCAAAATTTGAATTGTCCTTCCCATTTCAGTGACAGTCAAAAGAGGACCTTAAAACTGCATGCAATCAAGTATGTTATTGTTCAAGGTGAGCTGTACTGGAAGAACCCTGATGGTGTGTTGCTGAGATGTGTGGATGAAGATGAATCTAACAATGTTTTGAATGAAATGCATAAAGGATTGTGTGGTGGACATTATACTGCCCAAACAACAGCTCATAAGATCCTTAGGGCAGGATATTGGTGGGCCACTATCTTTTCAGATGCACAAAGGCTGGTAAGGAAATGTGACCCTTGCCAAAGATTTTCAGGAAATTTAAGATATGAAGGAGCATTGCCCCTTAGAACTGTAACTGTGGATGCTCCATTTCAGCAATGGGGAATTGATTTTATAGGAGAGATTTCAGAGAAATCTAGTGGAGGACATAGTTGGTTTCTAGTTGCCACTAATTACTTCACTAAATGGATTGAGGCTATCCCTACTAAAAAGGCTACAAGTAAGGTGGTGATAGATTTTATCCTGGAGAATATTATTATCAGGTTTGGGGTACCAGTCAAGTTAATCATAGATAATGCAATGTGCTTTAGATCAAGTGAATTTGTTGATTTTTGCAATAAATATGGAATTGACTTGTCTCACACATCACCATACCACCCACAAAGAAATGGTCAAGCAGAGTCAAGAAACAAAAGCATAATGAAAATCATCAAGAGGATAATGGATAAAAATAAGAAATCCTGGGATTCAAAACTGAAGTTGGCATTATGGGCTAATAGGGTGACAGTGGAAAAAGCTACTGGAAGGTCACCTTATGAATTAGTGTATGGTACAATAGCTAGATTGCCTGTGAATAACCTCCCGCCAGTTTACAAGTTCATACAAGAGAATGATGGGTAGGTTAATGATTCAATGACTGAAAGGATCAATCAACTAGTTGAGCTAGATGAAATCAGGGTAGAGGCACAAAAAATAAACATCAAGAAACAGCAAAAGGTGAAGTACCTCTTTGATAAAAGGGTTACAGAGAGAGGTTTTCAGATAGGTGATATGGTCCTTATGTGGAATGCAAGGAGCCAGGATAAGGGTAAACATGGCAAATTTGAACCCTTGTGGACAGGCCCATACCAAATTAGCAATATCTATGGAGGAGACTCCTACTTTCTCCAAACCCTAAGAGGTGAATTAATGGAATTACCGGTGCATAGCAAATTGCTTAAAGCCTTTTTCACATAAATGAGTAACTTGTGTGCACAATGTAAAATAGTTGTAAATATTTTATACATACCTTGTGTAGCCGGTCGTGTTTTGAGTTTTGGGTTTTGTCTGGTCTGCCTGGAGTTGTCTGGTCCTCACTACAGTCTTGCACCTGCACGTCCCCAATCGGAGCCTATGTAAGTAATTATTTATGTCTAGGGTTTTAAACTTGAATGTTTGCTATTTTCTCCTTCAAACCCTAAAATTTCTAAGTTGTGGGATCTTGTTCTGTTGCTGAAATCTCCTTCGGCCCCTGAAAATGATAAAAATTTGAGTCATATGCATTTTAGATGTGTATCGGGTCTTAGTTTCCTATGTCTATAATTGTTTCTAAGTATGGCTATAAGCGTTTCCCTTTGCTAGTACCGCGGGATCCGCCAAGTGTCGAGCTTTGATTCATGCCGCACTTTTCTTTCTAACCGATAACCGTAGCGCGGAGCGTGCCATGTGGCAGAAGCTGTTTCTAGTGTTGCTTTAAGTTGCTAGACGCAGATCTTGACATGTGTCAATCTCTGTTTGTGTTTCAAAGCCCCTTTTAGCGTCTCCTTTTTGTTTCAAGTTGCTCGCTGCGGAAGGCGCCACGTGTCAGACTCCACCCATGTTTCAAAAAGTTTCTTCTGAGTTTCTAAGTAGGGGCGGAGGATGCCATGTACCCCTTATGTTTGCTGCGGAAGCCAACAAGTGTTGGCTTTCGGAATAGTTTCTTTTTTGTTTCTGAGTGTGGCGAAGTAATGGTGGGACCCAGTTCAAAGATACAGATGCGTAGAAGGTGCCAAGTGTCACCATGTGAGGGACTCCTATATATGTTTCAATGAGTATGTGCAAGCGTCGTGTGTCCCTTGTAGTTACTACGGATCGTGACAAGTGTCAGCTTTTGCAAGCTATTTCTGTGTATTTCAAAGTTAAGTGAAACATTATGTGGGCCCCAGCATAAGTATCAAATGTGTCAGAAAGACACCACATGTCACTTGCGGAAGCATAGTTTCTAAAAGTTTCAGGAGTGTCATGGAATGCTCCACGTGGATGCACTCGAGGGACACAAGAAAGGTAACTAAGGACCCGTGGATGGTGCCAAGTGGCAGCTTCCGCCAGTGTTTCCGAAAGACCCTAAGTGCAACTCAAGAGCCCCGTGGAAAATGCCAAGTGTCGCTGTCCGCTTGAGTTTCAAAAAGTTTCTAAGCTGCCACAGATAGTGCCACGTGCCCCTTGAGGTTGCTGCGGAGCGTGACAAGTGTCAGCTTCCGCGTAATGTTTCATATTAATTTTGGTGCTAAGTGTAGACATGGTGGTGGGCCACAGTTGCAAGTTTTAAAGTGCTGCGGAAGGTGCCACGTGTTGGATGCGGCGTTAATGTTGCCTTTTGTTTATGACCCTTCTCGGCGAGATGCTTAAAGTTTCTAGGTGGCGCAGAACCTGGCAAGTGTCGGCATCCACGAGAATCTCAAATGTTTCAAATGTTTCTCAAGTGTAGCGCGGAAAGCACCAAGTGTCGGCACTCGCATGAGTATCAAGAAGGGTCTTTGTGTTTCAAGGAAAGCGCAGAAGCCGCCACGTATCCTGATAGCCAAGTCTGCAGAAGCTGCCACCTGTCCCGATTGTTCATTCTGCGGAAGCCGCCGCGTGTCCTTTTTGAAAAGAAAGTAATGAGAAGCGGATAAAAGAAAAGGGATCAGCGATAGAAACTTGAAGTGCCTACGTGGCACAATCTGATAGGCTGGTGACTTTTCAGCATTTTTTGGGGCCGTAGATCTCTGCGATGGGTTTTAGATCGACGGCCATATTTTGAACCTGTAGCGACGGGTTTTCTCCTGAGCATTTGCAACCATTTTTGGCAGGAAAACTTCATGGGCACGTTGCTGTTGCATCTTCAAAGGCTGCGGGTAGGTGAAACTGTAATGGCGATTGTACAGGAAGGTATGGGTCGAGTTGACAGGTTCAACCACTAGTTTTATGAGGAATGTCCCTGGGCGGCGGTGTGGGGCTCGAGATCACTTCTTGTCCCTCCTCCTTGTCCCTCTACAGCATTGTCTATTTTGAGCGCCATTTCCTCATTCTTGTATCTGGCAAAATTTTTGAGTCAACCATATAATTAATGCTGAGTACATGGTTTTGCTATAAAAGGAAGACTGTGTCACTCATTTTAGGTTGTTGAAAGTTGGACATTTTCTGGCTCTGTAATACAATACAACTGACTTGGTTGCTCCATGCAGTGGATTTTGTGAGTCTATGAGTCTCATGTCTTATGTTTTGTGCATAAATTCATTGGTTTCATGCTGATTTAGATGAGTAATGCTATATTGCATGTGTTTTGTTGTCTGTCTCCTATATTGAATATGCTTTCCTTTTGAATCTGGATATCTAAGGGGTGTCTTGGGTTCTAGGATATAGGTTTACTATATTGAATGCTTGATCTCTTAACTTTTGTTCAAGGGATAGATTAAACTGTTTTCAGGTTAAGTATTGAGGAAAGTATATTGAAGTAAGGATATCATAAGTAGAGATGTATAAACACTCTGTTCTAGGATATATTTGTAAGGAAAATATGATGAAATCCCCTTGAAATCCAGTCTTGTTATGTTTATGCTGAATATTTGCATGTGTATGTCTACTGACTCCAAGCCCTAGATAGGCACCAATCTAGCTCTGTGTTGAGGTTATACACTAGTTCCAGCTCTGCATCCAAACACAACATCAAAATCAAACTCTAAAACAACCATTAGGACAGTAGAATTAGTTTTAGGATCCCAAGTCCTCTGTCTACAACTAAAAATAGGCCCAAAGCTAGCACCTTTGCTCTTATCTTGCAGTTTTGGTCTACTTACAGGAGGACTTATCTGCTTCATGTCAGCATCCCAACCTTTGTATGCATATTCTCATGGATGTTGAGTAGGGAACACCCCCCTAGGTTTTGTAGAGCCTAAAGAAGAAGAGGAGATAAAAATAGAGTCTATCTCCTATACTATTGGCCCCTGGCCCAGAGAACCTGTTGATCATTGATGGCTACCTTGTAGGGAAATCTGGGAGTAAGCATCCAGTCTGGGAAAAAACCAATAGATCCTATGACCCCTATGGCAGGATGTAGAAAATAATAGGAAAACCTATTCATCAGAAGCATCTAGAGGATTTCTGGACTGATTGTGAGGATGAAGCTGAGGTGAGGAGAAGAAAATATCAAAGACTCACCTTGATCCAGATAAGGACATTTGACTGCATCTCAGTGCTAGCACAGCTGAAGGATGATGGAAAAACTATGTCAAATGAATATGAAGACAAGAAGGTGTACAATGACACCATATCAGCCCCTGATCTAACACAGTTGGAGGATTTTTCCTTGGATCAGTTTATAGGTGGGGTGCTACAATTAACTCAAGCATGGGTAGATGAGCAAATAAATAGATTTAAGAAAAGGGGCATGGCCCTTACTGTAGATGCCAAGAAGAAAAGGCAAGAACTAGCTGATGAGGAGTATGATGACTTCCTCAATGAGAAAAGAAAATCTAATGGAGAGAGGTTACCCACCCAGAAATAGAGGAAGGGTCCCCCTAGAGGAAAGAAAACTGAAGATGAGTCTAAAGGGGTGATAATTGAAAGAATCGCCATACCAGATGCAGGTGCATCAACATCAGGACAAGTATCTGCATCATTTACACCGCCTCTGATGGACAAACCAAAGACAAAGAGGATCCTGAGGCCAACTGTAGAAACTACAGAAGTACGGGAGGAAGGCCAGACCTCACAACAGGAAGTGGAAGAAGATATCCCTTTTGAGGAAGTACAGGTAAACAAGGAGCCTACAGGTGATGACCCAATGATGGTCACCAGGAAGAGGAAGGCGATGCCACTAACATCACCCCCCAAGAAGCAAAGAACATCCATGTGGGGTGATATCAAGGTTGACCCCACTGTACTAAGAGGGGCTGGTGGTGAAGCATTCAGGAAGGAGCTACAGTATGATGTGCCGCTTCCCACCATAATACAGTTTAAGATTGAGAAAGCAAAGGAACAAGCAAAAGAGACTTCCAAAGCAGGTCAGGGTGGTCCTTTCTCTTTGGAGGACACTGTTGACTTATCAGATGATGAGGTAGTGCAGAATGTAGCCTCTCAGAGAATGGAGACTCTTGCCTCCAGTACCCGCATGACTCCACATGGTACCCCATTAGCACAAATGGCAGTATTGGAGGAGGTGAAGCAAACAACTCAAGAAGAAAAAGAAAGTAGCCCAGAGAGGGCAGGCCAACAAATCAGGCTTGATAAATTGGTCGATCAGGTGACTAGCCCTGTGGTTATAGATTTAACATACAGGGGTGATGTAAGTCCCAAGGACGAAGCAGGTGCACCTGATGAGATAGAAAAGGTTGAAGTGGCCAAGCAGGTAGAAAAAGAGAGCAATGCTCATGATATGGGACAGCAACAGCATGAGATACCTGCTGAACCAAAAATAGTTGAAGTCCAACAGAAAGGCGAGGGTGATAAAGATACATCAGGTGATGCTGCTACCTAGATTCAGGGAGACGCCATAGGAGAAAAAGATAAATCAAGTCCTAAGGACCTTAAGACACAAGATGTTGGTGCATCAGGTATAGAACAAGAAGTAACCCATGATCAAGGTGATGCACCAGGCCCAAACACATAGACAACCACGGATGTTAATATGCCTCAAGATGAGGAAAATACTAAAGTGGATGAAACCTAGAAAGAGGGAGTGCAGAATCAAGTGCATGATCATCATGTGGACATTCCACAGGATCCTCCTCCACAGAAAGAAGCCCCTCCACAAGAAGAAATGCAACAAGATCCCCCTCGTGAGGAATGCCATGAGAAAGGAACTAAGAAGTCACCTTCTCCAGCCAGAATAGAGATAGATACTAGAGATTAGGATAGATGTGACGATGACAAAGGACATCAAGGATCTAGAGATGAAGTGCCTCAGTGGCTGCAGAAAGAAATAAGCATGGAACAAGGGTGTGAAATTCAGGAATTTGATGTTTCCACCTTGTTTTCAAAGACAATAATGAAGCCCAAGAAGAAAGCTAGATTGAAATCGGCTATTATAAGAGATCCTACTACAGGCAGAAGGACTGCACAGGTAGCACTCCCTACGGTAGAGAAGGAGAAAGGCAAGATTACCCTTGAAGAGTTTCAAATCACAACTGTTGATTTGGGTTTTGCTAATGAAGACCAAGAGGGTTAGGAAGGGAAGGACATCATTGATTCTTTGACCCAAAGGGTAAAGAAGGAGAAAGAGAAAAGTAAACATCATAAAGAGCACATTGCTCAATTGCATTCATACATAAAGGGGTTGATTAACCCTTATAGTACACTAGTTCATCTGGCAGTCCCGTTGACTATCATATCCCAAGAGGAGGTCATCAAGTTAGACCTCATGAAACATGAAGCCATGATCATGGAGAAGTGGATGCTGTCAGCCCTCACAGGACCTAAGGATGTTTTGAGAACCTCCTTACAGAGGTGGAATTATTTAAGCTGTTTAAAGAGAAAAGTAGACAAAATGTAGAATGAAACAGGGAGACGGTCATTCCAATTGGAAAAGGACCTAACTGGTTTGAGTGAGATGAAGAGGATTGATCCTCAAATCCTAATAAATAATTAGGTATTGAATAGTAACACTACCCTGTTGATAGACATATGGTATGAGGATATCAGGTTCGAATGTGATATCCTGAAGAAATGCAGTGGTAAGCTCAGGGATATAAGTATAAAGCTGCACAACATGATGGCATACGAAGCAGAGATCCTTGAGGCTTTAGAAGGAAAAGTAGAGGGAAAGATTGAAAATCAAGACGTAGACTTTGCTATCAAAGCTCTGCATGATAATTTCCAGTCGGTAGCAGATGACCCCCCTCACCCACCTGACGGAAGAAGTGATGAATAAGATCATGAGGATAAAGGTCAGGGTGGAGACTTATAATGAGACTTTGAACATCAGAAAAGGTAAGCTAGAAGTGATCAAATCTAAATTCCAGTCTCATAAGCATGCCATAACAAAAGCCAAAATCCAGGATGACGGGGAGGTAGATAAAATACTACAGGCCCATGAGAATATCAGGACGGTAATGAAGGTCCATATACAGGATGATGTTCATCAGGGTGACAGTGATACAGAAAGTAATGAGGATGATGATCATGAAGAAGAAGAAGAAGATAAAGAGGAGGAATCCGAAGCATGAATGAAGATGCATTACAAAGAAGACATATGCATAAGACACTCATAAGGGAATGAGTCATCCAGATGGTTACCTGCTGGAAACCTGTGCCATGAGGAAACGTTGATTGAGTCAAGAAGTGATTATCAACCATTGATGTTAATTGACAAATCCTGACCGTAGGTCATTTGTAACTGCCTCTTCACCTTATTCTATAAAAGGTGCAGGAGTGCCATATTTTGATTATTCAAAACTTAATTGAAATTTGATTGCTGAAATATCAGGACTTATTTCAAAGTTGTTGTAAATGTACATGGTATGCATACTGAATGAAAGAGAAGACATTTTGATTACAAATCATCATAAATCTTGAGTAATCTGTGTTTGAAATCTGGACACATGCATTGATCAGCTGCGTCCCTTGGAGTGCTTGTCAGTCTGCATGTGTTGTTTTCATTCCTTATCCTTTGAAGTTAGCATCATCCATATCTAGTTGTGGAACATCCTAGTGACATATGGTTTGATTTCTTCTCCTCATGAATGTATCTTGTATGTATGTGGTTCAAAGGCTAAAGATTCACTAAAATTAGAAGCATTCTTTTAAATTTCTTCCAATTTCATAGCAGAATCATCACCATAATTGCAAATAACAAAGAATCAAAAGAAAATAACATGAAATATGCTGATATCCAGTAGATAATTGAAAATAGAGAGCATATTTAGAGTAAAAGCATGTTAAATTGACAAATATCATGCAAATTCATACAAATATTCATGAGATACATGCAAATATCCACTTATAGACACATCATTTGAATAAATATATAGTGTAAAAGAAAGAACAAGGTCATGATGATCAATAATCTGAAGAATTGATCAAACTTGCAAATATATCAGCTATCTTTGGAAATAGAATAGAAATAACCTCTCTATGGAGTGAATTTACAGGAAACAGAACAATACTAATCATCAAGACAAATGTAAGACCCCTTGAAATGGAAAACAACATGTCACATCAACATCTGAGTAACGTCAGATGATCATGACCTGATCAACGGAGACTTGGAGTCATTAACTTATCTTAAGCTGATCGTACTTTACAAGATAGTATAGTTTTGTTTTGCAAATTTTATTGCATATTGTTATGACTCATCATCATCATCAACATAAATTGGCGCTACGAGTGCCTTCATCAGTAGATTTTGTCTGATTTGATGACACAAGCAGAAAGAAAGTCTCATATCACCTCATATTTGCATCATTTCTACAAATATTGCGTAAATATCCAGTTAGTTTCAAATTCTGATCATAAATATAGCCTCTGCTAGGGTGTTTCAACCGATCTTTATAGTAAGCAAGCCAAATTTCCTTAAATTCAAGAAATCCTAGCTCTCAGGCCAAATACCAGGTCTAGATCCAGTGGACTTTTTGAAGAACTGCCTATCTGGGGATTTAGACCTAGAATAGTAGATATTCATCATTCTCCTGATTCTAGTGCGTCAGGAGCTTCACTAGAATGTGCTCCTGTAACTCCTATCAGGTTGGAAACACCTACAGGACCACCTGTTACACCTCAGGTCCAACCACCACCAGTGACAATGTCATTCTTTACTACAGAGTCACCTCTGACTTTTACTGCATATCATCCTTTACCTAAAAACCCTAATAAGATTTGTCCTAAATATCATCCATATCAGGATGCTCATGATCACATTAGAACATTCAAGGAAGCTTGTTGTAGGGCTAGAATTGAGCATCAAGATGTGATATGAAGGTTATTTCCATTTTCCTTAGGGGAAGAGGCATATAACTGGTATATCAGTCTTGGTCAAGGTTCAGTCGATTCATGGGCTACCTTGCAGAAAGCCTTTAAGGATAGATTCAAAATACCTATAGATCTTTCAATGAATTATCATCTATTTGCCACAATCAAAAGACTTGAAGGACAACCTATTGCCAATTTCAATGCAAGATTCCAAAAGATGCTCTCAAAGTTAGTTGCTCCCTATACTGTACTAGATGAAGCTACCAGGAGCATATATTACTCAGCCTTAGATCCTTTGACTTCTATGTTTATCAGGAGAGCACATCTTGGTGTCACAACCTTGACAGGAGCTTTTGAAGAAGCTGTCAAAGTCAGTTAGCAGCTGATCCCTGCTCCAACACCTAATATTGCATTTCCTACACTTCCTGGTTATCCTACATATCTTGCTTAGCAACAGACCAATGGAACCATGATACCTCCAGCTATAATGCCAAGTCCTTTATAGATACCTCCACTTAGTATCATGCCACCTCCAAATGGAAATGGTCAAATGTTACAATATCCAGGACAAACACAGGTACCTCAGGTTGTGGAACAATCCAATAACAATAACAATGGATCTTCCTTTTTCAAACCTCAAACAGAGAATTTAGTAGCCAAAGTTTAGGTAGAGAACGAAGAAATTAAAGAGATATCGGCACAGTTAAGGAAACTCACTACTAAGATCACTCATTTGAGGAGTTAGAATTTCTATTCTCAACCAAATCAGAATAGAGGATATGCCAATGACAGACCTAATTATCCTGATAGAGGATACAATAACAATAATGGTAACAATAATCCCCCTAGATAGCCTAGAGTATGGAACACTAGGCCAAACAATGGTTCTTTGCCATCACCCCTAGATAATCAACCTCCTAGTGAACCTAAGCAAATGACTAGAGTGAACCTTGTAGACGTAGCCCTTACAAACTGGTATAGGATACATAACACCAATGTTCATGCAGAGCTAGATTGTCCTCAGTTCAGGATTGCTGCCAGTATACTCCAAACTGAAGTATCTAATACTTTAGGTAATCCACCTTGTGTTGAAGGAAATGAAATTGTCCCCTCTGGATATGATTCTGCTTTAGTGCTAGAAAGTTTCATTAATCATCCTAAAAGTTTCATTAACCATCCTAATCAGCAGACAATGTTACCTCATCATAATTACACCTTAGCATGTGAAGAGTCATCCACGGCTTTTGAGACTAATTATGTTTTTCCATTTGAAGATGAAAATGAACCATCAATTGAGCATGAAAAAGTACATGCTTATCAACGGCAATATCAGGGTAGGCATAATTACAACCTAAGGAATAATTCAAACTGACCTGCTAGTCATTTGACTACATCCTTACCTCCAAATAATTTCAACACTCCTGATCCTAAGGAAAGCAATAACCCTAGATTTCTCAAAGTTAATGCTTAGTACTTAGCACCACAAAATACAACACCAAAAGTTGGTAGTCTACCTTCTGAGTCTGATAAATTGGTCACATACTTAGCAGATGAAATGAAAAAGATCAAAATCAGTCTATCATTGTTAGAACTACTCAAAACCCCAGCTATCAAAAAAACCTTCATGAAATCCTTAGATGATCCTACTCCAAAAGAGGATAATCATACCTCAGGTCAGACTGGGCATAAATATCATGTTGTTAGGGATGTTAATGTTAAACACAAAGCTCCAGCCACTGTTCAAGCTGCAGAGACTTCACACATGACTCTTTACAGAGATAAAACTGATTCACCTCCTTTTCTCCTTACCATAAGGATGTTTAGTAAGAACTTGCATAATTGCTTAGTAGATTCAGGAGCATCTACCAATGTAATGCCCCTGTCTATATGCAATGCCTTAGGCTTACATCCTGCTATGTTATTGAAGAAAGTAACACAGTTAGATAAAACAGAGGTGAGTGTAGTAGGAGAACTAACTCACATTCATATGTAGCTAGCATCAGATCCAAGAATCTAATACTACATTGATATTCAGGTAGTAGATATACCTGATACCTATGGGATGCTACTCAGTAGAGATTGGTCAAAAACACTCAACGGATACATGTCCACTGATTTTAGCCAAATGTGGTTGCCTTGGAAAGGAATACCTAATCAAATAAGGATAGATGTTGAGCCTTGCATGAAACATATGATCACTGAATACAATAAAACTAATGAGATCATGTATGTGGATGTTGAACTCGGGGTTTACTCCATTAGACCCCAAACTGTTAAAATAGAGGAGATCCTCATGTATGATGTTCATGTTCATGATGATAGTCTTTAGGATGATAAAATAATTTTAGAATCTGATTGTAACCTTGAAAATGAGATAGAGGTAGATCACTTCAAGAATTTTGAGACGCACCTATCCAAAGAAGTGCAACGTTGTCAATTGTTAAAAGTGCTTGTTCATGATGTTCTGATTGAGGGATGGTGTAGGTTACATGTTGAGGCACATTCTAAAAAGACTTGTGATGCTTGCTTAGACATGATGGAACTCGAACAAGCATGTAGTGAGGCGTCATCATCATCATCATCAGGGTAAGTTCTATAGATAGTGATAGTGATACTAATTTTGTTTATCATCTGCAGGAACAGAAGAAAGCACGTATCATGATGAAGGTCCTATTCAGATGATAGAAGAGATTTTGGTGTGTAGTAAGAGTAATGCTAAGAGTAACAAGAAGATCACCCAGGAAGAGATTGTTTGGCAGAATTAGATTATGAACTATTTGATGAAGATAGGGGCAGTAATTTGTCCATGTTTGAAGATTTTTTTTGTCAAAGTAGATTCAAAAGATGATAAAGTAGCAAGGATCTCCATAGGATGCCCTGATTGAGGGATGGTGCAGGTTACATGAAGCACCACATTCAGAAACTACTTGTTCATTATGTTTACATATACTAAAAAGGTAGATGTTGCATTGTCCAAAAGATTTTCCTTCTGAAGGAGAAGAAGAAATATTAGCTTCACATCAGCCAGATAAGGTGAAGTCTGAGAAAATTGAAACACCAAAATTAAAATGGATATCAAATGGTGCAGCTACTAGAGCTAAAAAGAAAAGAGAAGGCCCAGACAAACTTTTAACTGAAGATAAGCCATGGATCCTTAGGTTTGATGGATCCAAATCAAAACAAGGGGCTGGAGTAGGAATAGATCTTATTGATCTAGCTGGTAAATCCTACCTAGTAGCATATAGATTACAATTCCCATGCACAAATAATGTGACAAAGTATGAAGCCTTGATTCATGGGATACTGTTTGCACTCAGAAAGAAAGTAAAGATTCTGCATGTCTTCAGAGACTCAGAATTGGTAGTAAGACAAGTAAGAGGCATATATTCTTGTAATTACAAGAAGCTGTCTAATTACAGACATAGGGTATGGGACCTGATAGAAGATTTTGATGCATTCATCATCACCCATGTACCCAGAGAACAAAATCACAGGGGAGATGCCTTAGCCCAAGCTGCAAGTACTTTGGAACCACTATCTATATCTGGTTTGAATAGATTTTTAATTGAATTAGTATCAGTACCCTCTGTACCAGATAATGTAGTCAACCTTCAAGTATTTGATGAATATCAGCATATTTTAGACTTCATTTCCAACAGAGATGTCTTTGATGCATAGATCATAGATGAAAGAAATGTGGAAGATCATATCTGGGAAGAAGAAGAAGAGATCCTAGAGTTGCCTAGCAACAAGATTCCTAAGGGAATGATAGAGTTGGAAAGAGCATTTGATTTAGACAACATGCTGAAATAGAAAGACCTCCCTAAAGTAGATGGAGGAGAGTATTCACAAGTTAACATTGGACATGATGATGAAAAAAGGAATGTCCTAATTGGAAAAGTATGCACAGAAAAGGAAATGGAAGGGATAACCCAAACACTTAAAGATTATATCCATGTCATTGCCTGGACATATGATGAGGTGAAAACTTATGATACATCAATCATCACTCATACTATACCTTTAAAGCCTGACGTCAAGCCTTTTAGATAGAAACAGAGACCTGTCAATGCCTTGCTGGAGCCCATCATTTTTGAGGAAGTTAAGAAATTGCTAAATGCCTGGATCATATTTCCTGTGAGGCATTCCAGATGGGTGGCTAACTTTTTCCCAGTAAGAAAGAAGAATTGTGACATCAGGAATTTAAATAGAGCTTCTGAAAAGGATAACTATCCTTTGCCTTCTCTGGATGAGGTCTTGCAGATTGTAAATGGTGCAAAGATGATGTCATTTTTGGATGGTTTTTCAGGTTACAACCAGGTGATGGTAGACAAGATAGATAGATTGAAGACTGCATTCACTACTAAGTAGGGAATATTCACCTACAGGTGCATGCCTTTTGGATTGATAAATGTTGGAGCAACATTTCAGTGAGCAATGGATATAGCCTTCAGAGGGTTAATTGGTAAATGTATAGTCATATACATGGATGACTTGATAGTTTTTTCTAAAGAAAGAGGGAATCATGTAGAAGACCTCAGGAAGGTACTAAAGAAATGTGAACATTATGGAATATCCCTAAACCTTAAGAAATGCATATTTGGGGTAACCACAGGGAAGTTATTAGGTCACCTAATAACAGAGAATGGGATCATCATAGACCCCGAGAGAGTAGAATCAATCATGAAGATACAACTTCTTGGAAGTAAGAAGGAGCTCAAATCTTACTTTGGTAAGATTAATTTTGTTAGAAAGTTCATGACTGGATTTGCAGAAATTGTCAGACCATTGAATGCCATGCTCAAGAAGGATGCCAAAATTGAGTGGACACCTGAAGCTAGAGCAGCTTTTGAAGATATCAAGAAAGCCATATCTAATGCTCCTATTCTAATTAGTCTAGATTATACCAAAGATTTCTATATTTACTCATTTGCTTCAAAGCATACATCTACAATAGTATTAACACAAAGAAATGAGGCTAAAGAAGAAAAGCCTATAGCCTTCATGAGTTGTCCTTTCAGGGATGTAGAACTCAGATACATGGATGTTGAAAGACAAGCACTTGCTCTGGTTTGAGCAGTCAAAAAGTTTAGACATTACATCTTAAGAAGTAAGGTGATCGCTGTAGTACCTGATGCAGCAGTAAAGATGCTTTTAATGCAAAGTGAACCAGGCGAGAAGAGAGCAAAATGGATAACTGTCCTCCAAGAGTATGATATGGACATAACACCCATGAAATTAGTGAGAGGACAAGCATTGAGTCAGATGATATCTGAAATTGATCCTAACATCATGAGCCAGTAGTATGTCATAAATGCAAAAGAAAATGGAGAATGGTATTCAGACATTAGGCACATCTTGATTACTGGAAGATGTCCTTCTATATTGCAGGCCTCATAGAGGAGAGCCTTAAAGATAAGATCACAAAAATACATGATAAAGGAGGAGTCCTTTTCAAGAAAAACTATGAGGGAATATACCTTAGATGCCTAGAAAGGCAAGAAGTAGACAAGGTGCTAGCACAATTACATGATAAGTTTAGAACTGCACATGGATCATACTTAGCTACCACTCATGCTATCCTCAGGGTAGGGCATTACTGGCCCAATATTTTTAAAGATACTTCTGAACACATCAAATGTTGTCATATGTGTCAGGTTGCTGCAAATAAAGAAAGATATGCTGCTCAGCCTTTGCAGCCAGTGATGGAGATGCGCCCATTTGCTCAATGGGGAATGGATTTCATAGGACCTATCAATCCTCCATCATTTTCAAGCCACAGGTATGTGTTGACCGTTACTAATTATTGTACCAGGTGGACTGAAGCTGTCAACAGTAAGACATGTAATGCTGAAGATGTAATCAAGTTTTTGGAAAGCAACACAGTAACCAAGTATGGAGTTCCTTATGCTTTAGTATTTGATAATGGGTCTACCTTTGCTACAATAAGATTATCAGGATGGGCTTTTGACCATGGAATCATCTTGAAATTTTCCTCAAATTACTATCCTCAAGGGAATGGATTAGTAGAATTAACAAACAAGAACTTATTGAACATCATAAAGAAATTGATAGAAAAGAACCCAAGGGAGTGGAACACCCTATTAAAGTATGCCTTGTGGGTAGATAGAACTAGGATGAAGGTTGCATTAGGAAATTCTCCTTTTCACCTAGTATATGGGGTGGATCCTATCCTCCATGTTAACCTAAAGATCCCCACATTGCAATTTGCACAAGAATATCTAGGCATAGATAACAAACAAGAAGTCAGGTTGCTTTAGTTGATGCACCTAGAAGAAAAAAGGAATAAAGCAATTGATCAATTTGCTAAACATCAGGCTATTGTCAAACGTTGGTTTGATAAAAGAGCCAGAGTTAAGGCTTTTAGAATTTTAGATTTAGTCCTTATGTGGGACAAAGCACATGAAAAGAAAGGAGATCATGGTAAATTTGATAAACTTTGGATAGGTCCCTTTCAGGTTTCAGAAATCCTAGGAGACAACACCTATGGGCGTAAAACTTTAACCGATTAGCATGTTCCATTACCAGTTAATGGACAGTTTCTCAAGCATTACTTTCAAGCTTGAAATAGTGTCATGCAAGTCATGTGTATCATAGTGTGCATATTTGTATAGTTGTCTGTACAGTTTTGGTTTTGTTTTGTTTGTTTGCTTGTTGATTTTTGTTTTGGTTAGTCAAGATGATGCTGTGATAGGTGAAAGTCAGGTTTAGCAGGTCAGACATAGTCATGAAACCCTAACCCTACCATCATCAAGGAATCTAATCTAAATGAAATCAAAGAACAATGCAATTCAAGCAGAACATCACCTAGACCGTGCGATTCCTTGTTTAAGAGATGTGGACTACTTCTTCAACAATGAACAATTGCAATGCTGAAAGCTACCATGATGGATGATGAGAAGCTCAAATGAATGCTCAGATGCTCAAGATAATAATGTAGGTGCTATATGATTGCTGGATCATGTAGGTGCTATATGATTGTTGGATCATGTAGGTGTTATATGATTGCTAGATCATGTAGGTGCTATATGATTGTTGGATGTCTCATATGGAGTGAGAGGGTGTTTATATAGAACTCAATCACGTCAATCGACGGTAGAGATTTAGAGGCTATGTGAATGGCTAGGATTGAAAGATACTAAATTTAAGTCCAATTAGTTGTGCATGCGAAGAATTTTAAATGAAAGTTGTATTATAACACATGATTGACTGGACAAGTGTTGGAATGTGATAAAAGATGAGTGTTTAATTCAAATAAAATATTTGAATTAGTTAGGATATGAGTTGGATATTAATTAAATAAATAAAATTTATTTAATTAATTGGATAAATGAATAGGATGGGATAAGATATGATGTGGAAATTAATTAAATAAATAAAATTTATTTAATTAATTGGCTTATGAATAATGATTTAACAAGGTGTTACTAGACATGGACAAAGTTGGGACAAATTTGGGTGTCTACAGATGCAGCTTATCACCCTAGGAAAACAACCAAATTGTTAAGATTCAAGTGACTGGAACAAATTCATATATAGGTTATGACTCATTTTGAGAAGTGTAGGTGATCAGGTCTGTGGTATCCTTTCATCAGGGTGCCCTTTCTTGACCAAAGTGATTCTTTCACAATGACTCACCTAACAGCCTTGGTTTTGTGGAACACATAAGTATAGGTGTTAAGTGAAAAATCTAAAGGGACTCCCTTGCTACCAATGCAATCTCCAACCTAAATCAGCAAGTGACCATGCCTTGCACATTAAGCTTAGATGATGTCATCATATGAATAGAGAGAATAAATATTGAAAATCCAAAAAGAAATAAAATTAGGCCATCTAAGTAACTCTACCGGGGCTATAGATGCCTGCTGGCAGTGGGGCTCTACTTAAGGGGATTGTATAAATAACTTTGTTGGGGCTATAGACAGCTGCTGGCAGTAAGGCTCTATCCAGGTTGGCTATGAGGGATGCTCCCAAACTATGTAGCTTAGCATCAGTTACTCATGTTTTCAACTTACTTTCAAGATGAGGATAATTAATCATCTGCACACACCTGATCCTTTGCTAGCGTTGTTGCCATGATGAAAACCTTATCATTCAGAAAGATTATAATACTTATACTTAGAAAGAGTGAAAATACTATGTTAGAATGTGATCCCATCACTTGAATCATCAGAATTTAGTTATGTTATTTGGTGGCAAGTTGTTGTGTGGTTACACAACATGCCCCATCTTGACTTGACAAAACAGGGACCCAACTTTTTTTGCTGCTTTGGCTTGTTATTTTTCTGCTTTGGGTGGTCTGGTAAAATTAAGTCATACATACACCATGCAGGGGGTGGATAGGTCACCATGATGAGGTCAGTTGCCAAAATTAGTATTTCACATTATGAACCTCATGGTTGGAAAGTGCATGAAATTCCAAGCAGGTTTACCTTTTGGATCACCCCAAAATTCTCTAAGGGAAGAAAGTTACGTTGAGTCAAAGTTTCGGTCAAACGTGATATTCTGAGGGGGGTCATATTTCAAACATCAGTCATATTATATAAGATCACCCCGATATAAGAATATCACTCGATAATCACTTGGTCCACAAAGTCTGGATGTCAATTTTACGTGATAGCTGTGGTCTGCCCGTCAAGCGACTTCACATATGTTGTGGGGTCATATTTTTAATATCCGTCATCTTACGAATATCACCCTTTTCGTAAAATATCACCCTGATGATGACATCATCATTCCATTTTACCTCGCAGAGGTATATATCCAAATGCCCACCATATTCAATAACATGATGATGACGTCATTACAACACAATGCTTAAACAAGGTCACCGACACAGTGACCTCACCTTGATCTTTTTCCCAAGAGGGGGCCATTTTATTCGCGGGGTCATTTTTTTAAAACATCCCCTGATCTTAAATTCATGACCTGATATACATGTCGTCAATGTTGACCACATCACCTGATTCTTTTGCACCAATTTTGCCGCTCAAAGGGAGGGGGTCATTTTATCCAGAGGGGGTCATATTTTCAATATCACCCGATCTTTTGAAGATCACCCTCCCCCCTGTTTCCTAACATTAAATGCACTTAAATGCGGTAGATGGATTCTTGCCGACTATGAATACAATTCAAACACTTGGCATCATCTGTGGATTCTCTGCAGATTATCAACATATTTAACCATCCTGACTTAATTTTACCCTAATTCACCTTATGGATGTGTTTAAATGTAGTTTTCCAGGGTTATGTTCATTTACCTTGCAAAAAAACAAGAAATTACAGAGCAAAGAAGTCAAACCCTCATACAGCTACCTGCTAACGGACTAGAGTTTGCAACGTAACGGAACAGGTGATCTTCAAAATTTGCAACCCTTTTCTATAATCACCTAGGAAAGTGTTCTCAGGTAAGTAATTGAAAAACCCTCCTGTCGTCGTTTTCTGCATGTTCAAGTAGTGTGCTCCTTTCTTATGGTTTGAATCTATGGATATACATATCATGATGAAGTAAAGGAATAGTAGATAGAGTATACATGATGCCGTAGAGATACATAATGTTATATGAGTGCATATAGATATTGTAAAGTAAGATAGATCATGTTTATTGCAGGAGTCCATGGCGGATCTTAGACAGAACAGGTCTGATTCAGAATTTCTTAAGCCCATGTTTGTTTACCCTAAGGGGGTACAATTTAAGTATGGCATCATTGGTGACACTCACCAGGTAGATACAGACCTAGCAGTATGGTCAACTAGAATAGATCATGATAAAGACAATACCCTTCTAGATGCAATATATGTATCAGGAATGTGGCATGCAGCCAGATTTCCATATGCCATGGAAACCCCAGAGTTGGTAGTAGAGTGTACCAGGAACTATAACCCTCAAACTAGGTGGGTGGAGAAGAATGAAAGAGTATATGTTGACTTTTCAATCAAGGGAATCACCTCTACTTTCAATCTGCCAGTTGGAAAGAGGGTGGTCAGTGTAGATCTACAAAAACTAGAAACATAGTACAATAACAATAAAAAGAATGCAAGGAAGAGGATGTATCAATGGAGGTCAAAGAGCAGCACCTACACTGCCTTAGCTAAATTGCTCGTACACTTGTTCAAATTTGATTTTGATGATGAGTACCAGTACATCATTGCCCTACTAAGCAGGATGACAGGTAAGCTTCATGCAGGAAAGTTTGAGAATTGGATGTTTGGAATCATCCAGATGGTCCTATACACAGATAATAAGCCATTATGGGCCAAGGTCATCAGTGATGCACTGGATGAAGGCATGAGGAACCTGGGAGGTCAGGCATGCATGTTTCATATGACCTCATATGTTGTGTACTCATGTGCTTACAAAGGAACATTTGATGCCTTGACTACAGTGGGTAAAGCTGGTGGTGATGTAGATGATGCCCACATATGGGATCATTATCCTCAGCTATAGAGAAAGAACTACCTCCTGGATTACAAATTGGTGAATGATGCATTCTCTATGCATCTATTCAGAACCATGGAGGAGGATAGAACCAAGAGACTGAGCATGGAGGCTCATGAAGTTATATACAGACATGGCATGTGGTTTATCTAGTTTGCCACATTTTCATACATAAGAGGGATTTGAGGGACAACCCCTTATGCTACCAAGATACCCTACTGATGGGGTTGTACTGATGGAGTTCCTTAGACAAGTATCTACTATAGTTGTAGCATACAAGGAGCAAAAGAAGATACCTCCTGTATTATTCCCAATGTCTATGGGCTGGTATATGTGCTCAGACTTAGAGAGCATAAAACATGCCATAGGGGGCTTGAAACTGATGCATCTGCAGCCATTTCCATTGGCTAGATCCTATGACCCCTATGGCAGGATGTAGAAAATAATAGGAAAACCTATTCATCAGAAGCATCTGGAGGATTTCTGGACTGATTGTGAGGATGAAGCTGAGGTGAGGAGAAGAAAATATTAAAGACTCACCTTGAGCCAGATAAGGACATTTGACTGCATCTCAGTGCTAGCACAATTGAAGAAGGATGATGGAAAAACTATGTCAAATGAATATGAAGACAAGAAGGTGTACAATGACACCATATCAGTCCCTGATCTAACACAGCCAGAGGATTTTTCCTTGGATCAGTTTACAGGTGGGGTGCTGTAATTAACTCAAGCATGGGTAGATGAGCAGATAAATAGATTGAAGAAAAGGGGCGTGGCCCTTACTATAGATGCCAAGAAGAAAAGGCAAGAACTAGATGATGAGTATGATGACTTCCTCAATGAGAAAAGAAAATCCAATGGAGAGAGGTTACCCACCTAGAAACAGAGGAAGGGTCCCCCTAGAGGAAAGAAAATTGAAGATGAGCCTAAATGGGTGATAATCGAAAGAATCACCATACCAGATGCAAGTGCATCAACATCAAGACAAGTATCTGCATCATCTGTACCACCTCTGATGGACAAACCAAAGACAAAGATGATCTTGAGGCCAACTGTAGAAACTGTAGAAGTACGGGAGGAAGGCCAGACCTCACAACAGGAAGTGGAAGAAGATATCCCTTTTGAGGAAGTACAGGTAAACAAGGAGCCTACAGGTGATGACCCAATGATGGTCAGTAGGAAGAGGAAGGTGATGCCGCTGACATCACCCCCTAAGAAGCAAAGAACATCCATGCAGGGTGATATCAAGGCTGACCCCATTGTACTAAGAGGGGTTCGTGGGGAAGGATTCAGAAAGGAGCTGCAGCATGATGTGCCACTTCCCACCATAATACAGTTTAAGATTGAGAAAGCAGAGGAATAAGCAAAAGAGACTTCCAAAGTAGGTCCGGGTGGTCCTTTCTCTTTGGAGGACACCGTTGACTTATCGGATGATGAGGTAGTGCTGAATGGAGCCTCTCAGAGAATGGATACTCTCGCCTCTAGTACCCGCATGACTCGACATGGGACCCCATTAGCACAAATGGCGGTATTGGAGGAGGTGAAGCAAACAACTCAGGAAGAAAAAGAAAGTAGTCCAGAGAGGGCAGCCTAACAAATCAGGCTTGATAAATTGGTCGATCAAGTGACTAGCCCTACAATTATAGATTTAACATACAAGGGTGATGTAAGTCCCAAGGATGAAGCAGGTGCACCTGATGAGATAGAAAAGGTTGAAGTGGCCAAGTAGGTAGAAAAAGAGAGCAATGCTCATGATATGGGACAACAACAGCATGAGATACCCACTAAACCAAAAATAGTTGAAGTCCAACAGAAAGGCGGGGGTAATAAAGATACATCAGGTGATGCTACTGCCCAGATTCAGGGAGATGCCATAGGAGAAAAAGATAAATCAGATCCTGAGGACCTTAAGACACAAGATGTCGGTGCATCGGGTAAAGAATAAGAAGTTAGCCACGATCAAGGTGATGCACCAGGCCCAAATACATAGATAGCCACGGATGTTAATATGCCTCAAGATGAGGAAAATACTAAAGTGGATGAAACCTAGAACTAGGTAGTGCAGGATCAAGCACATGATCATCATGTGGACATTCCACAGGATCCTCCTCCACAGAAAGAAGCCCCTCCACAAGAAGAAATGCAACAAGATCCCCCTCATGAGGAATGCCATGAGGAAGAAACTAAGAAGTCACCTTCTCCACCCAGAATAGAGACAGATATTAGAGATCAGGACATACGTGATGATGACAAAGGACATCAAGGATCTGGAGATGAAGTACCTTAGTGGCTGGAGAAAGAAATAAGCATGGAACAAGGGTGTGAAATTTAGGAATTTGATGTTTCCGCCTTGTTTACAGAGACAATAATGAAGCCCAAGAGGAAAGCCATATTGACATTAGTTATTAGAAGAGATCCTGCTACAGACAGAAGGACTGCACAAGTAGCACTCCCTATTGTAGAGAAGGAGAATGGCAAGATCACCCTTGAAGAGTTCCAAATCACAACTGTTGATTTGGGTTTTGCTAATGAAGATCAAGAGGGTCAGGAAGGGAAGGACATCATTGATTCTTTGAACCAAAGGGTAAAGAAGGAGAAAGAGAAAAATAAACAGCATAAAAAGCACATTGCTTAGCTGCATTCATACATAAAGGGGTTGATTAACCCTTATAGTAAACCAGTTGATCCGGTAGTCCCATTGACTGTCATATCCGAAGAGGAGGTCACCAAGTTAGACCTCATGAAACATGAAGCCACGATCATGGAGAAGTGGATGCTATCAACCCTCATAGGAGCTGAGGATGTTTTGAGAACCTCCTTACAAAGGTGGAATTATTTAAGCAGTTTAAAGAGAAAAGTAGACAAAATGCAGAATGAAATAGGGAGACGGTCATTCTAATTGGAAAAGGACCTAACTGGTTTGAATGAGATGAAGAGGATTGATCCTCAAACCCTAATAAATAATTAGGAATTGAATAGTAACACTGCCCTATTGATAGACATATGGTATGAGGATATCAGGTTCGAATGTGATATCCTGAAGAAATGCAATGGTAAGCTCAGGGATATAAGTATAAAGCTGCACAACATGATGGCATAAGAAGCAAAGATCCTTGAGGCTTTAGAAGGTAAAGTAGAGGGAAAGATTGAAAATAAGGACATAGACTTTTCTATCAAAGCTTTGCATGATAATTTCCATCCGGTAGCAGATGACCCCCTCACCCACCTGACGGAAGAAGTGATGAATAAGATTATGAGGATAAAGGTCAGGGTGGAGACTTATAATGAGACTTTGAACAGCAAAAAAGGTAAGCTGGATGCGATCAAAGCTAAATTCCTATCTCAGAAGCATGCCATAACAAAAGCCAAAATCTAGGATGGTGGGGAGGTAGATAAAATAGTACAGGCCTATGAGAATATCAGGACGATAATGAAGGTCCATATACAGGATGATGTTCATCAGGGTGACAGTGATACAGAAAGTAACGAGAATGATGATCATGAAGAAGAAGAAGAAGACAAAGAGGAGGAACCCGAAGCATGAATGAAGATGCATTACGAAGAAGACATATGCATAAGACACTCATAAGGTAATGAGTCATCCAGATGGTTGCCAGCTGGCAACTTGTGCCACAAGGAAATGTTGACTAAGTCAAGAAGTGATTATCAACCATTGATCTTAATTGACAAATCCTAACCATAGGTCATTTGTAACTGCCTCTTCACCTTATTCTATAAAAGGTACAGGAGTGCCATATTTTGATTATTCGAAACTTAATTGAAATTTGATTGCTGAAATATGAGGACTTATTTCAAAGTTGTTGTAAATGTACATGTTATGCATACTGAATGAAAGAGAAGACATTTTGATTACAAATCAACATAAATCTTGAGTAATCTGTGTTTGAAATCTTGATACATGCATTGATCAACTGCGTCCCTTGGAATGCTTGTCAGTCTACATGTGTTGTTTTCATTCCTTATCCTTTGAAGTTAGCATCATCCATATCTAGCTATGGAACATCCTGGTGACATATGGTTTGATTTCTTCTCCTAATGAATGTATCTTGTATGTATGTGGTTCAAAGGCTAAAGATTCACTAAAATTAGAAGCATTCTTTTAAATTTCTTCGAATTTCATAGTAGTATAATCACCATAATTGCAAATAACAAAGAATCAAAAGCAAATAACCTAAAATATGCTGATATCCAGTAAATAATTGAAAATAGAGAGCATATTTAGAGTGAAAGCATGTTAAATTGACAAATATCATGCAAATTCATACAAATATTCATGAGATACATGTAAATATCCACTTATAGACACATCATCTGAATAAATATATAGTGTAAAAGAAAGAACAAGGTCATGATGATCAATAATCAAAAGAATTGATCAAACTTGCAAATATATCAGCTATCTTTGGAAATAGAATAGAAATAACCTCTCTATGGAGTGAATTTACAGGAAACAGAACAATACTGATCATCAAGACAAATGTAAGACCCCTTGAAATGGAAAACAACATGTCACGTCAACCTCTGAGTAATGTCAAACGATCATGACCTGATCAACAGAGACTTGGAGTCATCAGCTTATCTTAAGCTAATTGTACTTTACAAGATAAAGGTTTGTTGTGCAATTTTTTATTCATGTTGTTATGACTCATCATCATCATCAATAGTTCCCTAGAGGTGTTGGCTATTCAGTTCATTTAATGTTGTTAATAGTGTAATTATATTTAATGATTAATGCATTTACTTGCTTCAAAAAAAAAATTTATGTTACTTTTGCTCTTGTTAGGCTAACACTCTAGGGTTGCATGACGGGGCATCACACATCTAGTCATATTCCGCAAAGCAATGTCTCCACTAATCTGTGCCAAATCATGTCTCTATGGTATATCAACATGAATGTAATGATCTGAACAGCTAGTCGATGTGGCCTCAGTGGATGGAATCTCAATCCTCAGACGTAAGAAATACTTGCCAACACAATCGGATGACAACTAATCAACCTCAGTGGCAATAGTCGCCATGCTCTCAAAAATCATGCATCTCGAGGGGTCAATGTTGGTTGGGTGACATTTTCTAGTTCCACATGTTTTGGAAGAACTAAAAGATGTGGGCCAACTAAGGACCTCTTGTTCTGAAGAGGTGGTACATCTTGTCTTCTATACTTAGGTCTCTCTACAAACCTCCCTTTCCCCTGACCAGCATGTTTATCGAAAGATGTATAATCGACAGATAAATGTAAATTGAACTCTGCATATAATAGTTTGCAAAAATACAATGGCAACTCATCATTGTTTGGCCATTTGTGATGAGCTGCCAAAAACCTAGGGTAGATGAAAGGACCAACAACTGTATCCACACACTTGGTGGGAGAATAGCCTCTCACTCTCTCTTTTCCCCTATAAGAAGGGAAATGCTGAGAACATTATCTACTGAAACCATCCTAGAAACAGATGGCCATTTCTCCTGGACGACAACACTCTGAGAAAGAGATGCATAGAACTTGTCAACACTAATGTCATCATAGGGATTGTATGATCGAACAACTTGGATCATTCACATTATCTCATCCCTAATCATAACCAAACTATCTCTACCTAACAAGTTTGGTGTATTTTGTATTATACTATTTAGTTCATCCAAAGCTCTTTGAAACCTCTAAATGGTCTCAACATAGAATGTAGAATTATCATGATCGTCAGGTTGACCTAACTGATGTGATTGATGTGAAGATTGGTCATCCACATGGACCTAAATTTATTTGTAGTATGATAATTAAATTTTCTGTCAAACATATTGTATGTCACGATGTAAATAAACCTACATATATATTTTCCAACTACTACATACAGCTTTAAAAAATCCATGATATAAAAGCACACGTGCTTCTCAAATAAACATGCACCTTAGATGCTTGCATATACATAAATAATAGGCCTATCAACCAAATCTGAATCAACCATAAAACATAGAACTAGGTGTGAGGGTAAAATAGTGATCAATCAAATGAATAATAGATGACCCAAACATCAACAGAATAGAGAAACAAAGAAGATTCAAGTAAACAAAGCAATGAACGAACACAGCAAACCTCTTCCGTTTCGAAACTTCTGTTGTTCGCCTATCACGAATCATCCTTTCGCAGATGAGATGAGCCCTCAGAGAGTGCAATCTTTTAAAGCTGTTTGAGGAAGTCGATGGTGAACGGCTATGGTGTGATATGCAATGAAGATGAGCTCCAATGCAACAATGGTGATCTCAAGCTTGTGGATGACAAATGGGTGCCAAAGGCGCGCTGGTGATATTTCTGCAGAGTAACGATGTCAAAAGCCTAGATGATTAGAATGGAGGGAAGAAGCTTCATTAATAGACTTGGAAGAATGGAAATCAACGGTTGAGAGAAGATATGAAGATCAACGGTTGAGGATGGTTGAGGAATGTGCAACCAGTGGAAACGTGCCAAGTGTCCCAGCTCCATCATGAAAGGTGGGATGTGACAAAACTGATTGGAGAGTTAACTCCATTGACTAAACAGTTAACAGACTTGATTGATCTGTTAACAGAATTGATTGATCAGTTAGAAGAGTGGATTGTGGAACTGACTGGATTGATTGAGGATTTGACTCAACTGACAGGTTAGTTAACAGATTTGATTGATTGGTTAACTGACCTCTGATTGGAGGAGAAATAGGCCATGTGGGTGAGGGAAAATAAGGTAATTAAATATTAAATATATTTAATTACATGTGCAACTTGATGAGGTGGACAAGATGAGGTGGAAAAGGTGAGGTGTAATTTTGAATTTAGAACTTTAGGATAGAGGTATTAGGCTTAATTAAATAATTTACGATTATTTAATTGTGAAGGACAAATAGAAGAATTTTAATTAAATAAATAGAATTTATTTAATTATGGAATAGTGAATTGATTAAATAAATTTAGAATATTTATTTAATTAATAGAAGAATGGAATAAATATTTAGAATATTTATTTAGGATGATTTGTGTCATTTTTAGGCGTATACATTTTGCCCCTCTTTGATGCAATGCAGTTTACAGCGTTGCTTCAAAGAAATTGATAGTCTAAATGATGATACATGCCCCAGTTTGCCCCTGGTACAGGTTAAATGACGATAGGATGCCCCCTCGGGAGATTGGACGGGAAAAACGGCAAAACTTTTGGAGACGGACGATCTCACGACGAGGAAGGGGTAAGGATAAGTTGGAGGAATAGGGACCCGGTCAGGGATGCGAGAAGAAAACGGGAGGAAAAACGAACACGGGAAGTAGTCACAGTCATCACCTAGCCAGAATTAGGGTTTGGAGGCTATAAATAGGAGCTGGGTCCACAAGAATAGTCATTTGCACACTTGGTTGATCTGGATTGGAGAAAGAGAGCTCAGAGCAAACTGAGAGCAGCATGGCGGCCAGAGCAGCAGACATTCCACGCGAGGAGCACCGATTCGAGCGAGTCCGACGATTCGGGCGGCCAGCAGAGGCAGGACCCCCGGTATGTGCTTCAAAAAATTTCCTCTAGGGTCGAGTTTAGGCGTCATAAATGCACGTAGAAAATAGGTGAAATGAATGCGCCGAAACGCAGAATGGCGCATATGCCTCGCGAAGCTGCCCATTTGTAATTTTGCGGCGCATATGCCGGTTTCGGCGGCGCATGCGTGAAAGTTGCGCATTTGTGCATTCTAGTTGCGCTTTCGTAATTGGGCGGCGCTTTTGTATTTCTGCCGCGCATGCGTGAAATGTAGCAACGCATTTGTTAAAGTTGCGCATATGTGACTTCCTGCGGCGCATCCGTAATTTCGCGGCGCATACATGGATTTCTGCGGCGCAAGCGTTAGAACGGCGCATATGTGCCCTGAAGCGGCGCATATGCATTTTTGCGGCTTCGCATATGTTGATTATTGCGGCACATATACCAGAAACGGCACTTTTACCACCTGTAGTGGCGCATTTGCTTGGGATGGCAAATTACTTAGTCAAATTGATTCGATTAGCGTCCTATTTGATGCAGGAATCTAGTCAAGAGATGTAGTGTGCTGTTTTGATCAATTTGAAATGCTAAGTTTAGTTGATATAGTTCAATAGATATGTTGAGTATGGCATATGCAGCTTGAGACTGACGCCTTGCTTTGTGTGTTTGCAGGAGGAGATACGAGAGACTCTGCAGTCGAGGGAGACGTTCCCTATGCCTCTATTGCAGAGATACATGCTGACGGAGGCTGACAGAGTGGCGCTTGGTGCCATGGGTTTAGATTATGTTTGCTTTATGCCCGAGGTGCGGGCGAACCGAGGACTATTGACAGCTGCCATGGAGAGATTCCATAGTGAGGACGGGACGTTCCACTTCCCTACCGGAGAGATGACGGTGACGCTGGAGGACGTCTACAGGATACTGCACTTGCCCGTGGTAGGCGAGTTAGTGGAGTACGATGCACAGCGGGACGCGGGACTCGCCGAGTGTCAGCGAGTATTTGATGATCCCGAGCTGGTGGGACAGGTCATCCCTTGGCAGGATATCTATGACTGCTACGACTACTTCCTTGGGATTGTGGCTGGACTGATTACAGGCGCTGTATGCCTGGACAGGAGATCGCACGGGTTCCCCATTGGATGGGGCAGGATCATGGAGCGGATGCTGACCGAGGGCACCTGATATGCGTGGGGACCCTGCGTGTTAGCCCACTTATATCACGACATGCATCAGGTGGTGTACCACCGCAGCACGAGTCTATCAGCTGGGGTGTTGCTGTTACAGTTTTGGCTGTGGGAGCACATAGCAGTGACCAGGCCGATATGCGTCTTTGCTAGGTAGCGAGGAGAGCCATACAGCTATGGCTATGCAGGAGTGATTTCCCAGCACAGGCTGGGGAAGCTAGATTACTGGCGGCACACATTGGATGGGGTAGATGTGGTTGTCTAGCGGCCATATCTGGACTGCGAGCCTTGGGATGATGAGGGAGATGAGCTGCCTTACTGCTTCCAGACCAGGTGGTTGATAGGCCGGACACGGCACATCTTGGAGAGGCAGACGGTGGGCCGAGTACTGAGACAGTTCGGCAGGAGACAGGGCATGCCACAGGGACAGGCCATGTTTGCCCGGACACATGCAGAGAGGGTCAGATGGGGGCCGATGGCTTCTTACGAGGAGGCCCTGGCAGAGTTCCAGCAGTTGCCGTATGTGGCATGGGACATGCGGCGAGAGATAGCGGATGCGGGGGTCACACAGGAGTATGAGGACTGGATTACTGCACATCCATTCCTGAGATATTCAGGACCTGGCATGCTGGTGCCTTGTATTGACGAGGCGGACTCAGAGGAGGAGGGAGAGGCTGGCCCAGGGCGGAGGGCCGCTAGAGGAGGACGAGGACGGGGTGGCCGGGCTGCAGAGAGGCCGAGGCAGCGGAGGAGGATAGATCAGGCTGGGCAGGCAGTGCCAGGACAGGGAGAGGTATAGCAGCAGGCACAGATGCCACCACAGCAGCAGGTACCACAGCAGCAGGTACCACAGCAGCAGGTGCCACAGCAGCAGGTGCCCCAGCAGCAGGGGCTAGGACAGGCAGAGGCAGCACAGGGGCCAGTGCAGGGTGAGGCACATGATAGGACTATAGCCAGTCTGAGGGGATAGGTGCGAGAGCTGCAGGCACAGCTGAGGAGAGTGGAGAGGAGGCGAGATATAGACGCAGCGATGATCGCTGGTTTGACTCGCGAGCGAGACATGGCAGACGCACAGGTACGCCTTATCCGTGTAGAGAGGGACACAGCAGTGGCTGCCATGGGGACAGATGCAGCGAGCTCGTTTCTGGTTGGGCAGGTGCAGCAGGCACAGGCACAGGTAGGCCAGTTGCAGACGCAGTTGGCACAGGCGCAGACAGACTTAGCCAGAGTGCAGCAGTAGGCACAGTACTACCGAGGCTTGTACCATGGTGCCGTGGCGTCGAGCCAGAGGGCAGGGAGTTTCAGGAGTCAGTCTGGGGTGGCCCACAGAGCAGGTCCTTCGCAGTCAGGGGCATCCGTGATGGGACCTCAGCAGTCAGGAGCTGGCAGTGGTGGCCCACAGCAGCAGGGGTAGACATAGACCAGATTTTGTACATTTTGGGACATGTATCACCGTCTATTTAGACGCATATTGTATATGACACTTTGATTTTGAGAGAGATGGTGATATTGTACATTTGGACCTCTCTGTATATGATAGTATGGATGATGATGCAGCTTTGTGTATCTATTGCATGCGTTTATGAGATGATTACTTCTATTGCATGATGTGATTCTATTGCATAGTTAGATGGTCTATATGATGCTATATGATAAATACTTTGATATGCTGCTATATGATGTCTATATGATCTAATGTGACAAATGAATGCAAAATGTAATATGATGTCTATGTGATGATGCAAATGTATGTATATGAAACATGATTTCTATGTTATGATATAACTGTATATGTGGTGTCTAAGTGAGCTAATGCAGATGTGTGTATGGAACATGATTTCTATGTTATGATGCTGTATAGATATGTGAGATGCTACTGGATGTTTATATGATGTAATGCTTTGAATGTATGCATTTGTAACATGAGTACTATGTGGTGATGTAACTATATATGTGATGCACTTAGCTATGTTGTTTGATTTTCTGGGCTTTTAAGATTAAGATGTGATGCAAATGTATTGGTGACCTAATGCCTTGGATGGTGCATTCTACTAACCTAATCATGTGCATGACTAGTTTCTACGAATGATATGATATGCTCCTACATGCCTTGTTTTTGTGATGTCCAAATGTGCTCTATCGACATAAGAATGACCTGATGGATAGAGGAATGGTTGCGAAAGAATGACTTAGGAACTTTTCTTGATATCGTTACTCTGCATAGTTTGAATAATGAGGACTGTATGGATGGGTGCATGGATATAGGACGGATGTTTTGCTTTTAGATTGCTTTATTTCATCATTGGGCATTTTGTTTTTGGTACTTTTCTGAAATGTTGTAAGTGAAGACAAGCATCTAGGTATAATTGAACCGAGATGACCTGAGTATCGCTTACATGGAGTGTGATTGAGCAAGTTAATACAAGCATCTAGTCAAAATTGAATCTAGATGACTTGAGTACTTCTTGCGTTTCAACAAGCAAGGATTGCCCCCGTTCATGTAAGACCTTTGATGTCCTCGATGATCTTTTGCTGATCATGTCCTTAGACAAGGTGTCGCATTACTAAAGTTTAATCCATAAACAACAAACAAAGAAAGTAATCATGCCCCCATCATAGCATCTCTAGCTTTCGGCATCCTTGAGTAGCATAGGAAGGTATGATAGCAAAAATTAAGACTCTGTAACTTAACCCTAGGTTCCAATCTACAAAAGCATATTTGTGTTGATATGTGTTTATTTCTTGCCTTAATTTGCATAAAATCATTTAGAAGACCTTGGGTATTTGCCTTGCATTGGATAGGTTAAGATGCTCATAGTCAAGATTTCTGCTCGAAGCGCGTGTGTTTGCTTGCATTTGCTTGCTTGGTGAGAAGATGGCACAATCCTTATTGAGAAGACGGACCCTAAGGGACTGACCTAGTGCCTCGGGGGCTCATTGCTAAATGGCCTTGCCTACGTGACGACGCAGAGGCAACGTAGTTCGGGGTAAACCTTAATGGACCATGGATGGACTAGAAGAAAGACGACAAGAATGAAGACAAGAGAGGAGACGAATGGGACCTTGGGAGAGATGGAAGCCTCGGGGGCGCGTTAGAATAATGGCCTTGCCTACGTGACGGCGCAGAGGCAACGTAGTTCACAGATTCGGACCACAGATACTGACGAGAGACACTACGCTAGGCTCACTTCGAGGAGACGGTATGGGACAAAACCTTGGTTGACAAGGCCACAAGGTGAGTATCAAGCCATGATAGGTAACTGTCAAGTGTTTATTGTGGGATGGATATGGGTTGAATGGGGAAAATAGAGGGAGAATGGGCTCAAGGTGATTGGATTCCCAAAGATGGAGAATGCGGTTTGTCACAAGTAACGCCTGTTTACCAGGTTTTCATCACTTGCTTTTATTTGCACGAGAAGCTAGAAAGTAACATGATGCCTGATTGCCAGGTTTTCATCATGATACCTATCCAAGGCGCCTGTTTGCCAGGTTTTCACCAAAGGACAATTTTTTTGCATGTTGTCTATTTTTTTTTCAATTTTTTTGTATTTTCTCTTTGTAACTTTTTTGATTTTTTTGATTTTTTTGACTTTATTGTGCCCCCTTGCATTGGGGTTCTCTTAGGTATAGAACCGGCGAAGGTGCATGCTGTTGATTGGATCATCAAACAACTCACCTTCTGATGTGGCCAACTGATATGCCCCCGATCCGTAAGCCGCTACAATTACATAGGGTCCAAGCCAGTTAGGCTCGAACTTACCTTTCTTTTCTCTGTCCTGCTGATTGCGAGGGTTCTCTCTTAGGAAGAGGTCCCCAACCTTGAAGCATCTTGGTCTAACCTTGTGGTTGTAGCTTCTTGACATCATCTGTTGATAGGCTTTGAGATGGTCAAAAGCTTTTTGGCGCCTTTCCTCTAGCAGTTCTAGCTCTTGTAGCCTGGATACTCTATACTCTTCGTCTGATATGAGACCTTTCAACGACACCCGAAGGGATGGGAGTTCAACCTCAATGGGAAGGATGGCTTCGAAACCATAGACGAGGGCGTAGGGTGTAGCACCTGTGGGAGTGCGTATGCTGGTTCGATAGGCCCACAGAGCGGGATTGAGTTGGACGTGCCAATCGCGACCAGCTTCATTGACAGTCTTCTTTAGGATTTTCAGAATGGTTTTGTTTGATGCCTCAGCTTGGCCGTTACCTTGGGGGTAATATGGGGTGGAGAAGCGATGTTGGATCTTGAAACGTTCACAAAGTTCCTGGACATCCTGATTTTTGAAGGGTTTCCCATTATCCGTTATGATGGATGAAGGGATGCCATATCGGCAGATAATGTAATTCAGAATGAAAGAGGAAATTTGCTTTCCTGTGACGGTTGATAAGGGAACGGCTTCAATCCACTTTGTAAAGTACTCAGTGGTGGTTATGATGAATTTATGGCCGTTGGAAGAGGGCGGATGAATCTTTCCCACGAGGTCAAGTCCCCACTGGCAAAAGGGCCAGGGTGTCGTTAGAGGTCTCAACTCCTGAGCAGGTGCATGAATCAGGTTCCCATGTATCTGGCACTGTTTGCACTTTTTGACGAACTGATATGAATCCATTTCCATATTGGGCCAGTAATAACCCAAACGCATGAGTTTCTTAGCTAAGGAAGGACCGCTGGAGTGTGTTCCACAGATCCCTTCATGCACGTCTCGCAAGGCAGTTACAGATTCTTCTTGTTCTAGACAACGGAGTAAAGTACCATCCAGACCACGTCGGTAAAGGGTATTAGCTATGATGGTGTAACGGGAGGCTTGTCGGATGAAAGTTCACTTTTGGTTGGAAGAGAGGTCAGGTGGAAGAATATTGTCCTTGAGGTAAGTGTAGGTCTTACCGTACCAAGGTGAATCAGATTCTACTAGGAGGCAAATGGAGTGGGTTTCGAGGAGATCATAAGCCGGTTGCCGAATGGTTTCTACTAAGAACTCATACCGTGACTCGTATTCAGGTATTTCAAGAAGAGAGGCTATGGTAGCCATTGCATCTGCTGCTTTGTTCTCGATCTTGGGTATTTGTTCAAAGGAGATGGTCCCAAGGTGTTCCTTGAGGTCATCGACCATCCGTTTGTATGGGATGAGCTTCTCATCTTTGGTTTGATATTCATCGTTGACCTGATTTATGATAAGATGAGAATCACCGTAGACACATAGTGCTTGGATTTTCCACTCAGTGGCCATCTTGAGACCAATTACCAAGGCCTCATACTCTGCTATATTGTTAGTGCATGGGAATAACAACCTATAGGACTTTGGAATTGTGTCACCTTGGGCAGTGATAAACAAGATACCTGCCCCCAATCCATGGTTGGTGTAAGACCCGTCGAAGTAGAGTTTCCAAGGAGATGTTGACAGAGTGAATAAAGACTCATCTGGGAACTCAAACTGCATTGGTGAAGTGTCCTGTAACGGTGCCTCAGCTAGTTGGTCTGCGATGATTTGCCCCTTGATGGCTTTTCTATCCACATACTCTATATCATATTCGCTAAGAAGCATAACCCATTTGGCTAGTCGACCTGTGAGAGCTGCTTTGCTGAGAAGATATTTTAGTGGGTCGATCTTGGCAATGAGTTTGACAGGATGTGCCAACATGTAGTGTCGGAGTTTTTGTGAGGCAAAAACCACCGCAATGCATGAACGTTCCACCTGTGAGTACTGCAACTCGTAGCCCACTAAGGTTTGACTGATGTAGTACACAGCTCTTTCCTTGTTCTCATAGTCTTGCTGCGCTAGGAGAGCCCCAAGAGCAGTAGGTGTAGCAGATATGTAGAGAATCAAAGGCTTTCCTTGGATCGGAGGCATGAGTATAGGAGGATTCATGAGGTACTCCTTGAGCTTGTCGAATGCCTCTTCACATTGCTCATCCCATTTAAATGGAACGTTCTTATGTAGGAGATGGCTGAAAGGGTGGCACTTGTCTGCCAGTTGTGAGATGAACCTACGGATGGCCTGTAGCTTTCCCTGTAAGGATCTCAACTGTGTTAGAGTTTTGGGCAGAGGCATGTCCATGATTGCTTTGACCTTGGCCAGGTCTACCTCTATGCCGTTGGCTGACACGATGAAGCCTAGCAGCTTGCCCGATGTTACCCCAAACACACATTTCTTCGGGTTCAGTTTTACTTGGAATTGATCCAACCGTCGGAAGACTTTCTCTAATGTGTCTAGGTGTGAGTCCCTGGTGAGTGATTTTGCTAAGATGTCGTCAACATAATCTTCCATGGTCACATGCATCATGTCGTGAAATATAGTTGTCATGGCCCGCTGATATGTAGCACCTGCATTTTTCAGCCCAAATGGCATGACATTCCAGCAAAAGGTACCCCATGGACAAGTGAAAGCGGTTTTGTGCTGATCCTCTGGTGCTATTTTGATCTGGTTGTACCCTAAGAATCCATCCATAAGTGATAGCATTGTATGTCCTGTCGTGAGGTCGACTATGATATCGATGTTAGGCAAGGGAAAGTCATCCTTGCGGCATGCTTTGTTTAAGTCTCTAAAATCGTTGCATAGTCAAACCCTGCCATCTGGTTTAGACACTGGCACGATGTTTGATATCCATTCGGGGTAATCAATGGCCCTGATGAACCCCACGTCTAACAATTTCTTGAGTTCTTCCTTGACCAGGAGGGCAATATGGGGATGCATTTTTCTCAATTTTTGCTTTACGGGCTTCACCCCTGGATCCAATGGCAAGTGATGTAGAATCAGGTTTGGGTCTAAACCTGGCATGTCGGCATATGACCAAGCAAAGCTGCCTCTCTTCTTTTTAAAGAATGGTACAAACCTGGTTTTCTCAGGCGGCGTGAGAGATTTTGCAAAGTGGATTATCTTAGGCTGCTCTTCGGTTCCAATGTTCACTGGCTTTGCTGGCTCTACCACGATCTGTGACCTTTCTTGATACATGTCACTTGGGAGGGTGTCAAGCAATCCATCGTCAGGTGTCACAGTTGGGTTTTCACCTTCAGATACGTCCTTTCTTTTTACTGTTTTATGATCTGACACTGCCGCATGGCGGTTTTCACCGTCAGATCCCTTTTTGATCTTTACATTTTTGCGACTAGAAGGCTTGGCACCCTCCCTGAAGTAAGCTATAGTATTGAGTTCGATAGCGAAACCGGATTTATGATCTCCTTTTGGTAAATGATCTCGAAGTCCCATATAGTCAATGTAGGCATCATCGTTCTGGAACACATCTAATTGGGGGGTTCCTTGCAGATCCCAGTCAATAAGCTCAGGGTGCAAGAGGGGAAGGGAGTCGGATGAAAGACCTGATTCGTTGATAGTGTGGATGGAAATATTAGGAGCATAGGTGGGGGTAGTGTTCTGGGTGGTACTTTCTTCCAGGTTGTTTATCTCAATGGAATCGAAACTTTCCTCGAAAGCCATAACTTCAGGGAGGGGCAAATCAGACTCCAGTGGTCTGTCCCGTTGCGTTTGTCTCTCATGATATGGGCTAAGGGTTTGGATGGTGTCAATCTCCTTGTCATCGTAGGAGTGCTCTGTCAGCTCATCCCATTCATATTGATTGGAATCATCTGAATCTGCGTCACTGTCCACTTGGAGTGTTTGAATTGTCTCCACTAGGCAGGCATTTTCTTTGGCTTTACCTTTACCTTTGTACCCTAGGCCAGTCATGTTTCTAGCCAAAGAGGAGGAAGAAGGTTGTATAGGTTCGATGATCCCCTCTTTTCTGAGGCTGATAGGGCCTTGTCCTTCATATCCCATCCTATGCAAGATGGTTTCACCTCGCCCATAGAGCTCTGTAGGGAGTCTAGGTGGCTCTTGGGATGTGTTTTCTTCTTCGGCATAAAGCCATTGCAAAAGATCTCACTCCTCTGATTCATCGGATAAGGTCCCCCATTTTACAAAGGGGTTTGCGGGAGTTGTAGGAGGAGCAGAGGGCTTTGGAAAATGCTTGGGTTGATGCTTGGGCTGGCCAAAGGAGCGAGGAGACAAGGGCATTTTTGCAAGGTTGAGGCTGTGCTCAATCTGGTATTCCCCCACGCCATTTTCTTTTATGGTGATTTTCATTGGTTTGGGCCGTGAAGAGGAAGCTTCGGCAGTATGGTCTTGTGGCGGAGTAGGGGAGATATGGGCTCTATTGTTGGGAATGACGCATTCAGGTTTAGCTTGGAAAGAATTGCAGTGTTGGTAGGGATCAGGATCGCCATGTATGGTGACCTGTTTGCCATCGTGTGGGAACTTTATGCATTGATGGTAGGTGGAGGGGACAGCTTTCATGGCGTGGATCCATGGTCTCCCTAGCAGAATATTGTAAGCAAGCTCTCGATCAAGGACTTGGCACACCACATCTTTAATTACCGGTCCCACTTGAATGGGTAGGACAACCATGCCCTTTGTGGTGTGTTCCTCCTCGTCGTAGGCTTTGATAGTAATTTTCCGTCTAGGATCTACTACCTGTTCAGAAAACCCCAATGCAAGGACTAGCTTCAAAGTGCAAATATTCAAACTGGCCCCCCCATCAATGAGAACCCTCTTGATGCGGTGCCTGTGTACGAATGCGACAATGTGTAGAGGAGTGTTGTGGGGTTGAGACATGGAAAGGTCATCTTGTTCTGTAAACGAGATGGAAGTGGAGGATGTCAAATTACCCACCATGGTTTGAAACTTTTCTTGGGCTAGGTTAGTGGGGACAGTAGTTTCCACTAAGGCTTTCTCAAGAATCTCCTTATGAGAAGGAGATAGACGCAAGAGCTCCAATATAGAAATGTGGGCCGGAGTCTTTTGCAATTGGTCGATGACATTATATGGGCGGGGGTTAGACGGAGATGGCGACGACCTTGGAGGAGTGGTGTTGATCGTGACTCTACCACTGCGGGTAATTATACTACAACCAGTTCTATTAGGTCCTGGTTGTTGGTTGGGGGATATGACGTTGACTTGCGGAACGTGCTCAGAAATGCAGTTAATGGTGTACTCAAAGGGAACGCTTGCATAGTTAGCATTACTCGACCCACTGTTCTGGTTTGGCCTGTTGCGATTGTTGTCATTATTGTTATGGCTATTGGAGTTGTTGCCATTGTGACCATTGTTGTGGTTGTAACCATTGTTGTTGTGACCGCTGTTGTGATTGTTGTTATACGGCCGGTTGTGGTTTAGGAGAGGATCTTGGTAGGCCACATGAGATTCATTGGAGGTATGCTTGTTGCAAGTATGAGGTGATCCAGTGTTGTCATTGATGTCAACATACTCATATTGCATTGGCAAGAAGGATTTGATGAGCTATATGCTGAGGATATTGAGAAAATTAGCCTCAGTCAGGAACAGTGAAGAACAGTGATGAGAAGAAGGCAAATGTGTTGTATAGGTTGAGAACCAGAGGATGCGGATTAAAGGGTTTGTAGATATGAGTCTTGAGATGCTTCAATTACGATTTCAGAGGTCCGCATGAAGATCTGAAGAAGTTGTGGCTGCCGGTGTAGAACCAGTCCCGGCAAGTGCTTAGAGGTGACAGAGGATCACAGAAAGGTCCGGTGAGGTCCGGAATTGTACAATCCCAATCTGCGGATTGGCAAGAGTGTTTGAGATGTCCTCATGATGTGCCATCTCGAGTTGTGTATGATTTGGAGGTCCGGAAATACTTCTTACACTATAACAGTAGCAACAGACAGTGTTCTTGGAGTTCCGGATAAGGAGGATAAGAGATTTCAGTAAGAAAATGAAATGCGGACGTACCTGGTCATTCAGGAAAGCTTGTGAAGGTTCTTAGATCATGTTCAGGTTGTGTTGTTGGTCCGCATTGATTTGTGTATGATTTGGAGGTCCGGAAGTATCTCTTGCATTATGGCAATGGTGACAGACTGTGTTCTTGAAGTTCTGGATGAGGAAGACAAGAGATTCAAGTAGGTAAAGGAAGTGCGGATGTATCCGGTCTTTCAGGCAGGCCTGTGAAGGTTCTTGGATCATGTTGAAGTTATGTTGTTGGTCCGCATTGATAGTAGAACCCGGAATTGAAGATATTCTTCCGGATGAAGTTCTTGCTCTGTTTAGCCGACCGGATGAGATGTTCATCCTTGTGGTGGCCGACCGGATGTGTTATTCATCTTGCGGATGTTCTTATGGTTGTTTGCTGACTTAGATGTTTGTTCCTAAGTTGATGTCTTGTATAAATAACGGTTTGTGAGTTCATTTCAAAGTGTGTGATGTGTGAATGAGTGTGGCATAGCGAAGAGAAGTGCAAAAGGCAGAGCAGAGGTTTTTGGGCTTCATTGGAACTGATCCGGACATGGTAGAGATGTCATTCTCCAGTTCAAGACTGTGATTTTTATCACTTTGTAGACAGTGTGTCTCCTTGTAGGCAGTGGGCCTCTTTGTGAGCAGTGTGCTCGGGCAGTGAGCCCTTATTGGCATGTGCCATTCATTTTATTTATTCTTCTAACAGAGAATAATTCTTGGGTTAATCACCCCGTGGTTTTTCCCTTAACCGGGTTTTCCACGTCAAAATCTTGGTGTTCAATGTGTTGATGCTTATCTGCTCTTGTGTTTATGCATTATGCTTTCATGGATGATTATTTGATATGCTGCTAATTAACAATTAAGAATCAAGTGTTTGAAACAAGAAGAAGTTTTATACAACTGATTCACCCCCCCCCCTCTCAGTTGTATGCCCTAGATCCAACAATGCTGTTGTGTCCCTCCCTGATTCTGGTCCAGTATATCTTGTATGACGTTCTTAAGATGGATGCAATTATTGGTTGTGTGCCCCCTTCCTCGATGATACTCGCAATAGTCTGTGTCCTTCCAATAGGGAGGTTTGACTATAGGCTCATAGTCACTTGTTGGCGGTAGAGAAATTTCATTGTTAGCCAACAACTTCCTGAGAGCAGACTCTTGAGATTCTCCTAACGGCGTGAATTTTCTCCTTGGATTTGAATTGAACCAAGGTCTAGATTCCTGAGGGGGTGGCTTGTTGAGTGCACCGTTATTTGTTTCTTCCTTAAGAGTGAATATGGGTTGTTGTTTAGGGGCTACCGCCTTGGCATCCACTACTCCATCGTTGACCACATTCTTGTTCTTGGTCCAAAACTTTGACTTGTCAGTTGTGTAATTGGAAGGAGGTGTGTCCTTGTAGAGCTTGAGAGTTCCTTTAGCGATCATAGCTTTCTCAATGAATAGCCCCATTTCAATGACTTTGGTGAATGAGGTAGGGCATTGTATCTGAATCTGATAGCTAAGATCAAGATTCAAATTGTGGACAAACATTTCCAATAGTTGTTTCTCAGGCATGTCGTAAGAACACTTACTAGCTAGCTGTCTCCATCGTTGTAAGAAGGTGGCGAAAGACTCACCACCTTTTTGTTTGGTGTTGCATAGGTCTAGCATAGATACTTCGTGTTCTATGTTGTAAGAGAAGTGCGTTATGAATTTATTGAGAAGTTCATCAAAAGTTTTGATTCCTGGTGGAAGACGCGAGAACCACTCCATAGCTTGACCTCCTAAAGATCTTGGAAATAGTCTCATTAAGTAGGTCTCGTTGTGAGCTACTTCTAAACATGCTGCAGTGAATTCCCTGATATGATCTCTAGGGTCCCCCTTCCCTTTGTATTTGTCGAATTTCGGGATTCCGAACTGAAAGGGGAATGGTTTCATGACCAAACTTCTGTCAAAGGGGTATGGGGCTATATCTTCCAAGGAGTAGTTCTTGGAACTGGTGCCGATCTTAAGGTTGGAGATTTCTAGCTTTAGACTCTCAATTTGTTGTCTCACATCCGCCATAGGAGCTTTTTGATCTATGTGTTGTTTTCCTCTCTCATTGGCCTGGGGGACCGTGTCATTTGTGCCTCTCTCATGCGCATTTGGGACTGTGTCATTTGTGTCCCTCTCACGTTCATTGTCTGCATTTTCCATGATGGAGCTAATGTCAAAGTCTGCGGGGAGTTTGATTCCGAGACTAGCAAGATGATGGAAATATTTGGTGGGGTCCTCAAGGAGCACTTTCTCCACTAGGCGTTGGAATTTGCTATCTTGCATGTGTGCCACTAATTCTTCACAAGAAATTTCTTCATCATCATCGCGTGGTGGGGCGATGTGATCGGAAGAGTCGGCCATTTCAATTAGCTTGTTGTACTGGGATCGAGTAAGAACCATGCAAGGTGGGGTGGGATGAAATGGACTAGGATTAGAAATTTTGGCAAGGTGCCGACTAAGACTGTAATGAATGGGGTATCTAGGACAAGATCTGGACAAAGGGTTCTCTCGCTCAATGACTTCAGGTAAGACGGTTGACACAAGACTCTAGCCACTAGCAAGGGTAGTCGATACCAGTCTCACTATGTAGGGCTTAGTCGTTCAACAAGACTACTAGCAAAAGGTACTGTGACCTACTAGGCTTACGTGAATTCACGAATGAAACGAAGAAGGACCTATGTCGAATCGGTATGGGACAGAATGACGTTAGGGCAAGAGTGACTAGGACAGAAGGTGACTGGGACGACCGTCGAAAGAGAGAGAAATGGGTGAAATGGATGAAAACTGACTGCAAGGTTGATTCTGACCTCAGAAAATGAAACTAGGCTGAAATGGGTACTCTGAACAGCTGACAAAAATTTCTCAAAAATAGGGCAGATGCTCACTGTCACACATGCGCAGAAATAGATGCGCAGCAAGAATGGGTAAATGCGCCGTAAGTCGCTGTATATGCGCCACTCTGATGAAGTATGCATGCACAGTAACAGTGCGCAAATGCGCAGCAGAAAAGTATATGCACAGCAGGTCGGCGTATATGCGCAGCAAGTCGCTGTAAAAGTGCAACAGAACAGTGTATATGCGCAGCAGAAAGGTATAAAAGTGCCGCAAGTCGGTACAAAAGCGCAGCAAGTCACTGTATATGTGCAGCAGAAATGGATATATGCGCAGTTCTGGTATTTTTTTGCAAATTTTTGGGATTTTTCTCTGTTTTTGGTATTCTTTGGCTGGAATAGGTCTTCCTGATCTGATATTATGAATTAGTTTAGCAAGAAAACACAGCAAGCATAAAGAGTATTTTGTAGTTTTCCATTATTTTTGTAGTTTTTCGACTCTATTTTGGACAAAAGCAAGCACAAAATCCTAGGCGAGAAATGGATTATAAGGGATTTGGGCCACTAAAACAAGAGGTAGTTAATTCGGGCAACCGTTCAAGTGGTTACATGTGCGGCGGCGCTACTCTCCGTTATGGAGTCTCCCAGCCTCACAGGGTTGCACCTGAGAGGGTTTTGGGGGAGGTTGGCCGTCGGTGTAACATAACAGCACTCGTTGCAGGAGGTTTTCACCTCAAGCACAATTTATTTTAAGTGGCTCGGTAGGGCTTGGCGTTAGCCTGTTACCACTCAGGGTCATTCCCGCTTGGACAAGCGTGCATCCAAGGGCAGGCCCCTCCTAAAGGTTAAACAAGTAGAATGACAAGTCTGGCACTCTGATCACCCAGAAGAGGGGAGAGCATAAGCCTATTGTCATTCGCAGGCACAGAATACACTGATTAATCCACCCTAGTTAAAAAGATAAAAACTAAATGGGCTAAGCTACTCAAACAAAACTTTGAAGTGATTTCAACAATATTGCAGTGGTTCGATTTTAAATCCCAGAAAGCAGTTGTGAGTTCAATTTTAAATCCACGTTGCACGAGATTTGTTAACTTTGAAATTCAGGTCTCACGATATAGCAATGGTTCATTTTAACTTCAGAAAGCAGTTGTGAGTTCAATTTTAAGTCCACGTTGCACGAGATTGTTAACTTTGAAATTCAGGTCTCACGATATAGCAATGGTTCATTTTAACTGCAAGATCAGTGATGAGTTCAATTTTAAATCTTAGATAGCAATAACTTGGAAGTTTGTTTGCAATGCAAGCATGAAATAAACCAGTTACTTCCTCCCTAATTAAGACTAGATGAAGATTTGTAATGAACAACCATTTTACTCTTTCTCCAAAAATGAAATGTGAGCTAGTTAGATGCAACTACATGTAACTAAACCCGAGCCTATCCTGCAAAACTGCTCCAGCAAACACCTACAAAAGGGTTAGCGTTAGCAAAATACTCTAGAAAAGTACTAAAACCTGAGCCAGTTACAAATGCGCAGCTTCAGTGATCAGATGCGCAGAAGTGATCAACAGAAGCGCAGCATTAACGAATGCGCCATAAAAATGAACAGATGCGCCGTTAAAATGAACATATGCGCAGTTTTAACGTATGCGCAGCAACAGTCGTCAGAAGCGTCGTAACAGTCAAGAGATGCGCCATTTTAACGTATGCGCAGCAATATTATATGAAAGCGCAGTAACAGTTAACAAATGCGCAGTTTTAATAAAAGCGTCGTAACAGTCTGTAAAAGTGCAGCAAGGATGCACAGATGCGCAGGATTTTCAAAAGCACCGTAACAGTCTTCAAAAGCACCGTAAAAATGAACAGATGCGCCGAAAGAACCTGTGCGTGACTCTGCGGGATCTGTACGGAACCTGCCTTCAAAAAAGCTCAAAAATGGTGAAATAAAGGGGCAACGGCCCCACGGTGGGCGCCAAAAATGTGAAGGTAAAATAGTGATCAATCAAATGAATAATAGATGACCCAAACATCAATAGAATAGAGAAACAAAGAAGATTCAAGTAAACAAAGCAATGAACGAACACAGCAAACCTCTTCCATTTCGAAACTTCTATTGTTCGCCTATCACGAATCATCCTTTCGCAGATGAGATGAGCCCTCAGAGAGTGCAATCTTTTAAAGCTGTTTGAGGAAGTCGATGGTGAACGGCTATGGTGTGATATGCAATGAAGATGAGCTCCAATGCAGCAATGGTGATCTCAAGCTTGTGGATGACAAATGGGTGCCAAAGGCGCGCTGGTGATATTTCTGCAGAGTAACGATGTCAAAAGCCTGGATGATTAGAATGGAGGGAAGAAGCTTCATTTATAGACTTGGAAGAATGGAAATCAACGGTTGAGAGAAGATATGAAGATCAACGGTTGAGGATGGTTGAGGAATGTGCAACCAGTGGAAACGTGCCAAGTGTCCCAGCTCCATCATGAAAGGTGGGATGTGACAAAACTGATTGGAGAGTTAACTCCATTGACTGAACAGTTAACAGACTTGATTGATCTGTTAACAGAATTGATTGATCAGTTAGAAGAGTGGATTGTGGAACTGACTGGATTGATTGAGGATTTGACTCAACTGACAGGTTAGTTAACAGATTTGATTGATTGGATAATTGACCTCTGATTGGAGGAGAAATAGGCCATGTGGGTGAGGGAAAATAAGGTAATTAAATATTAAATATATTTAATTACATGTGCAACTTGATGAGGTGGACAAGATGAGGTGGAAAAGGTGAGGTGTAATTTTGAATTTAGAACTTTAGGATAGAGGAATTAGGCTTAATTAAATAATTTACGATTATTTAATTGTGAAGGACAAATAGAAGAATTTTAATTAAATAAATAGAATTTATTTAATTATGGAACAGTGAATTGATTAAATAAATTTAGAATATTTATTTAATTAATAGAAGAATGGAATAAATATTTAGAATATTTATTTAGGATGATTTGTGTCATTTTTAGGCGTATACACTAGGAATGCATAGAAAATCCAAATTTAAAGTCACATGTAGCATGTAGCATATTGACATGACAGCCATATAGGAATTTATATAAATCAAATTTTATCATAATTCATATAAATTAGATTTTATCCTATAGTAGTTGGAGTCATAAGAAGGTATATTTCCAAACTAGAAAAAAAGCATTCGACAATCTAGAAAAGGCAAACTCTATTTAACATTCTAGAGTATTATATATGTATATATATCTAGTGTATGCTGTTTCCTTCTTTAACCATGTTATTCCCTAGCATTTGATGGGAAAATTTGAATGGATAACCTTACAAGGGATAAAAGTGCATGTCCTGCATTGCTATAGCACTTGATTTGACTTGTTTTATGTGTGAACTAACTCCCACCAAGTAGCCATCAGCCACTTGCTACTTCTGATCACCACAACCTTGATAAAAATTTATGCACAAAATTCAATAAAGAAGAATTTAAGCACAAATTCTCTCTGGAAAGATTTCAAATTTTGATATATTTTTTAGCTCATATTGTGTGGATTAAATTTGATGTTCCTTGTAGTTTCCTATTGCGTCATGGTATAGGGTAGGTGTGGCTCTGTTAACTCCCTCATATCTATTCAGATTCATAGATGTATTGATAGATATGAGGAAGGATGCTGACAAAGGTTGTGAAATTTGGCTTTACACCAGCCAATTGTATTTACTTTAAAATTTCTAAAGACTTTTCAACAAATCCATTTTGTGCATATCTTGCAATCATTGCAGTCCATGAGACCACATTTTGTGCATATCTTGTGGGTTTTTGTCAAATGTATTAGTTGCAAGCACCATGGCAGACCTGTATAAAAAATGTGGAAGCACAGACATGATGCCTAAACTCTTTTGTGCATATCCTACAGTTCTTTGAGGTATTTTGTCAAACAACTCATGTGCCTTCTCTACGCTTCCACATTTTGCATACATGTCTAGAAGGGTTGTTGCACCTACAACATCTATCCCCAAATGTTCAAACTTGAATTGTTTCAGTTTTAGGTTTGAGATAAATACACCACATTATTCTGTATATAGGAGTGTGTAAAAAATATTTTTCTAGTAAGGTTCAACATAAATACACCACATTCTCTTGTATGTTTATAATTACTTAAACAATGTGCATGCCCTATGGTGTTATCAATAGGATAGCTATTGGATAACCCTAATGAGAAGGCATGATGATGTGTAACAAAGTATAATATTGGAATATGTGTGATAAACAATTCAGAAAGGCCCTAACCATGATTCAAAAACATTAGAAATCTTAGCTAGGAATATTAGACTTAAGATAGAGAAACCTTGCAAAACTCCTTGTTACGAACACAAATGTAATATATGAGTAGGCAATTGAACTGAAAAGCTATTATGAATGAGTGCTTCTAGATTGAATGTGTGATAGTTTTATGGACTGTGTGATAGTTTGAATGAGTAGTCTATCCAGAAGCACTAATTCATAATATTATGGACAGTGGAAATCTGATGTCTCTGAAAAGCTATTGTTTCACACTTCATTTATCTTGCATTTTTTTATTGTTTGATTAATCTTTTGTTAGCAAAAGATCTTCTCCATTTTTGTACATAGACATTGCATCATTGATCAATTTTGTCTGTTTATTTTAATTATGGAAGTGGTGTGATAAGTTCTGGAATCTCAACACACTGTGTATCAATCAAAATCATGGTTACACATGGACTGCCTCTTCTGCTACAAAATGTATCTACCATAACTTTGGGGCTTTTTATTGCATTTTTATCCAACTGGAAAATGGATTTTGTGTTGAGTTCTTTGCTTGTTCTGATAGTGTTTTAATCATGGGGGCAACTTAAGATGGTAAATATATTTAGTGCCAAATCCCAGGTATTTTTGACCATAGCTACTGATCATTATTTTCTTTATGCAAGGGTCCAAAATGTAGAAAAATAAGACTCTCTTTTATGCTTTGATTATCACTGTATATTTAGTTAGTTCTTGTTTCTACTATGTAGGTGGCAAGGTGTAGCAAGATAATAAACCCAAATACTGAGGATGCAAAATATGTTATCAATGTTAAACAAATTGCCAAGGTGACTTATAAGGTGTAGGTTTATTTCAAACACTTCTAGATACATTGTGCCATACAAAATGTTTGACAAAAAATGCCAAAATTTTAAACAAATTTTACCCATTTTGCACATTGAAATCAAAGACATACAAACACATTTTACTTACATACAATCATATAAGGTGCAGGTTTATTGAACAAACACTTCTATACATCATGCCATACAAAATGTTTGACAGAATATGCAAGATGGCATACTTGGTTCAAGGTGACGAGACTATTACAAAAGGTGACTGGGACATCCTTCGCATGAAAAACTTTGAAACCCTACCCCACTGTCGTTGTTAGAAAACAACCGCTGTGAAATGTGGCAATTTCATTTTTTTTTGTTTTTAACTGCATGATTTCGGGTGAAACAATCTCGCCCCAAGATCAACTTGCTTGAAAATAGCTTTCCACATATGCGCCACGTAGCGGCTACCTGTATTTAGGTGAAACAATCTCGCCCCCAGATTGACTCACACGACAATGATTCGCTTTAAACTATTTTGTTGGCCCAAAGTGTGACACAACTTTTTGCTTTTACCCGTAGGCTTAATAAGCCTAAGTGTATGCACACACACACACACACACTAACACCCCCCCTTAAGAATAACTTAGGTGGGCATGAATGAAATCAGTTCCGGTTACTAGCCTGGTGAGGTACCCATGTACAAAGCAAAAGAAAATGAGTCCCGGCCATGAAGCTTGATAAGGTACTCATGTACAATGCAAACTCCCTAAAAAATAGAGTAAGATAGAAAACCCAATGGGAAAAAACTATCCTCCAAAAAGAGAGATTATACAGATGAAGAAATACTACTTCTTTCACTAAGTACAATATAAGATTCCCCCCATAGGAGAGAAAATGATAGAAGGTCTATGAGACACCCCATAATACATTACCTACTATAGTGAGGTTGGATAGTCGACGAAGGATGCAGATGTAGATCCAAGAATGTCAAACAATGTTTCTTCCCTTGGGAAGAAATGAAACCACTTGAAGATGCAGGATATCTTCCCATGCGAGAAGATGTATGTATGATCTTGAATCAAGCTGAAGCTGATCCAAGGATGATGATGACCATGTCGATGCCTTTGAAGAGTGCTCAGGTGTCCCCATGTCAATGTTAAAGGATGCCATAATCAAATCAGGTGCATGCCCAATAGATGAGGATGACGATGATCCAGAACCATGTGTAGGATGATGTACAACATGAATATCCAAAGAGTACAATAGAGATGTAGCTTCATTGAAACTATCATCGAAGAGAAGATGAATGTCCTCAATGTTTGCTTCTATGTCAACAATGCGGGACTCTACAAACATACAAGTGATGTGAGATAGAAATCTATCCCAATCATCAATGCTAGGAAGACTGATATCCTATTGCAAAGAAGCACCGGAAGCTTTCGAAGAAGCGACTCTAGAATCTAATGAAGCAACAGTAGGAGTGATGACTTCTTCTATGTCACTAGAACATCTATTTTTGTATCATGATTAGGGATGTGAGTTGTGATCAAAGCAAGATCATGAGGGAATGGAGAAACATTCGAGTCTCCATATATCTCCCGAATTTTGATCCATAATGCATGTGGATAGTCAATATCCATGATGGCATACAAAGTGGCATCTGGAATATGTAAACTAATTAATCCACAAATATGATCATGATGATTAAACTACTTAGCCTTCTGAGATTGTTTACCAGGTTCAGGGACAAGTCCATACAAATGGGGTATGAGATTATGGAACCTGGGGTGTTTTAAGATGCCTTCACACCATGACTTATAGTTTCCCTTGTTTAGGTTGATTACAGAAGAGTGAGTTTCATATCCCATGATTAGAACAAGTTAATTCCTTTAGACAAAATAGAACTCAAAAGATTTAGGCAACCCCTATTTGAACTTTATGTTAGTTCAAAAAATGCAAAAGACCTAGGTATAACCCCCCAGATTTAAGCGGCACTTTATAATTTAGTGCGTGTTTAAATATCCCTTTTGCTTGATTACCCCCTAATTTGTGGAATTTTAAGAAGTTCTTAGTGCTTTTTCGACAATTAAAATGTCTATACTAACACTAACATTTGTAAAAGAACCTCTATATAATCCCTATTGTTTATTTAATTTATATTTGCATGTAATTTTTTTTAGCATACCTAAAAAACTTGCAAAATAAAATCAAAAATACATTGTGAATGCCCAAAAAAATAGAAAGCTCTAGTTACGACATGGGCAAAATTAGGGTAAAATTCCAACAATATGTGAGGAATTATCAAAAAAATGAACAGGGGAAATGGCGGCCAGGTAGGGGAAACAATGGAACAATAGAGGAAAAATGGCGACAATAGCCATAATTCTTTGTGCCTCCTCGTGCTCCTTCTGCCCTACTTTGTTTTCCAATGATTCAAATGCATGGGTGAGGGGAGTTTGCTCTTGAAACAGAGCACAACGATGAGATTGCCTTTGAACCAGAGCACACCAAGAAGAGCACAATGATAAGTTTGTTGTTGCAAATAGAGGTTTCTAACAACGATTCTACCGATTCAAATGTCCTTTCCACCAGGTGAAGGTAGGTGTTTTGATGCATTTGCTACTTTTGTCTGGAGTGATTTGGTGCCTTGGGTGCTGGCCGCTATTGGCTATGCCCTTCGACGCCTTTGTTGTCCTTCTCTCCAAGGTGATGATGCCCTTCCCTTCTACCCTCTCAAAGACAAAAAATAAAGGTAACACATAGTTACAAAAGACAAAACATAGAATATGAATGCCTCACTATTGTGAAGCATGAGCTGGCTGCTAGGTCTTATGCCTTTGTTTGGGTATCAGGGCTATGTGCAGGGCTCACACCTTTGTATGGGTAGGGGCGTCAGCCTTTACTAGCAGCAGGGCATGCCTTGGCTTGGAGTAGGGGTTTGGGCCTTTGCTAGGACATGGCTTGGCCTTTATTCAAAACCCTACCCTGAATGCCTTCCACTCCAAACAAACTCATATGAGTCAGACTTCAAAAAATGAACCAGTAAACTAATAGTTTTGTTCTAATACCATATTAGAAATTAGAGCCAAGATCACTATGTAAAATGCAAGTATCAAATCTTGAGTATGTTGATTAGGTTCATAAAGGAGTACATACAGGTGAGGATAGGACTCCTCACAAGTAGAGTGGTGGAAAGTTGCCTCCCACTAAAATAGCGAGATGTGTCAAAAGAAAGATGACACCTCTATGAAACTCCTAACCAACTTGACAACTCATATGAACAAGTGTCAAGTGTAAGTGAAAACCTAAGTAGGCTTAAAAAGCCTAATTGTGTATATATATATACACTAACAATTTTACTGAACTATTTACTAAACATATTCAATACAATTAGATTACTGACTAAAATACCCATTTAATATAGATATATTAAACGCTTCATTCATTTTATATTTAATTCATGAAATAATAGTTTAATTTTAAAATTAAACTTGAAAGGTGTATAAAGGACTTTTGATTTAGACAAGTCCAGGGGGTTTTATCAAACTACCCAATCTTCTAGCCTTAACATATCATCCAACCCACACTCTTGCACACTGTTATGTAGGAAAAAGGGAGAAGATGCGATGATATATAGTTTAGCTAGATCCTCCCTTCACTACACACATTCAAGGAGAGTTAACCGAGTTAAATCACAACTTCTGCAAGAGGATTCACCTACATGTTGGTTGTCACTTGTAATGTTAAGGAAATTTTGAAATTGATGATTAATTTCTTAATTTAAGCCCAACTATGCTCAAGACCCTAATTATACAAAATTGTAAACAAACAAATGAATTTTGATAAATTCTCACACACAGAGATACTAAATGAAGATCAGATACACACCATATTTCAAAGTTTAGAATTTTGAAGAGTCAGGGGTAAAGGGACTCGTGCCCAAGCTCAAGGTGGGATTTTTGTTGAGGGTTTCTGGACCCTTTCTGCTACTGATTATCCATTTTCCAGAGATTTCAGGCTCTGCAAACCCGGAGGGAAAAGGGACTAGTGCCCAAGCCCTGATAGTCCTCTTTTCTGCTTCTTTCCATCAAATCCAGCATCCTTATGCTTTACAACACTCCTCTGCAATTCCACTCTTTGCGATCCAATACCTATCACCTGCAATCACAAGAAGAGGGGTTGAGGGTTGTGGTGTTTAGGAGCTTACCTAGATCAAGCCCTGGAATGGCATTCAAGCCTTCCAACACTGTTGTTAGATAGAGAGTGCATATCCTTGTAGGACAGAGACAAAAACAAATGATAAATGATTGATTCAAACACAAATAGATATCACCTCAGAGGTGTATCTTGCATGTAGATGAATATCTTTCACAACATGAGAAGATGAAGCCAAATCTGCAATAACAAACACAACAACACAAGTTAGCTCTGTCATAATAATCATCTTCTAGTCATCTTCTAGTTTCAAAATGAAACCCTAAACATGCTTATATATGCATTCTGGCTATAAATTTCATAATTCAAACTTAAGATGTTAGCAATGGACACCTTTTAACAGTCTCCAACTAAAATTCAAATTTGAGACACCACCAAAATAGGGTATGGCACAGGCATGAGCGCCCAAGACATAGGACCTATTTTGGGTCGAGGTCTAAGCTCAGCAATGTCCCTCGCCCGAAAAATGTGGCAATTTCATTTTTTTTGTTTTTAACTGCATGATTTCAGGTGAAACAATCTCGCTCCTAGATTGACTTGCCTAAAAATAGCTTGCCACATATGCGCCTCGTAGCAGCTACGTGTATTCAGGTAAAACAATATCGCCCCCAAATTGACTCGCATGAAAACAACTCAATTTGAACTGTTTTGTTGGCCCAAAGTGTGACACAACTTTGTGCTTTTACCCTTAAAAGAATTAAATAGATATTTAGGTGTGAGGTAATTAATAAATGTGAGTAAATTTAATAGAGCTATTTAAAGTCCCATGAAGATTTACCCCTTTGCATTTTTCACCTTATTCACCTAGCATGAAATTGATCTTCCTGGAATAAATTTTTTGAACATGTATGTGATTGATTGATCTCACCTTGGCAAAAATTGGCCTCCCATTATTCATAGGATGCCTTGGAATGATTACCCAAGATTTTCAATTCCTAAAGGTAACAGTGGCTCTAATTGGGGATTGCATTCCCTGGCAGAATGCAAGAGAACCTGTCATGTCCCTATATTGCTAATTTATCGATTATGTATTATCCATTCAAATTAAATATATAATGATATTAAAATCCATATTAAATATTATAAATCAAATATATCATTAATATTTATTATAAATTAAATAATATATATTAAATACTTAATTATTATAAATTAAATATTATTATTTATATTTGAGAAAAAATCTATTATTAATATATTTAAATGGTAGCAACTAATATTATTAAATAAAGCAAAGATATTATTTTATAAATTAATAAAGATATTAGATATTCTATATATATATATATTAATAAAATAAATATATTATTCATTATTAATATATTACATACGATATTACTATTAAAGATACTAAATAATGCCTAAGATCAGCAATTTGCTTTATATGTGAAAGACAATAATTAATAATAAGCAGCAACCCATATTAACAAATACAATGATCACTATTGATACAAAAGCATTGTTATAAGTAAAAGGTAAAAGTGCTATGATAGGCAATGATTAGTATTAAGGGAGTAGCGGTTTAATAAAATATGGCCGACCCTTCTTTATGGATCGTCACCTCACTTAAGAGAAGACATGTAAAAGGTATAAAAAGATAATGTGTGGGCAACAAATGGGGATATCTATAGAATCTATTCGGAGGCAATAAAAATACATGGATAACAGACTTAGATCTGCATATATATAGGGAGTGAAATATATATACATTTAACTCATAAATATAATCATACTTCTTCCGCACTTGAAATACATAAAGAAGAGGCATCAAGAAGGATATATATAATATATTTTGTGTGAAATATATATATATATATATATTTTCTAATACATTCATCAAGAGGAAATAACATCTGATTTGGAATGTGAAGATCAAGAGGAAAATAGATATTTCTACAATGAAGATAAATAGGAAAGGCATAAATTGGAAGAATGGTCCATTAATCAATTTGTGGTAGGATACTCATATGGGAGTATAATTTAAATGGTTTATGGTTGTTATTATCATATGGTAGCATATTCATAAGTTATTATTGTTGATGTGATTTTGATTACTTCATTCTTCACACACCTTCACCATGTCGGAGAAGGAAATTTGCAAAGGGGAACGACGAGAGGGCTCTCTTCTAGGTATGCCAGTTGAGGGGGTACACAATGAGCCCACATGGGCCAGAGGGGTACTTCCTTCAACAATAAGGATACTGCCTCTGGGATTAGAGAGTAGCTACCAGGACACCTTCGTAACATCACTCTCCTATCATGGTATAACAATATAGGGAGAGCAATCATGGGGAAATGGGAAAAGATGGCAAGATGAGGATAACAAACTTCATATGAATGGCATGCACCAGATGAGTCTGGGGTGACCTCATATGAATGACATGCGTCACATGAGGCCGAGGCACTCTATTATGAATGACATGTGCCACATTAGATTGAGGGCACCTTATATGAATGGCATGCACCACATAAGGACAAGAACACCTCATATGAATGGCATGCGCCACGTGAGGACTAGGGAGGGATGGTATATCCACCATGAGGCCTAGGGAGAGTAATATACACATCAAGTCACTCTCTTCCATGCTCCCCCATGGTTGAGCTTCCCAAGGTAAGATTTAATCAAGTTAACTAATTTGCTTATTGATGCAGGGATTAAATCAGGCCAAGGTATCTTCTAAATCCATTGTTGCTTAGAAAATTGATAATTTAAGATAAAATTAATATAAATCTTATTAGAACATTACATCTATGAACTGATTATTATCTAATTTATTGATCTTTAATATTTCTAATGTCCCTTTCTAGTGATCTAGTTGTGTACAAATAAAGAAAACAAGAGTATCTTAAAAGGGGACATTACAAGTGGTATTAGAGCTTTGATCCTGCCAGCCTGGAGATCAACGATAATTTAAATTCTAAAAATTTAGAGTTTGAGAACAATAAATGACTAAGATTCTTTGATGAGTGTTCATTTATGGCAAGGAATTAGAAAATGTAAACAAGCATTAACAAAAGGAAACCGGTGTAACAAGTGTGGTCATTATAAGGACTATAGGAAGCATGGGGTTGACTATTAGAAAATAAATAAATAAATAATTGGAGGAGTGCACTAAGGTAAAACACATATAGAAGTTACATGAAGTAAAAAGCAAGGAAAATAGTATGGAAGGAGTGGAGATGAGTATAATGAAACATAACTAACACAAGAAATCAACATACAAGGAAAATTAGAAATAAAACCAAAAGGAAATAGAGCATGTAGATCTATAACAGACAATGCGGATTCTTGATTGCATCCTTCATTAACTACATTTCCTTCAATTCTAAAACACTTTTTGATTTGTTTCATCTTCAACAACATAGATCTTCTCTCTTCTAGTAATATTATCCATTATTGTTTGTCTCCACACTATCATATCATCATTTATTATACACTTCTACGACTTGTGAAATAATCAAAGTCTTACTTGAATTTACCTTCTCTACAAATTGATCTCTCTGAATTTTCAAGACAACTTCATCATTCATGTCTTTCATCAATATTGCTTCATCTTGGAATATTGTGCAATCTTGAAATCTCAATACTCTCAAAATCTTCTTTAGCATTGAAAATGTTTTTTTGACTAAAACTAAAATCACACCATTGTTATTCAAAACATCAAACAAATACTTACCTATACTTTTCAAGTATTCTCTTCTCTTTTCATGGAATCAAAATCATTTTCTCTTCACTAAATCATGCTCATAATAATATTCATTCTAAATCAAAACCATGACTTCATCTCAACACATCAAGATGAAAAGTGCAAGGTAGTGAAAGAACTTGTTCTACCCAAAGACCAATTTCGAGGTCAAAGGTCAAGATGTATTTTTGAAACAAAAAGAAACTTGTCTTAAGAAAGGTAAACATTGGCAGTTAGATTGAGACAAGAATACTGAAGCAAGAGAGACTATCCTCTTAGCAAAAATATAACACTTCTATACACAAACTCACACAATCCATATCAGACAAAACAAAGGCTCTTTGTTTAAATAAATCATAGATTGCAACTAATTTTATTTGTTTTCAATTCTCATAGCACAATATCTACAAACACATCACAACATAATGGACTTCCTTGGCCTTCTATACACTCAAGCAACCAAATCTTTAATGCAAACAAACTTCACCCTTCTCATTGAAACACTCACAAATTCAAAACACAACAGCGACTCACAAATTAAGACTCAAACACAATATAAGATTGCAACACAAAATTTCTCTTATTGTATTCAACTTCAACTTCAAAAAAACAACTCTTTCATAAAAATACACATGATCTCTCTCATACATTTACTTATTGATAGAGTCAGGTTGTCATTGATGTCAAAAAGGTCTTGCAAGATTTTGGGTTGATCTTAGTAAACATCTAAAGGTCACTAATCAGGAGGTTATACTTCAAAAGATAAGGACTTGCTTCATATGTGTGTTCAGATTTATCAAGAGTTGTATATATTCACATGATGTTGTTGCTCATGTTATGAATGTCAAATTTGTGGAGTCAGCTTGAAAATATATGATCATATGGATTGGAATGATTGGTTTGGTAAAGAAAAGAATGTTGCTTTAAGGATATCAATTGTGTTTGTGCAATGTCTCTTGAATAGATCCTCAAGATTGAGTTACATCAGGATGTCAGTGATGTGTTGAGGGTAGTCATGTGCTTCAGATGTTGATCATATAGGATTTCAAATGGTTTACATGCATGTTCATATTCAAGCAATGTTGACACAGGTTGATCATGTTCTTGCCTTACTAGTTGTTGAATCAGGACTTCATAATACCTAGCAGGTGTTCAACTTATCATGATAGAAAACTATATCATCTAGTTTCTTTCACCTCAAATTTTCACAGGAGGGAGATAAGTTGGTTTTATCATGTTGCTTTCACACTCAAGTGTCCACAAGACAAGGTTGTGACAAGTGCAGAGGTATAAAGTGGGTTTCAAGCTTCTAATGGATTTCCCTTGTCAATATTGTTATCCTAATAAACATCTTTGCTCTTAAAGACCTAAACAAATATAAGTCATCTCCCCTCAAACTCTACTTTACTCAATATTCATATTGTCTTTATATTTTAATGGTGACCGGGAATAGCAGGTGTATTTCTTAATTTTTACCTTTTGAAGGGGTTGTTATACATCCCTTGACTGACCCTCTCCTTATCTCACCGAGTGAAGCAGTCTCCACACATATCTTGAGTGCTAATGCAAGTCTTGTTTTAAGTTAGAATCTTTAATATCATCGGTGGTCTTGTTTTAAATTGCTAAGCGCCAAAAAGAAAATAACATAGTCAATGGAGCCCGAATAGAAAAAGACTATCAAATGATTTCATAAAGGGAGAGTTTGTTTTTTTATGGAAGGGGAATGCTTTATGTCCATGAGCCAATTTTTTATAAAGTTGCTTTATGCTATAAAGGCCGATGGAAGATATAAAATGGAGATCTTCGAATATTTTATAGAATGCATTTAAAGTTTAGAAATTTTTAATTTCTATTTTATTTGTTTTTTTTTTTTAAAAAGGCATGAGATTCATTATAGAATGCATGAGTTTTTCAAGGAGCCTTTATAGGAGATGGCTGATTTTTTAAAAGCAATATTTTTGGAAAAAGCCATTGAAGAATTTAGTGAATTTTTTATGTGAGAAGATTGATTTTTGATAAATCATTTTGCATAGAAGATGAACAATTTTTTTTGAGAAAATATAGAGGTTGTTTGCAAAGAAGAATTTGAGGAGATTTTTGTAAAGCAAATATTTATGGAGAAATTGGAGATTGATTTTGAGAGGATTGCTTTGACAGAGAATATAAAAATATCAGATGATTATATTGCAGATTAGTGAAGTTATTTATGTAGATTGAAAAGATTGAAGAGTCATCTTTGAAGGAATATAAAGAGTTTTTGTTTATACAGGATTCAATGGTTTCAATGAAGGAGTTTGTCTTCTTGCACGAGATCAGATTTGAAAGAGATTTTATTTTCTCTTTCAAGAGCAAATTGAAAAATCTTATTTCAATTAAAGATTTTTATATGACTTTAATTATTGTTTTAGATGATTTGTCTGTGCAGAGTAAGTGAAAGGTTTCAAAATTTTTGAAGAAGATTTACATATTTTTGCAAGGGATAATTTGAGATGTCAAAGAATATGAAAAGGCTCTAAAATGGATAGAGAAATAATATTTTTTTTATTACAAGAGATTGATTTTTGAAATAAGAAAAATTGCAGAGAGAAGGTGAAAAGTTTTTGTTTGCAGGTTCTTCATTGAGAGAAGATGAAAATGTTCATACAGAAGAGGAAAGGTGAAAAGATATTCAACTTGTATAAAATTATTTTTCAGGTGCATTGATGGTGTGAATTAAATAGAGAGAGATGAAACATATAGAGTTGTGAAGTGATGTTGAGTGTATCCGGATGTAAGATTAATTTTGAACAGAATGACCATTTGACAGACATATGTTTTGTATTGAATGGAAACAGAGTATCCCTCTGATTTGTTTATTACATCTGTTGGTGATTTGGTTTGCCAGTGAGGCACAGTATGCCAGTGAGGCCTTGTATTAGCCAGTGAGGCTTTTTGGTCAGTGAGACCTATTTATTTACCAGTGAGGTATATCAGTGTTGGAAGTGGGTGCTTCTGTTTGGTATTGGAGTTGGTGCTCCTAGATACATATTGTAGCCAGTGAGGCAGTTTTGAGTGGTTTTTCTACCCAGAGAGGGTTTTCCACTCCAATAATTCTTGTGTTAATGATATGCTTCTATGTGGGTTTTTGCTTCTATGTTAAAATTTATCTCTATGTGATCCTGCTCATAATTTTCATTATCAAACTTGTACATATATGTGTAATAGTTCATTGATGACTTTCTCTTTATGAGTCTTGTAAATTAAAAGTTATAATAAGTTGCAAAAATCTACACAACACTGATTCACCCCCCCTCTTAGTGTTGTCCGGACTCCTACACTTATAATCTACCCTCTCTAGGCTGAATTATCACACCGAAACTCTCTCTTAATCTACAACTTTCCTATGTTATGGTGCTCTTCCCTGGCACCTCTTCGCCTCTCTAAAAACCTACAAAAATAATTAATTTAAATGCCTCAACATGAGGCGTGGGAGTTTCCTCCATCTCCCTTCAACTTTCTTCACCTTTTTTGTGTTCTTCTGGCAGCTAATTCTTCTCTATCTAGTTGCTGACCCAACACAAATTCCCCTCCCTCTTTTAATTTCTGCTACACCTTTCATATTTGTGGTGTTTCATTTTTTGTTTGGTGCTTTCTAATTCTACCTCTCAAAAGGCGTTGAAATCTTCCCAAGATATGATGCTTGAGTTTGCCAAATTTTGCCATTAAAACAATAGAATAACCTACTTTTAAGAGGCATTATATTTCTTCTTTCTTATGTGTCTCCTTTCACATGTTACGTAGGTTTTAAAATCTGCATAAAGTTAGTTGTAAATAAAGTTCTTCATTTCTCCTTGTAGACTTTTTTATGAAGTCTAAACTTTGGTGCAAATAAACCTTTTATTTTAGCACCTCTCCTTTCTTAAATAATTTTCAAATATGCTTCCTTTTAAGATCTTTGGAATGACCTTTTATCCAAAATAATATTATGTTTAATTTCACCTGAAATTGTTTTCATGGCTATTTGTAATTTGGTGAAATCTTAGAAATCATAGGATCTTGCTACTAGAAGACATCATACTAATCAATTTTGATCCAAATCATACCTTACAGATCCAAAAAACTTCAATTGTGTAACTGCGACAGGTGCCAAGGCTGAAAATCAACTTTGGCCATAACTTTTCATGAGAAGCTCAAAACCTGGCTAAAACTGACAGGGATGAGTGTCATAGCATTCCTAAGACTTCCTCCAAAGAGTTTGGTGTCAACTATCACGAAACTTGAGATATTAATTCTTTTACCAATTGCCAGCATAAGTCAAAAAACATTAAAATCTTCAAAATATGAAGGTATTTGTTCATGAAAACTTCGCATATAATTCCAAGATGGAATCAAGAATCTACCTGTCAAAGGATTTACCATGAAACTTCACCAAACTCCCAAAACAATTGTTTATGGACACTGACTTCACGCGTGCTGGGACTGAATTCAAGCAACACTGCTAAACTACTCCCTGATTGTGCCAAACACACATAGTGCTGAGAAAAGCTATTAGAACCCAACAAACCAAACAAAATTGAAAATAAAACCTACAATTGTTTTTGGTTGATGTCAGATTGCCCATTCACTCGGATGCTCATGCATCAGACATGTTGGGTAGAAAGTTTGTAAGCATAGGCTCACAAAGGTGGAGTGGAGTGATAGAATCACCCTTTCAGGTTATCATCAACCTGCAACAAACTCCATCGCTATGTGATATGCACAAAGTCATTTTTATTCTCTTTTTCTAGCACCATGCCAGAGCAAGCATCATCCTCCTTCCGCAACTCCATTCACCACTCGTCTCTCCTCTCGTGGATTCATCTCCACCATGTACCATCCTCCTCCACCAAATTATTTCTCCTCTCATCTCCTCTTTCATGTGATCCAACCCACCATAAACTGACCACCTCCACCAAGTTTTACCTGCAACATTCTCTACCACCTCTACAAGCAAATATGCACTATCCACACACAAAATCTGCAACTACATAATCTCTTTTTATTTCTACATGCATTAACTCCTTACGCAATTTCAAATCATCTCTTCCATCACTACATTCAAAAGAATTAAAAAATACCTCTTCCTCCTTTACTGTTGCAACAACATCTTGCTCATCCTCTACCACAACTTTTTCATATTTACCAGCCACTGCTACCACCCTCATCATGTCCTCCAAAGGACTCAAAATTGTTGTAACATTATCCTCTTCAACTGCTGCAACATTACATTTCTCCTCAATCTCTGCTACGATCTCACCATCTTCATCTACAACTATGTCCTTTCTCTTTTCATCGTCGGAAACCTCTGCCATAGCCTCTTCTCTTTATTCTTTATCCTTAGGCACTGGTGCACTTTCCTCTTCTTTTTCAACCCCTTTCTCTATGCCTCCATTAAGGCATATTGCTGCAACTTCTTTCACCCCTTCCTCTTGTTTACCCTGTAATGGACTCAAAACATACTCTTCCCCATCCTTTATTATGCTATATGTATTTTCTCTGCCATTATGTATAGCTTCTCTATCATAGAGCCATGGTCAACCCAACAAATCATGGCGTATATCCATAGGTACTATATCGCATACAATCTCATCCTTATATCTACGAACCTAAAAATCAATAGTACATTGTTCACTTACCCATATCTGATGATCTCCTTGCAACCAAGAAATACTGTAAGTGTTTGGATGCTTTCTTCTCTTCAATTTTAGCTTCTTGACCTTCTCTAATGACACCAAATTATCTATGCTACTGCTATCTACAACCACTCTGCAGCACTTTCTATCTGACTTGCAAATAGTTCGATACACATTGCTCCTCTGTATGGGCTCTTCCTTCTCTTTTTGTGGCTTCAGAAATTCTTTCTTCATCATAAAACATTCTCCTGGCTTCCAAGACATTTTGTCGAACACTTTCCACACAACCTCAACCTCCAACCTGCATAAAGTTCATAACCTACTATCCACAGCTTCACTTCTCTTTTCTACCCATGGGTCCTGGTACAACTTATACTCTACAAGCTCAAGACCTCTAGCTCTGATACCAATTAATGCAAACAAACTTTACCCTTCTCACTAAAACACTCACAAATTCAAAACACAATAGCTACTCACAAATTAAGACTCAAACACAATATAAGATTGCATCACAAAATTTCTCTTATTGTATTCAACTTCAACTTCAACTAAACAACTCTCTCATAAAAATACACATGACCTCTCTCATACATTTACTTCTAATTATCCCTCTCTAGGCTGAATTCTCACACAAAAATCTCACTTAATCTACAACTTTCCTTTGTTCTGGGTGCCATCCTCCTCTCTAAAAACCTGCAAAAATAATTAATTTAAATGCCTCAACATGAGGCATGGGAGTTTCTTCCATCCCTCTTCAACTTTCTTCACCTTTTCCCTCTTCTTTCGACAGCTAGTTCTTCTCTATCTAGTTGCTGACCCAACACAAATTCCCCTCCCTCTTTTAATTTTTGTTGCACCTTTAATTTTGGTGACATTTCATTTTCTATTTGGTGCTACTTTTAACTTCTAATTCTACCTCTCAAAAGGCGTTGAAATCTACCCAAGATGTGATGTTTGAGTTTGCCAAATTTTGGCATTAAAACAATAGAATAACCTACCTTTAAGAGGCATTATATTTCTTCTTTCTTATGTGCCTCCTTTCACATGCTATTGATGCAGAGTAAAAGATCATCTCACTTCATATTGGCAAAGTACATAACAATGTGTTTCAAATCCACATTATTTATCATAAACAAGGCTCACAACATAACACCATTTTTGTTTATTCATCATGTCTGACCCAAATCAGGTTTTAGCTGTCCTTCTGAACCTTAACTCAATCAAAATAAACAATCAACAAGGACTGTTCCTTTATGCATGCAACCTTCTCTTCAAGGACTATCTTTAATAGGTAACTAAGGCACTCACACTATAATCAATCAACATAAACTTGTTCAACACATAACCAACCAACATGGTCTCTAACCAAAAAACTAAAATCTACACCTTCAAAGACAGTGAGCAGCAAATTACCTTATGACTGTCCTATGACAGTGCATTGACAGACTTATTCCTAGTAGCCCTGTCATCAAAGACTTTCAAACACAACTCCTTCCATAGAATCCTTCTCAAGACTGTGAAGGCATATTTGGACACCCATTACCAAGTACTAAAACATATTAAACATGCACCCTAGGTCACTTTGGACCAACACCCTTAAAACTCTGCTATTACACTACTTCAAGAGCCCCAAATAGGCCATTTTTCCAAAGGAACCCTACTCAAAACTTCTCTCTAACCCCAAAACTCAATTGGACAGCAATCCTAAGATGTTAAAACCTCCTATTTCATAACTTTTGCTCATGGGCTCGGTTCCCAAGGTGCCTAACTCTAAAACCCTTGTTTCTAGGCCTTTTTAAGAGGGTTTAATGGAAAACTATACTCCAAACCCCCAATGGCTCTGCCACCACTCCAAACACTCTTCATTTCACCTGCACATACTCAATCATCCATTACATGGACTTAGTTTGCCTTGTTTTGTCGGTTCCCTATCTCCAACCTCTCATTTTCAATGCAAAATTGTATGAAAAGGCAATAAAAACGGTTTACCACCCACTCACATCATATTCCCTACACACAAAGGCATACACATCTCTGATTCACATTGGTTTGGACCCATCCCACAAGTCACAGTAACCACAGAGAGTGGGATGGGTCAGTTTAACTCTTTAAGACCTTCAAAACCTCTAAATCAAACCCTTGCAACCAGTCATAGCAAAACTCAGATAAAATGAGTAAAACTAAATGAAATTACCTCCAATCACTTGTAAAAGGAAGTTAACACAGACCTTTAACACATGCATTGAATTTCAAGTCATGATAATGCTGTACAATAGTACAGTACGGCTGAAAACAGTGACTAAAAACAGGAAAAGCAGAAAAATAGAAAAAATAGTTATCTTTTTGTCTTTTCTTTCAATTTCTCCAAATGGTCTCCTTTCAAATGATCCCCTTTGGCTTCTAATAAACCTTCTACAATGCTTGGAGTGGTTGGGGGTCGATAAAACTACCCAACCATCGGGCTTTTCTTGCTTTTGTAACTGCTGTCTTTTAAACTGTCTTTAGAAACTGTCATAGAAACTGTCCTTTCCTCCTCCTACTGTTTTGGTTTAACATGCTTTTTGACACAAGGTTTATCCTATGCCAACGTGTTTAACATATTTGCCACCTTGACATGCCTCTATAGGCTTTAAAAACATGAAGATTAACATGACTTTCCTATATGCCTCATGAAGGCTTTACATAAAAAACTAATCATGACTGTCCTAACTAGGACTTGCAACAAGACAATAGAGGAAATTAGCTATTTGGACATAGTCCATTACAACATGGCTTTCAAGCCTCATTACAACCACTTAATGGTCTCAAGGACCTCATTAAACAAAACAAACATAAATAAACCCTAATGTGAAGGTGCTCCTACACCAGCTATGTAGGTTTTAAAATCTGCATAAAGTTAGCTGTAATAAAGTGCTTCATTTGTCCTTGTAGACTTTTTTATGAAGTCTAAACTTTGGTGCAAATAAACCTTTTATTTTAGCACCTCTCCTTTCTTAAACTTAATTTTTTTGATGAAAATGCAACTATCTATTAGAATAGGAAGCCACTTTCACAAAAAATAGGTGGGTGGTAAAAAGGCACACCCCAAGAGTCAAATGGTCCAAGCCCAAAAAGTTCTAGATCAAAGTATTAATGGGTATACAAACCCCATATAAAAACATAAACATAATAGAAAACTTAAATCAAGCTGCCATTGCCACCCCTGCGGATGGCGGATCCCTATCATTCGGATTCCCCAAAATATCTACGGGGTCTGGATTGACATCAGGCGGTACCCAGCCATCATCTTTTTCCTATTCTTCATTTGGTGCAACTGGCTCCTCGTGTTGAGATGAGATAGCCAAATTCAACTGAGAAAAAACTTTTACAGAGTCCCAACCAACATTGGTTGGCTTAGAAGGACCAGGAGCATTCCAACCTACATTATCCAAAGTAGGCCAACCAGTATTATCTCCAGTGGGCCAACCTGCATTATCCCCTGCAACACTTGCAGCATGACCTGAGGTCCGACCACGTTGACGTGGAGAGGCTGAGCGTCTATGACAGTTAGCACCATGACGCTGAGCAGGCTGGGAGCGGGGCTAAGAATCTTTGGCTGAACCACTTCTTTGTCTGTGACCCTGAGGAGGAGAACGAGCTCTGACAAAGGAAGGAGAGGGAGGAACCCATGCCACAATAAAAGGAGCATTCCCTCAATGATCCTGTAACTGTTGTAAGGGAGCCACTTCCAAGGCAACTTTATTAGCTTGCACTTAAATCTGTAGAAGAACATTAGAACAAATAATTGTTTTAATGTAAAGGGAAACAAATATTCCAATTTTACTATCTGAAAAATAAACAAGAATTACGTTCTTTCCATAATGTAAAAAGAATCTCCACCCTGAAAATATGCCAAATCTAAGTAAATCTTTCAGGAAACCTGGGAGAATCACCTAGAAGGATAATTTGCCAAGATAAAGGCTCTGGCTAGAAAGGGCAAAAAAATCATGAATCCATAGCTGGAAATGTTGTGCTCTGGTGCAATACCAGAAGAGATGTTGAATCGTCTCAGGTTGTCCACAAAAAGGACAACGGGGATCTTGAAACCCCAAGATGAAAAAGCCTAGTGCCCACAGGTAGCCCTTGAAAAAGAACGCACCAAGCAAAATGAGCTAACTTGGGTTCAAGAATGGCAGACCAAACAATTTGAAATCTGGTATGCCAAAGAGCCAAAGATCTATGAATAAGCCAATGCTTATTAAGAGTTTCAACAATAGGCAAATGGGCTGAAAGCCAATTGTATGCCATCCGTGACTTGAAGTGATGCATTGGTGTTTCTGGATACCATTTCCAGTCCTTCCACCATGATTTGTTGGATTGAATTCCAACCTTGTGAAACATTTCTGGTGGAATAGATGTGATGACTCTATCATATGTAGTCTAATCAGTTCTTGAAAGCCCAAATTTAACTCGAAATGGCTCCCAAGCCAAGAGGCTCATCGTTGGTCGATGAAACATATCCTGTAAGGTTTGAACACCTTTTTTATGAAATTTTAGAGCCTTTATGCCAAGCAATTTGGCCAAAGGTTCGCCAGTAATGGCTAGAAGAGGTGACCACCAAATATTAAGATGATTGAAGGAGAGACTAGCATGAAACCCATCACCAAACTAGCATAACCAAGGTTTAACTTTCTCCCAGGATTTCCAAATGCTTTTAACCACAAAAGTGCCTAAGATTTGAACTGGCTCTCTCATGACAAGGATAGTAGATAACCCAATCCATTTCCACGCAGGCTTGTGCAAAGGATGTCCCATTTCAATGTTATGTATGAGTAACACTTTCCATGCCTCATTTCCAGTGAGAGCATGAATGATCCACTTGACATCCAAAGCAGTGCCTTGGCATTGAGTAGAAAGAATACCAAGACCTCCAGAATGTCTAGGAAGGCAGCAAAACTCCCAACCCACACGGTGGAACCCATGGTGAGTCTCAGAGGAGGTCTAGAGAAAATCACTCAAGAGTTTTTCCATTTTGGCATATGAAGCTTTTGAAGGAGCCCAACAAGAAGAGTAGTAAACATGGGTTGCAGCCAAAATCTTAGAACAAACCTAGAATTTACCAGCTAGAGATAGTGTCTTGGTAATCTAGACTGCAAGTTTTTGTTCCACACGAGTAAGAACAACTTGCCAAAGAGTAGCAGAGGATCCCTGGAAAGCAAAAGGAATACCAAGGAATCTAAAAATTTCACCATGGCCAACCTAGCACCAACCATATTGCTGGAGCCATTGAGGGGTGGGAAGAATTGACTGCCTATAGCATAAAGTTTTATGCCACTGAATGGATCCTTTTAAGACCTTTGGAATGACCTTTTATCCAAAACAATATTATGTTTAATTTCACCCAAAATTATTTTCATGGCTATTTGTAATTTGATGAAATCTTACAAATCATAGGATCTTGCTACTAGAAGACATAAGACTAATCAATTTTGATCCAAATCATACCTTATAGATCCAAAAAACTTCAGTTGTGCAACTGCAATGGGTGCGAAGGTTGAAAACTGACTTCGGCCATAACTTTTCAGCAGAAGCTCAAACCCTCACCAAAACTAACAGGGATGAGTGTCTTAGCATTCCTAAGACTTCTTCCAAAGCATTTGGTCTTAACCATCATGAAACTCAAGATATTAATTCTTTTGCCAATTGCCATCATAAGTCAAAAAACATTAAAATCTTCAAAACTTGAAGGTATTTGTTCATGAAAGCTTCACATATAATTCCAGGATGGAATCAAGAATCTACCTGTCAAAGGATTTACCATGAAACTTCACCAAACTCTAGAAACAATTGTTTTACAGAAATTGACTTCACGCGTGCTGAGACTAAATTTAAGCAACACTACCAAACTGTCCCCTGACTCTGCCAAACACACATAGCGTCGAGAAAATGCATTAGAACCCAACAAACCAAACAAAATTGAAAATAAAACCTGTAATTGTTTTTAGTTGATGCTAGATTGCCCATTCACCCAGATTCCCCTGCATCAATCTTTCTCTCTCTTTCACCATGCCTCTTCTCCCATTCTAAGTCTTTTCTCTTTTTATAGATGAGGAATCACCCCAAAATGGCATCGGATGCTCCTTTTTTCTTATTTCTTGGCAGCGGATAGCCTTGTTTCCCCAGGCCAACCTTCAACCTTCTCTTGTGCCATTCTTTTGCTATTTATACATAGCTAGATCATTCCAAATAAAATGATGTTTTTAGCAAAAAGATTAAACAAAAATATTTGAATGGATGTGCTACCAGATTTGGCTTATTCCCCTTACCTTTAACCCATGCTTTCTCTCATGAAAATGCATTTCATTAGCTGAGTCTATGTGGTTAGGATGAAACCAAATCGACCCTCTGTGACTATTCATTTCCAAGAAGGCAAGTGTAAAGGAGGCATCGCCTAAAGTTCAATGTTGACATAAGATGTACTTAGATTCTTTATTCATAAGGCTGTAGCCCATCCATACTCAAACATCAATGTATGAAGTAACTTTAATAAAAATATTCTTCAGATAGTCATGAGCTTCTATTGGTTTCCTTTGTGGAAGTTAAATAGTCTTGTAACACAGTGATAGAAGTTGATTCAAAGGAGCTTGTGTTTGATGCAAAACTATTAACTGTACTTGTTGTACAAGAATTAATGAAAAGAACTTTATCTAATGTGAACAACCCTTTCCTAGATTGTAGATTTTTGTATTAAACATTATCAAATACCCTTGGAGTTATTAGGTCCATGTTTATGGCAGCACTAGGATCTGCATTCTTGGGACACGCTTGTTGCAGCTGGGTAACATATGAAAGATTAAGACTAGGATCTACTGGATTACTACAAATTGGTTGTAGTGAGAAAATCCAACTATAGGAGCACCTGAAAGAGAAATCATGTCAATGGTATTCAACTGATCAAGAGTGAAATTTGCCTCTTAGATTGCTAGGAACTCTAGAGGCCATAGAAACCAATCCATCTTTGGTGCCCAATTGTACACTATAAGAGGGGCCTCCAGTCTGCCCAATAAGATCTTTGGTGGCCAAGGCAAGGATGTCAGTATAAGATACTAAGTTTGGACATCTTACAATATGAAATCCGTCCCCAGATAAAGATAAGTTAGATAAAACATCTTTCACTAATGTTTGTTCCTATTGCATGTAATTAAAATTGATGTATCACATCCCTAGAATGTTGAACTGATGAAAAATGAATTCTTGCAGTTTTGTGCCGACATTGAGGTTATCTGATGCCGAGAGTAGCCAAAGATCACCAAAACAAACCAAAACAAAAAACCAAACCTGAACTCTATTTTTGGGTGATGCTGATCAGACGTGCACCTGGGTGCTCTTGCATCAAACATGCCAAGTAAAATGTTTGTGAGCATGGGCTCACAAAGGTGGAGTTAAGTGATAGAATCAGTCTTTTAGATTGTAAACAACTTGTAGCGAACTCCATTGCTGGGACGTGTGCACAAAATCAATTCTTCTTCCTCTTTTTCCAACACTTCATTGGCACATGTGTCATCCTCCTCCCACAACTCCATTCACCACTTTTTTCTCCAATCGTGGATCTTGTTGGTGCCTACTGCAACATTGGATTTTGAGCATTTGAATTCGCAGGCACCTTCCTGAAAAATCCAAAAAATTCTAGGTCATTCGGCCTTCTCAGTTGAAAAATGCAAAAAATCAGTTGTATGCATGCATCTTTGTATATACAAGGCTGCTTGTATATACATGTAGGTCAAATGTGCATTGGCGGGTCAGAAATCTCAATTGGCCTTCAAAAAATAGTAAAAATTGGTTGTATGCATTTCACAATGCATTTCGAGTTTGTATATGCATTGAGGAATCTATCGCAGATTCTGGGAATATTCCCTGCTTGTACATCGGGTTTGCATGTATATCGCATTGTATGTTTAGACATACAATGGCTATGTACATTGAAAAATATACAAGGTGGTGTACATGCATTCGCTACAGTGAATGGGTCATCGGCCAGACAATGCATAGCGGTAGCCAAGTCTAAACTCTCCCCGACGGCTGATGCATGTGTAAAGATGAATGTATGTTCGGACATACAAAGGGGCGGTGTACAAGGCAAATATAATTCGCCACATACAACAGAAAGATACATTGGCCAATGTACATTTGGTGGGGCCCGCAGACATACAAGGTAGAATGTATATCGGGTAGATGCATCGGCAGCAATGTATAAGAGGATACAAATGGAACATACAAGGCCCGGACCCGATTGAGTTTTCAATTTACTTCATAGTCATTTGGTGTCCACGGCTTGTATATTGCATGTTGTATATGCGATATACAAGGTGAACATACAATGGAGGGTATACGATGCGGACCCGACCGGAAAGTGTAAATCAGCGAGTTCAAGTTTGGGGTCCGCTGCTTGTATATGCACAGTGCAATGTATGTGCTGATATACAAGAAATTTGAGATACAAAGCCCGGATTTGAAAATTGTTCCAATCTGATTGATAAGGTGGCTGGTGTCCACGGCTTGTATGTATAGGGTGAATGTACATGCAATATACAAAGCGATAGATGCAAAAAGGAGATACAAGTCGGACCTGATGGTATTTACAATTTGTTCTATAATAATTTGGGGTCCGCACCTTGTATGCATGCTGTTGTATGTATATGCATTTGCTTTTGCATATATAAGGGTTTTAAAGGTGAAAATGGCAAAATGGATGGCAGAAAAGTCAGCGATGGAAGCGTAGGGTGCCTACGTGGCACGTTCTTATTGGCTGACGACTTTTCAAAGTGTTTTGGCACCGTTGATCTCAGCGAAGGAATGCAGATCGACTAGTTTCAAACTTTTGTGGCAGCAATGGATTTATTTGTATTTATGGCCGCATTTCAGGTGGAAAACATCTTATGTGTTCGTTGCTACATTTCAAGAGGAGTTGCAGGTAGCTGGTGCATTAATGGTGCCGTACAAAGGTTTGGGTCGACGATGGACAGGTCAGCCACCGATTGTAATGAAGAAAACCTTTAGTCGGTGGCTCAAATCCTGAGTTCACCTGCTCTTTGCTCTTTGTCCCTCATCTGTATTCAATATTTTAGGCGCCATGTCTCACAATGCATTGTATCTGGTAGAATTTTTGAATTGCCATGTAATTATTGTTGAGTACACAGTCTTGCTATAAAATACAATCTATGTCACTCATTTCTAGTTGTTGAAGACTTGGGTATTTTTGGGGGAAAAATAAAGGAAAATAGAGCATTTCTTGGCTATTTTATTTCTTTTGGAGTTTATGAGTTGTATTTGAGTGCACCTTGCATATATGTTCAGTTTCTTGTCATCTTATATGAAAAATGCATAATTGCATGTGTTTATCTGTCTGTCTCCATTTGTTGTATGTAGTTTCTTCTTTTGAATCTGGTTGCTAAGGGTTTCTCAGATTCTTGGATATAGATTTCTGTATCACATGCTTGATCTCTAACTTCCATTCAAGGAGTGGATTAAATTGTTTTAGGTTAAGTATGGAGAAGATTGTATGTCAGTTGGGATATTTGTAAGTAGAGATAGTTAAATACTTATCCTTGGGTGGTATTTGTAAGGCAAACACTAGTCCTAACCCCTTGAAATTTGAATGCCAGTTGCAAGCCATTCTCTTGTATACGTCTAGTTGACTCCTTGCCCTGAGATAGGCACCAGTCTGCTTCTTGTGTAGTAGTTATGATCCAAAACCCCCTGTCTTGCATCCAAAACATCAATCAAATCCTTTCATATTTTGAACCTGTTAGTTTTTAGGAGTAGAATTAGGACCCCTACATACTCTCATTCCTAACCAGTCAGATATGTCCAAGAAAGTTGCCAAACTTGTGATCTATCATTCAAACCTTGGTCCTTACATGAGAGTATTCTGCCTGTTGTTGTAAAGCTAAATCTTTCTGTCATTGGGTGAGTCAAAGTGTTAAATCTTTAGCTATAGGGATACCCCCCTTGGTGCGGAAAAACTACAAGTGAAGGGGAGGTAGCTCACGGAACCTCCTGTATTAGTTGGCTGAATCTACCTGTGCATTGGAACTGGCAAACCCTCTGCTGATTCTGAAGGAAAACCAACAAAATGGCGACTCTGCTGGGGAAGAGTCAAGGAATCAAGGATGGAAAATCTAGTTTCCAGTGAAGTTGTTGCAGCAATACCAAAGAAAAACCATGTGGTGCTCTGCTGGTGTGATGAATCCAAAAAATAAAGGTGCCTTGTTAATATTATGTCCTCTCTGTGAGAGGTGACATTATGTTAATTGAACCTATCAATGCTGCAACACATTTCCAGGTATTCACCTTTGATTAAAAAATGATGAGTTTAGAACAACAAACTTGGTTATGCTCTCAAAGAAGACCATTCTTTATTGAAAGATATAAAGCCCTAAATTTCAAAGGAATAAATGGTTACCCAAATGTTATTCCCAATAAGATTAGAAAATGTTTGCTGAAATATAGTGGATCAAATTCTAAGTCTACAAACAAACATCTGCAAAATTTTTGTAATTTGATAGAAGCTTATGAGGTAGAGGCTGAAGATGTTGTAATGAGACTTTTTTTTCAGTCATTAGAGGATGATGCTAGGGTTTGGTTTTCAGACCTGCCTGTCTATTCAGTCTCTTCATGGGTAGATTTAGAAATTGCATTCCTAGAGTAGTTTGGTGAAAGATTTGATTTGGCCTCATTGATCATATATTTCATAAACATCCAAAAGGAAGAGGAGGAACTGGTTCCAGCCTTTAATCTTAGATTTATTAAGTTGCTCAAGCAGATCCCTGAATATATGAGACCCAATAATGCATTGTGCTTGACAATTTATTTGGCTGCATTTGATAAGAAAATGAGTTATTTATTGAGATATAAAGAACCAGCTACACTTCACCAGGCCTTCAAATTTGCTATGGATATTGAAAACAATCAGAAATATGGAATGCCAGTAAGTTTCATGGCTGCAAGTTTTCAAAACAATTATCAAAGTGAATATATTTTAGCTTTCCCAATGTGTTCATTGAAAGATAATTTTGTAAAGGGGAATATATTTCAGAACAGTATGTGTAGTCATGATGTGATACATGAAGAATATGTTGTAGAAAATGTAGGCACATCCTATAATGATGAAGACAAGGATTGTTATTAGCCTCAAGAAGAGAAGCCTGCAGACACAAAATGCCCTTCAAATGACCAAATGAAAGATATACATGAGGTTGTGTCTTGCAGCAATAGGCATATCCCAGTTATTCCTGATTATTTATATGAGGTGGATATACAGGGCTTCACTCTGAATATAGAAGATGTTGCTTCAAGGGATGAAAGTGAATATGTTAGTGATTGTCAGCATTCAGATGCATATGTGAGCCTCTCGGATGATGAAATATATATGGATGTTGAATATGAGTGTTTCCTTGAAGATTTTGACCATCTTCACAATGCAAAGGTTGAAACTTTTGCTTTTGATTATCAGTGCATTGGTGAAGAGGAAAAACAAGGTCACTATTCAGAGGTGAATGGGCAAGTTGCAAATGTGTGTGCTCATACTGTTGGGGATAGTGTTGGTTGCAGGGGTAACTATGAGGTTTTTGACATAGGGCTGCACTCTGAGCTATTTATGCCTTCTTTTGAGACATTCCAGGTGGACATAAATGATAAAATTGTTGAGAGCAATGATGATGAATATCTGAATGTTTGTAAAAATGAATATGATTATGAGATGTTGCTTGTGCCTGAATATTGCATGTTTGATACAGAAGAGCTCTTATTTTTTGAAGAAGGGCAAAATTCTGATATGGATTTATTTGTTTCATGTGAGTCTGTTATTATTCCAAGAAACATTGGTGACTCATATGATGATGACATTCTACAGCTGATGGTAATGTATACTGATGAAGCTTGTTGTAGATTTGTCAAAGAAAAAGGAATGTACAGCAGCACAACCAATTGCAAAGTAGGGTTCTGTAGATAGTTAAATGTTTTTAGGCTTCATTTGAAGAAATCAAGAGAAAACAGGGTATTTGACAAAGGAAAATTTTGGTTTTTCCTTTTTGGTGGCCCTGGGCCACCAAGTAATTTTTCAAGATGTGATTTGTGATGCAGGTTGGTGCAGTGTTCAACTCTATTGCCTAATGGATAGGGACTGGTCTACATCCCAGAGATCTAAAGTTCTTGCCATGGCTGCAAGAGGCATGCATCCCCAGACAGAGCCAATGTTGATGCCTGTTGCAAAATTGGATTTTGAGCATTTGAATTCGTAGGTACCTTCCTAAAAAATCTAAAAAATTCTAGGTCATTCGGCCTTCTCAGTTGAAAAATGCAAAAAATCAGTTGTATGCATGTATCTTTGTATATACAAGGCTGCTTGTATATACATGTAGGTCAAATGTGCATTGGCGGGTCAAAAATCTCAATCGGCCTTCAAAAAATAGTAAAAATTGGTTGTATGCATTTCGCAATGCATATCAAGTTTGTATATGCATTGAGGAATCTATCGTAGATTCTGGGAATATTCCTTGCTTGTACATCAGGTTTGCATGTATATCATATTGTATGTTTAGACATACAACGGCTATGTACATTGCAAAATATACAAGGTGGCGCACATGCATTCGCTATAGTGAATGGGTCATCGGCCAAACAATGCATATCGGTAGCCAAGTCTAAACTCTCCCCGATGGCTGATGCATGTGCAAAGATGAATGTATGTTCAGACATACAAAGGGGCGGTGTACAAGGCAAATATACATTCGCCACATACAATGGAAAGATACATTGGCCGATGTACATTTGGTGGGGCTCGCAGACATACAAGGCAGAATGTATATCGGGTAGATGTATCGGCAGTAATGTATAAGAGGATACAAATGGAACATACAAGGCTCAGACCCGATTGAGTTTTCAATTTGCTTCATAGTAATTTGGCATCCGCGGCTTGTATATTGCATGTTGTATATGCGATATACAAGGCAAACATACAATGGAGGGTATATGATGCGGACCTGACTGGAAAGTGTAAATCAACGAGTTCAAGTTTGGGGTCCGCTGCTTGTATATGCACAGTGCAATGTATGTGCCGATATACAAGAAATTTGAGATAAAGGGTCCGGATTTGAAAATTGTTCCAATCTGATTGATAAGGTGGCTGGCGTCCACGACTTGTATGTATAAGGTGAATGTACATGCAATATACAAAGTGATAGATGCAAAAAGGAGATACAAGTCGGACCCAATGGTATTTACAATTTGTTTTATAATAATTTGGGGTCCACACCTTGTATGCATGTTGTTGTATGTATATGCATTTGCTTTTGCATATACAAGGGTTTTAAAGGCGAAAATAGCAAAATGGATGGCAGAAAAGTCAACGATGGAAGTGCAGGGTGCCTACGTGGCATGTTCTTATTGGTTGACGACTTTTCAAAGTGTTTTGGCTCCGTTGATCTCGGCAGAGGAATGCAGATCAACGGCTAGTTTCAAAATTTTGTGGTAGCAATGGATTTCTTTGTATTTATGGCCACATTTCAGGTGGGAAAACTTCTTATACATTTGCTACTGCATTTCAAGAGGAGCTGCGGGTAGCTGGGGCATTAATGGTGATGTGCAGAGGGTTGGGTTGACGATGGATAGGTCAACCACCGATTGTAATGAAGAAAACCTTCAATCAGTGGCTCACATCCTGAGTTCACCTACTCTTTCCTCTTTGTCCCGCATCTGCATTCAATATTTTAGACGCCATGTCTCACGATGCATTGTATCTAGTAGAATTTTTGAATTGCCATGTAATTATTGCTGAGTACACAGTCTTGCTATAAAATGCAATCTGTGTCACTCATTTCTGGTTGTTGAAGACTTGGGTATTTTTGGGGGAAAAATAATGAAAAACAGAGCATTTCTAGGCTATTTTATTTCTTTTAGAATTTATGAGTTTCATTTGAGTGCACCTTGCATATATGTTCAGTTTCTTGTCATCTTATGTGAAAAATGCATCATTGCATGTGTTTATCTGTCTGTCTCCATTTATTGTATGCAGTTTCTTCTTTTGAATCTGGTTGCTAAGGGTTTCTCAGATTCTTGGATATAGATTTCTGTATCACATGCTTGATCTCTAACTTCCATTCAAGGAGTGGATTAAATTGTTTTAGGTTAAGTATGGAGAAGATTGTATGTCAGTTGAGATATTTGTAAGTAGAGATAGTTAAATACTTATCCTTGGGTGGTATTTGTAAGGCAAACACCAGTCCTAGCCCCTTGAAACTTGAATGCTAGTTGCAAGCCATTCTCTTGTATACGTCTATTTGACTCCTTGCCCTGAGATAGGCACCAGTCTGCTTCTTGTGTAGTAGTTATGATCCAAAAGCCCCTGTCTTGCATCCAACAAATCAATCAAATCCTTTCATATTTCCAACCTGTTAGTTTGTAGGAGTAGAATTAGGACCCCTGCATACTCTCATTCCTAACCAAACAGATATGTCCAAAAAAGTTGCCAAACTTGTGATCTATCATTCAAACCTTGGTCCTTACATGAGAGTATTCTGCCTATTGTTGTAAAGCTAAATCTTTCTGTCATTGGGTGAGTCAAAGTGTTAAATCTTTAGCTATAGGGATACCCCCCTTGGTGCAGCAGAACCAAAAGTGAAGGGGAGGCAGCTCACACAACCTCCTGTATTAGTTGGTTGAATCTGCCTGTGCATTGGAACTGGAAAACCCTCTACTGATTCGAAAGGAAAACCAACAGATCTACATCCACCATATGTTGTCCTCCTCCAAAATCTCTCTACTCTCCTCTCCTCCTTTGTGGGATCCAACCCACTACAAACCGTCCACCTCCACCAAAATCCTACAACATCCTTTACAATTTCCACAAGGAAACATGTAGCATCTACATACAAATCTGAAACTGCAACCGTATAATCCCTCTCTCCATTTACTTGTACTAACTTCTTATGCAATTTCATATCATCTATTCCATCACTCATTTCAAAAGAATTAAAAATTACCTCTTCTTTTTCTACTCCAATATCCATCTGCTCATGCTCATTAATAAACTGCTTAAACCATTCTGTTGAAATCAAATCATCTTCTTTCTCATTCTTCACTATAACCTCTTCATGTTCCATCACTGCACCTTCAATCTCTTAATCCTCACTACCCACCTCTTCATCTTCAACTGCTGCAACTTTGTCTTCTGTAATGTCTTTCTTTTCTCCATCTTTTTCTTCATCTCTGTCCTCATTTCCTACACACACAAATCCACCTGCATACAAAACATCATTAGAAGAAACACGAGACTCCTTCTCACCCATTTTCTTTTCTATCTTCATCTCTACTATACTTTCTCTTAGAATATGTTGTGTCTCTTGTAGCAAATCCTGTAGTTGATTATCCAACACCGCCATCAATATTCTGTCTCTCCTCACAAGGAATGAAATTCCTAAAGGTCTTTTCAAGACCAACCTCATACTTTTCCTCTTCAACATTCTGTCAAACACTTTTCCTACTACTCTCTACCCAAGAAGACTTCTGGAAGATGCCTCCTCGCCCACTCTCTCTCTCTCAGTGGCTAAACTCAACACCTTCTACCCAGCTTTAGTCTTCATTGGAGAATAGCCCACATCAGTCCTAATACATACACTGCCCTCTCAGGATCACCTAGCTCTGATACCATTTGAAGCAAGGGAGACTATCCTCTCAACAATAACATAACACTTCTATACACAAACTCACACAATCCATATCAGACAAAATAGAGACTCTTTTTTTAAATAAATCACAGATTGCCACTAATTTTATTTATTTTTAATTCTCATAGCACAATATCTACAAACACATCACAACACGATGGACTTCCTTGGCCTGATATACACTCAAGAAACCAAATCTTTCTCTCTTTCACCATGCCTCTTCTCCCATTCGAATTCCTTTCTCTTTTTACAGATGAGGAATCACCCCAAAATGGCATTGAATGCTCCTTCTTTCTTATTTCTTGGCAGCAGATAGCCTTGTTTCCCTAGGCCAACCTTCTACCTTCTCTTGTGCCATTCTTCTGCTATTTATACATAGCCAGATCATTCCAAATACTTTGATGTTTTCAGCAGAAAGATTAAACAAAAATATTTGAATGGACGCACTACCAGATTTGGCTTATTCCCCTTACCTTTTAACCCATGCCTTCTCTGATGAAAATGCATTTCATTAGTTGAGTCTACGTGGTTAGGATGAAACCAAATCGATCCTCTATGACTATTCGTTTCCAAGAAGAAGACAAGTGTAAAGGAGGTGTCATCTGAAGTTCAACGTTGTCATAAGATGTACTCAAATCCTTTATTCATAAGGTTCCAACCCACCCATACTCAAACATCAATGTATGAAGTAACTTTAATAAAAATATTCTTCAGACAGTCAGAAGCATCTATTGACTTCCTTTGTGGAAGTTAAAGTCTTGTCATATAGTGATAAAATCTTATTGAAAGGAGCTTGTGTTTGATGTAAAACTATTAACTGTACTTGTTATACGAGAATTAACGAAAAGAAATTCATCTGATGTGAACAATCCTTTCCTAGATTGTAGATTTTAGTAGTAAACATTATCAAACACCCTTGGAGTTATCGGGTGCATGTTTATGGCAATGCTAGGATCCACATTCTTTGGACACGCTTGTTGTAGCTGGGTAACATATGAAAGATTAAGACTAGGATCTATTGGATTACTACAAATTGGTTGCAGTAAAAAAAACCCACTATAGGAGCACCTGAAAGAGCAACCATGTCAATGGTATTCAACTGATCAAGAGTGAAATTTGCCTCTTAGATTGCCAGGTACTCTAGAGGCCATAGAAACCAATCCATCTCTGGTACCCAATTGTACACTATAAGAGGGGCCTCCAGTTAGTCCAATAACATATTTGGTGGCCAAGGCAAGGATGTCAACATAGGATACTAAGTTTGGACTGCTTACAATATCAAATCCGTCCCCAACTAAAGATAAGTTAGCCGAAACATCTTTCACTAATGTATTGTTCCTATTGGATGTAGTTAGAATTGATGTATCACATCCCTAAAATGATGAACTAATGAAAACTAAATTCTAGCAATTTTATGCCAACGTTGAGGTTATCCGATGCCAAGAGTAGCCAAACATCACCAAAACAAACCAAAACTAAAAACCAAACTTAAACTCTATTTTTGGGTGATGCTAATCGTGCATGCGCCTGTGTGCTCCTACATCAAATACTAATAGAAGTTACTCATAAAGATTGATTTAGATCCTGGCGATTTTAGAAGCATCCTAATTGTGATTGCTTGAGGACAAGCAATCTTGAGTGGGGAGAGCTGTCATGTCCCTATATTGCTAATTTATTGATTATGTATTATTCATTCAAATTAAAGATATGAATGATATTAAAATCCATATTAAATATTATAAATTGAATAGATCTTTAATATTTATTATAAATTAAATATATTATTTATATTTGAATAAAAATCCATTATTAATATATTTAAATGGAAGCAATTAACATTATTAAATAAAGCAAAGATATTATTTTATGTTTATATATATATATATATATATATATATATATATATATAAAATAAAGATATTAAATTATTATTCATTATTAATATATAACATAAGATATTATCATTAAAGATACTAAATAATGCCTAAGATCAGCGATCTGCTTTATATGTGAAAGGCAATAATTAATAATAAGCAGCAGCCCATATTAACAAATGCATCGATCACTATTGATACAAAAGAAGCGATATATGTAAAAGATGAAAGTCTTTAATAAAAGAAAAAAGTGCTATGATAGGCAATGATTAGTATTACGGGAGTAGCAGTTTAATAAAAGATGGTTGACACTTCTTTATGGATCGTCGTCTCACTTAAGAGAAGGCATGTAAAAGGTATAAAAAAGATAATGTGTGGGCAGCAAATTGGGATGTTCATAGAATATATTCAGAAGGAATAAAAATATATGGATAGCAGACTTAGATCTACATATATATAGGGAGTGAAATATATATTTTCTGAGATATTCAAGAAGGGAAGAAGTATGATTATATTTTCGAGTTAAATGTATATATATTTCTGATATAAGATCTGCACTTGAAATACATAAAGAAGAGGCATCAAGAAGGATATATATATATATCCTTCTTGATGCCTCTTCTTTATGTATTTCAAGTGCAGATCTTATATCAGAATATATATACATCTGATTTGGAATGTGAAGATCAAGAGGAAAACTGATATTCAGATCTACAGTCAAGATAAATAGGAAAGGCATAAATTGGAACAATGGTCCATTAATCCATTTGTGGTATTGTTGGTGAACAGATTTGTCACCTCAATTTATACTCCATTTTCCCGTAACAGTGAAATCACTTGCAATTGATAGTTGCAAGTGCTCTCTGCTTATTTTACAAGGTGCAGCTACCTTCAAATGGTTTGCAATGAATAAAAATATTGGGTATGCTTCTAACCAGAAAGTAGAAAAAGGAAAACTAACATGTACCCATAGCCATGAAAATAGGTGAGGAAGCTTAATTCAAAATGAGACGAATGCAAAACAAATGATACAAAGTTCACTTATTCCACACTCACAATGAGGAACATGAAAAGAATGAGTGGCAAAATTATTTTCAACAGATGAATTAATAAAAAATTCAAAGATTTAAAATAAACATCAACACAATTTAACATAATAGAAATTGTAGGGAAACAAATTACATGATTCAAAGGACATTTACATTCTAAAGAAAATATAAGTGAATTCACATATTCAAAAGTATATATTCTTTTGATTTCCCAATACAAAATGAGTTCACAGACCCCTTTATGTACATCAAATTATGATTGAAAACAAAGTTTTGCATTTCATTTCTTCTGTTTCCCTCCCACGCCAAGAAGATCCCCCTTTTCTTGTCAACACATACACATATATATATATACATCAAATGAAACTGTTTCTTTCTAAGAGTGTTATTTCATGGAAAAGACCATTATCAGAACCAAACTAAAATAGTTTCATCACCAAAATTGTCGTTACTATTTGTTAAGGGAAAATTGGAATGAATAATCAAATATATCAAATAAACCCAATAACTCAAGGAAAAGGGAAATAATCAAGATCAAACAAACAAAGATCAAAAAACTTGCAAACCTTAATACTTCATAGCTTCCATTGGTCGCCTATCTCAATCGATCTTGTGTATGAATATGGCCCTCAGAAGGTGCAATTCCTTTCTATTTTCCAAGATGTCAATGGAGAACAGCTGTGATAGTTTATTGCAATGAAGATGAGCTTCACAACAATGATAATGATATGGTAACAAGTTGATTACAAGCAATGAATGAATGGGTGCCAAAGGCGCACTGTAATTCCTATAGAGTAAGTTTACTAAAAGCTTGGATGAATGAAATGGAGGAATAGGGTTGTACTTATAGACTTGAGAGAGAGAAGATCAACGGTAGAGGATACTTGAGAGAATGTGCACGAATAGGAAGATGACATGTGTCCTGCTCTATTTTACATGAGAGGAATTAATAAAATAGAAGAATGAGTTAACTGAAGAGATTAATCAATTAACAAAACATATAGAAGAGTTAACTGTTTAGAACTAGAGGATGGAAATTGCATGAGGATGAGAAGATATTTTAGCTCAATTAAATATTTGGAATATTCAATTGCATGTGCACAAGGATTGAATTATATTTAGAGATAACTTAATTTAGAAGAAATGGACAACTTAAATAAATATTTGATTTATTTAAATTTAGAGAAGATACTTTTGGAAGAAACAATTAAATAATTCATATTATTTAATTTAAAATAAATTTGGAAGAACTAATTAAATAATTTAGACTATTTAATTTGTTGGAGGATTTGGAGTAATTTAGGAATTTAATTAAATAAATAATTTTATTTTATTATTGGAAGAATATGAATCAAATAAATAAATTTGTTTATTTATTTATTGATAGAGGAATTAGACTTAAATAAATATTAAGAATATTTATTTGGATAGAGTTGTGTCATTTTTAGGTTTATACATTTTGCCCCTCTTTGAAGCAATGTGTTTTTTCACGTTGTTTCAAAGAATAGATTTCCGATAGTGATACATATCCCAGTTTTCGCCTTGTACAGGTCTAACGACGATAGGATGCCCCCTCGGGAGATTTGAACAGAAGAAGGCAGAAGGCGTGAGACGGACAATCTCACGAAGAAGAAGGTGAAAAACAGGTTAGCCTTGAAGAAAAAGCCGAATGATACGTGATGCAAGTTAGAATGATAACACACACAAGCAAGTAAGCAAGTATGCACAAATGATATAAGAAAAAACAAGGTATTGCCCATGTCAAGAGGTAAACCAATGATATACTGTTAACGATATACGACAGTGTTGTCATGGCGGGGAACAATATATCCGTAGACCAACACGACAGGTGTGTTGTCATGGCGGGGAATGATAGATCTGGTTTCAGGAAATGAAACATGTCATGTAAGACGCGTGTATTGGTCTAATTTCAACAATTTTACATCATGTGTAAGACAAATGTTTGATTATAATTGATCGAGTTGGTTTACGACCAGACAAGGATCAAGACCATTGATTGTGATTTGGATCATTTGACAAGATTGACTTGACTTGATTGGTATGGATTAAGGACGGACTTACATGTAGATCATTTCTCGGACTGACAGATGGAACTGTTGATGAGAGATACAATGACAGATAGAAGATTGACTAATAGAAGAACTCACAAGCTTTTATTTGTAAACATTGATACTCTGCATAGAATTTTTATTGCATAGGATATGGTATGGATGCTTTGTGGATGTGAATGTTTTTTTTTTTGTTCATCTTGATATTGCAAGTATTTTGAAGTGTTTATTTTATGATTGGGCTTTTTTTTTGTATTTTTGAAATGTTGTAAGAAAATACAAGCATCTAGGTATAATTGAACCGAGATGACATGAGCATCGCTTACGTGGATTTTGATTTAGCAAGTTAATACAAGCTGTATATGCCTAAAAATGACACGATTCAGTCTAAATAAATATTCTTAATATTTATCCCATTCTAATTCCTCTATCAATAAATGAATAAACAAATTTATTTATTTGATTCATATTCCTCTAAGTTAATTAAAATATCAAAATATTTAATTACATCTTCTAAAGTCAAAATTAAATAAATTCCTTTATTTAATTCAATTCTTCCAAATAATTAAATAATTCTTAATTATTTAATTAAATTAAATTATTCTTCCAAATTTAAATAAATCAAATCAAATTTATTTAAATCCTTTCAATCTCCGAAAATAAAATACAATCAAATATTTTATTTATTCTTTCAAATCATGCACAAACAATTAAATAAATTTATTTATTTAATTTGCTTTCTTATCTTCTAAATTAAATAATTCCAATTATTTAATTATTTATTCCAATAATATCTTTTCTAAATTTAAATAAATCAAATATTTATTTAAGTTGACTATTTCTTCTAAATTGAGTTATCTCTAAATATAATTCAATCTTTGTGCACATGCAATTAAATATTCCTAATATTTAATAAAGCAAAATATCTTCTTATTCTCATGCAAATCATTTCTTCTTGTTTTAAATCACTTAACTGATTATTATATTCTTTTAATTACTTTAACTCATTCTTCTATTCTTAGCAAATCCTCTCATGCAAAATAGAGCAAGACACATGTCTTCTTCTTATTCATTGCACGTTCCTCATCTGTTCTCAACCATTGATCTTCTCATTCTTTCTATACCGTTGATCTCTTCTCTCTCAAGTCTATAAAAGCAACCTTGTTCTTCCATTTCATTCATCCAAGCTTTAAGTATCATTACTCTACAAGAATTACAGCGCGCCTTTCGCACCAATTCCTTCATTGCTTGTGATCACACTTGTTACTACGCACCACTATCATCGTTGTGAAGCTCATCTTCATGGCGATATTATCATATCCATTCTCAATTGACATTCTTGAAAGAAAGCAAAGAAGTGCACTCTCTGAGGGCCCTATTTCATACATGCAAGATCGATTGTGATAGGTGATCAATGGAAGCTTCGAATTAAGGAGGTTTGCTTTGTTGTTGTTCATTGTTTATTTGAATCTCTTTTGTTCACCATTTCATTGAGTTTTGGGTATCTTGATATTTGATATTGTTGATTATTCATTTGAATCCAATTTTCCCTTAACATTTTTGGCGCCCACCGTGGGGCCTAGCCCCAAATTTAACCCAAAAATTGAGTTTTTTGTGTTTAAGAAGCCGTACATAGGAGGAAATCACACATCTGATACATCCTAACGTACATATACTGTCTATTATGGTGCATTCATTCCTGTAGTGCATATCACCTCTGTTCTGACACATATACTGACTATTCCAGCGCATACATCATTTCAGTGCATACACAGTCTGTTACGATGCATCTACCATTTGATACAGTGCATCTGTTAGAACGGCGCATACACACTATTTTCCAACGCTTTTGACCTCTGTCTTAGAGCATATGTAATACGGCGCTTCTGTTCTCTGTTTCTATGCATTCAGACTCTAAAGCGGCGCATCTATTTTAGGCAGTGATTTTTAGGGTTCCTTGAAGTTTTCGCTAACACTGACATCTTTTTGCAGGAACTCTCTTGATCTATTTTGCAGGTTAAGTACTGGTTTAGATTCATATGGTTACACTTGTTAGCTCACACTTCGATTTCTAATGGGAAAGTAAAATGGATGCTCATGCAAATCTCACATAGTTTAACTAGGAAAGTAGTAATTCAATCATTGTTATCTTGCATATCATTGAATCATTGCTATATTGCTATCTTTTCAAAGTTAACAACTCATTTCTATCTGGATAAAATTGAACTCATCATTGCTATATTGCTATCTTTTCAAAGTTAACAACTCATTGCTATCTGGATAAAATTGAACTCATCATTGCTATCTAGGTAAAACTGAACCATTGCTATCTCGTCAACCATCACTTCAAAGTTAACAATTTGTGCTACGTGGATAAAATTGAACCATTGCTATCTCCTCGACCATCACTTCAAAGTTAACAATTCGTGCTACGTGGATAAAATTGAACTCATCATTGCTATCTTGGTTAATACTGGACCATTGCTATCTTTCTATCACTTCAAAGTTCTGTGCTTGCCCAAGTAGATAGCTCATCTAGTTTTTCTCATTTTAATTAGGGGAAAAGAACCACTATATTCTATGTTTTGGGAATGATACTAGGCATATGCTCTCCCCTATCTTGGGTGACCAAAATTCCAGACATATCATTTTCACATGTGTTTTTTCTTTAGAGGGGCCTGCTCTTGGATACCGTTCATCCAAGTACGAATGACCCTGAGTGGTAATAGGCTAGATGCCAAGCCCTTCCAAGCCACTATAAATAAATTATGTTTGAAGTGAAAGCTTCAAACAAGGAGTGAAATTGTGCTATACAGATAGCCAACCTCCTCCAAAACCCTCAAAGGCGCAACCCTTGCAGGCTGGGAGACTCCATAATGGAGAGTAGTGCTGCCGCATGTATAACCACTCAAACAGTTGCCTTCATTAAACACCTTTGTTCTAGTGGCCAAAAACCCCTATAATCCATTTGAAGCCTAGGATTTGTACTTTTTTTTCCTTTTAGTCCAAAAAGAGTAAAAAAATCACAAAAAAATTTAAAAAAAAAACCATAAACATATTCCTTGTGTTTGCTGTGTCTTCATGCCATAATTTTAGAAAATCAGATCAAAGAGACCTTCTTGCAACCAAAGTACCAAAAACATCAGAAAATTTCCAAAAAAATTGCAAAAAATACTGAGAAAAACTAGAGCAGTGCATCCGTCTTCTGTTGCTGCACATTTGTGCCGACCTGTGGTGCATCTGTACTAAATTATAGTACTTTTACTGTTTGTTACAGTGCATATACATTTTACCAGTGTGTCGCATATGTCCCGACTTACAGCGCATTTACCAGTTTCTACAGTGCATCTGTTCCAGCGCATTCATGACAATGAGCACTTGCCCAATCTTTGAGAGAAAAATTTTATCAGTTCTGGGTACCCATTTCAGTCTAGTTTCAGGTTCAGAGATCAGATCTTACCTTGCAGTCATTTTTCCATCCATTTCGAGTCAAAATCTCTCTTTCGTTAATCATCCCATTCACCTTCTATCGAGTCTTCCTAGTCCAAAGGCAAAAGTATCCCATATTAGGTCAGCATAGGCCCCTTTTTTGTATCACTTTAGATTCAAGTAACCCTAGTAGGTCACAGAACTTCGCTAGTGGTCTTGGTGCACGACTAGTCCCTACACAGTAAGATAGATATCGAGTACCCTTACTAGTGGCTACTGTCTTGTATCGGTCGTCTTACTTGGAATCATTGATTGAGAAAGTCCCTTGTCCAAGTCTTGTCATAAGTATCCTATTCTCAGTAGTCTCCATCGGCATCTTGCCAAAATCTCTAGTTTCATTCCACCTCATCCCACGTCACCTTGCATGGTTCTTACTAGATCTCAATACAAAAAGCAACTTGAAATGGCTAGATCATCCAACCACATCATAACCCCTCATGAAAGTGATGAGGAAATCTCTCGCAAAGAGTATGAAGGAACCCTCCAAGATCAAAAATTCCAACGCTTGTTAGAGAAAGTGCTCCATGACGACCCTCACAAGTATTTTTACCATCTTGCAAATCTTGGAATTAAACTTCCCGCAGATTTTGATATAAGCACAATCCAAGAAAATATGGAGAATAATCATGAAAAAGGAAAGAAATCCATAGACCCAAACGTAGAGGATAATAATGAAAAAGGAAAGAGATCCATAGACCCAAGCGCTCCTATGGAAGAAATGAGGAAACAACTCAAGGGTCTAAAGAAACAAATGTCGGATCTCAAGACGGGTACATACACTAAAACCTATTCTTTGGAAGCTATTGCACTGTACCCCTTTGATAAAAGTTTAAACATGACACCTTTTCCCTTTTGATTCAAAGTTCCCAAATTTGACAAGTACAAAGGGAAAGGGGACCCTAGAGATCACATTAGGGAATTCAACGCAGCATGCATAGAAGTAGCTCACAATGAGACTTACTTAATGAGACTATTCCCTAGATCTCTAGGTAGTAAATCCATGGAGTGGTTCTCACGGCTCCCATCGGGCATCAAATCTTTTGATGTGTTAGTCAACAAATTCATCACGCACTTCTCGTACAATATTGAACATGAAGTCTCTATGCTTGATTTATGCAATACCAAGCAAAAGAATGGCGAATCATTCGCCACCTTCCTACAAAGATGGAGACAACTAGCAAGTAAATGTTCATATGATGTACCAGAGAAGCAATTAATGGAGATGTTTGTCCATAACCTCAACTCCAATCTTAGCTATCAAATACAAATCCAATGCCCTACTTCATTTTCAAAGGTCATTGAAATGGGATTGTTCATCGAAAAATCTATGATCGCCAAGAGGCAAATCAAGTTATACGAGGACACACCTACCTCCAATTATACAACTGACAAATCAAAGTTTTGGACTAAAAACAAAAATGTCCTCAACGACGGAGTAGTTGATGCCAAGGTGGTGGCTCCCAAGCAACAACTGATATTTACTCTCAAAGGAGAGGCAAGCAATGTTACACCTAATAAAACATTCTCTCGGGAGCCAAGACCATGGTCCAACTCAAATCCAAGGTGAAAGTTCACACTGCTGGGTGAGTCCCAAGAATCCGCATTAGGGAAACTATTGGCCAACAATGTAATCTCTCTACCGCCAACAAGTGATTATGAGCCTCAAATCAAACCTCACTATTGGAAAGACACTGACTATTGTGAGTATCATAGAGGAAGGGGACATACAACCAACAATTGCATTTGTCTTAAACATGTTATTCAAGATGTGATTGATCAAAATCAAGGAGGAACCCAACAACATACCTCTAATGAGACACATGTCGCTTACAAAGATCCATTTCTCAATCATGACAGGCCATACAACAACAACAACAACAATGGCAACAACAACAACGGTAACGGCAACAACAACAACAACCGCAACAGGCAAAATTAGAATAGTGGGAATAGTAATGCTAACTATGTAAGTGTGCCATTTGACTATACCATCAATTGCATATCAGAGCATGTCCCACAAATTAATGTGGTCACGCCCAACCAACAATCAGAGCCTAACCAAAATGATTGCAGTATCATTACCTACAGTGGTAAAGTCACATTGAATACCGTCCCTCCAAGGTCGTCACCTTCTTAGTCCAACTTCCATCAATATAGTGTCATAGACCAACTTCGGAAGACTCCGGCCCACATTTCTATCTTGGAGTTGTTGCGTCTATCTCCTTCCCAGAAGGAGATTCTCAATAAGGCCTTAGTGGAAACTACAATTCCCACTAACTTGGCCCAAGAGAAGTTTTAGGCCATGGTAGGAACTCTGACCTCCTCAAGTACCATATCATTTACCAAACAAGATGACCTCTCAGTGTCTCAACCGCATAAGACCCCTCTACATATTGTCGCCTTTATCCATAAGCACCGCTTCAAGAGGGTTCTCATAGATGGGGGAGCCGGTTTAAATATTTGCATGTTGAAGTTAGTCCTTACATTGGGGTTCACTGAAAACACAGTTGATCCAAGAAAGAAGATAACTATCAAAGCCTATGATGAAGAGGAGAGAACTACAAAAGGAACAGTGGTATTACCCATACAAGTGGGGCCGATAATAAAAGATGTTGTGTGCCATGTCCTTGATAGGGAGCTCGCCTATAATATTCTGCTAGGTAGACCATGGATTCATGCCATGAAAGTTGTTCCCTCTACTTACCATCAATGCATAAAATTCCCACATAATGGCAAGCAAGTCACCATCCAAGGTGACCTTGACCCCTTCCAGCATTGCAACTCTGTCCTTTCAAAACCTGATTGCATCATACCAAACAATAGAGCATCTACATCCCCTACCCCACAGCATGATTCTACCTCTGAAGTTTCCTCATCAAGGCCCAAAGAGCAAAAAATTACCATCAAAGAAAAAGGAGTTGGGGAATACTCCATAGAGAATAGCGTCAATCTAGCCAAGATGCCTTTATCTCCTAGATCCTTTGGTCGACCCAAGCATTTTCCAAAGCCATCTACTCCTCCTATACCTCCTATACCTCCCTTTGTAAAATGGGGGACCCTATTAGATGAGACAGAGGAAAGAGATATCCTACAATGGCTTTATACTAAAGAAGAAGAGAGCACACAATAGGAACCGCCTAGGCTCCCAACAGAAATCTATGGGTGAGGTGAATCTATCCTACATAGAATGGGTTACGAAGGACAAGGCCCCATCAGCCTAAGAAGAGAAGGAATCATAGAGCCCATTCAACCTTCTTCGTCCTCATCGGCAAGAAATACAAAGGGTCTAGGATATAAGGATAAGGGCAAAGATAAAGAAAATGCTTGTCTAGTGGAAATGATCCATACACTTCAAGTGGACAGTGACACAGATTCTAATGAATATGAGTGGGATGACCTGATAGAGCATTCCTATGATGATAAAGAGGTCGATACCATTCAAACTTATAGCCCCTACTGTGAGGGAGAAATGCTACCGCATAGACCATTAGAGTCTGATTTGCCTATCTCTAAGAATATGACTTTCAAGGAAGGTTCGAGTTCTATTGCAATAAACAACTTAGAGGAAAGTACCATCCCAAACACTCTCCCTCCCAATACTCCTAGTATATCCATTCAAACTATCAATGAATCAGATCTATCCTCCGACTCCCTCCCCCTCGCGCATCCCAAACTTATTGACTGGGATCTATGAGGAACCCCTCAACTAGATATGTTCCAAAATGATGACACTTATATTGACTACATGGAACTTAGGGACCACCTACCCAAAGGGGATCATAAAGCTAGTTTCGCTATTGAACTTAATACTGTGGCTTATTTCGGAGAGGGTGCCAAGCCTTCCAGTTGCAAACATATCAAAATAAAAACTAGATCTGATGGTGAAAACTGATTCGCGGCAGTATCAGATCCCAAAATAGTAAAAAGAAAGGATGCATCCGAAGGTGAAAACCCAACTGCGGCACCTGACGATGGAAGACTTGACACTCACCCTGACGACATGCACTAGGAGAAGTCTCAGATTGTTGTGGAACCCATAGAGCCGGTTAACATTGAAACAAAGGAACAGCCTAAGATCATTCACTTTGCTAAGTTTCTAACCCCACCAGAGAAGACTAAGTTTGTACCATTCTTCAAGAGAAAGCCAATCAATTTTGCTTGGTCATACGCAGATATGTCGGGGTTAGATCTAGACTTGATTCTACATCATCTTCCATTAGATCTAGGAGTGAAACTAGTAAAATAGAAGCTTAGAAAGATGCATCCACTCATAGCACTGCTTGTAAAAGAAGAACTCAAGAAACTACTAGATGTAGGGTTCATCAGAGATATAGACTATCCAGAATGGGTCTCCAACATAGTACTAGTGTCCAAAGCTAGTGGCCGAGTTAGACTATACAATGATTTTAGAGATCTAAACAAAGCTTGCCGCAAGGATGATTTTTTGTTGCCAAATATAGATATCATAGTCGACTTAACAACAGGGCATACCATGTTATCTCTCATGGATGGCTTCTTAGGATATAATCAGATCAGGATAGCACTAGAAGACCAGCATAAGACAGCTTTTACTTGTCCATGGGGCACTTTCTCTTGGAATGTCATGCCATTTGGGCTAAAGAACACAGGATCCACATATCAACGTGCTATGACCACTATATTTCATGATATGATGCACGTCACAATGGAAGATTATGTAGATGATGTTGATAACTGAGAGGGGGGGTGAATCAGTTATCTTAATTAATTTAACTTTTTGTTCTTTATTAAATAGTGCAGCATCAAAGCAAATATATATCCATAATCATGAAAGCAGAAACAAAGTCAATACACATAACACAATGATTTTGACGTGGAAAATCTTGTTAAGGGAAAAACCACGGGGTGACTAACCCAAGAATGTATTCTTTGTTAGAAGAATAGAAGTACAAAAATGGCACTTGCCAATTAGGGCTTACTGCCCGAGCACACTGCTCACAAGAGGCTCACTGCCTACAAGAGACTCACTATCTACAAGTTATATAGAGTAATAAGATACTTGAATTGATGAGAAGCATCCACATGTCAGCCAATTATGAGTGATACCTTAAGAACCTTGATCACCATCAATATCTCATCCAGAATAATGTCTGATGCTCTGCCGGTTAGTTCTTCCTCTATCTACTCTGTCAAACAGGACCCCAAAACTTAGATGCTATATCTCTTCACTCTTTCATCACCAGAGGCTCAATCCCTACAATCTATCAGTCAAGGTACTCCTCTTGACTTCCCCAAGTCTGCACTTTACAAAGATACTTCCTTTAAGAGATCTGGACCTGACTGTCAGACCTTGCCACATGCTCTGTTCTTGCTTACCGGACCACAACACTCTTCAATCTGACTTCCGGTATAGGCACACCATGTCCTGTGGATGTGTGGGATGAACTTTGTTGCCATCAATGACAACAATCATGAAGCTACAATGTGTCTCTTGCCAACAATCTCCCCCTTTGGTATTGATGGCAACACTTAGTGAAAAATGACTAAGTGTTATACTATACTCCCCCTTGGTTGATGCTCTGTTCTATTGTACACTTTATCGGAGCTCCCCCTTAGCTAGATTCCACATTTTTCATTGTTTCCTCACTCCCCCTTTGATATCAATGGCAAAGGGTAGGGTCCACACACCAAAAATCCCAAAAATTCAACTATACTTAGCCGCATAAGTATATATATAGGTTATACTTACATATACTGTAGTATGTCTGCAAAAGTTGTCTTCAACTGGACAAGTTTTGTTGCCCAACTCTGCTTCATCCTGTCCAAAATTGAGATGTGACCACTCAACAGGAATGCAAAGGCTTCTGCCCTCTTGAGATCTGTCAGATCACTGGTTCGAGCTGTGGTCTGAGCATCAGTTAGAGCCTCATGCATGGCCTCTAACTTAGGGATAATAATCCCTCTTAATTCACTTAGCCTGCTTATTCTAATTTTCTTCTCCTTCTCAAGCTTCTTTATTTCATTTATAGTTGCAAGAGTCTGGCACTCTTGATTTACTATGGAAGAGGAGAGAGGGTCAAAACTTTGAGATAAACTTGTCAGTTTATCCTCTTGCTCTTTTACTTTCTTCTCAATTTCCTTGGTTGCTTTAGTCCAAAATAAACAAAATTTATATATATCTCCGTGATCTTTAAGAGCATTTTCTAAGCTCTTGATCCCAATATCCAAAACTCTCCTATCATTTGAAATTAGACCCTGCACCTCAGAGAATATCTTTCCCACAAATTCTTTCCGGACTTTATCTTCAGCTGACTTTTCCAAAGAATCAAAATGAGTGCTAACAGAACTAACGAGAGATTTGAGATTACTAGGTGTGGAGGCCGAAGAGTCCTTTTGGAAGGATGGTATAATCTTCTCCAATACACCGGATGCAGCTTCTATGAGTTCACAGTCTTCCATGTGAGACTTCAGAAGTTTTTCTTTTGCCTTTGCTTGAGTGAAGGATGCTAGCTTCATGGTTTGCACTGGAGAGAGAGAATCAAAATTGAATGGACCTTGAAGCAACTCTAGTTCATCAAATTCCATCATCTCCTTGGTTAAGAAATCTTTGACTGCATCTACTATGTCTCTTGCCGGTGATAGGGTTTTCTCCCCTTCTATAGCCTTAGCACTGTCATCTGTGGTCTTTTCTGTTTGACCTTCTTCTTTTCCCTTCACTTCTTCTTCTTTCTCCTCTATTCTTTCTTCTCCTTTAGATCCAGAGACTGCTGGGGAATCCAGATTTACTTCTCCTTGAACTTCCTCTTCCAGAACAGAGGAGTCAAAGTCCTTGATTTTATCTTCACTTGTCTCCTTTGCCTTTTCTCCATTTTTCACAGTAGCTTCTTCTTCATCATCCACAGCAGAGGGTTCATTACCTAGGTCCTCTATAATAGGAATATTGAATCTCTTAAAAACATTCCGAAGGATATCTTATGTTTCTTTTGCCACTCTGTCAGTTTCTCCAAGCATGAGTTGATTCATTCTAGCCTTACTTCAGAACTCATCCTTGCAATCTTTGAAGATCATGTCCATTTGTTTCGGAGTAATTGAAGGATAGAGCTGAATAGCTATTTGTTCTCTAATTTCTAAGCCCTTTGCCTTGGTGTTTTCCTTTCTCATTTCAAGTTCTTTCTCTAAACTTTTAGGAATTAGAGAGATGATTTCAATAAATGCTTTATTGTATATGTTCAGGTACTTGACTGTGGCTTCCTCAAGAATCTTCTTATCTGGATCATTATATTCATCATAGAATTCTGTTATTGGTTACAGATTTCCATCCACAGTAACTGCCTTGACTACATCATCAATGCGGAGGGTTGGTTTTTCAACAAATTCCTCTGCCTTTTCTTCTTTGCCTTGACCAGTAGAGGGTTCATCAGTTGTTTTCCTCTTCTTCTTCAATTCCCTTACATCCTCATCAGACTCAGTCTCTTCATCATCCTTCTGACTGATGTAAGACCTTGTGGCCTTTGTCTTAGTTCTTTTCTCTTCTTTACCAGATGACTTTACTTTCGGTTTTGATGCCTTTGAGCTTTTAGCAGTTGTAGGTGCAGAGATCTTAGAGGATCTGGTCCGGGAGGGGACTTCCACCGGAGCACCTTCTTTCTCAGCTTTTTCTTTTTCTTTCTCTACCCTTTCCATCTTTTCTCTATTTGCATCAAGTGCCTCTTTTGAGATTCCATGCCTCTTGGCAAGTTCTTGTACTTCCCTCCTTACCTTTCTCTTGATCTCAGGTTGTCTTAGTTCAACATGAACTTTCACACTTAACTCTTGGTAAGTTCCAAACCTTTCTGCCTTAGGATCTTTGGGCTGACTCAACATGTGTTGAACATGTAGCTCTACAATTTTCTCATCCACTTCATACCCCATTGGCATGATCCAGACTATCCTTGGTTCCACTGCCTCTATTAGGCATTGATCAGTGTCTACCATGAAACACATTGTATCTTTGTACTTCTCAACTAATGATTGAGGGATTCTTTCTCTAGTTTGCATCATACTCTGAAAATTCTTGAAATAACCCCAAAGTGCTGTATTCTGTTCCTTGGCATCACCAAGCCCATGTATATAATCCCTGATTTGTATGGCTACTAGTCTGTTAGTTTACCACATCCAACCATTAGATCCGGGTAGCTCATTCATGTAATAGAAAAATAGATAGAGTATCAAGCCACCGTATTTGAAGGAATTCTTCTTATCCGTCTTTATCTTCTGCAAATTCTCCAAAAGTTGGTTTAGAAAGAGCTCACAAAGGTCATAGTCAGCATTCTTTCTTAACATTTCATAGGCAGTAAATTGCTGTTCCAGATATAGAATTTTCTCTGCTGGAGTGATAAATCTTATACCCAATGATCATGGAGGCAAACTTGATATCACGGTCTGTGATATCCTCAACTATCATTGCTCTTTTGTCAAATTTAGATCTAGTAGCCTCACTCATAGTTTGGTTTTTGACTGATTTTGGAGTAGGTAACCCACCGGATGAGTGCAATCCAGTTACTGCCCTAATTGCTTCCTTGGTTATCTTGAATGGCCTTGTCAACCACATAAAGTTGTCATGTATTCTGCTCAAAACATACCGGACCCAATCATCTTCAGCAAAATAGGGGAAATGAATTCATTGTGCAAAATGTTTGTCCCAGATGGCCTTATACTGAGGTTTTAGCTCAAATGAATCATCTATCAGTTCCTTGTGGTAGATATCCATCAGCTTGGATTCACCAAATTCTTCAATGTTTGTGTGAATGTAAACCCTAACGTCTTCTACATGTAAAACTCCATGCGGAATGCTTGAAAAGGTGCCTAGAGGGTCAACTTCTAGGGATTTATAGGGATGTTTTCTAAATTTTGGGCGCGGCCTATTAGAGATCTTCACCACATTCAGAGTAGCCATCTTTCAAAGATTTACAGAGAGATATTCAAGAATTGAAAATACCTTTTACACTTCTAGGTTTCACAGAGTGAGCCGGATCAATTGCTGGATGAATCAACTTCTACAGATGATTTTTGATGGGCTTGAGGAAATTTGTTGCAGAGCTCCTTTTCGCTTCTTCTTGAATGCAGAATGAACAAGTGTTTAATAAGAAAAACCTTATATTACTCAGCAAACCCTAATACCATGTTGCAATAAATGCTCAACTTAAGTCATTTTGGTTTGCCTTATTTTCCTTATTCTAAAAGAAATCTTTTTCAGATTACTGAGATGCACTTGGAGTTAATCTTTAATGAACATTAGCAATCTATCTATCTTTCTCCAATCATTCCATTTATTTGCAGATCAAAATATCTTTATCTGAATCATACCAGATCTAACTGTGAAAAACCTGTTCTTACCGGATGACTTGATGAATAGGATCAATCTTGGTAAATTAACTTGTTCTAAACTTCTTGCAGATCTTCCATATCTTAACCACAACTTATTTAGATGTTTCTCTAAGAATCCTTTAATCCTCAACTCTCCTTGTGCCAATTAATTGGCGGGGGGGAAATATTTTTCCTTGTGTCTCCCCCTGAGCCAGAGCTCACTTTTTAATTTCTGGAAGGAATATCAGCACCAGATTCTGGTGCGGATCCATCCCCTACATTTTCTGTACTTCTCTTCACCCAAATCTTGTTCATCTCACTTTGAACTTCATCCGCATTCACTTTTCTTTTTCCTTTGTCTTGATTCTGGTTATGATGTACTAGACCCCTTTTGTCCTGATTCTTGCTTCTATAGAATTTGGCAATATGAATGGATCTATTGCAATTGTGGCAAACAACATTTCTTTGCATATTTGATTGATATCCTCTTGATCTGCATTGATTAGCCATATGACCCATTCTATTGCATGCAAAGCATCTACCATTGAATGAATTGTTCATTTGCATATTTCTGTATTCATGAGATTTGTGACCATACCTTTTGCAGTTGAAACACTGTCCAGAGAAGGATGTATTAGTCTGATTCATTCTCTTTCTATACTGATTAGCTTTATGACCAAAGTTATTGCAATTGTGGCAGTAACCATTGAAGGATGGATATCTTTGAGCATTAGGTTGCCTTACTGGAGGTCTTCTAGGTCTGTTCCTTGGATTTCCAGATCCAAAATTCTTCTGACCAGATCTGGAGCTTTCACCTTTCTCATATCCTAAGCCATGCTTGTCATCTACCCTCTTTTGGCTTTCAAGAAGAACTTCAAGTTGAGCAGAACTTATCTTGAATTTCTCTTTGTATTCATTTGCTATTTGAAGATCATTTTTAAGAGTGTCAATTTGATCCTCAATTTTTTCTTCATTATCTCTAGCATCTTCAAGATCAGATTCAAGATGTCTGATTATTCTATCCATCTTGTGATAGTCCTCAGATTTCTCCTTGAGAGATTGTCTTAGATCATCTTCAGTTTTTCTTTTCTCTTCAATTTCTTGGGTAAATTTCATAACTCCTGATTCCATTTCATGTCTTACCATAATGATCTCTTCTCACATAACTTGGTTTTCTCCTTCAGATCTTCATTTGTATCATTGGCTTCACCTTGACTTGCCAATTACTGAAGTAAATCCTTTCTCTTTTTCATAGAGAGACTTAGTTTCCCTTTTAGTTCATTTATGAAATCATCAGCCTATTTGAGTCTTTCCTTCAATTCAATGACTTCAGAATTAGATTGCTCAAGATCATCTAGGGCAGACAGAAGTTGCTCCCTCATACCATACACATCCATTTGAATTCCCAGATCTTTCTCAAGCTATTAGGCTTTGTTTGGAGGAACTTGGCTCTGATACCAATTGTTGATAACTGAGAGAGGGGGTGAATCAGTTATCTTAATTAATTTAACTTTCTGTTCTTCTTTATTAAATAGTGCAGCATCAAAGCAAATATATGTCCATAATCATGAAAGCAGAAACAAAGTCAATACACATAACACAATGATTTTGACGTGGAAAACCCTGTTAAGGAAAAAACCACAGGGTGACTAACCCAAGAATGTATTCTTTGTTAGAAGAATAGAAGTAAAAAAATGGCACTTGCTAATTAGGGCTCACTGCCTACAAGAGACTCACTATCTACAAGTTATAAAGAGAGTAATAAGATACTTGAACTGATGAGAAGCATCCACATATGCTGGAGTTCAGTTCCGGTTAGGCTCAGTATATTGATCTACTGCATTTCATCCTTTCTCTTCTTTTGTACTGTTATCTTTTCACATACCGGACTTGCCTTACTGCTTCCACACTACTCTTCTGCTTTTCTTCACACACACCAACACACAACACACACCTTCTCATCGAAATCCATCTGGTATATATATCCGCAGAAAGGATTTCATCCTCTTTGTAGTCAGCATCCGGAATAGTCAATATTTTGCCAAACTCTAGTCTGTCGGTTGAATCCTTGCTTACCAAGTGATGCGTATCAAAGAGATACTCATAGAAGTCATCTAACATGTCGGCCAATTATGAGTGATACCTTAAGAACCTTGATCACCATCAATATCTCATCCAAAATAATGTCTGATGCTCTACCAGTTAGTTCTTCCTTTGTCTACTCTGTCAAACAGGACCCCAAAACTTAGATGCTCATATCTCTTCACTCTTTCATCACCAGAGGCTCAATCCTTGGAATCTATCAGTCAAGGTACTCCTCTTGACTTCCCCAAGTCTGTACTTTACAAAGATACTTCCTTTAAGAGATCCGGAACTGACTGTCAGACCTTGCCACATGCTCTGTTCTTGCTTACCGGACCACAACACTCTTCAATCTGACTTCTGGTATAGGCACACCATGTCCTGTGGATGTGTGGGATGAACTTTGTTGCCATCAATGACAACAATCATGAAGCTACAATGTGTCTCTTGCCAACAGATGATATCCTAGCAAAGTCACTCACAAGAGAATCACACATGGATGTGTTAGAGAAAATCTTTCAAAGATTAGAACAATTCAAGGTCAGGTTGAACCCAAAGAAGTGTGTGTTTGGAGTAACCTCAGGAAAGCTCCTAGGTTTTATTGTTTCAACAAATGGAATAAATGTCTTAGGCACATTCCTCATCTGTTCTCAACTGTTGATCTTGTCATTCTTTCTATACCGTTGATCTCTTCTCTCTCAAGTCTATAAAAGCAACCTTGTTCTTCCATTTCATTCATCCAAGATTTAAGTATCGTTACTCTGCATGAATTACAATGTGCCTTTGGCACCAATTCCTTCATTGCTTGTGATCACACTCATTACTACGCACCACTATCATCGTTGTGAAGCTCATCTTCATGGCAATATTATCATAGCCATTCTCAATTTGACATTCTTAACAGAAAGCAAAGAAGTGCACTCTCTGAGGGCCCTATTTCATAAATGCAAGATTGATTGTGATAGGCGATCAATGGAAGCTACAAATTAAGGAGGTTTTCTTTGTTGTTGTTCATTATTTATTTGAATCTCTTTTGTTCACCATTTCACTGAGTTTTGGGTATCTTGATATTTGATATTATTGATTATTCATTTGAATCCAATTTTCTCTTAACACAAGCATCTAGGTATAAATGAACCGAGATGACCTGAGTATTTCTTGCACATCAATAGACAAGGATTATACATGTTTCATGTTAGTCCTCTGATGTCCTCAATGATCATTGTGTTGATCATGTCCTTAGACAAGGCTTCACATTACTAAAGATAAACCCACAAGAAACAAACAAAGAAAAGAATAGTGCCCCCATCATAGCATCTCTAGCTTTTGGCATCCTTGAGTAGAATAGGAAACATGATAACAAAAAATGAAGACTTTAAGACACAACTTTAATTGAAACAAAACATTCTTGTATTAGGTGTATTTTTCTTGCCATAATTTAGATAGAATCAATTGGATCATTTTGCTCTTGTTTTTGCTTTGCTTTGGATAGGTTGATGTCTTGCATCAAAACTTCTATTTGGAAATAGGCTTTGCTGCACGTGCTTGCATCTAGTGAAAGGTATTACAATCCTTACTGGGGAAATGGACCCTAAGGGACTAACCTAGTGCCTCAGGGGCGCATTGATAATGGCCTTGCCTATGTGAAGACACAGAGGCAACGTAGTTTGGGACTTGGACCACAGATATAGATGGACTAGAGGAAAGACGACAAGATATGGGATGGATGGGAGACGGAGCCTCGGGGGTGCATTGATAATGACCTTGCCTACGTGATGACATAGAGGCAACATAGTTTGGGGTTGACCCTATGATATTGACGATAAACGCTATGCTTAGGCTGACACTGTGGATAGGATACTGAATAAATCCTTAGTTGATAAGGCGATAAAAAGAGATAGAGTATCAAGCCATGATAGGATAAGATGACATTACGAATAGCCTTAATGCTAGATACTAATGACAAGGAAACACCATGGATAGGCCGATGGATGGGTGATAGTGGATACGGATGGTTAGGTAGAAGGAAACAAGGATGTGATCTCTAAGGATTATGTCACATAAGAATAATGTGCCCCATTGTAGGCAGAATACTTAGGATTTTTTCATGACAATGCTTATGACGATAGGAGGATGAGAGAATAATGAAGGACTGGCGTGCTGCTCTAGAGATAAGGTATGTTAAGAGACATCTAAAACATTTGTCAACATTGTGCCCCCAATCTTTTATCAAGATCAAAAATAGAGGAAAGGAAGATTAGGATGGATAGATTGGACAGTATAGGTATGCAATGGATAGAAAGATAGGATAGGAAAATAGTAAGGAATGAAATGATAGCAGAAGGTGATATGCCAATGAGACAAGGTGCCCCCAAGTGTAGGTGACGTAGAAGATCAACATACACAGAATGCCTGTTTGCCAGGTTTTCATCATGGTACTTATCCAAGGTGCTTATTTGCCAGATTTTTACCGTTGGATGAAGGGAATTTTTTTTCTCTTTTTTTTTTGGATTGGAGAAGGTGGATATGGATAAGGAGAGAATCAAGTATCTAGTTCCTTGAAAGGTGATAGTCCTGTTAGATGGATGTTGTCACATGGACAATGTCAAGTGTTCCCATAGATGTTGGTAGGAAATTGCATGAAAGTGAGATGGAGAATGGTAGATAGTAGATTATGGAGGTTGCGATAGTGGATGATGGTGCAGAATATGGAGGGAAGGCTTATGCAAAAGCATGGACCATGGGAGTAGGATGGGGAAGATATGTAGGATAATGGTGGAAAGAAGGGGAGATGGAGGTATATGGAAATGTTGTGGGATGGAAGGGAATCATGTCCAACGGTTGCTCATACCGTGATATACACTGAAGCATATGATGGAAAAGTGGTGTAGGAAGCAACAGAGACTTTTGCTTGTGGATGAATGACTTAGGCATGTAGGGACCCACATAGACTGAGTATTTTTCTAATTTTTGCTTGTCATGTGGGATGGAAGAATTTGAGACTTTTGGATGGAATGGGAGAAAGTGGACAGTTGAGATTCTTGAGAGCTGGATGCCTCATGTAACTTGAGGGCTTTTTGCTTAGGTACCCAAACCATTTTGCTTTTAGATAGTACCTGTGAAGGTATGGGCTTGGGTGTATGCAGCTTTTGTGTAGCTTCGGAGGTAATTATTTGTTGGATGAGGACCCACACCTTTTTTAGTTTGGCATATATGTGTGTGGGTGTATGCTGCTCTTGAGAAGGATATTTCTTTGATTCTTGGCTTTTGTATCCTAGGTCATGAGGACTCTTAGGATTTTTGACATTATAGGTAGAGCCATCTAGATTTTTGCTATGAAATTCCCTTAGGATGGTGGAAGTGAGGTTTGTGGAAGCTCTTTGTTTAGACAACATGTGCATTTGTTGGTCATGATTGGGATTGTTAGAGGATTTACAGATGGATGAATAAGGTGTTGGAAGAAGTGGTTGTAAAATGCATGGAGGGATATTAGGATTTGGAAGTAGCAAAGGTAGATTAGATGGTGGAAGGTGTATGGTCACATGCTTTTGGGATGTGTAGGATGATGGAGGTGGAATGTCGACATACGTTTCGGGGATATGATAGGATGTGCAATGGAAAGTGGTGGATTTAGGAGGAGTGGAGGAAGTATCTGTTGGGTTTAGGATAGACAACTGAGAGGGGGGGTGAATCAGTTGTCACCAAAATCTCGTTCCTTGTTCACTTAAAACCTTCTTATTTTTCAACAACATATCAATGATTTAATCATGAAAGCATAATGTAATAATTCAAGATCAGAAACTAATTCAACACAGACAACACCAAGATTTTAATGTGGAAAACCCGGTTAAGGGAAAAACCACGGGGTGACTAACCCAATATTGTATTCTCTGTTAAAAGAATAAGAAGAATAAAATGGCACTTGCCAATTAGGGCTCACTGCCTGAGCACACTACTCACAAGAGACCCATTACCTACAAGAGACACACTGTCTACAGAAGAATATGAATATTACATACTTGAACTGGAGATTAGCATCTTCACTATGCTTGAGTCAATTCCATTTAAGCTCAATACCTCTGCTCTGCTTTTTGTTCCTCTTCACTACAACCTTCTCATCATGACCACAAGGATACATTTCAACAAATTCACAACTCTTATTTATACATGACATCAACTTTGGAATGATCATCAAAGTCAGCACAATATACACTTATTTAATTACAGAGCAAATAAAAATACAACTTGACTTATTACAAAAACTTCATGTGCATCACTACACTATTGGCCACACATAGCTAGGACTTCAATAATCTTTGAGGAGCACGCCAAGCTTCGCAAAGCATCTTCAAGATCATCCGCATCATGCGTAAATCATCCGATCGGCCAAAACTAGGAAGAACACTAACACCCGATGGTAAATCTTCAATCATGATCTCAATATTCAATGCGGACCACCAACATGAACTAGACACAATCTAGAGACCACCACAAGCTTTCTTGAATCACCAAGAACATCCACACCACTTCTTCTTACTGTAATCAATCGTATCTTCACCCAGAACCTCTAGAACACAGTCAGTCATCACTATCACATTAGAAGGATTGCTTGTGGACCTCCAAACCACGAACCAATCGAGTTGTCAATGCACATTAACCTCCCAAACATGCCACTAAATCTGCAGAACATGATATTGCATTTCTGGATCTCACCAGACCTATTTGTGTTACTCTGTCACTTGTGAACAACTACCAGAACTGGTTTTACTCACATGGCCATAACTTCTCCAAATATTCATGCGGGCCTCTAAAATCTTGACTAGATCATCTTCAGACACATATCTACAAACCCTTTGATGTGCATACTCTGATCTTCTTCTGGATGGGATCTTTACTTCATAGAACTTCACCGTCTTCTCTGTTTCTAATAGGGCTAATTTTCTCAATATCCTCAGCACACAACTCATCCAATCCTTGTCATCAATGCAATAGGAGTATGTTGACATCAATGACAACACTAGTTAGGCCCATACTTGCAACAATCTCCCCCTTTGTCATTGATGGCAACATATGATGTGAAAATTTGTTTTAACCATCAAGACAAGAACTTCTCCTCACCGACTGACATAGCTCCCCCTATCACCAGCAACCATTCACATGCCTTCTCTTCCTTTACTACTCCCCCTTTGATTAGCAACCACTTTTTGTTTTTTAAATGTCTTCTCTCCCCCTTTGACATCAATGGCAAAGGGCACATACTTGCAACCACTTTTCATACTTCAGAATCATACTGACTACTCTCCCTGAGTAGCAGCCTCCTAACATCAATCCGGATCATAGGATATGACTGTGGGATCCACCAGACTGATGCACATCAGTACACCTTAATTCAGAACTGGAGGGATGATAACCCCTAATTTCTCCCTGAGATACTCAAAAGTGTCTTTAGGTAGAGGTTTAGTAAAATGTCTGCAATCTGATCCTTTGAGGGTACAAACTCCAATCTGACTTCATTCTTGTTCACCTGTTCTCTCAAAAAGTGGAACTTGATGGATATATGTTTTGTATTTGAATGCAACACTAGAGTTTTTGATATGTTTATTGCACTTGAATTATCACAAAAGATTGTGATAGGTTCTTCATACTCTAGTCTAATATCTCTGAACATTTATTTCACCCACAGTACTTGAGTGCAACTACTTGCTGCTGCAATATACTCTTCTTCTACAGTGGATAGAGATATTGCCTCTTATTTCTTACTTAGCCAAGAAACCAATCTTTTTCCTAAAAAGAATGCACACCACTAGTACTCTTCTGGTCATCCACATCTCCTACCCAATCAGAATCTGTATATGCATGAAGAGAGAAATCATGATCCTTAGGATACCATAATCCATACTCAACTGTTCCCTTCAAATATCTAAGAATTCTCTTGATTTCCATGACATAAGACTCTCTAGGATCAGCTTGGAATCTAGCAACAAGACCAACAACATTCATAATATCAGGTCTAGTTTGAGTAAGGTAGAGCAGTCCTGCAATCATTGACCTGTACTTTTTCTAATCAGCCTTAGGGGATTCATCATCTTTGCTTAGCTTACATCCGGTTGCCATGGGAGTATTCACCTTTGAATCTTCCATCCCAAATTTCTTCAACAATTCTTTCATATATTTGGTCTGTGATATGAAGATTCCTTTCTTGGTTTGAGTGATTTGTAGACCCAAGAAGAAATTCATTTCCCCAAACATAGACATCTCAAATTCACTTTGCATTTGATTTGTAAAAGTCTTGCACATACTATCTTTCCCTCCAAAAATGATATCATCAACAAATACTTCAACAATCAAGATATTTTCATGATCAACCTTAAAATATAGATTACTGTCAGTAGTACCCTTGTTGAAACCAATCTTCAAAAGATGTTTGTCCAATCTTTCATACCAGGCTCTTAGGGTTTGTTTGAATCCATACAATGCCTTCTTCAATTTGCAGACCATATCTCCATGATCAGATAATTGAAATCCATCTGGTTGCTCAATGTATACTTCTTCCAAATCACCATTTAGGAAAGCAGACTTGACATCCATCTGATATACCTTGAAATCTCTATAGGTAGCAAAGGGAAGAAATAATCTGAATGCTTCAATTCTTGCCATCGGAGCAAAAGTTTCTTCAAAGTCAACTCCTTCTACTTGAGAATAACCCTTACAAACCAATTTGGCTTTGTTTCTTACTATTTCACCATCTTCATTTAGTTTATTCCAGAAGACCCACTTAGTCCCAATCACATTTTTGTCCTTATGTCTGGGAACAAGATCCCAAGTGTGATTCTTTTCAATCTGCATCAATTCTTCCTCCATTGCTTTAACCTAGCTTTCATCATTGCATGCTTCACTTACTCTTTTTGGTTCAATCTTTGAAGTCAAACAATACTTCATTGAATCTTGAGCAATATTTTTTCTAGTTTGAACACCTTTGCTTCTATCTCCTATGGTCTAATCTTCAGAATGATTCAGTCTTACATACCTGGGAGTTTTGGGATTCACTTGCACTTCTTATTCTTGGATAGGTTCATCCAACCTTGTCTCTTCTTCTTGTATTTCTGAATTCTCTGGATCAGTCTGAATCTGAGTAGGAGTTGGGACTTGTTCTTCTTGGTCTGGGATATTATTCTGATCATCTGCTTCATGCTCATAAAACCTTGAAGGATTTCCATGCCTTCATCAACCTTTACATTTGTACTTTCTACAATCTTTCTCAATCTCTTGTTATAACACCAGTATGCTTTGCTTTGAGTAGAATATCCCAAGAATATACCTTCATCACTTCTAGCATCAAACTTGCCAAGGTCTTCATCTCTTTTGATATAGCATTTACTACCAAAAACTCTAAAATACTTTCCCAGTAGGAGTGATGCCAAACCAAAGTTCATAAGGAGTCTTACCAGTGTTACCTCTGATTTGTACCTGGTTAAGAGTATAGACAGCAGTGCTTATAGCTTCTGTCTAATAGATCTAAGGAACATTTACTTCCATCGTCATGGTCCTAGATGCTTCCTAGATGGTCTGGTTCTTTCTCTCCACTACTCCATTCTACTATGGAGTCCTTGGAGCAGATAACTATCTCTTTATCCCATGTTTCTCATAGAATGTTATGAACTCTCCAGATGTGAATTCTCCACCTCTATTAGTCCTGAGGCATTTTATATTTATGTCAATTTCATTTTCTACCATAAACTTGAATATTTTGAACTTGTCAAGTGCTTCAGATTTCTCTTTCAAGAAAGTCACCCACATCATCCGGGAGTTGTCATCAATCAGTAACATAAAATATCTATCTCCTTGTAGACTCCTGGTTCTTACCGGACCACATAGATCAGTGTGCACCAAGTCTAACAATTTGGTTGAAGATTGTTCCTTGCTTTTGAATGAGACTTTGTTCTGCTTACGTAACTGATATTCCTTGCACAAACTGTTAGCAAGTTTTACCAGTTTTGGAAGATCTCTTATAGCTTGAGTGTTGCTTATCTTGATGATATTATCAAAATTCACATGACACATTCTCCTATGCCATAACCAACTCTGATCAATTTGAACAAACAAACAACTTTTTCTAGTACCAACCAAGTGAAAGATGTTACCTTTTGTCTATGTACCAAATGCAATCTCAGATACAAAGCTTTCAAAGATCTTGCATTTTCCATTTTTGAATCGGAGATCATAGCCTTTGTCCACTAACTGCCCAACACTAAGAAGATTATGCTTCAGACCTTCAACATACAGAACATCACTAGTTTTTTTCTTTCCATCAAAAGAAATGGTTCCTCTACCTCTAATCCTGCCAGCAGAATTATCTCCAAACTTTACAATTCCACCTTCATATCTTTCCAAGCTTATGAAGTTATTCTTGTCACCAGTCATATGGCGAGAGCATCCACTATCAATAACCCATTCATCCTTTTCTTCAATCTGAGTAGCCAAAGCACTTTCTATCATCTTATGATTGGCAGATTCAATAGGCATTGGATCTTCTTCTTTGATGGCAATAAACATCCAGTCACTTCCGGATTTGTTTCCTATCTCAGATTCATCATCTGTTACTCCTTCATCATCATCTTCTTGAACATAGTAACACTTCTTCTGAAACCTTGATTTATTAGGGTTTGGCTTTGAAAACCTTTCCAGACATCTTGAGGCAAAATGACCAATCTTATTGTAGGCAAAACATTTGAAAGGTAATTTTCCTTCATACTTACTGGATCCTCTTGGCAGTCTTCTTGCAATAAGAGCTTCAAGTTGTGCAGCTTCTGACTCATCTTCTTCCAAATCTTTTCTTGCTTTATCATACCATGTTGATTTCTTTGAGGAACTTTCTCCTGGATCATATCTCTATTTGCCTTTTGTAGAGGTACTAGCTTTGAATGCAGATTCAGTCTTGGGAAGTGCATCACCAAACTTAGCCAACTCAAATGCAGATATCTTACCAACCAATGGATCCCTTGTAATAGTTGTTAAAGATCTAATTTTTTCAATAGAAACGACTTTGTGTTTGTAAGCAAGAAGTAAGGATCTGAGAACTTTGGTAACAATCTCATCTTCATCCAATGTTCCACCAGCACATCTAATGCCACATACAAGCTCATTTACTTTTGGCATAAATGAAGTGATATTCTTATCTTCACTCATCTTCAGATTTTCAAACTTTCCTTTTAGACTCTGTAGCTTGGCACACTTAACATATTTGTCTCCTTCATATAGAGTTTGTACCTTAATCCAAATTTCATAAGCAGTCTTCAATCCCATAACATTTGTTAGCTCTGAATTAGTCAAGAAGGGCTTTTTTAGCTCAAAGATTATTCTCAGCATCTCTAACTTCATCTATAGTTGTTGGGCCATTCTTTGGGGGAACATATTTAGTTGTAGTTATACTCCAATACTGATCTCCCATGCATTGTAAGTGGCATTCCATGCAGCTCTTCCGAAGAGTGTAGTTTGTTCCATAAAACCTTGGATTGTCCTTGTAGGTCGACATCCTGGATCTCCTCAAGCAATTAATCTTCTTCTAGAGGAACTTGGCTCTGATACCAATTGTTGGGTTTAGGATAGACAACTGAGAGGGGGGGTTGAATCAGTTGTCACAAAGATCCCATTCCTTGTTCACTTAAAACCTTCTTATTTTTCAACAACATATCAATGATTTAATCATGAAAGCATAATGTAATAATTCAAGATCATAAACTAATTCGACATAGACAACACTAAGATTTTAATGTGGAAAACCTAGTTAAGGGAAAAACCACGTGGTGACTAACCCAAGATTGTATTCTTTGTTAAAAGAATAAGAAGAATAAAATGGCACTTGCCAATTAGGGCTCCTGCCCGAGCACACTGCTCATAAGAGGCCCACTGCCTACATGAGACACACTGTCTACAAAATAATATGAATATTACATATTTGAACTAGAGATTAGCATCTTCACTATAGTTGAGTCAGTTCCATTTAAGCTCAATACCTCTGCTCTGCTTTTTGCCCCTCTTCACTACAACCTTCTCATCATGACCACAAGGATACATTTGAACAACTTCGCAACTCTTATTTATACATGACATTGACTTTGGAATAATCATCAAAGTCGGCACAACATACACTTGTTTAATTACAGAGCAAATAAAAATACAACTTGACTTATTACAAAAACTTCATGCGCATCACTACACTATCGGCCACACATAGCTAGGACTTCAATAATCTTTGAGGAACACACCAAGCTTTGCAAAGCATCTTCAAGATCATCTGCATCATGCACAAATCATCCGATCAGCCAAAATTGGGAGGAACACTAACACCCAAAGGTAAATCTTCAATCACGAGATCAGTATTCAATGTGGACCACGAACACGAACTAGACACAATCTAGAGACCACCACAAGCTTGTTTGAATCACCAAGAACATCCGCACCACTTATGCTTACTATAATTAATCGCATCTTCACCTGGAACCTCTGGAACACAGTTGGTCATCATTGCCACATTAGAAGGATTGCTTGTGGACCTCTAAACCATGAACCAATCGAGTTGACAATGCACATTATGCTCCCAAACATGCCACTAGATCTGCAGAACATGATATTGCATTTCCGGATCTCACCAGACCTATTTGTGTTACTTTGTCGCTTTTGAATAGCTACCAGAACCAGTTTTACTCACATGGCCATAACTTCTCCAAATCTTCATGCGGACCTCTGAAATCTTGACTGGAGCATCTTCAGACACATATCTGCAAACCCTTTGATGTGCATACTCTGATCTTCATCTGGATGGGATCTTTACTTCGTAGAACTTCACTATCTTCTCTGTTTCTAATAGGGCTAATTTTCTCAATATCCTCAGCACACAACTCATCTAATCCTTGTCATCAATTCAACAGGAGTATGTTGACATAAATGACAACACTAGTTAAGCCCATACTTGTAACAATACCAACATCCTGAGTTTGTTTACCTTGGGGTATGTATCCAAGGCCGTATGAATGAGGAGGAACATTGACATGGACGGGCTCCAAAATACCTTGTTCATGAAGGCCTAAGCCTTTACATTGATAGTTCATATGTTGGAGTATGCGGTGGACAATGGGATTGTGTGTAGGTGGAAACACTAGACACAAGTTCCTTATTGGATGGAGAAGGTGAGATAGAGGATAACGGTTGTTGGTGTTCTAAGGAGGAACACTCATGAATGAAGGCGGTAAGACCAGGGATATATGGTGGGGGATTTGTAGCATGGTCAATAATATATGGCAGAGGATTATTATTGGTCTGATCTTCTATGCTTGCTTGGGAGGCAAGTGTCTCATCAAGGGAAGTGGAAGTTTCTAGATCTTGGATGGGACTAGATGGGGTTATAAGCTCGGGACCATGGAATGCATAGAGTTGGCTAAGAGGATCATCATGGTCTGCTTGATCATAGATAGGCTCTTCATCATAGAAGGGATCTTGATCATAGATAGGATTTAGCATGATGGGATTAATGTGCTCTTGTATAGGTTCTCCATCAACAATAATATCTTGATCACAGAAATGATAGAGGTTATGGAGAGGCCAAAATTGGATCTCTAGCTCATGTATAAGATCAAGTTGCTCATGGATAGCTTCTTCATCAAAGATAGTATCTTGATCATGGAAAAGATATAGGTTATGAATGGTTTGAAATGGGATTTCTTGATCATGTATAGGTATAGGATCATTGAAAAGATAAAAGGTTATGTGTGGGTCAGATGGGGGTGCTTTGATATTGATTTAGACAAGGGGTTGATGTTTCCACATGCTCTAAAGTGTGCTCTTGACATAACTCTTGGTGTTCTTGAATTGAAGTGGAGGCAGAGCTCTCTTGGATAGGATCTTGGTCAACAATATGAAGGTGTGATGGACCTTGACTTTGGTTCATGGTAGGACATTTTTCAACATACTCGAGTAGTTGCTGATTAAACGACGAGGTTGGTGCAATGGACAAGTTTGAAGGCTCTTTGATAAGGTCAAGGACTAGAATTTGGGGACATGGTTGACTCTCTACTAGTAGCCCTTGGATCACATCATTGGTAGGTGTATGGGTAGAGGAGTGAGGTAATGGATGAGTAGATTTGGAGCTCTCCATAGCTTTTCTTTTGCTATGTAAATTTGGAAAACATCTTTCCAAAAAATCATCTGAGGATTTTTTGGTTGTCCCTTTAGAGCTTGGGGAACTCGATGGCGGTGTTGGTGTAGGACTGGTATGCTTTGGGATAGGCTTCTTAGAAGATGGTGAAGGAGGACTAGTAGTCGGAGTAGTATACGATTTCCAACTTGAGGTAATGCTTGCCTTGTCACAAGTATCACTAAGATGGGAAAATGATGTATGATTTTGGGGCGAGGCGTAGCTAGTACTGGCTTGTTCAGCTTGTAAGATTGCCATTTGTTGTTGTATGACTTGGAGTTCTTGAGCAATTTCTATGTGATCTTCAGGCGAGGCGTCTAAGTTTAATTACAATTTCAGGTATTGGAGTTCTTGAGCAATATACTCTAATTGGTCTGTCATCTTCTCAGAAACTAAACACAAGACCAAAATGGGTACCCAAAAAGGTTGAAAAGTTTCTTTCCAAAGGTGTGGAAAAGCTCACTGTCTTGGATGCACAGCGACAGATGCACTGAAACAGAGGTAAAAGTGCAACAAGTCACAGTAAATGCGTAGTTCTGGTCAAAGACCAATATGCAGTAATAGGTGACAAATGTACAGACAGTCGTAGTAGGTCGAAACAAATGCACAACTTCAGAGGGTAAATGTGCAGCTCTGGTTTTTTTTTCACTATTTTTGCAATTTTGACACATTTTTTGGTGTTTTTGGTTTCTTAGCTGCAAGTTGGTCTTTTTGATCTGATTTTGTCAATTATGGCAAGAAGACACAACAAACACAAAGAATATTTTCATGGTTTTTTAGATTTTTTTGTAATTTTTTGACTCTTTTTTACCAGAAAGCAAGTACAAATCCTAGGCTGGCTCGAACAATATAAAATTGAATTCTCACTATTTCTAGTCGAGGCATCTTCGGGAGGTAACAATTGCCCTTCCCTGCACTGGCTTCTAGGGGTTTTTGGCTACTAAAAACAAAGGATGATTAATAAGTGCAACCGTTCGAGTGGTTATACATGCGACATCACTACTCTCCATTATGGAGTCTCCCAGCCTGCAAGGGTTGTGCCTTGGAGGGTTTTGGGGGAGGTTGGTTGTCAGTATAACACAACGTCACTCGTTGTTTGAAGCTTTCGCTCCAAACACAATTTATTTATATTGGCTTGGTAGAGCTTAGCTTTAGCTTGTTACCACTTAAGGTTGTTCCCACAAGGATGGAAGGATATCCAAGGGCAGGCCTCTCTAAAGGATTAACACATGTGAAAATGATATGTCTGGCATTTTGATCACCCAAGATAGGGGAGAGCATAGGCCTAGTATCATTCCCAAAAACACGAAAGACAGTGGTTCTTTTCCCCTAGTTAAAATGAAAAAGACTAAATGAGCTATCTACTTGGGCACACATGTGATATGTTAATTTTGAAAGCAAGATAGCAATGGTTCAATTTTATCGTCCTAGCATTGGGACTATATTTAATTTAATGATGCAAAAGATCAAATTACAACCCTTCCTAGTTAGAACTAAATGAGATTTGCATGAACATCCATTTACTTTCCTTTAGAAAACAAGAGATGAGTTAACAAAATGTAGCTATATGACTAACCCAGTACCTAACCTGCAAGTGGATCCAAGAATATTCCTATGAAAAAGTGTTAGCGTTAGCAAAAACCACAAGAAATACCCTAAAATCACTGCTCAGAATAGATGTGCAGCTTCAGAGCCTGAATGCACAAAAATAGAGCTCAAAAGCACAGAATTACAAATGCACTGAGACAGAGGTCAAAAGTGCAGGAAGATAGAATAGATGAGCAGAAATAGTAGATGCACCATATCAAAGGTCAGATATGCCGAAACAGAGCTTGTATACGCCAAAAGACCAGATGCACCAAAATAGATAGCAGATGAGTGTTAGAACCGGTCAGATGTGCATATTCCTCCTGTGTACGACTTCCTAACGCACAAAAACTTAGTTTTTGGTTTAATCGGGGCAAGGCCCCATGGTGGGCGCCAAAAATGTTAAGGGAAAATTGGAATGAATAATCAAATATATCAAATAAACCCAATAACTCAATGAAAAGGGAAATAATCAAGATCAAACAAACAAAGATCTAAAACCTTGCAAACCTCAATACTTCATAACTTCCATTGGTCACCTGTCTCAATCGATCTTGTGTATGAATATGGCCCTCAGAAGGTGCACTTTCTTGCTATTTTCCAAGATGTCAACGGAGAATGGTTGTGATAGTATATTGCAATGAAGATGAGCTTCACAATAATGATAATGATATGGTAATAAGTTGATTGCAAGCAATGAAGGAATTGGTGCCAAAGGCGCGCTGTAATTCCTACAGAGTAAGTTTACTAAAAGCTTGTATGAATGAAATGGAGGAATAGGGTTGTACTTATAGACTTGAGAGAGAGAAGATCAATGGTAGACGATACTTGAGAGAATGTGCGTGAATAGGAAGAGGACACGTGTCTTGCTCTATTTTGCATGAGAGGAATTAATAAAGTAGAAGAATGAGTTAACTAAAGAGATTAATCAATTAACAAAATAGATAGAAGAGTTAGCTATTTAGAACTAGAGGATGGAAATTGCATGAGGATGAGAAGATACTTTAGCTCAATTAAATATTTGGAATATTCAATTGCATGTACACAAGGATTGAATTATATTTAGAGATGACTCAATTTAGAAGAAATCAACAACTTAAATAAATATTTGATTTATTTAAATTTAGAGAAGATACTTTTGGAAGAAACGATTAAATAATTGGTATTATTTAATTTAGAATGAATTTGGAAGAACTAATTAAATAATTTAGATTATTTAATTTGTTGGAGGATTTGGAGTAATTTAGGGATTTAATTAAATAAATGATATTATTTAATTATTGGAAGAATATGAATTAAATAAATAAATTTGTTTATTTATTTATTGATAGAGGAATTAGACTTAAATAGATATTAAGAATATTTATTTGGATAGAGTTGTGCCATTTTTAGGTGTATACACTATTATCAAGGATGAAAGACTTCATACCCTAAGTGGAGGGACTCCATTTCCTTCTATTCGGATCTCAATGAAAAGGTTGTCCAATTCAGCACGTTCTTCTTCTTCTTCTAGGACAAAAATAACTCAGCAATACTCAGCATAACTAGTCTTCTCCTTCCATGCCATGGTACACAACTAAGAGATGATGTCAACTTGTTCTTCTTTAGGCCAATTCAGACTAGGTTGCAAGACTAGTAATGATTCATCATCCCAAACTCCATCAATCAGAGGGAGCACCATATTTTAATATTTGAGTAGGTTGAACTTAGCAGTGTCACCACCTACTTTATAGAAAATGAAATCTCTTTGTGCGGCCACCTCAACAAACTCAATTCGTTAAACTTGCTATAAATGGTAACATTAATGCAATCGTGGGTGTATTCTTCGAAGGAAGAGATTCATGATTGAGTTGCGTACCCCAAAATCCCTGAAAGGATGTCTCTGACATACGACACAAACCATTAAATGAATCAGTGGCACCTTGAAAGCTGATAAATTTACCATAAAACTGCAGGGTTGCAGAGAAGTGAAAACATAGAACCTCATGTTGCGAGTTAGGAAAAATTAGGAACCTCCGACATGTGAGCCACCACCAACAATTTCTATCTTATATGCAAGGCCAAACATGAAGTCTCCCATAAAGAAGTATATTGGTAGAAAGAGTCGGGAAGTCGCGCTTACTGAGAACCTTAGAACCTTGAAGTCAGAAGTTCTGAAGTTCCAAGAACCCCCGACCTCCAGGCTTAAGAACTAGTCAGACATTTTAAGAGTTTTTGAACCAATGAAACTACCAATGACAAAGGAAAATACTTCAGAGTTCTATAAAACCATGAGGTGAGTTTAAAAACATTTGAACATGAAACTTTGCTAGATGAAATGTGTTAAGATTTGAAATTTCTTCAAGTTTCAAATTTTAGGGTAACAACGGGCTCTGATTGGGGATGAGGACTAAGAAGGATGAAGCAAGGAACCTAGAATCTTAGGCACGGACCAATGTAAAATTCATTAGACAACAGAATCAAAGAGCACAGGGGGTAGAGGAGCTAGAACAGACCAAAAATAGGACAACACCAGAAAGAAACTAACTATTAGCACACCAGAAACTCCTAATATGTACATGGTCCTGAAGACCCTACCTCAGGTGGCTCCGGAATGATCATGTGAATCCATTAATGGGCTAGGAGAAATAGCTGCCTGTGTGAAACAACAATGGGTGAATTAGAAGCACGCACACCATCAACTGCCAGCTATCGACCATCATGATCAAAATGATGAGAATAGCCTCACATAAAGATCCTCCAAATATGACTTGATGCTCAAAAAGTCACTTTTCATCATGTACTCCTGTAAATGGATGACTCATATCAAGATTGCTTAGCACATAATTACCAGCATCTACCTGAATAACTTCATGTATAATGTCAAAGTACACTTGATTTTGTAGGTCAAGAGAAATCAGCCCTCAGATTGGACAACCCACACATAAGCCATGAGATAAAAACCCTTCTTTGTATGTGGAAGTAATTGCATTGTTTAAAAATTTTGGGCCCCAACTTGTAGAATCATCTTTCTCTGCAGCAGACAAATTAATATCCCAAGCCTGAAAGAAACCATGGCTACTCAGACCATCAGAAAGACAACTATTAACCATATGTGTCTCATGTAAGACTGGAAGTGGATGAGGCTGAAAATCTTCATTAAAAACAATATTTTCATGTGGTTGAAAATCATCCCCAACTGGAAAAATCTCCTCTTTCTCTGCGAGATTTGTTCTTACAATATCATAACAGATTTCATCTTCTCTATCTATATTCTGTAGACTAGGCATTGTAATCTCTTCCCCACATAGGAATTCATCCTCACATGCATTTAAACACCAGTTCAGGATATAAACAATGTGGGATTCAGCACATCCATTCGTTTGATTACTTTCATTCAGACTATCATGACTACTCATGACACCATCTTCCAATTCTTGTTTAAAAATTTTGGTATCTAAATTTTCAAAATGAAAAGACTCAAAAGTGAAATAACCTCTGACCTCTTCCTATAGCCATACTTCTATATTATCTTTCTCAAAAAATGTGAAGGTTTCATATTCAGCTTGCATGCACTTCAGAGAATAAATATTCAACACTTCATCTTTATGCTATGCTTCCTTCAATTGTTCTTCATCAACAACAAAAATGAATGATTCTATTTCTGCACAAGGTAAGGATGACGAAACAACACTATTTGAATTGCTCTCATTATAATTTGCATCATGAGAGGATGCTTCATTTTCTCCGTCACTTGAGGGGCTTTTAGATTTATCTTGGTTTTCTTTAAAATGCAACTAATAGGCTTCCATTCTTCTATCAGCATGAGGTTTAATTTCTGCAGCACTTACCGCATCCCTACCAAAGTGTTTGGAATAAAAAACAGAGAGATTGAAGCATTCAAGAGAAGGAGGCTGAGCATTTTGAAAACATATAGGCTGAAAACTTGGCTTTTGTATAACAGGTTTTCTCATGGATTCATTAATTGAATTACATACGACCTGATATGTTCTCTATAACCCACTTAATATCAAATCATCTTCTATTTTCATAGCCTCTTGTTGTGCAATTTCAATATCATTTGCTCCACTCCATCTCAACTCAAATTGAACATCTAGATGCAATGCAGAAATAAAAGTGCATAGATGGAGTTGCTTACCCGGTCGAATGGAGATAGGAATCTTTTTTAGCAGTCAGTTAAATCTATCCACAAAATCTCTAATAGATTCTCCTCCTTGTTTGTGAATGGGAAAGAACTTATATAGTAGAGCAGCCTCATCAATAGGACCTTTGTATCTTCCTAATAATTTCCTCTTCAATGAGTGCCAATTAGTAATATACTTATCTTCTAAATAATGAAACCAATCCATTACAAGTCCAATAAGAGACTCAATAAATAACCGAACAAAAACATCTTCACTTACCCCTAAAATATCACATGCAACTGTGAACGCCAGAATATGGTTTTCAACATCTTGATGATTCTCTCCACTAAACTTTGGGAAGTGCTTTCTGGATCCTTCAAGCAATGGTGAAAACTGAGGCAAAAAGAGAGGTCTAAAATGATTTCCCCATGGCTGAGAAGAAACCAATGCCATACTGCGAATCTAAAAAATAAATCAGTAGGAGTCTTTGCTGGAACAAAATGCTTCTGAGCACATGCCACTTCATAGAGTCACCAGCCTCCATCCTCGGGGAGGCACCTTTTAAATTTCTGGGAATAGCACTGATCTTTCAATTCTGATCCCCAGCAGAGTCGCCAAAAATCTGTTGGTTAACAGATTTGTCACCTTAATTTATACTCCATTTGCCCATAACAGTGACAGCCTGACCAACAGTTGAGTCACTTGCAATTGATAGTTGCAAGTGCTTTCTGCTTATTTTACAAGGCGTAGCTACCTTCAGATGGTTTGAAATGAATTAGAATATTGGGTATGCTTTTAACCAGAAAGTAGAAAAATGAAAACTAACACCTACCCATAACCATGAAAATAGGTACAGAAGCTTAATTCAAAATGAGACGAATGCAAAATAGATGATACAAAGTTCACTTATTCCACACTCACAATGAGGAACCAGAAAAGAATGAGCGGAAAAATTATTTTCAACAGATGAATTAATCTAAATTCAAAGATTTAAAATAAACATCAACACAATTTAACATAACATAAATTGCAGGGAAACAAATGGCATGACTCAAAGGACATTTATATTCTAAAGAAAATATAAGTGATATAGATTCAAAAGTATATATTATTTTGATTTCCCAATACAAAATGAGTTCATAGACCCCTTTCTGTACATCAAACTATGATTGAAAAACAAAGTTTTACATTTCATTTCTTCTATTCCCCTCCCACGCCAAGAAGATCCCCCTTTTCTTGTCAACACATACATATATATATACATCAAATGAAACCATTTCTTTCTAAGAGCGTTATTTCACGAAAAAAGACCGTTATCAGAACCGAACTAAAATAGTTTCATCACCAAAATTTCCATTACTATTATTAAGGATGAAAGACTTCATACCCTCGGTGGAGGGGCTCTATTTCCTTATATTCGGATCTCGATGAAAAGGTTGTGCAATCCACATTCTTCTTCTTCTTCCAGGACAAAAATAACTCGGTGATACTTAGCATAACTAGTCTTCTCCTTCAACGCCATGGTACGCAGCTGAGAGATGATGTCAACTTGTTCTTCTTTAGGCCAATTCAGACTAGGTTGCAAGATTGGTAACGGTTCATCATCCCAAACTCCATCAATCGCAGGGAGCACCCTCTTTAAATGTTTGAGTAGGCTGAACTTAGTAGTGTCACCACCTACTTTATAGCAGAAAATGAAATCTCTTCGTGCGGCTACCTTAGCAAACTCAATTCATTATGCTTGCTATAAATGGTAACATTAATGCAATTATGTGTGTATTCTTCGAAGGAAGAGATTCATGATTGAGTTGCATACCCCAAAATCCCTGAAAGGATGTCTCTGACATAGGACACAAACCATTAAATGAACCGGCGGTGACTTGAAAGTTGAGAAATTTACCATAAAATCATAGGGTTGCGGAGAAGTGAAAACACATAACCTCATGTCGCAAGTTAGGAAAAATTAGGGACCTCTGACGTGTGAGCCGCCACCAATGATTTCTATCTTGTATGCAAGGCCAAACATGAAGTCTCCCGTAAAGAAGTATATTGGCAGAAAGAGTCAGGAAATCGCGCTTACTGAGAACCTTAGAACCTTGAAGTTGGAAGTTTTGAAGTTCCAAGAACCCCTGACCTCCCGACTTAAGAACTAGTTAGGCATTTTAAGATTTTCTAAACCAATGAAACTATCGATGACAAAGGAAAATACTTCAGAGTCCTATAAGACCATGAGGTGAGGTTTAAAACATTTGAACATGAAACTTTGCTAGATGAAATGTGTTAAGATTTGAAATTTCTTCAAGTTTCAAATTTTAGGGTAATAGGTATGATACTCATATGGGAGTATAATTTAAATGGTTTATGCTTGTCATTATCATATGGTAGCATATTCATAAGTTATTATTGCTGATGTGATTTTGATTACTTTATTCTGCACACACCTTCACCATGATGGAGAAGGAGATTTGCAAAGGGGAATGACGAGAGGGTTGTCTTCTAGGTACACCACCCGTGGTGGGATGCAATGAACCGAAATAGGACAGAAGGGTACTGCCTTCAGCAGTAAGGATACTACTTCTGGGCTTAGAGAGTGGCTACAAGGACACCCTCGTAACCTCACTCTCCTATCATGGTATAACAATACAGGGAGAGCAATCATGGGGAAATGGGAAAAGATGGCAAGATAAGGATAACAGATTTCATATGAATGGCATGCACCATATGAGTCTGGGGTGACCTCATATGAATGACATGCGCCACATGATGCTAAGGTGATCTATTATGAATGGCATGTGCCACATTCGATTGAGGGCACCTTATATGAATGGCATGGGCCATGTTCGATCGAGGGCACCTTATATGAATGGTATCCACCACATAAGGACAAGGACACCTCATATGAATGGCATGTGCCACATAAGAACAAGGACACCTCATATGAATGGCATGCGTCACATGAGGACTAGGAGAGATGGTATATCCACCATGAGACCTAGGGAGACTAATACACCCATCAAGTCACTTTCTTCCATGCTCCCCCATGGTTGAGCTTCCCAAGGCAAGATTTAATTGAGTTAACTAATTTTCTTATTGATGCAGGGATTAAATCAGGCTAAGGTATCTTCTAAATCCATTGTTGCTTGGAAAATTGATAATTTAAGATAAAATTAGTATAATTCTTATTCGAACATTATAGCTATGAGCTGATTATTATCTAATTTATTGATCTTTAATATTTCTAATGTCCCTTTCTAGTGATCTAATTGTGTACAAATAAATAAAACAAGAGTATCCTAAGAGGGGACATTATAGAATCCCCGAATCTATGCACATAGTATTAGTGCTTTGTTCATTGGGCCATAAAGTCTTCCTATAACATGCATGAGAAGTAGAAAGTGCTTTAACTTCTACCATAGCGTATTGAATATCTCACAAAACTTTTTGCATATCTCCACCCTCAGCCTGTGCCTCAAATATCATATCTAATCTTGCCTAAAGACCGATTAAAGTATTCTCATTGGCAACATTTTTAGATTACAATTCATTCAGATCTTCTTGCATAGAAGCTAGCTTTATGGATAGATCTAAACATTTCTGATTGGTAAATCGAAGCTCTGAATTCCTTTTTGCAAGAGTTTCTTCTAAGGAAATCTTCTCTTCAGTTCCCACCACAACTTTTTCACTTGGGTCATCCAATCTACCAATTGTCTAGTCCATTTTTGGTGAAGGTAAGGAAGCCAATTTCTCAATCCCTGTGAAATCATGCATTAGATCCATATTCCATGTGTCAAGAGCCTTATTACTAGTTCTTGATCTCTTTAATATTTATTGTCAAAAGATGTCCAAATGGATCTCCCAATAAACCATTTAGAATGTAGAATGAGGAAAAATGCCTGGATCAATCATTCTCAGTGCAACAATAATATAGATGGTAAAAATACTTAACAATTAATCTTAGTACAACAATAATATAGATGGTAAAAATACTTAGCAGTTAATCTCAGTGCAACAATAATATAGATGGTAAAAATACTTAGCAATTAATGCCACATTCTACTGGATTTGGTCCTGTCACTCTGGTAGTGAAGGGATCTATCTGCACCCATAGCAATGAGAAAATAGATGCAAGAAGAATGGAACATACAACAACAATTGTGGGTGTCCGGTTCTGCCATCCTATCAGATCTTTGAGCAAAGGGTAGAGGTGGACAATCACCCAAAAAGCAAAAATGAGCTTTCTAAATAGTGGCCCCCATGATGTTACTGTTAATTTTTCTCTTTAACAATATGCTAACTAATGAGTTAAGTGAAGTGGTTCATGCAACATCAGTTGCTCTCTTGTTCATCGCCTTCATTTCCCTTCATGCAAATAAACTAACGGTGATAAAATTGTTCCTCTCTCTATTTTCATTGCCTCTTTCACCACATTTTCATTTTTTGTAGTTGTTTTGTTTTGTAACAATTGTTATTGCTTTTTACATTCAAGAAATACAAAATTCATACCGTTCTTTTGCTCTATTTTTACTCTATTTTCAATCTGCAAGTTTCTCTTTTCTTTCTAGCCAGATCTACAATTTGTGTTGTAGGTTCAATTGTAATTTCACATGGTATCAAAGCTTAAGGGAGCTAGGAATGAGAATGATTTTTTTGTAGGTACTAAAGATTATAGCTATTAAAAAAGAATGAAATTTTCAGCCTCTGCAAATCTCACACCATATAACTATTTCGAATGGAAGCCAAAGATTCTGCTTCAGCTCAAAAGTAGAGGCATGTATCGAATAGTCATGGCAACAGAGGTTGAACCGAATTCTGCAGTTGAAAAATCCAAATATTTCAACCGTATGGACAAGGCCTTCAGTCTCCTATGCCTATCCATGTCTCCATAATTGTTTCATGTAGAAGCATGCACAACTCCAAACGAGGGTTGGACTACATTGGAGACTCTTTTTGGGAAGCAAGATGAGATGCGGGGTCACATTCTTGAAAATGAGCTCAGCTCATTAGATCCAAGTAGTTTTGAAAACATTCAAGACTTCTTCACTAAGTTCAAGGCCTTATTACTCTAGTTGAAAGGATGTGGAATTGACAAATCCAAGCAAGAAAATAAATTAATTCTTGCTATTCTATCAAAATTGGGTTTAGAGTATGCTATATTTGTCTCCAGTTTTCACACAATCAGGTTTACAACAGGATCTACTTGGAAGATGCCAACACTAGATGATTTCATCAAGTCTCTAATACATGAGCAAGATAAGCTCATTAAGATGGGTACTTTGAAAAATTCCAAAGCTCATGCACTTGTTGTGCATGTAAGTGGGAAGAACAATTTGAAGGCAAATCAGCAATCCAAAGTCAAAGGGAATAAGGAACCTGATCCAAGAAAAGAAGGCAATCCCAAACCTCCATATGAAGTTACCATCTCGAAGGAGAAGAAGGACAACAAGGGCAAATCAAAGTGCAACTATTGAAATAGTGGTTACCATCCAGAATCATCATGCATGAAGAAGACCATTGACCTCATGGCGCAAACACTTCAGTAAAATAACCTTGGTAACTATATTCCAGAAAGTGCCAAGAAGAAGGAAGGAAAAGCACCAAAAACAAGAGGTAATGCACATGCATTACTTGCTATTCATTCTTCTCCAGATGCATGGATCATAGAATCCAGAGCTTCACATCACATGGCAGACACAAATGATTCTCTCTCATCTTTAAAACCATATGTTGGTCCTTCTATTCTCATGGGAGATGACTCTCCAATAGAAGCAATTGGAGTAGGGAGGGTAGAGCTTGGAAATGGAAGTTTTGAGAATGTCTTGCACATTCCAAAACTTTATGTCAATCTTCTCTCTATATATCAAATGACACATATTGGCACTGGAAGGAGAGTTGAATTCACCCCTAATTCGGTGACCTATTTTTGACATGCACGACAACTCCAAAATCATTGTTGGTAAGGTAAATCATCAATCTCATTTGTACACTTTTTTTGGATTTTGTTGCTAAATCAGATTCTACTTTACTACTAACACATGCAAATGATGAATGTAGAATTTGGCATGAAAGATTTGGTAATTTAAACTTTAGATACATGCAGCAACTTAACAAACAGGGAATGGTAAAAGGCTTGCCAGCCATAGAATTTTCTGATGGAATTTGTGAAGGATGTGCTCTAGGAAAGCATCCACAAGAAAATTTTCCAAAGGGGAATGCATGGAGAGCCTCTTCTCCTTTAGAGCTAGTTCATAGTAATCTTATGGGTCCATTTCCTGAACCTTCCATGAGCAAAGCCAGATATGTGCTAACATTCATTGATGATTGCACAAGATACACATGGATGTATTTTCTCAAATTCAAATTGAGGTGTTTGAGAATCTCAAGATTTTCAAAGCCCATGCAGAGAAGTAGTCTGGGAAAATGATCAAGATCCTTCGCACAGATAATGGGGGGAGTATGTCAACAATGATGTCTAACATCTTTGTGATGAAGCAGGAATACAATTGTAGAACAAAGTTCCATACACTCCACAACAAAACTAGGTAGCTGAGAGGAAGAACTGATATTTGAAAGAGATGGCCAGTTGTATGTTGCATGCTAGGTCTCTTCCCTCCAAATTATGGGCTGAAGCAATCAACTGTGCTTTGTACATACAAAACAGATCTCCTCACAAGTCTATCATAGGACAAACACCTTTTGAAGCATGGAGAAGTATGCAATCGGAAGTCACACATTTCCACATCTTTGGATCACGTGCATGGGCACACATTCCTACAAATAAGAGGAAGGCTTTGGAGCCTCAAAGCAAAGAATGCATCTTTGTTGGATATCCAGATGGTGTAAAGGGATATACACTACTAGATCTTTCCACATAAACACTCTTCATTGAGAGGAATGTCTACTTTGATGAAAGTCTTCCACATGCATCTCAGGAACAACATGCCACCACCTTTATGCTTCATCCTCTTACAGATCTCAAGGATACTACATGCAATCATTCTGATCTTATTTCAAATATTTCTGAATCTAATTCAGAGGAACATGAGAATGCATGTGCTGATCAACAACCAATCCTTGATTTGGATTCTAGTGATGATTCAGTATCCCTTGTGGAAAATCATAGAACAAGGAGCTTAGCTGATATATATGAAGTCCCTCATGCACTCTCAGCTATCGAGCCCATGATGCTGATGCATGCTTATGTGGTTCTAGCATCTGACCCTCAGACTTAGGCAAAAGTTGTAGGGAATCCTCTTTGGGAAGCAACCATGGATGAGGAGTACAACTCCCTCATTGCAAACCAAACTTGGGATTTGGTTCCACTTCCTTCCAATTGCAAGCTTGTCAGATGTAAGTGGGTCTATAGGACAAAGAAATCAGCAGATGGACATGTGAGCAGATACAAAGCACGTTTGGTTGCCAAAGGTTTTCAGCAAGTTCATGGAATTGACTATGATGAGACTTTTGCTCTAGTGGCAAAAATGGACTCCATTCGGTTGGCTCTTGCCATTGCAGCATCAAGAAGGTGGGAGGTTCATCACATGAATGCAAATAATGCATTTCTTTACGGTGATCTCGAGGAGGAGATCTACATGGAGCAGCCACAAGGGTATGTACAAATTTCCTTATTGGTATTTAGACTCAAGAAGTCACTCTATGGCCTCAAGCAAGCACCTAGAGCTTGGTATGCTAAAATGGATTCTTATCTTCTACCTCAAAATTTCATGCGATGCAAATCTGATCTAAATGTTTATATGATGAGACCACCTGACTCTTTATTGCTCATAGTACTCTATGTAGATGATCTCCTAATAACAGGTGATTCACCCACAACCATTGGTGTAATTAAAACTTCTTTGCATGACAGATTTTCTATGATAGACATGGGTCTCCTACATTTTCTTCTTAACCTTGAAATTAGCTAGAATCAATTAGGAATCACTGTTGCTCAATCCAAGTATGCACGAGATCTCTTGGTTTGGTTTCATATGACTGACTGCAAGCCAACTACCACACCTTTCCTATCGAGGGTCAAGCTTGAGGATGGCAAGGATACACCATTGGTTGATTGCACACACTATCGTCAGCTTGTGGGGAGTATTCTTTATCTCACTCACTCTCGTCCAGATCTCTCATATGCAGTGGGGGTTGTGTTGCAAGTATGGGCCCAACTGGTGTTGTCATTGATGTCAACATACTCCTGTTGGATTGATGTCAAGGATTGGATGAGTTGTGTGTTGAGGATATTGAGAAAATTAGTCCTATCAGAAACAGAGAAGATCAGTGAAGACAGTGAAGCTCTATGAAGTGAAGATCCCAGCTAGATGAAGATCTAAAAATGCGTATCAAAGGATTTGTAGATATGTGTCTAAAGATGATCCAGCCAAGATTTGAGAGGTCTGCATGAAGATTTGGAAAAGTTATGGCCATTTGAGTAAAACTGGCTCTGACAGCTGTTCAAAGGTGACAGAGTGACACAAATAGGTTCGGTGAGATCCGGAAATGCAACATCTTGTTCTGTGGATTTGGTGGAATGTCCAAGAAGCCAGTGTGAATTGACAACTCAATTGGTTCATGGTCTGGAGGTCCACAAGCATTTATTCTAATGTGATAGTGATGACAAACTGTGTTCTTGAAGTTCTGGATGAAGATGAGAATAATTTTAGTAAGCAAAAGTGGTGTGGATGTTCTTGGTGATTTAGGAAAGCCCATGGAGGTCTCTAGATTGTGTCCAGTTCATGTTGGCAGTCCACATTAAAGATTGAGCTTGTAATTGAAGATTTACTCTCAGGTGATGGTGTTCTTCCTAATCATGGCTGATCGAATGTTTTACACATCTTGTAGATGGTCTTGAAGATGTTCTGCAGAACATGGCATGTTCCTCAAAGAAGATTGAAGTCCCAGATTTGTGTGGCCGATAGTGTGGTGATACGCATGAAGCTTTGTAATAAGTCAAGTTGTATTTGTGTAATTGATCTGTAATAAAATAAAGTATGTATTGTGCCGACTCGGATGATTATCTGAAAGTTGATGTCTTGTATAAATAAGATTTGTGAAGTCATTTCAAAGTATCCTTGGTGAAGATGAGAGAGTGGTAGAAAGGAGAAGAATGAAAAGCAGAGCAGAAGTATTGAGCTTAAATGGAACTATCTCAAGCATGATGAAGATGCTAATCTCCAGTTCAAGTATGTAATATTTATATTATTATTCTATAGACAGTGTGTCTCCTGTAGGCTGTGGCCCTCTTGTGAGTAGTGTGCTCGGGCAGTGAGCCCTAACCGCAAGTGCCATTTTGTTCTTCTTATTCTTTTAATAGAGAATACAATTTTGGGTTAGTCACCCCATGGTTTTTCCCTTAACCAGGTTTTCCACATTAAAATCTTGGTGTCATATGTGTTAATGTGTTTTTGTTCTTAAGATATTGCATTGTACTTTCATGATTAAACATTATTATGCTCTAGAAGTATAAGAAGGATTTAAGTGTTTACAAAAAGAAAAGTTTTTAGAGACAATTAATTCAACCCCCCGTCTCAATTGTCTATCCTAAAATAATAATTGGTATCAGAGCTAAGTTCCTCTAAAAGATCTTAATCGCTTGAGGAGATCCAGGATGTCTTCCTACAAGAAGGATAGTCTGAGGTTTGATGGAACTAATTAGACTCTTTGGAAAAGCTGCATGGAATGTCACTTGGAATGTATAGGAATGCAATATTGGACCATGAATACAAAAGGTATGTTCCTCCAAAGAATGGTCTGACAACTATAGATGAAATTAGAGATGCTGAAGATAATCTTTGAGCTAAAGAAGCCTTACTAAGTGCCTTATCTGATTCAGAGTTGACAAATGTTATGGATTTAAAAACTGCATATGAGATTTGGGCAAAGCTGGAAGTTCTGCGTGAAGGAGACAAATATGTTAAATGTGCCAAGCTACAGAGTCTCAAAGGAAAATTTAAAAACTTGAAGATGAATGAAGATGAGAATACACTACATTTATGCCAAAAGTAAATGAACTTGTTTGTTACATTAGGTGTGCTGGTGGAACCTTGGATGAAGATGAGATTGTTGCCAAAGTTCTTAGATCCCTACCTCCTGCTTACAAACACAAGGTTGCTACTATTGAAGAATTCAGATCTTTTTCAAATATCACAAGAGATCAATTGGTTAGAAAATTAGCTGCATTTGAATTGGCTGAGTTTGGAGATGCACCCCCCAAGACTGAATCTGCATTCAAATCTAGTGCCTCTGTAAAAGGAAAACAAAGATATGATCCAGGAGACAACTCCTCAAAGAAACTATCATGGTATGAAAAAGAAAGAAAAGATCTGGAAGAAGATGAGGCAGAAGATGAGGCAGAAGTTGCTCAACTTGAACCTCTTATTGCAAAAAGGCTGCCAAGAGGATCTGGTAGGTATGAAGGAAAATTGCCCCTCAAATGTTTCAACTGCAACAAGATTGGTCATTTTGCTTCAAGGTGTCTAGAAAGATTTTTAAGGACTAATCCAAATAGATCAAGATTTCAAAATAAATGTTACTATGTTCATGAAGATGATGATGATGAAGGAGTAACAGATGATGAATTAGAGATAGGAAACAAATCTGGAAGTGACTGGGTGTTTATTGCCATCAAGGAAGAAGATCCAATGTCCTCTGAATCTGTCAATCATAAAATGATAGAAAGAGCTCTGGCTGCCCAAGTTGAAGAAAAGGATGATTGGGTCATTGACAGTGGATGCTCCCACCATATGACTTGTGACAAAAATAAGTTCATAGATCTGGAAAGATATGAAGGAGGAGTTGTAAAATTTGGTGATAATTCTACTGGCAGAATAAGAGGCAGAGGAACTATTTCTTTTGATGAAAAGAACAAAACCAGTGATGTATTGTATGTTGAAGGTCTGAAGCAAAATCTTCTCAGTGTTGGACAGTTAGTGGACAAAGGCTATGATCTCTGATTCAAAAATGGAAAATGTAAAATCTTTGAAAGTTTTGGAACAGAGATTGCATCTGGTACTCACACAAAAGGTAACATCTTCCACTTGGTTGGTACTGGCAAAAGTTATTTATTTGTTCAAATTGATCAGAGTTGGTTGTGGCATAGGAGAATGTGTCATGTAAATTTTGATAATATCATCAAGATAAGCAACACTCAGGCTGTAAGAGATCTTCCAAGACTGGTGAAACTTACTAACAGTTTGTGCAAAGAATGTCAGTTGGGTAAGTAGAGCAGAGTCACATTCAAAAGTAAGGAACAATCTTCTACCAGATTGCTGGACTTAGTACATACTGATCTATGTGGATTGACAAGAATCAGGAGTTTGCAAGGTGATAGATATTTCATGTTACTAATTGATGACCATTCCTGGATGATGTGGGTGACTTTCCTAAAAGATAAAGCTGAGGCTCTTGAGAAATTCAAAATATTCAAGGCTATGGTAGAGAATGAAACTGGGTTAAACATAAAATGTCTTATGTTTGATAGAGGTGGAGAATTCACATCTAGAGAGTTCATAGAATTCTATGAGAAACATGGGATAAAGAGACAGTTATCTGCTCCAAGGACTCCCTAGCAGAATGGAGTAGTGGAGAGAAAGAATCAGACCATCCAAGAAGCATCTAGAACCATGATGATGGAAGAAAATGTCCCTCAGATCTACTGGAGAGAAGTTGTAAGCACTACTGTCTATACTCTTAATCGAGTACAAATCAGAAGCAATATTGGGAAGACTCCTTATGAACTCTGGTTCAGCATCACTCCTACTGTGAAGTATTTCAGAGTCTTTGGCAGTAAATGTTACATTAAGAGAAATGAAGACCTTGGAAAATTTTATGCTAGAAGTGATGAAGGAATATTCTTGGGTTATTCTACTCAAAGCAAAGCATACCGGTGTTATAACAAGAGATTGAGAAAGATTGTAGAAAGTACAAATGTGAAGGTTGATGAAGGCATTGAAAAACCCTCAAGGTTTTATGAACATGAAGAAGATGATTAGAATGATGTTTTGATCCAAGAAGTTCAAGCCACTTCTGAAATTTAGATCCAGACTGATCCAGAGAATCCTGGCATACAGGAAGAAGAGATAAGTTTGAATGAACCTGTCCAAGATATAGTAGTACAAGAAATTCCCAAAACTCCCAGGTATGTAAGACCAAATCATTCTGAAGATCAAATCATAGGTGATAGAAGCAAAGATGTTCAAGCAAGAAGAAATATTGCTCAAGACTCAGAAAGGTATTATCTAATTTCAAAGATTGAACCAAAAACAGTAAGTGAAGCATGCAATGATGAAAGCTAGACTAAAGCAATGAAGGAAGAGTTGATGCAGATTGAGAAAAATCATACTTGGGATCTTGTTCGCAGACCTAAAAATAGAAATGTGATTGGGACCAACTGGGTCTTCCAAAATAAACTGAATGAAGATGGTGAAGTAGTTAGAAACAAAGCCAGATTGGTCTGTAAGGGTTATTCTCAAGTAGAAGGAATTGACTTTGAAGAAAATTTTGCTCCGGTGGCAAGAATTGAAGCAGTCAGATTATTTCTTGCTTTTGCTGCCTTCAAGGATTTCAAAGTATATTAGATGGATGTCAAGTCTACCTTCCTAAATGGTGACATGGAAGAAGAAGTATACATTGAGCAATCGGATGGATTCCAATTGTCTGATCATGGTGATATGGTCTGCAAGTTGAAGAAAGCACTGTATGGACTCAAACAAGCCACAAGGGCCTGGTATGAAAGATTGGATAAACATCTTTTGAAGATTAGTTTCAACAAAGGTACTGCTGATAGTAACTTGTACTTTAAAATTGATCATGAAAATATCTTGATTGTTGAAGTATTTGTTGATGATATCATTTTTGGAGGAAGAGATAGTATGTGCAAGACTTTTATAAATCAAATGAAAAGTGAATTTGAGATGTCTATGTTTGGGGAAATGAATTTCTTCTTTGGTCTACAAATTACTCAAACAAAGAAAGGAATCCTCATATCACAGACCAAATATGTGAAAGAATTGTTGAAGAAATTTGGGATGGAAGATTCAAAACCAATGAATACCCCCATGGCAACCAGATGTAAACTAAGTAAAGATGATGAATCTCCTAAGGTTGATCAGAAAAAGTACAGGTCAATGATTGGAGGACTACTGTATCTTACTCAAACCAGACTTGACATTACGAATGATGTTGGTCTTGTTTCTAGATTCCAAGCTGATCCCAGAGAATCTCATGTCATGGCAATCAAGAGAATTCTCAGATATCTAAAGGGAATAGTTGAGTATGGTTTATGATATCCTAGGGATCATGATTTCTCTCTTCATGCATATATAGATGCAGATTGGGCAGGAGATGTGGATGACCGGAAAAGTACCAGTGGTGGTACATTCTTTTTGGGGAAAAGATTGGTTTCTTGGGTGAGCAAGAAACAAGAGGTAATATCTCTATCCACTGCAGAAGCAGAATATATTGCAGCAACAGGTAGTTGCACTCAAGTATTGTGGATGAACCAAATGCTAAGAGACATCAGAGTGGAGTATGAGGAACCTATCACAATCTTGTGTGACAACTCAAGTGCAATAAATATATCAAAAAATCCAGTGTTGCATTAAAACAAAAAATATATATCCATCAAGTTTCACTTTTTGAGAGAGCAGGTGAACAAGAATGAAGTCAGATTGGAGTCTGTGCCCTCAAAGGATCAGATTGCAGACATTTTTACTAAACCTCTACCTAAGGACTCTTTTGAGTATCTCAGGGAGAAGTTAGGGGTTATTACCCCTCCGGTTCTGAATTAAGGTGCACTGATGTGCATCAGTCCGATGGATATCATAGTCATATCTTGTGGTCCAGATTGATGATAAGAAGTTGCTACTCATTGGAAGCAGTCTGTGTGATTTTGATTGGTGCAAGTATGCACCCTTTGCCATTGATGTCAAGGGGGAAGAGAAGACATGTGAAAAACAAAAGTGATTGCTGATCAAAGGGGGAACAGTAAAGAAAGAGAAGACATATGAATGATTTCTCTTGATAGGGGGAGCTATGTCAGTTAGTGAAGAGAAGTTCTTGTCTTGATGTATAAAACTACATTTCACATCATATGAACTGTCATCAATGACAAAGGGGGAGATTGTTGCAAGTATGGGCCCAACTGGTGTTGCATTAATGTCAACATACCCCTGTTGCATTGATATCAAGGATTGGATGAGCTACGTGCTGAGGATATTGAGAAAATTAGTCTTATCAGAAATAGAGAAGATCAATGAAGACAGTGAATCTCTATGAAGTGAAGATCCCAGCTAGATGAAGATCAGAGAATGCATATCAAAGGATTTGTAGATATGTGTCTAAAGATGATCCAGTCAAGATTTGAGAGGTCCGCATGAAGATTTGGAAAAGTTTTCACCATTTGAGTAAAACTAGCTCTGACAATTGTTCAGAGGTGATAGAGTGACACAAATAGGTCTGGTGAGATCCAAAAATGCAATATCTTGTTCTGCGGATTTGGTGGAATGTTTAGGAAGCCAATGTGAATTGACAAGTCAATTGGTTCGTGGTCTGGAGGTCCACAAGCATTTATTCTAATATGACAGTGATGACAGACTGCGTTCTTGAAGTTCCAGATGAAGATACCAATAATTTCAGTAAGCAGAAGTGGTGTGGATGTTCTTGGTGATTCAAGAAAGCTTGTGGAGGTCTCTAGATTGTGTCCAATTCATGTTGGCAGTTTGCATTAAAGATTGAGCTTGTAATTGAAGATTTACTCTCGGGTGATGATGTTCTTCCTAATCATGGCCGACCAGATGTTTTACACATCTTGCAGATGGTCTTGAAGATGTTCTGTAGAGCATGGTGTGTTCCTCAAAGAAGATTGAAGTCCCAGATATGTGTGGTCGATAGTGTGTTGATACGCATGAAGCTTTGTAATAAGTCAAGTTGTATTTGTGTAATTGATCTGTAATAAAATAAAGTATGTATTGTGCCAACTCGGATGATTATCCCAAAGTTGATGTCTTGTATAAATAAGATTTATGAAGTCATTTCAAAGTATCCTTGGTGAAGATGAGAGAGTGGTAGAGAGGAGAAGAATGAAAAGTAGAGCAGAAGTATTGAGCTTAAATGGAACTGTCTCAAGCATGATGAAGATGTTAATCTCCAGTTCAAGTATGTAATATTTATATTATTATTCTATAGATAGTGTGTCTCCTATAGGAAGTGGGCCTCTTGTGAGTAGTGTGCTCGGGCAGTGAGCCCTAATTGGCAAGTGCCATTTTGTTCTTCTTATTCTTTTAACAGAGAATACAATCTTAGGTTAGTCACCCCGTGGTTTTTCCCTTAACCGGGTTTTCCATGTTCAAATCTTGGTGTCATATGTGTTAATGTGTTTTTGTTCTTAAGATATTGCATTGTGCTTTCATGATTAAACATTATTATGCTGTAGAAATATAAGAAGGATTTAAGTGTTTACAAACAGGAAAGTTTTTAGAGATAACTGATTCAGCCCCCCTCTTAGTTGTCTGTCCTAAAACAACAAGTTATTTCTAGATACATGCAGGAGCCGCATGAGCTACATTGGAAGGCTACCAAGCGTATACTTCGCTATCTCCAGGGAACAATTTGCTATGGCATTCATTATTCAACAAGTTGTGTTTTGGATCTCATTGGCTACACTAATTCTGACTGGGCTAGTGATAACATTGATCACAAGTCCACTTCAGGATATGTTCTTAGTTTGGGATCAAGCCCCATTTATTGGTCAAGTAAGAAGCAATCTACCATTGCTTTATCATCAACAGAGGCTGAATGTAGAGGTGCAGTCAACATTACCATTCAAGCCATTTGGTTGCAACACTTCCTAACTGAGCTTGGTATCCTCTTTCATCATCCAACTGTCATTTGATAGGACAATCAGAGTACATTGAAGGTTTGCATACATCCCATATAGCAGCAGTGGACCAAACACATCGAGATCCACATGCACTTCATCCATGAATTGATACATGATGGAGTCATTGACTTGCAGTACTGTGCCACTTCTGAACAGATTGCCGACATCTTCACGAAGACATTCACTAAGCAAAAGTTTCATTTTCTATGAGACCTTCTTGTGGTGAAGAACACTGCAACATAGTAGCTGCCATGCACAATTAGTGTACTTTTTGAGGGGGGGGTTTGTTCCCACAGGGTTTTCCCTCTTTCCTCTTTTTTTTTGTCTCCTTAGTTAGACTTAAGGGGGCATGTTAGCATTAATTTTTATCTTTAACAATAAGCTAACTAATGAGTTAACTGAAGCGGTTCATGCAACATCAGTTGCTCTCTTTTTCACCGCCTTCATTTCCCTTCATGCAAATAAACTAACAGTGATACAACTATTCCTCTCTCTATTTTCACTGCCTCTTTCATCATATTTTCATTTTCTGTGGTTGTTTTGTTTTGTAACAATTGTTATTGCTTTTTACATTCAAGAAATACAAAATTCATACCATTCTTTTGCTCTATTTTTACTCTATTTTCAATCTGTAAGTTTCTCTTTTCTTTCCAGCCAGATCTACAATTTGTTTTTGTTGGTATTAATTTCTCCCACCAAAACATGATAGGACAACCAACATCAGTCGAAGGTCATTTAATATAGAAACTTCCTACATGTCTCTCACCAACCAGTTTTAGACCATGTGGGTTGAATCAATCATGTGTTTTGACTAAGCAATAGTCTAGATTGTTCTAATGCCCTCTATAAATGGAGGCAACATGTAATGGATTTAATTATCAAGAAATAGAAATTTCTTTGATCCCCAAGCAATGGTTTGGGTGTTTGGGTAATTTTCTTTGTGTTTATATTGTATGTTTGATATTTTGTGTTTGTGCATATTTTGCACCCACCTACAATTGGTATCAGAGCATGTAAATTCTGGGACAAGCATAAGTTGTTGTTTTAGCTACTGGAAAGGAGGAAGGACTCATAAGTATCTAATCCCCAAGGCAAATTGAAGTTGCAGCAGTTAAAGAGTTTATGGATCCGCAGGTAAGAGATCATGGATTCGCTATAGGACACTACCCATTCTAAGTTGTTGCCTACTCAAGGAAATCAAATGGTTGTTTTTTGGAGGCTACCAATCGGAAGATTTCTCATCTTTGAGCCACATATGTTTCTAAGGCAAAAAGAGATATCTGCCACCACTAAATTGGAGGAAATTGTTGTTTATAAAAGTCAAATACAAGTAGAAGATAATGCATTGCTAGCATATGGGAAGGAAGGAGTCATAAAGTCCTCAAAGAATTGATTTTGCATCTATTAGAAATCGTTGCTGTCTGAAGACAATAGAAGGCCGTAGAAATTGAAGAATTCAATGAATAGATAAATCACTGATTTTGTTCAAGTTGTTTGAAGGACAAAAATAAGAGAGGAAGCCTACAATATTAAATTTGATGAAGTTAAAGATTTCTAAAAATAAAGAAATGGAGCCACCATCAAAGGATTCATAAAGGAATCATAGACATCAAGTCGCCAGCAAAGGAAGAGTTTACTGCATCTTTTAACAATGAAGGAAGATTTATCAAAGACCGAAGGTGAATGAGAGTTTGCTAAAATCTACCGCAACAGATAGTCACTATGAATTATTGTTAACACCAAGAAGGTGATTCGACCGCAATCCAAAAGATCTGAAGATCATAGGATTATAGAAGTCAAAGCCATAGTTAGTTTCAAAAGAAATCAAAGAAGATAGATCATAGAAAAGAGATTACCAAAATCCAAGCATCGTTGTAGCAACAACTTAGTGTAGCAACACGTCTGAAAAAATCTACGCATTGTTGATGTTCAATTTGTTAGTGGTAGAAATGAAGAGGGAGTATGTTAGTATTAATTTCTCCCACTAGAACATGACAGGACAACCAACATAAGTCAAAGGTCATTTAATATAGAAACTTCCTGCACAGTGTCTCACTGACCAGTTTCAAACCATGTGGGTTGAATGAATCATGTGTTTTGACTGAGCAATAGTCTAGATTGTTCTAAATCCCTCTATAAATGGAGGCAACATGTAATGGATTTAATTATTAGGCAATTGTAATTGCTTTGATCACCAAGCATTGGCATTTGGCATTTTACACATTTTTGGTTATTTTTTGTGTGATATTTTGTGCTTGTGCATATTTATATTTTGTGTTTGTGCATATTTTGCACCCACCTACAGTTTTGCAGGTTCAACTGCAATTTCACACGATGCATAATTGCTATTAATGGCATATGAGACACTTGCAACTACACCTATAAGGTTTATAACAAGCAAAGTTGTAGGAGGGATCAAAAGGTTAGTCCACTTGAACATATACAACTATGCGAAATCACCATCTTCATCTAAAGCCTTTGATGTGATAGTGAAGTTTGTGGAATTCATTAATTTTCTACAGTCCATAGTGTTGGATTGAGTCCTTCTAGATTTGACAGAGTGTGATCCAAAATGTTTTTTGAAAGAAAAATCTATTGGACTAACTACCACACCTCTGGGCACATGATCTCGTGGACTAACCACCACTCTGGGTCTAGGTGAAGGTGCTAGTTTGGAAGTTCACTAACACTTGCAAGTTTTGGTGTAACAGCAAACTACATATGGTATCAGAGCCTCAATCTAGGTTCAATTCCCTCGAGTTGCGTCGGAAGGGGGGTGTTGGACTAACTACCACACCTCTAGGCATATGATCTTGTGGACTAACCGCCACTCTGGGTCTAGGTGAAGGTGCTAGTTTGGAACTTCACTAACACTTGCAAGTTTTGGTGTAATGACAAACTACAAAATCTTGATCACAGTCAAATCCAGAAGCACTCAATCCAGTGAAGTTTGTGTCAATACGAGTAAGGACCTTCAGCAACCCTTGGATAACTGTAAATAAATGAGATGGCACACCTCCAATTACCCAGAATTGTTCATTCCTCCACCATTCATCTATACCAACTCCACTCCATCGCATTTCCAAAATACCTGTTGCAAAAATAGAAAGAAAGAGCAAAATGAAAAAGATACTTGCAAACGTACTGATCTCTATAATGATGAACTTTCCAATATGAAGACAAATGGCTGGCAGTGTGCAATATACAAGCAATGGAATGGATGTCACAGGATAAATAGTTGTGTTGATATATGCAAGCCTCTCCAACCATTTTAGCCTTCCACTGTAGCCATACCAAATTGGGCAATGACGGCTGAGAAGAATTTCCACAGAACCTAGCGCCTATCTAAGCACTTGATCAGAAAGATTTATCAGAGCAGAGCCTCTAAATGCAGTACGTGGAGGCATGCAGTAAATGGATTGCCAGTCTTGCGCATGTATTTTGAAACTAGTCAAAATATCTTCTATGACTGAACCATAAATCTACCTAATCTCACTTCCCCATTCCGTCTTGTCTTCATAACCACAACTAATGATATGGATAGCTTCTTTCAATAAATCAACAGGGGTTGCAGACTGTGGAACACCACCATGTTCCATCAAGGTAGATCCAACAAATACTGCTAATTGGCCAAACCTTTTCTCTAAGCTCTTATAAGAAGTGATTTCTCATCGTCGAATCCAACACCTTCAACACCCTCTTCTATATCTTCAAGATTGAATGTGGGAATAGTGGAGTCGGTTTGCTTCAATGTTTTTTTTTTTTGGTTTGTCTGTGTGCTTTTTGTTCCCTTTCTTGTTCTTCTTTCTAGCTCCACCACATCATGCCTTAGATTTCCGCTTGAGAAGGGGTTCATAGCCATATAGTGCTATTCTATTGAAAATGCATCCTGTACCCACATATATTGGTCCCTGAATCCCATCCAAACCTTTCAGGTTAATATCAAAAAAAAAAAAACTATGTTGTGATTGGCATACCGATCATTCCGATCAATACCATCAAGTCTTTGAGGAAACTGAACATAACAAATTGACTTCCCAAGATTAGGATCCATCATAAAGCACATGGCCTCACGCAACGCCTTGCTATTATTTATGTAGTGATCATAGTCCAGGTTCAACATATAAGAGCCTTTGGTGAGTACTGTTGAAACTCGAACCAATGAATTCATAGCACTAGCTTTCTTGTGATATTGGAATACAGGCCTCTATTTCACTATCGGTGGAATACCCATCGGCGAAAGAAAGAAACATAGAACTTCTTGTTCGTGTTGGAAATAAGCCACACCTGAACCAACGATGGACTAGTCCAAGAGGGGCTAGTAGCTCAGTGGTAGAGCACTTTAGCAGTGTATGGAAGGTCCTAGGTTCGAGTCCTAGCTGGTCCATGTCTCAACATAGTATCAGAGCCAGGCCCAGGATAGGAGCCCCAAGCACATGAGAGGTGTGGCGTAAGGGGGGGTATTGGTGTTGGAAATAAGCCACACCCGGACCGATGATGGACTGGTCCAAGAGGGGCTAGTAGCTTAGTGGTAGAGCACTCCAGTAGCGGATGGAAGGTCCTAGGTTCGAGTACTAGCTGGTGCATGTCTCAACGTGGTATCAAAGCCAGGCCCAGGCTAAGAGCCCTAAGTACACGAGAGGTGTGGCTTAAGGGGGGGTGTTGGTGTTGGAAATAAGCCACACATGGACCGACGATTGTCTGGTCCAAGAGGGGCCAGTAGCTCAGTGGTAGAGCACTCCAGCAGCATATGGAAGGTCCTAGGTTCGAGTCCTAGCTGGTCCATGTCTGAACATGGTATCAAAGCCAGGCCTAGGCTAGGAGCCCCAAGCACACGAGAGGCGTGGCGTAAGGTGGGGTGTTGGTGTTGGAAATAAGCCACACCCAGACCACTGATGGATTGGTCCAAGAGGGGCTAGTAGCTTAGTGGTAGAGCACTCCAGTAGCGAATGGAAGGTCCTAGGTTCGACTCCTAACTGGTCCATGTCTCAACACTCCTTTATCGGCACATGTGATTATTTACGAACTGATTTTCTTTATCGATGATTATACTAGTTCAGGAGCCAACAAAAATCCCGACAAGAGATATAAAGCCTTATCGGCGGTTTTGAAAAATTACGAACCTCGCAATATCGGCTTATCGGTAATTATTATAACTTCTGAACTGCGTATTGTTTGCCTATGGGTAAATCGGCATATTAGACAACTTTAGAACTTGCAAGGATTGTCGATAATACGTCGGTCAAATCAATTGCTTCAGAACATAAATTTCCCAACGTCGGCTGGTCGGTGAAGTTTCTAACTTTCGAGCTCGATAGTGTTCCATCGATAAATTGGCGAAGAGGAAAACTCTTGAACTTCATCAATGTTGTATCGGCAAACCGGGAGATTTTGTAACTTTCGAACTTGTCTTTATTCTATCGGCAAATTTAGTCACTTTTGAACTTTGCAAATTCGCCAATAGTATCCCAACTGGCTCCTAAATGAACATTCGATTGTTCCTGTCTCCACTAGATCCGTCTAGTTTCCCAACGCAGCAGATTACAACGTCTTCATGGTTTCCGAATATCAGAAAATCTGACGGTGAATATTCTTTCTTCTTCTGCATTTTTGTTTTCTCTTAAAAAAAAAAGAAACATAACTTGGTGCATATGGGGTTTCTCATGCTTATTTGATTGGAAAGGCTTAAACAGTCGGTGAATTGTTAGTCCCCACTGACATTGAACGTGGAGCCCACACTACAGTCAAACACTTTTTCCGTTTGTGCCTTTTCTGTTTTGGTTTCCGTTTCCCTCCATTGGCATTCCTTATTCACATGCCACCATTTTACCATCCCACGCATGCCATATCAGGATTAGACATGGGTCGCTTGATGTGATGGAGAAAAAGTACCGCTATATTTAATGGATGCTACCTGCGGTCTACCACGAAGATTAAATGATTTTAAATTTATTTCGTCGGGAAGTTTAAATGATTTGAAGTATATTTTGGAGGTTTCAATTTTTTTTAAAAAAAATAGTTTTGGTGCACCATTGTTTTGGATTAAAAACAATAGTTGGAGTGTACTAATAATCCAAAACAATAGTTTCATTGTAGTAATAAAATATTTTATTAGTGCAGCAAAGTTATTGTTTTTAATATGGACCTTTTAAAAAATATAAACATTAAGAGTTTACTTTAATGTTTTAGATTTCTTTCAATTTTTTTTATAATAAAAATTAGAAGGTTTTTTAAAACCATTTAGAGTTTTCAATTTGTAAATATCTTATCCAATCAAATACCAATATAATAAATTTTTTGAGTCATTTTTAATGTTAGGATGTTGTGTACTTAGCATGATTTTGAAATGAAAATGGTCTTTAATAGTTTATTTTGAATATTTGTGTGGTGTAAAAATATGTGATGGAAGAAAGATATATTAGACATAATAGTGTTGCTCCATTCTTATTGTTGAAGATAAAGCTTTGTCAAGTAACCTAATTTAATTTTAGGCTATAGTTTATCTTGCCATGTGATTAGTTATCTATACAATCAGGGCTTAAATTTGATAGTTGTATAGCTGTATTTAGGCATTTTAGCTGTAAAATACAACTGAAATTTTGAAAACACTGTATCATATGAAAGGAGAGATTTTGGACAAACTGTCAAAATTTATAAAAGATTATGATGGTATATATATTTGGTTTTTATATAATTTACTTATACTAATGTATGTCATAGTATTTTAAAGGCACTTTTCTATAATATGTGCTTATGTTTTCTATAAATTACAATGACTCACTCACTTTATTATTGCATATGCATAAATAAAATAGAAGATTAATAATCTAAATATAAATTAGTATAGATATGAAACAAGATATGTATACTAATTTATCTACAGTTTCAACAAATTATTTACTTCATAGTTTAAATACATAACTATATCAATAAGGTCAAAGTTTTATAATTGAACAATTTTAATAAATTATTTACTCAATATTTTAAGTGCATCACTATAACAATAGTGCCAAAAAAAAAATTGTATAAATTACTTAATCTATTTTTAATAGGAAACAAGTGCCAGGTAGTGGCCAGTACCTACCTTGTAGTGTTGTTATTATAGTATTTGTTTAGTTGTAATTTTTTTTTGTTGATTAGCTATTGGTTGTATATAGTATTTGTTTAGTTGTAATTTTTTTGTTGATTAGGTATTGGTTGTATAGACAAATTGCATTCCAATAATTGAAAATTTAATTTTTGAAGAGTGTTGAAATGTCTTGGGTAAATAAATTTGAAATCTAAAAAACAATCTTAAAAATGAAATAGGACTAAAATATTTCCTAACTATAAAACTAAACTTTTACAAAGTCTATTAAATAACACAAATATTTCCTTAAAATGTAATAATACTAATACTTTTATAATTTAAAATGCATTAAAATATTGTAAGTTCGAAGAATAAAATAAAAAATGTAATAATACTAATACTTTTATAATTTAAAATGCATTAAAATATTGTAAGTTTGAAGAATAAAATAAAAAATGTAATAACATGGCAAAATATTTTTTGTGATAATGTAGATTTTTAACTTTTGACTAAATAAATTTGAAATCTTAGATTTTTAACTCTTGACTAAATGAAATTGAAATCTCAAAAATAATCTAATTTCATAAAATAAAATGTGTAGAACCCTAACCCTAGCTAGGTGTGGATAGATTTGAATATCTGCCTAAAATATTAAAATGTAATAATATTGAATACCATTACAATTTAAAATGCATTAAAATATTGTATGTTTGAAGAATAATTACATAATATAATAATATTGAATACTAATTTAAAATGCATTAAAATATTGTAAGTTTGAAGAATAATTACATAATATAACAACAAAAACATATTCATATTTACATCACTACAGTATTTTATCTTAGTCACTTAATTTTTTAGTTAAGTAATAATAGTAAGTATTTTTAGAAAACATGATTTCAATTATTTTAATTAATGTAATATTGTGGTTTAGTAATAATTTTGGGTGCATTTATTTAATAAAAGTATGTGGTTCAGCTCCATTTAATTAGACATCAATGGTTAAGATCAAATGAATAGTTAAGAAATATTTTAGTGAAATTAGGTTATTTATGTGTAGAACCCTAAAGTATAGTTATAAAACAAATTTAAACCCTAATAATTTTTTTATAAAATAGATGTGAATATAAATCAATAAATAAAAATATGCATGCTTTGTAAAGAAAAATTTTAGTGTTATTTTATTTTACGAAATTAGGTTATTTTTGGGATTTTAATTTTTTTTTTACTCAACAGTTAAAAATTTAGAGTGTCATGAAAAATACTTTTATTTTGGGGATTTCAATTTTATTTACTCAACAGTTAAAAATCTAGTGTAATAGAAAATATTTAAATCAAGTAATCTAGTGTGATGGAAAATATTTAAATCAAGTGATGCCATGTTCCTAAATATAGTTAGTAAAATGTTAAAAATATAATGCACTTCCTTATTGTATACTTTTCCCTTTTTTATTTGATTTGATAAAACCCTAATAAAATATAGTTATAAAATATTATTAAACATAAATAAAATAATATATTAACTGCCAGGCATTATTACCTCCATTATTGTAATGGATGCGCATTAATCACCCTTATCATGTAAAAGTTTTTTGCCAATTAGATTAAAGAAAAATAATTTTTCAATTTGTTATAATATTTGCATCTAGCAATAGATGAATATTTTTTAAATAGAAAAACTATTTCAATTCTCATTGGTTGTAAAAAGAATTATTAATAACTAGTTAAGAAAATGCATGCTTATAGTTTCCTTGGCACAAGCTCATTACCTGGAGTGAATTTGTCATGAGAAATTTTTTAAAGCACTATAATGTTCACATACAAAAGACTATCAAGAAATTGTTGAGCCACAAAAGACTATCAAGAAATTGTTGAGCTAATGAAGTAAATAACAACCATTGCACCAACCCAAATCAATTGAAAAACCTGCACGAGCACAAGGGATTAGATAAAATCTAATTTAATATACTATGAACTATAAAAGAGTTATAGCAAAGACAATGATACTACTGGGGCTACAAGGTTCATGAACTAAAAAATAATTTTAAAAAAAATCAAATTTTTTCGCAACACTATAATGTTCACATACAAAAGACTATCAAGAAACTATTGAGACAATGAAGTAAATAACAACCATTGCACAAATCAATTGAAAAACCTGCACGAACATAAGGGAATAGATAAAATCTAATTTAATATACTATGAACTGTAAAAGAGTTATAGCAAAGACAATGATACTACTGGATAAAGGGGCTAAAAGGCTCCTGAACTAAAAAAACAATTTTAAAAAAAATTCATTTTTTTTCACAAGACCTGCAAACAAAGATATCTCCATAAATGTACAAAACCTGCATAACTCGGTAGATTATCTCATAATAATTTTGATTTAGGAAATGTAGGGTATTTATAAAATTTTGGAGTAAAAGCGGTCTGGGTAGTTGAACGGTAATAGTTAGGTGAACTGCACCAGTTTCTAATATTTTCAATTTGTTACGAATAGGTTTTGAATTAGGTTTTTAGGTTTGTAAATAATAAATTAAATTCGTTAATTTCAATTTAATATTTACACTGGAAATATTTAATTAAATACAAGCAAAGTAACAAAATAGTATTTAAACTCTTGTCACTATTGTTTTATAAAAAAATTATTAGGGTGTATATTTAATATAATAGGAAGTTGTTTCCTATGTATTAAATATTCAATGTTCATATTTTCACTTAAAATTTAAATATAAATTTTTAAAATTAAATATTAAATATTTAAATAATATAATAATAATGATTATAATGATTAAATAATTAATTAATGTAATAATACTAATACTTTTATAATTTAAAATGCATTAAAATATTGTAAGTTTGAAGAATAAAATAAAAAATGTAATTAAATTCATGATACTATAGATTTTAAAGTTTTGACTAAATAAAATAAATAATCTAATTACATAAAATAAAATGTGTAAAACCCTAAAAACTAAATTAAAATTAAATTACTTTTAGCTAATGAAGCAAAAAATTAATCGCCATCCATTTAGGCATGACTTAACTAGTGGGAGACAAAATTTGTGTTCATAATTTGTTTACTTGCCACATGCTCCCCTCAAACCAAAATTCTCTCCGCATTTATAGTTTTTTGTTGCACTCTCCCGACAATCCGCAAAAATTCTCTCCGCATTTATAGTTTTTTGTTGCACTCTCCGACAATGCGCAGAGAAGAGGTCTTTTTTTTCAGCCAATGACAATAATCATGTTCACATAGTAAAAGTACAAATTTAAATCAAATTTGTTCGACAAGAAAAATAATCCTATCTTTTGATTGGTTTGCAATCAATAGATTAATAACTAGATAAGTGCGAACTCATTACAATTGTACCAACGAAGGCAGGTACTAAAAATTATTTCAATAGTTTTATATGTTATGTTTATTTCCTATAATACATAACTTTTCTAATTACTTTATTTAACTTATTAAGTATATAACTATTTTTCTATATAAATATTTAATATTAATATATATTTAAACTAGTAAAAATACATAAATAGATAAATAAATAAATGAAAAAAGATATTTTATTCACTACATGGACACATACTATTTTTTTTTTAATATGGTAACTTTAAATCTTACTTTTGAAAAGCTCTTTCATTATTTTGATAATTGTTTTATTTTGTTTTTACAGTAAATCTTATATAGTATTTATATATATTTTAAAATTTTAACGATTGTAATATATATAAATTTATTATTAAATTATGCATTATAATTATTATGATAATAGTGTATTCATTTTATTATATATTTAAATAAATAAATGCTTTAATATTTAACCCAAAGAAAATGTTTAATAAATTAGTGTAAATTTTAGATTTTCAATATAAACAAAATATTTAACCTATAATTATTATTTAGAAATGTGTTTGCCAGATAATTATTTTAACATTCTTATTATAAATATAAATAAAACAAATCATTTAATACATAAAAAGTAACATATAGTTTGGATGTGTTACTTTGTGCATTTTTGACAATATTCATTTTGCCTATGAATAAAGTATTTGAACATGTAATTTTTTTCAAAAAAACATTCAAATACACAATCTTTGTTTTTAGAGTGAAATATAAATCAACTAAGTGAATTTTGAATTATTTAAAAAATGAGTGAGTTATTTATGGTAGGGAATGAAAATAATTTGGAATTTAAAGTATCACTAACAATTGTTTATAGAAGGGAAATGCAATTAATTTGTGCATATGTAGAACCTATAATTTTCTTCAAAAAACATTCAAATACACAATCTTTGTTTTTAGAGTGAAATACAAATCAACTAAGTGAATTTTGAATTATTTCAAAAATAAGTTATTTATGGTAGGGAATGAAAGTAGTTTGGAATTTAAAGTGTCACTAACAATTGTTTATAGAAGGGAATGCAATTAATCTGCAACTTAAACTATCATAGAGGCTTGTAAGAAATGGGTGCATATGTAGGTTGAAATGCACAAATCTTAACTTTTGAGATAGAGAAAAATACAAAAACTTAAGAAGGTCTAAAATTTTCATCCTACTCTTTTTTTCATCAATAATTTCTAAATTAATTTGCATATTAAATTTTGGGATGATTAAAAATGAGTTATTTATAACAAGATATGTAATTAATTTGCAATTTAAAGTGTCATTAACATTTGTAACAAATGGGTGCATGTGGAAGTTGAAGTAATATATTTCAACCTACAATTTTCTTCAACAACATTCTATTACACAATATTCATTTTTCTAATATACAAATTCTATTATAAGTGTTAGTGATAGTTTAATTTACAAAATGGATTTATATTCCCATTGTTTATATATCAATACACTAAAATATATTTATCTTCCCAATATTGTGTAATAGAATGTTGAAGAAAATCGTTGCTTGAAAACACAATATGTACTTCGACCTATACATATTTAGCTCATGATTTGTAAGATATTTTTCAAATTTATGAATTTATTTGCTTCAGAATTTGTTTTATTTGAAAATTTGGGATTCATACATTGAAAAAATGCATATTATGTAAATGAATGTTGGTGAAGAAAATTACAAGTTGAAAAATGCAATGTGTATTTCAACCTACAAATGTTTAGTTTATGATTTTTAAGATGTCTTTAAAATTTATGATGATCTTATTTGATTAATAATTTATTGTATTTGTTCAACTTATATGGAAATGCTTCTGGTTAGTTTGTCAATAATGACAAGTCAGAAATTTTCTTCTTTTTTGTCAACCCCGGGCTTGAACAACAAATTATGAATGTCTTCAACTTTAATAGAGGTTGTCTCCCTTGCAAATATCTTGGTATGGCTTTGGCTATGGGATAGAGATTAGGCAAGTTGTGGGATCCCCTTGATTTGAAGATAGGTAGCAGGCTAGCCTCCTAGAAGGGGTGATGGCTGTCTAGAGTGGGAAGAGTAGTCATGCTCAAAGCTGTGGTGGTTGCCATCCTAATTTATTTAATATCTTATCTTCCTTTGACAGTGGGTGCTAGTCAAAAGATCAACAAGAGTATGAAGAACTTTTACTGGCAAGGTAACTCTGAACAAAAGAAAATACCTCTCCTAGTGTGGGAAAAGATGTGTAAATCTAAGCAAGTAGGGGGAGTGGGATGAGGAACTTGTTGAAGCAAAAAATTGGTCTCGGAGCAAAATTGATTTGGAGGATGTATTCCAATCCAAATTTGAAACCTGGGTCAAAATATTGCAAAGAAAGTATTTGGATGAGGATAGGCTGAGTGTCCTAACTTCATATCACATTCCACATGTTTCAAGGATTTGAAACTTCATGAGTAACTATAGATCACTCATAACAGATTATCTAACTTGGGATGTTAAGGATGGAAGATCTACACTTTTTGGGACGACTCATGGGGTGGTTACCTATGCTTAAACAAAAGACAAGAATTAGAGGAGGTCAAAAGAGTCATGACCCAAAGATGGGCAGTCAGAGTCAGGGATTTCATGCAAGAAAGGAGCTGCAATGGTGGAAATGAGTGGAAGTGGAAGGATGTAAATTCTTTGGGACTCCTAGGACCCTTGATTTCTAAGTTTAAGGTAGTCCTTAGTTGTAGAGTCATATGCCTAAGGGCAAGAGAAGACAAACTAGTTTAGAATGGAGGGGTAATTTGATTGTGAAAAGAGTTACTGATACTTTAGCACTAGATGCAACAACCTTGATGGTTGACACTGCAATGTTCATTCAGGCTACAATTTTGAAATTGCAAAAGGACTACAATGAGTTGCAGAATAGATATGCATATGATTTGGTGAAGTTGAGAGCTCTGGAGGATAAGGAGTTAGCATCTTCTAGCACCATTGTACCTATCTTTTCAATCCCATTAGGTGAAGCTTTTCCATTTGATAGAAATGCTCTACTTTTTGAGATTACAGAATTAAAAGGATCAATTGACACCTTGAAATGAGATAAGATGCAAGCATATAGCAAAGTTGTGTCAAACATAGTTAACCATTGATTAACTAAGATAAATGGAAAAGTAGATGATGCATACAAAGTAATTGCATATCTAAATCAAGTTTTGGTCAAGCATGAGAAAAATTCATCCAGTTTGTGGAAATCATGAATAAGTGGATGCCAAGGAATGCCACAATAACACAAATGGTCAAGACAACTAGGTTTGATCTGAATAAGCCCCTAGACTACAAGGTGTATCAAAAATCATGGAAATTCTGCATGATGTTGCCTCGTACATGATCAAATTAGAAAAATAGCTTAAGGAGAAGGTAACATCGATTGATCAGATGAAGATGAAGGTATTGCCCAATTTCAAAGATCATCAAGGTCATGCCAAAACATTGGCTCATTAGAAAGCAGAATTCAATGATGTGGGGTCCAAGTTGATACCTTTGGTATGTGTTGATGGTGAGTTACAAACACATTCTCTAAATTCAGTATCAGATGAGCTTATTTCATTGGAGAAGATTTGTGTTAGCATTGGTAAGGAGTCAAAAGCAATTTTGGATGCCCAATATGCTGGTCATAATGATCTAAAGTGATAAAATTTTTGGAATTCCAATGGATAGAGGATACAGAGTTTGGAGCTTGGGAGGAGAAGTATGAAGTTGATTGATGCTTGTGTTAGCTTTCAATTGGTCATCAATTTCCAAGGATGACCTATTTTGGCAGTTCTCAAGTGGTACTACATTTTTGGCCTATGCAAATGGATCAAGCATCATCATTGGAGGATTGTGTCAGCTCACATGTGATTGTAATTGAATTGTAATATGAAATGTTATAATGAGCATGAGCTCCAAATATTTTTGTATTTTAATGTTAAATTTTCTAAAAATAGTCATTTTAGGAGCTTAGCCGACATACTTTCATATTTCTCCAATATAAGGGGGAAATTCGTACTATGCTCTACATCTAGGAATAGCATCAACATGGAGATTGTAACTCTCTGAAACATATTATAAATCCTTGTGATTTTGATGATTCCAATAAGAAAGGAGTACTTATGGGTTGCAGGTCATATATTTTTGCATGTGAAAGTACTTTTTTTTACATGGCAATTTTCTATTCAGATTGAATTATATGAGAAACACTATATGTGTGTGTTTTTTGTGATTATCTCCTTGGATATGAATGTTATTCTTTTGAGTGAAGTTGCTAGGGTTTTTTTATCTCATCAGTATACATTTGCTATATTGTATATCTAATTTGTTGCATCTGTTCAATGAATGGATTTAACTACTTTAGATAAGATATAAGGGGAAGTGTGTTGTATTAAGGGATTAGTGAAGAAGAATTATAGGTAATACTCTTTCTTGAACTCATTACTATAAGGTAGTAGTGATTTTTATTGACCCTTTGAGTATGAAGTTTTGTTGTCATGAAAGGAACACTTGCATGTAGTGTTTTGACTCTGTTACCCTAAATAGGCATTGATCTGAGGACATCTTTCAAGTCCAAGCACATAAAAACATAAAAGTAAAAAAGATGAAACCTTTTTCCTTTTGTTTTGTATATTGTGTTCAAGTTGTTCCATGTTCTCAAAGTTCTGAAATAGATGCATGTTGAGGACTTAGCTAATCTGAAATAGGATCTTTTAGACCTCAATACATAAGTGAGAACAATATGCTTAATCAATATCTCATTGTACTAAGGAGTAATATTTTAGATATTATCACAAGGGAATACTTGGGCCTAGGTCTAGCAGAGCCTAAAGTGTCTAGAGGAGAACAAACAATTGTCTCATGTTCATTAGCTACTAACCTAAGAGTCCTAAGCATTAAGGATAGCTACCTTATAGGGATAATTAGATAATCAGTTGGGAACACCAACAATAGGAAAGGAAAATAAGTTTGTGGAGATAGATGGTAAATATTTAAATAATGGTTGTGTTATTATGTTATATATTCTTATGGGAAATTGAGGTACCAGTTCATTTAGCTAAGTGTCTTAAGAATGTCAAATTGGAAATCGAACATTGAAGCTAAGATTTGGTATTCAAGAAGATTGAATACTAGTTGTTGCAATTGCTTCTAATAATACTTTAAAAATCCCTTTAGATGTTTTCTTTAAAGGTAAGATTTGGTTCAAGTCAATAGTATTTCAAAGTCTTTTTATAAATTAACATAATTGTTCTCATATCATGCCCAATATATATAAAAATCAAGATTTTTTCTACCAAAAGACATATGTTAATTTCTGGTTTCTTTGAAGTTTGTCTTCAATTTGATGTTATAATAAGATGCTTTTATGTCATAGTTTTTTGGCATGATTTTCAAACCGTTCAATTTTCAAATAGCCAATATCAATTATTTAGTTTTGTATTTCATTAAACATATTTAATGCATTATCCCCATATCCAAGTAGTCCATATCCTATAATAATTGCATTCTTTGAAACACTAAACACTAAAACACATCCCTTTCACCCATAGTATCAAAGACATAGTAGCGAGAGTTTATTATCCCACATTTGGAAAGAAGACATCACATTTATAAAGGGCCATGTCACAAATTTCTAACCAATTTGGTGTAGTTTGTACAATTATTTTTTCGAAATCTAGATAAGGTTCCCATGACAAAGCCCTAAATAGATATTTCCCCATATCCAAAACCCTTTATTTACCACTTTTATGCAAATTAGAACATTAAATCTAAATATAAATTTGTAGGATTTTTGTGCTTGGTTTTGAAGGTTCAAGATAGAAACTAAATTTTTAATGACTATGTAGTTTAATAAATGTAATAAGATAAATACCACAACATAACACATTCTAATTGTATAATAGTGGATTGTGATAATAAAGAAGCATTAAACTTTCAAATACATTCAAGAAGTGATGATACATTTAGCAATGTGTATGCCATAAAAAATACAGTTCTATGAATTCAAATAATGTGTATAACACAAAAAATACAACTTTATGATTTCTTTTAATGTTTAACAATAATGCAATTTAAAAACTAGTGACAACATCTAACAATTGCACCAAAATGCTTAGACACAAATATTCATAACCTTGTCCACCTAGTACTACACATAATGGATTTGCAAAAAAAATATAAATGTGTACTATTTAACAATAGAGCTATAAATATTTGTCTTCTATGAATGCTTTATTTATAGACTTATTCATGGATATTCTAGTCTAATTTACAATTACCACTCACATATTTTTGCATGGAGGTTTGAGTAAGTTTGATTTAAGCATATTCTACATGTCCATGATTACTCTATTGGCAAATGTAGATTTTTCCATGTCTTGTAATACTATACCTTGAAAAAAGTGATGTTGATTCAATTACACCATATTGTCTCTAGCTGATGAACATTAAATTTATAGATAACATTATAAAAGAGTTGGAAGTCAATTTGCGATTGTGTCAAGTTTAGTCGCAGATTAGAGAGAAAATCACATAAAAAATCTAAACGATCTATAATATCATTTCTAAATGATGAATTAAAGAAGTAATTTTAATTAAATTAAACTTGAATTTGAAATTTCCACCTAAAAATGAAAAACACAAAAAACTAATAAGACTAAACTATCACCTTCATGATATTAATGTGGAAAAATATATGTTTTAAAAATAAAATTATAAATTAGGCCTTCTCAAGATCAATATTTATTATTGGAAATCATCATCAATATTAATAAATTAAAATACTTTCAAAGTTTTTTTTTTTTCTTATAAAATCATCAAAAATCTCTTAAATTATCAATTCTTGAAAACTAGTCATCACACCTAAAAAATAATATGAAATGATCAATAAACATAAATATAAATAACCAAGCTATAAATATTTAGACCTATCATATCCAACCTCTCGACCATTTGAAGCACCTAAATATTTTAGGTGTCTGCAACATGTTTAATGAACATAACAGCTATTTATTTTGACCGTGTTAGCAGCATTAATCTTTGAAATTGCTTAAAGAGTTATAATAACTGCTGTACAGTTCAATCTACAGCTTACATTGTAACCTGAGGTCCCTGCCACAACTCATTTGGGGCTTCCGAGTGTGGTCATGCAAACGGGCAAGTTCAAAATCTCCCAACTTTGCATAAAATTGTGAGTCAAGCAAGATATTTGAAGATAAGTTTCTGTGCACAACTATCCATTCCCAATATTGGTGGGCACACAACAAGCCAGCAGCCACTCCCTTGAGAATGCTATACATCTGCGACCATCCAAGAACTGTCTTTGGGTTGCCGAATATGAATCGATCCAGGCTCCCGTTTGGCATGTAATCATAAGCAACAAAGCGTTGTTTCTTGTTCCGACACCATCCTTGAAGCCGAACCAGATTTCTGTGTTGTAGACGCCCCCAGGCTCGAAATCTTGTCAAAGAAATCCTTCATTCCTTGGTGGAGATCGCTGCTCAAACATTTCATGGCAACTTCAAGTCCTGTGCTGGGCAGAAATCCACTGTAAACCTTCCCAAAACCTCCGCTACCTAACAATATTTCGTCACTGAAGCCATGTGTGGCGGTTCTCAATTCTTGATAGGGAATTCTGTGGGGCCAGAACTTCACCTCCCATTCTTCCACAACCTCTCTCTGATTTAATAATTGATTGGGCGGCAAATTTAAAAACATTTGAATCTGGGCGGCAAAATGTCCCACATTTTTTCTCCATCCCATCGCGCCACGAGGGTATGGTATGGCATATGTGACATGGTAACATGGTGCACACTGCATGCGAATAAGGGATGCCAATGAGAGAGAAATAGAAACGGAAACGGAAAAGACAGACGTTAAAAGTCAAAGTGCCACGGCAGCGGGGACTAACAACTCACCGGCTGTTTACGCCCAGCGGTTTCTCGACATGGATAAGAACTCTGTAAGCTGAAGATGTTCACCAATATCAGTAGGAATAGAGCCATTGAACTGATTCATCGACAGGTCCAGCACCTCAGCACCAGCAGGAGAAAGAGGAAGAGCACCTTCGAAGCTGTTATTGTGCAAATCCAGATAGGCAGAATAGCTAAGTGTTAGCCTAGACGGCAACGAACCTGTTAATTGATTACAACTAAGGTTCAAATAATAAAGACTGGGTAAGTTCCATATCCAGGATGGAACATTTGTTGTAATACTGTTAGCGGATAGTCAAGATATTCCAAGCCATATTGGTTCACAAGAAACGATGGAATTCTATCAAAATTGCAAAACCTAGTCCCAAAGAGGAAAGCTCAAACTGTGGAATCCATGCTGAATCAATGCTCACAGTTAAGTGATTGTAAGAAAGACCCAGATCTTCAAATTTAGAGAGATTATCGAAGAGAGAAAGGGAAATGGAGCCACTTAAACTGTTGGAATCAAGCCATAGCGTTCTTAAGTTAACAAGATTTGAAACTGTCGATGGAATTGTACCATTCAATTGGTTGCCATAAAGGTTAAGGTAAACAAGTTTAGAGAGACTGCCGATGGACAGAGGAATCTCACCTTCAATTCTGGTTTTAATCAGAAAAAGACTCTTCAAGGATGACATATTCCCTATAGCAGTTGGAATTTGGCCCTCCACAGCTGTAGATGAAAGTTGAATGCTGGTTAGTGACGGAGACTTGTGTAGTCCAATGAAAGAAACGTCTCCTCCAAGATTGTAATTCCAAGAGAGATCAAGTGAGAGCAAGTAGGCAGTCACATTTTCAAACCAAGCTGGTATTTGCGCTGCCTTGACATCCAGGAGGAGATTCCTTTCAGTGAGGGGGCATGCAAATGCAATTGCAATTGCAGAAGGAGAAGAGGTAAGATTCTGAACGTCTTTGTATTATTGAACGAGTGGAAAAGTCGTGGTGATGGTAACGCACACCAAATTAAATAGAGATTTATCTGGATATGTTAATAAAATAATTATTTTTTATATGGATTTTGTTTTGGGAAGGTATGAAAATAGAACTTTTTAATGCAAATAAGAATGGTGTCAACTTCTTTCTTAATAAGAAATTAATTATTTTCATTTAACATCATAATTTTTAAGAGATTATCAAGTTTAGTTTATATTAATATGAACATGTATTCATCTATGTTGAAATTTTTAAGATTATATATATATGTCTCTTAGTCAAGTGTTTAAAATATGTATATAATACAATTATGTAATTGACAACTTATAATATTAATAAGATAAAATCTTCCTGTGAATGACTAATTTCTTATCCCTATAAATGATATAATCTTGAAGCTTTTGTTCTTAAACATTATTACCCAAAAAAGTCATGTTCGGTATTATTTTAATTTAAAATAGATTTGATATTTGGATCAAATTATATGCTCTCTAAGGTCTTCTTTATTTCCTTCAAATAAAGAAGTTGTAACCACTTAAATATATTTTTATGATAATTTTGAAAAAAAATTGCATACATTAAACTAAAGAAACATAAACTATTTCACAAAAATTATTATCTTATGGATTGGTGCTTATAAAGAAATGTATTCATACATTTAAGTTCAGTCATTTTAATCTAACTGAATTAGCTTGGTTAAAAATATTAACCTTTTAAATATAATTATGACTAGAATATATAGGTACAAATATCAAGTGAAATATTTGAAGACCATTTAACCCATTCATTATAGGTACAAATATCAAGTGAAGTTTCATTCCATGTATTTAATATTTCAAGACCACATGTTCAACCCCACAAAAAGAGTTCAAATTCACAACAAAAAGGTCGCTCTCACAACTCTGACCTTGACCCTACAAACAAACTCTAAGAACAAACTAATCTAAGTTCTATCATTCTTCTTCCAACACATCAAATTTTAAGCAACTATAAACTATTATTTAAAATTTAGATCAAACAATAAATAAATAACTACCAATCAACTCCAAAAATCAACTATATTATTTCATTCTTAATTTTTAAACTCACCAGGGAACATATTACAACTCTTAATTAGATTATTCATTAAATTTAATTTATAAAAAGATCTTTTTATTTATTTATAATCTCATACAATTTTATATTGACCCATTGGACTAGCATTATTTGTATTTATCTTATTCCTTTTGATCATTGAATAGTCTGCTCATTATAAGAAGTTTCCTGCTCCTGCTAACCCTCCGATGAGTTTATCCTATTCCGCGTATGACTTAAATGTTTTGTAGGAACCCTGTGACGTCCAACCAAACTCGGTCCACTTATTTTTAACCACTCGTTTCTCGGCCTTCCAAAAATACCGTGTCAAACAAGAAAATGTTTTAAGAGACAAATGAATGGCCCGGAAAAATACAAAAATAATAAAGAAAGCATGGGATATAAGTTAAAATTTCCCCTCTTCATGGACCCCTGTATTAACAAAAAATAATAAAGAAATCATAGAATACAAAACATTGGTCCCTATATATAAAGAAATCATAGAATACAAAACGTCGGTCCCCCTATATAAAGAAATCATAGAATACAAATCATTGGTCCCCCTATATTCACAAAAATAATAAAGAAATCATAGAATACAAAACATTGGTCATACACGGAATTGAAAATATCTGTATCAAAACTCATGTTATTTTAAAAATTTTATGAGAATATTTTTTAGAGAATATTAAAGGTGAGAATTTTTATGAGAATATTTTAATTGCTTTCTCAACCACCTAGCCAAAGGAGCTAAAATTGACAAAGTTGTTGGCTAGAAATTATTCCTTTGATGTATCGGGAAGACAAACATTGTAGTGTGATTTGGGTTGCGATTGGATTTGATGATATCATTTAGTGAGAGAGATTTTGAGCTTATCTTGGTCAATCTTACTACATGACATGAAGTTGTTGAATTGAGCAATAGATTGTAAATATCCAAGGCTTTTATTCTATGGTTACAATGTGTAATTGTAGTTTCCATTGTGTATTTGAAAACTAGAAGTGTCTCCCCTATTTTTTGAACTCTTTGACTAGAAACCAAGATGATGTAGGGTTGATAGAAAAAGATTCAATAATATTGCATAGAAACATTTGCTATGTCATCACATCAAGGTTTAGTAAGTTCAAAGTTTACTAGATAGATAGTAGCCTTTGACCTCAATATTTGTGAAACTTTTCTTTACATTTAGAAAGAGAGATATTTGGATGGTTATATCTTGATGATATTCTAATGGTATAAAAAAACAATCTTGCAATGCATTGTCAATCTTTGTTGGCTTTTGTAGCTAGAGTATGTAATGGTTTGGTATTTTTCCCTCTTCACAACCTCTCTTTTTTAGAGGGTTGCTTATTCTTTTATAAATTTGCATTCTTCAATACAAAATAAAATGCATCCAAGGGTTGGTAGGAGTATCGAGTAGGAATATCTTGTGTTGTTTTGTGTTAGTTTTTCATTTAAATATATTTTATATTTATGTTTATCTGCACTGTTTAATGGTAAAAATTGTAAATTCATGTTTTTTTTTTGTTATACGTTGAACACTTTAATTTGGTTTTCTTTTATGTATTGATTAGTAATTAAGTTAGAATATTTTTACATGGAATTTGGCTACTAATCTTATCCTAGTCTCATTCTATCTTCACACATCCCCAGGATTCAAACATGATCAACAATCTCTACTATTTATCATCCTAGTTGAAACCCACAAATGTAAAATTAACCTAGGTCACTTTTACACATGCATATTTGAACCCCACACTTTTTAATTTAAAATTTTTAATTGGTTCAATGTTCCCCTCCCTTATTAGCTATTATGAGCTCATTAAAGCACAACTTATTTCAAATTACACACTAGGTTAGTGTATTTAAGGACTAGCCTTAATTTATTAAGATTATCTTAGAAAAACCAAAAGAATATTCACATAATAGCCTTATACAAACATCATGGAGCATCCTAGTAAGAGCATCATTAGCTTGCATCGTCATTCTAGGCATACTACATGATTGCTTGATGTCTTCAATCTTGGTTCATCTCTATTAAATGTGTCCACCTAGTGGCTTAACTAAGGAAAATATGACCCTCACTAAGCAAGCTCCTAAATGATGTATGTTGATTTCTTGTATGACCTAAATTACAAAAATTTCTAAATCTGGTGACCACTTTCTTCTCTTGGCCTTGTTTTTCCTATCATTACTAACCGATGAGAGATGTCCTTCAATGGACCCCCTTGCTCAATTTTTTATTTGGTAGTGTGATTTACCTCCCTTCACATCTTTGTCATGCACCTAAGTTCCATATATGTAGACATTTATAAGTCCTAAGGGTCTAGGATTTCCCCACCTACGTACTTGGTTAGAAGGAATCCCACTTGCTAATTCCCACTCAACCTTATCTTATATTGGGGTTTTAGATTTTTGCTTATTGACATGCCATCATTTCCTTCCATGAGCCCCCACTCTTCATCATTCTCTATTCTTTCCTTGGAAAGTTTTCAAACCTTTTTTACTCATCTCCTTGGCATCCTATTTCTTGATTTCTTGATTCCTAATAGGCTTCTAAGTTCCCTTTTTATTTGGCATAAAGTATTCCATTAAATTGATCCTTTCTCACCCTCTCATACTACTCATGCTTTTAGACCATCCTATCCCATGCTCCATGCTACACCCATGTGTGTAGTATCCCCAAAATGTGATCCTTGATGCTCCTTCATTCCTTATTCCTTGCTTCAATGTTTTAGGACTTTACTTCCTCCTTTGTAGTTTGTACCTAGGATCCATCATCCTAAAACTCCAAACCTAGATTTCTAATGTATAATAAGCCCTTGGAGTTTTCCTTGCTATCTTACCTAGAGGGTAGCCACATCATGGATACCCAATCCCTAAACCCTAATAGGAACTCATTTCTTCTTCTCATTTGGTGCATCATACTCCACATCATGCACTACTAATCCTCATTTCCTAATTATGTTCTACTATTCATAGGTTTTCAAACTCTTCAATCCATCACTCCTACTACATGAGGTATCCCAAATCTCTAAAACATGAATCTTTCCCTTCATCATACCTTCCCCTCCCTTAGAATTTTAGACTATTAAATGCAATCATCCCTCTTGTGAAGTCCATAATCTTAGATCCTAGTTCTCTAAATCTTGTTGTTCCTCCCTTCTCCTCATTAGACCTTCAAAGATTTTAACTTCAACCAAGTCCTTCATGTGAAATTACTTTCCAACATCCCAACTCCCAATTCCTCAATCCATATTGCATTTCTCTCCCCCTAGAATGCCAATCACTGAACCCCCAAAATTTGAGCTTTCAAACATTTCTCTATTGGTTTGATTTTTTCAGGCATAAAATTCCTTGGGCCCCCAACCATTCAAATGATTTGTTCCACCTACCTCCCCTATTTCCAAGGACAACATTGGTGCATTTGTGTTGTCATTGATGTCAACAGTGTTGTAATGAAGAAGGATGGAAGTGAATTTAACAGAGATGGTGTCAGCAGTAGCATTTAATGTATTGATATGGTGAGCTAATTAGTGTTGGTGATGCCAAAAGAAGATTGTGGCAAAGTGATGAGCATATGCTGAGGAGATCAGAGATGGAATAGAGAAGTCGTGAAGAGAAAGATAAGTACTATGTATATTGATTGGATCAATATCATCTATACATAGTTCCTATCTTCTAAAGTTCATTCAAAAGTGAAAGTTGTGAGCAGAAGAATGTGCTAACATGAAGATTCTTGTTGAGTTGAAAAATTTATGATTGTTGTGTATGATGTTGATAGTGAAGTCTCTAATGTGGTAAATGTTGTATTTATTTTTTTATGAGGAAAAGCATTACTTTAGTTTTAAAAGAAAGATTCATGAAGTCGAAGGCATTGGTATTTGCACAAAAGAAGGTCATGATAATGCTCTACATTCCTCCGCATTTGAAGTTACAGCCTTGTGGTTTGGGATTTAGACATAGACAAGTGTGAAGTTTGTATGTTCTTGATTTCAGAGCTTGGAAGTTATTGTAGAAGATTCTAAGAGCTAGTAGAGTGAAGATAGAAGTTCAAGATGGTTACAGTCAGGATGTGTCAGAGAATTGCTCTGAATTTCTCTACTTTTGAAGATGAGGTCTTATGATTTGAAGGATGGTCAGATATAGTTAGAAGATTATTATATTCAAGTTTTAGTTGATAAGTTGTACCACAGATATTCTCTAGTGTCAACAAAACAAAGATATATCAAGTTGCTGATTAGGGTTGATTGGAGAAGAAAGCAAAAGCCACCACTTTTTGAACCGCAGTTCATTTTTGGCTTTGATGTTTGGAGGATGAGTTCATATATTTAATATGATTGTTCATTTTAGTTTTAAGGTGTTGAAGTGCACAACAAGTTGGTTTTTCCATGATCTATCTCAAGACTGTGTGTCCAATGTTTGTAAGTGATGTCATGTTTAGTATAATTTGTTTGTCTATGCCAGAAAGAAAATATATATTTTAGAGGAAGGAATATTTGAGAAGGTTTGTGGAAGTCTCACGTTGCTTGTGAAATGATCTACATGATGCTAATTTGTTTCTTTGGTGCCGCCTTTGGTCTGGAGCTATCTCATGAAAAGATAAGTGTGTGTTGGACCAACTTCATGTGTTTTGATGATCCCACCAGATGTTTTGAAGTGTGCGCTGGCTTGGAAGAATGTGTTATAGGTCCTGGTTATCACTAGTTTTGAATCGCTTTGCATTGCTACATCTTTTGGATGTCGATGTGGTATGGTCATTTCATGTTTCATGATTAAACGCTTCATGATTGGCTGACATAGGAGAAAGATTTTGTGATTTGCAAAAGGTATAAATGAAAGATCTTATTTTGTGTGGAAAGTAAGAGTGTATGTGAGTGTGCGAGGATGTGTGTGTAAGTGTGGAAGTGAGTGAGTATGTGTGTGAAGGTGTGTTTAAGACAGCAGTGTTCATTATGTAGAGAAAGTGAAGGTTTGTGATAGAGTGAGGTGTTGTAGAGGTGGTTGATCACTGAAAACTATTAAGTGTGATTTTGTAAGTGTTGTTGGATTGTAATTTTTAGGGAGTTTGTCCTCCCTTGGGTAGTAACCCCTAAAACTTGTTGTAACCTATTTTTATCTTTATTTGTGAGGTTGGATTTGGATAGTAGATACAAGCAGCTTGCTTATTGTGGTTTTTCCCTTCTTGGGTTTTCCACATATATCTAGAGTTGTGGTTGTGTGCTTATGTGTTGTCTTTTAAATTGTTTAATCTGTTGATCCTCTGTTTAAGGCAGATAGAAGATTTGGTTGACAAAGTTAAATTGGAATAAGTTTTAGTATACTGATTCACCCCCCTTCTCAGTATATCCTTGTGTCTAACAATCATTAATACTCAAAATTGACAAGGATGGACATGTACACTCTATCAAATCCAACCAAAATGTTATTGATCACCTCAAGGGAGTAGATCCACATGTAAGGCCATGTGATGATTACAAAGATAGACATGGGTTGCTTGAATGACATAAATGAAACCCTAGTCTTCCCTAACCTACAAATAGGTACTATGCTACATCTATGAGCATGGGAAGAATGTTTTGCTACTCTAGGTCATCCAATATTAGATCCAATATCAGATTCTATTACATAGGCACATGCTAGCACATGCGATGCTTTATCTAGCATGCAAATCATGTGTGACCCTTGATGAGACAAGCAACTGCACACACACACATGATTGAAAGACATTATAAGGGATGATCATTTTATTGCTTCAAGGATTGTATGTGTCCAAGACTAATATAGGGTTTCAACTTCTACAAGTCTTGTTTGTAAGTTGGAAAGCATAATTTCTAAATCACAAAAAGAGTTCCAAATAACAAATATGTTTGTAATTAGATCTCTCCATGGAAATCTATAGTTACTTAGGGAATCTTTGAACCTCTAGTTGTGGATTTCCTCTTACCAAATTTGTTAGCATGAATATAAAAAGGGTTTGATAAATATTTGACATCATTTCAAAGCATTACAAATCCTCTATAGTGGCCATTCATTTATCTCATGTGGATTTTTGCAACACTAATATCCAGAGTATTAATCATGCTCAGTTAAAAATAAGGGCAATTTTTAATTATATGTGTGTACAATTCTAGTTTCAGTTGTGATTCTTAGGTGAGATCCATCCTTCCTTGCAATATGGGACTTTGCATCTATTGGAGTACGCACCATTCTTGGTGGTAAATGATCAAACATATCCGAGCATGTTGTAATATCATGTACCCTCACTAGCTTTAATTTTAGTATTAGGATCCTTTGTTCTCATATGTTCCATTAACGTAATTGTTATTATATTTCATACAAGCTAGAACTAGTAAACACTTAGAGAAAATTCTGAGCATTCCATTATTCTTTTACATGCATATGGTTGGCTTATGAGAATTCCATCCATAGGAACATACAAACTATTGTTATCTTTAGGCACATGTATAAGAATGATAATATCATCTAAATAAGAGGCTTTTCAAGCAAGTAATGTGTAATAGGCTTAATGACAAGTTTTGGGGCCCATCACATACTAGGTTTAGTTATCAAATGTTTCCATATTATTTTATCATTAGTCTTTTAATGTCCTCTTAAGGATACATCTAGGAATACCCTCCTGGGTCTGGCTAAGTTGAAGTGAAGGTCAGTTCACCCACTCATAAGAACTAGTTCATTCATGCCACTATATGAGCATAAGTCCTACCCATTACCTTTGTTCACATTATCCCTAGCCTTATGTTTTGAAGTCAATCTTTAGGATTTGTTTGAAAACATGTTTGAGAGCCAATAAATGATGTCATTATTAGGGAGACATTAATTTTGGTTTCTAGATTTGTCATACCTCCACAAGTTGTTGAAAATAATGTTTTCTCTTCCAAGTGAAGAGTGATTAGTCTACTGAATCAAACCTAGAATTAGGTCATATCAAGAATTTTGAAGATGGAAAGAAGGAGGTAGTCTAGAGATCCATAAGGACAAGAAGATACATCATCTCATGCAAAGAAACAATAGACCATAAGGAAAACTAAGGATACTAGTAAGTTTGGGTATGTGCATAAAGATGGGGGACCAAAAAGTGGCCAAAACCACTTTTTTGGTGCAAATAAGTCATAATGTGATCATGTTAAAATAACGTGATTGTGTTATAATGCACTCATGTTGTTTACTTTTATAAGAAAAAAATCGCACCTCATTTTGCCATTTTGCCCAAAACATGATCCTATTATTCTATGAGTGTGTTTTCTTCATATTGGAGCTAATTTAGGGAAGGAGTCATGCTGCCATGATGTACAAGAGGTGACTTCGATGGTTTTTTCAAAAATTTCAATTAAAATGAAATATTTTTTTTTTCATTTGTGTTGATTCATTTTTTTATTTTCAACAAACCAAAACTCATCAACACCTCCAAACCCTAATCCATTTGAAGACACACACAAGGAAACTCCTATTGAAGAGAAAGCACAAACTAATCCCCCTCAAACACCTCCTTCCATTTGGAGGCATCCCCATGAGACCCAAACACATATATTAGGGAAAATTAAATAAAACAAAAGAGAGCTTCAAACATTGGTAGATGCATTAAAAAGTCTAGATGCAACTTACACACATCGAAGAGCTCTTGCAACATCCATTGAATCTATAATTTTTCCCATAGATTTAGTTAGTGGCCAAATAAACAACTAGGCCAATTAGAAAGAGAATTCTTGGCAATAACATTCATCAAAACTATCACATAAGAAAGTAAAAGACAAGAAAATATGAAATCTAATTTATGTGCATTATTTGTCAACCCTAGAAACAATCATCCCTTGTACACAAGTTACAAATGATTTACTATTAATTAGTGCCAACACCAGGGCATAAAGGATGATTTTGGGAAAAGTGATGGATGGTTTTTTACCATCCCTCATGCAACAACAATGAAGTGCCTTAGTATTTCTTGAGTAAAATATATTGTGAGTTCCTCCTCAATGAAATTTCAAATAATTTTGATAGATGTGATTTCCAGGGCAATAGTAAAGGTTCTACACAAGATAGAGTAGGGGTACATCATGCCTAGGACCAGCCAATAAGACCCCTTTCTCTCCCATCTATTCAACATGTCATAGTCCCTTCCATTTTGAAGGAAAGTGTTGAGGTGGAGACCTTGGATTCCATCAGTTCCCTCACACAAACCTTTTTACAACATAGCATATCTCTTTTGTAGGATGATGAGGGTGAGCCTTCTAGGTGTCAACTCTTAGGGTAAAATTTCAATCTCGTGTCACACTTTTGGCCAACTAAATAGTTTATATACAGTTTTAGGAGAAACAGTTTCACCCAAAACCATGTAGCACCTATGTTGCATTACATGTCATAAAGAGTTTCACCTAAAATGTTTTCACTCAAAAAAAAATTATCTATAAAATATGATTTCAACTTTGAAAAGGGATTTTATTTGCATAGAAAGTTTTGCGTGAAAGTTTCACCTAAAACGTTTTTGAGTGATACCATCTCACCTTCCACTATCTATTGGGTATCCCATATGGTAGCCAACCCCCCATTTTCAACAAATTGAATAAAACTTCAAGTTCAACCCCAAATTTCTCCAACCAAAGGGTATTTTCATGAAAATATGGAAATACCCTTTGGTAGATCTTGGAGTCTAGAACTTAGAAATATATTTTGATTAGTTCTATTGGGATTATTTTTAAATTTATTGCAAGTAGGCTATTATAATCAAATATGCAACTACTTAGAATTTTTTTAAAATAGTAAAATATACTTAGAAATTTTAAAAAACATATGATGCACTTGAGGAGAGAATTATCTCCAAGAGGGTAAAAAAAAATTTTAATGATAGAAATTTAGACAAAAGTTGACATCCCATGAAAACTATGGCAATTTGAGTAAATTTGACTTTAAAAATTATTACAAAATAAATATTCATCAAAAATTAATTTTTTTCTCCATGCACTATATTTTCAAGTTACCAAACTAGAAAAAAAATTCAAAAAATAAAAACTAATTTTCTTTTAATTTTGCAACATTCCATCAACCTCACTTTTTTCAAATTTTTTCAGCAATAAAATTTATGCTCTTAAATTTGCAAGAAAATATATCCAACTAATTTTAAAAAATTAAAAAAATATATAAACATAAACTACATTAAGAGTTATACATTTCATTAGTTAATATCATTTTAAATTTCAAAACATAAACATCACTTTTAGGCACTCCAAGTTGGAAAATTGTAATTGTGTTGGTCATTTCCTTAATAAAAGTGTGACATGGTTAAGAAATTTTACCCCTCACCCCACATTTCTCATGCTTGTGGATCTACATGTGACTGTGGGTTCAAGAATTATTTAGTGAGGTATACAACATAGGTACACATGGTCATGATGTTGGTACACACATTGAAGAGGATGATCCACACTTCAATGACTATACTACACAAGGTTGAGCACATGATGAATGTGACTTTTGGCATTGACTGATATAGGTAATTTTCAAAAAGGTTGTGCATTTTAGTATATTTCCTATTGAAATATACAATTAACTAGATATTAATCCATTATGAATGAAAACTAATGTAAAAAATTGTATGTATTATAAACTTATAGTGTCAAAGTACACATCTTGCATCCATCATCCCTTCATCACATGTTTGTGTGGGCATGCCAAGTCCACAAGTATGTAATATGTAACAAAATAGTAAATATACTACATGTGAATTTTTTGTCATATATCAATGGTAGTCTTAAAATTACAATTTGATGATGAATAGGTGGATGTTGGACCTCCAACATTATGACATGTTGGTGGTACTAGTCAAATATCAACTTTCATTAAGGTAAGTTTTAATATTTTCATCATTATGTATGTAAATAATGTTATGTATATTTTGGTCAAATAACATTGTTCCTATTTTCATTTGATGACATCAATGCAGACTCCTAATATTCATGGAACAATGGAGATGGTCATTGCTACAATAATTTTTTCTTAAATGCCTTTGACAAAAGGTAGAAGCTAATAATGTAAATATCATTATGTATTTGTTGTTTTATCTCACATCATTTAGTGTAAAAAGTGATAGTCATCTTTATTCTAATTTTCTTCTTCATACTTGTCATAGGAGATCACAACTCCACTCCATGCACCTGCCCCTCAGTTGCATGAAGAGAAGTAACAGAAGATTGAGGAGGATAATTAGCTTTTGGTAAGTGATTATTTAATAATGTCATTATATATTTCATGTTTTCTATACTAACGTGTATATTATTTAATTATATTAATAGGTAGAGCTACAAAAAAGTCTTAAGAGGAGGCCATTTAGTAGAGGAGCTTTGTTAGCTATGATATTGGTTCTCCATCTTCCCAACAAAGAAAGAGTCATTGATTGTTCCATGCTACTCCATAGTTTCTATATGTTTGGATATTTTGTTGTATGCCTTCATGACATGTCTAGGTGTAAATTTGTATTTTGTTAATGTATATCATTGTACACCTATATGGATTTGTACACATGCATTTGTGTTTTACTGATGTACATATCATTGTATACCTATATGACTTTGTTTATATATTCATCATATTCTTATATAGTATTGTATAGGCCTTATGACATTTTCATGGCATGTTATGTATATCTTAATGGCCTTATTAAGATCAATATATATATATATATATTGTTTGTATTGATGACTTGAATGGTTAAAATTGTTTGAGTGGTTTGAATAATAAGACTTAAGATTAAATTTATTGTTCCAAGAGTGACAATAAATATTTTAAATGGTTTTAACATTCACTTCAAACTTTTAAAGATTGTTGCATTCATCTAACAACAATAAAACATAGTGGTAGCTAAGTGGACTTGCATGGAAATAGTTTTCTTGTGATTTGTGATTTGGATGTATCATTATGTTTATGGTCAAAAAATTGTTAACTACCTTATAATATGAAGACCATGTGGAAACTAAGTAATAAATTAACACAAGTTATTTCTTGATTTCAAGGATTAACACAAACTAATTCACTTTACACAATTCAGTTTTGGTTTTGGATTTTGAGTTAAGCACTTATTGTGTTGAATGAAATTTATGACATAAGAACATGATGGACATTAGTAATTTTCTCTTTGGTAGGCTCATCATCTTCATTATCTTCCTTCATGATTGTGTTTTTCTGTATCATGAGATTTCTTGGACCATCCTCTCCTTTAATGCAATGCCATCAAGTTAGTAGATCAAAGTCATGGAGCTCTTAGGACAACACATTTGATCACATAAAGAGATATCTTTGCTAATAGGAGTGGGGTTCCATGACCAGCATCTCAATCTTTCAAATCTAAACTTTTCCAAGGTGTATCTACTATTAGAAGGTTCACAAGAAGGCCATCACATGCCTGACATTAGAAAACCAAGGTTCTATTTTTTATATCAGCAAATTAGGCAATCTATGACTCTTTCAAAAATATGTTTCTTCTTCATATTTAACCATGGATTTTGGTGATGTCAATGTGGTGATCTCATGAAGATTTAATGAATTACCTATTGGAAATCAAATCTTTAACTCAATGTGAAATCCTTGCTTTTGTGATATGATTTCCATAATAACAATTTAAAATCCTTGCAATCCCCCTTATTGTTGTACTCTCTCTGCATTAGAAATAACAAGAAAAAGTGTTAAATATATAAAGATATACATGTATGAACAATGTCCAATCCTTTTCTATTAAACAAATAAAGATTTAAACCCTCACATACATCAATGTTGTTATACCTAGGTCTTCAACATGCCCTAATTTATCAAATCTTTTCTAAGTCTAATGTAGTACGTAAGGATAAGGAGACTTGGGGAATGGAATAAGTCCTCCACTAGCATTCACTTGCCCACCTTGATGTGTTGCCACTATCCCTTTGGTCCCACAAGGTGCAAAAGAAAAGTATGGCTATTGGCACCTTTACACCAAATGCAATTGAGGCATTTCACAAGAATGCATTCATTATTAGCATGGTCAAATAGTTTGGAGTTGAAATAAATTGATATAGGTTATTATAGAGGGGTTTTACATCCAATAATAGGTCTAAATGAATCATTCCTAGGTGACATGGATTCTAAGAACTACTTCATCAAAGTTTGGTAATTTTTTGCACATAAGTCTCTTAAGAGACTCTCTTGGTCCAATATAGCTCGAAAGGATTGCCAGGAGACCTAAGAAACAAAATAAGGTCTCCACTAGTATTCACCTACCCATTTAACATGTTTGCCCTATCAGTTTAGTCCCATGAGGTGTGGAAGAAAAATATGTCTATTGGCACCTTTAGAATGAATGCAACTAAGGCATTTTGCAAGAACACATTCCTTGTTGGCATGATCAAATGGTCTAGAGTTGACAAAAACTAATATAGGTTATTGTAGAGGGACCTGACATCCAACTGTAAGTCCAAAATAAAATTCCTAAAGGCAATAGATTTTGAGAACCATTTTGTCAAATTTTAACATTTTTTTGCTCTTAGGTCTCTTAAGAGACTCTCTCAGTCTAATGTATCCTAGAATGATTGAGAGGCCTAGTGAATTAAATGAGGCCCCCACTAGCATTTACTTTCCCACCTCAACATGTTGGCATTGTCAAATCAATCTTATGAGGTCAATTTAGTCTTATGAGGTGCAAAAGAAAAAATATGGCTAATGGCACCTTTAAAATAAACATAACTAAGGCATTTTGCAAGAATGCATTCATTGTTAGCATAATCAAATAGTCTAGAGTTGATGAAAACTAAGATAGGTTATTGTAGAGGGACCCAACATATAAATATAGGTCTAAACCAAACATTCCTAGGTGTAACATATTCTGAGAACCACTTCATCAAAGTTTGGCTATTTTTTCTCTTAGGTCTCCTAAGAGACTCTCTTAGTCTAATGTAGCCTAGAAGGATTGGGAGACCTAGGGAATAACAAGAGGCCTCTACTAGCATTCACTTACCCACCCCACTATGTTGGTGCTATCAGATCGATCCCACAAGATGTTAAAGAAAAAATGTAGCTATTGATTCATAAGAGACTCTCTCGATCTAATGTATCTCAGAAGGATTGGGAAACTTAGGAAATGAATCAAGACCTCCACTAGCAATTACCTTCCCACCTCGACATATTGGTACTATTAGTTTGGTCCCATAAGGTGCAAAAGAAAAATATGGCCATTGTCTCTTACAAGACTCTCTTGGTCCAACATAACACGAAATAATTAGGAGACATGGGGAACAAAATGAGGCCTCTAATAGCATTAACCTACAAACCCTAACATGTTGGCATTATTGGTTCAATCCCACGAGGTGTGAAAGAAAAATATGGCTATTAGCTCTTAGGAGTCTCTCTTAGTCTCTAAGGGAATGAAATGAGGCCTCCACTAGAATTTACATACTCACAATAATGTGTTGACACTATTAGTTTAGTCCCATGAGGTGCAGAAGAAAAAATATGGCTATTGGATCTTAAGAGACTCTCTTAGTCCAATGTAGCCTAGAAGGATCAGGAGACCTTGACAATTAAATGAGGCCTCCAATAGCATTCACCTATCCACCTTGATGTGTTGGTGATATTGGTTTGGTCCCATGAGGTGCGAAAGAAACAATAGGGCTATTGGCTCTAAGAGTCGCTCTTGATCCAATCTAGACCAAACATATTGAGAGACCTAGGGAATGAATGAGGCCTCCATTAGCATTCACCTACCCACCCCAATGCGATGACATTATCATTTTGGTCCCATGAAGTGGAGAAGAAAAAAATGGCTATTGCTTTTAAGAAACGCTCTTGGTCCAATATAGCCTAGAACCATTACAAGACCTAGGGAATGAAACAAGGCCTCCACTAGAATTCACTTACCCAACCTGATGTGTTGGTGTTGCTAGTTCAATCCCACAAGGTGAAGAATAAAAAATATGACACTATCCACCATTACATTAGACACAAATGACATATTTTATAAGAATAAATTCCTTGTTGGCACAATGAAACAATTTCAAGTTGAGGAAAACGAAGAAAGGTTATGGTGGGGGGACCCAACATCCATCTATAGGTCTAAACAAAACATTCCTAGTTGGCATAAATTCTAAGAACCACTACATGGAAGTTTGGTAGTCTTTAGCTCTTTGGTCTCTTAAGAGACTCTCTTGGTCTAAATTAGCCTAGAAGGATTAGGAGACCCAGGGAACAAAATAAGGATTTCACTAGTATTCACCTACCCACATTGATATGTTTGAACTATGGTTTCAATCCCATGAGGTACAAAATAAAAAAATATGGCTATTGACACATTTATACTAAACACAGATAAGGTATTTTGCAAGAATGCATTCATTATTGGTATTGTTGGCATTTCAATTCGCACCTCTAAATGCGAGTTGGAAACAGACAACTATGCACAGTTAAACTACTCTTCTATTATGAGGGGAAGTTACCTTTTTGCTAATGTTTGCTTAAAAGATAAAATTTACCTATCTTTTTGTTTCTCAGCTGCGAGCACAAGGTTATAAAACTCTATTTCATTGTAGCGAAGGTTTTTCTTTTTTAATAAACTCCTAACTATAGTTAGGCCTAAACTAAATGATGTTGTTGATCACCTAAGTAAACACATAGCATAGGAATCAAAAGTTGACAAGGAATGATTTGTTTTAACATAAAATCTTTAATAAACTTCTTCCAATTTCACATCAGAAGACTCATTGTACTTTAAGATGAAAACTGAAATAAGATTACTCAAGCCACACATCTGATGAAAAAAACTAGATGATCGTGAGATAGAAAATCAAAGCAAATGGCGGGCATGAGACTTCTATTCCCAATATCATAAAGTTGATACAACTCCAAGACAACAATATTGTAGCAAAAGGTAGGCATACAATATGTGATCAAACACTGGAAAACATATTACACATAGTGAACAAGCACTTGAAATAACAATTTCTGCAGGCTAGAATAGGCACAACAAATCTTGCTATTACAAACACATCTCCCTTTACAAATGGGCAAGGCTACCCTTATTTATATTAAATCAAAGGAGTAGGGAACCCTAAAATCTCCTTGATTTTATCTAACTGACTTGCCAACTCACAAGCTTTATTTCTATTCTAAGACAAAGATTACAACTAACAACTACTTTAAAACAATATGCTTTAAAGCAAAGAAAACTCCAACTATTACAAAGTGATTTTCTGCTATTTTGAGGATGGATAAGCTTTGAATGAAAGCAAATGCTTTAAAACAAACGCATTGAGTTAAAGCTGCTTTCTTTTGAGTCACATCCCCATCTTTATTGTTGCCTTATTGGTGATGTCATCCACTGGTATTTTTGGAAATAATATCTTCTAAAAAGCTGATTTCAAGAGAAAAAGATGGCACATGGGTTTTGTAGACAATCCCATTTTGAAGCGACTCAGATCGTCATATTTTGAAAAAGCAGAGGATTTCCTGAAAAAGTAGCAAAAAAATAATTTCTGAAAAAATAAAATTTTCCAATCTTCAAGAGGATGAAATTCCAGATGGACCCATTTTAATGAAAACTAAAAAAGCTCCGGCCCTGTTTCTGAAAAGTGGTCCCCTAGAAAAATGGACCTCGAAAAACCGTGCCTCTGTGCTTCCCAATCTTGAAACTATGAAGAACACTTAAAAAGCACTCCATTTGGGTTCTCAAATCTTCATGGAAAGAAAATAATAATCTTCTTTTTCTGGATGCAACCTGCAAAAGTAATGAATAAAGAAGGCCAAAAGCTTGTCTTTATAGAACTTTAGGGCAAAAAAGCAACTTTCTCTGTGAAAGCACAAAGCTTGAATCTTAACCATGAAGAAAGCAAGTTTTAAAGCACAAATCCAAGTTGATATGCTCGAATAGGAAGAATCCCTATTTTATAGCTACCTATGGCTTCATGTGTGAGATGACTAAAAAAATCTTCTTTGATGATGTCATCAAACACACGAGGTTGCAAAAGTGTTAGCCAAATTTTCCTTCGTTTGAGACTTCTGCACTCGTTCTAACTCCAGCATGACCTTCCTCTGACTTCAGTAAGATGGAAAATTGTCACCATTGATTGAAAAAGCCGACTGATCATGGCATCTTGAAGATTTATCATTTCTGATTTCATCCCCAGCCTCGAACTTACGATCTGACGACATTTGACTATAAATCTGACTTCTGGAAACTGTCATCAGATGAAGATTTGGAAGTGGTTGACAGATGACATCAGTAAATCATGAAAAAAACTATCTCTAGAGATCCTAGGTGCCCCTAGCCTCCAGGGACGCTTTTGGACTCATGTCTCAGCCATTTTTTGAAATTTTCAATTTTTGCTTATTTCTCAGAAAACATAAAAAATAAACTAAGTCTGGAGAGGATGGGCACCCCTAGCCTCCTGGGGTGCTTGAGATTCCATACCTTAGAAAAATTTTAGAATTTTTCAATTTTTATCCATAAATCTTGAATTCTGCCAGATTTTGAAGGTCCCTGCTTGACGTATATTTCAAAATATACCTGAATTTCCTATACTTTAAATATTTTGAAATATACTTTCAAGCTGTTTGAGATAGGTCTCAGATCCATGGGATTTAACATGCAGATTCTAGAATTTTGAGGATCCATCAGATTGCAGAGCTAGTCAGTTTTTCAAGGCTTCAGGACATCGGACTTAGTCAATTTCAAGATTTGAGGGATAGGCATCAAGATGAGGGTAGACTGGATAGCCTGAGCATATCTGAGATGAATCCCTTACTTTTATGAGCCTTTTGACCAAGTTCAACTGATTTTGACCACCTGAAAGTGGGTTGACGAGGCATTTTTAACATTTTTTGAAAAACACAAAAAAAATCTAACACTGGGACGTAAAAGCACAAAGCTGTGTCACACTTTCAGCTGACTTATCAACACAAGTGAATTTAAGTATTTCTAACTAAAAATCAATTTTGGTCAAACATATGATCTTGTAAGATTCATTCTAGCTAAGTTAGATATGTCCACAACGTTTCCAACTAAAATTGTTGGCTAAATGCATGTGTAGCACCACTATGAGGCTAATTTACCAAAAAAATAAAATTATTTGAAAAAATTGATATTTCAACAACTTCTACTCGTGTAAATAACATTTTTTTTTAAATATAAAAATACCCTTTTGTAGATCTATAAGTTTAGTTTTCAAAAAAAAATATATTTTAATAGTTTAATTATTATTTATATTTTCCTTTCTATTTTTACTAAAAGTAGGTTATCAATACAAAACATTAGGTCGATCACCATGTCAAGGAAAAATAGTAAAACTTATTTTAAAAAATTGAAAAAAATATGGTGCACTAGATAAAAGAATCTATATCAAGATGGTATAAATTTTTTTCTATTTTAGATAAATAGTTAATATGAAAGTTGACGTTGAATGGAAACAACTACGTTTTAATACACGCACATTTAATTATTTATTTAAAAATATACATTTATCAAAATTGGAAAAAAATATATCCATGCACTAAAGTTTCAAGTTATAAATACACACAAAAAAATTGAAGAAAAAAAAAAAATTACTATATAAAGATTGACATCTCATGTAACTTCATTTTTTAACATTTTATCAGCAACTCAATTATAGTGTCAATTTATTAAAAACTATATTCAAATAATTCTTTAAATTTTTTTAAAAAATACAAACATAAAATATACTAAAAAATAAATATTTTATTAGTTTACATCATTTCAAAATTCAAAACATATATGTCACTTTTTAGTGATTCAAGTTTAAAAGTTAGATCAACATTGGTCGTTTCCTTTATAAAAGTGTGACACAGCTTTGTGACCAGGTTGCTTGGGCGCCCTTAGCCTCTAGAGGCACTTGGATTTCCGAGACTTATTTTTTGATGATTTCCATCTTTTCCTCGTTTTCTAGATTCATCCTACTCCACTCTCTATTCTTCGTTAGTTGACGGTTGCTTGATGGCTCCTCGCATATTGAACAACACTGACATCTTGAAATTAACCCCTGACAGATGAATTTCCTCCATTAATGGCCTCAGAGTTCGTGCTTTGCCTTCTGAAAAAGAAGAATTGACCCAGTAGAGAAAACTTGATCTTTTGTAGATTCTATCTAGATCAACTTGATCATGAAGCAATAACAACCAATTAGAATTAGGCAGGGCTCCTAAATCAGAGATTCTATTTTTAGAAAAAAATTTCAGCATCCATATTTCAAGAAACCCAGAAAACCTAAACTTGTCTATTTTTAGAAACTTTCTATTTTTAGAAATTTTAACTTTTTGACTTTTTGACAAAAAAATTTCTAGACTCTCACAAAATGCCTTAATGAAACAAAAAATTTGATTGGGTACAACAATTGGCTCTGTCTGGGGACCATGTCAGATACTTACGGCATAGGAGAACCGAGAATCTCTAGACTTTTAGCTTGGATCAGTGCCTTGTCCATTGGGCATAGAATAAGGACATTTTTCTAATCACCTAAAACAAAAAATTTTCCCTAAAATCACCTAGGACGAACTTCCTAAAATCACCTAAGAGTTGGAACTCCGTGAACACAAAACATGATTGTCACATTACAGAAAGGGAAACACATTACAACATAACAATCACATTACAGAAAGGGGAAATACATTATGAGAACAAAAAGTTCACACAAATGCTCTTTTGAGCGAGGACAAGAAGAACAAAAACTATTACACAAAACCGTCAACTGATTTAGAAAAATAAGAACCATCTTTCCTTAGCTGTGAAGATTGTCTTGGCAACACAAATTTTTTCTTTTTCTGCAACATCTCCTCAAAGAGCCACGGTTCAAATGAGTATTCATGTTTAGGCCATGAAAAGTTCATGAGGAACTGGTTGATACGCTAGAGATCATGTTGAGCATCTTCCTCTAAAGTAAGCAACCTCTGTAATAGATGAAGGTACAAAACCTCTTTTTGAAGATATGGAGCTAGGTCTTGTGGCCAAAGTATGCTTGTGGGTATGGTAGTCACCACATATTGAACTTGACATTCATTTATGTCTTCAACAAAAGCTACCTTGAACTTGGTCAATGTATCATCCTCTGGAAAAGGTCTAAGCTGCTCATACACAATCCTTATTACTAACTCTTGGCTTATCAGATCCACAACTGTTGTCACTCATTTTTCTAATGTTTCAGGTACTTCTTCACCTTCATTGGTCATGTTTTCATCCATCCAATCCTCAGAATCTGATAAATCACAAAGGTCTAAATGCTTGAGCTCCTAATCATTATCAAAGTATACTTGATGGACAACATCTTCACTTAGTAGCTCATCTTTCCATTCATTATTTTGAATCTCGTCATCTTCCATACAGCAATCTTCTTCCATAAATGTATCTTCCTCTTTAGGAATATCTGACAACATCTCATCTCTAGCGACCATGTAGCCTTCTTCTTCTAATAAGTGAGCAGAATCAACGACAGATTCATCTAAGCTACATGTTTCTTCTTCATCTTCTTGATCGATTTCACATATGGCATATCTCACAAAACATTTGTCGAGGATTTTTTATTTCTCCAATTGATCCTCTTTAGTGACCAAAACTGAATATTCCATGAAATTTTCTTCTCCACAAGTTTCTTCATTTGCATTTTGTGTTGACTCCATCATATCTGTGATGTCTCTTTCTTGCACAGGTTCATGGATATCCTCTAAAAGTTTAGCATCATCTTCTTCACTATTATGTATGGAAATTTCTTGAGACAAAGATGATGATGGGCTAAGCTACAAAAGAAAATTTACAGTATCCTCTACTGAAGAATCACTCTCCAAGTGATGTAGAAAACTGTCGAGATCCAATGATGAATCTTCCATATGATCTCCAGTTTTGATAAACTCCTCCAATGATGAATCATCTTCAAAATGAAGAAGATCTTGTTCTTGTTCCAATTGCAATGCTTCTTTGGTCTCTTTTTCTTTGAATGTATCTGACACAGTTCTTCAAACCAACCTTTAAAAGATGAGAAGAACAAATTGGATTCACCATTGCTCTCTATAGAATATTTGATCTCTTGCTTATAATTTTTCTCTTGAGAAGATTGTTGCACTTCTTCTTCCTCAGTGAAAGTATGCAAGTTGTGCATTTCTTCGAGTTCTTCCATCAACGATCCTTCTTCATATTCGAAGAAATTATGCAAAATTTTAGCTTCTGATGAACATTCATGTTCCATATGCAAACACATGATGTTTCTTGAGATAGAGTTAGGAAAATGATCCCTTTTAATATTTGATTTACACTGGTAAAATCCCTTCATAGAGCCACCATCAGATTCGTCAAAGAGACATTTAAGATTATCCAAAAATCCTTGATTTTCATTTGATGCTTTTAATATTTGCATGAATCTTCTCATCTCAGGGCAATTTTCTCCATCATGTTGGTTTGTTGTGTGGAACAAGTAGTAGATTTGTATTATAGAAGACACATCTGCCTCCTGACGCATAGGTGATACTTGACGCACAGGTGAAGCAAGTTGATCACTGACATAGTTAATGAAAGAATTTGGTATCCTTGAAGCAGATGATGTTGCAAGTATGTGCCTAACCGGTGTTGTCATTGATGTCAACATACTCATGTTGCATTGATGTCAAGGATTGGATGAGTTGTGTGCTAAGGATATTGAGAAAATTAGTCCTATTAGAAATAGAGAAGAATAGTAAAGACATTGAATCTCTATGAAATGAAGATCTCGGCTAAGTTTAATATCAGAGGATGCGAATCAAAGGATTTGTAGATATGTATATAAAGGTGATCTAGTAAAGATTTGAGAGGTCCGCATGAAGATTTGAGGAAGTTATGGCCATATTAGTAAAACTAGTTTTGGCAGATGTTCAAAGGTGACAGAGCGACACAAATAGGTCTGGTGAGATTTAGAAATAAAATATCTTGTTCTGTGGATTTGGTGGAGTGTTTAGGAAGTCAATGTGAATTGACAACTTAATTGGTTCGTGGTCTGGAGGTCCGCTATCATCTATTTCAATATGACAGTGGTAACGAACTATATTCTTGAGGTTCCAGATGAAGCAGAGAATGATTTTAGTAAGCAGAAGTAGTGCGGATGTTCTTGGTAATTCAGGCAAGCTTGTGGGGGTCACTGGATTGTGTCCAATTTGTGTTGGTGGTCCGCATTAAAGATTGAGCTCGTAATTGAAGATTTACTTCCGGATGATGATGTTCTTCCTCCTTGGCTGACCAGATGATTTACACATCTTGTAGATGATCTTGAAGATGTTATGAGAAGGATGGTGTGTTCCTCAAAGAAGATTTGAGTCCTAGATATATGTGGCCGACAGTGTGATGATTCTTATAAAGTCTTTTGTAATATATTAAGTTGTATTTGTGTATTTGCTCTATAAAGTTTGTTGACTTTGATGATTATCCCAAAGTTGATGTCTTGTATAAATAAGAGTTGTGAAGTCATTTCAAAATAATCTTGGCAGAGATGAGAGGGTGGTAGAAAGGAGAAGTGTGAAAGGCAAAGCATAAGTATTGGGCTTAAATAGAACTGACTCAAGCATGGTAAAGATGCTATTCTTCAGTTCAAGTATGTAACATTTATCATTCTATAGACAATGTGTCTCGTGTAGGCAGTGGGCCTCTTGTGAGCAGTGTGCTTGGGCAGTGAGCCCTAATTGGCATGTGCCATTTGTTCTTTTCATTCTTTTAATAGAGAATACAATCTTGGGTTAGTCACCCCGTGGTTTTTCCCTTAACCGGGTTTTCCACGATAAAATCTTGGTGTCATATGTGTTAATGTGTTTTTGCTCTTGAATTATTGCATTGTGTTTTCATGGTTGATTTATTATTATGCTGCTGAATTACAGGAAGGATTTGAGTGGTTAATAAAAGAAAAGTTTTTGACACAACTGATTCACCCCCCCTCTCAATTGTGTATCCTGAAACTAACAATTGGTATCAGAGCTAAGTTCCTCTAAAAGAGTTTAACCACTTGAGGAGATCCTGGATGTCTTCCTACAAGAAGGATAGTCTGAGGTTTGATGGAACCAATTACACTCTTTGGAAAAGCTGCATGGAATGTCACTTGCAATGTATGGGAATGTAGTATTGGATCATGGCTTCAAAGAAGTATGTTCCTCCTCAGAATGGTCTGAGAACCGTAGATGAAATCAGAGATGCTAAAAACAATCTTCGAGCCAAGGAAGCTCTACTAAGTGCCTTATCTGATTCAGAGCTGACAAATGCTATTGATCTAAAAACTACATATGAGATTTGGGAAAAACTGGAACTTCTACATGAAGGAGACAAGTATGTTAAATGTGCCAAGCTACAAAGTTTGAAAGAAAAATTCAAAAACTTGAAGATGAGTGAAGATGAGAATATCACTTCTTACATGACAATTGTTTGTGGCATCAGATGTGTTGGTGGAGTTCTGGATGAAGATGAAATTGTTGCTAAGGTTCTCAGATCCTTACCTCCTGCTTATAAACACAAGGTTGTTGCTATTGAGGAAATCGGATCCTTAACAACTATCACAAGGGATCAATTGGTTGGTAAGATATTGGCATTCGAGTTAGCTGAGTTTGGTGATGCACTTCCCAAGACTGAATCTGCATTCAAAGCTAGTGTCTCTACAAAAGGAAAACAAAGATATGATCCAGGAGAAAGTTCGGCAAAAAAATCTTCTTGGTATGAGAAAGCAAGAAAAGATCTAGAAGAGGATGAATTAGAAGCTGAACAACTTGAGGCCCTCATTGCAAAAAGACTTCCAAGAGGATCTAGTAAGTATGAAGGAAAATTACCTTTCAAATGTTTTAACTGCAATAAGATTGGTCATTTTGCCTCAAGGTGTCTGGAAAGATTTTCTAGGCCAAACCCTAATAGATCAAGATTTCAAAAGAAGTGTTACTATGTTCATGAAGATGATGATAATGAAGGAGTAACAGATGATGAATCAGAGACAGGAAACAAATCCAGAAGTGATTGGGTGTTTATTGCCATCAAGGAAGAAGATCCAATGTCCTCTGAATTTGCCAATCATGAAATGATAGAAAAAGCTTTGGCTGTCCAAATTAAAGAAAATGATGATTGGGTCATTGATAGTGGATGCTCACACCATATGACAGGTGACAAAAATGAGTTTATAGATTTGGAAAGATATAAAGGAGGAGTTGTAAAATTTGGTGATAATTCTGCTGGTAGAATCAGAGGTAGAGGAACTATTTCTTTTGATGGAAAGAACAAAACCAGTGATGTGTTGTATGTTGAAGGTCTGAAGCACAATCTTCTTAGTGTTGGACAGTTAGTGGACAAAGGCTATGATCTTCGATTCAAAAATGGAAAATGTAAGATATTTGAAAGTTTTGGCACAGAGATTGCATCCAATACACAAACAAAAGGCAACATCTTCCACTTGGTTGGCACTGGCAAAAGTTGTTTATTTGTTCAAATTGATTAGAGTTGGTTGTGGCATAGGAGAATGTGTCATGTGAATTTTGATAATATCATCAAGATAAGCAACACTCAGGCTATAAGAGTACTTCCAAAACTGGTGAAACCCTCTAATAGTTTGTGCAAAGAATGTCAGTTGGGTAAACAGAGAAGAGTTGCATTCAAAAGTAAGGAACAATATTCTACTGAATTGTTGGACTTAGTACATATTGATCTATGTGGACCGGCAAGAATCAGGAGTTTGCAAGGTGATAGATACTTCATGTTATTAATTGATGACCACTCCCAGATAATGTGGGTGACTTTTCTAAAAGAAAAATCTGAGGCCCTTGAGAAATTCAAAGTATTCAAAGCTATGGTAGAGAATGAAACCGGATTAAACATAAAATGTCTCAGGACTGATAAAGGTGGAGAATTCACATCCAGAGAGTTCATAGAATTATGTGAGAAACATGGGATAAAAAGATAGTTGTCTGCTCCAAGGACTCCACAGCAGAATGGAGTAGTGGAGAGAAAGAACTAGACCATCTAGGAAGCATCTAGAACCATGATGATGTAAGCAAATGTTCCTCAGATCTACTGGAGAGAAGTTGTAGGCACTGATGTCTATACTCTTAACAGAGTACAAATCAGGAGCAAGACTGGTAAGACCCCTTATGAACTCTAGTTTGGCATCACTCCCACTATGAAGTATTTTAGAGTCTTTGGTAGCAAATGTTACATTAAAAGAGATGAAGACCTTGGCAAATTTGATGCTAGAAGTGATGAAGGAATATTCTTGGGTTATTCTACTCAAAGCAAAGCATACCGGTGTTCTAACAAGAGATTGAGAAAGATTATAGAAAGTACAAATGTGAAGGTTGATGAAGGTATTGAAAAATCCTCAAGGTTTTATGAATATGATGAAGATGATTAGAATGACGTTTCGGTCCAAGAAGTCCAAGCCCCTTCTAAAATTTAGATTCAAACTTATCCAGAGAATTAGGAAGAAGAGATAAGCTTGAATAAACCTATTCAAGAAACAAAAGTGCAAGAAATTCCCAAAACTCCCAGGTATCTAAGATTGAATCATTCTGAAGATCATATCATAGGTGATAAAAGAAAAGGTGTCCAAACAAGAAGAAAGATTGCTCAAGACTCAGAAAAGTATTGCTTGATTTCAAAAGTTGAACCAAAATTAAGTGAAGCATGCAATGATGAAAGTTGGACGAAAGCAATGAAGGAAGATTGATGCTGATTTAGAAAAATCACACTTGGGATCTTGTTCCCAGACCTAGAAAAAAAATGGGATTGGAACCAAATGGGTCTTCTGGAATAAACTGAATGAAGATGGTGAAGTAGTTAGAAACAAAGCCAGATTGGTCTGCAAGGGTTATTCCCAAATAGAAGGAGTTGATTTTGAAGAAAATTTTTCTCCGGTTGCAAGAATTGAAGTAGGCAGATTATTTCTTGCCTTTGCTGCCTTTGAGGATTTCAAAGTATATCAGATGGATGTCAAGTCAGCCTTCTTGAATGGTGACTTGGAAGAAGAAGTAGACATTGAGCAATCTGATGGATTTCAATTGTCTAATCATGGTGATATGGTCTACAAGTTGAAGAAAGCACTATATCGACTCAAACAAGCCCCAAGAGCCTAGTATGAAAGATTGGACAAGCATCTTTTGAAGATGGGTTTCAACAAAGGTATTGCTGATGGTAACTTGTACTTCAAGATTGAACATGAAAATATCTTGATTGTTGAAGTATTTTTTGATGATATTATTTTTGGAGGAAGAGATAGTATGTGCAAGACTTTTGCAAATCAAATGAAAAGTGAATTTGAGATGTCTATGTTTGGGGAAGTGAATTTCTTCTTGGGTCTACAAATCACTCAAACAAAGAAAGAAATCTTCATATCTCAGACCAAATATGTGAAAGAATTATTGAATAAATTTGGGATGGAAGACTCAAAACCAATGAATACTCCCATGGCAACTGGATGTAAATTGACCAAAGATGATGACTCTCCTAAGGCTGATCAGAAAAAAGTATAGGTCAATGATTGGAGGACTATTGTATCTTACTCAAACTAGACCTGACATTATGAATGTTGTTGGCCTTTTTACTAGATTCCAAGCTAATCCTAGAGAATCTTATGTCATGGCAATCAAAAGGATTCTCAGATATCTAAAAAGAACAGTTGAGTATGGTCTATGGTATCCTAGAGATCATGATTTCTCTCTTCATGCATATACAGATGTAGATTGGGCAGGAAATGTGGATGACCGGAAGAGTACCAGTGGTGGGTATTATTTTTAGGTAAAAGATTGGTTTCTTGGCTAAGCAAGAAACAAGAGGCAATATCTTTATCCATTGCAGAAGCAGAATATATTGCAGCAACAGGTAGTTGCTCTCAAGTATTTTGGATGAAGCAAATGCTAAGAGACATCAGAGTGGTGTATGACTAACCTATCACAATCTTCTATGATAACTCAAGTGCAATAAACATTTCAAAGAATCTAGTGTTACATTTAAAGAGAAAACATATATCCATCAAGTTTCACTTTTTGAGAGAGTAGGTGAACAAGAATGAAGTCAGATTGGAGTTTGCACCCTCCAAGGATCAGATTGCAAACATTTTTACTAAACCTCTACCTAAGGACTCTTTTGAGTCTCTTAGGGAGAAGTTAGGGGTTATTACCCCTCTGGTTTTAAATTAAAATGCACTGATGTGCATCAGTCTAGTAGATCTGACAGTCATATCTTCTGGTCCAGATTGATGATAGGAAGCGGCTACTTAGGGGGAGCAGTCTGTATGATTTTGAGTGATGTAAGTATGTGCCCTTTGCCATTGATGTTAAAGGGGGAGAGAAGACATGTGAAAAATAAAAAGTGGTTGCTGATCAAAGGGGGAGCAGTAAAGGAAGAGAAGACATGTGAATGGTTGTTGTTGATAGGGGGAGTTATGTCGGTCAGTAAGGAGAAGTTCTTATCTTGATGGTTAAAAATAGTTTTTCACATCGTATGTTGCCATCAATGACAAAGGGGGAGATTGTTGCAAGTATGTGTCTAACCAGTGTTGTCACTGATGTCAACATACTCCTGTTGCATTGATGTCAAGGATTGGATGAGTTGTGTGCTGAGGATATTGAGAAAATTAGTCCTATCAGAAACAGAGAAGAATAGTGAAGACAGTGAAGCTCTATGAAATGAAGATCCCAGCTAAGTTTAATATCAAAGGATGCGAATCAAAGGATTTGTAGATATGTGTCTAAAGGCGATCTAGTAAAGATTTGAGAGGTCCACATGAAGATTTTAAGAAGTTACGGCCATATTAGTAAAAATGGTTCTGGTAGATGTTCAGAGGTGACAAAGCGACACAAATAGGTCCGGTGAGATCCGGAAATGAAATATCTTAGTGTAGAGCTTCTGGTAATACTGTGTATTGCTTTATTTTATTTATTTATATGTTTACTTTTTATTTTAATTAATTAATTTATTTTATCTTTTATTTTATTTATATGTTTATATTTTATTTTATTTGAATTTATTTTTGTTTCCCCTCACTAATTAATTTTAAGTCTTTTATTATTTTCCTTACTCTATTGGTTTCTACTTGATTTTTACTTTTTTCATTAATTGATCTCTTTCTATTCACTTTATAAAATTTTTTCCCTCTTTGACCCCTCATCTCCCTCTCACTTTATTTTCCTTTTTTTTTCCTCCTTTCTACCTTGTTAATCCCTCTCTAACTTATTAATTTATTAACTCTTGTCCTTGAACCTTGTCAAACATGTACTTTGACCACACCCCCTCTCTCTTTTTAAGACCATTTCTGTAGTTTTATTTCTCATTCTCTTCTTCTCATCCTGATGATGGATCACAGAGTGTGATCCGAAACGTTTATTTGATTCAAAATAAAGCAATACACAGTATTACCAGAAGCTCTACACTAATATCATGGACTGTGGAAATATCATGTACACAATGAAATATCTTGTTATGCGGATTTGGTGGAGTGTTTAGGAAGTCAATGTGAATTGACAACTTAATTGGTTCATGGTCTGGAGGTCCGCAAGCATCTATTTCAATATGACAGTGGTAACAGACTGTGTTCTTAAGGTTCTGGATGAAGAAGACAATGATTTCATAAAGTAGAAGTAGTGTGGATGTTCTTGATAATTCAAGCAAGCTTGTGGGGGTCCCTAGATTGTGTCTAGCTTGTGTTGGTGGTCCACATTGAAGATTGAGCTCGTAATTGAAGATTTACTTCTAGATGATGATGTTCTTCCTCTTTGGCCGACCGGATGATTTACACATCTTGCGGATGATCTTGAAGATGTTATGAGAAGGATGGTGTGTTCCTCAAAGAAGATTTGAGTCCCAGATATATGTGGCCGACAGTGTGATGATTCGCATAAAGTCTTTTGTAATATATTAAGTTGTATTTGTGTATTTTCTTTGTAAAGTTTGCCAACTTTGATGATTATCCCAAAGTCGATGTCTTGTATAAATAAGAGTTGTGAAGTCATTTCAAAATAATCTTGGTAGAGATGAGAGGGTGGTAGAAAGGAGAAGTGCGAAAGGCAGAGCAGAAGTATTGGGCTTAAATGGAACTGACTCAAGCATGGTAAAGATACTATTCTTTAGTTCAAGTATGTAATATTTATCATTCTGTAGACAATGTGTCTCTTGTAGGCAGTGGGCCTCTTGTGAGCAGTGTGCTCAGGCAGTGAGCCCTAATTGGCATGTGCCATTTGTTCTTTTTATTCTTTTAATAGAGAATACAATCTTAGGTTAGTCACCTCGTGGTTTTTCCCTTAACCAGGTTTTCCACATTAAAATCTTGGTGTCATGTGTTAATGTGTTTCTTCTCTTGAATTATTACATTGTGTTTTCATGGTTGATTTATTATTATGCTGCTGAATTATAAGAAGGATTTGAGTGGTTAATAAAAGAAAAGTTTTTGACACAACTGATTCACCCCCGTCTCAGTTTTGTATCTTGAAACTAACATATGGAACTTGTCGAAGTGGTACAACATTAAAGGGCACTAATGGCTTGATTGAATCTCTTTGTATCTTTCCTAAGGTGATCATGTGATCCTCTAATTCAACAACATACTCCTAGGCTTCTTGGAGTTCTGTAGTGTGTCTTTGCTTGAGGTAGAAAAAAATTTCTAAAGATTGTGTGTTCGTGAAACAACTTAGTAGAATTTTTGATGAAGGATTTAGGGTGTTTGTAACTTTTCCAACCAAATGGTTGAATTTGGCCATGAACTCTCGCATCGGCTCACTTTTGTCTTTCTTGATGTTATAGAGTTGTGCAAACAAGACATGACTGTCTTCTACAAGTTTGAAATACACAAGAAATTTCTCCCTCATCAACTCCCAATTTGTGATAGAGCTGGCAGCGAGGTGAGTAAACCATTCAGCTGTTGAGCTTTGTAATGTTTCCACAAACAAATGCACTCCAACATCTTCATGTGCAATGCTAAGAATCCCACAAGCAGTGGTAAAGGCATAAATATGCTCATCTGGATGTTGCTTGCCATCACCATGAAAATTCGGAAAACCTTTTCTTGATCCTTCAGGAAGCTCATGATTTTTTTCTAGTGCCAATGGTCCAATGTTGTTACCCCAAGGTAATGGGGATGGATGCCACTAATTTTGATTATTGCGAGCATTATTATTAGCATCACCCATTGCTCTAGGTTGGATTACTGGTTCCTCTTGAGGTTCTTCTTTCTTGACTTCAGGAACTATGTTGGATGCTTCTCCAACTTCTATAGGAATAAGATCTTGGAAAAATGGATCTGTAGTACTATCTCTCCCCCTTCTTGTATAAACCCTATGAGCCAAGATTATCTACCACCATGTGGGAGGTGGTAATACTGGTCTTCCAGCTGCAAGATCTACTTTGTGTTCTTCTTCTTCAAGAATAGTAGCCGCGTTTCTCCACTAAGCAGGACTTTCCTTTTGCGAAAATATGAAACTCCTCAGGCTACTAATGATGTCTATTTTCTCTCCTTCCACACTACAAGATTTGGTAGTTGAACTAGAGAAGTAGGATGCCAGATAGTCATTCTCATGACAAAACCTTAAGATTTCTTGAAGTTTTATCCCTCGTGCCCCACGGTGGGCGCTATAAAACTACTAGCTTTTTAATTCACACCTCTGAATGTGAGTTGGGAACGGACAACTATGCACAGTTAAACTGCTCTTCTATTATGAGGGGAAGTTCCCTTTTTGTTGATATTTGCTTAAAAGATAAAATTTGCCTATCTTTTTGTTTCTTAGTTGCGAGCACAAGGTTATAAAATTGTATCTCGCTGCAGCAGAGGTTTTTCTTTTTTAATAAACTTCTAACTACAGCTAAGCCTAAACTAAATGACACTTTTGATTGCCTAAGTAAACACAAAGCATAGGAATCAAAAGTTGACAAGGAATGATTTGTTTTAACATAAAAGATTTAATAAACTTCTTCCAAATTCACATTAGAAGACTCATTGTACTTTGAGATGAAAACTGAAATAAGATTACTCAAGCCACACATCTGACGACAAAAACTAGATGATCATGAGATAGAAAATCAAAGCAAATGGTAGACATGAGACTTCTATTCCCAATATTGTAAAGTTGATACAACTCCATGACAATAATATTATAGAAAAAGGAAGGCATACAATACGCGATCAAACACTGGAAAACAGATTACACAAAGTGAACAAGCACTTGAAATATCAATTTCTGTAGGCTAGAATAGGCATCTTGCTTTTACAAACACAACTCCCTTTACAAAGGTTGCCCTTATCTATACTAAATCAAAGGAGTACAGAAAGCTAAAAGCTCCTTGATTTTATCTAACTTGCCAACTCACAAGATTTATTTCTATTCTAAGACAAAGATTACAACTAACAACTACTTTAAAACAATATGCTTTAAAGCAAAGAAAAATCCAACTATTATAAAGTGATATTTTGCTATTTTGAGGATGGATAAGCTTTGAATGAAAGAAAATGCTTTAAAACAAAAGCATTGAGTTAAAGCTACTTTCTTGAGTCACATCACCATCTTTATTGTTGCCTTATTGGTGATGTCATCCACTGGTATTTTTGGAAATAATATCTTCTAAAAAGCTGATCTTTTGAGAGAAAACACTGGCACATAGGTTTTGTAGGCAATCTCGTTCTTAAGCACCCAGATCGTTAGATTTTGAAAAAGCAGAGGATTTCCTAAAAAATTAGTAAAAAAGCAATTTCTAAAAAATAAAATTTTCCAATCTTCAAGAGGATGAAATTCCAGATGGACCCATTTCGATGAAAACTAAAAAAGCTCTGGCCCTGATTTTGAAAAGTGATCCCCTAGAAAAATGGACCTCGAAAAAGCGTGGCTCTGTGCTTCCTAATCCTGAAATTATGAAGAACACTGAAAAAGCACTCCATTTGGGTTGTCAAATCTTTGTGGAAAGAAAATAATAATCTTCTTTATCTGGATGCAACCTGCAAAAATAATGAATAAAGAAGGCCAAAAGCTTGTCTTTATAGAACTTTAGGGCAAAAAAGCAACTTTCTCTGTGAAAGCACAAAGCTTGAATCTTAACCATGAAGAAAGTAACTTTTAAGGCACAAATCCAAGTTGGTATGTTCAAATAGGAAGAAATCCTATTTTATAGTTGCCTATGGCTTCATGTGTGAGATGACTAAAAAAATCTTCTTTGATGATGTCATCAAACACGCGAGGTTGCAAAAGTGGTAGCCAAATTTTCCTTCATTTTGAAACTTTTGCACTCGTTCCAACTCTAGCATGAACTTCCTCTAACTTCAACAAGATGGTAAATTGTCACCATTGACTAAAAAAACTTACTGATCATGGCATCTTGAAGATTTATCATTTATGATTTCATCCCCAACCTCAAATTGACAATATGACGATGTTTGATTGCAAATCTGACTTCTGGAAATTGTCACCAGATGAAGATTTAGAAGTACTGATGGATGACATCAGCAAATCATGAAAAAAACTATCTCTGGAGATCCTAGGCGCCCTTAGCCTCTAGGAGTGCTTTTGGACTCATGCCTTAGCCATTTTTTGAAATTTTCAATTTTTGCTTATTTCTTGGAAAACATAAAAAATAAACTAAGTCAGAGAGGATGGGTGCCCCTAGCCTCCTGGGGCACCTAAGATTCCATGCCTTTGAAATTTTTTCAAATTTTTTAATTTTCATCTACAAATCTTGAATTCTGCTAGATTTTGAAGGTCCCTGCTTGACGTATATTTTAAAATATATTTAAGTATATGTTTAGATATTGAATTTCCTATACTTTAAATATTTTGAAATATACTCTCAGGATGTTTGAGATAGGTCTCAGATCCATGGGATTTAACATGCAGATTCTAGATTTTTGAGGATCCACCAGATTTTAGAGTTAGTCAGTTTTTCAGGGCTTCAGGACATCAGACTTAGTCAATTTTAGGATTTCAGGGATAGGCATCAAGATGAGGGTAGACTGGATAGCCTGAGCATATCTGAGATGAATCCCCTACTTTTACAAACCTTTGGACTGAGTTCAACTGATTTAGACCACCTGAAAGTGGGCTGACGAGGCATTTTTAACATTTTTCAAAAAACACAAAAAAAATCTAACGCTGTGTTGCTTGGGCACCCCCAGCCTCTAAGGGCGCTTGGATTTCCTAGACTTAATTTTTGATGATTTCTACCTTTTCCTCGTTTTTCGAATTCATCCTACTCTGTTCTCCGTTCTTCGTCAGTTGACAATTGCTCGATGGCTCCTCGCGTTCTGAACAACACTGACATCTTAAAATTGACCCCTGACAGATGAATTTCCTCCATTAATGGCCTCAGAGTTTGTGCTTCACCTTGTGAAAAAGAAGAATTGACCCAATAGAGAAAACTCAATCTTTTGTAGATTCCGTCTAGACCACCTTGATCGTGAAGCAATAACAACCAATCAAAATCAGGCAGGGCTCCTAAATTAGAGATTCTATTTTTAGAAACGTTCTATTTTTAGAAAATTTTGCCAACATCCGTATTTCAAGAAACCCAGAAAACCTAAACGTGTCATCTATTTTTAGAAACTTCCTAAAAATAGAAAATTTCTATTTTTAGAAATTTTGACTTTTTGACGAAAAATTTTCTAGACTCTCACAAAATGCCTTAATGAAGCAAAATATTTGATTGGGTACAACAGGTATGATCAAATGGTCTAGAGATGATAGAAATTGAGATAGGTTATCATAGAGGGACTGGCTATTCAATTATAGGTCCAAATAAAATATTCCTAGGTGCCACAAATTCTAAGAACTACTTCATCAAAGTTTGGTAGATTTTTTCTCTTAGGTCTCTTAAGTGATTATCTCGGTCCAATGTAACTAAGAAGTATTGGGAGACCTAGGGAATGAATCAAGGCCTCCACTAGCATTCACCTACTCACCCTGACATGTTGGCACTGTAGGTTTGTTCATACAAGGTGCAAACTAAAAAATATGGCTATTGACACCTTTACACTGAATGTAACTAAGCTGATTTGCAAGAATGAATTCATTGTTGGCATTACCAAATGGCTTGGAGTTGATGGAAACTAATATATGTTATTGTACAGGAACCCAACATCCAACTGTAGGTCTAAACAAAACATTCCTATGTACCATGGACTTTGAGAATCGCTTCATCAAAGTTTGGCATTTTTTGCTCTTAAGTATCTTAAGAGACTCTTTTGGTCCAATGTAACCTAGAAGGATTAGGAGACCTAGAGAATGAAATGAGGCCTCCAGGTATGTGCAGGATCATGATGGGCCAAACTATACCTCTAAGTGGCAATGAAAATACAAAAAATCAAACTTAATCAAGTTCATGTGAAAGTTTGAATGGATTATCTACACAATTTGAAAAAGATGTAAGAACAAAATTTGTAGAGAATTGACTCTAATTTATGGGCTACTATTTTTTAAAAAAACTAAATCTACTTAGTGAAAAATGAATATTTTAATGAATAGCTATTAAATTTTTCAAAAAAAAAAAAAGTGGGTGTCATTCCATCCAACCTAACTATGAGCAAATATATATATATATATATATATATATATATATATATATATATATTTGAAACTTTCAAAATAAGTAGAGGACTCATGCCCAGATGCAACACATATTTTTCTAAAAAAAAATTTCCAATAAAATAATTAGTTATGATTCTTTTACTGACTTTTTTAAAAACTAAAAAGTAATTTTCTAGCCAACCTAACTTGATAAAAAAAAATTAGAATTCAATTTTTTGTAAACCTATAGCCAACGAAGCATAAAGTGTGACACATCTTTTGGATCTAAAAAAGGTGAAATAGTTTGAAAGTTATGGATGTTTTTCAATCAGTGTGTCCATCAAGATTTCAGACACACACTATATAGAAAATTATTAATAATTATTTAATAAAATAATAATGAAGAAAATCTTATATTTTTAGAAAGCTAACAATTTCCTCTATAAATCCTTTTCATTTTATCAAATTTGCATAAAAAAAAGTCGTCAACATGAAGGGTGAAGTTCAAAGAAGAGAGTGAAACCATTAAACACGTTAGAATTCAGGAAAAGTCAACTATGACAGTCCCAAGCCTAAATACAAGGCAAAACTGAAGCAAAATGGATATCCATTTCTAGAACCTTAGAAAAATTGGTTATTAATATATTTTTATAAAATAATTAATAAATCTATTAATAGAAAGGCCAAACTAATTATTTGGTGCAACTTATTATCAAAATAATAAACTCACTAATATAAGATGTATGAACTAGTGTCAATATTAGTTTCGAGGTATTTTATTTACTTCAATTTGTTCTATTTTACTTTAGAACTATTTTATTTATTACATCAACACAAACTCTCTCTCTCTCTCCCCTAGTTAAATCCTTTTCCTAGATTTCCTAGTTTTCCTTTTCTTTTCTGGACAATTTCTCTTTAGAGAGAGAGAGAGATGGGTCGATAGAGAGAGCAAGATAGAGAGAGGGAGGTGGATAGAGGAGAGAGATAGAGAGAGTCCTATTTTTCTTGTTTTCATTTCCTTCATCGATAAGGAAGAGGGAAAGATAGAGGGGAGAGAGGCAAGAGATAGAGAGATAGGGAGAGATAGATAGGTAGAGAGACGATAGATAGGACAAGATAGAGGAGATAGAGGGGAGAGATAAGGAGATAGAGAATGAGGGAGATGTCCATAGAGATAGGGAGATAGACGAATGATAGGGGAGAGAGAGGCAAGAGATAGGGAGTGATAGATAGGTAGAGATAGAGGAGATAGATTGGGAGAGATAGAGGAGATAGAGGGAGAGATAGGGAGAGAGTGAGTGAGTGAGATATCTAGAGAGATAGGGGGAGAGATTGAGAGGTAGAGGGATGATAGAGAGGGAGATAAGGAAGAGATAGGGAGATAGAGGTTTAGGGTTTAGGGTTTAGGGGTTACAAGTTAGGGGTTAGGGATTAGGGGCATTATTTAGGGTTTACAGATTTAGAGAGAGATAGATAGACTTCTTTTGACATGCAATTGTAAACCCTAAATAATTCCCCTAAGCCCGAGCAACCTTAAACCTCCAAACCCTAAATAATGCCCCTAAACCCTAAACCCTAAATAATTCCTCTAAGCCCTAACCCCTAAACCCTAAACCTAAGAAACCCTGAACCCTTAAATCCTAAACCCTAAACCCTAAACCCCAAACCCTAAACCCTGAATACTAAACCCAAGCAACCCTAAACCTCTATCTACCTATCTCTATTATTCATCTACCTATCAATCTCTCTCCCTATGTCTCTAGCCATGTCCCTCACTCTCTATATCCCCATCTCTCCCTATGTCTCTGGCTATTTCCCTCACTCTCTATATCTCCATATCATCCTCTATCTCCCTATCTCTCCCCTATCTCCCTATCACCTTTGTCCCTCTACCTCTTAATCTCTCTCCCTATGTCTGTAGCCATGCCCCTCACTCTATATCTCCCTATCTCTCCCCTTAGTCTCCTTTATATCTCCATATTGGTCCTCCATCTCTCTCTAAACCCTAAACCTCTAAACCTTAACCCCTAACCCCAAAACCTTAAACCCTAAATAGTGCCCCTAAACCCTAATCCCTAACCCCTAAACCATAAACCCAAGCAACCCTAAACCTCTCTCTCTGTCTATACATGTCTCTCACTATCTATCTCCCTATCTCTCCCATATGTCTCCTCTATCTCTCCCACTATCTATCAATCCCCTCTCTCTATCTCTCTCTAAACCCTAAACCCTAAACCCCTAACCCCTAATCCCTAACCCCTAAACCTAAGAAACCCTAAACCCCTAAACCCTAAACCCTAAAGTTGAGCAACACTAAACACATAAACCCTAAATAATGCCCCTAGACCTTGATCCCTAACCCTGAGCAACCCTAAACCTCTCTCTCTCTCTCAAAACCCCTAAACCATAAATAATGCCCCTAAACCCTAACTCATAACCCCTAAACCCTAAACCTCTATCTCCAAGTATCTCTCCCTTATCTCCATCTCTCTATCATCCCTCTACCTCTCAATCTCTCTCCCTATCTCTTTGGATATCTCACTCACTCTCTATCTCCCTATCTCTCCCTCTGTCTCTTCTATCTCTCCTAATCTATCTTCTCTCTCTCTCTACCTATCTATCTCTCCTTATCTCTTGCCTCTCTCCCCTATCATTCCTCTATCTCCCTATCTCTCCTATATGTCTCCTCTCTATCCCTCTCTACCTAGATATCTCTCCCTTGCCTCTCTCCCCTATCATTCTTATATCTCCCTATCTCTCCCCTCTATCTCTCCCTCTCCCTTATCGACGAAGGAAATGAAAATAAGAAAACTAGGACTCTCTCTCTCTCTCTCTCTCTCTCTCTCTCTCTCTCTCTCTCTCTCTCCATGCACATACCCATTAGGTAGGCTATTTTGGATATGGTGGTCATATCCTTTAGGTCCAATCACCTCCAAACTTCACAAATAGATAGAGAGCATAATTCTAAACGTCTTTCATAAAGACCACTTCTCTACATAGGTGCAACTAATACCACTTTTTCATTGTTTTCCACATTTAATACTTGTTCTTTTCTATTTTCCAAGTCCTACATGTGTCCAAGTTGTATTGTTTGTCAAGTTTTTAGTCTAATTGTTAGTCCTTGCTCTCATGGTTATTAAAATGTTAATATATTTAGATTTATCCTTAGGTAACATTAATTTACACATTGTTGCACAAACAACCACACTCGAAAATAACCTTACCTAATTAAGGTTAACCTTTAAGGTTCTTTCATTGGGTGAGCCTAACAGATCTAACTAGTTCAATCTTCTTATAGTCCATGCTTATCCTTCCAATAGAGTTCATGCCATGTTAACTTTGCATTATGTCCTCACTTTCCTCTTTCTATTTGTAGTACTCTTTTTTTCTAATCCTATCCCTATATCATACTATTGTTGTTGACTTTTCTTTCCATCTTCATCATCATAGTCCTAGTTATCCTATTTTGAACCTACCATTTATCCTTAGCCATGTCTTGTACTTCTTCTATTCATGTCAACTTTAATGACCTCCCAATTTTCCATAAATTCTTCTACACCAAACCCTAGACCCTCACCCAAATCCTTACTTTCCTAAGAAAATCCCTTCCCTAAATATCATTTGATCATGTGGCTCCTTCCATCACTAGACATGTACCCCTACTTTCCATTATTCATCCAATACAATCCCAATGTCATAGCTCACATTCCCACACCTAGATTCATAGACTCCATTCCCCCTATCAACACCATCATTGATAATCATTTTAAGGAGTCTCCCTTGAATAATCATTAAACCATAGATTATCCCATATCCCCATCTTACACTTTCCTCACCTTTGAACCCTTAGAAGATGACCATTAGCTATCCCCACCATTACCAATCACACTTTCTAGCAATCCCACATAAGACACCTTACCCAAATCACTTCACCTAGGTCATCACCAATTAAATCAGCTCATTAATACATTAAACCATATACCCATACCACCTCTTTCTCACTCCACAACCTATATTAATACATGATTCACCCATGACATGCTACAGTTACCATAATGCCAATTCACTCTACCATCATTCTTCATATTATCTTATGAATCACCATCCTTTCTTCTCATTCCTTGAGACATCATACCATGACACACATACCTTCCTCCATTACATCCTCCCTAATCCTTTCCCATCATTGATAGCCCACTACCCATGCCACCTCCTTTTCATAACACATTTGACCATAACATTGCCATAATAATCATCACTCATCTAGACACCATCCCTCCACCATGTGACATTTATCTAACACATATTCCCAATTATAATTATATGTACACAAAACTCAAGGTGTTGTAAGTGCAATTAGAAGACCTTAACCCTCCTCCTCTCCCTCCTCATCAATAGGATGGATTAAATCAACACTATCAATTGACATCATCTTACAACCATCTCCTCATAAAATGGTCTTGCTTAAATTTGACAATATAATGTCCAAGGTGATCTCATTGCACATATGAGACACTTCTTTGTACAAGCCACAATTCTCACCATTGATGATTATGTCCTTGCTAAGAATTTACCCTCCACATTGATATAATATGCCCTTGTATGGTTTGACACATTACTAATTGGTTCTATGAATTTAATTTAGATCTTGTGCATAGATTTACCAACCACTACCAATTCAATATCAAGCCTAAGGTTTTCTTAGTGCATCTCACACATTGCAAACAAGACTCACTAGGGATTACTAGAGAGAGAGAGAGGTTCAAATTTCAAAGAGATGCAGCTTTGTTGATTGATTGAAAAGATGTTAACCATGTAACAATAGAAATTTGCAAGTTGAATTATAAGTTCGAAGAAAAAAAAATGAAAAGAATTTTTAAAAAAACCATTTTTTTAGTTCCACAAAATGAATATCCATTTCTAGAAAATGGATATCCATTTTGGGACCCCCAAAATAGATATCCATTTTGGAACAGCTATCCATTTTGGGAGCCACAAAACAGATATCCATTTTGGAACAAATATTCATTCCAAACAGATATCCATTTTGGTTTGATATCCATACCAAAACGGATATTTTAAACATACCTATGAAAGTCAAAGTTGGCCAATTCATGAATTTGGATAAGTAAAGACATGATTTTTTTCCCATTGCAATTGTTTGGCCTGTGATGATCCTTCACATACCCCTCCACTAGCATTCACCTACCTATCTTGACATATTGGCATTATTAGTTAAGTCCCATGAGGTATAGAAGAAAAAATATAGTTATTAACTCTTAAGGGACTCTCTCATTCCAATTTATCTTAGAAAGATTGGAAAACTTGGGGAATGAAACAAGACCTCCACTAGAATTCACCTACCCACCCTGAAGTGTTGGTACTATCAGTTTAGTCCCACAAGGTGTGGAAGAAAAAGTATAGCTATTGCCTCTTAAGAGACTCTCTCTCGACCCAATGTAGCCCAAAATGATTGGGAGACCTAGGGAATGAAACAATGCCTCTACTAGAATTCACCTACCCACCTTGATGTGTTGGAACTATCGGTTCATTCCCATGTGGTGTGTAAGAAAAAATATAGCTATTGGCTCTTAAGAGACTCTTTCGGTCCAATGTAGCCTAAAAGGATTGGAAGGCTTGGGGAATGAAATGAGGCTTCTAATAGAATTCACCTACCCATCCTAACATGTTGTCACTATCAGCTCAATCCCATGAGGTTAAGAATGAAAAATATGACACTAAGCACCATTACACTGGACATAAAATGAGGCATTTTGCAAGAATGTATTCCTTGTTGGCACGGTGAAATGGTTTTGAGTCAATGAAAACTAAGAGAGGTTATTGTGAATGGACCTAACATCTAGTTGTAGGTCCAAACATAACATTACTATGTTCTATGAATTTAAAGAACCACTCTTTCAAAGTTTGGTAGTTTTTTGCTCTAAGGTCTCTTAACAAACTTTGTTGGAACCGTGTAGCCCACAAGGATTGAAATTTTTGGCCACTAAAAAGAAACCTCCACTAGCATTCACTTGCCCACCCCAATGTGTTGGCACCATCAATTTAGTCCTAGGAGGTGAAGAATGAAAAATATGACCCTAGGCACCATTACACTTAAAACAAATGAGGCATTTTACAAGAATGCATTCATTGTTGGCATGGTCAAGAAGTTTTAGATTGATAAAAACTAAAATATCTGACATCAATTGTAGGTCCAAACATAATATTCCTAGGTGACATTCTGATAACTACTCTATCAAGGTTTGGTAATTTTTTCCTTTAGGTCTCCTAGGAGACTTTGCTAGAACCATGTAGCCAAAAAGGATTTGGATGCCTGGCCTTTGAAAAGAAACCTCTAATAGCATTCACCCACCCAACTTGATAGGTTGGCACCATTAGTTTAGTCCATGATAGAGGTGAATAATAAAAACATGACATTAGGCGCCATTACACTAAATGCAAATGAGACATTTTGCAAGAATGCATTCCTTGTTGGCACAGTGAAATGGTTTTGATTTAATGGAAACTAAGAAAGGTTATTATGGAGGGACATGTAGTGAATATTTTGTACTCTAGTTTAAAACATTTTTAGCACTCACTTGATGAACTTCTATGGTCAGGTCTACATTCGTACCATGAGATAATCCACATAAAAAATGAATCCAAGGCCAGCGCATGAAGGAAATGATGTCAAGTTGGTCAGTATTCTTTGATGTGCTATGGGCCTAATACAAGTCAAAGATCTTCAAAGTCATTTGAACTCTTCCTTCAACCAAAGGTTGGCACAGAAACTCTAGCACCTCATATAGATGAATACAAGGGACAACTATCTCTAGAGCAAAGGTGTTGGGATTAGTATGTATCAACCTGTCAGTTACAATGTGTAATTTCTATTTCCAAGGATGAGTCAAGTTTGGAAGTTGCTTTTAAAGGTAGAGTTATGCATGTTGGCACTTTCCTTATGATAGGATGTCTTTTTTTGAGGTACAGTTATATTTTGGCAAGTGTAGATTTGCATGTGTAGGTTTTGTAGCAATTGGCAGTTGCATGTTTGCATGTGTTGACAATTGGAATATTACCATTTTGCATGTTTAGTGCATTTTTAGTTTTGCGCATTGTTGGCATTTCAATTCGCACCTCTAGAATTTGATTTGGAAATGGACAGCTATGCACAGATAAATTGCTCTCCTATTGGAAGGGGGAGTTCCCTTTTTGCTGATGTTCGTTGAAAAGATAAATTAAATGAAACTTCACCTATCTTCTTTTTGATTCTCAGCTGCAAGCACAAGGTTATAAAACTCTAAACATTGTAGAAGAGTTTTTTTTTTCATTTTTTAAAACTTCTACTACAACTAAGCAAAGACTAACGACGCTTTTAATATCCTGAGTAAATTTAGAGCAAAGGAAATTAAAAGTGAACAAGGAATGATTGTTAACACAAAAACTTAAGCAGTGTTCTTCCAGATTTACACCACAAGACTTATAGTACTTTAATGATGGAAGCTGAAATGAAAGCTACAAAAGATACACATCTGATGATGAAAACTTGATGAATTGAGATAGAATATTAGAGCAAAATAGGCATGAGACTTCTATTCAATATCACAAAGTTGGCACAACTCCAGGATAGCAATGCTGCAACAAAAGGTAAGCATACAACAAGCGATCAAACACTGGAGAATAGATTACACAAAGTGAACAGACACTTGGAATATCAAGATTTGCAGGCTAGAGTAGGCATAGCACATTTGCTATCAGAATTACCATTACATACAATGGGCAAGGATGCCCTTATTTATACTAAAATCAAAGGAATAGGGAAGCCTAAAATCTCCTTGATTAACCGTAACTTTCCAACTTGCAAGCTTTATTGACAAGAATACAATAAACAAATGCTTTAAAGCAAAGAAGATTCCAACTAAGAGGGGGGGTGAATCAGTTATCTAAATTACTTCTACTTTCTATTCTTCTTTAACAATTAGTGCATCATCAAATCATATAAGTAAGCATAACCATGAAAGAAGAAATAACACATAACACAATGATTTTGACATGGAAAACCCTGTTAAGGGAAAAACCACGAGGTGACTAACCCAAGATTGTATTCTCTGTTAAAAGAATAAGATAGTACAAAATGGCACTTGCCAATTAGGGCTCACTACCTGAGCACACTGCTCACAAGAGACTCACTACCTACAAGAGACTCACTGTCTACAAGGTACAAGAAAGTAACAAGACACTTGAACTGATGAGAAGCATCCACATATGCTAAAGTTTAGTTCCGGTTAGGCTCAATACACTAATCTATTGCACTTCATTCTTCCTCTTCTTTGGTGCTGCTATCCGGTCACATACCGGACATATATTACTGCTTCCACACTGCTCTCTTCTTTTCTTCGCACTCCACAACACACCACACACTCCTCCTCATCAAAATCCATCTAGTATATATATCCACACAAAGGATTTCAACATCTTTCTAGTCGGCATCCGGAATACTCAATATTTTCTCAAACTCTGGTCTTTCAGCTGAATCCTTGCTTACCAAGTGATGCGTATCAAAGAGATGCTTATAGAAGTCATCAATCATGTTAGCCAATCATGAATGATCCATTAAGAAACTTTATTACCATCAATATCTCATCTGGATTAAGGTCTAGAGCTCTACCGGTCAATTCTTCCTCAGTCTACTCTGCCAAACAGGAACCCAACACTTAGGTGTTCATATCTTTTCATTCTTACATCACCGGAGGCTCAATCTTTGGAATATATTAGTCATGGTACTCCTCTTGACTTCCCCAATTCTGCACTTTACTGAGATACTTCCTCTAAGAGATCCAGACTTGACTGTCAGACCTTGCTACATGCTTTGTTCTTGCTTACCGGACCAAGATACACTTCAGTCTGTCTTCCAGTATGGTCATACCATGCCCTACGGATGTGTGGGATGGACTTTGTTGCCATCAATGACAACACTCATGAAGCCCCAATGTGTCTCTTGCCAACAATCTCCCCCTTTATCATTTATGGCAACACTTAGTGGAAAATGACTAAGTGTTATACTACACTCCCCCTTGGCTGATGCTTTATTCTAATGTACATTTTTTCAGAGCTCCCCCTTAGCTATGCTCCACATTTTTCACTGCTCCTCACTCCCCCTTTGACATCAATGGCAAAGGGTAGAATCCACATACCAAAATCTCCAAAATTAATCTATACTTGGCCGCATAAATATATATACATAACATACTTACATATACTGAAGTATATCTGCAAAAGTAGTCTTCAAGTGGACAAATTATGTTGCCCAACTTTGTTTCATCCTGTCCAAAATTGAGATGTGACCACTCAACAGGAATGCAAAAGCCTCTACCCTCTTTAGATCTATTAGATCACTGGTCCGAGCTGTGGTCTGAGCATCAGTTAGGGCCTCATGCATGGCCTCTAACTTAGGGATAATTATCCCTCTAAGTTCACTTAACCTGTTCATTCTATTTTTCTTCTCCTTCTCAAGCTTCTTAATTTCATTTAAAACTGCAATAGTTTGACACTCTTGTTTTATTATGGAGGAGGTGAGAGGATCAAAATTCTGAGATACACTTGACAGTTTATCCTCTTACTCTTTCATTTTCTTCTCAATATCCTTTGTTACTTTGGACCAGGATAGACAAAATTTATACATTTCTCCGCCATCTTTAAGAGCATTTTCTAAGCTCTTTATCCCAATATCCATATTTCTCCTATTATTGGTTATTAGTCCTTATACTTCGGAGATTCTCTTTCCCAAAAAATCCTTCCATACCTTTCCTTCTGCTGACTTCTCTAAGGAATCAAAATGTGTATGAACAGAATTTATAAGAGACTTTAGATTACCAGATGTGGAGGCCGAAGGATCCTTTTGGAAGGATGGCATGATCTTCTCCAATACACCGGATGTAGTTTCTATGAGCTCACAGTCTTCCATGTGAGACATCAAAAGTTTTTCTTTTGCCTTTGCTTGAGTAAAGGATGCTAGCTTCATGGTTTGAACTGGGGAGAGGGAATCAAAATTGAATGGTCCTTAAAGCAGTTCTAGTTCATCAAATTCCATCATCTCTTTGGTCAAGAAATCTTTGACAATTTCTGTAGTGTCTCTTGCCGAAGATAGAGTCTTCTACCCTTCTGCAGTCTCAGAACTGTCTCATGGGGTCTTCTCTGTTTGGTCTTTTTCCCTTTGCTTTACTTCTTTTTCTTGACTGGTTTGCTCCTCTATTCTTTCGTCTCCTTTAGATCTGGAGTCTGTAGGGGAATCCGGATGAGAGATATTAACTTCTTCATGGACTTCCTCTTCTGGAATAGAGGAATCTAGGTCCTTGGTCTTCTCCTCACTTAACTCATTTGACTCTTCAGCAACTGCTTTTGTAGGATCTTCCTTAGAAGGTTCATCACTTATGTCCTCTATAATAGGAATATTGAATCTTTTATATGCATTCTGGAGGATGTTTTCTGTTTCTTTTGCCACTTTGTCAGTCTCTCCAAGCATAAGCTGATTCATTCTATCTTTGCTCTGGAACTCATCCTTGCAATCTTTGAAGATCATATTCATTTGTTTCTGAGTGATTGAAGGATAGAGATGAATAGCTATCTGTTCCCGGATCTCAAGGTACTTTGCCTTGGCATTGTTCTTCCTTATTTCTAGTTCCTTTTCTAGGCTTTTGGGAATTAGAGATATGATTTCAATAAATGCCTTATTATAGATATTCAGATACCTGACTATAGCTTCTTGCAAGATCTTCTGGTCAGCTTCATCATATTCATCATAGAACTCAGTCATTGATTTTAGGTTCCCATCCACAATGATTGATTTGACTACATCATCAATGGACAGAGTAGGCCTTTCAACAAATTCCTCTGTCTTTTCTTCTTTGTCTTCACCGATAGAGGGTTCACCATATGTTTTCTTCTTCTTCTTCATTTTCTTGACCTCCTCATCTAACTTAGTCTCTTTATCATCCTTTTGACTGGCATAATACCTTGTGGCCTTTGTCTTAGTTTTTTTCTCTCCCTTTCCGGATGTTCTGACTTCCGGTTTTGATGCTTTTTGGCTCTTAGAGGTGGTAGGTGGAGAGCTCTTGGAGGATTTGGTCTAGGAAGGGGTTTGCACCAGATCACTTTTCTTTTCTACATCTTGTTTCTCTTTCTCTACCCTTTCCATCTTTTCTCTATTGGCATCAACTGCCTCCTTTGAAATTCCATGCCTCTTGGCAAATTCTTCTACTTACCTTCTTACTTTTCTCTTGATCTCTGGCTGTCTAAGTTCAACATGAACTTTTACACTCAACTCTTCGTAGGTTCCAAACCTTCCTGCCTTAGGATCCTTAGGTTGACTCAATAGGTGTTGGATGTGTAGCTCTAGGATTTTCTCATCAACTTCATACCCCATTGGCATGATCCACACTATTCTAGGTTCCACTACCTCCATTAGGAATTGATCAGTGTCCACCATAAAGCACACTATATCCTTGTACTTCTCAACTAATGATTGAGGGATTATTTCTCTAGCTTGCATCATACTCTGAAAATTCTTGAAGTAGCCCTAGAGTGTTGTATTTTGTACCTTGGCATCACCAATTCCATGCAAATAATCTTTGATTTGTATGGCTACTAGTCTGTCATTTTGCCATATCCAACCATTGGATCTGGGTAGCTCATTCATAAAGTAAAAGAATAGACACAATATCAGACCACCATATTTGAATGAGTTTTTCTTGTCCTTCTTGATCCTTTGTAAGTTTTCTAACAATTGGCTCAGAAGAAGTTTGTAGAGATCATAGTCAACATTTTTCCTTAGCATTTCATAAGTAGTATACACAGCTGTTCCAGATACTAAATTCTCCCTGCTGGAGTGATATATCTTATAGCCAATTATCATAGATGCAAACTTGATATCTGGATCAGTGATATATTCTATAGTCATTTCTCTCTTGTCAAATTTTGATCTGGTTGCCTCACTCACTGTCTGATTCTTGACAGATTTGAGAGCAGGTATCCCACCAGAGGAGTGCAATTCGGTAACTGCCCTAATGGCATCCTTGGTTATCTTGAATGGCCTCATCAACCATATAAAGTTATCATGCATTCTACTTAGAACATACCAGACCCATTTATCTTCTACAAAACAAGGGAAATGGATGCAATGTCCAAAATGCTTGTCCTGGATAGCCTTGTACTGTGGTTTGAGTTCAAAAGCATCATCTATTAACTACTTGTGGTAGATATCCACCAGCTTGGATTCCCCAAATTCTTCAATGTTCGCATGAATGTATGCCCTAACATCTTCAACATGCAAAACCCCATGTGGAATGCTGGAAAATGCGTCTAAGGGATCCACTTCTAGAGATTTGTAGGGATGTTTCTTAAATTTAGGGCACGGCCTATCAGTAATCTTCACAACATTAAAAGTAGCCATCTTAAAGATTCAGAGAGAGTTTAATCAAGAGCAAAAAATATCATTTTCGCTTCTAGGGTTCATGATATGAGCCGGATCAGATTGTAGGATGAATCGACTTCTGCGGTTGATCTTTGAGAGGTTTGAGACAATTTAGTTGCAGAGCTCCTTATCTCTTCTTCTCAAATGCAAAATGTACAAATGATGAACAAAAGAACCCTTATATTTCTGTGCAAACCCTAATTTCACATTGTCATAAATGCTCAACTTAAGTTATTCTAGTTGCTTTGTTCTCCTTGTCCTGAGAGATCTTTCCAGATCTCTGAGATGCACTTAGAGTTATTCTCGGTAAATATTGTTAATCTATCTACCTTTATTTATCTGCAAATCAAGATACCTCAAATTTGAATCATACCGGATCTAACTGTGAAAATCCTATTTTACCGGATGACTGATAAACTGGATTAATCTTGGAAGATTAACCTCTTCTAAATTTCTTGCGGATCCTCCATATTTTTACCAAAGATTATTCAGATGTTTCTCTGAGAACCCTTTGATCCACAACTTTCCATGTACCAATTTCAGGCACCAATTAACTGGCTGGGGGAACTTGTTTTCTTTTGCAACTCCCCCTGAGCCAGAGCTCATCTCATTTAGTTTCTGGAAGGAATATCAGCACCAGATTCTGGTGCGGATCCATCCCCAACATTTTATGTACTTCTCTTTACCCAAATCTTGTTCATCTCCCTTTGAATTTCATCTACATTCGCTTTTTATTTTTCTTTGTCTTGATTTTGATTATGATGCACTGGACGCCTTTTATCCTAATTCTTACTTCTGCAAAATTTGGCAATATGACTAGATCTATTGCAATTGTAGCAAACAACATTTCTTTGCATATTTGACTAGTATCTTCTAGATCTACATTGATTAGCCATATGTCTCATTCTATTGCATGCAAAGCATCTACCATTGAATGAATTGTTCATTTGCATATTTCTACACTCATGAGATTTGTGACCATACCTTTTGCAGTTAAAACACTGTCCAGAGAAGGATGAATTAGTCTGATTCATTCTTCTTCTGCACTAATTTGCTTTATGACCAAAGTTATTGCAATTGTGGCAGTATCCATTGAATGATGGATATCTTTGAGCATTTGGTTGTCTTATTGGAGGTCTTCTAGGCCTATTCCTTGGATTTCCTGATCCAGAGTTCTTCTGACCGGATCCAGAGCTTTCACCTTTCTCATACCCCAAGCCTTTCTTGTCATCTACCCTCTTTTGGCTTTGAAGAAGAACTTCAAGCTAAGCAGAGCTTATCTTAAATTTCTCTTTGTATTCATTTGTTGTTTGAAGATCCCTTTTAAGAGTGTCAATCTGATTCTCAAGTTGTTCTTCATTATCTCTTGCTTCTTCAAGATCAGATTCCAGATGCCTGATTATTCTATCCATTTTGTGGTAGTCTTCTAACTCCTCCTTCAGAGATTGTCTTAGATCATCTTCAATTTTTCTTTTCTCTTCAATTTCTTGGGTGAATTTCATAACCCCTGATTCCATTTCATGTCTTACCATAATGACCTCTTTTGATAGCTTCTCACATAATTTGTTCTTCTCATTCAGATCTTCATTAGAATCATTGGCTTCACTTTGACTTGTTAATTGCTGAAGAAGTTGCTTTCTCTTTTTCATAGAGATGCTCAGTTTCTCCTTTAGTTCATTTATGAAATCATCAACTTGTTTGATTCTTTCTCTTAAGTTATTGACTTTAGAGTGAGATTGCTCAAGATCATCTAAGGCAGATTGAAGTTGTTCCCTCATACCATACATATCCATTGGAATTCCCAGATCTTCCTCAAGCTGTTAGGCTTTGTTTGGAGGAACTTGGCTCTGATACCAATTGTTGATAACTGAGAGGGGGGGGATGAATCAGTTATCTAAATTACTTCTACTTTTTGTTCTTCTTTAACAATTAGTGCAGCATCAAATCATATAAGTAAGCATAACCATGAAAGTAGAAATAACACATAACACAATGATTTTGATGTGGAAAACCCTATTAAGGGAAAAACCACAGGGTGACTAACCCAAGATTGTATTCTCTGTTAAAAGAATAAGATAGTACAAAATGGCACTTGCCAATTAGGGCTCACTGCTTGAACACACTGCTCACAAGAGGCTCACTGCCTACAAGAGACTCACTGTCTACAAGGTACAAGAAAGTAACAAGACACTTGAACTGATGAGAAGCATCCACATATGTTGAAGTTTAGTTCTGATTAGGCTCAATACACTGATCTGCTACACTTCATTCTTCCTCTTCTTTGGTGTTGCTATCTTGTCATATACCGGACCTGTATTACTGCTTCCACACTGCTCTCTACTTTTCTTCGTACTCCACAACACACCACACACTCCTTCTCATCGAAATCCATCTACTATATATATCCGCACAAAGGATTTCAACATCTTTCTAGTTGGCATCCGGAATACTCAATATTTTTCCAAACTCTAGTCTGTCGGCTGAATCCTTGCTTACTAAGTGATGCGTATCAAAGAGATGCTTATAGAATTCATCAATAATGTTGGCCAATCATGAATGGTCCATTAAGAAACTTTATTACCATCAATATCTCATCCGGATTAAGGTCTGAAGCTCTGCTGGTCAGTTCTTCCTCAGTCTACTTTGTCAAACAGGAACCCAACACTTAGGTGTTCATATCTTTTCATTCTTACATCATCAGAGGCTCAATCTCTAGAATATATTAGTCATGGTACTCCTCTTGACTTCCCCAAGTCTGCACTTTACTGATATACTTTCTCTAAGAGATCTGGACCTGACTGTCGGACCTTGCTACATGCTCTGTTCTTGCTTACCAGACCAAGATACACTTCAGTTTGTCTTCCGGTATGGACATACCATGCCCTGCGGATGTGTCAGATGGACTTTGTTGCCATCAATGACAACACTCATGAAGCCACAACGTGTCTCTTGCCAACATGTATCAACCTATCAGTTAGAATGTGTAGTTTCTATTTCCAAGGATGAGTCAAGTTTGGAAGTTGCTTTTAAAGGCGGAGTTATGCATGTTGGCACTTTCCTTATGATAGGATGTCTTTTTTTGAGGTGCAGTTATATTTTGGCAAGTGTAGATTTGCATGTGTAGGTTTTGTAGCAATTGGCAGTTGCATGTTTGCATGTGTTGACAATTGGAATATTACCATTTTGCATGTTTAGTGCATTTTTAGTTTTGCGTATTGTTGGTGTTTCAATTCGCACCTCTGGAATACGATTTGGAAACAGACAGCTATGCACAGATAAATTGCTCTCCTATTAGAAGGGGGAGTCCCCTTTTTACTGATGTTCGCTGAAAAGATAAATTAAATGAAACTTCGCCTATCTTCTTTTTGATTATCAGCTGCAAGCACAAGGTTATAAAACTCTAAATATTGCAGAAGAGTTTTTTTTTCCTTTTTTAAAACTTCTACTACAACTAAGCAAAGACTAACAATGCTTTTAATATCCTGAGTAAATTCAGAGCAAAGGAAATTAAAAGTGAACAAGGAATGATTGTTAACACAAAAACTTAAGCAGTGTTCTTCCAGATTTACACCACAAGACTTATAGTACTTTAATGATGGAAGCTGAAATGAAAGCTACAAAAGATACACATCTAATGACAAAAACTTGATGAATCGAGATAGAATATTAAAGCAAAATAGGCATGAGACTTCTATTCAATATCACAAAGTTGGCACAACTCCAGGATAGCAATGTTGCAACAAAAGGTAGGCATACAACAAGCAATCAAACACCGGAGAATAGATTACACAAAGTGAACAGACACTTAGAATATCAAGATTTGCAGGCTAGAGTAGGCACAACAAATTTGCTATCACAATTACCATTACATACAATGGGCAAGGATGCCCTTATTTATACTAAAATCAAAGGAGTAGGGAACCCTAAAATCTCCTTGATTAACCCTAACTTGCCAACTCGCAAGCTTTATTACTATTCTAAGACAAAGATACAATAAACAAATGCTTTAAAGCAGTTTTCTTTAAAGTAAAGAAGATTCCAACTATCACAAAGTGATTTCTTTCTAAATATAGAATGGATGAGCTTAGGATGAAAGCAAATGCTTTAAAACAAAAAGCATCTATTTTAAAGCTGCTTTATTTTGAAATGCATCCTCATCAACATTCTTGCTTTTTGGTGATGTGATCCGTTGATAGTCTGGGAAACAATATCTTCTAAAAAGTGAGTGACTGCATCTCTGCCAGGAACACTGATACTCTCCAGAATGATATTTTGATTCTCTAAGATTTCTTCACCGTTTGCAACCATCTAAAGAAATTCATGAACTTCACCCATAGCCTTGTCCAATTTCACTATCATTGCAGCAAAATGACCCATCTTGTCAGCACTGATATCATCATTAAAATTGCTGTGACGAGAGTATGGAACTCTGCTTGCACTTCCCTGAGATCATACAGGGTACCATCTTCTCTTTCATATCAAACATGGGATCTGAGAAATAAAAGATCTGACGAACTTGAGGATGTTGACTACCTTTTCTTTCCATTCTATCAACTCTGAAATTATACTGTCATAAGTTTTTACTGTGAAAAGATATTATGCTTTCCAAGTAGAAATTGTCTTCTTATCTTCAGCTGAATCAATAGAATCAAGTGCAATCTTCAAGTCAGAGATAATGATCTCAAACATCAGTCTATTTTCTGCCATGGTCTGTTGCAATCCCTAAATGCCTTGGCGTAAATCATGAGCATTGTACTTTAATTGATAAAACTCTAAAAGTACAACTCTCCCTTTGGTCACAAATTCCTCCACCCAACTATTCATGTGCTTCCCATAGAGAACCAACTGACTAAACTGCCACTGATCGGCTGGTGATTCTAGATTTGGTGGAAGCAATAAATCAGCCTGTCATGCACCATGGAAAAGGTTGGAAATGTACTACCGCAGCTGTCTGACTTCAGCTTTGAGAGCTACCTTGTCTTCTCCATCTTTCAACACCCTTTCTTTCAAATTATCTGCTGCAACCTTGAAGAGATTTACATCTATATGGTGGGTGCTTCTACCAAGGTTAGCTTTGACAACCGTGAAGTCATCAGCCTCGACATCATCAGCACTTCTATTTTCTGGCAGTGTTGTAGTTTCAAGAATTATTTCTCCATCCGCATTCTTTTCAATGCGAACTTGTTTCTTCAGCTTCTTACCTGGTGTGTCTTGGTAGATTCTTTTAAGCTCTATTAAATCCAACTGATATGAGGGCTTTCTTCTCTTCCTTCCCAAAATTTTTTCAAGCCAGGATGAGCCATCCTCTCTTGGAAACTTGGTTCTAACATCATCAACTCTTGATGAATCAATGTGTGCATCAGAGTTGCGAACCAGTGAATCTGGCTCTAAATCTATGTGAATAGGAGAAGTGGTCGGTGAAGAAGGTGGAGAGACATGATCTAGAGGTAATGCTTCAACCTACAACGTTGGTTCAACAAGAACTTCTGGTTCAACTGGTGGGTGTTCCTGCTGGACATGAGTTGGAGACTCATCCTTTTTCCTCTTTAACTTAGCCATTTTTGTTCCTTCTGGAAGAACACTCATAGCTTTTACCTTTCATTTTGGCTTTGAAGTGGAAGGCTCTGATGGTTGCACAACTGGTGGCTCTGCTAATGGAATATCATCCTTCAGCTTGGTCTTCAAGAATATCAAACTATTTTTAATGACTCAACTCATTCTTTCTTCAATGGAAGTGCTCTCTTTTACTGACCAATTAATTGGTGGCAATGGTTGCTGCTCAATTTGGTCTCTGAAATATGTGGGAAGTAGAACTTCACCACTCTCTATCAAACCCTCTATGTCTTCTGATAGGATATCAGACATCTGCTGAAGAGTGAACCTGTTGTACTTACGTTCTCGTACTTTAAACTCATCATCGCAATTAGCCCAGAAGTCTTCAACTGCAAACTTGTGTGTACAATTTTGACCAAAATGTGATGCAAAAACACCACGAGGATCATATGAAGACCTCCTATCAAATAACTTAAGACCATATCTGGATGATTCATTCCTGATTGCCTTGGCATCTGCTCCAGATCTGCATCTATAAATACTCATCCCAAGTGGAAAATTGAAAGTTGCCTTGCGTCTGCTACACAAAATGTATGAACTTCATAGGCTTGCCTCAAAAATTCCATAAATGCTATTTCATCTATAGGATGTCTCGGAAACATGGATGGCTCTCCTAAGAAGCCATATACTCTGATGTAGGAAAAAGTGGGTAATTAGATAAACCACTCAGCCCATTCTGCCATTGCTATTCTAGCATCTGTTGAAAATCGTATATGCAACTCATTATCCATATCTCGCACTACATGCACTAGGAATGCATCATTCACCTGCCTATAATGTCATTCAACTTGAGAGATTTCCAACTGCAGGAAATGGTGATACACATGCTGAATACCCAGAGTTCCAACAACATTCAAACCTCTGAATTGACCTTGAAGAGCCATCAAATACACAAGGTATGATATCATGTGGAATGTATGAGCCCTTTGAAAATCAATTATTTGTTGGTGGAGACTATCACTGATGAGTGCCGACTAGTCATAGAATTCGGTTCCATCAACAATCTGGGACAAGATGTAAAACATCCAAGACTGGAACTTGTTAGCATTTGCTTGAACCATGATCTGACTCAGCAGAGTAATCATTATTGCATGTTCCTCCTTGAATTCTCCACATCCAACATTCTTTGGCATGACATTTTGCTTCTCTTTTAACCACCTTTGACCAATTTTTTTCTGGTATTTTTCTTTATCATTGTTCCAAACCCTCTTGCATTCTTCAAGTGAAACAGTTAAGTTTTCTCTCCAAATTGGTATTGTAAAACACTTCTCTTGACTGGATTTCTCTTGTGACCGAGTTGTAATGTGTCATGCAAGCAATTACAAACTTGATACTTTGCACTGTGATGGGAAAGGATTGAAAGGAAGCTAGCTGTGCGGAAACGCTTCCTACACTAATCTATTGAGGAGAGGGCTATGCAAATTCAACTTTATCCTAACTATTATAGCAATGTTAAACCATTAACATGAGATATAGCAGCAAAACATAAGAGACAGAGAGAAGATAGATTAAGAGAGACAGAGATTTACGGTGGGGAAAACCCTTATCGGGTGAAAAACCCCACACTCAGAAACCTGCACAATGTATTAACAAATCTGAAAGAATGTTTACAACACACTTGCAATGCAAGCTTCAATGGTCTTCAACACTCGTGTCTAGAGTCAATCCGGCAGCATAACAGTACTTGTAAACCTATGATACAAACTCCATCTCCAAGCACCTGTTTAAATAGAACATACAAGGCAATTTTGGACCTTTCTTGGAATGGGCGTCCAATATGGCATCTTGCACCAAAACCCACATCTAGGGACACTTGGTCAACATTGTAGAATGTTTCTAACACTTTTCCATAGCTCCCATTCCAAAGAGGTCGCCTATTTCCAAAATGGGCTATGACAGAAGCTCTTACGACACTGACGACCGTCATAGAATCTGTCATAGTGGTTACAACTTACAGCTGTAAGAGAATTTGTCATACACATGCTATAAATAGCATATTCTCTTACAACACATCATATTGTACCTTAGGGCACCCAAATATGCCTCATTCAAAGATGCTTCATGACACATGTCATTACTTGTCTTACAACCTTCTATTCTCGACTCTTACATGTCATAGATTCGTCATAGGAATTTGTCATAACCGTTTCAGTCAAACATTCCTTAAACAATATAGAAGATGCCAACACATGGTAGAATATTCCTACCACTAAGTGGGATGCCTATCTCCTCATGTGAGGACAAAATAACAAGTTGTCATAATCCATGTAAGATTGACACATCACCGTGCCACATCCCACAATATGACAAAGTGGAATTTCCAATTATTTACAACATAGGCAATTGAATAATAAATACAAACATTACAAATGTAGAGAATTACCAAGGTTGAGAAACCTTAATTCCCAACATTCTCCCACTTGTCGAACACCTTGTAAGAGCCAATAGAAAAATAGGATTTAACTGCTATAGGCCGAGAGGCCCATAGACTCTGAACACCATCTGAACTTCTCTGTGCCCACTGGTTTCATCAATGCATCTGCAACATTCTTCAAAGTATCTATCTTCTCCAAATTTACCTTTCCATCCTCAACCATGTCCCTCATGAAGTGAAACTGAACATCAATGTGCTTGGTTCTAGCATGGAAAGTTGGATTCTTTGCAAGGCAAATTGCACTCTGACTGTCACAACTGATCGTGATCTGACCTGCATCGACACCAATATCAGAACACAATCTCTTAAGTCAAATGGCTTCCTTACAAGCATGAGTTGCTGCCATATACTCAGCTTTTGTTGTGGACAAAGCAACAACAAGTTGTCTCTTACTCATCCAACTAATAGCACCACCAAACAGTGTAAAAACATAAGCATTGGTGGATCTCCTGCTGTACATGTCACTTGGCCAATCTGAATCCACAAATCCATGAATATCAATAGAATGCGGAGGTCCTGAAACATTACCATGATAGCAAATGGGATACTCGGAAGTACCCCTCAAATATCTAAACACTCGCTTAACTACATCCCAATGAACCCGTCTAGGATTAGCCATAAATTGACTAAGGACTCCCACTGCTTGGGCAATGTCTAGTCTTGTACAAACCATAGCATACATCAAACTGCCAACAACACTAGCATAAGGTACTCTACTCATGTCCTCCACCTCACTAGGAGATTTTGGACAATCCTCAACAGACAACTTTGTCCCCAAGGAAATGGGAACACACAATGGTCTACAATCTCCCATGCTGAATATGTCCAACACGGTATTAACATACTTACTCTAACTTAACCAAAGTTTTCTATTGGTTCTGTCTCTTTTGATTTCCATTCCTAGAATGTACCTGGCTACCCCTAAATCTTTCATTTCAAACTGAGCTGACAACTGAGATTTAAAATCAGAAATCATATTCTTACCCTTCCCAATGAGCAACATATCATCAACATACAATGCAACAATGAGAATACGATCACCATCAAACTTATAATAAACACAGTGATCTGATTTCAATCTCACAAATCTAATTGACAACACAAAGGCATCAAACTTCAAGTACCATCTCCTAGGGGATTGCTTCAAACCATACAAAGACTTCTTAAGTTTGCAAACCAAATTTTCTTTACCTTTTACCATGTAATGCTCTAGCTGTGACATGTAGATTTCCTCCTCCAAGTCACTGTGAAAGAAAGCTATCTTCACATCCATCCGTTCTACCTCCAAGTCATAAGATGCTGTGAGTGACAACAGGAATCAAATGGATGTCAGCTTTGCAATGGGAGAGAAGATCTCACCATAATCTATACCCTCCACTTGTGAATACCCCTTTGCAACCAACCTGGCCTTATACTTCTCAATACTGTCATCTGCACCAAGCTTCTTCTTGAACACCCATTTGCATCCAACAAGTTTCCATCCAGGAGGCAAAGGCACCAAGTCCCAAGTTTGATTCATTTCCAAAGAAGCCATTTCTTCCTCCATGGCCTCCTTCCAAGAACCTGCATCCTTCATATCCAAAGCCTCTGATACAATTCTAGGTTCATCACTGTTAGTGAGCAAAGCATAAGCACAACTAGAATCAAGCAATGTAAAACCACACCTTTCAGGTTGCTTCCTTATCTGTGTAGACCTCCTCAAGAGCTGAGGTTGAGGTTCAGCTTCTTCCTCTAAGATTTCAGAGCTGCTAGAGCTTTCCTCATCATCAGGTCCAACATTGTCTTTCTGTTCAGTCTTCTCAGGGGTGAGAGGAAACTGAACAACATCCTCTTTCTTTTCTTTTTCTTCTGGCTGCAAAATAGTGGAAGAAGGTGTAAGCTCTCTGAAGATGACACTTCTGCTATACAACACTTTTGCAGCCACGGGGTCTCAAAGCTTGTATTCTTTCACACCAACACCATAGCCGATGAAGATACACTTAACAACTTTGTTCTCCAACTTTGACTGCTTCTCCCTAGGCACATGTGCATATGCCTCACAACCAAAAACATGAAGATGCCTTACTGAAGGCTTTCTACCAGACCACACCTCCATGGGTGTCTTTCCAACAAGAGCTGATGTAGTAGATCTGTTTACCAAATAGCAAGTAGTGGCAACAACTTCAGCCCAAAATTTTTGTTCTAGACCAGCTCCACTAAGCATACTCCTAGCCTTCTCCATCAGTGTCCTATTCATCCTCTCTACAACTCCATTTTGATGCGGTGTGTATGTAGTTGTCTTATGTCTTTCAATACCAAGTTCCTTGCAATACTTATTGAATTCTGTAGAACATAACTCACCACCATTGTCAGTTCTCAAACATTTAATCTTTTTACCAGTCTAATTTTCAGCAAAAGCTTTAAACTCCTTAAACTTGCTATAGACTTCAGATTTGCTTATGAGAAAATAAATCCATGTCCTTCTATTGCAATCATCTATAAAAGATACAAAGTATACAGATTTTGATAACAAAGGAACATTAACAAGACCAAACACATCAGAATGAATGAGGTCCAACACACTAGAAGACTTATGAGAACTCGAGTAAAACTGAACACGGTTTTGTTTTCCATAAATGTAATGTTCACAAAAGTCAAACTCAATATTACAATCATCTAACCCCTCAACGAGGTTCTTATCTTTCAGGGCTTCTCACCAATATGACCAAATCTCTTATGCCATAATATTGTCTTTTCTGCAGGAAGTTTGACTTCCAATGCACGATTACAACCATCAAGACTAGAAACAACAAATTTCTTCACTGCTCGTTCAGATGGTGGGGATGAAGTGACTGCCCTCTTCCTTGAGTCAGAAGAACTATTGCATTGTAAAAATGCATGCCTCTAGCTGAAACAGAGTACCTCTCCGAGTACCCTTAGCAAGCACCATAGATCCTCTAGTCATCTTGCATCCTTCTTTCGAAAAGACAACCTGCATACCTGCATCATTCAAACTACTTACAGAAAGTAGGTTTCGTGCTAAGCCTGGGATGTGCATAACCCCAGAGATCCCCTTCACTCGACCATCAGGGAATCAGATAGAGATTCTTCCACGACCAACGATCTTTAAATGAGAGTCGTCACCCAGATACACCTTTCCACCATCGAACTCCTCATACTTAGTAAACCAGTCTCAATGCGAGGTCATGTGGAATGATGCACTAGAGTCGATTAGCCGCACATCATCAGATGCATGGGTTGCTAGCGCTGCAATGAAGGTATCACTGTCATCTTGTGATTTGTTAGAATCTGAATCAGGAGCTTTCTTCTTTTTCTTCTTCTCCTCTTTGCATTCCTTTCATAAATGCCCAGTCTTTCCACAGTTCCAACAAAGAGCCTTGGACTTTCTAGGAGATTTGGATCTCCTATGGGATTTGGATCTACCCTTCTCAGCTTTCTTGTCCTTCTTCTTCCCTTTCTCCTTGGGTCTTCCATGAACTACAAGGGCTTCTTTGGCTACCTCAGAAGACTTTCTCCACATCTCTTTAGATAACAGTGAAGAAACCACCTCTTCCATTTTGAATGTGGATGTGGTGCTTCCAATTGCCATGACAAAATGATCCCATGAGTCCGGCAAAGAACAAAGCAGGGTCATACACCGATCCTCCTCCTCCATCTTTACACCAATAGATGTCAATTGTACAACCAACATGTTAAAGGCATTCATATGCTCAGCCATGGATCCTCCGTCCTCCATTCGAAGAGAATACAACTTCTTTCTCACAAAAATTTTATTGACAAGGGATTTGGCTTGATACACATCCCCCAACTTCTTCCAAAGGATTTTTGCAGTAGCCTCCTCATGGACATTTAACAATACAGAATCGGCAAGACTAAGTCTTATGAGACCCTTAGCCTTCCGATCCTTGAGATCCCACTCATCTTGAGTCATTGTAGCTAGTTTAGTTCCGTTCACACTTTCCCAAAGGTCTCGGTCAACTAACATGTCTTCCATCTTGAGCTTACATAGCTCGAAATTACTGCCGTTGAACTTCTCTACTTCAAACCTTCCTGATGTGCTTACCATCTCCTTGCTATAATAAGATATAGAATGCTTTGCACAGACTCCCACTCAACCTAAGATTAGCTCAAAAAACCCCTACCCAACAACTAGGACCAAAGGTGATCAAGCTCTGATACCAACTGAAAGGAAGCTAGGTGTTTGGAAATGCTTCCTACACTAATCTATTGAGGAGAGGGCTATGCAAATTCAACTTTATCCTAACTATTACAACGATGTTAAACCATTAACATGAGATATAGCAGCAAAACACAAGAGCCAGAAAGAAGACAGAAGAAGAGAGACATAGATTTACGGTGGGGAAAACCCTTATTGGGTGAAAAACCCCACACTCAGAAACCTGCACAATGTATTAACAAATCTGAAAGAATGTTTACAACATAATTGCAATGCAAGCTTTAATGGTCTTTGACATTCATGTCTAGAGTCAATTCGGTAGCATAATAGTACCTATAAACCTATGATACAAACTCCATCTCCAAGCACCTGTTTAAATAGAACATATAAGGCAATTTTGGACCTTTTTTGGAATGGGCGTCCAATATGGCATCTTGGACCAAAACCCACGTCTAGGGACACTTGGTCAACATTGTAGAATGTGTCTGACACTTGTCCACAACTCCCATTCCAAAGAGGTCACCTATTTCCAAAATGGGCTATGACAGATGCTCTTACGACACTTATGACCATCATAGAATCTGTCATAGCGGTTACAACTTACAGCTGTAAGAGAATCTATCATACACATGCTATACATAACATATTCTCTTACAACACATCATATTCCACCTTGGGGCACCCAAATATGCCTCATTCAAAGATGCTTCATGACACATGTCATTACCAGTCCTACAACCTTCTATTCTCGACTCTTACATGTCATAGATTCATCATAGGAATTCGTCATAACTGTTTCAATCAAACATGCCTTACACAACATAGAAGATGCCGACACATGGTAGAATATTCCTACCACTAAGTGGGATGCCTATCTCCTCATGTGAGGACAAAATAACAAGTTGTCATAATCCATGTAGGATTGACACATCACCGTGCCACATCCCACAATATGACAAAGTGGAATTTCCAATTATTTACAACATATGCAATTGAATAATAAATACAAACATTACAAATGTAGAGAATTACCAAGGTTGAGACACCTTAATTCCCAACAAGGATGTTGCTACAAGCAAACCAAAGTGTCCTAGATTCCTGATAGCATTATTTCCTGCAGCCTCCAAAGAATGTAAACTGATTACTGGAAGAACTTTATGCAAGTCTGTTTCACAAGTTCTCAGGTAATCGTGAACCAACGTTGTTTTGTGTCTGATTTGTGTTGGAGAGTACTACATATTGGAAGATTTAAAAATTGATTGTGAATACACCTATGTCAGAAAAAGCTTGGACAAATGGATGAAAATTACTTGCTGATTTTAGAAAAAAATAGAGTGTGAGAAAAAAAGCTGGTACGTGGGTTTTGTAGGAAATTTTGTTTTGAAGCAACCTAGATCATCGGATTTTGAAAAAGTAGGGATTTTCCTGAAAAAGTAGGAAAAAAATAGATTCCTGAAAAAAAGAAAAACTCCAATCTTCAAGAGGATGATATACTGGATGGACCCATCTCGATGAAAACTGAAAAAGCTCTGGTCAGATTTCTGAAAAAAAGATCCCCTTGAAACAAGGACCTTGAAAAAGCGAGCTTCCCTGCTTCCTCAACCCGAAACAATGAAGAACGCTGAAAAAACATTTTGTTTGGGTCTTCGAATCTTCATTGAAAGAAAAATAAAAATCTTTCCTCTGGATGCAACCTGCAAAAGATAATAAAATAAAGAAGCCAAATGCTTGTCTTTATAGATCTTTAAAGCGAAAAAACAGCTTTATTTGTGTGAGAAGAAAACTTCACTCTCATCCATGAAGAAAGCAACTTTTAAAGCACAAATCCAAGTGGATGTCTTTGAATAGGAAGAATCCCTATTTTGTAGCTGCTTATGGCTTTATATGCAAGATGACGAAAAATATCTTCTTTTGATGATGTCATCGAACACATGAGTTGAAAGAAGTGCTAGCTAATTTTTCTTCATTTTCGACACTTCAACACTCGTTTTGACTTAAATATGGTCTGTCTCTGACTTCAACAAGGTGGAAAAATGTCACCGTTGACTGAAAAAGATGACTGATCTTTTCATTTTGGAGACCTATCAACTAAGATTCCATTTCTGGCCTCCGACTGACAATCTGGAATCGTTTGACCAAGTTTGACCTCTTGAAAACTACCAACGGGCGAAGATTGGAAACAAAACTATTAGAAAATATTGTGGACATGGAAATTTTCTAACACTAAGCAAGTTGGGTGCCCCAAGTCACTTGGGGCGCCTGGTTTCACCAGACTTAGCCATTTTTTCAATTTTTTCAACTTCTTCAATTTCTCGATTTGCGTGCGCATCCCGATGGTGAAGGACCCCTGTTCAACTATCAATTTCTGTCAACTAGGATAAAACTAAGTCTGATGATCTGGCGGATATGCAGGCCTGATGAAAATTGAGCTGATTGCACTCTCTGTTTGCCTCGGGAAACGTGCCAAACTGACCAACTCTGAACTAGACTGGGTTGACGGAAGGAGATTCATGTTTTTCGAGAAAAAATTCAAAAATAAACTAACTTTGATGAGTTTGGGTACCCTAGGTCACCTGGGGTGCCTATCTTGCCATGCCTTAGAATTTTTTTTGAAAAACTCAAATTTTGTACCTTTTCTTGTTTTCCATGCCCACAACCCCTGTTCGATCTTCGATTTCGGTCGTTCTGATGACTATCAAGGCGGGACGGAGGGTGATCTGAGTAGTCTAAACATATCTGAAATGAAATCCCAGCTTTGACTGACTTTTGACCAAGTTTGACCAACCAAAAACAGGCTGACGGAAGCATTTTTGACATTTCTCGAAAAATGTGAAAAATCTAACACTTGAAAGGTTGGGTGCCCCAAGTCACCTAAGGTGCCTGGATTCTCAAAACTTAGTCAAATTTCTGATTTTCCAACCTTTGAGTCCACCTTGGATCCATCTTGCATCATTTTGCGTGCGTCATCGAGTCGATGACTGTTCGTCGGTTCTGTGTCATTGGAACAACGTTGAAAACTTGTCGACGAGCTTTGGCAGATGAACTTTTTCTATTGACGACTTCCGAGCTCATGCTTCGCCTTCTAAAAAGGTAGAAATGACCCAGTAGAGAAAAGTTGGTCGTTTGAAGATTCTGTCTTAATTGCGCCGATCGTGAAGCAAAATCGACCAATGAGAATCAAGCGTGACACCTGAGTCGGAGATTCTATTTTTAGAAAGTTTTGCTAGCATCCATATCTCAAGAAACCCAGAAAACCTAATTTGACATCTATTTTTTAGAAATTTCTATTTTTAGAAATTTTGCTTTTTTGACTTTTTGACGAAAAATTTTCTAGACTTGTTCAAAGTACCTTAATGAAGAAAAAATTTTGGTTGGATACAACACGCATTAGATTTGGAAAGTGTCCAATTAATGCATTGTAAGCTCCTATATATTGAGAACTTGTATATTGGAATTTAAGAGTATCATTTTGTTGAAGTACCGTTATGTTGTAGAAATCATTCCAGATTCTTGTTGTAGTTGGAGGACACATAGAGAAGTTTAGTGATGTTATTGTATTGTAATTTATCTTAATGATAATACAAAGTACTTTGCTTTTGGTGTGTGGGTTTTTTACCTGGAAAGGTTTTCCCCACGTAAATATGTGTGTTATGGTAATATTGTTTTATACATGTATTTGAATGTGTTTCTTTCACTGTAATAGTTTAATGATTTGTATGAATTTTTGTGATATCTCCTCCACATAGATTAGTGTTGCAAGCATTTTTATGCACCTTTGTTTCCTTTCAATTGGTATTAGAGCCTGACCATTCTTGGTCCAATTGTTGGGTATCAAGTTTTTCGTATTGATCTTTGTTTGAGTGGGAGCCTTTTGCAAAAATATTTCAAAATCGTGTTCTAGAAAAAGATGGAAAGTACATCCAGTAGAATTGAGATGGATAAGTTTAATGGCAGCAACTTCAAGTTATGGAAGTTGAAGATGGAAGATATGAATGTGGATAGAGATCTGTGGGCTGCAATATCTGAAACAAAACCAACAAGTATGACTAAGGAAGAGTGGGATCTAAAGGATCAAAAAGCCAATGCTTTGGTTAGACTCTGCTTGGCTGATTCAGTGCTCCTGAATATCCATGAAGAGAAGACTGCAAAATCTCTTTGGAAGAATCTTGGAGATGTTTATCAGGCTAAATCCCTGGTAAACAAGTTATTCTTGTGAAAGAAATTGCATCCTCTGAATATGGAAGATGGAGGGTCCATTGTAGATCACCTTAATGCATTTAACATTCTGATTAGTCAGTTAGGTTCTGTTGGTGACAAGATAGAAGAGGAAGATCATTGCATTCTTTTGTTATGTTCTTTTCCGGACTCATGGGATCGCCTAGTTATTGTTGAACACAAAGAATACTAAGAAGGGGGTGAATCAGTATTCTATAAAACCTTTATTTCACATATTCATTAATCCATTTACCAAATTCAATAACATGAAAACAAAACAAACATAAGAAGAGTAGCCATAAAGTCATAACACATAGACACTAGGATTTTTACGTGGAAAACCCAAAAATGGAAAAACCATGGTGAGTGTTAGTTCACAATATATTATGATATCAAAACTAAATTACATGAAGTCTCACTACCCAAGGACTCACTATCCAAAGAAATGCTCACTGCAATAGGCTCACTACCAAGAGAAGAGAAGAGAAGATAGAAGAAAGGTTGGCTCACTGCCAAGAGAAGACTGCTACAAATGCATCTACAAACAATTCAAACATGTTCACAAGTAGGGTTTCAAACTGTAAATACCTCTTTTGCCACACTAGGGTTTTCTTCACTTGAAATCACTTTGAGTTGCTTTGGATCTCTAGAAATCATTGAGGTCACTTAGAATTTTGCTTCAGCTCTCCTTGAACACTTGATAGCTTGAATGCAAAGTGATTTGTCTTTAGAATGAGACCTTTTTTAACCCTTGTTATAGAAACCTAGTCATCATAAATGTTGTTTTCAAAAAGCTACCAAACACTTCACTATTAGACACAGTTGATTAAGATTGCTTCACAATATGCCGCATCATGTTTTTTTTTTGCTGGTTTTTTCTCCAAATGATCCATCCAATACTGCTTTAGTTCATACCCTAGTGTTGGATCTTAGCACCCATTATCTGGTTAGGGGATCAAAATATTCATTAAAAGCTCCCCCTGAGCTAGAGCTCCCAATTTACTTCTCAGAGGAAGTATCTACACTAGAAGTTGGTGCAGATCCATCCTTGAACTCTTTAACATCTTTCTTAATCCAAATCTTGCTCATTTCATTCTTTGTTTCTATCAAATCAACTTTGTTCTTTCCCTTATCTTCCCTTTGCTCTATTTTCTTCTCTTTTGTAGAATAGTTTCTTTTCACATTCTTCCTTTTGTAGAATTTTGCAACAAGTCTAGATTTATTGCAATTGTAGCACACAATATTCCTCTGTCCTTGATTCCTTCCATTGATTGGATTCATTCTTGATCTACATTGGTTAGCCATATGTCCAAATCTAGTGCATGTAAAGAGCTTTCCATTGAAAGAGTAAGCATTCCTTGCATTGTTGGGACCATTCCTTATCAAACTTCTACATTCATTTGCTTTATGGCCAATTCTTTTGCAATTAAAACACTAACCTGAGAATGATGGAACATTTTGATTTATTTTGCTCCTACATTGAGTAGCCCTATGACCAAACTTATTGCATTTGAAACAATAGACATTGAAGGATGGGTACCTTTGAGCATTTGGTTGCCTGATCGGAAGTATTCTATGTCTATTTCTCTAATTTTGGACCTAGTTGCCATTGACTCTTTTCATTTCAATGTTAACTTGTCCTGATTTGTAGCTTTCTCCTTTTTCAAATCCCAAGCCTTGCTTGTCATCTAGATTTTTCTAACTTGCAATCAACTCATCAAGCTTGGCAGAGCTTATTTTAAACTTTTCTTTATAGCTATTAGCCACTTCTAGATTAAATTTTAGAAGCATGACATCTTTTGCCAACTTTTCACATTCTTCATATTTTTCTTTCAAGACTTGATTAAAATGCTCCTCAGCCTTTTCTTTTTCTTCAACTAGCATTGATAAATCATATAGGGTTTCATTTGCTGCTTTCAATTGTTTACGTAGCTCTCTATTCCTATCCTTTGATATCTTAACTCATTCTCTTAGCTTCAGGATGCATTCATCAGCTTCTTTGACATTTTCCTTCAAATCCTAGATATCTTCTTCATACTTATCAATATCTTCAAGAGCAATTTTTAGTTCTTGATTACTGACATATATGCAATTATCATTTATGACACTTCCTAGAGCAGGATACCTTCTGGCTACCATGTGCACACTTTCCCAGATCTTTCTCAAGCTGTTAAACTTCTTCCAAGGAACTTTTCTCTGATACCAATTGTTAAACACAAAGAATACTGAGAGGGGGGGTGAATCAATATTCTGTAAAACCTTTCTTTCACATATTCATTAATCCATTTACCAAATTCAATAACATGAAAGCAAAACAAACATAAGAAGAGCAGCCACAAAGTCATAACACATAGACACTAGGATTTTTACATGGAAAACCCAAAAAGGGAAAAACCACGGTGAGTGTTATCTCACAATATATTATGATATCAAAACCAAATTACATGAAGGCTCACTACCCAAGGACTTATTATCCAAAGAACTGCTCACTGCCAAGAGAAGAGAAGATAGAAGAAAGGTTGGCTCACTACCAAGAGAAGACTACTCAAATGCATCGACAAAATGCTGAAATGTAGTTCCATTAATAGCTCAATACATAGATTCAAAAGTCTTCATTATATTTGCCCTGCTTTTCTACTTTGCTTCACATATATTCTGTTCTTCTGCCCTTATTGTTCCTTTCTGATCACTAAATTGCCTTAGATTGCATACACATCGAATTCACACTATATTCACACAATATCATACCTCCAATACTAAAATTTATTGAGTATATATATCTGCAACATGAATTATCCCAAAACTAGGTCGACATGCATCATATGAAACTTGTATACTAAAATTTTACCTTGTCAGCTTGATCATTTGCACAAACAACAATGTGAACACATATAAACATTTGAGAATCTTCATATAGATCTAGACTTATTATTGAGCCACTTAGAATAATGATCTAAGCATTATCTTCTTATTGCACATTGATCCAACTTTGTGTCGGCCTTATCCCAAAATACACACTTAAACCTTATTGTCTTCCATATCATAACTTCTAGTGCAGACCAAATGAAACTTCAAAATTCACATCAAACATTCATTAGAAATTACCAATGATAACTTCATAACTGTAGGTCATAATATTATTGTGTGGTGATACGTGGATCTCAGAACTATTACCTCTGTCTTAGTTAAACATTGTCAAACTATTTGCTAAAGCTTGGAAGATTGTAGATGATCTTCTGGTGGACTTCAACTATTGTGAATCTAGAAACAGATAGTTCACATATGTGTTTACACCACCTTCAAATTGCTAATCAAAATGATTAATAGAAGAGGAATGCGGATTGAAATACTCAAATGTTATGTATTATTTCTCACTACACTCTACTTACCAGACGTAGTCAAATCATAATGTATCTTCTGGAGATATCAAGACTTGAAAACTAGAACATAACATCATCAAAGGATTGCATACAACATACCAGAACTACATATCATGATCTTCAACAACGGAGGAGTACCAACTGAATCACTATCATTGTCTTTGTAAGCTGCCAACACTTAGTCAATTTTGGCTATGTTAGTCTTTTTAGACCAAAAGGCTACACACAACTTTGTCTCAAGAGTTGTTCCAGATCATGTTTGATTGTTTCCATTGATGGCAACATCAAGTTTCCACCATATCAGTAGTGTCTCTTAACCATGTTGCCAACAATTATGGATATTGGAAGTACCACCACTAGTTTCAAAATGAATGAGGTGGTTGCATCGTTGTTGTCTAAAGAGATGCGGAGGAAATCTTCTGAGATAGCCAAGGAAGCCCTTGTTTTTCATGGTAGACATAAAGAGAGAGACAAAAAAAAGACAAGAAGTCAAGATCAAAATCTTAAGGGAGATCTAAGTCTCCTGGCAAGTCCAAGGTGAAATGTTGGAATTACGGCAAATCTGGTCATTTTCGCAAATATTGTATGGAGGAGAAGAAAAAGAAAGGTAAAAAGAACTTCTCTAATTTTGAATCTAATAAATCCTCTCAGGATGATGCATATGCTTTTGTCGCAGCCTTGGAAATACATGCATTAGAAGATGTGTTGTTAATAGACTCAGGTGCTTCTTTTCACATGACCTCGCATAGGGGTTGGTTCTCAAAGTATGAAGAGTATGATGGTGGGAAGGTGTATCTAGGTGATGACTCTCATATGAAGATTGTTGGCCATTAAAAAGTTAAGATTAGATTCCCTGATGGTAGAGTGAAAGAGATTGATGGTGTGTTTGATATCCCAGGTTTGGCATGAAACCTTCTTTCTGTGAGTAAGTTGATTGATGCAGGTGTGTAGGTTGTTTTCTTGAGTGGAGGATGTAAGATGATGAGAGGAGCTATGGTGTTGGCTAAGGGTGTTTAGATTGACACTCTGTATAAGATGGATGCATGCACTATTCATTGAAATAGTTCTTTTGATATGCCAAAGAAAAGGCCTTTGGATTCTTCATCCTCACCATTAGATCTAGCAGTAAAGAAGTCTGTTGTTTGTACATCTGATGGTCATGCTTTTTGGGTACCTAAGGGTGCAAATGCTTTGGAGATGAAGCTTCCAATAGAGAAAACAATGTTATGGCACCAAATACTTAGTCACATTGGTGAGAAGGGTCTTAAATCCCTGAAAAATAAAAGCCTTGTTGAAGGCCTTGATGATTACAATCTCGAGTTTGACTTTTGTGAACATTGTGTATATGAAAACAAAACTATGTTTCTTTTTATTCTAGTTCTCATAAGTCTTCTAGGGTTTTGGACTATATTCATACAGATGTGTTTGGTCTTGTGAATGTTCCTTTGTTAAGAAAATCTATATATTTTGTGTCTTCCATAGATGACTACAGTAGAAGGACATTTGGTTATTTTCTTAGGAGTAAATCTAAAGTCTTTAATCAGTTTGAGGCCTTGGCTAAAAAATAGATTGATAGGAAGATTAAATGTTTGAGGATTGATAACGATGGTGAGTTTTGTTTAGCATAATTTGATAGGTTCTGTAAGGAGCACGGGATTGAGAGACATAAGACAACTCCATACACCTCACAACAAAATAGAGTTGCAGAGAGGATGAATAGGATGCTGATGGAGAGGACTAGGAGTATGCTGAGTGGTACTGGCCATGAGAAGAAGTTCTAGGATGAAGTTGTGGCCATTGTATGTTATTTGATCAACAGATCTCCTACATCAGCTCTTGTTGAAAAGACACCCATGGAGGTGTGGTCTGGTAAGAAACCTTTGATGAGACATCTCAGAGTTTTTGGTTGTGAAGCTTATGCTCATGTTCCGAGTGTAAAGAGGTCTAAGTTAGGGAACAAGGTCATTAAGTGTATCTTCATCAGCTATGGTGTCGATGAAGGGGTACAAGCTTTGGGATCCAATGGCTAAGAAGGTTCTCTACATCAAAAGTGTAATATTTTGAGAGATGAAACCTTCCACAATTGAGATGTAGCCAGTGAAAGAGGAGAAGCAGAAGAAGGAGGTAGTTTAGATTCCACAAGTACTCTAATGAAAGGTGAACTACATACTCCTATTGCACTTGCTAATGAGGAAAGCCCTAGTAGCTCTGAAAGTTTTGAAGAAGAAAAACCTCAACCTCAGCAATTGAGGAGCTCTACAAGTGTTAGGTGGCCACTGGAAAGGTTTGATTATTCATCAAAAAGATTTGGTTATTCTATGTTAGATTCCAGTTGTGTTTATGCTTTGATTGCTAATATTGATGAACCTAGGACTATTAGAGAGGCTATGGTATGAGTGATGCAGATTCTTGGATGAAAGCCATGGATGAAGAAATGACTGCTTTGAAGAAAAATAATACATGGGATCTAGTACCTTTGCCTAAAGGATGGAAACCTATTGGATGTAAATGGGTGTTGAAGAAAAAATGTGGTCCTAATGTCAGTGTTGAAAAGCACAAGGCACGGTTGGTCACGAAGGGGTATTCTTAGGTGGAGGGAATTAACTATGGTGATATATTCTCTTATGTTGCAAAGCTAACAGGTATTTGGTTCCTATTATCACTTGCAGCAGTGTATGATCTAGAAGTGGAACAGATGGATGTGAAGACAATGTTCCTTCATGGTGATTTGGAGGAAGAGATCTATATGTCACAGCTAGAGCATTTCATGGAAAAAGGTAAATAAAATTTGGTTTGCAAGTTGAAGAAGTCTTTATATGGTCTTAAGCAATCTCTTAGAATGTGGTACCAGAAATTTGACACCTTTGTTTTGTCTTTGGGATTTATAAGATCTAAATATGACCATTGTGTATATTACAAATCTGATAATGGTCACATTCTCATAATTGCATTGTACGTAGATGATATGTTGTTTTGGGGAATGGTAAGAGTTTGATTTCAAATCTTAAATCTCAATTGTTACTGCATAGTTTGAGATGAAGGATCTAGGTGCAGTAAGGTATATTATGGGGTTACATATAAAAGGAGATATAGCTAATAGAAAGATTTGGTTAAGCCAGAGCAAGTATGTGAATTCAGTGTTGGAGAGATTCAACATGGCAGCTTACTGACAGTTAGTTGTTCCAGTGATGCAGGGGACAAAGCCTTCTATGGAGGATTGTTCAAAATCTCCTTCTAAGATGGAGGACATGACTAGAACTTACCATATGCAAGTGTTATTGGTAGTTTGATGTATGTGATGGTTTGTATGAGGCCAGACATTGCCCAAGTGGTGGGAGTCCTTAGTTGGTATATGGATAATCCTAGACGAGTACATTTGGATGCAATAAATAGAGTGTTTAGATATCTACAAGGTACTTTTGAGTATTCCCTATGCTATGATGGTTATCCTTCTAGTTCTCAACATTCTGTAAGTATTCATGGATATGTGGATTCAAATTGGGTAGGCGAAATTGACAGCAGAAGATCCACTAGTGGATATGTGTTCATGATGTATGGTGGTGCTATAAGTTGGATGAGTAAGCGATAAGTTGTAGTCGCTTTGTCTACGACAAAAGTAGAGTACATGGAAGCTACTCATGCTTGCAAGGAAGCCATATGGCTTAAGAGGTTGTGCTCGGATATTGGTTTTGATGCAGGATAGATTACTATCTATTGTGACAGTCATAGTGCCATTTGCTTAGCAAACAATCCCACTTTCCATGCCAGAACAAAGCACATTGATGTTTAGTTTCATTTGTTCATGATATGGTAGAAGATGGAAAAGTGATATTGGAGAAGGTTGAAACTTTGAGAAATGTGGCAGATGCACTGAAAAAGCTAGTGAGCATAGAGAAGTTCAAATGGTGTGTTGTTTTTGTTGGGTTTTTTCCTAGTTGAATGTTTCCTAAGAATCCTTACAAGGTAGCCATCACTCATAAATAGGATTCTCAGGTCAGGAGCCAATAGTACAGGAGACAAACTCTATAAATGTCTCCTCTCCTTCTTCAGGCTCTGCAAAACCTAGGGGGGTATTCCCTATTCAACATCCATGAAATAAATCTATGAACTTGCTGGGATATTGATACAAAGCAGATAAATCCTCTCTAAAACAGACCAAAACTGTGAAATAAGTGCAAAGGGGCTAGCTTTGGGACTTAAACTTAGTTGTGAACCAGAGGATTTATATCCTAAAACTACTTCTAAAATCCTAAAGGTTTGTGATTAAGATTTGATTATATTCTATGATTGGATGCAACATTAGGGCTTTGAATCATAACCTCAACACAATAACAAACTAGTGCCTTTCTCAAGGCATGGAATCAAATAGACATATATGTGAATGTTTACCATAAACTTAAAACAACAATCAAGTTTCAAGGGGATTTTCTAGCATCTACCTTACAAACACTACCCAAGACTGAGTATTCAATTATATTTGCTTACAAATATCCTCACTGCATTGTATTCTTCCCAACACTTAACCCAAAGCATTTAATTTGTTTCTTCAGCAAAAGTAGAAAATTAAGCATTCAACACAGAAGACCCATGTTCCAGAACCTTGAATAACCCTTAGATATTTAGATTCAAGAGAAGAACACACATAACTTGGAGACAGATAACAGGATACATGCAACAAAGCATTACTCATTTAAAACAACATGAAACTAATAATTTTTATGCGTAAAACATTCAACATACAACTCATCAAGTTACAAGACAAGAGATAGAGTAATCCAACAGAAATGTATTTTATTACTTCTCCAAAATTCCCAAATCTTCAACAACCAAGAAATGAGTAACACAACTCTTTCATATAATTGGTTCATGATACAATGCACCATCAATATGGCGTTGGGAACATTAATTCATTTGAGAGAAGAAGAAAGAAGGAGGTAGTTGGACTTGGGAGACGTGCAACCACTTGAAGATTTGCCTCTTTAACACTAGAAGATGGTAGTTGGCCTATCAAACCTTCGACCCATATTTGTCCTTCCACTCACTGTATGTCTCCTCAGCCGGCCAAGGGAATGAAATCACTTCTGCAATCGTGCCATTATGGCTGACATATTTGGCATCCAAAATTGTCCTAGCATTCTTGCAAAATATTTCAAAATTTATTTCTACTGGATGCAACTTGTCAAGTGATAGGCTCAAAACCTGCAAGGTGGGGTCACTTTCATCACATCAAGTGGGAATCAATTGGTAACTATTATCTATTATCTCTTTCCTCCACTTGTCCAAATCCTTAACTTTACCATCACCCTCCAAAATAGGTGGCAACCACTTGGTGTCCGTTTTTTCTAATCCTTGCATCTTCTCCTTCAAAATTGTGTCCAACTTCAATTGGAAACTAGCCACATCCTCAAAATACTTCAACATGTTAGACACCAATTTCAACTCAGGAGGTGCATTTGGATCATACCTGGCACACCTAAGAAAATCTCTGACTTCTCCACTTCTATGCAGCCACTTTGCTTTTATGCTCAACAACCTCTGTTTGTTAGACTCATGCTTCTCATAGGCTATCCTTAGCTGTGAATAAGATTTCAACGTATCCTCCACTCTAGCCAAAAATTTTGTCATCCTATTCTTGATCAAATTGGTGACTACATCCTTAACCTTGTTCTCTTTCTCTTCCTTCAATCTCTTGTTATCTTCTTTCAACTCTCTAATCTATGCAAGGAGAGGCTTTGCATCTATTGGGAAAGATTCCACTATTGGAATCACTAGAGGAGGGGCTGAAGTACTAGCTCCCAATGACAATTGCTACTTTTACCTATTTATCTCTTCAACTGCTTGAGCACAATTGAGTTGCAGCTCATTGTGATCCCTTTGCAGCTTATTGGTGATTGCTTCTGCAAACTGTGCAATCTGTACATTTAAGCTTGCAGCCTAGGGAGCAGGGGTATCAGATACTCTTTTTATTATTACATCCCCTACCAACTCCCCCAGTTAAACCTTAGGCTTTTTATTGTTTGTGGCTAGAGTCCATATTGCCAGTGTTTCAAATCTAGGGTTGAAGGTTGCACTAAAGAGAGCCTTTTCAATTTGCTCACCTGTGACATCTGAGTCATCTCTGGTGATTGTATCAGTTTCCATGGGCCTTGGGGCCTTGAGCAGTTGATTATAGATGATTCTTGATAGGTCTTCGACAAGTGGGAGAATGTTGGGATTAGTATGTCTCAACTTGTCAGTTACAATGTGCAATTTCTATTTCCAAGGATGAGTCAAGTTTGGAAGTTTCTTTTAAAGGTGGAGTTATGCATGTTGGCACTTTCCTTATGATAAGGATGTCTTTTTTGGAGGTGCAGTTACATTTTGGCAAGTGTAGATTTGCATGTGCAGGTTTGGTAACAATTGGCAGTTGCATGTGTTGACAATTGGAATATTACCATTTTGCATGTTTAGTGTTTTTGTCATCTTCCATGATGCATTTTCAGTCTTGGGCATTGGATTTGGAAAGTGTCTAATTAATGCATTGTAAGCTCATATATATTGAGCACTTTTGTATTGGAATTTAAGAGTATCATTTTGTTGAAGTATCGTTATGCTGCCAAAATCATTCCAAATACTTGTTATAGTTGGAGGACACTTGGAGAAGCTTCTAATTGCTATTATTGTATTGTAATTTCTCTTATTGATAATATAAAGTATTGTGCTTTTGGTGTGTGGGGTATTTTACCTGGAAAAGTTTTCCCCACATAAATTTGTGTGTTATGGTAATATTGTTTTATGCATATATTTGAATGTGTTTCTTTCACTGTAATAGTTTAAAGATTTGTATGAATTTTTGTGCTATCTCCTCCACATAGATTAGTGTTGGAAGTGTTTTTCTGCACCTTTGCTTCCTTTCAAAAGGCACAGTGGAAAGAGGTGTGACCAACACTATGAAACCATGGTGTTTTCATTCAGTTCAATGTAAGATTTTAAATCTCAATGCAATCACTTTTGAAAATAGGGCTGATTGATAAAGACAAAGAAGCTCTAAGTATAATGGAGCATGACTCCATGAAATTAAATGTAGCACTCCTAATCTCCTATGTAGATCTCCAAATACAAAAAAGAACGATATGCCTAGCTCTAAAATTAAGCTCCCAACACAAATAAATCATGTGTAATAGTATAAAAAGGAGCATATGACTTCAAAAGAGGTGCAAGGTTTATATTTTCAGTGTAGAGGCTCTCTTGAATAGCAGAATATCATTCTAATTCTAGGTGCCTAGCTCCACAACATTGCGTGAGCATGAGAGGTCAACCCAAAGCTTTAATCTTCTAAGTTCTATGCAGAATTCTAAATAGGGTGTAAGAAGTGTAGAGGTGTTACATAATTTTTAGACAATGTCACTTAAAGTGGAGCATAAAGTATAATGTAAAATGTAAATTATACAAATCTGACGCAACTATGGAGAAGAAAGCGTAGCTCCAAAGAACATTGCACAATCAACAAAAACTCCTATGCAACTCTAAAAGCATTATGCAAGCGTATCAAAGGGATCCCTAGTTACAATGCAACTCTACAAGCTTCATCTCTGGCATTCTAAAATCTAATACAGAGGCATAACTCATTAAAGATAGATAGTAGGCAACCATATAATATGGCGTGGTCATGAAGAAATGTCAAAGGAAGGCATGATCAACTATAGAGAAATCTAGCGCAACTAACTCAGCCTTAGTAACTCCAACACAGAACCTCCAAAAGAAGATGAGAAACTATATTCTGAACAAGGAGCAATCATTGTAAATGAGGCACAACTATGAGGAAGTTTGCACAAGCATTAGGGGAATGATAATGCAGTCAAGAGCTCTCCAATTTTGTAGTGCAGAGGTCCATGTCATTGTGTAGGCCATGAAGAATGACACAATGACATCCAAAAAATCCAATGGCTATCCATATCCAATACTTATCCATATGAACTCTACACAATTCTTTTAGCCAAGAGAAAAATAAGAATGAACAAGGTGTGCAACCAGATGAACGAAAGGAGTGAACGTCTAATAATGATGCAGAATATTCGTCAAATTAGAAATGCAATCCAATGGCTTTTGCACTCCAAAGGATACGGTTGCGCCATTGATCATTTTTCTCTAGATTAGCATTTTCCCAACAAATGGCACACCAAAAAATATTGTCAGATGTTCCTTCTCTTTAGAGTTGAACCATTGGTCCTTTTGAATCCTAGTTGGTAGTGGGACCCAGCAAGGGAGGAGGTTCTGGGAACCATTAGATCTACCTCCACATCTAGTGAATTGCACATCATTTCATTATTTTCACGGGTACTAACTTGAATTGATGTGCCATTGGCTCCTTCAAGTCCAACATGGCAGGTGGGGCCCTTGGGGAGGAATAAAGCTAAGTTTGTAAAAAAAATTCTTTTATTTTGTTTATCATGTGAGGTTAAGAAATGCTTTCATTTAAATTTTTTTTTAAAATCTTTTAAAGATTAAAAAGAGGCGTGGAAACAAGTGCCACATAGTGGCCAGTATCTGCTTAGTGTTGTTATTATAGTATTTGTTTATTTGTAATTTTTTTTGTTTATTAGCTATTGTTTGTATATAGTATTTGTTAGTTTCTGCCAAGGAAACTATAGGCGAGCCCTATTCCTAACTAGTTATTAAAAATTCTTTTTGCAACCTGGTGGTGCCACCTAGGGTTAGGGTTTTGAGTCGAGTCTACAAGCCTGTATTTTTGTTTCCTCAAACCCTTAGTCCCTTAGGTTTTATTTTCCCTCGAAATCCTGCATTATATCTTCTATTTTGTCGTTGACCTCCTGTAACAAGTCATCAATCACTTAAGATGCATTTTCATGCCTTAGCACTCATAGGTTGACCGGTCCCTTTGCTTTTGCATTACCGCTTTCTCCCATCGCGCTAGAAGAGAATAGAAAGAAAAAATGCTAAGTCCAAAAACCCTTTATGCGGTGGTGAAAATAGTTGTATGCATCTTTGTATGCATGTCGGGCTTGTATGTAATATTCAGGTGCATTTCTGAAGATGAAAAAGGTAGATTCCATCGTAGATTCCTGGAATATTCAATGCTTGTATGTAAAGGTTACATGCATATTGTTGTTGTATGTTGATATACAACGGGTGAGATACAACTGCGGATCTCGAAAGAGTTTCAAATCAGGTTGTGAATAGTAGTCGGGCCCACAGGTATGTGCAAAGAGAATTGTATGTATATGCAAAAGGATATACAATGCAGGACATACAATGCCAGATTCCAAATTTTATCAAATGGTACCTGGCGGGTGGTGATACAATGGCAAAGTTGAAAAGTCAAAAGCATTCTTTTGTATCTTACATTGTATGTATATTCAAATGTACAAGGCAGATATGCAAGGTCAATATACAAGTGAAATATGCAAAGTGGACGTGACCAAGGAGTTAACTATATTTGTGAAATGGGTGAAGTCTGCCATTGTATATTGGGATTGTATGTTCCCAATATACAATCAGACATACAAGCAATAGATACAAAGAAATATGCAAAGGGGGTATGGTCAAAGTCAAAGTTTCAAAAGAACCTAGTGGGGCCCACGCAGTTGTATGTTCTGTGGGTTGTATATAGCGCATTGTATATGCAATATGCAACGTGAGATACAATGAGGTAGATACAAGCCAGATTTCAAAGGTTTTTCCAATCTGATTGATGGGTGGTTGGGATCCGAGAATTGTATGTATATTGCATTTGCATATGCAATATACAAGGAGATGTACAAGAAGGGAGATGCAAGCTAGACCTGATTGTGATTTCAATTGGTCTCATACAGATTTGGGGTCCACCCTTGTATGTTGGTGATTGTATGTATATACAATCTCATATGTACAACCACAAATGCGAATGTTGATACAATGGCTCATCAGCGAGACTTCGCTTATCAGTGGCCAAGTTCAGGGCCTTTCCGATGACCAATGGAGAGGCAAATACATAGCGATGGCGATCCAATGGCAGGCTTCCACGTGTCCAAAAGCAATTGTATGTATATTTTTTTGCATATACAAAGGATTTGAATGTACAATGGGTGAAAAAGGTAAAGCATATGTTTGTGCTGTGAAAAGTCAAAGGAAAGAAAGGCTGCCTGCGTGGCACGTTTTAATTGGTTGGCGACTTTTTAGCATGATTTGAGGCCATTGATTTCAGCAGGATGAAGGAAATCAACGGCCCTATTTTGAATGCTCGAGGAAGGAAGGAATTTCTGTGTGTTCACTGCATCTTCTCCAGACGGGAAAAAACTTCAAGAACACGCAAACCACTGCTGCATTTCAAAATAGGTAGGTTGGCCATTAATGGCAAAATTTGCAAAGGCATGGTCTTGATTGACGGGTCTACCTACCATTTTTAATGGGAAAATCTCCAAGAGGCAACACATTTCCCCATTTCCTCCTGCTCTTCTTTCTTCTTCTACCTACTACATTGAATGTTTTGGGCGCCATTTAGATGGTGCACTATATCTGGCAGAATTTTGAAAATAACCAAATAATTAATGCTGAGTGCACGTTCTTGGTTTATATGAGAACTGTGTTACTCATTTGGAGGTGGTTGAAGACTTGGCCAATTTTTTTGGTGGAGTAATAAGATACAGCTTGGCTGGTGGCTCTATTTTGGGTGTCTTGTGAGTTTATGAATCATATGCTGAATGTTTTATGCATAGTTTTTTGTTGGTTTTATGTTGTTTTTATATGAAAAATGCATAGTTGCATGTGTTTAGTTGTTTGTTTCCAAGTTGTGGGCATCTTTTCTTTTGAATCTAAATAGCTAAGGGTTATTTGGGATTCAGGAATATGAATTTTCTGTGTTGAAAATCTAATCTCTTACCTTTGTTCAAGGAACAAATTAAATGTTTTAGGTTAAGCATTGGGAAAGGTATGTTGCAATAGGGATATCATCAAGTATGAATGACTAAATACTCAGTCTTGGGAAGTATCTGTAAGACAGACACTAAAAAATCTCCCCTTGAAACTTAGTTATTGATTCAAGTCTATGGTAATCATTTACATGTGTATGTCTATTGACTCTGAGCCCTGAGATAGGCACTAGTCTAGTCTTGTATAGTTGTTATGATCCAAAACCCCTTGTCTTGCATCCAATACAAAATATAAATTCAAACTTCAAATATAAACCTTTAGGACATTAGAAGTAGTTTTAGAACCAAAATCCTTTGTCACACAACTAAGCATAAGCCCAAAGCTAGCCCCTTTGCACTTATTTCACAGTTTTGGTTTGCATAAGAGAGGATTTATCTTCTTTGTATCAACATCCTAGTAAGTTCACATGCATGTTTTACAGATGTTGAATAGGGAATACCCCCCTTGGTTCTGCAGAGCCTAAAGAAGAAGAGAAGATATTTATAGAGTCTATCTCCTGTACTATTGGCCCCTGGCCCAGAAATCTTGTTGATCAATGATGGCTACCTTGTAGGGATAACTGGGAAGCATCTAGTTTAGGAAAAACAACCAACACAACCAATCAGAACTAAATAATTTTTCTATTTAAAAAATATTTACCTATTGCTATTGTATAGATGCAAAAATTTTAACAAAACATATTTGAAAAATTATTTTTCTTGAATCTAATTGGCAGAAAACTTTCAAGGATAAGGGTGATTATTGCAGATCATCAAGGTATAAATTATAAAGTTTTGTATGAATATTGGAAATAATTTCATGCATTTCTTTCATTTTCTCAAAAAATGTGCAAATATAACATTCTACTGCTTAATGCGCCACTGGAGAGTTTTAAGGGAGTAGAGGAAGGAGCCCACCCCATCACACCCAAATTTAGGCATGTCATAGACAAACTGCAGGCAGTTGGGTATAATTTATGCGTTAAACTCTTGAAGCAACCATTCTTCATGTTTTCTTGTTTCTATTTTAGAATGGCTTGGGTTTGACTTCTGTTGTGGGATGAAGGATATCAATAAGGAAATTTATCACTACAAATTGTGAGCTTCATTCTCTTCCAACTACAAATTGTGAGCTTCATACCAGAGCTTCTTTCTCTTCCAACAATCAAGTACTGATATTATCTTATCTTTTGTTTTTGAATATAGTAAATAGATTTTGAAAGAACCCTAAAACTTAAGTAGGTTTTTGATCTTTATGCCAAAGCTTCATTGTCTTTGGAGATATGGACTACTATCTTATCTTTTGTTATTAGTTAAAAGTTAAAGAAAACTTAGGAAAATAGATGTGATACACTTTATTGCCCATTTTCCTTAAACAGTCTTAAACTTGTGATTAGTTGTCTTTGATATTCATATATTAAATGTTTTGGCACGTTTAAAAATATGTGTTGGCTATTTTGGGCACCTAGGGAGCTGAAAATGGCGAAGTTATTACTATTAAATTTTTCGTAGTTTCATACTGTAGCTGTTTTGTTATTTCATGCATATTTTGTGTGTTCTATGAAAACCTTTGAAAGGTTTCTCCGGTCTATGCTTTCCCATTTCTGCATACATGTTTACAATTTATGTGCATATAGGGGAGAGATGACAAGAGACCACCTTTCTTTAAGGCATCCGGTTGAACAATTCTCTTACTCTATTTGAAAGCTCCTATTTAGGCAGAGGCAGGGAGGATGCTGACAATCTTTATGGAATTCATCTTTACTCCTGTTAATCTTTATGGAATTTTTCCTTACTCTTGTTAATCTTTTCAATAATAATCCTTTTTTGTGCAAAAACTACAATCATGACTTGCTCTGAGACTACTTTTTTTGGAGGGATTTTGTCAAACAATTCAGGTGTCTTGTCTAAACTTTCACATGTTTTTGATTAGAGTAAAAATTGGATTTTTGAAAGAGTTAAAACCTTTTTACAGAAAAATAACCAACTGCAAATAGTAAAAACACTAGGAAGCTAAAAAAACCCTAAAAAACATCAACAAGAAATGAAAAGAGACTATAAACGAAAAATAACCTAAAAGCAACAACTAAAAGAGAAACCAACAGGGTTAAGCAAATCCAACTACAAAATTGATAAAAAATCCTTTTTCATTATACCCATACCTTTTCCAAAAGCTTACATGTTGGAAAGGTATGATGGTCTAGGTTGTAGAATTTGGCTTTATCTAACGTATTCTACTCTACCATCACAAAATTTTATGAGACTACTTTTCTTGAGGAATTCTATTAAAACAGTGTACTTGCATTGCCTATGTTTCTACATTTTGCTAAGAAGTATTTTGTCAAATAGTTCTTGTACCTTATGTTTTACATTTTGTTAGAGGCATTTTATCAAACAATTAGGTGCCTACTTTAAGCTTAAATTCTCTGAGGCAATTGTAAATCAGTCCATATGCATTGTCCATGCTTCCACGTTTTACATGCATGGCTAACCATGCAGTTGCAACTACATCATCTGACAAAATTCCTCTATCCTTTATGCTATATGCTGGACACCTTTACCCTGTTCCAACAGCCCATTTTTTTTGTTTGAGCAAGCTGTAAGTATGCTGAAGGATGGCGTAGATGTCTGGCATTATACCTGTAATTATATTTACTTGAAAGTCCTCTAAGCCTTTCAAGGCATCTGAATAGATTTAAAAAAAAGGAGAGGGTTGAAACCCCTTCTCCTTTCGGTGGGATTTCGAACACCCATTCTTATTGCAAAATAACTACAAAAACTAATATGCCCCCCTCTCCTTCAAATCTCCTCTTAATTGGGATGCCACCTTAGTGTAGCTGCGATGTTTAAAGCTCTATATATTTTGGACTATAAGATTTTTTTCTTTTTTTTTTTGATATATGAATGATGTTTGGATGTTCTCAATTTACACTGAAGAAACTTTCTTAGGTTTGTTTCTCTGAAAAATTATAGATTTCTAAGATGAGCTAAACAATGTTGATAGTCTTAGCATTTTTGTACATTTCTGATGATTTGTGATTATTTGTTTAGAAGCATTAGGTTGCTGATGTATTTTTTTATCCCTAATTTGAGGGTTTAATGGACCTTGGCCTCAATTCCAGGCATTAATTAGGCCTAGCTTGTAGGACCCCAAATGGGGGCCCCCAATTCCCTAACAACTAACCATCCAAGCCTGCGAGCTCAACATGGGGTACTGGGCTTGAACTTGGGTGCGCAGCGCCACCCAAACACCAACAAATCATGCCCTCATCTGTAAGTTGCTTATATTGTGGTCTGTGGGTTGTATATCATTTATAGACTTGCCTATAGAAAGATCATTGTCTTGTTCAACAATTAAGAGTTATTTTTAGAATTATCAGATTGACTCTTTCAAGATTTTCTTCACTTGGTCATTTATTGGTTGTTGGAGTTCAAGCTATTCAGAAAAGCATGAATTTACCAAGCTGGGTCTGAATTTGTTGGTATTAAAATAGGACTAATTTCTATGGAAAACTAGCTCTCCTTTGGCTTATATAAACATTCAGAAAACAAAATTACGGCTGCAGATTAACAACAATACATCTAGAATTTTGTAGAAAGAAATCACACCAGTACTAAAGGCATTATCAGGGGTAAACTAACTTAATCTCAGTTCAGAAATAAGGAACAGTTTATCGGAGCATTTTGTCAAACATTTTGTTTGAATCTCAGGTCCGATTTTCTTTAAATACCTCAACTAAACATAGTCAAATAAAATATGGAATCATATCACAATGACAAACCTATTTCAAAGACGTTATCAAAAGTTCATGAACATTCCCTGCTTTTCCATGCTCTAATGCCCTGGTGATGCCCTAGAAAGGTGAAAACTAAGCAAAACTCTCTGAATACTCAACCAAATCCCAATATTCCAAATTGCTAATGTTCTTTGTCTCCTAAGCATTCCAAAGAGTACCTGGTTGCCAGCTAAGACCCTCTGAATTGACAGGATGAGCTCATGGCCTTAAAACAGGGAGAAATTTCCTCCAAACTAAACACCCCACTCTGTGGTTTTTTTTTTTTTTCTTTCTAAAGTTTTCAGCAGATAATTAATTACATCTAACATCTACATTCCATGCTTGGTCAATGGCTGGGAAAGAAGTCTCATTGTTTTTCATGATTTGGTGCCTCTAAAAATGGGCGTTCTGGCCAGATGTAACATTTTTGTTTAACAAATTCCTTTTTTTCAATTTGGGAATTCAAATCAGCCTTAGACTACTCCTCCCAATCATTGATCAGGCAAAAATGGGGATACTTGTAGGTTTGTAACAGCCATATCCCTCATTTTTGGGTGTTTTAATAGTCTTCTTCACTGATCAACTCTTGACATCTGTTGAGAGATTTCAAACTCATCCCATGGTATATCTTGAACAAAAATTCAAATTTTAGAACCAAGTATTGCTTTATACTGATTCATATTGGTGCTAATACCTACAAATAATATTTTTGGGTGATGAGAGAGGCTCTGACATCAACAAAGTATGCAACAGAAAACCAATAATTGTGTAAATACATAAGGCAAGGTTAGTTGCTAAAAGATATGCACAAGTCTATGGAATAGACTATGAAGAAACATTTACAGAAGTTGCTTGTTGGGATACATGGAGTTAAGAATAAAGTTATTTTGGTGTATAATGAACCTTTTTTCCTAAACCATAGTTAAAATATTTTGACTAAGCAAAAACTCACCAGGCCAAAATTTAAACTCAGACTTGGGACTCAACCAAAGCTCTGGCATATTAAAAATATACATAAATTTATAAAATAAACTTCAATAACATGCAAAATATTGAATTTAGAGAACTTAAGTAGTTTTTCTATTAGTTCTAGATCAAAAAGGGAGTACAATGAACATCATCCTAGAAAAAGTTGTCATAGTTCAGCTTCCTAGTAGTTCCAGAAGTGTACCAACTTGGTTTCTGCAGTTTGTTTATAATATAACATAATGTATTATATATTCTAACATAATTTTATTTTTTCTGCCTCACTTTTTTTCATCCATGTTTGCAAACATGGAGTTAAGATAGTTGAAAAAATAATTTTATTTCTCTTTCCTCACTTTCTCTTTAAATGTAAGCATATTCTATTTTTCTTTGCACTTCTACAAATATGTGGACATATTGCTTGAAATAATTATGATGACCCCAAACTGTTATGCATGTTTCTTTTTGGTCTTATGATTTGGATTTCTAAGTGCTTTTCTATGAAGAATAATTAGTTGGGAGTTGTCATATACAAATTTGGAACGTTTTCTTGCCATATTCTCTAGTTTACAGCTTCCTGTTTAGCTCTGGACTTGCAACCAAAAGGAATGACAAGTGTGGTCTCTTTGGACCCATCCTGCCATGACTTCAGTTAGATGGGCTTGCGAGTAAATTTGCCTATTAAAACAATAAATTTCCTTATTCTTCTTCACAAAAGTATTTAAAGAGAATTTGTTTTGTTTAGACCCAAGATTAAATTTATGCTAAAATTTTCTGTTCTCACTGTTCTGTTTTAAATCCAGGATCACTTTCTCAAATTTTCTGTATTTACAGCTTGTACAGTTTTGAAGAGCTAGATTTTCGAGAATCAGTGCTACTGGAACTACAGAATTTAGAGTTGATTGATTTAGAAATTACCCTTGCTGCTGCTGCAACAAAATCTATTAGTCGTGATGTTTTTGAGCCATATCCAACTTTTCTCTTGAAAGAAGAGGAAATTCAAAGACTTTCTAGTTTCTTTAGCAGTTACAAGCATGTTGAACATACAAATAGTTATGATGTTTCCGGTACAGGATTGAAACATCTATCTAATAAAAATATTGAACTTATATGAGACTTAATAGATTCATTTCCTCAAATTTCAGAGATGCAACAATGTTCCAATGAAATAGAATTAGTTTTGAAGCTAGGGATGTCCTGGCTGCAAACCAGTGGCAATTCTGGTAATTTATCTGAAGAAGATTATGGAGAAAAATTAAGGCTTCCATACAAGATCCTTACATATGTTCTCTTTACAAATAGATTGTCTCTTCATCTACTTGGGCAGAGTTGTAGATTAAATGTTGGAGAATGTTTATATCAGTTTGCAGTTTTCTATGACTCTAAAAGGAGAAAATCTTTAAGCAGTGTAGGAAAACTGAAGGATCTGTCTTTGCCTTCCATGGAAGTCCTATATCTAACTTGTACTCTATTATAAGGTATGTACTACATATCTCTTATGTTCTTGAACCTCCATTAGACAGTGTTAGATAAATTCATCTTTTTAATGTATAGTGGTGTTGAATTTGATAGGAATGGATTAAGGTGCTTGAGCAAGACAAAATACATGTCTACTGGAAATACACATGGGAATGGCATCTACTTCTCCCCTGAAATGATCTGTTCAATAGGTTATTCCAAATCTTTCCCTTGGACAGTGCACGGGATAACGAAAGAATACTGTGTGGTGTCAATGGAGGGATGATTCCCAAAAACCAACTCTTGCAGTTATTCCAAAAAAGAAAGATACTTACGCAAACTTCCTAACACTCAGAGCTATTGTGATGTAGAGAACCCTGAGCAATTTTTTTGTTTGAAGAGGAGAATTATTTCTTGCAAAGCTACTTTTTGTCTACAAAACAGGGTACAGTTGCTGAGTTTTAATGTGACAGTCAAATTTTAATAATGTAAGACAATTTCAGTTTGCATTGGCTTAGAATGTTCTCATACTATTTCTTAAACCAATTAGTCTACAAAATGTATCATTTTTGCCGAGCATTTTGCGTCACAAAGATAGTAACTTTGGTGCACATGGGCCTCATGTGGAAAAATAAGAATTGTTTATTAAATATTTTAAAAATAAAATTATATAATTAAAAAATAAGTATAAAAATATTTTGAAGATTTAAATTGCAATTATTACAATAAGAAGCATATAATATTTTGAATTTGAAGATGTATTTATTTGGTTTTGCAGTTTCACAATATTTGCATAGGTCAAATTTGTAATGTAGTTCAATAGAAGAGTTTTACTTTCTTTTCTGGTGACCGGTTTTGTTTATTAACAGATCATGTTGTGTATGCTCAAAATGGGCAATAAACATATATTCCATCGTTACTTGCATTTCTATAAATGTAATTTTATCGGTGAAAATGATTATTTTTCAATATTCTTCTCTGCCTGAAAGGTGTCTTTTTGTTTCTTAGTCTTGAGTCAAAATATGATTGATTGTCTTTGTTGTTTTTGCTAAGATAATGTAGAGATGTGGACCAGTCAATACCTTTTTGCACACGTGGGACATTGAAAACTCCATGGGGTAGTAATTGACAAGAACTTGGGAACATATAAGAAATATGGCATTCCTTCACTTGATTTTGTCAGTCATTTAGAGAACTTAAACTGCTCAAATCTTACCCAAAACATTATAGCTAACCCTATAATATGCCTTAGAGATATCCACTTTTGACAACATTCCCTTCCTACTATTGCTAACAAGTATCATCTCATGAACAACATTTAGGTTTTCCAAGATTGGCCTCCCCTTCATGAAAGTCCTCTGTTCTTCAGAGATGATGCCGGCTAGAAGGGGCTCTAACTTGTTAAGGAAGAAAGGCTCTGTTTTGAACTTTTTTGTTTTGGCCTCCTTGTCCTCTGATAGAAAATCTTCATAATACCAAATGACTTCTAGCACTATCTTCTTGATTCTCCACCACTACTGACAACAAATTATCACATGTAGTAGTCAATAGACATGTGCAGCAACCTTTGTGGACTTTTTTGTAATGCTCATTGGGCTTATTTATTTTGTAGCTATCATTTCTTGACTTTGTTGTTTTGCATTTAGTTTTATGGTTGAGTTATTGACATTGTGGTTGTGTGCCATGACTCCCTTGTAAATCTGGAACTCTATATATTAATGCCCTGCCTTTTCATCTCTAAGGCAATTTAGGCTTTTGTATGTTTGTTTGTTTTGTCAACAAATCACTCTATTTGTCAATTTTCCTTCATCTGGTATCAGAGCCAGAACCAGAGCCTGTAGCTGTTGTTAAGGCTATGAGCAGAGGAGTCGACAGAGGCATCGAAGAAGTAAGAAGGCTACTATGGATTCTCTAGAAGAAATCAAAGCTACTGTTGTTCTGAGTTGCGTTCTCTACTCTGTTGTCATTTTCATTGTTGGAGGAGACGTGCAAACAGATCAGGAGGTGTCCAAGTGTGCAGAAGCATGCAGCGAGCGGTGGAAAGAGAAAGGCGTGACAAAGTGCCATTTTTTAAGAGATTGGCGTTAGAAATTGCCATGTGAAAGTTTTTTAATCCGTTTCTTGAAAAGCTCGAATTATTTTTAAAGAGGCGTGCAGTGCCCTGTAGTGCATTATGTCTTAATGAGCTATGCTTTAAAAGGCCATGTGAATTTTTCCTTTTTGCTTTTAAATCTTAAAAACTTAGAGATTTAAGAGTATTCCTCCTTATAGGCTACGTAAAAGTCTTCTTTCCTCTCAAGTCAAAAAGCTTTTATTAAAGTGAGATATTTTTTTTTTTAAAAAGAAGAAAAAAGGTTTTTTCTATATTTATGTTGCCTTTTTTATTCTTAAATTGTGAGGAAAGTGATACTTAGGAAGGTTGGTTGTAATGACATGTTTAGGCATTTGAATTAAAGGGTTATAAGTTCAAACCTTGGGAAGTGTAACTCTTTTGTAAGGAGATAAATTAATGTTTTGTAATTAAGTGCATTATCGGTTTGACACTTACTCACCAAAGACAAAATAATATAAATATATTTTTGTGTGTGGGTCTCATTTGAAGGGACGGAGACTATCCATTTGGAGAGATCTCTCTAGATTTTTTGTGTTGAGCCTTTGAGATATTTTGCATATTTCTCTTATGGCAAATATGATAGGAAATGTTATGTCTAACATGTTAATTCCTATGTTTGAAGGATACAATTTTACATATTGGTGTACTAGGATGCAAACCCTACTCAAATTCAAAGATTTGTGGGAAATTGTATAAATAGGGTATGTAGAACTAGATACAACTGCATTTAATGCATTAAATGATCAACAGAAGAGAGAATACAAAGCAAATGTAAAGAAGGATAATGAAGCCTTATTTCTGGTTCAAGGCACAATTAATCAGGCTATTTTTTCTAGGATAAGTGGTGCTAGTAATTCTAAGCAAGCATGGCAAATTCTCAATAATGCTTATCAAGATGCACAAACTGCAAAACTACAGACAATGAGGAAGATTTTTGAAAATGTAAAAATGGTCAATAGTGAAAGTGTAAATGAATTTCTAACAAAGGTAGAAGGCCTAGTTAGTCAAATGAAAGTTTTAGGTGAAACTGTAGATGACAAGCATGTCATTGAGAAAATTTTAAGGAGTTTAGTTCCTAAATTTGATGGTGTGGTTTCTACAATTGAGATCTCCAAAAATCCCACAACTATGCAAATAGATGAACTAAATGAAATATTGTTAACTACTGAAAAAAGAATGAAAAGTAATGAAGAAGGTCTAGAACAAGCATTTGCCTCTAAAGCTAGCATAAGAGGTAAAAGAAACACAATTTTTAGGAATCAAAATAAAAATGAATACAAAGGTGAATCTAGCAATTCTAGAGGAAGAGGTAATAGTTTCAGAGGAGCAGGGAGAGGAAGAGGTAAACATAATAGGGGAGATAAAAAGAATGTCCAATGCTTTCATTGCAACAAGTTTGGACACTATGCATCAGAATGTTGGAGTAAACAAGGTGAAACAGAAAAGAGAACTATTCACAATACTGTTGAAGATAGACAAAATTTGTTTATTTCTTCTTTCAATTTCAAATGTTAGTGAGAATAATGTATGGTACATTGATTCTGGATGTTCATCACATATAACATCTAACAAAAATTTGTTTATCAAATTAGATGAAAACCATCATAGTACAGTGGTATTAGGAGATAATCAATCTCATGGAACCAAAGGCAAGGGTACTATTGCAGTTGCAACAGAATATGGTGAGGTAAAACATATCAATGAAACATTATTAGTTCTAGCCCTCAAGAAAAATTTGTTGTCCGTTGGACAAATGTTAGAGAAAAATTATCAGGTGACTTTTGATGAAAAAGAGTGCATCATAAAAGATAAGTTAAAAAGAAATGTAATTGTTACAAGAGCAAAAATGACAGGTGATAGGATATTTCCTCTCCATTTCACCCATGGAAACCAAACATTAAGGTCTAGTGAAATGAATGAAAGTAGAATTTGGCATCAAAGATATGGCCACCTCAGTTTTAGTGGGTTAATTTTACTCGAGATTAAAAATGGTTGAGGGTCTACCATTCATTGAAAATACAAGAAAAGTGTGTGAAGAATGTGTTGTTGGAAAACAACACAGAGCTAGCTTTCCAATTGGTAAATCCAGTAGAGCTAACAAACATCTTGAGATAATCCATATGGATTTGTGTGGTCCTATGGAAACACCTTCTTCGAATAAATCAAAGTATTTTTTAACTTTTATTGATGATTACTCAAGAAAAACTTGGGTATATTGTTTGGTTTCAAAATTAGAAGTGTTTGACAAGTTTGTAGAATTCAAGAGGTTGGTTGAAAAATAAAGTGGTAAGTACATCAAAGTGATAAGGTCAGATAATGGGGGTGAGTACAAATCAAATTAGTTTCTAGATTTTTGCACAAATCATGGAATCAAGAGAGAGTTCACTACTTCTTACACTCCACAACAAAATGGACTTGCTGAAAGAAAGAATAGAACCATTGTTGAAATGGCAAGGAGTATGATGAAAGAGAAGAATTTAGATAAGATGTTTTAGGCAGAAGCAGTTTGCACAACTGTATATCTTCTCAATAGGAGTCCTACAAAAGTAGTTAAGGGGATGACTCTTGAACAAGCATGGTCTAGGGTAAAGCCAAGTGTTGAACATTTGAGAGTTTTGGATGTGTTGCTTATGCACACATACCAAAAGAAAAAAGGTCTAAGATAGATGATAAAGGCCTAAAATGTATTTCTGTTGGGTATGGATTAGAAAATAAAACATATAGATTGTATGGCCCAATAGGAAAGAAACTTGTTATAAGTAGAGATGTGGTATTCAATGAAGCAGCAGAATATACTAAGGAAAATGAAACAAAGGGAAAATAAATAATGATTGATGAAGTTGAAGAAAGAGAAGAAGAAAATGAACCTGAATCTTCTAGTACAGAAACAAGAAAGTATCAAAAATATCAGAGGATAGAAAAGAATCATCCATTAACTCTTATGTTGGATTCAAACTTTGAGAACATGACAACAAGATCACAAGCAAAAGTGAATTATGCCTTGATGTCTCAAATCATGGAAAGTAATGAGCCACAAACATTTGAACAAGCTCAAGAAAAAGAAGAGTGGGTTGAAGCAATGAATAGTGAGATAGAAACAATTGAAAGGAATGACACATGGGATTTGGTTCAGCTACCTCCTTGTAAGGAAATTGTTGGTACAAGGTGGGTGTATAAAACTAAGTATAAATTTGATGGAAGCATTGATAAGCATAAGGCTAGATTGGTAGCCAAGGGATACACTCAACAAGAAGGTATTGATTACACTAAAACATTTGCACCTGTAGCACGAATGGATACTATTAGATTGGTTTTGGCTTTGGTAGTTCAACAAAGTTGGATAGTTTATCAAATGGATGTAAAGAGTGCCTTTTTGAATGGATATATTGATGAGGAAGTGTATGTTTCTCAACCTAGAGGGTTTGAAATACTTTCTAAAGAACATTATGTTTACAAATTGAAGGCCTTGTATGGTCTTAAGCAGGCACCAAGAGTGTTGTATTCAAGGATAGACTCATATCTACAGTAGAAAGGTTTCTTAAGAAGTCAATCAGATCTGAATCTTTATATTAGGATCTTGGCTAAGGATATTTTTTCTTAGTTCTCTATGTTGATGATCTTATTTACACTGGGAACAATTCAGATTTGTTTGCAGAGTTTAGAGAGGCTATGGTTGCTGAATTTGAGATGACAGATTTGGGGTAGATGCACTATTTTCTTGGTATAGAAGCATGGCAAAACAAAGGTGAAATATTCATGTCTCAGAAAAAATATACTTCAGACATCCTACAGAAATTTTAGATGAATAGTTACAAACCAGTTGCAACACCCATTGAAGTTGGACTTAAGTTGTCTAACTTGGATGTGTCAGATTCAGTGGACCCCACTCTATACAGACAATTGATTGGTGGTTTGATCTACTTAACTACTACTCGACCAGATATCACATATGCAGTGAGCTTGGTATCTAGGTTCATGTCAGAACCTAAGCAAACACATTGGAGTGCAGCTAGGAGGATTCTTAGATATGTCAGAGGGACATTAAGTTATGGTCTTAGATTTCAGCATTTAGAAGATAGTAAGTTGATTGGCTATACAAATCCAGATTGGGTAGGTTCCATAGATGATCGGAAGTCTACTTCTGGTTATAATTTTAGTCTTAGTTCTATAATATTCTCTTGGAAGTCCAAGAAACAACCAACTGTATCACTTTCTACAGCAGAGGTAGAGTATAAAGCTGCAACATTTACAGCATGCCAAATAGTGTGGTTGAGACGACTATTGGAGGATTTGCACCAGATTCAGAATGGACCTACTTTGTTGTACTGTGACAAGAAGAGTGCTATACAGATGACTAAGAATCCAATGTTTCATAGTAGGACCAAACATATTGAGATTCAACATCACTTCATTAGAAAGTTGGTTCAACAGGGATTGATCAAGATTGTGTACTACAGTATAGAGGATCAGATAGCAGATATCTTCACAAAGCCTCTATCTCGTGACAGGTTCGAGACACTTAGAAATCTACTCCAAGTTCTTCCCAATGGTCATTATGGGGGAGAATGACAACAAATTATCACATGTGCAGCAACCTTTGTGGACTTTTTTGTAATGCCCATTGGGCTTATTTATTTTGTAGCTATCATTTCTTGACTTTGTTGTTTTGCATTTAGTTTTATGGTTGAGTTATTAGCATTGTGGTTGTGTGCCATAACTCTCTTGTAAATCTGAAACTCTATATATTGATGCCCTGCCTCTTCATCTCTAAGGCAATTTGGGCTTTTGTATGTTTGTTTATTTTGTGATCAACAGATCACTCTATTTGTCAATTTGCCTTCAACTACAATGGTAGCGGTCTTTAATATAAGAATTTTATTCTAATTAGTAAATATTGTTCAAGAAGAAAGGCTCTATTTTTAATATTGTTGTCTGGCCTCCTTGTCCTCTAATAGTAAATCTTCATAACTGATGACGTCCGACACTGTCTTCTTGTTTCTCCACCACCACAACAACAGTTGTCTTTAATCTAAGGATTTTATTCCATGTGTGCTTCATGAGAATTGGTTGATGGATAAATATTGTATTTAAGTATCATCTCATGAACATTAAATAGTGTTTTTATTATTTTGCTTCTATTTATGCTGGTGAATAAGCCTCACTTGTCTCCCTTTCTTAACAACACTATAAACACCAATAATATAGTACTAAGTATTATCTATACTACAACACATTTCCAGTTAGTTATTTTCTAGTTGCTTTGAAGAGTTTGATTCTGTACTCCATCTAATGTTTTCATGGCCATTATGCTCCAACTTTGATTTCTTATAAGGTTTAGTTATGTTGAAGCACATAAAGTGTAGCTTTCTTTCTCCCCTCGACCATTTCGTTATAATCCATTCCAGCTAGAACTATGCATCAATATCTCAGCACTACCAGCTTGGATTGTGGGCCGCCATCTATATCTTTTATTTAAATTGCAATGCATACATGGTGAAATACATGACTACACCACCATAAGTCAGATTGTGTGATTCTTTTTCTCCACAAATTCAATGTTGTAACAAAAGAAACATACTGATGTTCAAACTTTGATGTGACTGGTTTTACTTCTACTTGCATTACTTATAGGTAAGAACATGCATTCATTATTTACAGGTAACAACATAACAAACTAAAACACAACTATTCATGAACATTTTGGCAGAAACTTCACTGTAGCTCTTGTTTAGTTGTATTTTTTTGTTGATCAGGTATTGGTTGTATAGACAAATTGCATTCCAATAATTAAAAAATTAATTTTTGAAGAGTGTTGAAATGTCTTGCATAAATAAAATTGACATCTCAAAAATAATTTAATTTGGTAAAAAAAAAATAGGACTAAAAAATGTCCTTAATTATAAAACTAAACTTTACACAGCCTATTATCTAACACAAATGTAAGTTTGAAGAATAAAATAAAAAATGTAATAACATAAGGAAATATTTTTCTAGATTTTTAAATTTTGACTAAATAAAATGTGTAAACCCTAACGCAAGTTAAGTGTGGAGATATTTGAAATGTGATATTAAAATGTAATAATATTGAATACTATTACAATTTAAAATGTATTAAAATATTGTAAGTTTGAAGAATAATTACACAATATAATAACAATACCATTTTATCTTAGTCACTTAATTTTTTGTTTAAATATTAATAGTAAGTATTTTAGAGAACTTGATTTTAATTATTTTAATTAATTGGTTTAGTAATAATTTTTTTCTAAAGATAAAGAATTGTTTATCATTTCAAATTTGTAACTATTATATTTCAACTAAATTTATAAGGAAAAATTTATGTGAAGTCGTTTTGACATGTCTTGGATACATAAAATTGAAATCTCAAAATAATTTAATTTGGTAAAAATAAAATAGCACTAAAATATTTACTTAGCTATAAAACTAAACTTTACAAAGCCTATTAAATAACACAGATATTTCCTTAACTAAACTTTACAAAGCTATTATGTGAAGAGCCCTTGCCTTAGTTGAGTGTATTGAGATTTGAAATGTCTGCTTAAGATATTAAAATGTAATAATATTAATACTAAGATAATTTAAAATGCATTAAAATATAATATTAATACTATGATAATTTAAAATGCATTAAAATATTGTATGTTTGAAGAATAAAATAAAAAATGCAATAACATGGCTAAATATTTTTCATGTAGATTTTTAACTTTTTAGTAAATAAAATTGAACTAGTAGATTTTTAACTCTTAGTAAATAAAATTGAAATCCCAAAAATAATCTAATTTCATAAAATAAAATATTAAAATGTGTAGAACCCTATATTTTTAATAGTATTGTTAATATTATAACTTTGTCCCTTTCACAAAAAGTAATTAGCAAAAAATTAAACATCCTCCCCTCAAACCAAAATTCTCTTTGTTGCACTCTCTAATCCCCAAAAAAGAGGTCATTTTTTTCAACCAATGACAATACAAATAAATCATTTTTCAATATTTTTTAAAAAAAATTTAGAAAAGTAGAAATTTAAATCCAATTTGCCCAACAAGAAAAATAATCATGTCTTTTGATTGATTTACAATCAATAGATTAATAATGCAAACTCATTGCAATAGTACTAGTGGAAGAGGGTACTAATAAGAGTGGGGCCCATGGATTTTAAGTGAAGAATGTATTTATTTCAAAGCAAATGCTTTTTTATTGAAGCTCATCAGATAAATTAAACGTGTTTCATTTAATAAAAGAAACCATAAGGCAAAGTTATGGTGTGGAAGGGTAGGAAATCTAAAAAATAAACCGAATGCTTTATCTTTCTAACATACCGTAAAATTGAAAATATGCTTACATCTCAATTGAAATTTTTGGAGTAAGGGATGGCAAGCCTTGACGAGGTTCTAACTTTCGGCATCTGAAAGTGAAGGTGTTCAAACATTGAAGTTGTTGAAGAGACAGAAGGTATTCACTTACAATGCAACTGATAAATTAAAAGAGAGGTTAAATAATGAAGTGGAAGACTAGACAAACTAGACAATAGTCAAAGTCCATAAGTCACACTTGATGTTAATCCCAATTTAGCACATAATTTTACTCCAGACTTGCAGCTTTTGTAATCTGTTATTTATATAATCCGAGTGTAATGTTTAAAATTATCTGTGTGATTGGATGGCTTCTCGTCATGGCTATTTGTACTTTGTATCTACCTACCTTGGTTCATGGGATTTATTTGTTCCAATCTTTAAATAATTTTTATTTGATTGATCAATCCTATTGTAGAATCATTTTATACGATTGCACTACTTTGATGGTGTGTGATTTGTTTAATTGAAAAAAAATTCAGAAAATATTTAGAATTTGAGCATTTATTTTATATTTTATACTATGTCAAATATATTTATGTCATCTGTTGGCAGTTTTACTTACAAGCTTCTATATACACTAGAATATTTCTAGGAATTTTTATAGTTTTAATTGTATGTTTTTCATTTGTAATTTTAATTCAATCATTGAACTAAGGGTTTATCAGATTAAAATGATTTTTTCTTTTTTAAACAAAAGTTTAGTTTTATTTAACAAGGCTTATATTTGTTAAAATTCATTAAAAAGGAATGTCACTTCTCATGCAATCTCATCAGCTATTTTTCATATTATAGATATTTCAATTTAGATATGAGAATTATAATTTACATTAATTTTATAAGCTTGAATTTAATGGTGAAATTGATTATATGGTTTACTTCTATCAACAATTTGTTTGTAAATTTATTAAATAATCATTTATTTTTAGATAGTTGTTGTGGTCATCAGGAATTCTACAATTTATTATTCTATTTATTCTCCAATAAGTGAAATTTGCATGCTTTTGAAATTCATTGTAACTAGTCAAACTATTTTGTTCTTTTTACTTAGAACCATCATTAGATAGAGAAAGGAATGATTTGTTTCAAGAAGCGTAGAGGAGACTTGAAATTAAATTTCACAACCTAAGATTCTAGTTTGAAAGCCACTTGATGCCAAATTCTATTTACAAAAATATCTATCAAAATAGTAAAATATGCTCTAGGTTGTTTCCTTAATCTTTACCATTCTTTTTGAAGTTATCAAAAGTTATTTAACACTTGGAACATGAGTTTTCCTCACTTTAAATTCCAACTTCAATGGGGTCTTGATTTTCTTGTGCTGATACATGAAGGGAACATGTCTTTGTTTTGGGTTAAATATAAAAGAATATATTATGATAGATGCATGCAAGGCGTAGGGTTATAGATATCAAGAGTCCATATGAATGTAATGACTTAGATTATATTCTTTGCCTGCACGAATGGCTATCCCAATTAGATTGAATTCATTTTCCCTAATATAATGCATTTGATAAGCTAATTGACTGAAATGAATTTCTTTGGTGTTTAGATGGAGACAAAGAAATTATAAAAGAATATTTATGGAAAATAAGAATTCGCTAGTATATCTACAAGTTTACAAACAAACAAATTCTTGCTTTCATTAATATTTCCGCTATGTTAATGGTGACAAGGACTTTTACCTAGTGGTCCCATGGAAGGGGAGGCACTGGTTTTCTCTCAGCTAGTGGTGCAGAGAGAATTGAGAACCCTTCACATCATCTAGCCCTGCATGATTTGAAAATTTTCTATTAATTATGGTTAATTAGTTTTAAACTAGGTCACAACTAAAAAAGTTACTGCAAAATATAGTTATCTGGATTCTGTAACATAACTGTCACTTGGCTATGGAAATGTTATGTTGTTGCCAGATTGCCTCAGCACCATTTCATAGGTGGCGGAAAGTTTGCTTTAGGATTTACCTTTTCCTTTAACTACATTCGTCAGCTTCCATGGACCTTGCTGGAGCTATAGTCCTCTCTGCGGGACGCTGGTCATCATGCAAATGATAATAACAAACACCTGGTAGTAACAATCAGAAGCTCTTTAACGTTCATGCATGTCTAGACTCAGCAAAATAGATTGGCACAACCTCTTGACATGACTCACCCATGAGTGATTTACTCCACTCTTGACTTGAGTTAGCACATTTTTATGTTTTAACATGACACTTTCCCCGCATTTGATTTTCTTTGTTCTTGACTTAACTCATCAACTAACTTGCCAGCTTTTTCAAATAGTTGTAGTGAGGCTTGATCCTAGGTAGCATCTAAAAAGCAAACCTTGTTTATCACAGTTTTTAAGCTCATGTTAGTCACCCTTGAAATATTTCAGATAATTGTATATCACAAAGCTCACATTTATTCCATGATTTGATGACATTTATATATAGGAAAAATATGTAAGTTTTTGTTGTTGAGATGCCTTCAAGAAAAAATCTTGTCCACCGAAAGTAGTGCCTCACTACTATTGCACGTCTATAGTAATACTACACTACTTAAAACACCATTGACAATACAAGTGTTGAGGGTTGTTGACTTGAGTTACACTAGCATCCTTACCTTGACTAAATGTGTTGAAAAGATAAAATCTGATCTTTCTGGATGTCTTGAACTACTATTGATACTTCTTGTATGCATATGTGAACTTGAATTTCACTGTTTTATATAGGAATATGGAGCACATTATTTTCAAGTATCCATCAGATTTGAACAAATTAAATGGGATCAATATTTTACTTTCATTTTAAGATAAATTATTAACCTATTCTTTTTAACTCTTTCAATGGCGTGTGTAGAGGAAATCTGAGGCTGTCTAACACTAGTTGTGTTATTAGAAACTGAGAAAGGAGGCTCTTGGTGGCTAAATCGACTAAAATTCAGCAGGGTACCAATAATGAGGCCAAATCTTGGGCCCTTGTGCATGGCCTTCGACTGACAATAGAGAATAAGGTCAAAAGCTTGTGGATTAAAGGTGATTCACATATTATTATAAGAGCATTGAAGGCTAAGGATCGAACAATTGGAAATTAAATTACATCCTCCAGCAAGCTCAGGCATTAATTAAAAAGTTGGATAATTATATGATTGTTAGGGTTAGTCAGCAGAAGATATCGATTAAATGCAAATAAAGATTAAACAGAGGAATGAAAAATACACAGAAATAATAACAACGAGAGACAATTTTAACGTGGTTCACCCAAACTTAGGCTACATCCACCAATAGAGAGTCCAATATTATTATCTAGTAAATCAAATTGATTACAACCAGCAATCCTTGCAACCACTGCAAAATGCTACAATACAATATCAATGGAAACCCTAACCCTTAGCCATTTTTATCATGACTTTTGTTGGTTACAAAAATAGGGTTTTTTTATGTCGGCCAATGAAAAAATAACTCCCGATGACTTAATAAAATAATAAAACCGTGTGAGGTTTTGAGGGCATTGCCCCGAGCCCCCACGAGGGCGCTGCCCCTCGACCCTGCCCTGTATCGTGACAGGGAGCATTGTCCCTGGACCCCATCTTGCGGGCGCTGCCCCCACACCCTCACAAGGGGCACTGCCCCTTGACCCCGTAGGAATTTGGGGGGAAACCGCGCTGATAGAAGTGGGGTAAATTTAATCTCCGAGTCTAATTAGGCTCCATATAACAACAATGATCTCCCACTATTATCGAGAAGGAAATAAAGTAGTAGATGGTCTAGCTAACATAGCTATTGATTAGAGCCATGATATAGAGTTATTTGAGCTAGGGCAGTTGCATCTACCAAATCAATTGATGATTTGGATTAGGGGTGACATGGAGCCTCTTAACAAGATGTGAGTTGTTCTCAATATGTATGGCATCTAACTTTGTGGGGTAAGTAAGCCAAGTCTCAACGACCCATGCAAGGAGCCTGTAGTATGAAGGTGAAAAGATGGAGTGGCCATGAAGATATCAAGATGGACAAATGGTGCATTAACACTTGGATTGGTAGGTTGGCCTTTCCATGAAGGATCTATAGACAATACTAAACAAATGGTTCCTTTTAATTTAGGAGCTATGGATTGGAGCATATGGGTATTTATGAGGACAAGTGTTAATTGACGTATGCCCAAATGGTAAGAGTCTTAGATCATTAAGAGGCTAGCTCTTCCTGTCACTTTGAAGTATTTGTCACATAGAGGAGATCTAGTGATAGTGGCGTTGGAGGACATGTTAGATGGAAGGTTGCATATTATTCCTTATTTCTTAATAATAAGAATGAGAATGATTTCCAAGATTGGCCATGTTTCATAATAAGGACTATGGTTATTTATGGAAGAGGCACAACAATGTGATGGCTATTTATGGAAGCATTAGGTGCCTATGAAATAATTATAATTGGCATGGCAATGGAAAATCTTCTCTCATGATTTTTGTCACATCCACTCTGATCTAGAGATCTGAGATTGGGATGTGAAGTACATTTCCATCAGCTATCTTGGATATTTATATCCAGGTATTTTGTAGGTATTAGCTATGGAGGACAATAAGATTAACCAGATATTATTCTTTCCTCCCATGAAATGGGAACCAAAGATTCATGGGAAAATCAAGATCATAGACATGATGCAAATTGTTGACATGGATTGTACCATGGTTTAGTTTGTGCTGTGGGCATAAGTGGATTCTAGATGTTACCCTAGTGGCATTTTGGCAGTGAGGTAAGTAATGTCCCAGTTGGCATTCATTTTGGTAGTGATGTCAAACTTGGAGACATGTTTGTTTTATCTCTAGTCAGCATTTTCTATTTTGAGATTGCAAGAATATGATGTTGTATAAAGTGCCCAGTCATTATGTGACATTTTCATTATGGCAAAAAGACATGTTTTTTGTTCTAGCACCAAACAATATTTGCGCAGCATGTGATACTTCTTTACATGGCAAAAGTGTTAAGTTATGCACCAAACGGCATTTCCTAGTGAATTCTATGCAGACCTTGGTTTAGAGAGGACACATGTTAAAGTCACTATATATTGATCGAACTTATGTTATAGGCACTGGGATATTCTTTTTACTATTTTGACCAGTTGAAAGATCATTTACTGTACTAAGTGGTCATTTCTCTTTTGTATTTCAAAGCCCTCTTTAGGGCAAACTGGAACAGCCAGTTAAAGGTATTGTTGTGATGTTCACAACACGCCCCATTTTACTCCTTGGCAAAATAAGGACCCCTGCTGTGGCTTTTTGCTTTTTTGCTTGTGTGTGTGGTTTTGCTCGGTGGTAAAGGGCAAAGTGAGTAAAAATTGCAAACCTTGTTAAAAATAGAGAAAAGTGCATTTTCAGTACTAGTGCATAGTATGGTTGGATTCCTTGTCAAAAATGAGCTAGGGTTGCTTTTTGAACCATCTTAAAATTTGCCATATTCTACAAGTTATGAGCATTTTGGTAAAATGTATAAGGGAAGTGTTTACTGTATGCATATACAAGTCTGTTTGTATATCAGGTTGCATATACAAGGCCCTTTGTATGCGAGTTCGCTTGTATACAAAGACCTTTGTATATCACTTTCCATATACAAAGTCGTTTGTATATGCAAAAGTCATTTTATGCTTGGTCGCATGAGTAGTCGGGTTCATGTACAAAGTCATTTGTATGTCTTTTTTTGCATTGTATGCATTTGTTAATGTTATATTTGTACATACAAGGTGGACCCGAAATAGTTAAGAGTTGAAATGAATGTTTAAACTTAGGTCCGTCGCATGTATGTTTTTGTTTGTATGTATCTAACATACATTTGATATATACATTTGCAATGTGCAGGCCGCGGACCTGAAAGCACCATAAAGGAGACTTAAGTCATTGTATATTTGGCATTTGTATGTTTTTACATACAACGCAAATATACAAGCGTCCATATACAAGTCGCGGACCTGAAAAGTCTTTTAAAACAACTTAAGTCCTTGTATGTTTTCAATTTGTATATTGGCAAGATACAAGTGTCTTATGCATTGTGCCGGACCCGAAAGGTTATCAGAAAGAGCTAAATCGTTGTATAACTCCGCAATGTATATTACGAAATATACATTGCGTTATATACAAGCAATGGAACCCAAATGTTATAGATTAAAGTAAAATGCTTGTATATTCCCCACAATGTATATTCCGTAACATACATTGCATTTTATACATCGCCAACATGCAAGCCGTGGATTTGAAAAAGTTATTAAAAGAGAAATAATGCTTGTATATCCGCGCTTTGTATGTTGCGAAACATACAAGTCAAATGATACATGCAACATTCATATGCAAGCCACGGACGCAAAAAGAAGTTTAAAAGGAGTTAAGTCTTTGTATATTTTGTGCTTTGTATGTTTCGACATACAAAGCCGATATGGAATAACTTATACATTGCACGGACGCAAAAAGGAAATAAAAGGAGTTAATTCGTTGTATAATTCCGGCTTGTATATCAAAGATGCATTGTTATACATACAAGTCGGATTTGAAATGGAAGTCCAATACAGAAAATTCTTTGTATACATATGCGTTTGTATGTTGCAATATACAAACCGAGATGCATTGTTATACATACAAGCCGGAATTCAAACAGTTTGAAATCTGATTAATCTGATGTATCACGTCCGACTTGTATATCGGAAGATACAAAGATTTATACAAGAGAAAAAGGGCGGGAAAGCGAAGCGATAGGATTTTTGAATCCATTTTTCGAGCCTGAATGCATGTTTTTGGTCAACAATGGTTGACCTAACTGGTTTTAACACTGTATATGCATTTTGATGCGTGTTTTCCATGGTTTTTGAGCCCGATGGCTGTGTTGGTGCATTTGGAACCTGTTTTAATATAAATGTTCTTTTTTCCTACCGACTTACCAAATGATGATGCTTATTCCTGCTTATTTATTGCAGATTGTTGGAGTAGCTGAAGAAGCAGAGTTGCCGACACAGTGGCGGCGTGCAGGTGAACATAAGGATGGAGCTTTAATGGCAGGATGGCACCGGATCTTGAGAGATTGCAAACACACCAGAAGGAGACAAAGCTTTCAATGCGGAGGAGTTGGCGGGTGGAAACATTATTGAGTGAGTGGCGCCCTATCTGGGTATGCTGCTCGAATTCTTGGCGGGATTCATTTCTCACCGTTTGATGCTGCATTTTAATATGCAGACCGTCGATCTCCTAGGGTTCTGGGAACCATTTTTGGGGAAGAAACCAGAGATATATTGAGCCCCCTGTACTATAAGAAGGAGGAGGTCATTCATACAATATCAGGCCTGTAGCGATTTTATGCAAGAGATCGGATTACTGAGACTACTGAGGACTGAATTGTTGAAACATTCAAGGTTCTTTCCTTAGATCATTGTAAATGTACCTATTTTATGAACATACTGTATGGATATGAAGCTTCAGATTACATCCTGATTGTAAAACTTAAGTAATCTTCAAGTTGATTTCTGAATATGTACTGGTGAATGCTGTGTTCCACAGAAGCGCTTTCATTTCATTGCATGTTGTTGTCAACTTTTCCCCTGAAGATTTGCACTGAATCATGCAGATTTGTGGACTCTCCTGGTGAAGTATGATTTTAGTTTTCTTCTCTCTATTGCTGTATGGGAACATGTATGTGGATCAGTGATCTCAGTCAAGTAATTTTAGGAATCTCACTCTCTAACCCTTTTGCTCATTTTGATTTCATTGAAATCACTTCCATAAACCATACATCATGATAAATATTGAGTAGAACAGAGAAATATGCTGACATCCCGAAGATAACTGAATATCATTAGCATGTTTTGAGCCAAATGCATGTAGTATTGAAAATGTCATGCAGAGAATCACAAACAAGGGTAGAACTCATGCAAATATCAACTTAGACACATTATTTGGAGATATATGCTGTGTAGAGTAACTTCCCTATGTAGCATTGTTGCAGAAACAGAGTCTACAGACCCACGTAAGGCCCCAAAATGGAAAACAACAACACACATCAACCACAGAGCAACATCAGTAGATTATGAACTAATCATCGGGGACTTGGGATCATGAGTTCTTTGAATTCATCGTATCTTTCAGGATAAACAAGGGTTGTTGTGTGACTTTTGTTATGTGTGCTTGGTTGTGACTAACATCATCACCAACATAGAATTGGCGCTAGAAGGAGGGCCTAACAAGGAAACCGTAGATTGCTATAAACATTGCTAGAGTATCCTGTCAATTTCAAAATCTGGCCATAAACCTGCCATTTTGCCTTGAAAACTAGAAAAATCCTAGCTTTCAGGCCAAATACCAGGTCCAGATCTAGTGGACTCTTTGAAGAACTACCTGTCAGGGGATTCAGACCTAGAACTGTGGACATTCACCACACCCCTGATTCTAGTGTGATAGGAACCTCACCAGAGCGTGCTCCTGTAACCCCTATTGGCTTTCAAATACCCACAGAACCACCTGGCACACCTCAGGCCCAGCCTCAGCCTGTCACACCCAGATTCAACCCCTGCCATTTCCAATGTCATTCTTTGCTGCAGAGTCACCGCTGGCCTTCAATGCATATCATGCTTTGCCTAAAAATCTAGATAAAATTTGTCCTAGGTACTATCCATACCAAGATGCTAATGATCATGTTAGGACCTTCAAGGAAGCCTGCTATAGGGCTAGAATTGAATATGAAGATGTGGTATACAGATTGTTTCCATTCTCCTTAGGGGAAGAGGCCTATAACTGGTATACCAGTCTAGGTTAGGGTTCAGTCCGTTCATGGGATACCTTAGAGAAAGCTTTCAAGGATAGGTTCAAGGTGTGCCTATAGATCCTTCAATGAACTATCATCTATTTTCCACCATCAAGAGATGCGAAGGGGAACCTATTGCAAACTTCAATGCTAGATTCCAGAAGATGTTGTCTAAACTAATTGCTCCCTATGTTGTAACAAATGAAGCTGCTAGGAGCATTTATTATTCAGCTTTAGATCCCCTAACCTCCATGTTTATCAGAAGGACTCACCTTGGCGTAACAACCTTAGCACAAGCTTTTGAGGAAGCTATCAAAGTTAGTCAGCAATTGGCTCCTGCCCCCACACCAAACATTGCCTTCCCTACACTCCCTAGTTATCCTACATATCCTATCCACCAACAGACCAGTGGAGGCATGACGCCTTCAGCTATGATACCAGCCCCCTTGCAGATACCACCACTCAGCATCATGCCACCACCAAGTGGAAATAACCAGATGTTACCGTATCAAACACAAATGCCTCAGGCTGTAGAACAATCCAACAATAATAGTGGGTCTTCCTTTTTCAAGACTCAGACAGAGAATGTAGTGGTCAAGATTCAGGAAGAGAAAGAAGAAATCAAAGAAATATTAGCGCAGTTAAGGAAACTTACTACTGAGGTCACTCACCTGAGAAATTAGAACTTCTACTCTCAGCCTAATCAAAACAGAGGTTATGCCAATGACAGACCTAATTATCCTGACAGGGGGTACAACAACAATTACAATAACAACAATGGCAGCAACAATCCTCCTAGGCAGCCTAGAGTGTGGAACACTAGGCCAAACAATGGTTCCTTGCCATCACCCCTAGACAATCAGCCTCCTGGTGAACCTAAATAGACCACCAGAGTAAACCTTGCAGAGGCAACACTTATAAACTGGTGCAGGATACATAACACCAACGCTCATGCAGAGTTGGACTGTCCCCAATTCAGGATTGCTGCTAGCATATTCCAAGCTGAAGTGGCCAGTACCTCAGGTAACCCACCTTATGCAGGGGGAAATGAAATTGTCCCTTGTGAGTACGATTCTACCCTAATGCTGGAAAGCTTCATGCACTGTCCTTATCAGCAGACAATATCATCGCATCAGGATTACACTTCAACATGTGAGGAATCAGCCATGGCTTTCGAGTCTAACTATGTTTTCCCCTTTGAGGATAAGAACGAGCCATCAATTGAGCATGAGGAGGTCAATGCTTATCAACAACAACCTTAGGGTAGGCATAACTACAACTTAAGGAATAACCCAAACAGAGCTGCTGATCCTTTGACCACCTCATTGCCTCCAAACAATTTCAATACTCCACTTGATCCTAGGGCAAGTAATAACCCTGGACTCCCCAAGGTCAATGCTCAATATTTGGCACCATATAGCACAGCGCCAAAAGCTACAAATCCACTCCCTGAATTTGACAAGTTGGTTTCCTATTTGACTGATGAAATGAAAAAGATTAAGATTAGCCTGCCAATGTCAGAGTTGCTTAAAACCCCTGCTATCAAGATTGCTTTCATGAAATCATTAGATGGTTCTACTCAAAAGGAAGATAGTCATACCCTGGGCCAATTTGGAAATAAAGATCATGCTACCAAGGATGTTAACGCTAAACCTAAAACCTCAGCTACCATTCAAGCCACAGATACCTCCCACATGACCCTATACAAAGACAAGAATGAGTCACCTCCTTTCCTCCTTACCGTAAGGATGTTTGGTAAAAATTTGCACAACTGCTTAGTAGACTTAGGAGCATCTACCAATCTAATGCCCCTATCCATATGCAATGCTTTAGGGTTACATCCTGCTAAAGCATTAAAGAAAGTAACATAATTGGACAAAACAGAAGTAAGTGTGGTAGGAGAACTGACTCACATTCACATGCAGCTAGCATCGGATCCCAGAATCCAACACTATATTGATATTCAGGTAGTTGATATACCCGATACATATGGAATGCTATGTTAGGTCTGAAAAATGCAGGTTGCTGATCCTAAGAGGATGCCAAGCTCTATGCTTAGATTTGCAACATTTTTGAACTAACTTGACGAAATCAACCTTCAAGGTTTAATGATTTCCTACACTTCAGGTCCTGCTACATCTAGGTGGGTGCACCTTGGGATTTAAAGCAGACTAAATGTAAATGTATTGACTAATTAAATCTATCTACAATGGCAAAGGGTGTAAGATAGATGAAAAGCTTACTATCTGATTATATCTAATGTCTAGTGAATGGTTTAATAGAAATTGTATAAGGTAAAAAGGATTTTAAATGATGAATGTAAATAAGACCAATGTTTTATAGGGTAACAGAGTCGAATGAAGGACCAAGACTAGTGGCTTATAATGGGTACTAATTCTAATTGTTTGGCACAACTTTAGTTTATAACTTGTATAAACGTGCAAGGGAATGACTGACAAACTCTTCTTGATAATCCAACCAATATAATCAGATATCTTATAATTCACCAGAAGGTATTTTAATCCTTACTTGAAGGAACCAACTGAAATGAATGAGCAAGAATAACAGATAATATTATCTTGGAGACATAATGGCAATCCTAATTATATGGCTCTACTTAGTAATCCAAACTTAATACTTCCAGGCTACCGTGACTGATCAGAAGGATTTAATTCCTCAAATGGAAACCAATTTACTCAATCACACAGATACAACAAATGTGTATTGACAAATTAAATATATGCTTGATATATTAATTTGAATAACAAGGAAATATAGAACTAGAGACAACCACAAAATTGAGTAACTATAACAAACAATTGATGCCAAGATAGAACCACTGAATCAGAGAACTTCAATCTACTACTTCAAATAAAACATGCAACATAGTCTTTTTGAAACATTGTAAATTATATATATGTATATATATTCTACTGCTAATGCCCTTTCAGCACCAATTGTTTGAACTTATATAGGTATTTCTATGAAGAGACATAACTCTTCAATAAGTCCTTTTGGGATTTTGACAAGATTAACAACCATTACATAACTATGATTAGGCTCTATTCAGCCATAAGTAAATTTTAGCCAGATGGTCCAAGTACTCCTGATCTCGATGGGAATCCGTAAGCTCAATGGCACTTCTTGTAATTATTTCAATTGTGACCATCTTTTCCAGGTGTTTGCAAGCTTCTCCAGATGCAGAATTCCCGTCTTTAAGAGCTCCCATAGCCTCGTGTAATATAGTTTGACAATCAACATTCCATTCTTCTTTGCTTTTTAGTTCTCCATCACTCTTAAATAAGGAGGGCACTCCCCCATTAGAGGCTTCAGCCCCTTCCTTAGCATCATTTTTGAGTTGATCGTAGTATTTCTGATGTTGCTCAATCAATGCTTTAGTATTGGAGATACTTGCATCGTCAGAAGCATCTTTGCTTTGTATCTCATTCAACTTCTCTTGCATTCTCTGTTCGAGCCTTTCATGTTCTTTAATTGCTTGGTAATTCTGAGAGTAATCATCCCAAAATAAATTAAACCAGTGTATCATGTTTGTATGTCTGCTCTGTAGCACCGTGACAAGTGTATCTACCTAAATTTGCAATGCCTGATCTAGGGATAATGCTTGAGTGCCTTGTGAGCTTTCTCCCTGAGTTAATCTCTTTGTTGATTGCCCAAAAGTATTCTTAACTGCATCCTTCAAGTAGTCATTTTCTTTTGTTAGTCTTTCACAGCTCAATTTATATGCATCCCTTTCCTTGATCAACACTTGAGCTTGTGCTTTGTTTAATTTCGCAACATTGATGCCAATGTCTGCTGTAATCAGAGGGTCAGTTTCCCTTGCTTTTAAAGTCATGATATGGTTGAAAGTCTTTTCAATATCTATGATGGATGTCTTCTTATGGGGAGGATATAGCGCCCATATCATCAATGAATTTTCATCATTATTGTATCTTGTACCCATATATACTTCATTAACTCCCTCTGGAGTGAGTTTATACTGATCATCTGCACTATTTAGAAAACTGTCAAAAACCAAAGTAGAATTCAAGTCAAGACCAGGAAAAATCATAACTCCTGCATCTTTAAGCAATTGTCTACCCCTGCTAGAAGTCATCTCTTGTATCTCTTTCTCTACTGTTACTTTCAGCACATTTAACAATTGTTTTTCATTATTAGCAGAGACATCATCCACTGATTCTCTAATTTCTTTTCCTTTGCATTTGTACAAAAATGACTTAAATTATTTTGAGTGAATAAATTTATCATCAGAAATGAAAGAATCATAGGCTATTTGACGTGGATCCTCATCAGCAGACCCCTCCTCATCATGTATTACAACAGGAGGCTGATATTGTAGCATTTTCCTTTTGGACATTTCTACTATTTTATCCTGTGGTTCTTCTTGCTCTTCCTATCCTTCAATTTCAGAGGATAAAACCTCAATCTCTGCTAGCTACTTTTTCTTCTCACCTATATCCCTTTTATACTTTTCTATCACCAACTCCACCTCATCCTCTTCTAAATTTCTAATCACATCATCATGTGGATAAGGTATGTGCATGTATCCACTGAGATTTTGTTTTCTTCATGCAGAGTCAATAAAACCTTCAGGGTCAAACCCTTTCCTTGCCTCAGCACTCCTCATATTATAATGCATCAACTTATCCATAATGAGATTATAACCCTCTTTTGACACCACAGTAAAATCTCCAAAACATAAAGTGCTGGGCATAAAGGATTGTTTATCATGTGAGCTCAAATGCATTACATTTGAGCAATGCATCTGCCTAATTATCTCTAAATAAGTAATTCTGTTAGGAATAGTTTTGGGCAATATGAATGGAGTGTCTTCAAAACCATATACTCTTATCATAGTAGCATCTTCAAAACAATACCAGTCTCCCCAATTATGAGTGACAGTAGGGGGGCCACCAAAATCTTTTGGCCTGAGGAACCTTTTTATCTCAGTTGAGACTGAGTATTCACAAGGGTGGTTGAAATATCTGTACAATACTTTTACACAGTGTTCTTCAAATTGGGCATAACTGGAATGGGCATATCTATTGTCCCATATTCTAGTCCACATTTGTATTGGCAATTTCCCCCCCCTCTTATCTATAGCAACAACTTTAAGTTCACTTGGCCATAACCCTACTTCCTGGCCGAAATACAACACCATGTGCATAAGCAATGAGTAGTGCTCAAAAGAGCATGCTGGGGAACTATTTTTTATTGCAGACAAGCCATAATCTATTCTATTAGCAATATAGGCAACATAGTCAAACTGCCTGGCATTATGACATTGAATGTGCATAGCTATAACCATTAAAGGGATGGTCATGAACTCAGGGACCTCTGAACCAAGGACTTGGCCCACAGAATAATAAGTATGCTGTATATATGGTTCAAATATAGCTACGTGAAAAGGAGGACCATCATTTTTAGTTAGGGGCATCACTTCTCCTTCAACTTTGGGCCTATGAATGGGCAACCTCCATCCATTGTAGGTTGTGTCCATTCTCCAATATTCCTTCTCCAGGTCTACATAAATAATAGGGACAGTGCACAAATCATCTAGATTAAACACTTCACAAATGGCATTTCTTGACAAATGTACAATTGGCTCACCCTGTGGGTTGCATATAGCTTTCAGGCTTGGGTTATATTGTTGGGCAAGTAGTTGGAGGAGTTTGACATTTAGGAATACATTAGGCACGACCAGTTTTCCCAAATTCAAGTGCCATGGGTTTGACACAGGAGCATTCCTGATCCTTCTATTATAGTGGAATCTAAAAAGCTCATATCCTCTGATTGGGGTCTAGATATCTCCCAAGTGCTTACATTTATCTTCTAATTTTTCAACTTCTACCCTAAGTTGAGCAGATCTTCTGGCCTTGGGAGTTGACCCAGGCAATTGATCAATTAAGTCCTGATTGAGTTTTCTATCTTTTATTTTTTCTTCAAGGGTTTGATCAGTTTTTTGTTTCTTAGATTTACTAGTTTCCCCTTGTGATTTTCTACCTTTTCCCTTTCCCGAAGTATCCATATTCAAATTTTGGTACAAAATTCAAACACAGGCTATACACAATGGTTCCTATGTAAGTACCTGTTGTTCTGTGACTGTGATTGAAATCCTCTGCTTGCGCCCCAAGAATTCCTCTGTATTCTCTTCTCAGACAACTCTGTCAATTGTAATTACAATGATCTTAAAAGATTTCATCACCGTTTGCATTTAATTGTCTGATCAATTCAATGTCGTTCATCGCTGTGAAATGTCACATCGCCATATCTCCTGTCATCGGCATGATTTTAAAAATGTCTAGGCGACCTTAATATTTCCTCATGGCACGAAAAATCAATCGGCGTGACCCCTCAATTGTATTCCCGATGCTATGTTGAGTCATATCTTAAGTGGGTGCAACCATCAACATGACTTCTTTCATCGCTGTGTGTTTTAGATTTCCCTCCGATATAGTGAGTCCTATCGATATGACTATCGGTGAGGGTCTCACCGATATGTGTGATAACAACTTGTTATTGGGGAGATCAATACCATCGGGATAATATATTTATGTTTCCCCGAGCTTCGTTGTCTTCCTGATAATCTTCTATACTTTGGATCGGAATGACCATCTTGATATCTCACCGACATGGTTAAAACTTCTTATCAATGGGTGTGACTTTATTTCCATCGGAGTGAGATATACCATCGGGGTAATTCTTTTCAAATCACCTGATCACAATTATCTTCCCGATGGCCACTTTACATTCCTTATCAGAGAGAATCTATCAAAGTGTCACCGACACCCTTTCATCGCTGTGACTTGTGAGTCGGCAAGGTATTATTGCTTCATTCTGATATGTTAAGTTACGCCGATGGATATGTGTATCGGTGTGACTCACACCGAAAGTGTCTTTTATTATTTTGCCAAGAGATTGGAGTATCAGAGACTTATTTACTTCTCACCCCGATGTTTATTTCTTGCCGATGGTTATTGTTTCCTTTGTCCCTGTAAGATGTTCAGTGAGACTCTTGCCGAAATTTTTGATCGATATGATGTATACCGTCAGGGTAGTTTTTAAAGGACCACCTGATGATTACTAGTCATACTGATCGGTGTGACTGCTTGGTTCTCTTACCAATAAAAGGCCATCGGTATTACTTCCTCTATCAGCAATTCCTACAAATCTCTCTCCGATCTTTATTCTCATGCCGATAGTCATTTTCATTGATTTCTCATGTATCGGTATAAGCAACACAAAGTCTTGCCGATCGATTGACATTTAAGTAATTTTGCATTACTTAGCCATGGACATCTTGTGGGATATATCAATTTTTTACTATGGTTTTGGGATGTTTTTAGGATTTACTCAAATATGGTGAAGTGGGAAGACAGTAAAAATTTTAAAATTTTTACTGTCCCAATAGTGGCTCTGTCTAGGATGTATACTCCATGTGAGTATGACAAAGATCCAGATCTCTTGGGGAAGTAGACCACATGTTTTTATTCATTTGGGGTGATGATTCTATGAAAAATGGAAAAGGAAAGTGACAAATGATGGGGAACGGGAATGATTCCTAAACTACTGTGCATGGAATAAAATATTTTTGAGAATTGTTTGAGGGTTGTCCATGCACTGGCAATGCTCAATCCTCATTGTACATGTTTATGAAAGAACTGCTTCAAGTATTGCCCATGTACAGGCAATTCTTGTTCTTCTCCAGACATATTGTACAAGTAGTAAGAGTCATCACCTCCTTTGGTAGTGATAACAAAAGGACCTAACCATAGGGCTTCAAATTTTCCATGCTTCCCTTTGTCTTGACACCTTACATTCCACATTAGTACCAGATCATTTATTTCAAACTTTCTATCTTTGGGCTTTTTGTCAAAGAGATATTTTACTTGTGATTGTAGCTTAACGTTCTGCCTTTGAGCTATTCTTCTTGTTTCATCAAGTTCTGCCAGATGTTCTAACCTCTCCTCCATTGGTTCAGGAATGTTCAAGTCTTCTTGGAGAATGAATTTGTATATCAGTATAAGATTTTCCAATGGTAATCTTGCTTGTGTTCCGTATACCAGCTTAAAAGGAGATCTCCCAATTGCTCTTTTTATAGTAATCCTATCAGCCCACACTGCCATTCTTAATTTTGAATCCCAGGCCTTTTTGTTTCTATCCAACATTCTTTTTATGATTTTCAGGAGGCTTTTGTTACTTGATTCTGCTTGTCCATTTGCCTGTGGATGATAAGGGGTGACATAGGAGACAGTGATGCCATGCATATTGCAAAATCCTTTGAATTCATCTGATCTAAAACACATCCCATTATCTGTAATTAATCTCACTAGGGTGTCGAATCTGAACATAATATTTTCCATTAGAAAGTTAATCACCACCTTACTGGTTGCCTGTTTGGTTGGAATTGCTTCCACCCATTTTGTGAAATAATCAGTTGCTACTAAAATCCATTTATGTCCACCACTTGATTTCTCTGCAATTTCACCTATGAAATCAATACCCCACTGATAGAATGGAGCCTCAACTTGCATGGGTTTCAAAGGCAATGCTCCTTGATACTTTAACTTTCCTGAGAATTTTTGGCATGCTTCACACTTCCTAGTGTAATGGTATGAATCATTAAAAACTTGAGGCCAATAGTATCTGGCCCTCAGGATCTTGTGGGCTATAGTCCTTGCTGAGAAATGGCCTCCACACATGCCCTCATGTAACTCCTTCATAATATGTTTTGATTGATATTCATCCAAGCATAATAGTAAAATCCCATCTCTGTTTTTCCAGTAAAGATCCCCATTAATGAGTACATATTTTGAAGCTTGCATTTTGAGTGTCCTCCTTTTGTTATCATCATACCCTTCAGGACACTTCATATGTTTTAGATAATATATTACATCAGCATACCAAGGAGTATGCTCAATACTAGTACTTGCATTATCAACATCATTAGCACCACATATCTGGGAAGCTTCGAGATTACTTTCAGCCATCAACCTAGCAAGGCCTTGTCCTCTCACTAGTTTAGTGATCTGGATTTCAATATTGAATTCCTGAATTCTATTGATCCACCTACATCTTCTACCAGTGACTTCGGTCTGGACCAATACATCCTTGACTGCAACATTAGGTACATATGCTATGATTTTGGCTCCCACCAAGTATGGTCTAAAGGTTTTTACTACTTTTACCAATGCATATGCCTGTTTTTCAACAATGTCATACTTTAACTCTACATTCTGAAGGGATTTGCTAAAAAATGAGATGGGCTGTTCATATCCATCATTGTTTTTCTGCAATAGCACTGCTGCAACTGTATGGTAAGATGCAAATGAAAACAATTGGAATGGTTTATTGAAATCTGGGGATATCAAGACAGGAGCTTCTTTGATTGCTCTCTTAATAGTAGCAAATGCTTCTATTGTTTCTGTTGTCCATTTTACTTCTGAGTTTTTCTTTAGCATCCTTGATATAGGGCAAACAATTTCTACAAAATTAGATATAAACCTCCTAACAAAATTAATTTGTCCAAAAAATGACTGTATGGCTTTCACATTCATAGGAATAGGGACTTGGTCAATTGCTTCTACCCTCTCCAGATCTATTTTCACTCCATCCTTAGAAACTATGTGGCCAAGTAATTTCCCTTCTGTCACTGCAAAATGGCACTTTTTAGGATTCAGTGAGATCCCATACTCTAGGGCCCTGATAAATATTTGCTCCAAGTGTGTGCAATGATCCTCTACCCTTTTAGAATATGCTGTCAGGTCATCTTGATACACTATCATGATTTTATTTATCAACTCTGAAAAAGCTACATCCATTGCTCTTTGGAAGGTTGCTCTAGCATTAGTGAGCCCAAATGGCATTCTCAAATATACATATGTTCCCCATGGAGTGGTGAATGCAGTCTTGAATTGCTCTGATTCTTTGACTTTCACCTGATTGTAACCTGAGAAGCCATCCATCATTGACAATAATTCACATCTAGTAACCCTTTGTAATACTGCTTCCATATTGGGGAGGGGATAGTTATCTTTAAGAGAAGACATGTTTAAATTCTTGAAATCCACACATAATCTGATATCACCGTTCTTTTTTCTGACAGGAACTAAATTAGATACCCAGGAGGAATGTCTAATAGGTTTAATGATAGCCCCATCCCTTAATTTTGTAAGTTCTTCTAACATTTTAGGGGCTAAGGTAGGATTGATTGGCCTCTGTTTTTGCCTGAATGGTTTAGCATCTGGTTTTAGTGGTATTTCATGTTGAAACAGATCCTCTCTATATGCTTTTAAATCATCATATGACCAAGCAAATACATGCCTGTACTTCCTGAGTAAATTAATGATTCGGCTCCTGATTTTTGGGTTAAGATTCCTTCCAATATACACATTTTTTGGGGCTGCTTGTGTCCCCAAATTGATTTCTTCAAGGTCATTAGGTATCACTGGTGTGTTTTTCTTTTTATATCTGTCATGTCCATCAAATGTTTTTTCTAATGCTATGAGTCCTTTAGGTATCGCATTCATTTTCAACTGGACTATCTCTTGACTAAAAAGGGTTTCCTTCCCATCATGTTCCTCTACAAATGCATTGAAATCAATCTCTTGATTTTCATAATAATTAGCACAATGTAAGAAATTGATTATATCTGCATCATTATCAAACACTTGCCAGTTATGTATATTATCTGGGATGGTAGGTCTAGTTTTGAATTCAACCTCTGTAATTCCTCCTAATGTGACATCATCCCTCTTCAATGCGATATTTGCTAAAAAATCTGCCATAATGTTTTTAGACCTATCAACCCAGTTGATTGAAAAGGCATCAAACAATTCAATATTATCCCAAACTACATTTTTGTATTGTCTCAGCCTTTTGTTTTTTATAGGTATTTTTCTCTTACTTGGGAAATGACCAATTCAGAATCACCATAGACAGCTAACTTTTTTATTTTATGCTTAGTGGCTATGTCCAAACCAATGAGCAAAGCTTCATACTCAGCTACATTATTTGTGCATTCAAATGTCAATAGGAAAGAGTTATTGAAAGTTTTACCTCCTGGTGAAATGAAAACTACTCCAGCCTCATTTCCTATTTTACTGCATGCACCATCAAAATACATCTTCCACACATTATTTTCTTCTTTCATAGATTTAGTGTATATTGGATCAGTGTTACATAATTCTGGTGTATTTTCTCCAACTTTGAAGACTCCTAAATCTGTATCACAAAAGAAATTTATTTGATGCCGATCCAATCTTTCTATAATATTGTCATACCTTGGCTCTCTGCATAGCTTAATTTCTTTGCCTCCCACTGGTATGGTGGTATATGATAAGTCCAACTGAACATTTCCTCCTGCCATTGCAGCCCATTGCCTTGATAGAAGCATTCCATAATATGGTGGGATGTCAACCACAGCAATGTCAATGTTATAAGTTGCTTTAGGGTGTGAGGCAAGCTTTATCTCCACATCCCTCATAATACCAACTACTGGGATAGATCTGTTATCCATTGCATAACACTGGCCAAATGTAGTATCAACCCACATTCCCAATTCTTTCATAACCGCTATAGGCATGATGTTCATGGCAGCACCTGAATCGATCATGCAATTTCTGACTATCCTGTTCTTGATTAATAGTGTAGTGTAGAATGGGTCTACTTGTGAGGGATTTTTTGTCAGCGTATCACCAAGGTATACCTCAGGCATTTGGAATGTTTGCTGATGAACATTGTTTGTTGTGTTTTCATGTCCTTTATATTTTTGACTTGGTGTATCAGAAATTAACTTAACAACTGTGTTCCTATATTTATCTATCTTCATCATCTCTAGGAGTGGAACTGATATTTTTACCTGAGACACTGCTTGAGTAATGTCAAAAGAATGGGCCATAGTCTGGTCATTCTTTAGTGTTTTTATGCTATCCTTTTCTTGATTTTGTAAATTTTCTTTCACTTTACCCTTACCACCTTTTTCTGGTTCTTTAGATGATGATTTTGTATTATTCTTTTTGTTATTCTGATCTTTTATAAACACACTTTCAGGAGTTCCTTGTTCAACATTAGTTGTTCTATTCCTTAAGTTGTAAGTGTTTCTGGCTTGAGCTATTGTAGCTACTGTAAGAGCTTCTCTTTCATCCTCAGTAGGCTTTCTCCATTGACCATATGGTTGATTTTTATAACAAATAGGTTGCTCATAACCATCTTCCTGATCTGAGAACACTTCATGTTCTCCCATGTTGATATGATGCTTCTGGTTTCCTACATCATACTCATATCCTTCCTCCTCTGAAGAAGAGTAATCTTCAGTCACCACACATGGTGTATCCTGCATCATGTTTATGGTGTGGTTGTCTCTATTATAATTGTATAACATTTCCTCTTGTTGTACTGATTTAGCTACCTCACAGTATTTAGGTAAATGTGGTAAATTACACACCAAACACCAAGGTTTATTTTCTACCATATGTGCCATGTTTCTTTTCAGGGGGTCAGGAGTATCCTTACCATACTGTTGCTTTCTGCTGTTGTCAATGGGTCTCCCATCCTTCCAATTTGTATTGTAGGGCATATCGTGCAACCTAGGCCTTTTATGCCTATGTTGACCCTCTAGTTTAGTTTGTTGAACATTTGAGTTCTGAGGATTTCTATGGTTGTCTCTCTTACTAACCATTCCTGCAGCCTTCCTATTGTTTTCAATGGTTAGGGCCACTTTTTGTGTTTCTGCCAAGGTTGCAGGACACTGATTTCTAAGCTCGTACCCTGTTTTGGGGTCAAATGCTTTCATATAAATACTCAGTACCGCTGGATCAGATAGCTTGGCTCCATGTCGTACCTTATTATGCAACTTGGAAACTTTTAGGTTGAAATCATATACTGATTCATTTTGATACTTCTGTATACTTATCAATTCATGTAATGCAAACTTAGGGGCATATTGGTTACCATACTGGTCCTTAAACTGGTTATGGAAATCAGTTATTAAACTGATTGAGGCATCAGGCAGGCTGTTAAACTAGTCTCTGGCATCTTTAGTGAGGGACATCATGAATAACCTCATTCTAATATCTTCCCAATCCATACCAATATCCTGCACGAAAGCATTGAAACTTCTAATATGATCTTCCGCTGATATTGCATTGTTTCCAGTGAACTTGGGAACCATATTTCTCCAAGTACTATCCATAGGATATGGATACAACTGACATCCAGTTAAATCAAATTGACTATATATATTTGCAAGGTTTTGAGGTGGAAAGTTCATGGGTGGTGGATTGGGATAGTAATTATATCCACCTGGTGGCTGATGATAGGCATATTGCTGCTATTGGTTCATGTGAGGATTCATGTAGGGATTTTGCAGTCTATAATATTGTTGGCCAGGGGGTGGGTAAGTATTTGCCATATGTTGAGATGCATTATGTATGGGAGGTGCTCTAGGGTTTCGCGGTATAGTATTTTGATGATTCCTAGATGCATGTGAATTTGAAATTCCACCCGCGTTTTGCTGTGGAATTCTAGAATTGTTTCCCCTATATGGAGGTACATATTTTGGGGGAACTGTTTCAGCTTTACTTTTCATCTGTTGAATTTTTTGCTGTGACAACCTTTCATTTTCCTGTATCTTGAACCTTTCGAGTTCTTCCCGGAGCCAGAGCACCTCCTGCTGTTTTTCACTCAAACTTCCTAGATTCTTTGAATTGTTATTTATTTCCTGATTTTCTGGATTGTCATTCATTCCTTGATTTGAGAATCCATATCCTACCTCTTCTCCCTAATGTAATGGCATCTTGAAATCATGTTCATCTTGGTTTCAATCAATATCCCTCATGACCTATGCTTCATACTCACGCTGTTCTTGAGGATCCAGTTTGTATCTTGCCAAAATATCATCAGTTGTTCCACCGAGATTCTTGTTTAATTATGTAGAGGTGTAAACTTGTTGTGAATTGAAATATTTTGCTCTGCATTATTCTCTTGGGTATCCTGGTTATTATCTTGGTGAGAATAATTTGAAGTTCCATTTCTTTTAGAAATGTTTCTAGGTGGTGGGGATGACTGCAACTTCTTGCCTTCCATCTTAGATCTCCTACCATCCATTTGGTATTAGACTTTTTTGTTATAACTGTAACTAGAGTCGCCACCTATTTAGTAAATAGGAAAAGTTTGTGTTTTATCTTTAGGGGTTCTTGTTTCCAGCAGAGTTACCAAATCAAAGTTTCTAAAATGACTCTATAAAAGGAATGATTAGTTTCTAAGGTCTTTTATTTAAGTCCCCAGTAGAGTCGCCAATTTGTTAGGTCTCAAAAATGCAGGTTACTGATCCTAAGAGGATGCCAAGCTCTATGCTTAGATTTGCAACATTTTTGAACTAACTTGACAAAATCAACCTTCAAGGTTTAATGATTTCCTACACTTCAGGTCCTGCTACACCTAGGTGGGTGAACCTTGGGATTTAAAGCAGACTAAATGTAAATGTATTGACTAATTAAATCTATCTACAATGGCAAAGGGTGTAAGATAGATGAAAAGCTTACTATCTGATTATATGTAATGTCTAGTGAATGGTTTAATAGAAATTGTATAAGGTAAAAAGGATTTTAAATGATGAATGTAAATAAGACCAATGTTTTATAGGGTAACAGAGTCGAATGAAGGACCAAGACTAGTAGCTTATAATGGGTACTAATTCTAATTTTTTGGCACAACTTTAGTTTATAACTTGTATAAATGTGCAAGGGAATGACTGACAAACTCTTCTTGATAATCCAACCAATATAATCAGATATCTTATAATTCACCAGAAGGTATTTTAATCCTTACTTGAAGGAACCAATTGAAATGAATGAGCAAGAATAACAGATAATATTATCTTGGAGACATAATGGCAATCCTAATTATATGGCTCTACTTAGTAATCCAAACTTAATACTTCCAGGCTACCGTGACTGATCATAAGGATTTAATTCCTCAAATGAAAACCAATTTACTCAATCACACAGATACAGCAAATGTGTATTGACAAATTAAATATATGCTTGATATATTAGTTTGAATAACAAGGAAATATAGAACTGAAGACAACCACAGACTTGAGTAACTATAACAAACAATTGATGCCAAGATAGAACCACTGAATCAGAGAACTTCAATCTACTACTTCAAATAAAACATGCAACATAGTCTTTCTGAAACATTGTAAATTATATATATGTATATATATTCTACTGCTGATGCCCTTTCAGCACCAATTGTTTGAACTTATATAGGTATTTCTATGAAGAGACATAACTCTTCAATAAGTCCTTTTGGGATTTTGACAAGATTAACAACCATTACATAACTATGATTAGGCTCTATTCAGCCATAAGTAAATTTTAGCTAGATGGTCCAAGTACTCCTGATCTCGATGGGAATCTGTAAGCTCAGTGGCACTTCTTGTAATTATTTCAATTGTGACCATCTTTTCCAGGTGTTTGCAAGCTTCTCCAGATGCAGAATTCCCGTCTTTAAGAGCTCCCATAGCCTCGTGTAATATAGTTTGACAATCAACATTCCATTCTTCTTTGCTTTTTAGTTCTCCATCACTCTTAAACAAGGAGGGCACTCCCACATTAGAGGCTTCAGCACCTTCCTTAGCATCATTTTTGAGTTGATCGTAGTATTTCTGATGTTGCTCAATCAATGCTTTAGTATTGGAGATACTTGCATCGTCAGAAGCATCTTTGCTTTGTATCTCATTCAACTTCTCCTGCATTCTCTGTTTGAGCCTTTCATGTTCTTTAATTGCTAAATGTAATTTTGAGAGTAATTATCCCAAAATAAATTGAACCAGTGTATCATGTTTGTATGTCTGCTCTGCAGCACCGTGACAAGTGTATCTACCTGAATTTGCAATGCCTGATCTGGGGATAATGCTTGAGTGCCTTGTGAGCTTTCTCCCTGAGTCAATCTCTTTGTTGGTTGCCCAAAAGTACTCTTAACTACATCCTTCAAGTAGTCATTTTCTTTTGTTAGTCTTTCACAGCTCAATTTATATGCATCCCCTTCCTTGATCAACACTTGAGCTTGTGCTTTGTTTAATTTCGCAACATTGATGCCAATGTCTGCTGTAATCAGAGGGTCAGTTTCCCTTGCTTTTAAAGTCATGATATGGCCGAAAGTCTTTTCAGTATCTATGATGGATGTCTTCTTATGGGGAGGATATAGCGCCCATATCATCAATGAATTTTCATCATTATTGTATCTTGTACCCATATATACTTCATTAACTCCCTCTGGAGTGAGTTTATACTGATCATCTGCACTATTTAGAAAACTGTCAAAAACCAAAGTAGAATTCAAGTCAAGACCAGGAAAAATCATAACTCTTGCATCTTTAAGCAATTGTCTACCCCTGCTAGGAGTCATCTCTTGTATCTCTTTCTCTACTGATACTTTCAGCACATTTAACAATTGTTTTTCATTATCAGCAGAGACATCATCCACTGATTCTCTAATTTCTTTTCCTTTGCATTTGTACAAAAATGACTTAAATTCTTTTGAGTGAATAAATTTATCATCAGAAATGAAAGAATCATAGGCTATTTGACGTTTCTTTTCCTTTGCATTTGTACAAAAATGACTTAAATTCTTTTGAGTGAATAAATTTATCATCAGAAATGAAAGAATCATAGGCTATTTGACGTGGATCCTCATCAGCAGACCCCTCCTCATCATGTATTACAACAGGAGGCTGATATTGTAGCATTTTCCTTTTGGACATTTCTACTGTTTTATCCTGTGGCTCTTCTTGCTCTTCCTGTCCTTCAATTTCAGAGGATAAAACCTCAATCTTTGCTAGCTACTTTTTCTTCTCACCTAGATCCCTTTTATACTTTTCTATCACCAACTCCACCTCATCCTCTTCTAAATTTCTAATCACATCATCATGTGGATAAGGTATGTGCATGTATCCACTGAGATTTTGTTTTCTTCGTGCAGAGTCAATAAAACCTTCAGGGTCAAACCCTTTCCTTGCCTCAACACTCCTCATATTATAATGCATCAACTTATCCATAATGAGATTATAACCCTCTTTTGACACCACAGTAAAATCTCCAAAACATAAAGTGCTGGGCATAAAGGATTGTTTATCATGTGAGCTCAAATGCATTACATTTGAGCAATGCATCTGCCTAATTATCTCTAAATAAGCAATTCTGTCAGGAACAGTTTTGGGCAATATGAATGGAGTGTCTTCAAAACCATATACTCTTATCATAGTAGCATCTTCAAAACAATACCAGTCTCCCCAATTATGAGTGATAGTAGGGTGGCCACCAAAATCTTTTGGCTTGAGGAACCTTTTGATCTCAGTTGAGATAGAGTATTCACAGGGGTGGTTGAAATATCTATACAATACTTTTACACAGTGTTCTTCAAATTGGGCATAACTGGAATGGGTATATCTACTGTCCCATATTCTGGTCCACATTTGTATTGACAAATTTTCCCCCCTCTTATGTGCAGCAACAACTTTAAGTTCACTTGGCCATAACCCTACTCCCTGGCCGAAATACAACACCATGTGCATAAGCAGTGAGTAATGCTCAAAAGAGCATGCTGGGGAACTAGTTTTTATTGCAGACACGCCAGAATCTATTCTATTAGCAATATAGGCAGCATAGTCAAACTGCCTAGCATTATGACATTGAATGTGAGTAGCTATAACCATTAAAGGGATGGTCATGAACTCAGGGACCTCTGAACCAAGGACTTGGTCCATAGAATAATAAGTATGCTATATATATGGTTCAAATATAGCTACATGAAAAGGAGGACCATCATTTTTAGTTAGGGGCATCACTTCTCCTTCAACTCTGGGCCTATGAATGGGCAACCTCCATCCATTGTAGGTTGTGTCCATTCTCCAATATTCCTTCTCCAGGTCTTCATAAATAATAGGGACAGTGCACAAATCATCTAGATTAAACACTTCACAAATGACATTTCTTGACAAATGTACAATTGGCTCACCCTGTGGGTTACATATAGCTTTCAGGCTTGGGTTATATTGTTGGGCAAGTAGTTGGAGGAGTTCAACATTTAGGAATACATTAGGCACGACCAATTTTCCCAAATTCAAGTGCCATGGGTTTGACACAGGAGCATTGCTGATCCTTCTATTATAATGAAATCTAAAAAGCTCATATCCTCTGATTGGGGTCCAGATATCTCCCAAGCACTTACATTTATCTTCTAATTTTTCAACTTCTGCCCTAAGTTGAGCAGATCTTCTGGCCTTGGGAGTTGACCCAAGCAATTGATCAATTAAGTCCTGATTGAGTTTTCTATCTTTTATCTTTTCTTCAAGGGTTTGATCAGTTTATTGTTTCTTAGATTTACTAGTTTCCCCTTGTGATTTTCTCCCTTTTCCCTTTCCCGAAGTATCCATATTCAAATTTTGGTAGAAAATTCAGACACAGGCTATACACAATGGTTCGTATGTAAGTACCTGTTGTTCTGTGGCTGTGATTGAAATCATCTGCTTGTGCCCCAAGAATTCCTCTGTATTCTCTTCTCAGACAAATCTGTCAATTGTAATTACAATGATCTTAAAAGATTTCATCGCCGTCTGCATTTAATTATCTGATCAATTCAATGTCATTCATCGCTGTGAAATGTCACATCGCCATAACTCCTGTCATCAGAATGATTTTTAAAATGTCTGGGCGACCTTAATATTTTCTCATGGCGTGAGCAATCAATCGGCATGACCCCTCAATTGTATTCCCAATGCTATGTTGAGTCATATCTTAAGTGGGCGCGACCATCGGCATGACTTCTTTCATCGCCGTGTGTTTTAGATTTCCCTTCGATATAGTGAGTCCTACCGATATGACTATCGGTGAGGGTCTCACCGATATGTGTGATAACAACTTATTGTCGGGGAGATCAATACCATCAGGATAATATATTTATGTTTCCTCGAGCTTCGTTGTCTTCCCGATAATCTTCTATACTCTGGATCGGAATGACCATCTTGATATCTCGCCGATATGGTTAAAACTTCTTATCAATGGGTGTGACTTTATTTCCATCGGAGTGAGATATACCATCGGGGTAATTCTTTTCAGATCACCCGATCACAATTATCTTCCCGATGGCCACTTTACATTCCTTATCGAAGAGAATCTGTCGAAGTGTCATCGACACCCTTTCATCGCTGTGACTTGTGAGTCGGCAAGGTATTATTGCTTCATTCCGATATGTTAAGTTACGCCGATGGATATGTGTATCAGTGTGACTCACACTGAAAGTGTCTTTTATTATTTCACCAAGAGACTAGAGTATCAGAGACTTATTTACTTCTCACCCTGATGTTTATTTCTTGCCGATGGTTATTGTTTCCTTTGTCCCCGTAAGATGTTCGGTGAGACTCTTGCCGAAATATTTCATCGGTATGATGTATACTGTCGGGGTAGTTTTTGATTACTAGTCATACTGATCGGTGTGACTACTTGGTTCTCTTACCGATAAAAGGCCATCGGTATTACTTCCTCTATCGGCAATTCCTACAAATCTCTCTCCGATCTTTATTCTCATGCCGATAGTCATTTTCATTGATTTCTCATGTATCGGTATAAGCAACACAAAGTCTTGCCGATAGATTGACGTTTAAGTAATTTTGCATTGCTTAGCCATGGACATCTTGTGGGCTATATCAATTTTTTACTATGGTTTTGGGATGTTTTTAGGATTTGCTCAAATATGGTGAAGTGGGAAGACAGTAAAAATTTTAAAATTTTTACTGTCCCAACATGCTACTCTGCCAGAGACTGGTCAAAAACCCTCAATGGATACATGTCAACTGATTTTAGTCATATGTGGCTGCCTTGGAAGGGTACACCAAATCAGATAAAGATTGAAGCTGAACCCCGCATGAGACACATGATCACTGAATATAACAAAACCAATGAAATCATGTATGTGGATGTGGAGCCTAGAGTTTACTCCATCAGACCTCAAACCACCAGCATAGAAGAGATCCTAATGCTTGACATACATGATCATAACGGTGACCTTTGGAGTGATGAGATAAATTTAGAGCTTGATTGTAACCTTGGAAATGGAATAGAACTGGATCATTTCAAGAAATTTGAGATGCATTTATTTAGGCAAGTGAAACAATGTCAATTATTAAATATGTCTGTTCATGATATTCTAATTGATGGATGGTGCAGGTTGCATGATGAGGCTCATTCTGAAAAAACTTGTGATGCCTATCTAGACATGTTGGAGTTGGAACAAGCATATAGTGAAGTATCATCGTCCGCGGTGAGTTCCACAGATAACGATAGTGATACTAATTTTTGTTTGTCTTCTGCAAGAACAGGAGGATGCACACGGAAAGAGGAAAGTTCTGTTCAGATGACAGGAGAGATATTAGTATGCAACTTGAGTAATGCTAAGAACAAGAAGAAAATCACCCCTAGGAGTGATTGTTTAATGGAGTCAGATTACGAGTTATCTGATGAGGATAGTGGTAGCAATCTATCCAAATTCAAAGAGTTTCTATCAAAAGAAATCCAAAAGATGATGCAGCAGCAAAGGCCTCCCCAGGATGCCTTGATTGAGAAGTGGTGCAGGTTGCATGAGGCACCTCACTCAGAGACGTCTTGCTCATTGTGCCTGCATATCTTGAGAAGGCATACGCTGCCTGGTCCAGAGAATGTTCCTCCTGATGATAGGAGAAAAGAAGAAATATTAGCTTCTCATAAATCCAATAGGGTGGTGCCTAAGAAGGCTGGGACACCAAAATTAAAGTGGATATCAGGTGGTGCAGCTGCCAGAGCCAAAAGAAAGAAAGAAACACCAGACAAGCTTTTAGATGAAGATAGGCCATGGATCCTTAGGTTTAATGGATCCAAGTCAAAACAAGGAGCTAGAGTAGGAATAGACCTCATTGATCCATCTGGAAAATCCTACTTGGCAGCATACAGATTGCAATTCCCATGTACAAACAATGTGGCAGAGTATGAAGCTCTAATTCATGGGATACTGTTCACGCTTAGAAAGAAGGTGAAAATTTTGCATGTCTATGGAGACTCAGAATTAGTTATCAGATAGGTAAGAGGTATATACTCTTGCAATTATAGAAGGTTGTCAAATTATAGGCACAGGATGTGGAACTTAATAGAAGAGTTTGACGCATTCAATATCACCCATGTACCCAGAGAGCAAAACCGTAGAGCAGATGCTTTGGCCCAAGCTACCAGTACTCTAGAGCCATTGTCCATATCAGGTTTAAAAAGATTCTCAGTTGAATTAGTATTAGTGCCCTCAGTACCTGATAATGTAACTAATCTCCAAGTATTCGATGATGATCAGCATATATTGGATTTTATTTCCAATAGAGGTGTTTTTGAAGCACAGATCATTGATGAAAAGAATTTAGAAGATCACGTCTGGGAGGAAGAAGAAATCCTGGAGCTGCCAAGTAACAAAATCCCTAGGGGAATGATAGAGCTAGAGAGAGCATTTGATCTGGATAGCATGCTGAAACAAAGGGATCTTCAAAAGGCTGATGAGAGACAGTATTCACAGATTGACATTGGGCAAGGTGATAAAAGAAAAAATGTTTTGATTGGGAAGGTCTGTACAGAAGAAGAGTTGAAAGGGATAACTCAGGCCCTCAAAGATTACATCCATGTCATTGCCTGGATGTATGACAAGTTAAAAACTTATGACACATCAGTCATTACTCATACGATCCCTTTGAAGCCAGACGCCAAACCTTTTTGGCAAAAGCAAAGACCCGTCAACGCTTTACTGGAGCCAATCATTTTTGGAGAAGTTAAAAGACTGCTTGACGCCAGGATCATATTTCCTGTGAGGCACTCCACGTGGGTGGCAAACTTGGTCCCAGTGAGGAAGAAGAACAGTGACATCGGGCTATGCGTGGACTTCATGAACTTGAATCGAGCTTCTGAAAAGGATAATTTTACTTTTGCCTTCTCTAGACGAAGTCCTACAGATTGTGAACAGCACCAAGATGATGTCCTTCTTGGGCGGTTTCTCTGGATACAACCAGGTGATGGTGGACAGAATTGATCGATTGAAAACCGCATTTACCACGAAATGGGGGATTTTTGCCTATAGGCGCATGCTGTTTGGGTTGATAAACGCTGGAGCCACATTTCAGCGAGCAATGGACATAGCCTTTAGAGGCTTGGTTGGTAAGTACATAGTAATATATATGGATGACTTAATGATGTTCTCCAAAGATAGAGGAAACCATGTGGAGCACCTAAGAAAGGTGCTGAAGAAATGCGAGCAATACGGGATATCCTTGAATCCCAAGAAGTGCATATTCGGGATGACCATAGGGAAATTGCTAGGCCACCTGATAACTGAAGACGGGATCATCATTGATCCTGACAGAATAAAATCCATCATGAAGATACAACTTCCTGGAAGCAAGACAAAGCTCAAATCTTACTTTGGTAAGATTAATTTTGTTAGAAAATTTATCACTGGCTTTGCAGAGATTATTAGGCCCTTGAACACCATGCTCAAGAAGGACACTAAAATTGAATGGACACCGGAAGCTAGAGCAGCTTTTGAAGACATTAAGAAGGCCATATCAAATGCTCCAGTTCTGATCAGTCCTGATTACACCAAAGACTTCTACATCTACTCATTCGCTTCAGAGCATACCTCTGCAGCAGTGCTGACGCAGAAAAATGAAGGAAAAGAAGAAAAGCCTATAGCTTTCATGAGCTTCCCTTTCAGAGATGTAGAGCTTAGGTACATGGACGTTGAAAGACAGGAACTTGCTTTGGTTCGAGCAATCAAGAAGTTCAGGCACTACATCCTGAGAAGTAAGGTGATTGTTGTAGTACCTGATGCAGCAATGAAAATGTTGTTAATGCAAAGTGAACCAGGAGAAAAGAGGGCTAAATGGATCATTGTCCTCCAGGAGTACGATATGGACATAACACCTATGAAGTTGGTAAGAGGACAGGCATTGAGCCAAATGATATCAGAGATTGATCCTAATATCCTGAACCAACAATATGTTGTAACTGCAAATGATGATGGAGAATGGTACTCAGATATAAAACACATCCTGATCATTGGAAGATGTCCCTCAAGATTGCAAGCCTCACAAAGGAGAGCCTTAAAAATAAGATCACTAAAATTTATGCTAAAAGGAGGAGTCCTTTTCAAGAAAAACTATGAGGGGATATACCTAAGATGCTTAGAAAGATTAGAAGAAGATAAGGTGCTAGCAGAATTGCATGATAAATTTGGGACTGCGGATGGGTCACCCTTAGCCACCACTCATGCTATCCTCAGGGCGGGGTATTATTGGCCCACAATTTTTAAAGACACAACTGGGCACATCAAATGCTGTCATATGTGTCAGGTTGCTACAAATAGAGAGAAATATGCTGCTTAACCTTTGCATCCAGTGATGGAGATGCACCCCTTTGCTCAATGGGTAATGGACTTCATAGGACCCATCAATCCTCCATCATCCTCAGGCCACAGATATGTTTTACTATTACTGATTACTACACCAGGTGGACTGAGGCTATCAGCAGCAGGACATGCAATGCTGAGAATGTCATTAAGTTTTTGAAAACCAACATAGTGACCAGGTATGGAGTTCCATATGCCTTAGTATGTGATAATGGACCTGCTTTTGCTTCAATTAAATTGTCAAGTTGGGCTTTTGATCATGGGGTCATTTTAAAATTCTCCTCAAATTACTATCCCCAGGGGAATGGATTAGCAGAATCCACCAACAAGAACTTATTGAACATCATAAAAAAGCTGATAGATAAGAACCCAAGGGGGTGGAACACTCTACTGAAATATGCCTTGTGGGTAGATAGAACCAGGAATAAGGCTGCATTAGGAAATTCACCTTTTCACCTAGTATATGGGGTGGATCCCATCCTCCCTGTTAACTTAAAGATTCCTACACTACAGTTCGCACAAGAGTACATAGGCATAGATAATAAACAGGAAGTTAGATTGCTACAACTAATGCACCTAGAAGAAAAAGGAGGTGTAGCAATTAACCAATTTGCTAAACATCAGGCAGTTGTCAAGTGCTGGTTTGACAAGAGAGCCAGAATCAAGGCTTTCAGGATTTTAGACCTAGTCCTGATGTGGGACAAGGCACATGAAAGGAAGGGTGATCATGGTAAATTTGACAAACTCTAGATAAGCGCCTTTCAAATTTCTGAAATTTTAGGAGACAACACCTACAGGCTCAAGTCCTTGACAGGTGAGGATGTTCCATTACCAGTTAATGGACAGTTCCTCAAACACTATTTTCAGGCCTGAAGTTGCATCATGACAATCATGTGTATCATAGTGTACTTTCTTTGTATAGTTGTTTGTACAGTGGCTTTGTTTTTCTTGTTCTGTTTTGTTTTGGTTGCTTTGTTTCCTCAGCAGGGATCTTTCTTTTGATTTAGAGTAAGAAGGAGTAGATTAACAACCACTGAAAACAATGGAAAATTTAGGTCATTAAGGTTAATTGTTTGAAATCTATGCATAACTTGTTGTGACTGTCATGAATGTAGAAAGTTGTTTAACTTGTGAAATTTTGTATTCAATAAGAATGGGTTGAGTATTCAAGGAATGTTTCTCACAAGGACACACTTAAAATCCTTGAGTTTTTTGAACTTACCAGTGTAGATATTAGGTGAAAAATCAGAGGTCACCCTTTCTACCATTACAATTCTCAGCTTAATTTCAGCAAGTGACCACTCCTTGCATCATGAAGTTACAAATGCAATATCTTATGAAATCTCTATTAGAAATACAAAAAAAAATAAAAAAATGAATAAAATGGATTATATTGAAAATACAGATTAAGCCATCTAAGTAACTCTACCGGGGCTATAGACACTCGCTGGCAGTGAGGCTCTACTTAGGAGAATTGTAACGATAACTTGCCGGGGCTATGGACTCTCGTTGGCAGCAAGGCTCTATCCGGTCGGCTATGAGGGAATGTCCTCACCTACGTAGTCTAATATCAGTCACTGGTTTGTTCAACTGATCTACAAGATGAGGCTTATTAATCATGTGCACCCACTTGAACTAAAATAAAAATTCATGCACCTTATTGAATACATTAAGTCCTAAGTTGAATGATGATTTGTAGAAAAGATAGTTGGAAGTTATGAATTCATTTCATTCAATTTTCTTTAATGGGTTGAATTTGATTTTTTTGTTTGGTTGCTAGTTGTTGTGATGTTCACAACACGCCCCATTTTACTCATTGGCAAAATAAGGATCCCTGCTGTGGCTTTTTGCTTTTTCGCTTGTGTGTGTTGTTTTGCTCGGTGGTAAAGGGAAAAGTGAGTAAAAATTGAAAACCTTGTTAAAAATAGAGAAAAGTGCATTTTCAATACCAGTGCATAGTATGGTTGGATTCCTTGTCAAAAATGAGCTAGGGTTGCTTTTTGAACCATCTTAAAATTCGCCATACTGTACAAGTTATGAGCATTTTGGTAAAATGTACAAGGGAAGTGTTTATTGTTTGCATATTCAAGTCTGTTTGTATATCGGGTTGCATATACAAGGCCCTTTGTATGCGAGTTCACTTGTATACAAAGACCCTTGTATATCGCTTTCCATATACAAAGTCGTTTGTATATGCAAAAGTCATTTTATGCTTGGTCGCATGAGTAGTCGGGTTCATGTACAAAGTCATTTGTATGTCTTTTTTTGCCTTGTATGCATTTGTTAATGTTATATTTGTACATACAAGGTGGACCCGAAATAGTTAAGAGTTGAAATGAATGTTTGTTTAGGTCCATCGCATGTATGTTTTTGTTTGTATGTATCTGACATACATTTGATATAGACATTTGCAATGTGCAGGCCGCGGACCTGAAAGCAACATAAAGGAGAGTTAAGTCATTGTATATTTGGCGTTTGTATGTTTTTACATACAACGCAAATATACAAGCGTCCATATACAAGTCGTGGACCTGAAAAGTCTTTTAAAACAGCTTAAGTCCTTGTATGTTTTCGGTTTGTATATTGGCAAGATACAAGTGTCTTATGCATTGTGTTGGACCTAAAAGGTTATCAGAAAGAGCTAAATCGTTGTATAACTCCGCAATGTATATTATGAAATATACATTGCTTTATATACAAGCAATGGAACCCAAATGTTATAGATTAAAGTAAAATGCTTGTATATTCCCCGCAATGTATATTCCGTAACATACATTGCATTTTATACATCGCCAACATGCAAGCCGCGGATTTGAAAAAGTTATTAAAAGAGAAATAATGCTTGTATATCCAGGCTTTGTATGTTGCGAAACATACAAGTCAAATGATACATGCAACGTTCATATGCAAGCCGCGGATGCAAAAAGAAGTTTAAAAGGAGTTAAGTCTTTGTATATTTTGTGCTTTGTATGTTTCGACATACAAAGCCGATATGCAATAACCTATACATTGCACGGACGCGAAAAGGAAATAAAAGGAGTTAATTCGTTGTATAATTCCGGCTTGTATATCAAAGATGCATTGTTATACATACAAGTCGGATTTGAAATGGAAGTCCAATACAGAAAATTCTTTGTATACATATGCGTTTGTATGTTGCGATATACAAACTGAGATGCATTGTTATACATACAAGCCGGAATTCAAACAGTTTGAAATCCTATTAATCCGATGTATCACGTTCGGCTTGTATATCGGAAGATACAAAGATTTATACAAGAGAAAAAGGGCGGGAAAGCAAAGCGATAGGATTTTTGAATCCATTTTTGGAGCTCGAATGCATGTTTTTGGTCAATGATGGTTGACCCGATTGGTTTTAACATTGTATATGCATTTTGATGCATGTTTTCCATGGTTTTTGAGCCCGATGGCTGTGTTGGTGCATTTGGAACCTGTTTTAATATAAATGTTCATTTTTCCTGCTAACTTACCAAATGATGATGCTTATTCCTGCTTATTTATTGCAGATTATTGGAGTAGCTGAAGAAGCAGAGTTGCCGACATAGTGGCAGCGTGCAGGTGAACATAAGGACGAAGCTTTAATGGCAGGATGGCATCGGATCCCGAGAGGTTGCAAACACACCAGAAGGAGACGAAGCTTTCAATGCGGAGGAGTTGGTGGGTGGAAACATTATTGAGCGAGCGGCGCCCTGTCTGGGTATGCTGCTCGAATTCTTGGTGGGATTCATTTCTCACAGGTATCAAAAAGAATGTATCTCCATTTTCAGGCACTTCATTTGATCATTGCATTGCATCAGCGTAGGGTTTGAAAAACAATCATGGAAAAAACTTGAAGGAAGTTTGTTGAATCTGTTGAATCTATCAAATAGACGGTGAAGCTCGAAGGTTGACTTCGTGAAGTGTCAAAGCTGGTCACGGTTTGGCTGTAATCATCAGTTTGCAAGGTAAAAGCTAGTTGACTCTTTGCTTATTGTCTGTCCGAGGTATCTCCAGAAGTGACCAAGCAAGATTTAATGATTTGGCATCTTAGTTTTTGGTCGTCGGCGTATTTGTAAGTATGGTCTGAAGGTTTTATCTTTTTTGCAGAATTTATCTTTGATCTGGGTTATTCTTACAAGCTATTCAAATGATTCTGTTAAGGGTTTTTGAGAAATACAATTCCTTTGTAGTTTGTATTTCTGAACAACACTTCACAGTTCTATTTGTCTTGGACAAATTAATCAGTTGTGGTTTGTACTTCTGAAATGACACTTCACACTTCTATTTGTTTTTGCACAAAGTTGATCAGTTGTTCTATTGGCTATATGGTTCCTTTTTATTATGAAACGGTGTTGGCTGTTATTTTTGCTAGGGTTTCTCTTGGGCAACCGACATTTGATCTTTGTAACCCTATCGAGGGTTAACAGTTACATCTCTCATCTCTTTCGAACAGTTTATTTTCTGTTCTGCTTTTAGCTATGATCATAAACAAAAATGTTGATTATTCTTTTGAATGTTGCAGTTGTAAAATTGTCGATTGGTTTTCTGTTCAGTTTTCAGGTTTTGAAACTATCTATAGTTGAATGCTTTTTGAAGGAATGTAAATAGTTGTATATAAAATGATATAGTGTGAATAATGGGTGTGCATTTTGTGTGTATCCTGCACATACATTGTTGACAGTATATGTCCTCAAGTGAAACAGAGTATCCCTCTATATGAAAATTCTTCAAACAATTGTAATTTTTAAATATGCCAGTGAGGCATAGTATTCAGTGAGATTGTAAGCCAGTGAGGAATAGTAATCAGTGAGATTTTTAAGCCAGTGAGGCATTTTTTTAAGTGGTTTTATGCCCAGGGCTTTCCAGTCAGGACAAATCTCTGTGTCTTTATTTTCTGTGGTATGCTTTCAATCTGTTATCAAATATTTTAGTTTTCACACTTACACATTATTATTCTGGTTCAGTTTTTAATGATTCTGTACATCTAAATTCAGTTGAATTTAATTAAGTGGAATACAAGCCTGTAATATTCTTTTTTAAGTGCAAAAAGATTTCAAGATACTGATTCACCCCCCCTCTCAATATCTTTACCACTCTAACACTAGACTATGAGGAGAGGCTGCTAAATTGGTCAGATATGTAGTTTCCCATATTCTACCCAACATAATGGATATTATTCAGGATGAGGCTTCATGCATGCTATTGCCACTGGGCTTTTTTATGACCATCTTTATAGTTTGGATCCATGGAATCCTACATTGATTGGTTATGATATGATGAAAGGGGATGCACTAATTGGGGGCTTTTTTACTATTCAAAGCCTCAAATTGCCATCAACTAATGAATCTATGTACAAGGTCATGCAGGAAGGCCTGGCTTGTGGTTGTATGAATGGTGTTGAGAAAGTGTTGAAGGGGAATAGTTTTCATTTCACCAAGAAAATGGTGAAGTAGATCAGGGACATCTTTGTTTCTATCCATTTCTTGTGTGTTCATGTGCCCAATTGGGCCCCCCACGTCCTGAGGGAGATCTGGGATAAAATAGATGAAGATGAAGAGCAAGGTGCGGAAGAGCATGCGGACTAGACAATTTCTACAGATACGGGCTCATCTCGGGGTGAACAGTGGACGAGGTGGAATGTGTAGTGGGGTGGTGGTGCTTTTGGTATTGTCTCTATTTGTTTTCTTTACTTCAGTTTCTTGGTTTGCTATGGGTTGGTGGTTGGTAGTTAGGTGGTTGGGCGTAGGTTCTTTTTTGTGGGGTGTGCTTTATAATGTTAGCTCTGTTATCTAGCCATCATAGGGCCTTTTCCTTTGGTTTTCTAGTTTATGCATGTAAAGTTTGTCACGTATGGAGGATGATATCTCCATTTTGTATGAATTTGAGTATGGGTGTTCTACCACCTTTTTCTTTTAAAAAAACTCTTTCGTAAGTCATTCCATAATGCCATAATAGTCATTCTTTTATTGCAGGAGGCGATTGTGGTAGCTACCAAAGTTGCACTTCTTTTGGAAGTAGGACAAGCACAGGGATTGTAGTATGCTACATCTAGTTCTTCATTAGGTCCTCAATTGTTGTAATTGTTATAGGTATCCTAGTCAACTTCAAGTGATGTGTTTGTTGAATTACTTCACAAACGAATGCTAACACATTGGCTCTTGTCAATGTTACAACAAGCAATACAGATATGAAACTAAGGAGCTTCTTTTGAAAGATAAATGTTTATTAAGTTCCACCATTAAAAAAATACATTTATTTGCAATCCTGTTCCAATTTATCATAGGCTACCTAATATTTGCGGTGCTCAAGTTTTGAGCCTTTCTAACATAATGGAGAGTAAATTTGTGCTTGATATGGTATTGTAATTACTCAAAAATAAGGCACCATCAAAAAGCACAATAGAAATTTGAAAATGTCCTTTACAAACTTTGTTTTCTAGAAATTTGTTGTTGGTTCTATTCCTTGTATATCCAGTTCAATCACATTTTAATATTAAATTCTAAGAATTTTTAGAAGCAAAACAAGTAAACAATTTGGAATTCTTTTTCCAGTATTCTCCTGTGCGTTGTGGATGGTAACTTAGGAACCATCATTTTACAAATATCACCTACCAACCAATAAAGTAAAATGTGTTGTTTTGAACATTGAAAGTTATTTGATGTTCATTATTTAATATTTATAGTTAGGGAGTGCAAGTTTGGACATGGGATAATAATAGATGTAATATAGGATAGATGTATGAGAATATGTATATAGATGTGGATAAGGTAAGGTTGGGTATGTAAAAATGTGTAAGTGGGAATGGGTGAATAATCAAAGATTGAGCAGAACTTTGTATGAGAGTGCACCATTTGTTGACATATAATTATATTAAGTCATTCCATAAAAATGAACCCAAAACTAAATGGAAATTTATATGGTATACAAATTCTATTGAAAAATTGAAAACCCATTATTGTATAAGAGCGTATGTTGAAGTAAAACTTATTGATAAGTCGTATTTTAGTTATGCAAATTTTTAATAATTTTAGAATATAAACTTTTAGATGTGTCTTATAGTTTAAAAATTTATGCATGATAAAGGATTTATAAATTAGGTTGAAAGATTTGTTGTAATATATAACTCCACAACAACTACATTGTCGCTACATGCTCTCTCTTTAAATTCCTCTAAAAATCTTCATATAAAAATTTGGACATAATACACCATAACAAAGTATAAAAATCTTATTTCTTAAATTTAATTATGTAATGTTTTAATATTTTTTATATATAATATATATTTTAAGAGCTTCACTATTTCATAAAAAATAAATTAATGGTTATGTAAAATGTTTGTCTATTGTGACTAACCAAAGAAATGCATTAGGCTTTTGTAGCAGTGGCTATTCTAAATTAGAAATGTCAAATTTATACTCCTCTTCCATCACTTAATATTCACCATGCTTTGAATAACTTAGTCAAATTTTGTAGCGAGTCAATAGTTGTTTCCACCATTAAATGAAGTAAATAATATTCACCATTATTTAGAAGTCTCTCTATTTGAAGCTTCCATGTTGACATAAGTCTTGTCAAGGGACACTCATAAAATTAGTCTTAATCCAACCATCATAAAATTGAAACAATTCACATTGCACTTACATATGTGAATGTGTTCTCTAGCTCTAAAGATCCTCTCCACCTAATTTGTTTCGAGATATTTCTGATAGGATGATTTTATTTTTGTAATAGACAAATCTAGTCCCCTCATCTCCTTAGTCCACTAAATTATTAAAAGTAAACAATTATTTGTAAAATATATGTTTATATTATTTATGTTTATATTATTTATACTTACGTTGATAAGCATTCCCTTTGTGATGTGAGCAGCACATGATGGATTTTATAGATGAAGGGCCTAGATTAAAAGGACTACCATGAAATCAATCTTGTCCATTGATTGTTTTTCAAACTATACCATAAATTTTATATATATATATATGATTTGTCCAAATACAATGTCTCGCCTCAGGACAAAATATACTCGAAAATATCCTCCTATTGCAGATGACTCACATGCTTTTGCTTTCACGATGTGGACAAATTTTGATCCATTGCTCCTCCCTTGTTATGAGTCAAAACTTCTCTAACAACAACCTTTTTATAATGTATACTTTTGGTCAAATCAAAACTAATCCAACTTATAATTGTGGGTTAAATCAAACCAAAGTATAACATATAACATCCATGCATCTTTTTTGCATTTGGAGCTCTGTAATGTAGACTTCCATACCATTAGCCTCACAGGGGAAGGAGATAACCGATCTCCTTCCTCAAGATCCATGTAGTTCATTTCAAACAAGTTAGCTGTTCGTTTTTACTCTAACAAACTTGATTAGAAATAAGCTCTTTTAGGATTTCCATTCACCCTTGATTACTAATATAACAAACTTAATTTGTAAGATTTCTTTACCATTGTTGTCTAGATTTATGATTTATTGTTCTTCTTTTGATAAATCTAGTTTTCCACATGGTCGGTTTTAGTTTTAGGTTTGACGTAATTCTTATTTGGGCTTTTCTATTTTTTAGCAGTTAGATCATGTGGAAGAACAAAGAATCTGTTGTGTTAAAACATATAGAAAGAAATTCTTTACCATTGTTGTCTAGATTTATGATTTATTGTTCTTCTTTTGATAAATCTAGTTTTCCACATGGTCGGTTTTAGTTTTAGGTTTGACTTAATTCTTATTTGGGCTTTTCTATTTTTTAGCAGTTAGATCATGTGGAAGAACAAAGAATCTGTTGTGTTAAAACATATAGAAAGAAATCCTTGAGAGGGATCGTGGATCTATGGAAGATTTTGAAAGGCAACACAATTAAAGAGGGTCGAGCGATTAATTAACTTCTTTTTTAGTAGATATAGCTTGAGTTTTACTTTCCAGATCGTCTCTACAAAATGTATTTCAATAGAATCTCTTAGAAAACCCTTTGAAAACTTTACAGTAATAGTTTTCATAATCTCTTAAAAACTCACCAATCTAAGGAATGTTTCTCACCAAAATAACATGTAATTGGTCTTTGATCAATACCATTTGCAACCAGTTGAGAAGATAAATATTTTGATTAAGAATTGTGTATGGGTCCATCTCAAAACACAAAATACAAATGAAGGAACCATCTTTCTCAGGCATCATCTGGGAAGGGAGTCCTTTTGCAATATTTATTGTTGCAAATGGTATTGATAAAACAAATGTCATTAACCAACCCAATAAATAATTGCAAATGCACCAATAGATGTTCACAATTGCATGTGTGATTTAACATACAAAATGGACAACACACATGTACTTCCACTTGCATTTATAAGACAAGTTGATGCAAATGCGGGGGTTCCAAATAAAATACACTCTTTATTGATTTCATTACAAAATTAATGTTTACAATAACCACCCATTTGGACAAGTCTCAAAAGTCAAACTTCTCACATTTACATAACTTGGTGCACACTTATTGGTACCTAAGCTACCATAAATACAAAACACTCCCAACTACATTAGTTGCCAATCACACATTCTCCCACACTTGCTATCACATCCACTTGCATCAACTCCATTTACAATAACTATTTGTACAAACAATAAATGGTGTAAGGCTCCCCAACTAGACATAAAATAAAATGAAAATAAAAATTAAATCATGTTTATTACAAAATTATTATGAAATACATCAATTATCAAAATCATATAATTGAATACAATAGATTCTACGCATTTATTCAAATTCAAACTCCACAACCAAATTCAATATATTCCTTTTTCAAATTTGAATCAATTATAAGAGAGAGATTGTGTAGCATAGACATATCCAATCAGTTTCCTAAAGGAGCGTTGCAAACGATGTCTAGGTTATGCAATCAATTTTCTTTTTGGTGGCTTCAACCTATTGTTGCTAGGTTCTGGGATGGGCGTATAGGTATTGCAAGTTTATAGTTATTATAGTGAACTCTGGACTCTAGGCTGGGCCCAATTTTGAAATGTTCCTAGTCCTTAAAACTAGGTAATATAAACAAAAAATGCGTGTGGGTTGGATGATATGTTAAGGTTGCAAAATTGGGTAGTTTGATAAAACCCCCTAGTATTGTTTGTGTGAATTGGTGTCAGAGAAAGAATGATGCTAGAATTTGTGTGAGGAGAAGGCTTTTATATTTTAGTTATGTTTCTATGTTGTGTGGTAGAAGAGCTCTAAAAGTATTCTTGTTACAAGTTTAATTTTTTTTTTTGTAATTGCAGACAACTAGGGTTTGGTGATTTGTGTTTGAGACTATGAAGATTTGTTTTGTGTAATTGCTTTGGATTGTCCATTAATAGAGGTGGTGCTAGGTAAAATATATGTTGACATTCTCCACTATGTGGATGTGGGTAGAGGAGGTCTTGACATTGTGCATCTTTCAGTAACTTTGTTGGGTAGAGGATAGTTGATGACAATTTTTTGAAGTTTGTTGTAGGTGGAAGTCTCGTAACTGCAGAGGGCTATTTGGCTCTAAGAAAAATTTGTTGTAGGTGTGCTTTGGTGATTTTGTTGCAAGAATTTGTGAATCTTTAGGATTGGCAAGTTACAATGTAAGGTGTGTGAAATAAAATGTCTTTAGGAAAGAGGACTAGAGTGGCCTTAGGTAAAGCTGTAAATTTTTTCTATAGAGAAGAGGGAAAGAATTCAAGTGGAAAGTGTTTTTAAAGGGCTAAGAGAAATTTAGACAAGGTTGGGTGCATTAGAGGTTGTGAAAAATAGAAATTTGTCATAAATAAGAGTAGCTATGAAAGAGAGTGATAGGTAGATGGCATGTTGAAAGAAGAAATGTGTTGGTGAAAGAAGAGGAAGAGGAAACGGGTAAAGATTGAAACCCATATTTTATCTAAAATTACTTTGTTTGTAGGTAACATGGAAGATAACAAAGCAAGAGAGAAAGAAATCATCATGCAAGATAATAGTGATAAGGTGAGAAATATGGTTACAAAAGAATGTGCGCAAGAGGATGAAGAAGAGGAAAGAGAGGTTGATGAGATAACATGTCTATTGGAAGGCATGGAGCAGTATGATGAAAAAGAGACATTGCTGGAAATATCTTATTTCCATGAAATTATTGACACTAATTTGTGTACAAATGAAGTGGTGTCTGTAAAAGAAGTAGAATGTGATGAAGTGTTGATGGAAAGCTTTTATTTATATAATGACAATGGTGTTGATTTGTGTGCAGATGAAGTGGATGAAGAGGAGGAGTTGGTTATGCAATTTTTTATTTTTATAATATTTCTAATAATTTATATGAAAGTATGGTAGTGAGTGGAGAATGGAGAAAAGATAAGAAAAAAAAGTGTGTTTGGTGGAGGAGGTTGGTCTATGGTGGAGGAAAAGTCCACAAATGAAAGAGGGATTGGCAAATAAATTTTGTAGAGAAAGACAGGAAGAATTCTAGGTAGATGTTGTAAAAAGAGAAGAAAGAAACATTTTGTGTTACCTATGATAGCATCAAAGTATGCTAAAAATAGTTTACTATTTGAAATGGTGTTTGAAACATTCAACTCTATTTTGTGATCCATGCTCACAAACTTATTACTTGACGTGTCTGATGTAGGAGCATCTGGGCTAACAATCAATCCTACATCAACAAAAAATATTTTTTCATTTTTGGTGTAGGTTTGAGCTTCAAGAGCATCTTTTGAAGTCTTCTAAGGATAAAATATTTATTTTTGGCTTCTATTTCAAAAATTAGCAGCAACTTGGATGTTTAATGTAATTTTTAAAATTATTATTTTGCACCATTTCAAGGTTGAAGGAGTTGAAGGGGTCCATTAGCATGGTAGAGGGAACTTGTAAAGTAAAAGTAATTAAAAAGTAATTAATGTACTCAAGTTGGATGCCTAGGGAAATGTACATAAGGAAAGTGGCATTTGGCATTCCATTCTTGTCCTATTCTTTTAGTTTGGGTGCCTAGAATGGAGGAAAAAGCTAGTGATTTTTGGCAAACAATTAATGATTCTTTAGTTCTTGATTTGGGGTGAATGAGGATGACTTGATTTCTAATTTTATTCATTCTATAGAGGTATTTATAGAAGCAAGGTGTTGAATATGGTGCAACAACCTTGGTGCCACATTTGAAAGCAATAACTATGTTTTATTTCATTGTTTTTGAAGGAATTTCAAAGGTCAATTTGATGGAAATGATTTAGAGCATATTTGGGTGCCACTTTTTGGTGTCTCACATAGTCTAAAATGGTGTAGGGAACCTAGGCTGTTTTCAAGTCAGATTTTTAAATTTTTGGTTGTTTGGTCTCATTAATGAGAGACTAAGTGGAATTTTGGATTTTAAAATATTGTAATAAGCCCACTAGAGGAATTTTCATAAAGTGGAGGTCATGTAGGTGTAGGAACTTTAATAATTTCCTATTTTATGACTATCTAATTTTAGTCTCTTAGTGGACAGTCAGCTTTTCATGGTTAATAGTCTGGTTTTTGCCTTTATGATGGCTTTTCCACGATGGGAGTGGAAGAAAAAGGTGGATTCTCATTGTAAATAGATATTTTATACCTTTCTTGACTTGAGGAGAGGAGAATATGTAAGTTTGAAGAGAAGGAAATACAGATTTTACCCTGTTTTGCTGCATTTTTCTATTTTTTCTATTTTCTCACGTCCTACACACAGCCGTATTGTACTATCAAGAAAAAAATGCTTGAAATCATGAAATAGATGGTGCTAGCTTTAATTTGATTCATATTAAGAGGAATTTCATAGATCTTAAAGGATTTTACAATCAAATTTCTGAATTTGGGTTCCATACCCTATTTTTAAGGGTTTTGGGCAAAACGATGAGTTTTTACTCCATTCCACCTGTGTCATAGGCCTAAAATGGGTGGAATGGGATTAGTAAGATTAGATTTACTTGTTTATTGTGTTGCAGGAGCAGGGAATATGAAAAGAATAGTGGTTATGTCCATTTTCACCTAATATCTTCATGTATTAGGTCTTTGAGCATAGGTAGAGTGGTAAATGGATGCATGTTTGATGTGTGATGGCCCTAGAACCTTGTAATCAGAATATTCAACTCATTTTCAATCCATCTAATCCCTTGGAGTAAGTTAGGAGAGTTGTGGGCAGGTTTATCCAATAGTTGCCTTGTGACAATAGGCCTAATTAGGCATATAACAACATAGACAGTCAGTTATTTTTGACTCATGTTCCAAAAAAAACCCTGTTGCATGTTTGGTATATTCTTTAACTCCTTAAAGGGTATTCAAAAACCTAGTTTTTTCATGGGTTTACCATGGATTATTCAAGTTATGCTCCTAAAACCTCATTTCTAGGGCTAGTAGCAATATAGGACTGTTGCAAAGGAACGACTAAAGGGATATAGAGTCAAAGTTCTTAGGGGTTTTTAGTGATCTTAGTCTGTCAAGAAAAAGTGATTCAAGGTGTAATAGGAGTGGGGTAGGTTGATTATTTCACTTACCTTCATTTATGCATATTTCATCTTTAACAACCATGTTCATTGAAGAGGAAACTGTCATGTTGGGACAGTCAACTTAGTGGGGTTTAAGAATCCTTTTGGTCTATCTTTGAGAGGTGCAAATTAATTATTTTAAGGAGATTTCAATTGCTTGAAAGGTTTATTAAGTCTCTCATACATTCAAATCATCTTGGTTACCCCTTTCCAAGCCTTGAAAACAGTATGAGAGTAAGAGGACAGTCCATATCATGCAGGATCAGTTAAGACAATAGTGCAATCCATACTGAATGCATCCCCTACTCTGCATCAAGTGGTATTAGAGCTAGGTTAGGTTCTATTTGGGAAGAAAGAAGGAATTTAAAGTGTGAAGAGGAATAGTGCAAGATGCCTCCAAGAGCCAGTCCAATCCTCACTAGAGAAGTGAGAATGATGAAGGAATCTCAAGAAGGAGTCCTAGCCAGACTTGCAGCCATAGAAGCAAACCTGAGAAGAGGTGGGGTCATTGAGGAAGCGAGTGACCAAGAGAATGAGGGTGAGAATGCAGGCCCTCAAGAGGGATCCAATGTGGAAGAGATGGATCCAAATGATAGAAGATTTATGAAGATGTTGCAGGCTATGAAAGGAGAAGGCATTGATGTCAAAATGGAGTTGCCCATGTATGAAGGAAAAATGAATAGTGAGGAAGTATTAGATTGGATTGATGCCTTGGATAACTACTTTGAGGACAAGGAGATGCCAGAAGAACAGAAGGTCAAATTGGCTAAGACCAAGTTGAGGGGGCTAGCATTGACATGGTGGAACTATGTTCAATCAGAAAGGTTAAGGTAAGGAAAAGCAAAAATCAGTTCATGGGACCGGATGGTGTCCAAAGTGAAGACTCAATTTCTTCCTAAGGATTATGCAATTCAAACCTTCAGGAGATTTCAGAATTTAAAACAAAAATACATGGATGTTATAGCTTATATTGAAGAATTCCCCAAGTTGACCATGAGGACAGGGCACACTGGAGATGAAGCTGAGAAAATTGCTAGGTATATCAATGGGCTTAGGATCAATATTTAGGATGAGATAAGTCTTTCCACCCCTAGAAATGTGGAATAATGCTTCCAATTGGCAGTGAGGGTAGAAGAAAAGATAAAAAGGAGAAAAGAACAACATATTAGGGGTAGAAGAAGGAGTTTTAGAGGTAGAGGGAATTTTGGTGCAAGGGGACAATCACAAAAATAAGGGGAATCAAGTGGCAGCAATAAGGAGAATCAAGAACTAAGAGGTGAGTCAAGTGAAAGAGGTAGCTTTAGAGGAAGAAGATCAAATAGTAGAGGAAGGTTTGGTGGCCAAGGTAGAGGATTAAACACTTTCTCAGGCAAATGTTACAATTGTCATCAGTTTGGACATCCTGCATTCAAGTGCCTAGAGAAGCAATCATCAAGTTCTGAAGGAGGTGAATGAAGAACCCAAATAGTGCATGAAGAGGATAGTGAAAGTGTTAATTCACCACTTCAGCCTACTGCTCCTGAGAGAGGTGATACATTGATGATAAGGAGGACACTCCTCAAGGTGCCAGCAGCCAAGGATCCTTCACAGAGGAAGTAATTGTTTAGGACAACATGCAAATCACATGGCAAGGTATGCAAGGTAGTTGTTGATTCAGGATCCACTGATAATCTAGTTTGTTTGGAAATGGTAGAGAAGCTGCATTTGAAGAAGATTCCTCACCTGACACCCTACAAAGTGTCATGGTTGAATAAGGGGCAGTGAATCTTAGTAAATGAACAGGCATGGGTGGAGTTCAACATTGGTGGAAGACATACCTATGGATGTTTGTCACCTATTGCTAAGAAGACCCTGGCAACATGACAGAAAGAGCAAGCATGATGGTCAGAAGAACATTTATGTGATAGAGAAGGATGGAGTCTCATTCTCATTAACACCCCTTCTAGAAGAAGAACCTAATAAGCAGATTGGGTCTAGCATCATGGTGGTAGGAGAGGAGTTTTTACAAATAGTGAAAGAGGAAGGACAAGGATTTGCAGTAGTGATCAGACCTAAAATTAAGTCTGATGCAACAACAAATAAGGTGGAAGACATACCTAGTGAAGTTCAGTCCTTGTTGGACAAGTATAAAGACATAGTGGTAGATGATTTGCCAATTCATTACCCCCCATGAGAGACATCAACCATCACATAGACCTGATCCCTGGAGCTAATTTGCCCAATAAGGCTACATACAAACTGACCCCACAACAGAATGAAGAGATCAAAGCACAAGTCCAAGAATTGTTAGACAAAGGACTCATCAGAGAGAGCTTAAGTCCATGTGTTGTTCCTATTGTCTTAGCACCCAAGAAAGGTGGAGAGTGGAGGATGTGTACCGACTCAAGGGCCATAAACAAGATCACAATCAAATATAGGTTCCCAATCCCAAGAATGGAGGACCTGATGGATTGTTTAGGAGGTGCATGCTATTTCTCCAAGATTGATCTCAAAAGTGGATATCACCAAATCAGGCTAAGGGAAGGAGATGAATGGAAGACTGCCTTCAAAACCAATTAGGGACTCTATGAATGGATTGTAATGCCTTTAGGACTCTCAAATGCTCCTAGTACATTCATGAGGTTAATGAATGAGGTCCTGAAACCTTTTATTGGGAAGTTTTTAGTTGTCTATCTAGATGATATTCTTGTGTTCAGCAAAACAAAAGAGGAGCACTTGTAACACCTTGACATGGTTTTGCAGAGGTTGAACAAGGAGAAGCTGATGATAAACCTCAAGAAGTGTGAGTTTATGAAAGAAGAGCTAGTCTACATTGGTTTTGTCATCTCTAAAGGCACATTGAAGATGGATCCTTTCAAAGTTGAAGCCATTCTTAGCTGGTCAACTCCAAAATCAGTAGGAGAGGTAAGAAGTATTCATAGTTTGGCTACATTTTATAGGAAGTTTATCAAAAAATTTAGTCATATTTGTTCTCCTATTCTTGACACCATTAAGGGAGATAAGAAAAGAAAGTTTCAATGGACTAAGGAGGTAGCAAAATGCTTTGAATACCTGAAGAAGAGAGTGGCACAACAACCCATACTTGCTTTGCCTAGCTTTGATAAAGTCTTTATAGTGGAATGTGATGCCAGTGGAGCAGCCATAGGTGCAATCCTAAGCCAAGAAGGCAGGCCAATAGCTTTTTTTTGTGAAAAGCTCAATGAGGCCAAGAGGAGGTACTCTTCATATGATTTGGAGCTTTATGCATTAGTATAGTCCTTGAGGAAGTGGAGACATTACCTCTTACCCAAAGAATTTTTAGTCTTCATAGACAATCATGCATTGAGTTTCTTGAACAACCAAGACAAGTTGAGTCATAGGCATATCAAGTGGGTGGAGTATTTACAAAATTATACCTTCACAATCAAACATAAGAAGGGCCAAGCTAACAAGGTAGCTGATGCATTGAGTAGGAGATCAGTCTTAGTGAATGAAATACAACTTTAGAGTGTGGGTTTGGAAGTCCTAAAGGATATGTATGCTACTGATACAGATTTCAAGGATGCATATGCCTTTTGCCAACAATTTCAAGGTACTTTCCATGACCAATTTTTTGATTTCTTACTGCAAGATGGACTATTATTCAAGGGAGCTCAGTTATGCATCCCTAGATGCTCTATGAGGACAAATATCATAAGGGAGAAGCATTGTGGAAGTCTTAGAGGACACTTTGGCATAGACAAGACACTTGATTAGGTAAGAAGGTTTTACTTTTGGCCTAAAATGCATGCTGATATCTAAAAATTTGTTGAGTCATGTGGAGTTTGCTAGTGAGCCAAGGGCTCTAGTTCCAATGCAGGCCTTGGGAGCATCTTAGCATGGATTTTGTGTTAGGCCTACCCAAAACTTAGAGGGGAGTTGATAGTGTTTTTGTGGTTGTAGACAGATTTAGCAAGATGACACACTTTATTCCTTGCAAGTGCACAAGTGATGCATCTAACATTGCAAGTCTATTCTTCAAAGAGATAGTTAGAATACATGGATTGCCCCTCACCATTGTTTCAGATAGAGATTCAAAGTTTATAGGCCACTTTTGGAGAACCTTATGGAGAAAACTTGGAACAAACTTGACTTTCAGCTCTACCTATTACCCACAAATAGATGGGTAGATTGAAGTAGTTAATAGATCATTGGGGAATCTACTTAGATGTCTTACAAAAGAACATGGACAGAAATGGGATCTTGTTATCCCACAGGCAGAGTATGCTTATAATGGGTCCATTGACAGGAGCATAGGTAAGAGCCCTTTTGAGGTAGTGTATAGATTGAACCCAAGAGGTATCTTTGAGTTAAGAGATTTGAGAGGGCTAGAGAAGAGAGGTACTAAAGGAGAGGAGTTTGCTATGGCCATGAAAGACATCCATGATCAAGTTAGAGAGCAAATCAAGAAGAGTGTAAAAACTTACAAAAAGCATGCAGACTTGAAGAGGAGGAATGTTTAGTTCAAAGTTGGAGATCTAGCATTTGCACATCTCAGAAAAGAGAGGTTACCTAAGGGCAAATACACTAAGTTGTTGATGAAGAAGATTGGGCCATACAAGGTGGTCCACAAATTTGGTGAAAATGTATATGAGATAGAACTCCCTCCTGGAGTTGCTATCTCACCAATCTTTAATATTGCTGACTTATATCCTTTCAAGGAGTCTTTGGATGCAGTACAGATGTTCATGAAGGTGTGGATGTTGATTGAATCAAGGATCTTCCTCCTATAGTCAAGCTTGAAGCCATTCTAGACACCAAGGAGGTTAAGAGAACAAGACACAAAGTTTACAATGAATACCTTGTGAAGTGGCAGGGTCTCCCTCATGAGGATGCCACTTGGATGATAGCTGAGGACATTGTAAAACATGGCACTACAGTAACTGATCTGATTTCAGGAGGTCCCTAAAATCCATTCTCCTTGGGTGTATGGTGTAGGGAACCTAGGCTGTTTTCAAGTTAGATTTTTGAATTTTTAGTTGTTTGGTCTCATTAATGAGAGACTAAGTGGAATTTTAGATTTTACAATATTGTAATAAACCCACTAGAGGCATTTTCATAAAGTGGAGGTCATGTAGCTATAGGAATTTTAATAATTTCCTATTTTAGGACTATCTAATTTTAGTCTCTTAGTGGACAGTCAACTTTTTATGGTTAACAGTTTGATTTTTGCCTTTATGATGTCTTTTCCAGGATGGGAGTGGAAGAAAAACGTGGATTCTCATTGTAAACAGATATTTTATACCTTTCTTGACTAGAGGAGAGGAGATTATGTAGGTTTGAAGAGAGGGAAATATAGATTTTACCCTATTTTGCTGCATTTTTCTATTTTTTCTATTTTCTCACATCCCACACACAGCCGTACTGTACTGTCAAAAACAAAAATGCTTGAAATAATGCAATAGATGGTACTAGATTTAACTTGAGTCATATTAGGAGGAATTTCATAAATCTTAAAGGATTTTACAATCGGGTTTTTGAATTTGGGTTGCATACCCTAGTTTTAAGGGTTTTGGGCAAAACGATGAGTTTTTACTCCATTCCACCTGTGTCATAGGCCTAAAATGGGTGAAATGGGCTTAGTAAGATTAGATTTACTTGTTTATTATGTTGTAGGAGTAGGGAACAGGAAAAGAATAGTGGTTAAGTCCATTTTCACCTAATATCTTCATGTATTAGGTCTTTGAGCATAGGTAAAGTGGTAAATGGATGCATGTTTGATGTGTGATGGACCTAGAACCTTGTAATCAGCATATTAAACTCATTTTGAATCCATCTAATGCCCTAGAGTGAGTTAGGAGAGTTGTGGGCAGGTTTATCCAATAGCTGCCTTGTGACACGAGGCCTAATTAGGCCTATAACAATAAAGACAGTCAATTTTTGAGACTCATGTTCCAAAACAACCCCTATTGCATGTTTGGTATATTCTGTAACTCCTTCAAGGGTATTCAAAAACCTAGTTTGTTCATGGTTTTTCCATGGATTCTTCAAGTTATGCTCCTAAAACCTCATTTCGAGGGCTAGTAGCAATATAGGACTGTTGCAAAGGAACGACTAAAGGGATATAGAGTCAAAGTTCTTGGGGGTTTTTAGTGATCTCAGTTTGTCAAGACAAAGTGATTCAAGGTGTAATAGGAGTGGGGTAGGCTGGTTATTTCAATTACCATCATTTATGCATATTTCATATTTGACAACCATGTTCATTGAAGAGAAAAACTGTCATGTTGGGACAGTCAACTTAGTGGGGTTTAAGAATCCTTTTGGTCTGTCTTTGAGAGGTGCAAATGAGTTATTTTAAGGAGATTTCAATTGCTTGAAAGGTTTAGTAAATCTCTCATACATCCAAATCATCTTGGTTACCCCTTTCCAAGCCTTGAAAATAGTATGAGAGTAAGAGGACAGTCCATATCATGTAGGATCAATCAAGACAATAGTGCAATCCATACTAAATGCATCCCCTGCTCTGCATAATAAAACCTCTATAAAAAAACATCTGTTAATGGTATTAAGAAGCAACAATCAACAACAACAAGGTTGAAGAAAGAATTCACAAGTTGCTCTAGAGGATTGCATGAAGAAAAATATTAAAAATTAGCTTGCTAAGAGGGGAGGAATATAAGAAGAGTAGAAGAAAGTTGCAAGTGTGTTGCAGGTGTTCAAGGTAGCCAAGAGAACTATAGTATGAAGGTAAAAATCAAATTTCAAAATGTTGGGATAAGGTGCCATTAACCTTGTAAATCCCAATATTGCATTTATTCCATTTATTATATGTAATTTGTAATTATCCATGAGGAGATGTACTAGTTTCACCGGCAGGGGTAATTTCAAAGTCACTAGAAGTTATTACGGAGTGACTTTTACTATTGGCAAATGTAAAAACTCATGGTAAATGAGGATAGGCGTGCTCCCTTGAGGAATATACTATTTTTGGCATGTATGACAACTGTCATAATGTTTGGTGAATGAATCTATGATAGCTGCAAGTTGTCATAAGATTATGTGATTCTATGAGGCATATGACAAATATGTTGTTGGATCTAGGGCATACAACTGAGAGGGGGGGGTGAATCAGTTGTATTAAAACTTGCTCTTACTTCAAACACTTGATTCTTCTTTGTTAGTTAACAGCATATCAATTAACCATCCATGAAAGCATAATGCACAAACACAAGAGCAGATAAACATCAACACATTGGACACCAAGATTTTGACGTGGAAAACCTGGTTAAGGGAAAAACCACGGGGCGACTAACCCAAGGATTATTCTCTGTTAGAAGAATAAGAAAAATGAATGGCACATGCCAATTAGGGCTCACTGCCCGAGCACACTGCTCACAAAGAGGCACACTGCCTACAAGGAGACACATTGTCTACAAAGTGATAAGAATCACGATCTTGAACTGGTGAATGACATCTCTACCATGTCCGGATCAGTTCCATTTAAGCCCAAAAACCCCTGCTCTACCTTTCACACTTCTCTTCACTATGCCACACTCATTCACACAATCCACACATTGAAATGAACTCACAAACCTTTATTTATACAAGACATCGACTTAGGAACAGTCATCTAAGTCGGCAATCAACCATAAGGACATTTGCAAGATGATTAACTCATCCGGTCGGCCACCACAAGATGAATAGCTCATCCGGTCGGCTAGTCTGAACAAGAACTTCATCCAGAAGAATATCTTCAATTCCGGGCTCTACCACCAATGCGGATCAACAACACAACCTCAACACGATCCAAGAACCTTCACAAGCCTGCTTGAATGACCAGGTACATCCACACTTCCTCTACTTACTGGAATCTCTTCTCTTCCTCATCTGGAACTTCAAGAACACAGTTTGTCGCCACTATTATAATGTAAAAGGTACTTTCAGACCTCAAAATTATACACAAATTGAGATGACACATCACAAGGACATCCCAAACACTCCTTCCAATCCCCAGATTAGGATAATACAATTTTGGACCTCACCGGACCTTTCTGTGAGCCTCTGTCACCTCTGAACACTTGTTAGAACCGGTTCCACACAGACAGCCACAACTTCTTCAGATCTTCATGCGGACCTCTGAAATCTTAACTGAAGCATCTCAAGACTCATATCTACAAACCCTTTAATCCACATCCTCTGGTTCTCAACCTATATAGTACATTTGCCTTCTTCTCATCACTGTTCTTCACTGTTCCTAATTGAGACTAATTTTCTCAATATCCTCAGCACACAGCTCATCCAATCCTTCTTGTCAATGTAATATGAGTATGTTGACATCAATGACAACACTGGTTCACCTCATACTTGCAACAATCTCCCCCTTTGTCATTGATGGCAACATATAATGTGAAAAACCATCAAGACAAGAACTTCTCCTTTCTGCCACAGCTCCCCCTATCAGCAACATGTCTTCTCCTCTTTTACTGTTCCCCCTTTTGATCATCAGCCACTTGTTTTTCACATGTCTTCTCTCTCGCTTTGACATCAATGGCAAAGGGCTCATACTTGCAATTCTAACACATCAGAATCACACTAGCTGCTCCTCCTTAGTAGCAGCTCCCCATCATCAATCTGGATCACAAGATATGACTGTGATATCCACCAGATTGATGCACATCAATGCATCCTAGTTCATCACCGGAGGGGCCATGACCCCTAACTTCTCCTGGAGATATTCAAAAGAGTCCTTGGGAAGAGGTTTAGTAAAGATATCTGTAATCTGATCCTTGGAGGGAACATATTCCAATCTGACTTCTTCCTTGTTCACTTGTTCTCTCAAAAAGTGAAACTTGATAGATATGTGCTTAGTCTTAGAATGCAATACCGGATTCTTAGAAATATTAATTGCACTTGAATTGTCACATAAAATTGTGATAGGCTCCTCATATTCAACTTTAATGTCTCTTAGCATCTGCTTCATCCATAAGATTTGAGTGCAACTACCTGCTGCTGCAATGTATTCTGCTTCAGTTGTAGACAGAGATATTGCATCTTGTTTCTTGCTTAGCCAAGAAACCAATCTCTTCCCCAAAAAGAATGCTCCACCACTGGTGCTCTTCCGGTCATCCACATCTCTTGCCCAATCTGCATCTGTGTAAGCATGAAGAGAGAAATCCAGATCTCTAGGGTACCATAGACCATACTCAACTGTTCCTTTCAAGTACCCTAAAAATTCTTTTGATTGCCATAACATGAGATTCTCTAGGATCAGCCCAGAATCTTGCCACAAGACCAACAGCCTGCATTATATCTGGTCTAGTCTGAGTGAGATACAACAATCCACCAATCATTGATCTATACGTTGTCTGATCTGCCTTTGGAGAGTCATCATCTTTGCTCAACTTACATCCGGTTGCCATAGGAGTGTTCATTGGCTTTGAATCTTCCATACCGAATTTCCTCAACAATTCTTTCACATATTTGGTCTGAGAAATGAAGATCCCTTTCTTTGTTTAAGTAATTTGCAGACCCAAGAAGAAATTTATTTCACCAAGCATAGACATTTCAAACTCACTTTTCATCTGATTTGCAAAATTTTTGCACATACTATCTCTTCCTCCAAAAATGATATCATCCACAAACACTTCAACAATCAAAATGTTTTCATGATCAATTTTGAAATATAAATTACTGTCAGCAGTACCTTTGTTGAATCTAATCTATACAAGATGCTTATCCAACCTTTCATACCATGCTCTTGGGGCTTGCTTCAATCCATACAATGCTTTCTTCAACTTGCAGACCATATCATCATTATTAGACAATTGAAATCCATCCGGTTGTTCAATGTAAACTTCTTCTTCCAGATCACCATTTAGGAAGGCAGACTTGACATCCATCTGATATACCTTGAAGTCTTTGAAGGTAGCAAATGCAAGAAATAATCTGATTGCTTCAATTCTTGCCACAGGAGCAAAGGTCTCTTCAAAATCAATTCCTTCTATTTGAGAGTAGGCTTTGCAGACCAATCTAGTTTTGTTTTTGATTACTTCACCAGCTTCATTCAGTTTGTTCCAAAAGACCCATTTGGTTCCAATCACATTCCTATCTCTAGGTCTAGGAACAAGATCCCAAGTATGATTTTTCTCAATTTGCATCAATTCTTCTTCCATTGCTTTGGTCTAGTTTTCATCATTGTAGGCTTCATTTATTGTTTTAGGTTCAATCATTGAAATCAGACAACATTCATCCTGATTTTGAGCAACATTCCTTCTAGTTTGCACACCTTTGCTTCTGTCACCTATGATCTGATCTTCAGAGTGGTTCAGTCTTACATACCTTGGAATTTTGGGAGTATCCTGCACTGCTGCTTCTTGATCAGGCTCATTCAGACCTATCTCTTCTTCCTAATTTACCGGATCAGGCTGATTCTGACTTACCGGAGAGGATTGAGTTCCTTGAACCTGAACTCCATCTTGGTCATCTTCATCAAACTCATAAAATCTTGAGGGCTTCTCAATTCCTTCATCAACTTTCACATTAGTGCTTTCTATCATCTTTCTCAGTCTCTTATTGTAACACCGGTATGCTTTGCTTTGAGTGGAGTAACCCAAGAAAATTCTTTCATCACTTCTAGCATCAAACTTTCCTAGATCTTCATCTCTTTTAATATAACACTTGCTACCAAATACTCTGAAATATTTCACAGAAGGAGTGATGCCAAACCAAAGTTCATAGGGGGTCTTACCGGTATTGTTTCTGATTTGAACTCGGTTAAGAGTGTAGACTGCAGTGCTGACAGCTTCTCTCCAAAACATTTGAGGAACATTTGCCTCCATCATCATTGTCCTGGAAGCTTCCTGGATGGCCCGGTTCTTTCTCTCAACTACTCCATTCTGCTGTGGAGTCCTAGGAGCAGATAGCTGTCTCTTTATGCCATGCTTCTCACAAAAGTCTATGAATTCACTGGATGTGAATTCACCACCTCTATCAGACCTTAGACACTTCAGTTTCAATCCGGTTTGATTCTCTACCATGGCTTTGAAGATTTTGAACATCTCAAGGGCTTCTGATTTCTCTTTTAGGAAGGTAACCCACATCATCCGAGAATGGTCATCAATTAGCAACATGAAATATCTATCACCTTGCAGACTCTTGATTCTTGTCGAACCACAGAGATTAGTATGTACTAATTCCAACAATCCGGTAGAGGACTGTTCTTTGCTTTTGAAAGAGACTCTGCTCTGTTTACCTAGCTGACATTCTTTGCACAAACTATTTGTAGGTTTCACCAATTTTGGAAGATCTCTTACAGCCTGAATATTGCTTATCTTGATGATGTTATCAAAATTTACATGACACATTCTTCTATGCCATAACCAACTCTGATCAACTTGAACAAACAGACAACTTTTATTTGAACCAACCAGATGAAAGATATTACCTTTTGTTTGAGCACCGGATGCAATTTCAGTTCTGGAGCTTGTAAAGATTCTGCATTTTCCATTCTTGAACCAGAGATCATAGCCTTTGTCCACTAACTGACCAACACTGAGAATATTGTGCTTCAATCCTTCAACATATAATACATTACCTGTTTTGCTCTTTCCATCAAAGGAAATAGTTCCCCTACCTCTGATTCTGCCAGCAAAATTGTCACCAAACTTTACCATTCCTCCTTCATACCTTTCCAAATCTAAGAACTTATTCTTGTCACCAGTCATATGGTGAGAGCATCCACTGTCAATAACCCAATCATCCTTTTCTTCCACTTGAGCAGCCAAAGCTCTTTCTACAACCTTGTGATTGATAGATTCAGAGGATATTGAATCTTCTTCCTTGATGGCAATAAACACCCATTCATTTCCAGATTTGCTTCCTAGTTCTGATTCATCATCTGTTACTCCTTCATTGTCATCTTCTTCATGAACATAATAGCAGTTCTTTTGAAACCTTTGTCTGTTAGTATTAGATCTTGCAGATCTTTCCGGACATCTTGAAGCAAAATGACCAATCTTATTGTAGTTGAAACACTTAAAGGGTAGTTTTCCTTCATACTTACCAGATCCTCTTGGCAGTCTCTTTGCAATGAGGGCTTCAAGTTGAGTTGTTTCTGCTTCCTCTTCTTCCATGTCTCTTCTTGCTTGATCATACCATGACATCCTCCTTGAAGAGTTTTCTCCCGGATCAAATCTCTGTTTGCCTTTCACATAGACACTGGCTTTGAAAGCAGATTCAGTCTTGGGAGGATCATCTCCAAACTCGGTCATTTCAAATGCAGCTAGTTTGCTAGCCAATTGTTCTCTTGTGACAGTTGTGTGGGCTCTGAATTCATCAATGATAGCAACCTTGATTTTGTAGGCAGCAGGAAGGGATCTGAGAATTTTGCAAACAATCTCATTTTCATCCAGAGTTCCACCAGCATTTCTAATTCCACATACCAGCTCATTCACTCTTGGCATAAAGGTAGTGATGTTTTCATCATCCCTCATCTTCAATCTTTCAAATTTCCCTTTCAGACTTTACAACCTTGCACCCTTGACAAACTCATCTCCTTCATACAGAAGCTCCAGTTTAGTCATGATCTCATATGTAGTTGGTAGGTTGATAACATTTGAGAGATCTGAATCATTCAATGCACTTAGAAGAGCTTCCTTGGTCCGCAGATTGTTTTCAACATCTGTGATTTCATTTAGAGTTGTCGGACCACCCTATGGAGGTACATATGGTTTTGAGATCATGGCCAAGTATGCTTTTCCCATACACTCCAGGTGACATTTCATGCGACCTTTCCAAAGAGTGAAGTTGGTTCCATCAAACTTCGGACTATCCTTCTTGTATGATGACATCCTGGATCTCCTCAAGCGGTTAAGCTCCTTTCAGAGGAACTTGGCTCTAATACCAATTGTTGGATCTAGGGCATACAACTGAGAGGGGGGGTGAATCAGTTGTATTAAAACTTGCTCTTACTTCAAACACTTGATTCTTCTTTGTTAGTTAACAGCATATCAATTAACCATCCATGAAAGCATAATGCACAAACACAAGAGCAGATAAACATCAACACATTGAACACCAAGATTTTGACGTGGAAAACCCGGTTAAGGGAAAAACCACGGGGTGACTAACCCAAGGATTATTCTCTGTTAGAAGAATAAGAAAAATGAATGGCACATGCCAATTAGGGCTCACTACTCGAGCACACTGCTCACAAAGAGGCACACTGCCTACAAGGAGACACACTGTCTACAAAGTGATAAGAATCACGATCTTGAACTGGTGAATGACATCTCCACCATGTCTGGATCAGTTCAATTTAAGCCCAAAAACCCCTTCTCTGCCTTTCGCACTTCTCTTCGCTATGCCACACTCATTCACACAATCCACACATTGAAATGAACTCACAAACCTTTATTTATACAAGACATCGACTTAGGAATAGTCATCTAAGTCGGCAATCAACCATAAGGACATTCGCAAGATGATTAACTCATCCGGTCGGCCACCACAAGATGAACAGCTCATCCGGTCGGCTAGTCTGAACAAGAACTTCATCCGAAAGAATATCTTCAATTCCAGGCTCTACCACCAATGCAGATCAACAACACAACCTCAACACGATCCAAGAACCTTCACAAGCCTGCCTGAATGACCAGGTACATCTGCACTTCCTCTACTTACTGGAATCTCTTCTCTTCCTCATTCGAAACTTCAAGAACACAGTCTGTTGCCACTGTTATAATGTAAAAGGTACTTCCGGACCTCAAAATAATACACAACTCGAGATGACACATCACAAGGACATCCCAAACACTCCTTCCAATCCGTAGATTAGGATAATACAATTCCGGACCTCACTGGACCTTTCTGTGATCCTCTGTCACCTCTGAACACTTGCCTGAACTGGTTCCACACAGACAGCCACAACTTCTTCAGATCTTCATGCGGACCTCTAAAATCTTAACTGAAGCATCTCAAGACTCATATCTACAAACCCTTTAATCCGCATCCTCTGGTTCTCAACCTATACAGTACATTTGCCTTCTTCTCATCACTATTCCTGATTGAGACTAATTTTCACAATATCCTCAGCACACAGCTCATCCAATCCTTCTTGTCAATGCAATATGAGTATGTTGACATCAATGACAACACTGGTTCACCTCATACTTGCAACATATGTTAGTTGTATATTTGCTATATTTAGCCCAAGGTTCCTATCTTGGAAAGATACTCTTTTGCTAGAATCTATGACAATTATGACACGTCATAAGATGCTATAAGAGGCCAAATTTAGTCTTGGGCAACCAACCTTTGCATGGCTATTTTTGGACAAGTGGAAGGTGCTTGTAAGATGGTATTTAATATTTGTATGTTGGGGAATCTCATGAGAGAGAAGGTAAATGCATAAGATGAGTTAGAAAATGTTTCTATAAGTATTTTCCATGTATTAGTTGCTGGAATATAGATTTTAGGTACTCGGGTGCTGCCGGAATGCTATCAGATTGAAGACTGGTGGAGAGAGTTGAAGTGTTGTTGTATTGTAAATCATTTTCAGATTAATACAAACATTGCGCCTCTTTCCTGTGTGGAGTTTTTTACTAGAAAGGGTTTTCTCCACATTAAACACTGTGTTATGTGTTCATATTTCTGATGTTACATTTCTGTGAAGCATAATTTTGTTTTTGTGTTACAATCTCCATTAATAACACACAATTAAAGATTGCATAAATTTATATTGAATTAGATTTCCATTGAAGTAGTGTTGCTTTCATTTCTAACATTTGGTATTAGAGCCTGACCAGCTTTGACTCTTGGGTGGTAGTGTGGAAGCTATAGTTGTAGTGGGAGATTTGGTTGTCTTTATTTTGTAGAGCTTGTGTTGTTATTATGGTTGCATCCATTGTTGCATCAAGCTCTCGAATGGACATTGAGAAGTCCAACAGAATGGGGTACGAGTTGTGGAAGCTAAAAATGGAAGATTTGTTGGAAGAAAAAAAACTAATGGTTGGCTGTACAAAAAGAGAAGAAACCTGATGATGTCTCTCAAGATGAGTGGGATAGACTGGATAAGAAGGCACGGGGAACCATCCGGTTGTGTCTTTCAGACTCTTTCCTATTGAATTTCTCAAAGGAAGAGACTGCATACAAGTTGTTGAAATGGTTGGGTGAGATCTATCAAGCCAAGAGTATGGTAAATAAACTTTATTTAAAAAGAAAATTGTTTTCCATGAAAATGCGAGAAGGTGAATTAGTTGTAGAGCATTTAAATTCTTTTAATTTGTTAGTGAGTCAGCTTGATTTAGTAGATGTTGAGGTTAGTGAGGAAGATAAATGTAGCTTACTTCTTTGTTCTTTACCTAAGTCTTGGGGGAATTTTATCCTTGCTATCACTACTAACCTTGCAGATCCGAAGTTGGATGCTCTTGTTTTAGTGCTACTGTCACATGAATTGAGGAAGAAGGGTTCAGATAGTTCAGGGGATGCTCTTAGTGTTAGGGGAAGGTCTAAGGAAAGGAGAGCAAAAGGAGACCAAAAAGGGGCTAAGGATAAGTCTAAGGGCCGGTCTAACACTCTTGGTAAAAAGAACAGAGTTAAGTGTTAGAACTGCGGTAAAAGGGGACATGTGAAGAAGAAGTGCAGAAACCCCAAGAAATAGTGGGAGAGTGCTTCGGATAAGTCCTCGAATGCGGGTGAAGAAGTTTTACTTTCTGCATGTAATCTTGTTTTTAATGATCATTGGTTGGTTGACTCAAGATGCTTGTTTCATATGACCCCGCATAAGGAATGGTTCTCCTCATATGAAGAATATGATGGAGATAATATCTACCTTGGTGACAACTCTACATATTCGATTGTTGGGAAACGAAAGGTATTGTTGTGTTTTAGTGATGAGAGGATTAAAACCCTCCCTGGTGTTTTGCATATTCCTGGATTAGCTAGAAATCTAATTTCAGTTTCAAAGTTGAATGATTTGGGAATGCACGTGACATTTGACAAGCATGGCTACAAATTAGTGAGAGGGAACTTGGTCGTAGCGAAGGGGAAGAGATTCAAAAGCCTATTCAAGCTTGAAGCCAATATAGTTTATAATGACTCTTATGTATCTGAGGCTAATACTGAAAATACATGTATGTTGTGGCATCGTAGATTGGGCCACACAAGCAATAATGTATTAAAAACTATTAAGAATAAAAATTTGTTGGATGGTTTCTCCTATTCTGATGAGCACTTTGATTTCTGTGAGCATCGTGTGTTTGGTAAACAAAATAGAAAATCATTTCCTTCAAGAAGCAATAGAGCAAAAGAGAAGTTAGAAATTATTCGTACGGATGTGTTTGGACTTATGGATAATGAATCTATCAGAAAATCTCGTTATTTTGTAACCTTCATTGATGATATATCCAGATTTACATGGATTTATTTTATGAAGAATAAATCTAAAGTTTTCACTAAGTTTAAGGAGTTCAAAGTCTTAATAGAGAACCAATCAGGTTTAAAGATAAAAATATTAAGATATGACAATGGAGGGGAATATTGCTCTAAGGAATTTGATGAGTTTTGAAAGCATTCAGGTATAATCAGACGAAAGACAAGTCCGTATACACCACAATAGAATGGTGTTATAGAAAGGATGAACCAAACAATTATGGAAAGGGCCATAAGTATGTTGAGTGATGCACATATGGATAAATGCTTTTGGGCAGAGGCTGTGTGTACTGCTTTCTACTTGATAAATAGATCTCCTTGTAAGGCTCTTGATTTGACACCTTATGAAGTGTGGACAGGTAAGAAACCTTGTGTTTCACATTTAAGGGTTTTTGGTGGTGAGGCTTTTGTTCATGTGCCTAAGGAAAAGCAATCTAAGTTGGATCCAAAGGCTAAAAAGTGTACATTCATTGGATATGGTGATAATGTCAAAGGTTATAAGCTTTGGAATCCACTAACCCACAAGATTATCTTTTCTAGAGATGTTATTTTCAGGGAACTTAGAGCTATTTCTGAACTTGAGCAGCCAAAAGAAAAAGATGAAAAGTTAAAGAAGGTGCACTTTGATTTAGAGAAGCAAGGTGCACCTCAAGAAGAATAGAATGATGGATTAGGGGGTGAAGAAGAAGAAGAAGATTCGAGTAGTTCTAATGAAGATGAATCTGTTGTGACAGAAGAAGTTGGTATAGATGATCATGCAAAAGAATGAGTAGAGTCTCTTACTCCACCCTTAAGGAGATCCACAAGACAATGGAATCCAGTTGACAGGTATAGCCCACCAGATTTCTATTGTGTAAATGCTTTATTGAGTACTAGCGATGAACCTAGATCCTACAGGGAAACTATTTCTGTAGATGATAGTGAGTCTTGGCAATTAGCCATGCAGGAGGAGATGATGGCTTTAGACTCTTGTAATACATGGGATCTTGTTCGTTTTCCCAAAGGAAGAAAGGCCATAGGTTGTAAGTGGGTCTTCAAGAAGAAGTTTGGAGCAGACAGGTCATTGGAGAAGTACAAGGCTAGACTGGTAGCCAAGGGCTACTCCTAGAGAGAGGGAGTTGATTTTGGTGAGATATTCTCTCCTGTTGCTAAATTGACTTCTATTAGATTTCTCTTATCCATTATTGCAACTCTTATGATTGGGAGATTGAGAAAATAGATGTTAAGACTGCATTCTTACATGGAGATCTTGAAAAAAAAATTTATATGCAACAACCTACAGGTTTTGAGGTAAAAGGAAAAGAACATTGGGTTTGTAGGTTAAAGAGGTCTCTCTATGGTTTGAAATAGTCCCCCAGAATGTGGTATCAAAAGTTGGATTCATTTGTTTTAAAATTGGGTTTTGTTAGAAGTGAGGAGGATCATTATGTTTACATTCATTGTGTTGATGATTCTATACTGATTATTGCTTTGTATGTTGATGACATGTTTTTCAGCAATACTAAGGGTATGATCAGTGAGCTTAAATCCCAACTTTTAGGTGCATTTGAGATGAAGGATCTTGGTACTGAAAGGTATATTTTGGGAATGGAGATCAGGAGGGACAAAGTTAATAGAAAGCTTTGGTTGTCACAAAGTAAGTATGTGAATACTATTTTGTAGAGGTTTAGTTTGCAGGACTGTAACCTAGTTAGAGTTCCTTTACCCATTAGTACTAAGCTTTCATTAGATATGTGTCCAAAGACTGAGGATGATCTTGAGGATATGTCTAATGTACCATATGCTAGTGCTGTAGGGAGTTTGATGTATGCAATGGTTTGCACTAGACCAGATATTGCCCAAGCAGTGGGAGTTTTGAGTAGATTTATGTCTAACCCTGGTAGACATCATTGGAACTATGCGAAGAGGGTGTTTAAATTTCTTACAGGTACTCCTGATCATTGTTTGGTGTATTTTGGTACTGATAGTGTTGATAATCTTTGGACATACAAGGTTTTGTTGAAGCAGATTGGGCAGGGGTCTTGGATAGTCGAAGGTCCACTAGTGGCTATGTGTTTACTCTGTTTGGAGGTGCAGTGAGTTGGATGAGTAAGAGGAAGCCCACAGTTGCTTTGTCCACTACAAAAGTAGAGTATATGGCTGCTACTCATGTCTCTAAGGAGGTAGTTTGGTTGAGGAGACTATGTACAAGTATTGGTTTTGATTGTAGGATCATTTAGATTGGCTCTGATAGCCAGAGCACTATCTGTTTGGCCAAGAATCCCATGTATCATGCTTGGACTAAGCATGTTGATGTTCAGTATCATTTTGTTTGAGAGTTGGTTGCAAATGGAGAGATTGAGATAAAGAAGATAGATAATCAGGAGAATGTTGCAGATTTATTGACTAAGCCTGTGAGTATAGAGAAGTTCGTGTGGTGCAGAGAGGCCATGGGCCTTGTTTCTAGTGCTTGATTATTTTCATTTGATTTCCTATGGGTTGATTTACAATGTATAATGTCAAGCGGGAGAATGTTGGGATAAGGTGCCATTAACCTTGTAAATCCCAATATTATATTTATTCCATTTATTATATGTAATTTATAATTATCCATGAGGAGATGTACTAGTTTCACTGGCAAGGGTAATTTCGGAGTCACTAGAAGTTATTATAGAGTGACTTTTACTATTGGCAAATGTAAAAAATCATGGTAAATGAGGATAGGCATGCTCCCTTGAGGAATATACTATTTTTGGCATGTATGACAATTGTCATAATATTTGGTGAGTGAATCTATGACAGCTGCAAGTTGTCATAAGATTCTATGATTCTATGATGCATATGACGGATATGTTAGTTGTATATTTTCTATATTTAGCCCAAGGTTCCTATCTTGGAAAGATACTCTTTTGCTAGAATCTATGACAATTATGACGCATCATAAGATGCTAGATTTAGTCTTGGGCATCCAACCTTTGCATGGTTGTTTTTAGACAAGTGGAAGGTGCTTGTAAGATGGCATTTAATATTTGTATGTTGGGGAATCTCATGAGAGAGAATGTGAATGCCTAAGATGAGTTATAAAATGTTTCTATAAGTATTTTCCATGTATTAGTTGCTGTAATATAGATTTTAGGTACTCGGGTGCTGTCAGAATGCTGTCAGATTGAAGACTGGTGGAGAGAGTCGAAGTGTTGTTGTATTGTAAATCATTTTCAGATTAATACAAACATTAGGCCTCTTTCCTGTGTGGATTTTTTTACCCAAAATGGTTTTCTCCATGTTAAACATTGTGTTATGTGTTCATATTTATGATTTTGCATTTCTTTGAAGCATAGTTTTGTTTCTATGTTACAATCTCCATTAATAACACACAGTTAAAGATTGCAGAAATTTATATTGAATCAGATTTCCATTGAAGTAGTGTTGCTTTCATTTCTAACACAAAAGAGGAGTGAAGCAAATAAAGTGAAGGCATAAGGGTTTGAAGACTTGAAGGTAGGAGGTGCCTAGAAACCCTTAAAAAAAATTGAATTTTATTTCTTGTTGAAATCCTCACTATATGTAATTGTTCTTGAGGAATTTTATTGTATGAATGTACATATGAAAAAGTTATAATAAAGATTTGTTTTAGATTTTATTTCAATATATATATTGTCTTTGATATGTGTGCAAAAGTGTGGGTTGGATGATATATTAAGGCTAGAAGATTGGGTGGTTTGATAAAACCCCCTGGTCTTGTCTGAATCAAAAGTCCTCTAGTATCACCTTTCAAGTTTAATTTTAAAATTTATCTATTATTTCATGAATTAAAAATAAAAATGACTGAAGTGTCTAATATATCAATATAAAATTGGTATTTTAATCAGTAATCTAATTGTATTGAATATGTTTTAGTAAATAATTCAGTATAATTATTTTGTTGAATGCATTGTGTTATATATATTCAATAAATTATATTTGTGTCATATGCACTACATATTAGATAGATATTCTAATCACCTTAGAATAATTAATTTTCTATATTATATAACTTGAGTCATTTAATATTTGTATGGGTTGTGCATCTCTTAATTTGTTGTGATATTTCTTGGGTTAAGTTAAATGGTTGTAGTTGTTGAATATGTGTTGTCATTGATGTCAATAGTGTGATAGATAGGATTGATCAGTGTTGTGTTGAAGAAGGTTGGAAGTGATGATTAGTGATGTTCAGAGATGCCAAAGGATAGTGGTGACTATATGAAGTTGATTTTCAATGTGAACTTGTTTCTGCTCTTGAAGACATGGATTGTGAAGGAAAGAGATTCAAGAACAAAGAGTTGTGATTGAAGCTAAGACAAAAGAATGTACAAGACTTGAGAAAGAAATTTTGCCACTCAAAAGGGAGTTGGAGAAGGCAAAACTTGGAAGTCTAGATGACACTGAATGTGCAAATCTCATCATCCCTCAAGGAAGGTTTCCTTATGCAAGGTAATTCTCCATGAATAGGTTGAATCATGTTTTCTTTGGTTATTGTATTATCTACAACAAATTTGGTCATAAAACTATAGATTGCAAGTCTGAAATGAATAGGAGAAATATTGTAAGTAGGAATTCTCTTGTTTCACTAGTGAATGTCAATGTGGTATGTCAAATGTACAACAAATTTGGGCATATAGAAAGATATTGCAAGAGTGGTTTGGCAGAATCCAAATCTTAGTTGATAGATGTCATTAAGCAAGCAGAGGAAAGTGATTGTTCCAAAAGATAGAAGACAAATAATAGAGTTAAAAATTAATGATTATCCAAACAACATTTCATGTTCAAGGTCAAACAAATCTTTGTGTGATAGACAATGAATGTATAAATCACATGAAAGGTGATAAGGGAAAAATCATCAATCTTGGTAAGTGGAATGGTATATTGATCAGGTTTGGAGACAATTCATCTGTAAAGATCACTAGAAAATGCACCATAAGTATTGATGGTAAATCTAAAACACATGATGTTCTTTACATGGAAGGTCTCAAGCATAATCTTCTCAGTGTAATTCAAATGTGTAGAAAAGGATATAGTCTCACATTTCATGATCAATGGTGTGAAATCAGAAGAGCAAAGTCTAGAAAATTGGTGGAAGAAGGATTTAAGACAGAAGGCAACCTATATAATCTAAAGGGAATTACTTAAAGGACTTGTCTTCTATGACAACAAATGAACATTGGTTGTGGCACAAAAGGATGAGGCACATGAACTTTGACAATCTTGTGAAGATTAGTGAACTAAGATTAAGGTGCCATCAACCTTGTAAATCCTATATAATTAATTACTCCTAATATTGTTTGTAAATCACACATAAGGGATGAAAGGTTTCACGAGTAGTGATCTTGTTTCAGCCACATGTTTATATTTGGTCCTTGACACTAATGCACCAGCGACTATGTTTTTATTAGAGTTGAGAGTGACATGCATCTCTGGATTGAAGACTAGAGAAGAAGATGAAGTGCATGTATTGTAATCTCATATTTGAAGATAATACAACTTGAAGCCTCTTTTCTTGGTGGTATTTTTTACCTGAAATGGTTTTCTCCATGTTACATACTATGTTTTGTGTTCAGTTCTTAATGCATGTTATTTCTATGTAGTGGGTTTTATTTCTGTTGCAATCTCCATTTATTCTACATTGTTTAGAGGACATAAATAAGGTTTGAATCATATTTCCATTGTGTGGTTTGCAACTTTATTTCTAACAATCAGCTCCATGCAAGCAGTAAGAGATATGCCAAAGATCATTAAGCCTACAAGCACCATATGCAAGGAATGTCAGATTGGGAAGAAGACAAAGATAAGTTAGAAGACCAAGGAGTATTCTACTACAAGGCCATTAAAACTTATTCATACTGAATTGTGTGGACCTACTAGGGTGAAAAGTTTACAAGGTGAGAGGTATTTTATGTTTCTCATTGATGAATTCTCTAGAATGACATGGGTTACATTTTTGAAAGAAAAATCAAAAGTTTTCAGTAGGTTCAAGGTTTTCAAGTCCATGGTTGAAAATGAAATGAATGCTAGAATCAAGTGTTTGAGGTCTGATAGAGGGGGTGAGTTTACATTAAATGAGTTTGAAGAATTTTACGAGGAACATGGAATCAAGAGGCACTATTCTACTGCTAGAACCCCTTAGCAGAATGGTGTTGCAGAGAGGAAGAACAAGATTGTTCAAGAGATGGCTAGGATAATGTTGAGTGAAGCTAAGATGTCTGATATATATTGGAATAGAAAACCAACATTAGTTAAGTATTTAAGAGTTTTTAAAAGTAAACGCTACATTAGAAGAGATGAAGAATGTCTAGGAAAGTTTGGCTCAAGCGCAGATGATGGAATTTTTGTGGATACTCAACTACCAATAAAGATTACAAATGTTACAACAAAAGACTGAGGAAGATAGTTGAGAGTGCAAATGTTAGAGTAGATGAAGAGACATAAAATCACAAATGAGCAAGGAGACTATTGGTTAGATGAACCTTCCTACATAGAAGAAGAAGAAGAAGAAGTTGAAGAAAAGGAATAAACTCAAGAGAAGACTTCCAAGACTCTTGCCAAGTATGTTCAAAAGAATCATTTAAAAGATTAGATCATTGGAGAAAAGATTGAAGGAGTGCAGACAAGAAGAAAATTTGCAAACAAGTAAGATTTTCTTTATTGTCAAGAGTAGAACCTAAAAATTTTGATGAGGCTAGCAAGGATGAAGGATGGATTCAAGCTATGGAAGAAGAAATAAATCAAATAGAGAAGAATTGGACTTAGGAGTTGGTGCCAAGGCCTATAGACAAGAATGTGATAGGTACAAAATAGGTATTCAGGAATAAATGAATGAAAATGGAGAAGCACTTAGGAACAAAGCAAGGTTAGTTTGCAAAGGTTATTCACAAGTTGAAGGCATTGACTATGAGGAGACATTTTCTCCAGTAGGAAGGATGGAAGCAATCAGAATGGTTCTTGCATTTGTAGTGCATAAGGGATTCAAGGTATATTAGATGGATGTCAAGTCTGCATTTCTAAATGGTGACTTAGAAGAAGAAGTCTACATAGAGTAGCCTAATGGATTTTAGTTATCAAAAAACCCAAACATGGTTTGCAGACTTAAGAAGGCTCTATATGGTCCCAAACAAGCCCCTACGACTCGATATGCAATGTTGGATATGTACTTACTCCATTAGGGTTTCAAGAAAGATATTGTAGATAGTAATATTTACATCAAAGTTGAAGGTGAACAAATTATGATTGTTGTTGTATATGTTGATGATATAACTTTTTCTAGATATGATGAGATATGTAGGAAGTTTGCAGAAGAAATGCAAAAATAATTTGAAATGTTTATGTTAGGTGAGCTATCATTCATTCTTGGACTCCAAATTACTCAATCAAATAATGGAACCTTTATTTCTCAAGAAAAGTATGTCAAGGAGATGTTGAAGAAGTTTGGCATGGAAGACTGCAAACTAGTGAGTACTCCTATAGTAATTGGTTTCCATTTGAGTAAAGATGATGAGTCACTTGAAGTTGATCAGACTTTGTATAGGTCTATGATTTGGGGATTACTATACCTAATAGCATCAAGACTTGATATTATGCAAGTTGTGTGCCTAGTTGCAAGGTTTCAAGTAGATCCTAAAGAAACACATGTGAAGATAGTCAAGAGAATATTCAGATATTTGAAGAGAACTCTGAAACATGGGTTGTGGTATCAAAAGGGTGATGAATTTTCCCTAAGTGCTTATACTGATGCAGATTGGGCTGGTAGTGTTGATGATAGAAGAAGTACAAGCAGATGAGCTTTTTTTTAGGAAATAGGTTGGTCTCATGGATTAGTAATAAGAAAGATTCAGTATCCTTATCAACAGTAGAAGTAGAGTATATAGTTGCAGTAGCCTACTGCACTCAAGTGTTATGGATGAAGAAAACATGAAGGTTATCAAGGTAGTATATTTGTGACAACATAAGCACTATCAATATTTCAAAGAATCCAATGATGCATTCAAAAACCAAGCATATATCTATCAGGTATCACTTTTTGAGAGAGAAGATTGCAAATCAAGAGGTTAGATTGGAGTATGTGCCTACAAAGGATCAAGCTACAAACATCTTTACAAAGGCACTTTCTAAGGACACATTTGAGTATCTCATACAAAAGTTAGGGGTTATTGCCCATCCTTCTTCTAATTAGATGCATAGATGGTGCATCTATCTAGGGGGAGTAGTTCAAGATATATCTTTATCCCTAGATTGATGGATGTTACCTCTCATGGAGAGTAGGTAGTTAAGAAACTAAGAAGGATGACAAGGATTGATCAGTTAGGGGGAGCTCACAAATAAGGAGTAGTGAAAGAAGATCTAGAAAGAGCTGATAGGCAAGAAGCAGTTAAGGAAGTTCAAGGTTAAGGAAGATAGGGGGAGCTAAAGGAAGATCAGTTTAGAGGAAGACCACTAATCCTTTGTCCTTGATCATTTCAAAGGAGGAGAAATTTGCATATCAAGTTAAGTGTTGCCATCAATGCCAAAGGGGGAGAAATTTGCATATCAAGTTAAGTGTTGCCATCAATGCCAAAGGGGGAGATTGTTGCATATGTGTTGTCATTGATGTCAATAGTACTGTGTTGAAGAAGGTTGGAAGTGATGATCAGTGATGTTTAGAGATGCCAAAGGATAGTGGTGACTAAAGGAGATTGTTGTGGAGTGTGTGAGATAGAAAATAAAAATGATGAGCATATGTTGTGGTGATCAAAGAAGAAGACAAAGGAGTGACAATAAGAGATGGATTAGAGAAGATGTAATGTGGTGGAAATCAATTACTATGCATAGTGATTGGTTCAGTATCATCTGCACACAGTTGTACTGTATCTTCTGAATTTCATGAAGAGGTGAAAGTTGTTAGTTGAAGAGTATGCTAGTATGAAGGAAGTTGAAGATTCTTGTTTTGATGAAAGGAGTTGTGATTGTTGTATGATGTTGTGAATGAATTCTCTGATGTGGTGAATATGATATTCATTTTTCCTGATGAAAAGCATTGCCTTAGTTGTGAAAGAAAGTTTCAGGAAGTCCAAGGCATTGGAGTGTGCACTAAAGTAGATTAGGAGAATGCTCTATATTCCTTCTCATTTGAAGGTATGGCCTTGCAGTTTGGAAGTTAGACAAAGACATGTGTGAAGAAGGTATATTCTTGTTTTTAGAGCTTGGCAGTTATAACAGAAGATTCTAGAGCTCACAAAGTGAAGATAGTGATTCTATGTTGGTGCAGTCAGAGAGGGTCCGAGGAATGCTCCTCATTTCTTTGCATTAGAAGATGTGAAGCTGCGGATTGAAGGGTACTTGGATGAAGATGAGAAGATTGATATATTAAAGTTTCAAATGATAAGTTCTACCATAGAGGTTCCCTAGAGTCAGCAGAGCAAAGACAAATATTGTTGCTAATTAGGGTTGTCTAGAGTAGAAAGAAAAAGCCACTACATTTCATCATAGTTTATATTTTAGCTTTGTTGTTTGGATGATGAGTTCATTTTCTCTGCATGTTTGTTCATTTCAGGTTTTAGGTGTTGAAGTGCACTGCAAGTTGGTTTTTCAATGTTCTATCTCAAGACTGGGTGTTCAATGTTTGTAAGTGATGCTAGGTTCAGTATCTACTTGTTTGCGTCAGAAAGAAAAAAATATATATTTCAAAGGAAGGAATGGTTGAGAATATTTGTACAAGTCTTATGTTGCTTGTGAAGTGATCTACATGGTGCTAATTGGTCTCTCCGGTACCTCTTTAGGTTTGGAGCTACTTTGAGGAAGGATAAGTATTTGCTAGGTTGACTTGATGTGATTTGATGATCACACTAGATGTTTTGAGGTGTGCACCAAATTGGAAGAATGTGTTAAGGAAGAATAGGTCTTGGTTATCACTTGGCTTGAATCGCATTGGATTTCTATATCATTTGGAAGTTAATTTATTGTGGCTATTGTAAGTTTCATGTTTACACATTTCATCTTGGCCGACGAAGGAGAAAGATTTTATAGTTTGCAGAAGCTATGCCTAAAATATCTTGTTTGTTGAGAAGGGAGTGTGTGTGAGGATTTGTGTGCGATTGTGTAAGTGATTGAGTGTGTGGAAGTGTGGTGAAGGCAGCTCAGTGTTTATTGTGTAGAGGAAGTGAATATTTGTTTCAGTGTGTAGTGTGTTGATGGTGTGGAGGTGTTTGATAAGTGGAATTTGTCAAATGTGATGTACAAAAGTTGTAGCCTCATTCTGTAAGTGTTGTTGTATTGTATTTTAGGGAGTTGTAGCTTCCTTTGGGTTGTAGCCTATAAATAATATTGTAATCTTATTTTTACTTGTGAAGTTGGATTTGGATAGTAGATCCAAGCAACTTGCTCATCGTGGAACTTTTTCCCTTCTAGGGTTTTCTACGTAAATTTGGTGTTGTGGTTGTGTGCTCATGTGTTGTGCTTTGATTTGCTCAATTTGCTTTATCATTTATTTAAGACAGTAAAAAGTTTTGGTTGATAAAGTTGAATTGGATTAAGTTTTGGCATATATTTATTCACCCCCCTCTTAGTATATCTATGTGTTCTAATAGTAGTCACATGTATTTAATACGTGTAATCCAAATTAGAAGACAAAGTTAACATAAAGGAATTGGTTGTTGAGGGATAATAGTTCCTTGAATATGGTAGCTTTTTTAATAGTTATATTAATGTGTGAGGATTTTCTAGAAATTCTTATATAGACAAGATTTTAAACTTTTGTAGTGATATATAATTTTTATGGTAACTCAAAGTCTAAGTTTCTTATCAATATACACAATTTAAACAAAAATGTTAAAATAGGGTGAGTATATAAAATAGAAAATAAATTCCAATAAAATGTGGTGATTAGGGCTGAAATTGTTATATAGAATAGAGGATATGTGTCTATCTTAAAAAATAAAATCTCTAACTCAATGTGATTTTTTTGGAGTCATGGAAAATCTATCAAATATGGGTGATTTAAACACTTCTAAAGAGTCTAAAACTAGTCAAATCTAGAAAATAAAAATGTCAATAATAACCAAATGGTGACATGTATGACCACTAATTTCCTTGATTGGAACTTCTAACAAATAAGCCATAATTATACTAATGAGATGTTGATTTTATTTTGTTTAGGTCTAGTAGAAAACCAAACCTAGCCATGATGACAAATTAGGTACAAGTACTCTTAACATAGTAAAGCGAACATGTGATAGAATGCGTAGTTTACTTGTGCATTGGATTAGTTAAAAGACTACAATCCTTTGATTATTGAATGTTTGTTTGATAAATTCTGATTGTTAAACTCCTTTATAAGTATTATGGTGGCAAGGGATAATTCTAAAGAATTCATACTAAGATTAGTATTATGATGTTTAAATGTAAATGGTTGTGTTAGTTGGGAATTGGACCTTGACATAAATTGATATTTGAATAGTTTTTATTAATTGATATGTTGTCACTAAACATCATTGGAACTATTTAAACCCTTCTAGTAGGAAAACTTGTGTTATTGAACATAATTTAGAAGTTAATAAATAATACCTAAATTGCTAGAGGCAAATCAACTCCATAAACTAGAATCAAAATTGTTAAATCTTAGAAAATAGAAATTGGTTAACAAAAAACACTATTTAACTACTATTCTCCTTTAGGAGAGCTACATGGACTTGATTTCACTATGTGGATAAGTAACATAGACCGATGGGCCTAGGCTAAAAAAAGTAGTGAGAATTAATTGTGTTGTTTATGGATAATAAGTAGTGTATTGTACAAACATGATTGTCACAATACAATAAATATCTTGATTCCTCTATACATATAATATTACAATAACTATATTATATTGACTATAGGCTATTACTAAATACTCTTTGCTTCCATGAGATGCCACTTAAAATTTATTAGGTATCTTATATATATTCATAGAACTCTTTGATTTACCAAAAAAAATGGTTAGAAGATTAAACAATGTTTGAGTTAGTGACTTAATAGGTTGGGTCACTATATTGGGATAACACCGATGTTTTGGAAAGGTTGGCCCTAATGTAGGAGATTTAAATTTTGAAATAGGTGGATTAGGTTTCCCTATATGACTAAGTCCAAGGACTTGGTTGTCCTATTTGACTTAGCCCAAAGACTTGGTTGCATCATGCAACATATTTCTAAGGAAGGAACATCCATCAATGATAATTGATAGAGATTTAAGTGATCTCTAGTGATAATTAATTGGTGAATTATAAAATAAGAATAGATAAATATACCAAATAAATTAAAATAAATACTATGAATATACATTTATAATAAATAAATAAAATAACATAAAGCAAAGCTATAAAAAAATAAATTATATATTTCTACAATATATTCAGAAAAAAAAAACATTTGTTTTAGAAAAGGTAAAATGAAGGAGACATATCAAGTTGCATATATTACTCATTGAAATGTTTATGAGATTGGTAACATTGAGAAATTTCTAGCTCTCCTAATACTTATAAATTTGCACTAACCATATATTAATAATAAAAACATCTATACTATGGTATCTAATTTCATCTATTCCCTCCCATACACTGATCAACAAGTAAAATTAAGGCATCATATAAATTAAAGATTGACTTTCTCACCTTGTTATTTGATGATCTTTTCAAATTGATATGTGACATTCTATCTTCATTGCAACTATTGGAATTCTTTTCCTTAAGGTGCCATTGGACTCTCTTATTTCTAATTATTTGGCTAAAAACATTTTTTTGTTTGAGTAAAATAACCCTAGATCTATAGTTTCCACTCTTTTCCAATTTAATAAGTGATTAAAAAAATATTATTGCCAACTTACAGATGTATCTGGCCTTGATTCAACAATCTCAACGTGATTATAGTGGTATGCTGTAGTCATAGCAGCTTTCTCAAGAAGAAGAGAACCGATAGATCGTGTTGGTGAAATAATACAACCCTGCATCGATTCAATCCATTAAATTCATCCTCCATATCATTCAATAAACATACGTTCTACCCCTAGCCTGGACTTCCCTTGTCTATCTGGAAGTCTATTAAAGCCATTGTCTATATAATATCTATAGTTGCAAAAGTTTCACTGCATGCTTTTAAAAAGTAGGGAATGCATCTCTTCAATATGCTATTGCTCTCCACTATTATAATTATGCACCTAATTCAGTTCCCATTTGAGTTTGACCATATATTAGTCATGGTGGGAGAGTTTTGGTGGGTAGTATTTCCATGTTTGGTGGGATTGGGGTGGATGGTCTTGTTCCACTATTTTCCTTTCCTTAGGAGCATGAGAAGAGCGCCTAAAGGATGCATTGGATGGCCATTACTGGGAGAACCATTAATTTTCGTAAAACCACGCAACTCAAATAGAAAAGGAAGCTTTATTGATGATCATTGTAGTAGGTATTAATTTCTTATTGCTCAGTCCAATTTTTTTTTTAAAGATTGGTTTTTCAATTAGTCTATGAAATTGTCTATGTATTTGCAAATTTCATCCTCCTTACTTATTAGAAGTGGGTTCCTAAACAAGTTTGAACATTTGAATCCCAACCCTTAAATTGGGATTTAGAAAACTCCATAAAACTGGGCAAAATGAGAGCAAACTCTCAACTGTAGGTGTTTTTATGACATATAACTTTTATAGGTCAATCCATATGCAACTAAAAATATGTCAGAACTACATTCTAGACTCTTACCAGAGTTCAGAATATATGCCAGAAAAACAATTTAGATAATTGAACAATTGCATGAAATAATGGTAATGCAATTGATTCTTATCAGACTTTGTAATATGATCATGCAGGTATGGAAAAGTTTTCAAGTCGTATCTCTTTGGATCACCAACCATCATATCATGTGACCCTGAGCTTAATGCTTATGTACCATAGAATGAGAATAAGTTGTCTGAATGCAGTTATCCAAAGGCCATTCATAGTATTCTCGGAAAGGATTCCTTGTTGGCTATAGTTGGGGATGTTCACAAAAGACTGTAAACTCAAGCCTTGAATCTGATCAACATTGCCCAATTGAGACATGATTTTCTACTGGAGAGAGAAATACACTTCTTGTCATGGATTCGTGGAAGGATAAGCAGATACTCATATTTTGTGAAGAAGCTAGAAAGGTATAAGTTAAGTATTTGGTAGAGATAAAGCATTCAAAGCATATAGACATCCTACAACTAGTCAACTTGTTTTCAAGGGAATTTTCAGATCATTTAGAAATTGAATATTCATGATCTGCAAATTATAACACACAAACAAAAAAACACTAATAGAGTAGTCACTTGATTATGAATCTATAACAAAGAAATAAAAAAACACTAATAGAGTAGTCACTTGATTATGAATTTATATGTGTGTTTGTGCAGTTCACATTCAATGTTATAGTGAAGCAAATGCTTAGCTTAACACCTGAGAACCCGTTGACAACTAGAATCTTGGATGATTTTCTTACTTTCATGAAGGGCATGTATCATTGCCATTATACATCCTTGGCACACCTAATTCAAGGGCAATGCAGGTGATTCAATTAAATTTGTAGTCATATTAGCAGTTCAATGATTTTAATTTCACCAAGGTATTTCCACTTGGTAAATTTTGATTGTCTTCTAACTTTTCTTTTGTTATTCAGGATAGGAAGAGAATTCTTTTTGTGGTGAAGATGATAGTAAAAGACAAGCCATTGGGAGACTTTCTTGATATACTTCTAGTCAGTAATAGCCTAAGAGACCAAGAAAAATTAAGCCTCGTTTTGGATCTTATGCTTCGCAGGTATGAAGCCACCTACTTACTACTAGCAATGGTGATTTATCTGCTTGGTGATTCCCAAGTAGTCTTACAATAATTGAAGGTACGATGGTAACTTAATCTATCATTTCAGTAATTATTATGTGTTTAGTGAATGGGTTAATTTCAGTTCCATCATATTTTTATAAAGTTGTGTTCTATTCTATTTATATCATAAAAGTTAGACTAAGTTGTATAATTTATACAAGTATCTGTGGTACCTCTGACCTTGAAGAATGTAAGCAAATTATAAAACAGGGTTGATTCTTGTAGGTTTATGCAGCTTGTGGATTGTTTGTGTTAGTGCTTACTTGATCAACTATTACTAAACGTCATATCAATGGGTTTGAAGTTGGGAGAGAAAAGTCATGATAGCATTGTTTACTTTCTATTTCAACTTCAGGACAATGGATCATTAAGCTCAAACCGATAAGTTGATCAAGCACGAACATTTTTATAAAGTTGTGCTCTATTCTATTTATATCATAAAAGTGAGACTAAGCTATATAATTTATACAAGTATATGTAGTACATCTGACCTTGAAGAATGTAAGCAAACTATAAAACAGGGTTGATTCTTGTAGGATTATGAAGCTTGTGGATTGTTTGTGTTAGTTCTTACTTGATCAACTATTACTAAACGTCATATCAATGGGTTTGAAGTTGGGAAAGAAAAGTCATAATAGCATTGTTTACTTTCGATTTCAACTTTAGGACAACGGATCATTAACAAACCAATAAGTTGGTCAAGCATGAACATTTTAAGTCTTAACTTCATTAGGATGGGCTTAAAGTTGAGACCTAAATATCCACAAGTGGTGTTTATATCATTAAAGTATATATTTCCACTTCACAACGATGGTCATGAAGTTGAGACCGAGAAGGCTGATCAAATAAACACAGACATAGACTGCCAACAAGTACTACAAATGAATACAAAATGTTGTTTTGAAAATTTGACTTCATGTTCAAAAATTCATCCACATTAGCACAACATTTCTAAACAGAAGCACAACATCAATAGTTTATAATATCAAGTCATCATGCTTCATGTTGCTAATAATCTATTTGTTTTTCACTTCACTGGAAAAATACTTAATTCTAATATTTCACAAATGGTTATTACTCATTTTGGCACCCAAAACAACTAACACTATTGTTGGATATTCAGCTTATAGGCTGAGCATATTTACTTACTCTATAGCCACTATCTAAGCCAATTTTTGAGTTTCCTGCGAAGTATTCATCAAAACTTTCTATAAAAGGGCTGGTCATATCAATTTAGATATTGTATAATCAGATGGGAGAATGTTACAAAAGCAATAGCTGTAGGAGAAATAAAATGAGGAACTCTACAAATTTTCAACAAAGCTCTCAGTAATGAGATGAGCATTAAAATTGTATGAAAACCCAAGTCGGAAATGGAGCAGATGAAACAGCTTAAAGTATTTATCAGGAGCAAAGTTGAAAAGATCTTCGTGGCAAATATGGTAGTTAAAAGATCAGTTGGGAAACAAATTAAAGGGGACTATAATAATAATGAGGATTGCATAGTTTAACTTTAGTAGGTACACCAGATACTCGTTGGTCACAACAATGAAACAAAGATATCCAGGGAAGTATAAATGATCCAGGGTGCAATTTAGCTCATCCATGTGGCAGTTCTGCACAGAAACTTGAAAATTCTGAAAATTAAAAATTTTAGTATTTTTTTCACTTTCTTATATTGCATTTTTAGGACCTTTCAAAGTGGAATTTACACTAAGGAGTTCGTCGAATGCCCCTAAAGGATGCACAGCTACCATCAGTGGCATCAAAAACACTTCATGACGTAAGATTTCTAATGCATGTGCAATATTCAGATTCTAAGATAAGGTCAAATAGCTATGACACTGCAAATATAGCCTAATTCTAACATTCAGTTTCAAAATACTGTCCAGAACTACCACATGGATGACTCAAAATGGTTCTTAGGTAAGTAAAATAAGTTATGGGAAAGGAAGGTCTGTCCAAAAAACACATTTATGTTGCTTTATCCGAATGACAAAATAAAATACACTGCCTAGAATACCAGACGAATGACCTAGACTGCTTCCTAGATAAGTAAAATGAAGAGATGCTGCATTAAAAAATGCCCAATAGACGACACCTGGAGATAGGCTTGATTCTTGCACGCTAGATTATAGGGCAGACTTGCAACCTCTTCCCAAACTTCAACCGAAACCAAAATGTATTTAGGTACAAGGGAAAAAAAAGGGGATACCAAAAGAGCGGGTGCAAATGGCAATTTTTCCACAGTAAAAAACAACACACATATTCCGTTAACAAAAAATGAGACCGAAAATACTTCTATACCACAACAAAATTCCTCTAGGAATCTACCATTATTTAAGTTTTAATGACAAGTGCATAAGACAATAAATAATAAATCAGTCCATACATCACTGTCTGAAAGAATATGTAGGGAATTTCAATGACAATCTGAAACACACAAAATGATCTAACATAGATACACTTGGTTCTATGAAAAAATTATTGGATTGAATATGCTTTTAGTTTTATTATTGTTAGTTGCCCATGGGATATGTCATGGGCTAACCCAAATAGGATATTGATTCCCATTTTAAGTACAAGACACTAGTTTCAGTTACTTGCCTGTGACAGAGTGTTAATGTCTAATCTTCGGGATTAGTTTATTTTCTGTTCGGGCAGTTTTGTAGGTTAGTTTTGTATAACATTTTATAATTGTTATCTACTTATTGTTGCTTCTTCTTACTTCTTGTTTATTTTTGTAGAACAAGGGTTTTCATTTTAGGAAAAAATAAAACAACATAACTTCCCATTTGCCATTATTGCAATTTTATTTTCAATCATGGGCTAACAGTGCCATTTTGTTTTCAATCGTCATCTAACAGTGGTATCAGAGCCAGGTTTACTTTTATATGTGAAGCTTCTGAAGATTGGAGCGTTCTATAAAAACAGTAAATTGATTCAAGTGAAATCAATCAATTTATTTTTACAACGATTTCATATTTCTAAAATTGAGCAAGAAAATTGAGCAGTGTGTATATTTCTTTTAGATTCACAATGTAGTCTATTGTTTCAATGATTGGGGAAACTTTAACTGGAAAATATACTTGGCTGGAATGGCATAGAAAAGTAGAAAATACACTCAATTTTAATGATTTATGGTGTAAAATTTGTGATGGAGATACCCAACCTACAGAACCAACTGATGCTAAAGAAAAAGAAATTTGGTAATATAAAAATTCAAAAGCTTTGGCTTTAATAAGGGCTTATATTAATAGAGATGTGTATCGACATATACAAGGATGCACATTTGCTTGGGAAGCCCTTCATAAATTAAAAGATTTGTTTGATTCTCATTCTGAATTAGAGTTTATTCAGTTATAGTTAAAATTATTTAATCTTGAATTGAGTTGAAGAACGGTGATGTTATGAGTCTGTCTTTTGAAATTAGAGCCATAAAACAAGATGAAACAAGATGTTGATGCTGCTAGTGGGAAAGTTGATATCTATCTCACAGCCTTTATTAAGGCGCTTCTTCCAACACATTCCACTTATCTAGAGTCCCTTCAAGCAAGCAATCAATTGAAAACCATTACCTTTGATCAATTGGTTGAAAAGTTAGTAGAACATGAAAAAGATTTTGGAAGAAAAATAGATAATACTAGTGAAAATGTTTGTCTTGCTTATCAAAAAGAAAAACCTCTAAATAAGAACTCTTCAAGAGGTGGTTATAGTGATAAAGGAAAAGGTAGAGGTCAATGGAGACAAAATGATAATCAAAGTGATAGGCAACATTTATATTGTAAAAGGTGTGGTAGAAAAGGTAGTCATGAAGCACATGAGTGCAAACTCTCATGGGATAAGATAGAAAGTTTTAAATAAAATTCTTTCAAACAAAAAGATAAAACAAAAATTTACAATGATGATAAAATTTCAGGAGCAGCCCAAAGAAAAATTCACAATGATGATAAAATTTCAGGAGCAGCCCAAAGAAAAATTCACAATGATGATAAAATTTCAGGAGCAGCCCAATTTGCTTGTGATAGCGATAGTGATCAATATGTACTTACTGTTTCAGACTTTGCATCTAATTCCTCATGGTATGATTCTTGGGTCTTAGATACTGGAGCAAAGCAACATATGACATTTTGGCGTGATTACTTTGAAGAATTTCATGAAGGTGCTTGTGGTCCAATTTACTTTGCAGATAAATCAAGCCTCAAGCCTATTGGAAAAGGAACTGTTAGACTTAAGTTGCCTGATCTCCCTGACTTTGTGCTTCATGATGTGTTGTTTCTTCCTCAGTTGCAACATAATTTGTTATCACTAGTATTGATTCGACAACAAGGCTACTCTGTTTTGTTAAAAGATGGGCAAGTTGTTAGAAAAATATCTAATAATCAAGTTGCATTTATTGGTTGTGAAGATGGAAGATTGTTAAAACTCAATGGTATTCTGCTCTTTCTAGAAGTTTTGCATATCTTACTGAAGAAGCTAGTCTGTCTCCTAGTCTTTTGTGGCACGCAGTTTAGACATATTAGTTAAGAATAGCATTTATATCATGCAAAAGAATCGTGTTGATGGTTTTCCCATTCTGCCTAAAATAATTGAAAAATGTGAAGCATGTATTCTTGCCAAACAACATAGAAATCCATTCCCACGCTCAACTTGGAGAACACATAGAAAATTGCAACTCATTCATTTTGATTTATGTGGGCCTTTGCTAGTAACTTTTGTTGGAGGATCTAAGCATTTTATGTTGTTCATTGATGATTACAGTCACATGACTTGAATTTATTTCTTGCAGCAAAAATCAGAAGCTTTTGAAAATTTTAAAAGGTTTTGTGTTATGATTGAAAATCAAGTACAATCTCAAATTGGTACTCTTCGAATAGATAATGGTGGAGAATTTATTTCTCTAGTTTTTGAGGATTATTGTCGTCAAAATGGTATTCAACATCATCTCACTATTCTAGGTACTGCTCAACAGAATGGTGTGGTTGAAAGAATGAATAGAACCGTCATGAACATGGTTCGAGCAATGCTATATTAAAGGAATCAAGTTACATTTTTGGGCTAAAGCAGCAAGAATTGCAATCTCTCTTTGTAATAGATCTCCATTATCTATGCTTCAACAGGCCATTCCATATGAAGTTTGGTTTGGGTATCCTCCATCTGTTCTACATCTTCAGATTTTTGGGTCTACTTGCAATGCTTTAATTCCTAAGGACAAAAGAAGTAAGTTGCATAATCACAGTTATAAGTGCATTTTCCTTGGCTATTCTGAATCATCCAAAGCCTATAGATTGTATGATGAAGTTAACAAGAAATTCTTCATTACACGTGATGTTGTATTTTGTGAATCTTTGAAAAGTGATGCAGATGTTGAATGTCAATTAAAATAACCTGATAAAATTGCAAGTTTTTCTCCTTGGATAGAAAATCTCTATGAGGGGAAGCCTACTCATTACGTCGAGAGGCGTTCTGCACACATAGCAAGGGCTGAAAGATTCAGATTCCTGTAAACAATTAAGATTCAGATTCCCATGTAAACAAAATTCATAAAATGTGTAAATAAATAAATTTGTGGAAGCCAAATGGATAGAAAAATAGAAAAACTTGGGCAGTTGTGGAAGCCAAACAGACAGAAAAATAGAAAAACTGGGGCAGTTATGGAGTGAAATATTTATTACGTTTGAAAAATATGAAAAGTCTCACAGCATAGTCTCTTTAAATTAACTCATGTGAGCATATCAAATATTCTAACTACAAGTAATTTATAAATGCCAACAAATTGGAAGATATCTCTCGGTGTACTGTAGACATATTTTTTTAAATATAAATATACTAGTTTAAACACACCTTTAATAGATTCACATGTAGAATCTATGTCCCAAGTTGTCCCAACTCATGATGCTCCATCTATAAATGTGCAATCCCAAGTTTTCCCAACTCAAGATGCTCCATCTATAAATGTACAAGAAGAAACCCCCTCTTATAATGATCTTCTCTCTAATGATGAGCCTAAAATATCAAAACCATTTGTCACTAATGAAGCATCTACTCAAGAAACATATAAACATCTTTTGTGCAACCCAAATCTTCACATAAATGGACCAAACAAGTACAACAGACTTTGAAAGATTTAAGACCTAATGAAATAGGTAAAACATGTACAAGAAGCTCTTACAAAGCAAGGCTGCAAGCTCAATCCAATATTGTAGATAACTTAGAGTCCATTGATGAACTCAATCTCATGATAGATTCAGAACCAACTTCCTATAATGAAGCTAAGAATATTGCAGTATGGAGGCAAGCAATGCAAAATGAGTATGATGCACTTTTGAAAAATGGCACATGGGAATTGGTTGATCCTCCGCTTGGTTGTAAACCTATTGGTTGCAAGTGGGTTTATAGAAATAAATATAAAGCAGATGGTTCACTTGACAAACATAAAGCCCGACTTGTTGCCAAATGATATGCTCAAAAATAGGGCATAGACTATGATGAAACCTTTGCACCTATAGCTAAATGGACTACCATTTGTGCTTTGTTGGCTCTTGTAGCCCAAAATGGGTGGGCAGTTCATCAAATGGATTTTAAAACTGCATTCTTGAATGACGATCTCAAAGAAATAGTGTATATGACTCAACCTAAACGCTATATCGTCAATGGTAAAGAACACTAGGTATGAAAGCTTGTCAAATCTTTGTATGGTTTAAAACAAGCCCCCCGACCTTTGTATGACAAACTTACTGAGCATCTCTTGTAGTTGAATTTCAAGCATTTTGAATTTGATGATGCAACCCTTTTTGTTACAATGGTTGATACCATGGTTGTCTATCTTGTTGTTTATGTGGATGATTTGTTTATCACTGGTAATAATGAGGATAATATTCAAGATGTGAAAAAAACAATTGAAGCAAAGATTTGATATGACTGATTTGGGCCATTTTCATTACTATTTGGGCATTGAGGTGATTCAAAAACCTCATTCTATCTTCATCACCCAACAAAAATATATTGGTGAACTTTTAAATAAGTTTGGCATGGCTGATTGCAAACCCCTTAGTACTCCTATGGAGCAAAATCTTAAACTCACATCAGATGATTCTTCAGCATTGGTTGATGCAACTACCTATAGGAAACTTGTTGGCAGCTTGATTTATGCTACCAGTACTCGTCCAGATATTTCATTTGCTGTTGGAGTTCTTTCCAGATTCATGCAACAACCTAGAGAACCTCATTGGTTGGCAGCTAAACGGGTTCTTCAATATTTCCAAGGTACTCAAAACTATGGACTCCAATACTATAGGACTACACAATTTTCTTTGCTTGGATATTCTGATTCAGATTATGCGGATGACTTGGAAGATGGTAAATCTACATCTAGTTTTTTAATGCATCTTGGGTCTGCTGTCATTTCATGGAGATCTAAAAAGCAACCAGTCCCGGCCCTCTCTTCTTCTGAAGCTGAATATATGGCAGCCTCTGAAGCAACTCGGGAAATTTTATGGCTTCACAAAATTCTTGAAGACTTGTAGGCACCACAAGTTTCTGCAACACCACTCTTTCTTGACAATCAATCTACTATCAAAATGGCTAAAAATCCATTCTTTCATGATCGTACCAAACACATTAACATGAAGTTTCATTTGATTTGGCATCATGTGAAAGCTGGTCATGTACACCTCAAATATTGTCCTACTGCAAATCAACCCGCCGATATTCTTACCAAGGCATTGGGCAGAGAAACGTTTGAGAAGTTCCGAGGAATGCTTGGCTTAACCCCTTCAGATTACAGGGGCTATGTTAATGTCTAATCTTTGAGATTAGTTTATTTTCTGTTCAGGCTATTTTCTGTTCGGGCAGTTTTGTAGGGTAGTTTTGTATAACAATTTATAATTGTTACCTATTTATTGTTGCTTCTTCTTTATTTCTGTAGAACAAGGGTTTTCATTTTAGGAAAAAACAAAACAACATAACTTCCAGTTTGCCATTATTGCAATTTTATTTTCAATCATGGGCTAACAGTGCCATTTTGTTTTCAATCGTGGGCTAACAACAGAGCATACGGTAAAGAAGAGAACATTCCCACTACTTTCTCCCTATAAAAGGTAGTACTTTCCATAGCCATAATGGGTTGCACTGCAGAGGAATTAGTTATGCCTAGAAACAATAAAAGACCTAAATGGCGGAGAAAACAAATGTTGAGCTAAATGCTGAAGCAAACAAAATTTAACCTATATCCTGATGTTAGTAATTTAGATGGGAGTGGTGAACCTTTCCTCTAGATTCTTCATGTTTGAAATCATTCAACTGGAGGAAACTCCAATGGTGAATATTGTGCTGAAACGACCCCGTTTTATTTTCCCTTCCACTTCTTTCGTTTTCTTCCCTTCCTCCCCCTGCACAACCAGGGAGGCCGAGGAAAAGCTTCATCCTTGTGCAAGCAACACAAGCCCTCTCTTTTCCAAATATTTCACAACATTTGATGGGATCCTAAGCCACAACGAAGACAAAGCCAAAGTCTCCCAACCAGACACATTCTCTTCAGCAATGAAAACATATGCCCTCTACCATGGAAACCTGTTGTCTGATAAACCTTCCAGCCCACAACCGTGACACTCAATGCCATGTGGAACATTAGAAATTTGATGAAATTTTTCTACAAACATGAGTTTTCATTGGATAGGGAAAACCATGCCCGCTACTTGAGAATAAAAAACAAGGTGTTAAATATTTGCCCAATCTAAAAAAGGAAAAGTCAGCAAAAAAATATAGAAAAATTCCCAACCTTCACAATAGGTCTAATATGTAGACTTGACACAGTTCCTTGCAGCTGAGAACAATAATCTCCTGCTAAGGTAGGGACTAATAAATACTATGAATATACATTTATATAATAAATAAATAAATAAAATAAGATAAAACAAAGCTATAAAAACATAAATTATATATTTCCATAATATATTAAAAAAAAAACATTTGTTTTAGAAAAGCTAAAATCAAGAAGATATATCAAGTTGCATATATTACTTATTGAAATGTTTATAGGATTGGTAACATTGAAAATTTTCTAGCTCTCCTAGTGCTTATAAATTTGCACTAGCCATATACTAATAATAAAAACATATATACTATGGTGTCTAATTTCATCTATTCCCGGCATACACCAATCAACAGCTAAAATTATGGCATCATATAAATTGAAGACTGACTTTCTCAGCTTGTTATTGAAAGTCGAATCCCAAACCATAACTCAATCCAAATGCCACTTCCCACCCTTTCATTTCAGCGTCTGAATTTTGTGCTTCACCACTTGTATCAATACTTGTGCAGTTGCCATAGCCAGAAGAGTTGTTGCAGACTGTTGTATTGGTAAATGGAATCCCACTTAGCTTAGCATTGCCTAAGTAGGATGACTCCCCAAACGTTAGAAACTGCCCTCCATGGGGTACATTTCCATGAAGCATGTTGTAAGATAGATTCAAGAACTCCAAATAACTCAGGAATTCAAGTTCTAATGGAATGCTACCATTCAAATTGTTTAGCGAGAGGTCCAGAGACTCCAGCTAATCCATGCCTCCAAATGTTTTTGGGATTCGGCCACTGAGATGATTCCTTGAAAGGTTAAGGGCTATCAGGCCTCGAAGGGATCCCATTTTGAGAGGAATGCTCCCTGATAAATTGTTGTTTGAAAGATCAATACATTTAAGAATGAAAAGAACTTTCACAAACTCAGCATCCACCCTTTCAAGGAAATCGTAATCTTATTTGTATATGTCGTACTAGCTGAAATATCTTCTTCCAGATGGTTTGGATTATTCTGTGATGCATTGACCATTGCAAGCAAGCTTGAAAGGTTGGTTGGAATAGGTCCTTAAAGGTGGTTGTGTGAAAGGTCCAGAATTTGAAGATTTGGAAGGCCAATTACATGGGGTGGAAGGCTGCCTTGAAATCGGTTGGACCTCAACACCAACACGTGCAGTTGTGATAGCTTTCCAATCCAGCGGGGGATGGTGCCTTCCAAATTATTATTTCGCAAATCCAATACTTGCAGAGATGGGCACTTTGCAATGGATGAGGGAATAACTCCTCTCAAATGATTACCATTCAGCTTCAATGTATGAATCTCTTTCAAGTTTCCCCATTCTGCTGGCATTTTACCTTCCAGACGATTTTCCGCCAAATCTAGAACACTGAGAACAGAACAATTCCTGGTTAGCGTATTACTTGAAAGGTCAAGAAGCTGCAAAGCTGAAGTGCACATAAAATCTGGAATGGCTCCACTGAGATTAGTCCTCGACAAGGATAAGAACCGTGTATTTTGAAGATATGTACCAATATCAGTAGGAATAGAACCATTGAACTGATTCATCGACAGGTCCAGCACATCAACACCAGCAGGAAGAGGAAGAGCACCTTCTAAGCTGTTATTGTGCAAATCCAAAGAGGCAAAATACCTGAGTGTTAGCCTAGACGGTTAACACTCATATGGAATACCACACTTCCCACCTAAGTCTGGTGTTTCATAATAGGATCTAGACTCGCCATAATCTCTTTCATGGTTTCCAATAGCAGTCATGTATGGAACATGAGAAGCCACAAGAGTTACCATGTGAAGGAAGTAATCCCATTCAACAAGGAAGCATGTAGCATAGGCTATAGCTAATGTCCCCAGTATGGAATATTGAGTCCACATTTCTCTCACCCACCTCCCTCGACCACAGCACCTATCACCCCAAGTGAACCCACCTGAATAGAATGCTCATTTGATGGGTCCAGAGTGTTGGAATATTAATCCCAACCACTGTCTCACTTATTGAAAAAGACTTTTGCTTTGACTGTTTTTTCTACTTTCTCCTGTTTCCCCTGCCTCCCTCCTGTTTCTAAATAAATTTTCTACAGGGATGTTGACTTGGGGGTATGGCCTCCTTCTCTGGGGTTTGAGTTCGTGGATGTATGAGCAGCAGCTCTGTTTTATGCAGAAATTATCTATGTTTTTTTTGTGTGTGAAAATTGTCTGCAACAGCAATCTATATCATCTCTGTTTCATTTTGTTCTTTGTTAAAAGATTTATGCAAATGTAAAGAGTTGTAGCTCTCTATTTTTCTCTTTATCCTCTACCTTTTTCCTTCACAGAGGAGCTTTCCCCATATCTCTGAATGCAATGAACTTGAGCTCTCTGTAACCATCTGCAGGTGGCATCCAAAATTGAACTGGGTTGCTTCAACCAACTTTATGACTTCCATATCTGTAGAGATAACTCGTAGAGGGTAGAAGTTGTCTCATGATTGCCGTGTGAATATAACTAGGTTCATGCCATCCAAAGTCCTTTGCTGCACATTTCCAAATTTCCTTTTGCACATATCCCCTTGAGTAAAGGTGGAGATTGTGGATTCAGCCTGTTTGATCACTCCATATTGAACGCATTGTGTTCTATTGTCCGCACTAATCCATCTTACTTTCATTGATGTTCCTGTGGAATCCACACTGGAGAGATGGGCATGGAGAGGCATGGCCGATTAGAAAATTTAAGGGATTGAGATCTCTTGAGGATGCAGGGGGCAATAAAACTAGCCCCAAAAAATAAAAATTTTATATCATTTTGTATGTTTATAACATTAAATGTTATGGAGGCATTGCATGTCTTGATTGAACATTTCTTCCCATCTTTCCTATAACAGGTGGGCTTGGTGCATGAAGTATAAGATGGATCGTTGTTCAAGAACTGTGCCTTCAAGATACCCTGCATCACTCTCCTTCACAACACTTCAACGAACATGTGGCAACATGAGATCAACTGTGCTTGAGGCGAAACGCATAAGTGAAACCATCATCAAGCTAATTGAAATGCAGAAATCAATTCGCCAATCATGAAGACATACAGAATAGCTGCCAGATAATTGAAAATGCTGGATACTTAACCAAACTGAACCTACAAAACCAAAAACAAAATATCAAATCTTTTTGGTGGATGTGGGATAGCTCATTCACCCTGATGCTCTTGCATCAGGTGATTAGGGCTGAAATTGTTATATAGAATAGAGGATATGTGTCAAAAATAAAATTTCTTACTCAATGTGATTTTTTTGAAGTCATGGAAAATCTATCAAATATGGGTGATTTAAACACTTCTAAAGAGTCTCAAACTAGTCAAATCTAGAAACTAGAGATGTCAGTAATAACCAAATGGTGAGATGTATGACCACTAAATTTCCTTTACGGGAACTTCTAACTAATAAGTCATATAATTATACTAATGAGATGTTGCTTTTATTTTGTGTATGTCTAATAGGCAACCAAACCTAGCCATGATGACAATTAGGTACAAGTACTCTTAACATTGTTAAGGGAACATGTGATAGAATGAGTAGTTTACTTGTGCACTGGATTAGTTAAAATACTATAATCCTTTGATTTATTGAAATGTTTGTTTGATAAACTCTGTTTGTTAAGCTTCTTTATAAGTATTATGGTGGTAAGGGATAGTTCTAAAGGAGTCATAGTAAGATTAGTATTATGATGTTTAAATGTAAATGGTTGTGTTAGTTGGGAATTGGACCTTGACATAAATTCAAGATTTGAATAGTTTTTATTAATTGATATGTTTGTTAACCCCAGTTGGCATTTTTGGCAGTGATGTCAAAAGTGGTAATGTGTTTTTATAAAGTTATGAGTCTTGGCATAAGGTAAGGATATGAAGTCATATAAAGTATGAGCACTTTATGCTATCTTCTTTACTTGGCAAAAAGTGTTTGAATGACATCTCCTAGTAATTCTTTGCGGGCCTTGGTTTAGAGTGAACACATGTTAATGTTTATTGATCGAATTGATATTGTTAAGAGACTGGGATATTCTTTTTACTACCTTGACCGGTTGAAATGTCATTTCACTTTTCTAAGCGGTCATTTCTCCTTTGTATTTCAAAGCCCTCTTTAGGGCAAACTGGAACAGCCAGTTAAAAGTATCAAAGCGTTTGTATCTCCGTTTTTCAGGCACTTCATTTCATTATTGCTTTGCACGGTGTAGGGTTTGTAATATAATCATGAAAAAACATGAAAGGGGTCTGTTGAATCTACAGGGAAGTTTGGGGGTTGACTTCGTAAAGTGCAGTTTGGCTGTTATCATGAGTGTGCAGGGTAAAAGCTAGTTGATTCTTTTTAGTCTGTCTGAGGTATCTCCAGCAATGATCAATCAAGATTCCGTGATTTGGCATCTTGACTTGTGGTTGTTAGTGTATTTGTAAGTATGATCTAAAGGCTTTATCTTTTCTACAGAATTTATTTTAGATCTGGCAAATAAATCTGTCAAGGGTTTTTGAGAAATACAATCTCTTTATGGTTTGTATTTCTGAATGACACTTTACAGCTCTATTTGTTTTTGTATACATTTATCAGTGGGGTTTGTTCTTCTGAAACGACATTTTTTTGTTTGCACAAAAATGTTTGTTTATTCCATCGGTGATATGGGATCCTTTATAAATGATGTTGGCCGTTATTTTTTTTGAAACCCTAGGGTTTCGCTTGGGTAATCAACAGTTGAACTTTGTAACCCTATTGAGGGTTAACAGTTACATATCACTTCTCCTTCGAACAGTTTCTGCTTTTATGAACAAAAAGAACAATGTTGTTTATTCAGTTGAAGGACACAGTTGTAAAACTATTGATTGGTTTTCATTTCAGTTTTCAGGTTTTTGGAACTACCTACAGTTGAATGTCTTTGGAAGGAATATAATCAGATGTATATAAAAAGATACAGTGTAAATGATGTGTGTGCATTTTTTAGTGTGTCCTACACATACATTGTTGACAATATATGTTCTTAAGAGAAACAGAGTACTCCTCTGTATGAAAATTTCTTCAAACATTTGTAATTTTTAACATGCCAGTGAGGCAAAGTATTCAGTGAGATTGTAAGCCAGTGAGACACAGTAATCAGTGAGATTTTTAAGCCAGTGAGGCAATTTTTTGAGTGGTTTTATGCCCGGGGCTTTCCACTCAGGACATATCTCTATGTCTTTATTTTCTGTGGTATGTTTTCGATCTATTGTCGAATATTTTAGTTTTCATACTTGCACCTTATCTTATTGGTTCAGTTTTAATGACAATGTACATCTGAATTCAGTTGAATTTAATTGTGTGGAATACAAGTTCGCAATATTATTCATACAAGTCTGCAATATTATTCTGTAAGTGCAAAAAATTGTCTAGATACTGATTCACCCCCCCCCCCCTCTCAATATCTCTACCACTCTAACAATGTTGTCACTAAACATTATTGGAACTATTTAAACCCTTTGAATAGGAGAACTTGTGTTATTGAACATAATTTAGGAGTTGATAAATAATACCTAAATTTCTAGAGGCAAATCAACTTCATAAACTAGAATCGCTATTGTTAAATCTTAGAAAATAGAAATTGATTAACAAAAGACACTATTTAACTAGTGTTTTTCTTTAGGAGAACTACATGGCCTTGATTTTTGATGTAGGAGCACCTGGGAGCACGCACGATCTGCATCACACAAAAATATTTTTAGCTCTATTTGGTTTTTGTTGATTTAGTTTTGGTTGATGTTCTCTGCAAGGTAGGCACACATTGCTGCAACTTTGGAAGTGGCAAAGACATTGAACAAGAGATATCAAAATTTTGTTCGATCACATTAGAATTTCATCATAGATTTGATGAGATGCTGCGAATGGAGGTGGGAATTTGTTTAAGTTTTCATCCATGATTGATCAGTATTTGTGTGCTCTGTTCAAGAGCATGACTAAATTGGTGGTTGTCCATATTATGAATTTGATAGTTTTCTTTCTTGTAACTGTTGTGACCTAATCGCAACATTGCCCCATTGCAAATGGGGGCCCCCCCTTCATTTTTGGTTCATTGGGTTTTTTGGTTTGAGGTTATTTTATTTTGGCTGTGGTCTTGTTTGGAGGTTCCTGTCTGGGCAAAGTAGTTTACAAGTGTCGAAGGGATGTGTTGTAATCCATTGATTGCTTGAAGGAACCAATGGTCTTCTCCTGCATTAAGTCATATCTGGGTCAAATGTAATTGGAAAATTGCCCAAGTCTAAATTTTGGTGGTGCCAATGCCTTCAAGGATATGATCTCAAGTAGTCGGTTTCATGAGCAAGGCTTGAATCAGAGTATTGTCATAAGGGGTGAGTTAAATGATGAGGCTCGTTTCGACATTGGTCAGATTTCAAACATCATGTGAGTTTAATCAAAAGGATTGCTTTAGCGCAAATCCGCTGTCCTCTTGCAATTCACGCATGAGCTGTCTAAAGGTCTGCTCAAAGCTTAAAATGCTAATCAATCGATGAAAGTGGAAATTCAAAGAATCCCTCCGCATGCGCATCCTTTAAACGATTTTCTAGTTTGAATTTTGGTGATTTTGTATAGCATCCAAAAGCTTGCTCCAACTCATGTGAGATAGATTGGTAGATGACTTACAACGCATAAAAATATCCTAACTATGCATAGAGCTCATTCATTTCAAATCTCCGCTCAAGCGGACATTTTTAATCACCCTGCAGTACGTCGGGATGTTTCTAGTATTACGCAGCATGCCCACTCATCCCTAAATCTTCGTCCAAGTGGACTTTATTTACCTTGTGGCATTGTTTTTTTTCCTATTCGCTTGACCATCTAAATGACCGCTTGAGTAGATTTCCATGATTTATCGGGTATAGTGAGATCTCTTCATGTTTGAGTTAGTCTTCGGTGCACTTGAGTGACTGTTTGAGCAGGGTATCTTTGGCATAGCATAGTTATTAACGGACCTTTGGCTATTCTTCAAACCATCACATAAACATTTTATTTGTAGAATCACGTATGGTGTGAAGTGTAACATCCACTTTGGGTTGATCGTTTGAGCTCTTGGCAAAGGTTAAATGTGTGGCGAAGTTTTCTCAAATCAGACATGGCACACCCTCGTAAATACATAGAGTGACGGACTTTTAAGAGTCCACTACAATCGTTACATTGTGCACGTTGAAATGAAAAGTCCGCCAGGACGGAGCTAAATCTTAAGTTTGCAGAATGCACTCTTGGCCAAATGTGGTGGGGACTAAAGCATCCACTCAGACCCACTGTAATTCTATCACCTCTTTGGCATTATGAAGATACTAATTGAAGGCATCATTGAAACAATTCTACACAGAGCGACTCTATTCTATTCTTAGCATTCCAGTAAATAGCCACTGCACTCTAAAAATGCATGGATAATGAATTAATTAGGATTCGTGGCAAGAGTATTGAAACATGTATCTTTTGAATATTGATTTGTCCTATTCTTAGCCCCACGACTAATTCAGGTAATGTCATTTATGATGTAGAAGAAGTGGAGCACGTTGTTTATGTTGGCAAAATCCTTTGGACATTTATTAAATGATAGTGCCAACTTTCTGAGCATGCGTGGTATGCACTATCCTCCAGAGAAAGCGATATCACTAAATGGGACGATAGGGATTCGAGGGTGTTTCATCATTTGTTCGAACAATGAGCTTCGCCTCCTGCATTGATATGTAGAAGCTAGACTACGTTCATGAGTTTTGTCTGCAGGAGGGGATCCTTATGAGGTCTTTCTAAATATTTGCTTGGGCGTTAAGCTAGTTAATATCACATAATCTACCTTGTATGCTCAAAACTTCCTCAGTGTAGGTTTAAGAGTGTCTTCCTTGGCTGGAGTCTTCAAAAGTTTAAAAAAGTCACCTTCTATTACTTGGAAATCAACCTCCCCTCCATTAAGCACATGCATGGTTACAACATAAGATCATTGCAGGTCCATCAAGATATCAACTTCGACAAGGGCAAATAGGAGCTGAATGTATTAATGAGACATTTGAACATTTTATTTTCACGGGAATTGCGTTATTCTTTTTTTTAGCAGAGGGGTGAGATAAATTAAAATCTTGCATTCAAATAATCCCACATATATTAAATGTAGGTTTTGTTACTATTATCTTGTTACTAAATGTCATTTTCAAGATTTTGACATAAAGTAGTTGTGCAGGTGAAGGATGAGTGCAAAGGACAGGTAAGCACTAATGAGGAGTGACATGAAGGGAACATGGCCAGAAACGAAGATCACTTCCAAGTGGTGAAACCTCTGTGACACTAATCTAGGGAAGACCAATGTGGAAGGAATTCAAAAAAATTTGCACAAACCCAATCCATTGGATCTAATTAGGCGAATGTTGAAGAATGGGATTGTGCAAGTTGCTTGTTTCCCGCCAGCAATGATGTGTCCAGAACTAATGTTAGAATGCACCAAGCATTATAATCATGAAAAGAGATGCATTATGACTAGAGAGGGTAAAGTACTTGCTTATCTGAGAAAGGAGGCGATCGCGGAAGCTTTTGACATTCCCTCATACAAAACTACTACATTCTGCGACAAGGAGTCTACCTTGCAACTTTATTTGGCTGGACCTCAGAAATGTATGGAGGTGATAAATAACAACTGGTTGGTACAAGCAAGGCCACATGTGAGTAAAGTGCCTAAAAAACTTCACAAGTCTGACTTTCATCAAGAAATCAACTATATGGTTGTGTTTTTGAACCGCATCATGGGCTGCCCACAATTAGCAAATTTCGAGCCCTGGATGTTCTTCTTCATTGAACAAATTATAAGTGGAAAAAGAATGATAGATTGGGCTAAAATGATCAGCAGCAATATCCATGATCAATTGAAGGGTTTACAGGAAACAAAAACATTTTATATGAGCTCCTATGTCATGTATATGCTTGCCAGAAATGAAAGATACCCATGACTAAATTGCAAGGGGAGAGTTTGAAATGGAGAAGGACAGTTCAAGGTTTATGATTGCTATCCTCAGCTACACTTGCGAGCTATATCCCATTACAGAAGGTTTAATGATGCCTTTTCCATGCACATTGTTAGATTGTTACAAGGCAGCACATGTAGGAGATTGTCGAAGGAGGCCATGAACTTCATGGCAAAATACAGAAAGTGGTTTATTCAGTTTCCAAGATTCACATTCATCGGTGTGGAGGGCTTCTCATCATTGCCTTACAGATTGCCTAGATACCCCATTGACAAAATGGTGTTGTTGGAAGTAACACGACAGTTGGTTGCATTCGACAAAGTCGAGAGAAAGAGGAAAAAGACCACAACAAAGTTTCCAATCAGCATCAGGAGGCTTGAGACTTGCATGTCATTACAAGCAGTGGAAAATTTAGAGATAGAGTTGCAGGCTTACAATTTGGTGTGCCACAATGATGCACAAAGTAACTTTGATCCATTTGGCACAGTCAGACAGAAATTTGGGAGCAAATATGAGCATAAACCACAGCTCGAGGATCACTGGATAGATGCATATGATGACATAGAAATAAGAAAGAAAAGTTGCTACCGATTGTCTTTGGATCTGGTCAGAGCAACAAGAGCGATCAACATTCCGAATTAGCTTGAGGAGAATCACAAAAGACTTTCACAAAGATTGTATGAAGAGAAGAGGGACAGGCCCTTCACCATCAATTGGTCAGAACAAGAAGTCACATGCAATGATGATTTGATGATGCCAATTGTAGTGCATATGAGAAAGTATGTAGACTTCCAAATTCGTAGGCTTCAGGAGAAAAATGTCCAATTGACTTACAACTTGATGGGAGGAGTTAGTGTACATCAGTCCAAGGATACTTCAAGTAGTGGGTCATCCAGTGATTCAAATGATTCAAAGGGTGAAGATGCTGATCCGCATGAAGATATTCAACCAAGTAAGAAGGCAAAGACTAATGATCAGAAGGCAGCTAGTGCATCTTCAAGACAGGAGGGTACTAATATAGTAAATATTGATGAAGATGAAGTAAGACATGATGAGCAGACAGCTTTGAAAGTACAAGTTGATCAAGGAAACAAACAAGGTAATCAAATTGGTGAAGTGGTGTCAAAATCATCTAAAGAACGAGAAGTGGTCATGATAGAAGCAGAAGCTGAAAATCAAAATGACAAGGAGTTGTATGAGTTTGATGAAGAGGCTCTTCCCACTGCTCAGTAGAGGGTAGTTCAAGAAGAAAGTCAGGAGGACTTGTTCAATCTGCTTGAGTGGCTAAGAGATCAGGTCAAGGAGAAGTCTGTTATTGAAAGGGAACCCATCCTAAGTTTGGAAGACTTGCTAAGCAGAGAGAAAACTGACAAAGGAAAGTAGAAAATTACTAAATTCTCAAAGATCACAAGAGGCAGCTTGGGGTTAAGGCAAGTGCATATTGCTGTCCCAAAAATTAGCAAAGAGGCAAATGATGGTGTTCCAAGTGCATATGACATCAATACTTTTGATTTGGGACCAACCACAGCAGAACAGGAGATTGAAGAGTTGGAAGATTCGGTTGCAGTCATCAAAGAAAGACTACAAAAGGAAAAAGAACAGAGGATTCAGTTAGAGAAGGATAACTTGGCATTTCAACAATATATTCAGCAGTTGATGAGGCCAGTAAGCCAGGCTAAGGAGATTGTTGCACCACCTGCGTTGCTTTCACAGGAGTCTGTGGCACATTTGGAAGAAATGAGGTCTTCATCTCAAGTATTGCTAGATTGGGCAGCAGATTTCAAGATCAAGGTTGACGGGTTCATTGATGAAATTGTGAAGTTGTACAAGGAGGTTGCTTCAATATTTGACAAAGTTCAGAATATTCTAATTACTTGTGCAGAATTCAAAAATGTAAGGGAAGAAGTTATGCCTCAGTTGAAAAGGTTAATTTATACTCCAAGTGCCACATTATTGGATGAAGGAGTGATTAAACAAGGTTCAACATATAATTTCCATTCCTGGTATTGTGCACTCAGCATAAAGGAACAAGTTCTGGGAAAGATCGAGAGTGACATCACTCGAACAAGAGAAGTACTTCAGGAAATGCAAAACAAAATACTTGTTTTCGTAAACAAGGTAGTTGATTCCAATGGAGAGATTGATGAATACTTGCTTAAAGACAAGATGCGTGCAAAATATTTTCAGCATACACAGGCTATTTCTAGGGAGTTGTTGGATGATATTTGTGCACTTTCCACTTTCATGGACATGTTTCAGACATCCATGGCTGGTTGGGAAATGACAGTTGCCAAATGCACAGAGGAGCTGTAAATCATAGAGGGCACCATTCAAACTCTGCCAAGTGTCCCTATGGAGGTGATTACACGTGTCATCATTAGATTTGTGGAGTTTACCACAAAAAGGAAAGGTCATAAATGAGGGTACTCCACTTAGTGGGTACATCATAAATGTAAGGTCCAATTTTAGTAAATTTTGTAACCACTTGCCTGCGTGGCACAATATGGGCCCTCAATTTCAAGTTTTAATCTTGGCCATCCATTGAATTTTGAGGCCTATATAAGCCCATTTTGCTCTCATTTGTAAGGGGGGAATGCTCTGAGAAATTGTTGCTCAAGACTCTACTGAAATAAATACAAGTTCATTGCTGAAATTTTCATGGTGATTTGTGTTGTTTCAAATGATTGCATGGTTTCTAAGTGTTCACTCATAGAATAAGATCAGTTTAGTTTGTTTTCAGCAATTTAGTTTTATGTTTTATGGAAGTTGTTGTTGCTAATTCATGTTTGGTGTCTCCATAGTTCATACCATTTATAATTTGTTGATGGCAGATTGTAGTGCATGGTTAGACTGAACATTACCTGAACTTAACTTCAATTACTTTGTGTGCAGAAGTAATCTAAAAATCTTACTTTTCCCTTAGAAGATAGCATCACCTTTGTGTAGTTGTTACCTTATGGCAAAGCAAAGTGTGGTTGAGATTCCAGTGAATCAGTGGTGATTGCTTGCATTTAGATTAGAGTCTTCTAAACCCATTTCCTTTTGCATTTTCTTTAAAATCCTGTTAGATTTAGATTCAAGAGATTCCATTGTCATATCTTAAGCTGTCGTATTGGTAGACCTTCGAAGAAGCTTTGTTACATGTTATCCAAGAGAAACAAGTTTCCTATTGTTGAGCATTTACGTAAGTCCCTTTGTGTCAAACAGTAATTCGCATTCTACTACTAAGTTATCCCAAGTCGCATCACCAAAAGTAACTAATCAAGAACTCTGGAGTCTACTCATCTTATCACTTAGCTTAGCATTTGAGGGATTTTGTTCAAGAGAGGATAGAGTACAGTAGTATTTTATTCTGTGTTGTATGTGCAAGGAAAACACATCAAATTCAAATTCAGATTCTAGACCTACATATAAGGTATTCTTAGTTGAGGCAGCTTTATCAAGTTGGTGTTGATTGCATAACACAAATCAACATTTTGAGTTGCAGTGTATAGAGTTCAAAATAGCTTCTAATACATTCCAAAAGGAGATGCAAAGCACGCAAGCTCAAGATGCTCCACAAGCTACGACAGGATATGAGATTGTTCCTACAAGGTATGATCAAGCCTTGATCATTGAAGACTTCACATTCCCTCCTATGATGGATTACGATACAATGGAATACAATGGAAGGTTTCCTCCAGCATCTGCAAATGGACCAATTGAAAATCCATATTATTACTCTCCATTCAGTAATGACTTTCAAGCTGAAGCAACAGGGGAAGTACAAGCATTTCAACAATCAGCTGGGAATCCACCCCTAAAAGTCTATCAAAGAAATCATCAAGTACAGGATCCATTAACCACTTCAGTTCCTCCAAACAATTTTCAAACTCTACCAAATCCATAATTTCCAAAGGATTCACCAAAATATAGACAAAGGAATGCTGCTCAAAGAACCACTCCAATGTGAGAAGTTCAACCACGAGACAATCCACAAGGAGCCAATCTTTCGCGAGATGGCACTGCAACAAATGACGGACTGAAACATTTAAGTTTAATTGTTACTGAAGAATTCAAGAAAGTGAAGGTGAGCATGCCTTTGGTTGAAATGATGAGAATCCCAGAGATCAGAAACATTGTTTTAAACAGTTTAAATGATACATCTACTCCAAGGAATGCTATAGCAGGCCCTTCTAACTCATCCCATGTTCAGAATGCACATATTGTGGAAAGTGTACCAGAGGGCGCTTCTCCATCTATGAACTCAGTATGTATAGCCCAAGACCCTACAAAGGATACAAAAGAAGGAAGTATTATTAAAAATTAAAAGATTGCAAAAGATCAAATTACATGGTCAAATGATATGGCAAAGAATGCACATTCCAAGATGTTACATAATTGTTTATGTAAAAGATTGGGTTTGATTCCTACCCCGACCACAAATAAAGTTACACAACTGGATAAGATAGAAGTGCCCGTGGTTGGAGAATTGAATAATATACACATGCAGTTGTCATTTGATCCAAGAATCCAAAGCTACATTGATATATTAGTTTTTGATATCCCAGGTGGATATGGCATGCTCCTGAGTAGAGATTGGTCGAGAAGATTGAATGGGTATGTAGCTACTGATTTCTCACACATGTGGCTACCATGGAAAGGAACTCCAAATCAAATCAGAATTGATAGTACTCCAAGATTGAAACTGATGATCACATAATATGGTGAAGATAATGAGGTTTTATTCCTAGAAACTAATTTGGGAAATTACAGGCCAAATACGGAAGAAGTCCTCATGCTACAAGGTTCAAGAATGGAAGAAGATGAAGGTCACAAATCTTTGGATGAAACTGAAATTTTGCTTGATCACAATTATGAGTCTGCTTCTGATGAAGGAGAGGGTACATTTGAAAATTTCCAAAATTTCATATTCAAGAATGTTCAGCAAGCAAATGCCAAAGATCTGTTATTACCTAACTGGTGTTGGATACATAGTGCTTTTCATTCTGAGTTTTCCTATGCTATGTGTAAAGTTGCCTTATGTGTATACAGGAGATTTCCTCAGGCTGCAAAACCAAAAATTCTAGAAGTAAAGAAGGAAGATAACCCTGTCGAATTACCCACTAAAACTGAAATAATTGAAAAATCTAAAAAGAGTGACGATCAACCGAAGAAGGATCTAATTTCACTAAGGACTCCCAAGAAGGGTAAGAAAAAGAAAATCCAAATAAAGTTTCAATTGATCAAGAAGGTAATCAAGTATGGACTTTACATTTTGATGGGTCCAAGTCGAAGTAAGGAGCTGGTGCTGGGTTCGATTTAATCAATCCATCAGGTGAATCATTCTTGGCTACACATAGACTGCAATTTCCATGTACAAATAATGTTGCAGAATATGAATCATTAGTTCATAGGTTATTGATGGCTATCAAGAAAGGAGCTAAGATTCTACATGTTTATGGAGATTCTGAGGTAATTGTCAAGCAAATAAGAAAGAAGTATGTTTGTCATGATAAGAGATTGAAGAGGTATAGAAATCATGTTTGGGATTTGATTGAAAGTTTTGATGCATTCAACATCAAATCAGTTTACAGACCAAAGAATCAAGTTGCTAATTCCCTAGCATAGGCTGCAAGTTCACTTACACCACTTGCCATGAATGGGTTAAAAAAGTTTACAGTAGAGTTGGTTTCAGTACCATCAGTTCCAGATAATGTTACAAATTTTTAGGTGTTCAATGATGATAAACACATATTGGATTTCATCACAAACTCTAGAGTCTTTGAAGCTCAAATCATAGATAAAGAAGATCTCGAGCAAGAAGAATTTGATGCAAAGGGTGTCTTGAACCTAAAGAATAATACAATACCACAAGGAATGATTGAGTTAGAAAGACTCTTTGATTCAGATCAATTGAGTGCATTGAGAGATCATAAGGTTCAAGGAGATAAATGTGAACCTGTCAATATGGGAACAGACGGTGAAGAGAAGAATGTGTCAATAGGAAAGGTGTGTAGACCTGAAGAGAAAGAAGGTATACTCAAATGCATGAAAGAATTTTTAGACATTATAGCATGGAGCTATGATGATTTAAAGACTTGTGATACCTCAATCATTACACACACCATTCCTCTGAAACCCAACAGCAAGCCGTTCAGACAAAGGCAGAGACCTATCAATCCACTTTTAGAACCACTGATATACAAAGAGGTAAAGAAGTTGTTGAACACGAGGATAATATTTCCAGTAAGGCACTCAACGTGGGTCGACAACCTTGTTCCTGGTTGTAAGAAAAATGGGGAGATAAGGTTGTGTGTGGATTTCAGGAATTTGAATAGAACATCTGAAAAGGACAATTATCCACTGCCTTCATTGGATGAAGTTTTGCAAATTGTAAATGGTTCCCAGATGATGTCTTTCTTAGACAGATATTCAGGGTACAACCAAGTGATGGTGGAACCAGAAGACAGATTGAAGACTACTTTCACATGCAAGTGGGGAAACTATGCATATAGGCGAATGCCATTTGGATTGATTAACGATGGAGCAACCTTTCAGAGAGCTATGGACATTTCTTTTCATGATTTGATTGGAAAATGTATAATCATATACATGGATGATCTCACAGTTTTCTCTCGTAGAAGGGAAGATCACATAGAAGATTTGAGGAAAGTATTTCAAAGATGTAGAAAACACGAAATCTCACTGAATCCAAAAAAGTGTATGTTTGGAGTAACAGAAGGCAAATTATTGGGACATGTGATTTCAGAGAAGGGAATTTCAATAGATCCAAGCAGAATAGAGGCTATTTCCAAGATTGATATGCCTGCAAGTAAGAAGGAGCTGAAGTCATTCTTCAGGAAGATAACTTCATCAGGAAGTTCATTACAGGATTTGCAGAGATCGTTAAGCCATTGAACGACATGTTGAAGAAAGATGCGAAGATAGAGTGGACAATTTCTACAAGAAAGGCATTTGAAGAAATCAAACAAGCTATTGCCGATGCTCCTATTTTGATAAGTCCAGACTACACAAGGCCATTTTATTTATACTCTTTCACTTCAGAGCATACATGTACAACAACTCTCACCCAAAGAAATGAAGAGAAATATGAACACCCAATAGCTTTCATGAGCACACCATTGAAAGATGTTGAACTGAGATATCCCAATGTGGAAAACCAAGCTTATGCACTGGTCAAAGCAATTAAGAAATTCAGACATTACATTTTGAGAAGTAAAATATATGCTATTGTTCCAGATGTGGCAGTCAAGACCCTGCTTATGTAGAATGAATTGGGAGAAAGAAGAGGCAAGTGGGTCGCCACTATTCAAGAATATGATATTGAAATACAACCAATGAAGCTTGTTCGAGGACAAGGACTCACTCAAACGATTGCAACTAATGGACCAGGGTTGGTGCAACAAGTTTATACTCTTGAGGATGTATCACCTGATGAATGGTACAATGAAATTATCTATTGTCTGCTAAATCAGAAGTGTCCAGCACAGATGAATTCAACCTAGAAAAGAGCTTTGAGAATAAAAAGTCAGCATTTTATGCTCCAAGGATCAGTCTTGTTCTGAAAGAATCATGAAGGGATATATCTAAGATGCATAGGAAAAGAGGAAGAAGGTCAGATAATGGAACATTTTCATAGCAAATTTGGAACATGTCATGGAGGTGGTTTAGCTATAGCACACCAGATTTTGAGGGTAGGCTATTATTGGCCCACTTTGTTTCACGATGCATATGACCATGTCAAGAGATGTCACACATGCCAGGTAGTTGCTTCAAGGGAAATAAATCCAGCCATGCCACTTCAACCGGTGATCGAAATAAGACCTTTTGCTCAATGGGGTTTGGATTTTATTGGTATGATTAACCCACCTTCCTCGGTGCAACACAGGTATATTCTGACTGCTACTGATTACTGCACCAGGTGGTTTGAGGCTCATGCTTTAAAATTTTGTACTTCTGATGTTGTGATCAAATTTCTTGAATAAAATATCATCACTAGGTTTATATGTCCACATGCACTTGTTTGTGATAATGGTCCTACTTTTACTTCACTAAAATTTTCTAACCGGGCTTTTGAATATGGCATCACACTAAAATTTTCGTCAAACTATTACCCGCAGGGGAAATGGCTTGGCAGAATCCACCAAGAAAAACTTGTTGGGTGCAATTAAGAAACTACTTGACAAAAACCCAAGAGATTGGCATACGCAACTTCAGTTTGCTCTTTGGGTGGACAGGACAAGAATAAAGGGTTCCCTGGGTACATCCCCTTATCATCTAGTTTATGGCCAAGATCCTGTATTCCCAATCCAATTGAGAATTCCCACATTACAATTTATGCAAGATTACATAGAAGAAAATGACAGAGTCCAAACTAGGTTGTCACAACTGCTCCACTTGGAAGAAAAACGAGACATGGCACTTGAAAATTTTGCAAAACATCAAGGAGTTGTGAAGAGATGGTTCGATAGACATGCAAAGATCAAATCTTTTCACATATCTGATTTAGTTCTATACTAGGACAAAGCTAAAGAAAGAAAGGGTGAACATGACAAATTTGATAATCTTTGGAAATGCCCTTACCAAATTGCTGAAATTTTGGGAGAGAATGCTTTCAAATTGAAAACACTCACTAGAGAATATGTTCCATTGCCCGTCAATGGGCAATTCTTGAAGCATTATTTCCAACCCTAAGTTCCTTTAGGGACTTATTTGTACATAGTTAGGATAGTTGTTTCATGCTTTCATAGGTTAGTTTTAGGATAGGTTTACTGCATTTTGGGCTTGTTTGCTTTTGCTGTAGTTTTTGGCTTTCCTTGGGGTCCCATTTTTGGGGTGGTATTTTCAATAAGAGCACATTTTGGTGGACTTTATGAGGTGATGTTGAGTATATTTTGAGAATAAATATTCATGAGATTCTTTGAGTCAAAAGGTAATTTTCTTCAGTTTATGTATTTGTTAAGATTTGTACTTGACTAGAGAAGGGAATCATGCATTGTATTTTGACATGGAGGTCTTTGATTATATGTTTAAAATGTTTAATCTTTAAATGAATGCCTTTTGTTTTCTTTTGATAAGCTTGTGTTAGATGGATAGATCCATTGCGGACCCCACTGTTGGCGTTTGGTAGCATGTTGCTTACTCTGGGAGGATAAATTGATTGATAAGGGCGACTTGAATTGTTTTGAGATCTTATACCTTTGCATGCTTTTAAAATCTAGAGGTACCTGAGTAAATCTTTGTGATCTCGTATTAAGTGAAAAATCTAAAGGTCCACCTTTGTCGCCATCGTATGTCCACACCCAGCTAGCTGAGTTATCATGTAGCGGTACTGCATTGTACTCTACCAAGCAAAAAGCATGTTGAAAATCAAAAGAAAAGAAAAGAAATGAAAATAAAATCACAAATCACACACTAGAACTCAGTTAGATGGACAATCGAGTAATCTTTACCAGGGCTATGGATGCCTGACCGGCAGTAGGGCTCTGCTCGAATGGAATTATGAGACAAACCTGTCGGGGCTATAGACGCTCACTGGCAGTGGGGCCATGTCCAAGTAGTTCATGAGGTGCGTACTAATCACGTAGCTTAATGTGGAGGAACTAAGGTGATCTTAAGTGCTGATGGATGGAAATAAACTCAATTGCACACACTTGGATCTTCAAGATGAAAATGGTTGCCCTAAGCTTTTGATTTTGATGCCTTGATTGAGTTTTCATGTTTATCTAACCTGATATGTGGGTGTACACAGGGATTTTAAAGTTTTGATTCTTGCTTATCTCTAGAACATTTGAAGAAGTTTTAAATGAAATTTTTACCCTATGAAACAACAGAGATGAAATGTCGTGATACAATTTATGACTCTTTTCTCCTTTCGAGTACATCTCTTAGCTAATGGATGATCGTGAGGAAGTTATTCTAATGATTTAGGGTTTTTGAATGAGCCTTTGTCCCTAAAATGGTCGGGAACATTTCTCTTGTGGTGTTGCTAGATGTTGTGACCTAATCGCAACATCGCCCCATTGTAAATGGGCCCCCCCCCTTCATTTTTGGTTCGTTGGGTTTTTTGGTTTGAGGTTGTTTGATTTTGGTTGTGGTCTTGTTTGGAGGTTCTTGTCTGGGCAAAGCAGTTTGCAAGTGTCGAAGAGATGTCTTGTAATCCATTGATTTCTTGAAGGAACCAATGGTCTTCTCCTGCATTAAGTAATATTTGGGTCAGATGTAATTGGAAAATTGCCCAAGTCTAAATTTTGGTGGTGCCAATGCCTTCAAGGATGTGATCTTGAGTAGTCGGTTTCATAAGCAAGGCTTGAATCAGAGTATTGTCATAAGGGGTGAGTTAGACGATGAGGCTCGTTTCAACATTGGTCAGATTTCAAACATCATGTGAGTTTTATCAAAAGGATCTCTTTAGCGCAAATCTGTTGTCCTCTTGCAAGTCGCGCATGAGCTGTCTAAAGGTTCGCTCAAAGCTTAAAATGCTAGTCAATCGATGAAAGTGGAAATTCAAAGAATCCCTACCCATGCGCATCCTTTAAATGATTTTGTAGTTTGAATTTTGGTGATTGTGTAGAGCATCCAAAAGCCTGCTCCAACTCATGCGAGATAGATTAGTAGATGACTTACAATGCATAAAAATATCCTAACTATGCATAGAGCTCACTCATTTCAAATCTCCGCTCAAGCGGACATTTTCAATCACCCTAAAGTACGTTGGGATGTTTCTAGTATTACGCAACATGCCCGCTCATCCCTAAATCTCTATCCAAGCGGACTTTATTTACCTTGTGGCATTGTTTTCTTTTCCTATTCTCTTGACAATCTAAATGACCGCTTGAGTAGATTTCCACGATTTATTGGGTATAGTGAGATCTCTTCATGTTTGAGTTAGTCTTCGGTGTGCTTGAGTGACCATTTGAGTGGGGTATCTTTGGCATAGCATAGTTATTAACGGACCTTTGGCTATTCTTCAAAACATCACACAAACATTCTATTCTTAGCATCACATATGGTGTGAAGTGTAACATCTGCTCCGGGTTGATCGTTTGAGCTCTTGGCAAAGGTTAAATGTGTGGTGAAGTTTTCTCGAATCATTCATGGCACACCCTTGTAAATACATAGAGTGACGGACTTTTAAGAGTCCACTGCAATCCTTAGATTGTGCACGTTGAAATGAAAAGTCCGCAAGGCCGGAGCTAAATCTTAAGTTTGTAGAATGCACTCTTGGCCAAATGTGGTGGGGATTAAAACATCCACTTAGACCCGCTGTAATTCTGTTACCTCTTTGGCATTATGAAGATACTGATTGAAGGCATCATTGAAACGATTCTGCACAGAGCGACTCTATTCTATTCTTAGCATTCTAATAAATAGCCATTGCACTCTAAAAACACATGGATAATGAATTAATTAGGATTTGTGGGAGGAGTATTGAAACACGTATCTTTTGAATATTGATTTGTCCTATTCTTAGCCCCACGACTAATTCAGGTAATGTCATTTATGATGTAGAAGAAGTGGAGCACGTTGTTTATGCTGGCAAAATCCTTTGGACATTTATTAAATGACAGTGCCAACTTTCTGAGCATGCATGGTATGCACTGTCCTCCAGAGAAAGTGATATCACTGAATAGGATGATAGGGATTCAAGGGTGTTTCATCATTTGTTCGAACAATGAGCTTCGCCTCCTGCATCGATATGTAGAAGCCCGACTACATTCATGAGTTTTGTCTGCAGGAGGGGATCCTTATGAGGTCTTTCTAAATATGTGGTTGGGCGTTAAGCTAGTTAATATCACATAATCTACCTTGTATGCTCAAAACTTCCTGACTGCAGGTTTAAGAGTGTCTTCCTTGGCTAGACTCTTCGAAAATTTAAAAAAGTCACCTTCTATTACTTGGAAATCGACCTCCCCTCCATTAAACACATGCCTAGTTACAACATAAGATCATTGTAGGTCCATTAGGATATCAGCTTCGACAAGGGCAAATAGGAGCTGAATGTGTTAATGAGACATTTGAACGTTTTATTTTCACGGGAATCGCTTTATTATTTTTTTTAGCAGAGGGGTAATATAAATTAAAATCTTGCATTCAAATAATCCTGCATGTATTAAATGTAGGTTTTGTTACTATTATCTTGTTACTAAATGTCATTTTTGAGATTTTGACATAAAGTGGTTGTACAGGTGAAGGATGAGTGCGAAGGACAGGCAAGCACTGATGAGGAGTGACATGAAGGGAACGTGGCCAGAAACGAAGATCACTTCCAAGTGGCAAAACCTCTCTGACACTAATCTAGGGAAGACCAATATGGAAGAAATTCGACAAAATTTGCACAAACCCAATCCATCGGATCTAATCAGGCGAATGTTGAAGAACGGGATTGTGTAAGCTGCTCGTTTCTCACCAGCAATGCTGTGTCCAGAACTGATGTTAGAATGCGCCAAGCATTATAATCATGAAAAGAGATGCATTATGACTAGAGAGGGCAAAGTACTTGCTTATCTGAGAAAGGAGGCGATCGCGGAAGCTTTTGACATTCCCTCATACAAAACTACTACATTCTGCGACAAGAAGTCTGCCTTGCAACTTTATTTGGCTGGACCTCAGAGATGTATGGAGGTGATAAACAACAACTGGTTGGTGCAACCAAGGCCACATGTGAGTAAGGTGCCTAAAAAACTTCACAAGTCTGATTTTTATCAAGAAATCAACTATATGGTTTTGTTTTTGAACTGCATCATGGGCTGCCCACAATCAGCAAATTTCGAGCCCTGGATGTTCTTCTTCATTAAAGAAATTATAAGTGGAAAAAGAATGATAGATTGGGCTGAAATTATCAGCAGCAATATCCATGATCAATTGAAGGGTTTACAGGAAACAAAAACATTTTATATGAGCTCGTATGTCATGTATATGCTTGCCAGAAATGAAAGATACCCAGGACTGAACTGTAAGGGGAGAGTTTGAAACGGAGAAGGATAGTTCAAGGTTTATGACTGCTATCCTCAGCTGCACTTGCAGGCTATATCCCATTACAGAAGGTTTAATGATGCCTTTTCCATGCACATTGTTAGATTGTTACAAGGCAGCACATGCAGGAGATTGTCGAAGGAGGCCATGAACTTCGTGGCAAAATACAGAAAGTGGTTTATTCAGTTTCCAAGATTCACATACATCGGTGTGGAGGGCTTCTCATCATTGCCTTATCGATTGCCTAGATACCCCACTGACAGAATGGTGTTGTTGGAAGTAACACGACAATTGGTTGCATTCAACAAAGTCCAGAGAAAGAGGAAAAAGACCACAACAAAGTTTCTAATCAGCATCGAGAGGCTTGAGACTTGCATGTCATTACAAGCAGCTAAAAATTCGGAGGTAGAGTTGTAGGCTTACAATTTGGTGTGCCACAATGATGCACACTGTAACTTTGATCCATTTGGCACAGTTAGACAGAAATTTGGGAGCAAATACGAGCATAGACCACAGCTCAAGGATCACTGGATAGATGCATATGATGACATAGAAATAAGAAAGAAAAGTTGCTACTGATTGTCTTTGGATCTAGTCAGAGCAACAAGAGCGATCAACTTTCTGAATTAGCTTGAGGAGAATCACAAAAGACTTTCACAAAGATTGTATGAAGAGAAGAGGGACAGGCCCTTCACCATCAATTGGTCAGAACAAGAAGTCACACGCAATGATGATTTGATGATGCCAATTGTAGCGCATACGAGAAAGTATGTAGACTTCCAAATTCGTAGGCTTCAGGAGAAAAATGTCCAATTGACTTACAACTTGATGGGAGGAGTTAGTGTACATCAGTCCAAGGATACTTCGAGTAGTGGGTCATCTAGTGATTCAAATGATTCAGAGGGTGAAGGTGCTGATCTGCATGAAGATATTCAGCCAAGTAAGAAGGCAAAGACTAATGATCAGAAGGTAGCTAGTGCATCTTCAAGACAAGAGGGTAATAATATAATAAATATTGATGAAGATAAAGTAAGACATGATGAGCAGACAGCTTTGAAAGTACAAGTTGATCAGGGAAACAAACAAGGTAATCAAATTGGTGAAGTGGTGTCAAAATCATCTAAAGAACAAGAAGTGGTCATGATAGAAGTAGAAGCTGAAAATCAAAATGACAAGGAGTTGTATAAGTTTGATGAAGAGGCTCTTCCTACTGCTTAGCAGAGGGTAGTTCAAGAAGAAAGTCAGGAGGACTTGTCCGATCTTCCTGAGTGGCTAAGAGATTGGGTCAAGGAGAAGTCTGTTATTGAAAGGGAACCCAAGCTAAGTTTGAAAGACTTGCTGAGCAGAGACAAAACTGACAAAGGAAAGCAGAAAATTACTAAATTCTTAAAGATCACAAGAGGCAGCTCGGGGTTAAGGCAAGTGCATATTGCTGTCCCAAAAATCAGCAAAGAGGCAAATGATGGTGTTCCAAATGCATCTGACATCAATCCTTTTGATTTGGAATCAGCCACAGCAGAACAGGAGATTGAAGAGTTGGAAGATTCGGTTACAGTCATCAAAGAAAGACTACGAAAGGAACAAGAACACAGGATTCAATTAGAGAAGGATAACTTGGCATTTAAGCACTATATTCAGCAGTTGATGAGGCCAGTAAGCTAGGCTAAGGAGATGGTTGCACCACCTACATTGCTTTCACAGGAGTCTGTGGCACATTTGGAAGAAACGAGGTCTTCATCTCAAGTATTGTTAGATTGGGCAGCAGATTTCAAGATCAAGGCTGACGGGTTCATTTATGAAATTGTGAAGTTGTACAAAGAGGCTGCTTCAATATTTGACAGAGTTCAGAATATTCTAATTACTTGTGCAGAATTCAGAAATGTAAGGGAAGAAGTTATGCCTCAGTTGAAAAGGTTGATTTATACTTCAAGTGCCACATTGTTGGATGAAGGAGTGATTGAACAAGGTTCAACATATAATTTCCATTCCTGGTATTGTGCACTCAGCATAAAGGAATAAATTCTGGGAAAGATCGAGAGTGACAGCACTCGAACAAGAGAAGTACTTCGGGAAATGCAAAACAAAATACTTGTTTTCATAAACAAGGTAGTTGATTCCAATGGAGAGATTGATGAATACTTGCTGAAAGACAATATGCGTGCAAAATATTTTCAGCATACACAGGCTATTTCCAGGGAGTTGTTGGATGATATTTGTGCACTTTCCACTTTCATGGGCATGTTTCAGACATCCATGGCTAGTTGGGAAATGACAGTTGCCAAATGCACATAGGAGCTGCAAATCATAGAGGGCACCATTCAAACTCTGCCAAGAGTCCCTATGGAGGTGATTACACGTGTCATCATTAGATTTGTGGAGTTTACCACAAAAAGGAAAGGTCATAAGTGAGGGTACTCCACTTAGTGGGTACATCATAAATGCAAGGTCCAATTTTAGTAAATTTTGTAACCACTTGCCTGCGTGGCACAATATGGGCCCTCGATTTCAAGTTTTAATCTTGGCCATCCATTGAAATTTGAGGCCCATATACACCCATTTTGCTCTCATTTGTAAGGGGGGAATGCTCTGAGAAATTGTTGCTCAAGACTTTGCTGAAATAAATACAAGTTCATTGCTGAAATTTTCATGGTGATTTGTGTTGTTTCAAATGTTTGCATGGTTTCTAAGTGTTCACTCATGGAATAAGATCAGTTTAGTTTGTTTTTAGCAATTTAGTTTTATGTTTTATGGAAGTTGTTGTTGTTGATTCATGTTTGGTGTCTCCATAGTTCATACCATTTATAGTTTGTCGATGGCATATTGTAGTGCATGGTTAGACTGAACATTACCTGAACTTAACTTCAATTACTTTGTGTGTAGAAGTAATCTAAAAATCTTACTTTTCCCTTAGAAGATAGCATCACCTTTGTGTAGTTGTTACCTTATGGCGAAGCAAAGTGTGGTTGAGATTCTGGTGAATCGGTGGTGATTGCTTGCATTTAGATTAGAGTCTTCTAAACCCATTTTCTTTTGCATTTTCTTTAAAATCCTGTTATATTTAGATTCAAGAGCTTCCATTCTCATATCTTAATTTGTCGTATTGGTAGATCTTCGAAAACGCTGTGTTACATGTTATCCAAGAGAAACAAGTTTCCTATTGTTGAGCATTTACGTAAGTCCCTTTGTGTCAAACAGTAATTCGCATCCTACTGCTAAGTTATCCCAAGTCGCAGCACCAAAAGTAACTAATCAAGAACCTTGGAGTCTACTCATCTGATCACTTAGCTCAGCATTTGAGGGATTTTGTTCAAGAGAGGATAGAGTACACTAGTATTTTATTCTATGTTGTATGTGCAAGGAAAACACATCAACAGTAACCAAAGTTCAATGCAAGAGCAAAAGAGACTTAGTGCTTGAATTTCCTTTATACTTGCTTCAATATTGGTTGAATTTCACTAATGCAAGCTTGGCACGACTTTGATGGTATGATGAAGACCGACTTAATATCTTTTGAGATTGGAGGGCACCCACTTAAATTCGAATTTGCAATACGAACTTAATATTGATTTGTTTTTTAAACATGGCAAAGGTACCACATTTTAATAAGCTGCGTGGCAGCCATAGGCAGAAATTTTATTCCTTTGTTGCAACGCCTCTCAGAGCCAATCAAAATAAAAGAGAACCGATGAAAATGAGTTAAACTTGGAGGGCTGCGCATGAGATAAAGCGTCCAATTTGGGTGGTCTTCTAACAAAACTTACCCTGCAGATTTCAGATTTGAGGAGTCTAAACTCAGCATATTACCGTATTGCCTCAAGGAATGCATAAATTGCAAGTTATACCAGAAATGCACTTGTAACTTGGTATCGAATGGTCACAATACCAATTCGAGATCTCATGTGAATGTTAGCTTGACCGATGAGTCATATTCAACAAAGAGAAACTGAACTGTCATGAATTCATACCTACCTATCACCTTTTAGAAGACTAAGATTCGAAGAAGAATGAGCCTTATGTATCAACCGAAACATTATGATATTCTTTATCCAAAATGGCATGGCATCATGTTTTGATATAATAACGCAAGCTTTGTTCGAGTGTCAATGCTGCAACTCCCTCCATCGGTTAAGATTTTGTCTTCACCAATTGTTAATACTGAGTGTATAAAAACAAATGCGAGGTCAATCTCTGGAGAGAGGGCAGAGTATTTGTCTTTTAATGAATTGCAGAGTTGAGCCAGAGGTAGAAAGGCAGAGTCAGCCAGTTGAAGAAGAGAAGAGAATACTCAGAGAGAGAGGATAGGGGGTCGACATTGGTGTGGGTATTCAGCCCATGAGTGAAGCCTGAGAAGAGATAAGAACGCCTCAGATTGGAGAGAGGCCAATAATGGCTAAGAATAAAATACTATACTGTAGATTTTTTTATTTCTGTTGAATATGAATGTTAATAACTATTTTGAATACATTTGCTAATTGTAGTCTTTGTATTTGAGAATTAGATTGTGAGCAGAGAGAGTTTCTAATGCGGTGTTGTGAGTTTGTGTGATTGTGAGCAGATGAGGAATCTTGTTTGCATCAATTTCACTGTGTGGATAAGTAACATAGATTGATGGGCCTACGCTGAGCAAAGTAGTGAGAATTGATTGTGTTGTTTATGGCTAATAAGTAGTGTATTATGCAAACATGATTGTCACAATACAACAATTATCTTGATTCCTCTATGCATATAATATTACAATAACTATATTATATTACTAAAAGAGGGGTAAAAATTTATTCAATCCAAAATAGAGCAATACAAAGCAAGAGCATTACACATTCATGTCTATCTCCACTAATTGATCTAACTTTTGAGCCAAATCCAGGGGTAATTGGCCCCTTTCCACAATATTCCAATCCTGCAAATGATCAAAAGCCCATATAGCCAAACAATCCACAACCCCATTCCATTCACAGGGAATGTGACAGAAAGAAATAGAATCCAAGGAAGCACACAAATTAAGAATTTGTTTTATAATAACAGCCAACTGACGTCCTCTAACTGTTGCCTCTTCAGCAAAGTCACCACCACCCGAGAATCTGACTCACAAATAATTCGTCTCCACCCAAGAGTACAACCACACTCCACAACATATAAAATGGCAAGAGCCTCCATCACATTGTTAGTATACCAACCCTTATAAATAGAAAAAATAAACTCCACAGTACCAGAACTAGTCCGCCCAACACCTCCAATACCAGCATGGCTAGGCTTTCCATGAGCAGAACAATCCGTATTGATTTTCAACACACCCTGAGGAGGAACACACCAACACGCCTTCCTATTTATCTTCTGAAGAGGATGTCGACATCTATTTCTCATCATCTGTCCAGCACTCTGAGTAGCACCCCTCTGAAGAGGAAGATTGAGACAAGTGCAATAGGCAACCTCTTCAGGATCCACACCCTCAACCAAGTCACACTTAGCTGAAATAGTTTCTCCCAACGAATGGAGAATCTTCCGCCACAAATGTTGGACAATTAGCTTCACATCTTGAAAAAATCCTGCGATTCCTCTCCAGCCAAATATGCCATATAATAAAAGTCGGTCCAAGAGCCCAAGTAACTTGAATAAAAGAGGTCTTAACAGGGGCCTTCCATCACCGGGCAAATAACTCTTCCAAAGAAGAGACATGCTAGCAAGCCTAGTTCCACACAGCCCACCAAAGGTGTCAAGCCTCCTAGAAAAGGAACATTGGAAGAAGAGATGAGAAACACTCTCTTCACAATTATATCATAAAACACACATTGAGGGGCCCTGGAACCCTCTCTTACACAAGTTATCCCAAGTAAGACATCAGTTTTGGACCACCAACCACATAAAAAAATTGCACTTGGGCCAAGAAAATTTGTTCCACACATGCTTCCACCAAGGAACCTCGATGTCCCCAACCACCTGTCGAACCAACTCCCCATAACCCGCTGAAACAGAGTACTCACCAGATAAATCCCTATTATATTGACTATAGGCTATTATTAGATACTATTTGCTTCCATGAGATGTCACTTAAAATTTATTAGGTATCTTATACATATGCATGAACTCTTTGATTTACCCAAAAAAATTATTACAAGATTAAATAGTGGTTCAGTTAGTGACTTAATAGGTTGGGTTACTATATTGGGATAGCAACGATGTTTTGGAAAGGTTGGCCCTAATGTAGGAGATTTAAATTTTGAAATAGGTGGATTATGTTTCCCTATATGACTAAGTCCAAGGACTTGGTTGTCCTATTTGACTTAGCCCAAAGACTTGGTTGCATCATGCAACATATTTCTAAAGAAGGAACATCCATCAATGATAATTGATAGAGATTTAAGTGATCTGTAGTGATAATTAATTGGCGAATAATAAAATAAGAATCAATAAATATACCAAATAAATTAAAATAAATACTATGAATATACATTTGTAATAAATAAATAAAATAACATGAAACAAAACTATAAAAACATAAAGTATAAAACTTTATTCTTTGCAATTACATATTACACATTAATTTATGATTATATATTTCCAAAAATAAGAAACATTTGTTTTAGAAAAGCTATAATCAAGGAGACATATCAAATTACATATATTACCCATTGAAATGTTTACATTATTGGTAACATTCAGAAATTTCTAACTCTACTAGTGCTTATAAATTTACAGGAGCCATATACCAATAATAAAATGATCTATATTATGGTAACTAATTCCATCTATTCCCTCGCATACATTGATCAATAGCTAAAATTATGGCATCATATAAATTGAAGACTGACTTTCTCACCTTGCTATTGAAAGTCAAAACTCCAATCACAATAGAGAATCCCAAACCATAACTCAATCCAAATACCATTGCCCACCCTTTCATTTCAGCATCTGAATTCTGTGCTTCACCACTTGTGCAATTGTCATAGCCAGAAGAGTTGTTGTGGACTACTGTATTGGTAAATGGAATCCCACTTAGCTTAGCATTACCTAAGTAGGACGACTCCCCAAACGTTAGAAACTGCCCTCCGTGGGGTACTTTTCCATGAAGCATGTTGTAAGATAGATTCAAGAACTCCAAATAACTGAGGAATTGGAGTTCTAATAGAATGCTGCCATTCAAACTATTTAGCGAGAGGTCCAGATACTCCAGTTGATCCATGCCTCCCAATGTTTTTGGGATTCGGCCACTGAGATGATTCCTTGAAAGGTTAAGGGCTATCAGGCCTCGAAGGGATCCCATTTTGAGAGGAATGCTCCCTGATAAATTGTTGTTTTAAAGATCAATACATTTAAGAATTAAAAGAACTTTCACAAGATCAGCGTCCCAACATTTTTAGGAAATTGTAATATGATTTGTATACATACCATAGACAAAGCATTCTTCGAGATGGTTTGGATTACTCTGTGATGCATTAACTATTGCAAGCAAGTTTGAAAGGTTGGTTGGAATAGGTCCTGAAAGGTGGTTGTGTGAAAGGTCTAGAATTTGAAGATTTGGAAGGCTAGTTACCTAGGGTGGAACGCTGCCTTGAAATTATTTGGACCTCAACACCAACATGTGTAGTTGTGATAGCTTTCCAGTCCAGCGGGGGATGGTGCCTTCCAAATTATTATTTCCCAAATCCAATACTTGCAGAGATCGAAACTTTGCAATGGATGAGGGAAAAACTCCTCTCAAATGATTACCATTCAGCTTCAATGCATGAATCTCTTTCAAGTTTCCCCATTCTGTTGGCATTTTACCTTCCAGATGATTTTCTGCCAAATCTAGAACACTGAGAATAGAACAATTCCTGGTTAAATGAGGAGGAATCATACTGCTTAGCGTATTACTTGAAAGGTCAAGTACCTGCAAAGCTGAAGTGCACATAAAATCTGGAATGGCTCCACTGAGATTACTCCTCGATAAGGGTAAGAACCGTGTATTTTGAAGATATTCACCAATATCAGTAGGAATAGAACCATTGAACTAATTCATCGACAGGTCCAGCACCTCAACACCAGCAGGAGGAAGAGGAAGAGCACCTTCTAAGCTGTTAATGTGTAAATCCAGATACCAAAGAGCCCTGAATGTTAGCCTAGATGGCAACGAACCTGTCAATTGATTACAACTAAGGTTCAAATAATTATAAAGACTGGGTAAGTTCCATATCTAGGATGGAACATTTGTTGTAATACTATTAGCGGATCGGTCAAGATATTCCAAGATTTAGTGGTTCACAAGAAACAATGGAATTCTATCTAAATTGCAAGAACCTGGTCCCAGAGAGGAAAGCTCAAACTGTGGAATCCATGTTGAATCGATGCTCATAGTTAAGTGATTGTAAGAAAGACCCAGATCTTCAAGTTTAGAGAGATTATCGAAGAGAAAAAGGGAAATGGAGTTGCTTAAACTGTTGGAATCGAGCCAAAGCCTTCTTAAGTTAACAAGACTTGAAATTGTCGATGGAATTGTACCATTCAATTGGTTTCCATAAAGGTTAAGATTAACAAGTGATCAAAGTGACCCCTGATGAACTAAGTAGAAACAGAGCAAAACAAAGCAGATTTGCAGAGTAAAAAAAATAGAGGAGATAAACACTTAAAAATTATATTATCAACACTTACACTTGCACACAGTAGTTATGCTCTTATGTTATGAATGGAAGGGAGGCTGCATTATTTATAAACTTTATGCAGACCTCTGGAAGACTCTAGAAAGCTATGGTGAAGAGAAAAATTTGGAAAGGAAGGCTGTGCTGGAGAATTCTAGAATATTTCCTGTGCTGGAGAATTCTGGAGAATGCATTAAATGTATACCTATAAACTACTGTAGCTAAAATAAGCATTATTTCCAACACCCCCCATAATGTTTATTTAGAGAGGATAGGAATTTCCTTGAGCTGTAACAAGTCTCTAAGTTTGACAAATTTTACAATAGGCAATGCTTTTGTAAATATGTCAGTGATTTGTGACTCTGTGCCACAAAATTCTAGCTCTACCACTTGTCTTTCAATCAAGTCATGAACAAAATGATGATGCACTTCTATATGCTTAGACCTAGCATGATATACATGATTTTTTGCTAGCTTAATAGTGCTCAGATTATCACAAAATATTATAGTAGGAGAGTCTTGTGGATGGTATGTGTCTTCAAGTAGTCTTCTAAGCCACAATGCTTCTTGAGATGTCTTTGATGAACATATATATTCAGCCTCTGTTGATGATAGGGACACTGTTTAGTGTTTTTTTTCTGCTCCAAGAAATTGGTCTTGATCCAAGATGAAAGAGGTATCCCGAAGTTGATTTTCTATCATCAATATCACCCGCATAATCAGAATCTGTATACCCAACTAGAGTAGGCTCTCCTCCAGATTTGTATTCAATGCCGAGATGATAAGTACCCTTAATGTATTTTAATATTCTTTTAGCTACTTTCCAGTGTCCTATATGTGGATCTGCCATATACCTGGATAAAATACCAACTGCATATGCAATATCTGGTCTAGCTATAGTAAGATACAAAAGACTCCCAACAAGTTGTCTATACAATTTTCTATCCACCTTCTTTTGAGTAGAGTTAGCACTCAATTTTAATCCTACTTCACATGGAGTATTAGATGGTTTACAATCATTCATATTAAATTTTTTTAATACATCAAGAGCATATTTTGTTTGAGAAAGCATGACCCTTCCTTCTTCTTGCCATATTTGCATAACCAAAAAGTAGTGCATCAACCCTAGATTAGTTATTTCAAAAGCTTGTTTGAGTTGATCCTTGGTTATTTCAATATTATGTGTGTGATCTCCTGTAATAATCAAGCCATCCACATATAATACAATAATAACAACTTTATCATCACTATGTTTTACATACACATCTAGATCAGCTTTACTTCCTTTAAATCCAGCATCTATGAAGTACTTGTTTATTTTCGAGTACCATGCCCTTGGAGCTTGTTTAAGACCATATAGAGATTTCTTCAGTCTACACACTAGATGTTCTTCACCAATTTTAACAAATCCTGGTGGTTGTTGCATGTAAATTTCTTCTTTTAAATCCCCATGTAGAAATGCACTTTTTACATCCATTTGAAAAAATTTCCAACCAAATTTTGTAGCTAAAGCAACTATTGTACAGATTGAACTCATTTTAGCCACTGGAGCAAAGGTTTCAGTATAGTCAATACCTTCCATTTGTGAGAAGCCTTTAGCCACTAGCCTTGCCTTATATTTTTCAATAGCTCCATCTGATGTGAACTTTGTTCTGTAGGTCCACTTGCAACCAACCACATTTTTTCCTTTTGGAAGTGTTGTCAATACCCACATTCCATTTTTCATCAAAGAGTTGTACTCATCTTGCATAGCTGCTTCCCATTCATCTTTTCCTTTTGCTTCTTCATATGTGCTTGAAGTGTCAATCTGCATCACCCTAGTCATAAGAGCATAGTTAGCAAAAATATTTCGAGGACCTTCTTGGTAGATTTCTTGAATGCTTCTAGTCTTTTGTGTGTTTTCATCATCACTTTCACTTGATTCTTCAACTTGTGTTCCTTTTTCTCCTGTAGAAGATTGCACACCTTGATTTTGATCATTAGTATAAGTAGACTTATCTTCTTCAATCAAGATTGGAAAGTAAGATAATGTAGGAGAATGATTACTTTCAATATCTTCATCAAACCATACATTCCTTTTGATATGAATTTCATTTGTTTTAGGATTATATAACCTATATCCTTTTGACTCCTCACTATACCCAACCATTATTCACTTCTCACTTTTCCTTTCAAGTTTGTTCCTTCTTTCATCAGAAATGTGGGCATATGCATTACAACCAAAGACTCTAAAATGAGATATTGTAGGCTCTCCGCCACTCCATGCCTCTTTTGGTGTTATTTTCAAAATTGCCTTAGTAGGTGTTCTATTCAAAATATAAACTGCAGTACAAATTACTTCAGCCCAAAATTTAGCTTCTATATTTCTAGAATGAAGCATGCATCTAGCCATTTCTATTATAGTTCTATTTTTTCTTTCTGCAACTCCATTTTATTGGGGTGAGTAGGAGACAGTTGATTCCTTATTTATACCATATTGTTTACAAAAATCTAAGAAAGCTTTGTTCATATATTCCATTCCTCTATCTATTCTTATTATCTTTAAAGATCTTCCACTTTGATTTTTAGTTAATGCCTTAAACTCTTTAAACTTATCAAACACTTCATCCTTCCTTTTTAGAAAATATACCCAAATTATTATAGTATAATCATCAATAAAGGTGAGGGCATACCTTGATCCTACAAGTGATGGTGTTCTAAAAGGACCCATTACATCACTATGAACCAAATGTAAAGGAGTTTTTGTTCTCCATGATTTACCTTGTGGGAAACTTCCCACATGTTGCTTTCCCATAGCACATCCTTCACACACCTTGTGACTTGATAAGATTTTTGGAAGCCCATGCACCATATGTAGTTTCTCCATAAGTTTGAGACTTTGATAATTGATATGTCCCATACGCTCATCCCATAACCTGCTCATATCATCATATTTGGCAATAGAACACATATTTTCATTTCCACCTTTAGAAAGAAATTCTTGAAATTTATATAATCCATTCTCCATTTTACCAATTGCAATTATTGTTTACATCCTTGATTAAACATTTGTCATTGTAGAACTCTCCTTTATATCCTTAACTTGCAATTTGAGATACAAAAAGAAGATTTGTTGTCAAGTCCAGAACTAGCTTCACATTTTTAAACATGCCATTATCAACTTTAACATTTACTGTCCCTTTGACTTCTAAAGCACTATTATTTCCCAAATATATTTTTTCTACATTACTCTCATTTAATGATTCAAATTGCTCCTTACTGCAAGACATATGTTGTGTAGCACCAGAATCAATAACCTAATCATCTTTAAAAGAGTTGTTTTCTTTAAGTGCAACATAGAAAGCATTTCTTCTAGAATCAAAAGATTTTGTAAACTTGTTTGTCTTCTTTTCTGTATCTCTATTTCTCTTGTAACATTCATTTGCCTTATGACCCATTTTCCCACAATAATTACATTTCCATTTTCTTTTATTATAATCCTTAGATGGGACAATTTTATTTTCATACTTCTAATTCCTTTCTCTAGACTGATTATCTTGTGAATTTTTGTAAGTTTGTTTTTCCTTCATTATGAATGCTTGAGACTCACCATTAATGATTCTCTTTCTTTAATTTGACGTTTTTCTTCTTGCACTAGCTTAGCACATAACTCTTCAGATTTAATACTTTTTAATTTATCTGATTTGCTCAGAAAGAGGAAGAACAAATAAAATCTATTCCATATTCATCCACAGTCGGCAGTCTAATGTATGCAATGGTGTGTACTCATATGGATATTGCTCATGCAGTGGGAGTTGTGAGCAAGTTTATGAGTCATCCAAGGAAATCGCATTGGCAGACAATTCAATAGCTTTTGAGGTACTTAAAAGGTACTTCACATTATGTTTTATGTTTTGGTGGTTAGGACACTTAGCCAAGAGGATATGTTGATTTGGATATGGATGGAGATTTAGATAAACATTGGTCTACCACTGGATATGTGTTTACTTTTGCCGGGGCTACCATTAATTGGGTTTCATGCTTGCAACAGGTGGTTGCACTCTTCTGTTAGTAGGCATTTAATCTTGTGTCCAATCTGATTTTCAACAGCAGCCTTAAAAATCTTAAATTTTGAAAACACCTCTAATTTTTTATTCAGCATATAAATCTAAACTTTATGAGTGCAGTCGTAAAGAAATGTAACAAAATAGTTAGCACCACCGAAAGAAGTTACCTCAGTGGGGCCAAAAACATCGAAATGAACAAGCTCCAAAGGAGTAGTCTTTTTATCATGCCCCATTCTCAAGAAGCTTCTCCGAGTCTGTTTGCCATAAAGGCAATGTTTGCATGATTCCAAATAAACCGATGTGAGGCTTGGTAGCTGATTGCGTTGAAGCATAACTTGTAGTCCTTTTTGGCTCATATGACCGAGCCGCTTATTCCATATTTTAGAGCCACTATCCATAGCCGGCAAGGCAGCTCCCACTTCACCATGATTTTCTAAAATATAAAGATTACCCAACTTCTTTCCCTTTGCAAGAACTAAATAGCCCTTTGTTACTTTCCAAGTATCTAGAGAAAATTTAACATTACACCCACAAGAAATAAGTTGACTGACAGATATTAAATTTCATTTCAACATGGGAACATACCTCACATCCATCAAGATCCATTTATCTCCATTTTTCAAATGCAAAGTAACATCTCCCTTACCTAAAATTTCACATTCCTTATTGTCACCAAGAAAAAGCTAACCGAATGTACCTTCTTGAAAATTCGAGAAAGCCTCTAGGCATGAAGTAGCATGGAAAGATGTGCCGGAATCAAGGACCCATGAATCTGCATTTGTATTGCTAGCTAATAAAACCAAAACACCGTCACATGCAGTGTTTACTTCATTGTTTTTACTCACTTTGTCTTGGGCCTTCTTGAAGTTCCAGTAGTTTTTCTTTGTATGACCAGGTTTTCCACAAAACCAACAAGCACCGTTTTTGCCCATGGACTTCGATCGTGGAGCAGATTTTGATCTTCTTTGGTTGTTGTATCTTCCTCTTTCTTGGCTTCTTCCCCTATTGCTTGTACTTACTGCTTTTAGAGCATCGCCAGAAGAGGGTTCCTGATTTTTTCTTCTCATGTCTTCGCTGAGAAGAGTGGCTGCAACGTCATCAAAAACTAATTTACTTTTGGCTACTACCGAAGTGCTCACAGCCATCACAACACCTTCCCAACTACTTGGTAAGGAACACAACAACAAAATTTCCTTAATCTCATTGTCTAACTTTATAGACACCAAAGTCAATTGGGTAACTAAGGTGTTAAATTCATTCAGATGATTTGACATAATCCCACCTTCTTTGTGTTATGGGTAAAAGTGGATAATATCATAAATTAATATCAAACCCAAAAACACAATAGAACATGCAGATAACAAAAGCTTTAAAATAAGAATGAATCATACAACCTCTGTTACCCCGCGGCTTCCATTGCTCGCCTAGTCTTGATCGATCTTTGTTGTGAAGAATATGGCCCTCAAGAAATGCAATTCCTTACACTTCTTCAAGATGGCGGTAGAGAGGTGGCTAGGATACTTTTTGCATTGAAGATGAAATTCAAATACAAATGAGGATGGTCACAAGCTATAGATTGGTATGGAATGATATGAATTTTGTAGAGTAATGATATGGAAAGCTTGGATATTAGAAATGAAAGAATAGGGGTGTATTTATAAACTTGAGAAGGAGAAGATCAATGGTTGAGAAGAACTAAGAAAATCAATGGTTGAGAATGGTTGAGAGAACATGCATGAATAGAAGAAGGACATGTGTCATAGAAAAAAGCTATTCTCTTTGAGTTAACTACTTTTATGACAAAGATAAGATTTGCTTTTCACAAATTAGAATTCATGTTTTATTCTAATTTAAGAGTTATTGATAAAAACAAGATTGTTTTAAATCAAAAAACTCAATTTTTGCTTTTGCATGACAAGGAAGATTTATTTTTAGAAGATTTGGAAGATAAGAAAGCGAATTAAATAAATAAATTTATTTAATTACTTACACATGATTTCGAAGAATAAATAAAATATTTAATTATATTTTATTTTTGGAGAGTGAGAGGATTTAAATAAATTTAAATGATTTATTTACATTTGGAGGAATAGACTTGACTTAAATAAATATTTTGATATTTAATTAACTTAGAGGAATATGAATCAAATAAATAAATTTAATTATTTATTGATTGATAGAGGAAGGTAGACTTAAATAAATATTGAAAATATTTATTTAGACAGAGTCGTGTCATTTTTAGGTGTATACATTTTTCCCCTCTTTGATGCAATGTGTTTTATCATGTTGTTTCAAAGAATAAGAATTTTTGACAATGATACATGCCCCAGTTTGCCCCTGGTACAAGTTTTTACAATAGGATGCCCCATCGGGAGATTGGATGAGAAGAAGGCAGAAGGCGTGAGATGGATAATCTCACAAAGAAGAAGGTGGAAAAAAATAGGTTAGGATGAAGAAAGAGTTGAAATGATATGTGATGCAAGATAAGATGATAACACACACAAGCAAGTAAGCAAGTATCCACCAATGATACAAGAACAAACAAGGTACTGCCCCTGTCAAGCGGTAAACCAACGATATACTGATAATGATATACGACAGTGTTGTCATGGTAGGGAATGATAGATCCCTAGAGAAACACAAAGGATAGTGTCTGGTTTCAGGAAAATGAAACATGTCATGTAAGACGCGTGTATTGGTCTGATTTTGACAATGTTACATCCTGTATAAGACAAATGTTTGATTATAATTGATCTAGTTGGTTTACGAGTAGACAAGGATCAAGACCACTGATTGTGAATGGATCATTTGACAAGATTGACTTGACTTGATTGGTATGGATTAAGGATGGACTTGCATGTGGATCATTACTTGGATTGATTGGATTGATTAGAATGGACCACAATGATAGATAGAAAGTTGATTGATAGAAGAATGTCTCGACAGAAGAAATCACAAGCTTTTATTTGTAAACATTGATACTCTGCATAGAATTTTTATTGCATGGGATATGGATGTGGATATGGATACGGATATGAGATGTAATTGGATACGTTATGGATATGGATAAGGAATGCTTTCTGGATATGTTATGGATATGGATATTTGCCATCTTGATATTGCAAGTATTTTGAAGTGTTTATTTCATCATTGTGCATTTTAAAATATTGTAAGAAAATACAAGCATCTAGGTATAATTGAACCGAGATGACCTAAGTATCGCTTACATAGATTTTGATATAGCAAGTTGATACAAGCATCTAGTCAAACTTGAATCTAGATGACTTGAGTACCGCTTGCATTTCAACAGACAAGGATTGCCCCTTTTCATGTTCAGACCTCTGAAGTCCTCGATGATCTTTTGCTGATTATGTCGTTAGACAAAAGTCGTCACATTACTAAAGTTTAATCCACAAACAACAAACAAAGAAAAAGATTTATGCCCCCGTCCTAGAATCTATAGATTTTGGCATCCTCGAGTAGCATAGAAAGACATAATGACAAAATCCAAGACCTTGTAAGTTAACCTGTTCACAAAACATTCTTGCATTAGATGTGTCTTCTTGCCATATTTGATATAGAATCAGTTTGAGTGTTTTGGTATATGTTTTGCTTTGCTTTGTATAGGTTGATGTTCTGTGCCAAGATTTTTGTTTGAAAAGTGGGATTTTGCTTGCGCTTGCGTCTAGTGAAAAGTATCACAATCCCTATTGGGGAAACGGACCCTAAAGGACTGACCTAGTGCCTCGGGGGTGCATTGATATTGGCCTTACCTACGTGACAACACAAAGGCAACGTAGTTTGGGATTTGGACATGGACTTAAGATATGGATTGGATGAGACATGATATGGAACAGATATGGAACAACTCTGGATCAGATATGGAACAGATAACACTAATGATAGAGGCTATGCTAGGCTGACACTGTGGACAAGATACTGGATAAGAATTTTGGATATCCTTAATGCTAGATACTGATGACAAGGGAAACACCACGGATAGGTAGATGTATGGGTGATAAAGAATGGAATGGGTATGTATGAGGATGGGCAATAGTGGATAGAAGGAATCAAGGATGTGATCTCCAAGGACTATGTCGGATAGGAATAACTCAAAGCTTACGACGAAGGACGATGAGAGGATAATGAAGGATTTGTGTGGTTTTGGAGGGATAAGGTATGTCAAGAGACATCTAAAACATTTTTCAACATTGTGCCCCCAATCTTTATCAAGATCAAGAAAAATAGGAGGAATGGAAGATTAGGATGAATGGACTGGACAGTATAGGTATGTAATGGATAGAGGAATAGGATAGGAAATGGTATGAAAGGAAACTGGTAGGAGAAAAGTGATATGTCGATGAGACAAGGTGCCCCCAAGTGTAGGTGACATAGGAGATCAACTTTACACATGACGCCTATTTGCTAGGTTTTCATCCTGGTACTTATCCAAGGTGCCTGTTTGCTAGATTTTCACCGTTGGACGAAGGGATTTCTATTTACTCTTTTTTTGATTTTTTTTTTGTTTTTTTGTTTTTTACTTTTGGATGGGATAGATGGATATGGAAAGGAGAAACTCAAGCATCTAGCTCCCTGAAAGGTGATAGTCCCACTAGATAGATGCTATCGAATGGACCATGTCAAGTGTGCTCATAGATGTTGGTATGGAATTGTATGAAGGTGAGATATGGAGAAGGTAGATATTGGATAATGGAAGGTGCAACAGTGGATTATGACGCAAAATATGGAGGACTTATGCAAGGATGGAGGGAGGGCTTATGCAAAAGCATGGACCATAGGGAAGTGATGTGGTAGATATGTACGATAGTAGTGGAAGGGAGGGGAGATGGATTTATACGGAAGTGTCGTGGAATGGAAGGGAACCATGACCAACGGTTGCACATACTATGATAAACATTGAAGCTGATGATAGGAGTGTGGTGTAGGAAGTAATGGATATTTTTTCCTGGTGGATGAGTGATGTAGGCCTTTAGGGACCCACATAGACTTATTATACTTTTGATTTTTGTTTGTCATGTGGGATGGAAGGATTTGATACTTGTGGATGGCATGGGAGAAAGTGGATGGTTGGGATGCTTTAGAGGTGGATGCCTCATTTGACTTGATGGCTTTTTGCTTGGGTACCCAAACCTTTTTGCTTGTAGATTGTACTTGTGAAGGTATGGGCTTGGGTATATGCAGCTTTTATGCAGCTTTTGAGATAATTATTTGTTGCTTGGGGACCCACACCTTTTTCAGTTTGGCATTGAGGTGTGTGGATGTATGCAGCTTTTGAGATGGATGTTTCTTTGATTCTTGGCTTTTGTATCCTAGGTCATGAGGAATCTTAGGATTTTTGACTTTATAGGCAGAGGCATCCAAATTTGTGCTTTTGATTCCCCTGGGGATCATGGAAGTGAGGTTGGTGGAAGCTCGTTGTTTAGACAACATGTGCATTTGTTGGCCATGATTGGGATATTTACAGGATTTATAGATGGATGGATAAGGTGTTGGAAGAAGTGGTGGTAAAATGCATGGAGGGTGTTGATGTATAAAATTGCACATGTTCCAACACCAACATGGGAAGTTTCAAGAATGTGGAACTTGCTACTTGAAACAACCTCCAGATTTTAAAGAAGCTGGCTCTTCTCTATTTTAAAAGGGTTTGAGGAAAAGGGTAGAAGCTAACAGGATTACAGATACAATTAAGCAAATCTAACTATGGCGATACGCTTGAGTAAAAGTATTTCCTTCAAATTAAGCATAGTGAAGCTATTCTCAAGATTTAGTTATATTAAAGAGCAGATACTGCATGATTAACATAAACATATGCAATAAATATAATCAAAGGCTCACAATTAGACACTTTGCAATGACACAGATAATATCAACCAAGGCACAGAACAAAGTTCTTCTCATTAATCTTCTAGCAACATAAAAGGCATAGATACATAAACTTTCTTATCAATAACAACAAAATAAAGGCAAAATGATATCAACTAGCCACAACAAAGTCTCTAACTTCTCTTTTGATTCTGACCAAAACTTATCACAAAAATCTATCTCTGTGTATGTCTATCTCTGAATCTCTACTATATTGATCTATTACAAATATTACATATTTATAATCAAAGATCTAACTCTAGATTGTCTGTAACAACCGAATCCCAATGGCCCAACGGAACTAAAGATAACTGGAAGTCTTCGACGGTTACGATCCTTCAAATCTGCAACAGTCTTTCCTTTCCTACAAGCTCATAGGCTGGGGCCAAATATATGTGGCACACCTCCTTCATTAAGACACAAACACATGGCGAGACCCGCGTACTTGAAACTTAAAACATACTTTGATAGATGGCAGCGTCCACAGCAAAATGAGAAACTCCTTTGTTTCTCAGAAGTAAACAAGAAAATGACACTTGTCACACTCCACAGCCTTCAAAAACATCTACGTGTCTTCCTTCGCAAAGCCCTCAAAACTATGTTTTTATGCTCGGGTGACTTCCGGTGTTGACAACTGTCGCAACCCACATCAGTTTAGAAATAAACATATTAATAATGGGACCCACAGCCTTAGTGCTTGCTACCTCCAAAGGGAGAAAACTGGGATAGATGGCATCTTCCATGCGCACAATAACTAACATGTGGTGACACCCGCATTACTACTTGAAACTTATAAATCTTTTGAAACTCCTGCGGAAGCTGATACTTGGCAGGTTCCGCATCATTTTAGAAACTTTAAGTTCCTTCCCAGAAAAGGGTCATAAACAAAACAACTTTACCTCCACGTCCACCACGTGGCGTTCTCCACTGGCTTGAAACTTAAACAGACTGTGGCCCACCATCTTTCATTACTAGCGATAACATGATATGGAAAGAACACGCAGCATCCTCCGCAACAAAGCAAAAAGACACACGGCACTCTCCGCATACACATAGAAACTTTAGGGATTGCCTCTGCATACAACATGTGGTGACCTCTGCAGCAAAACTAAAACTTAAAACATATTGAAACTAACTGCTACGTGGCGCGCTCCGCACAAAAGTTAATATTTGAAACAAATACTACGGCTTTAACTGTGGCTTGACACTTGGTGGCTTCTGCACAAAACTTAGAAACCCATGGAGCAAGATTTGAAACATACACAGAAACAAAAAGAATCCCACAAATTTGCTGCGACTAATACAAAATGTAGAGTTTTGACACTCTACAGTTCTTGGCGACCAATAGGACTTCTGAGCCTGTTCGGAAAGAACTCAAAACTGGCAATATATATATATATATTGAAACATGACCTAGAGTCATAAATTCTGCAACACCGTTTGATAAATAGACCATTCTGAATCGGAAAGTCCCTGTCTACTCTGCAAATATTGAAAAGCAAAATCAAGATTAATTATATCTTTGTGGGAAAATGTTTGCAAAATTTGGACCACAGCCTTTAATTGAAACTCCAGCTGAGCCATAGGTAATTAAATGAAACTGTAGACACCCAAATTTGTCCATGTCTAACGACACTTTGTTAAATCACTAATCCATTACCCAATTAATTAAATAAATTTTATTTATTTAATTAAAATCCCATTCTCATTCACTTAGCCAATTAATTAAATAAATTGTATTTATTTAATTAATTCCACATCATGTCTTATCTCATTTTATGCATTTATCCTATTAATTAAATAAATTTTATTTATTTAATTAATTTCCAACTCATATCCCAACTAATTCAAATACTTTATTTGAATTAAGCCTTTATCATTTATCACATTTTAACACTTGTCCATTTCCCATTTATCATGTGTTGTAAGACAACTTTCATTTAAAATCCTTCACATGTATAACTAATTGGACCTAAATTTAGTAACTTTCAATCTTAGCCATTCACATAGCCTCTGAATCTCCACCGTTGATTGATCTTGGTTGAGTCCTATATAAACAGCCTCTCACTCCATATGAGACATCCAGAAATCATATAGTATCTAGCAATCCAGCAATCATATAGCAACTCCATTATCATCTTGAGCATTCGAGCATTTGAGCTTTTATCATCCATCAATGGCAGCTTTCAGCTTTGTGATTGTTCATTGTTGAAGAAGCAGTCCACATCTCCCTCTCAAACAAGGAATCGCAAGGTCTAGGTGATGTTATGCTTGCATTGCATTGTTCTTTTGGCTTCATCTAGATTAGATTCCTTGATGATGGTAAGGTTAGGGTTTCATGACTATGTCTGATCTTCCACACCTGACTTTCACCTATCACATTTTGGCACGCCCGGTGGGACTCACGTCCCTGATTAACTTCATTTTTTGGAGTTGTTTCTTTGAAGATCAGATTTTGCAGGTGCTCGCAGAAAATTTCAGTCGCTTTTGAATGAAAATCCGCCGCTTCGAGATTTCTGCGTCGCTTTTGAGCTGGAACAGGCCGCATATTCCTCTCTGGATCGCCTTTGACCTAACAGTCGTCGCCTCAGGTAAAACGCATCGCTTCTATCTTTAAAATGACCGCCTGTGATGTATGCGACTGTGTTCACTGTATTTGCCGCTTTTGATCTAACAGCCGCCGCTTTTGCGCATAATCAGATCACTTTTAACCTAACAGGGGCCGCCTTTGCTCAATTCCGCATCGCTTTTGATCTAACAGTGAGTGCTTTTATTCTGATCTGAGACGCTTATGAGCTAATATTGTTCGCCTGTAGAGGTTAGGGTTTAGATTTTGTTTTGCAGAGACAGGTCGCCTTCGACTTACAACAGGTCGCTTCTGGTATATTTCGATCGCATATGACACGACAGACGCCGCTTTTGCATTCATTTGTATCGCTTATGGACTGATATTATTCGCCTGTTAGGCTAGGGTTTTTGTTTATCGGCTGTGTTTTTGCAGAAACAGGTCGCATCCAGCCCTCAACCAATCGCTTATGGAAAATCTGCATCGCTTATGAGCTGACAGGGGTCGCATACTGTGTTTTTGTGCGTCGCATATGATCCGCAGTCTTTCGCCTCTGTTAAAATAGAGGTCGCTTTTGATCAACAGTGGGTCACATCTGGTAAAGCTCTGTTGTTTTCAAGCCTGTTTTAGTTCCAGTTTGATTTTTGGCTATTAACTGGGTATTTGCGCAGCATCTTATCGATCTGTCCAAGAAAGGAGGTTATCAAACTACTGACATATCTGTTGCAGGTTCGATCGGTCCAAGATTTGTAGTTTTTTTCACTAAATTAGGCATATTTGGGCTTGGTGCTTAAAATGAACTACTGTTTGCTCCGTGCTTGATTTATCTTTTTTGATTGCTTGCATGTGCCTGATTGTAACCCAAATTTAATGACAAAAGTATCCTCTCCCCTTGCCTATCAAATGGATCTTGGGTGCATGAGAACTTGTCATTATCTTTAGAGGGCCTGCCTTCCCGGTGTGAGAAGGGATACGACCCAAGCGGTAACGGGCTAAAGCCAAGTCCTTCCGAACCGCTATATAAGAAAAGTGTTTGTGTCGAAAGCCATAAACAACAGGTGCAGTTGTGTTATACCGACAGCCAACCTCCCCCAAAACCCTCCAAGGCGCAACCCTTGGAGGCTGGGAGACTCCATAACGGAGAGTAGCGCTGCCGCACGTATAGCCACCTGAACGGATGCCCTTATTAGCAACTTTGTGTAGTAGCCAAAAACCTTCTATCTGTTGACGCAGAGGGCAAAACCCTTGAAGCGGCCCCGATTCATGCGGTTCTTAGCCGAGGTAGCAGGGACAATCTAAAGGTTTGGAGAGGGTCAAGCCTTATAAGAATCCCAGATCTTGGTATGCGTGAGAAGTGTGTGCAAATGTAAGGAGGAGCCGGTGCTACCAAGATCCTGGAGCTACCCGCTTTGAATAGGCGCAGCTAGGGGATTCAACAGATACTGTCCTATCCTAGCCTAGGTTGTATCAGTTTGTGCTTGTTGTGAGTGTGAGTGACTGTTATCATTGTTTTCTTGCTGGAAAAACTGCAAAATCAGACCACTGTTACACAAACACAGTCGCTTTTGAACCTAAACTGCTCGCACAGACCATCAACATCGCTTCTGAACTGTAGTGACTCGCATACTACCTGAACTGCATCTCCTTTAAACAACAACTACCTGCATATTGTTTAAACAGAGTCGCTTTTAAACCGCAGTTGATCGCCTTTTGCTTGAACAGAATCACTTTTGAACCGCAGCTGATCGCCTAATGCCTGAAGCAAGTCGCATCTGAGTCATGACCAGTCGCATATTGTCTGAGCCAGATCGCTTTTAAGCCGCAGTTATTTGCCTGATTCCTGAACAAGCTCGCCTATGAACAACAGACTATTGCCTTTAGGGATATCTGAGTCGCCTCTGAACTAACAGTAATCGCCTTTGAACCAACAGTCATCGCCTCTGGCATAGCATTCACTTCTGGTTAGCACTGTCATTTTCCTGTCACATCTAAACCAGGTCGCATCTGAGCTATCATTAATCGCCTTTAGCATCCTCTGAGTCGCCTTTGAGCTATCATCAGTCGCCTGTAGCTAAAATTCTTGCAAATCTTAGTGCATCAGTTGAATTAGCCTCAGGACCAGCTTGCTTGAACCTCAAACATCAGCTTTCAGACTCCTTTTTGATCAACAGCAAATACCTGGACTTTGTCTCCTATCTTGAGCTTATCAATCAATCACAACTCATGAGCTTTTCCATCTTTTTGAGACCCCAACCAGCAAATCAGACATCAATCCAATCATTTCAATCAACAAACAACCTTCAGTTTTAGCTTCAGCCAACAAACATCCTTCAGCTTTCGCTTCAGCAAACAATCTCTTTTAGCTTTAGCTCCAACAAACATCAACAGCAAACAATCTTTCCCTTGAGTGATTAAGCTACCTCTAGGGACAACCAACAACAACTCAGCCAAACCAAATCAACCAAGCAACTTAGCCAAATCAGCAAACCAAAACAACAACCAATCAACCAACTAGCCAACTATCATCTTTTGGGTCTCAAAACTTTGACAAGCTCAACTTCATCATCAACATCATGCCTCAAACTAGGAGTCAATATCGAGCTGAAATAGAAGCCAAATTGAAAGCTAAAATGGATGCCAAATTGCAAGCTAAGATGAAACAATTCACAACACCTCTTAAGGACGCAACTCAATTCACAACTGGTATGCCTTCTCATATGTTTATACCTCAAGGGTACACTAGGGGCGAATCATCTTCACAACAAATGCACCCTCCACCATCCTTGGAAACTTTCGAAGAACAATCTCAAGACGACTCATCAGAATTCCAAGATACCTATCTATGGGACCAAGTTGAGAAACTCATGATATCTGAGCCTGATCGCTGTTTTCTCCAACTTGCTCGCATGGGTGCTAAACTACCTAAAGACTTTGATATATCCACTATTAGAGAGCACGATCCCAAAACTACTGCTGTTGTTGCGAATAAACCATCTACTATAGTCACATCATCTTCTACTACCTCGCAAACACCATCCTCATTGCCTCTTGTTGCTTCATTTGAGTTACCACGATCAGAGCATACCTTAGAACCATTGATAGTGCCCACCAATGTGCTTCCTCTCATGTCACAAAATCTCAACATCCCACCTTTTCATGTCCCTCAACATATCTCTCCTTCTACCATGACTGTTTCCATGCCTCAAGTAACTCAAGCTGTCCATGCAACTCAAGCACAAACACTTCGAGCATCACAAGCAATTCCCATATCTTACGGTGTGCATACCTCTCAAACCATTCCAACAACACATGTTGTCCATGCTTCACAACCATTGCAATCTACCACATCTCATACAACAACTGCTAATTCCTCCATGTTATCCTATAATCCCAATGTTAGTCTCATTGACATGAGTGATCCCCTCATTTCTCAAGCCAATCCAAACAATAAGATCGCTTATGTAGATCAACTTACATCCATGCTGTCCTCTTCTTCCAATCCTTCACACACTATCAATCCATCTTATGCTACCCAAGGCTTCTCTAATATCACCCAACACATGACATATACCAATCCTCATATTGTCCAAAATACCAATCCCCATGTTCATCCTTCTGTCACTTACCATGTCATGAATTCAATCCCAACTTCCCAACCATCTGCTACTATCAATCCAACATCCACTTCTCATGTAATGCACACCCATTTGCCACTTGTGTCTCAAGGACAGCAATCTTCTAACACGTACATGTCACATACCACTCCTTTGACATACATTGTGGGCACACAACCCCAACAAACCGTCACAGCTTCATACATCCCACAACCACAACAAACTGTCACAACTCCCCATATACCACAACCGCAACCACACTATGTCTCATATCACACTCAACCCCCTTCGCAACAACAGCAGTTATCCTCAGCCGATATCCAACAGATGATCGATGAAAGGGTAGGACAAGGCAAGAAACCTTTCTCTCTCGAAAACATATGCGCTTATCCATTTGACAAGTCTCTTAATATGATACCTTTTCCACCACACTTTGAAATCCCACAATTTGATAAGTACAAAGGGAAAGGAAATCCGGACGACCATCTTCGAGCCTTTTTCGTGGCATGTCTCGATGTTGCCTATGATGATACATATCTCTTGAGACTATTTCCTCGAAGCTTAGCAGGACAAGCTCTCGAATGGTTTTCCCATTTACCTCAAGGAATTAAGACTTTTCCCGAATTGGCAACCAAGTTTCGATCACATTTTGCCTTCAACATTGAACATGAGGTAAACATGAATGACCTTGTCAACAACAAACAACGTAATGGTGAAACCTTTTCCTCATTTACCCAACGATAGCGTAATATGGCTAGCAGATTATCATGGGAAATCCCTGAGAAACAACAGCTTGACATCTTTGTTCAAAATCTTCATCCTGAGCTGTCATTCCAACTACAATTGCAAAGTGCTAGCACCTTTGACGAACTAGTTTCCAAAGGAGTTATTATTGAACGAGCCTTAATTGCCAAAGGAACTATCAAGATCTTTCGTGATAACAAAGATTCTCCCCAAAATTCCAATGATAAGTCTCGCTTTTGGAACAAGAACAAGAATGTTGTCAATGACGGTATTGTTGATACAAAGAATATCCAAACTATGAGAGCTCCTATCAACATTCAAGCAGCCTCTCCACCAAGACAGTCTTTTCCACAACGAAGAAACTAACGTCAAACTTCTAATCCACGCCGACAATTTACACCATTAGTGGAACCCATGGAAGTTATTCTTCGAAAGCTACTTCAAGCCGGAGATGTTATTCTACCCGATGCACCACCAAACGGCGAACCACTCTTTCGAGCTCCTTGGTATAAAGAGAATGAGTATTGTGATTACCATCGAGTTAAAGGACACAAAACAAATGGTTGTATGCGCTTAAAACATGTTATCCAAGACTGCATTGATCAAGGTCTAATCAACGTCACACCTTCAACACCTCAACCTGCTCAACAATCCACATCAAACTATGATCTAGAGACTTTCAAGAATCCACTTCCATCTCATGATCAAACAAATAACCTTCAAGCTGGAAATGCTATTCCCTATAATTATGCATCATCTACCATTGGCCGCATTGACCATGCTCGCATTTCTACCATTACCGTCCAAGGAGCACCTGATTGTGCCGTAACCACGTGAAGAGGTCGAGTTACCGTTCAAGGAGCACCTCCTCATCCTCCTCGACCTCTCTCCGACTACAACCTCTTGGATCACCTTGGTAAAACACCCGCACACATATCTATCCTTGAGCTGCTTCGCATATCCCCCGCACATAAAGCTATCCTTGATAAGGCCTTACAAGAGTCTTCGGTGCCTAATAATATTAATATCACACAATTCCAATCCATGGTCGCTAGCATTGTAGCCCCTTGTCATTTAACCTTTTTTGACAAAGATCTTCAACCCTCAATTCATCCGTCACACAATGAGGCCCTCCATATTGAAGTATTTGTTAACCAACGCCGTATCAAACGAGTCTTGATAGATGGGGGAGCTGGTCTAAATATATGTTCTTTGAAACTTATCAAACAATTGGGATATTCTGAGAAAAATGTAGACACCTCCAAGGTTATTACCATCAGAGCATATGATGACGCTGAAAGAGATACTGAAGGGATCATTTTATTGCCTATTCAAGTTGGACCGGTCATTACAGAAACTCGCTGTCAAGTCCTTGATATTGATCTGCCTTACAACATCATCCTCGGTCACCCTTGGATCCATACCCTTAAAGCAGTTCCATCTACATATCACCAATGCCTTAAATTTCCACATAAGGGTGTTGAAGTTACCATTCAAGCCGATCCCAATCCATTTGAGTTTTGCCGTGCCTTTCAAGCTAAATATCAGAGTCCAAACTGTATCCCTCTCAACACCGAGGCATATCCGTCTTCCTCCTATGTAGACCCATCCGATCTCCTCAAACCCTCATCTACCAAAGCCGCCTCCAACCTCCATATCAAATACACCGAACATGGCCCTGGTGAGTACACATTGCACGAGGAAGCTGGACCTTCTTTGGGCGGAGAGACCTCTAACTCTGTTACCATTGATGATTCCTCCAACCTTTTTTCAGGGTCCTCCATCTTCATGCTTTCCACAACCCCTTCGTCTTCATCCGATGAAGAACTCAAGGCTAATCCTTCAAGCACTCCTCGTCCCGATGTCAATCGTCGGCCCCTCCAAGATAAAGATGTTGTTAATCCCACTATCCATCCTCAGTCTACCATTCCTCGTCGACAATCACACGCTAAATCTCATAAGCATGTGACCGTACACCTTCCGCCATCTAACTTACCTCCGCTTCTTCCAACTCCTAAAATCCCACCACTAGCTTCATTTCCACATCCTCCACTTTTACCATCCTGTAACTTGCAAAAGCATGTGACCGTACACCTTCCGCCATCTACTTTACCTCCACTACTTCCAACTCCAGATATTTCTCCATCTTCCTCATCTCCCGTACTACCAACATCTCATTATCCTCTTATTCACCATTATATTCCTAATCATGACCGACAAATGCACATACGGTATAAGCATAAAGTTTCCGTTCATCCCACCAAGCCCTCTGTTATCAAATCCATACAATGCAAAAATACTAAAACTCTGGATGTCTCTACTTCTAAAGATGAAAATCCTATCAAGAATCCTAAGGATTCTTATGCCTTAGGACATCAAAGCAAAGAATCACAGCCTAATACTTCTAAAGAAATCGCTGAAACTATGAACCTACAAGAAGAGCCTACAACCAAAAGGGTCTGGCTTCCTAAGCACAAGTAGACTAACCAATAGAGGCATCCTTATCCACATCTCAAGAATCCCAACCACTTATATCCCCATCCAAAAGCCTACTTCCATCCAAAACTTCCATTCCCTTCAAAAATCCCACAAGCAAAGCAAAAGCACTAAAAATACTAACTCTATGTGGGTTCCTAAATCACTTCATCAACCATCTCCTAAGCAAATATCTCCATTGCTTCCTACCCCACCATCCAATCCAAAGCTTTCATGTTTATCACGGTGTGTGCAAACCATTAGGTCATGGTTCCCTTCCATTCCACAACATTCACACATGCCTACATCTCCCCATCTTCTATCCATTATCCTACATATCTCCCCCAATCACCTCCCTATGGTCCATGCTTTGGCATAAACTTTTCATCCATCTTCATTCCATAAGCCTATATAAATCCACACCATAAGCTACTAGCCTACCCTACCATAATTCTACATCCTAATCTATTATCTACCTAATCCATCTCCCATCCATGCAATCCCTTATCAACATCTATGAGCACACTTGACATGGTCCATGCAAAGACATCATCAATCTCTAAAGGGACACTATCAACCTTCATATCACTAAACACTTGAGTCCCTCCTATCCATTACCATGGTGAAAACCTGGCAAACCTGCGCCATGTGTAATTGTCATGTCATCTCCTCTAAAAGCAAAAAACAAAAAAAAAAAAAAAAAAAAGAAGAAAAAGATAAATAATCCATCCAATGGTGAAAACCTGGTAAACAGGCGCCTTGGATAAGTACCATAGTGAAAACCTGGCAAACAGTTGCTATGTGTAGTGACCAGCTTCCCTCATTTGTTTGGTTCGTTTGATCATTTTCCCCACTGCATCTTGTATAACCCATCCTCATAAGCCCTATCGCAACCTCACACATCGCCTTTCCTCTTCATCCTTTGCCAATGCTAGCTATCATACTTGAGACATTGTCGTGATATCTATATCTTTTGGCACCTTAGCATCTTGGCCACATCTTTTCTACATTGTCGCTTCTGCATAATAAACCTCATCCCACACTGGGGGCATTTGTTGAGCCTTATTTGGAAGTGGATCCTGTTATCTCTAGCTCATAACACATCAAACAACTCAGCTTACAACACAGCACACCTTATCAACTTCAGCCATGGCACATGTCCACCAACAAATACGACCTAACGACTTGCAACCAGGACTCATACCTTTACAACTCCATCCACATTCATCCAACAATCGCAACAAACATCGCCTGATCAAACATCCAATCGATTAGCCACATCAATAAGAACTACATCCAGCTCTATCGTTGACGCCTTGATCCCGTGGATACAGGGTATGTAGGCAATCTGAGATGCGAAGGAAGCACTCTGATTCAGGCTAAGACGATAGCCCCTTTCATCATTCATCTGTCATCTTTTCTTCTAAACATCCTTCACTCTCTCAGCTCACATTCTTCTATCTTTCATCACTTACATCATCAATAAAACCCAGAACTACATATTCATCATGTCTCATCTTCATCGTAAATGTGCTTTGATCCTGTGGATACAGCGTATGTAGGCAGTCTGGAATACGAAGGAAGTTTCCAGTACTCAAGCACAGATGATCCCCCATCTTCTTCATCTTCATGCATCATCTATCTTCTTCTCTTTGATCAGCTCAAACAGGAAGCAATCCGTGTGTCTATTGCAAGCTCCAGCACTTTAACCAATCACAGGTAAGCCAGAAGCTATTTGTCTGCGTGCCTTAAGCCAACATTTGCTATAGCCATTTATCAACAACTTTAGCCTTTAACAGGATGTAGCTTTCCTCTTAACAAGGCGCCAGCTTAATCTATCCAAGAGCACCCAAATTTGGCAAGAGAACGTGATGACAGTATCTTTTGTTTTATCTTTTGATTTATCTTTTGTCCCTTTTCTATACCTAGTCAAGACTGCCATGATCTCTTTATATCTTGGTATGTTGCGATGAAGTAAGGACTGGGGCATGGTCATATAGCTTTCGTATGCCGTGTTTGCGGGATGATCTTATTCTCTTCCTATGCGTCTTGGTATCTTGTACGTGTTGGGATTAGCATCTTACATATCAATATCTCTAGCATCTGAGAAGCTAAACAGTCTCTTATGCATTGGAGACTATTCTATGTTAAGACTAACTCCATACATATAACCAGCAAGCTATCATTATGTGTAGTGGAGATAAGTTCAAACCATTGTTTGTAGCGTCAAAGTCCAACACTAGCTGTTATTCATATCTTGTGCATGTTGGCTCAACATCTTGACCTCATGCGTTCAGCCAAGATTGTAACATGTTAGTTGCGCATTGGATATCTCGACGCCTTGGTCTCTTATACCCTGGTGCATAACATCCATATGCTATATCAAACATAAGGACTGCATTTCTTTTCATTTTGAGCAATTACTTGAAAGCTTCCCATCATCATCTTATCTTATCCATTCTATCTATCCATTCGTTCCATCATCCTCAGCCAAGATCAATCATCTCCATCGTCCTTTCTCCATTTCCCGCTCCTGCAAAACAAGTATTAGCCATACATACGTCCATTATATCTATATCTTTCATTACCATCTACCTATATGCATACATTTATTCATATCATTATCTTTTACATATTCAAATATTTTCTATCAATTACCATTTGCATAAACATCCATCCATAATCCATCTATAATCCATACACATAACATGCATAGCCATCATAATATCAACATCACAACCATTATAACATCATATAGATCGCCAAAACTGCCATATATATATACATGTGTGTCAAAATACAAGTGTCTACAATACAAGCTGAGCCCTGAAAAGAATGAATATACAACAATGGCTCTAGGCCTCATCATGATCCAATGTCACCAAGATATGCCCTAGCGACTACTGCCAGCTCCCTCGCCCTGACCACCACCACCAACAGGTCCTGTACCTGGTCCTCCATCTCTCGGTGGCCCCATCACTGAAGCTACTGATCGAGATCCACCTGACCTCCGTGAGCTCGAAGCCCCTGACCTGCTCCTGAAGCTAGGCTGTCTCTGCTCTGCCGGCACAGCTCCATAATATAGGCCTCTATAATACTCAGCCTCCCCCTGCACTCTCCGAAGCTCGGCCTGTACCGCTGTCAACTGTGTGGCTAAGTACATGGTAGCTCCATCAGTCCCCAAGGCAGTCACTGCTCTATCCCGCTCACTAGTCATAATCTGCAGCTGCTGTACTGCCCTATCTCTCTCAGCTCGCAGACTATCTCTCTCAGCTCGCAGACCATCTCTCTCTGCTCTCATAGCCTGCTCCTGCTGTACTGCAGTATCTCGCTCAAGCCTCATCATCTGCTCATGCTGCCTAGCTGTATCCCTCTCTCCTGTAACTCTAGCGAGAGCACCATCATCCTGTCCATCTCCTCTCTGAGCTCCCAACTGTAGCTGAGCCTGATAAGCCTGTGCCTGTGCTCTAGCATGCCTCAGACTGATCACGGCCTGATGCCTATCCATCTCCACTCTCCTCAGCCTCATCTGTGCCCGCTGCCTCCATCTCCTCTCCTCTCTGATCCGTCTCCGCAGTTGCTGAATACCCACATCATCCCCTGCTCTGATCTGTGCCTGTGGCTGTGCTAATATAGCAGGCTGACCTGGCACCTGCCCTAGCCTCTGTATCCCTGGTGCAGCTGGCACTACTGCCTGTGCTGGTGGAGCCCGTCGTCGTCGCCTCCGAACTGGTCTCTCCATCCCAATCTCCCCAATCTCTCCATCCCATGTCAACCGAGTCGGCCTAGCTGTCGCCCAGTGTGCATCATACTCTGGCAATGTACCTGGATCTGCAGGACCCTGTCCCCACTGCCATGCTACTGGCTGCAATCCATCTCTCTCTGCCAAGGCTGTGTCCACCACAACCTCTGGACCCCAATCAAACACCTCCTGCCTCGTCCTCCCAAAAACGGCATCCCCTACAGGTACTGCCTGTGCCTCTCCAAACTGTCTCAGGGCTCTCTCTGGCAAATAACGCTCTATAATGTACACGCCGCGTCCAAAAATGTACCTCGCCTGTCTCGCATAAGCAAGCTCGGCATCCTCCTCCTCCCACTGCTCACATCCTAGCCATGGCCTCCATACAAATCTGTCTATCTCATCCAACCTCCGCCGCTAGTATACCACCCCTCGGCGCTGTCGATACGTCAAGGCTCCTCTATACATCCGTGCAAATGGCTCTCCTGCTGCTCTAGCCACCCATCCCTCTGGTCTCGTCACTGGAATGTGCTCATAAGCCCATACGTGCAAAACTGTCACTCCGGCTGACATACTGGCTCCGAACATATATGCACAATCATGCAGGTAATGATAGAGCTGTCCCAACACGCACTCTGCCCATGCATATCTCGTGCCATAGGAGAACATGCCCTCCATCACTGTCCCCCATCCTACAGGAAAACCTCTCGCTCTCCTATCACCCACTAGCCATCTAATGATAGCCACTACCACTCGCTGCAACCTGTCACAGAGCTCCTCCATCCTCCCCATCGGTATCTCCGAACCCTCTGCTCCGATGTCTGGTGTCCCAAACAATCTCCTGAATGCAGCTGGGCCCATCTCCGGATCATAATCTACACGATCCCCATCTATCGGAATCCTCAAGATCCGGAACACATCCTCTAAGGTGATGGTCGCCTCTCCTGTCGGTAACAAGAATGAACTGTGCTCGCTCATCCATCGCTCCACCATTGCAGTCATCAGCCCTCGATGTGCCTACACTGGCTCTAATTGTGACACATGCTCCAAACCCAGGATCTCTAACACCAGCAGCTCCTCTGCATCCAACCGTCTCACTAGCCGCAAATCTCTCGGATGGGGCTCCCGTGATAGTAATGGCGGTAGTACATCCTGCATCATCCATTTACCCTTGTCAGTCCATCCCGTTAATCATTCATCTCAAAATCTGCCTATCTATCTGCTCTTCTATCCTACACCTACCATATGCGGTTCAGTTTCCCACATGCGACCTTTTTCTGCTCACTAGCGACCCCTTTACCCACATGAGTCTCTGTTTTGACTAAAAGCGAGCTCTTTTATATTATGCGCTTACTGTTTTACTGGAGGCGAGCTCTATTTCTACATGCGCCCATTATCCCTTCATATGCGAGCCATATCCTATGTGCGCCTCTCTTTACCCTCTAAGCGAGCTTTTTTTAAATGCACCTATCTTTTCCTTATAAGCGAGCCTAATCACTATATGCGCTCACTGTTTTCCTATACGCGCGCTATCTACCATATGTGATCTGTTTCTAGTTCTATGCGAGCTAAACTACCCTGTGCGACTACTATCTGCTCATAAGCGACTAGCTTCCCTCCATACGCGCATTTCCGCTGCTTTTTTTCCCGCCGACCGGATGCGACCACTTTTTTTCTAAGCGACCTACCCGCGCCTATAAGCGACCTGAATTACTCTAAGCGACCTCTATTCCTATATACGCGACCTATATGTGCCATGTCCTAAACTCGTCGCTTTGGTGACGTGTGTGAATTAATTACGCTTCTAGGCTATTAAATGCATGCTTTTGGGAAAAGTTTTGAGACATACCGGTGCGCCTGCTCCCTCTGGTCGTCCATGTGTCCTCACTCGCTCCGCACGATGATCTCTGCGTGGAATCACCATCCTGCTAGCTCTGCCACTCTCACTCTCGGGAGCTCTGGATTTCTCTAGGTTTCTAAGCACAAATGCGCACAAATGAGCCTATTTGCCCTTGCAGCCCCTACTTATAGCCCTTCTCCAAACCCTAATTCTTCTATATCACAGCCTATTTTCTTCGCGTCTGCCCTCTTTTCCGCCTTTTCTTCTATCGAGAGCCAACCCAGTCCTTCCTGGTTTGCCTGGCTTACCTCTCGAGGGGGCATCACCTGCCAGTTACACTGGGGCATAACTTGTTTATCGAATGTATCTCACATCTTCTTTGACACAACGTTCTATCGAACATTGTATCAAAGAGGGGCAAAATGTAGACACCCAAATTTGTCCATGTCTAACGACACTTTGTTAAATCACTAATCCATTACCCAATTAATTAAATAAATTTTATTTATTTAATTAAAATCCCATTCTCATTCACTTAGCCAATTAATTAAATAAATTGTATTTATTTAATTAATTCCACATCATGTCTTATCTCATTTTATGCATTTATCCTATTAATTAAATAAATTTTATTTATTTAATTAATTTCCAACTCATATCCCAACTAATTCAAATACTTTATTTGAATTAAGCCTTTATCATTTATCACATTTTAACACTTGTCCATTTCCCATTTATCATGTGTTGTAAGACAACTTTCATTTAAAATCCTTCACATGTACAACTAATTGGACCTAAATTTAGTAACTTTCAATCTTAGCCATTCACATAGCCTCTGAATCTCCACCGTTGATTGATCTTGGTTGAGTCCTATATAAACAGCCTCTCACTCCATATGAGACATCCAGAAATCATATAGTATCTAGCAATCCAGCAATCATATAGCAACTCCATTATCATCTTGAGCATTCGAGCATTTGAGCTTTTATCATCCATCAATGGCAGCTTTCAGCTTTGTGATTGTTCATTGTTGAAGAAGCAGTCCACATCTCCCTCTCAAACAAGGAATCGCACGGTCTAGGTGATGTTATGCTTGCATTGCATTGTTCTTTTGGCTTCATCTAGATTAGATTCCTTGATGATGGTAAGGTTAGGGTTTCATGACTATGTCTGATCTTCCACACCTGACTTTCACCTATCACAGAAACATTTAATTCTCCTTTGCTTGGGCTTAACCACGTGGCTTCCTCCGCTCAATTTTGAGTTGCAATTTGTTTCTCCCACAGCTTATTTTAAAATGAGACTCATACATTTAATAAGTTTCAACTTATTAAAGGAGGGACCCACATGTGTATGATAAGAAACTTTTAATAATAAAAGACCCCTTATGACTTCTCGTGAAACACTTGAAAAATGAAACAAGACATTTATTTACTGCCTTCGGGTTTATCCACGTGGCAGGCTCCACTTCTTCATTTTGCTCCTTTTTACTGCAGCCTCCACGTGGTGCTCTCCGCATCATTTTAAAGCTTCTCCCTCTTGCCTTTTGCCACTGACATGTGTCACTCTCTGATAATTTTTGAAACAAATGAAACTCCATTACATTTATTTAAATGATTCTTAGCTTTAAAGGAGGGCCCACCAGTTATTAAATGATTTTGCCTTCCTTCTTAAGACTTTCATGAATCCTTAGCATTTATGAATTTTATAAAAATAAAACCAACTTTTATCTCTTCTCCGCAGTTGCCACGCGTCACTCTCTGCATGATTTTACTATTTCTTTCCTTGCCTTGGGTGCTGACAAGTGGTTTTCTCTACAACTTTCATTGTTTTGTATCCACACCATTAGATTTGCATTTGATCCGATGGCCACTGAGCATTTATTTCATTTGGAAAACCCTATCTTTGTGAAGTGATTTTTCCTTATTACAAAAAATTTCACTGTGGTGTGAAAATATTCTTACCAATTTTGGCGACTGGCTGGGAAAGTGAGCTTGCTCACTCAGAACCCAAAATTTCTGGTTTTGCATATCAGTGCCTTAATCATTGGGTAATAGAGTCTATCATGCTGAAACTGAAACATTCATAAACTAACCAACATTTGTGGCACTAGGCCAATACAAGCTGTCCAGAAACATTACTGAGGCTGAGACTGAAGCACTGTTGGCTGAAAACACACTCTGCAACTAATAGACCACTGAAACAAATTGGTGACAACTGGCTATATTGATATTTTGCAACTGAGATTAGCTGAAACAAATTTCTAAAATTTACACAGAACTGACTTCCCTCCTTTCCGCTTTGCAGCTGAGACTTATTGAAAACAAAACTAACTGAAACTAAAACTAATGCTACTACTGTAGCTTATTCTGAACATTGAAGCCAAATTACTGACATCTGAAACATACAGGAACATGTCCATTCACCGGAACAGCAAAATAGCTGCCATGTCTGATTATGTTGCTCCAATTTATCCACATCAAACTGAAAATGAACCAGATAAATTGTATGAAGAAATACAACAATATTTTGTACCTTTTTACTTCTCTACACTCAGGAGAGTCTCTTTTTGCTTCAAAATACCAGTCATGTTGATCATCATGTTGTTCTTGCTTCAGCAGAGGGTAGGGAGGGAAAATAAAACACTAAAATTCTTTCCTCTATTTGCTTTTGAAAACTTCTACTGCCAGAAACTCATTAGTGACCTCTTTTGTTGACTCTTCATCTGAATGATGATCCATAATAACATCAAGATCTAGTTGACAAGTGACAAAACTACCCAGAATAGTCTTGAATCTGATTGGGATCCCTTCATGCAAGAAGAAATGTGTAAAATCTAACTCTGTTTGTGACATCATATGTGGTTCTGCACTGTGGCAAATGTCTCTCTGGATCTCATCATCTTGTAGAGGTGAAATTTCATCAAGAAGAAGACAATAACCATTTGCAAAAATAGTAAATAAATCAAGTCTTGAATCGTCCTCTGTTTCAACATTTTCTCCATGATCTGCTACAAGAGACCTTATGAATGAACCATGCATTTTCTCAATCGTAGGATCTTCCTCATTTAGTAGCTGATAGCCTTGTTGCAAAAGTGAGAACAAATCCTCATCATGCCCCAAATGTTGCTCATGCATCTCTATGCCTTACTCCTGCAGGTGTGGAACTTCATTGCTGTAATAAAAACACTCATACTTTGAAGATTCTGGTATAATGTCATTTGCAACCTCCTCAAAATGGAATATAGAGACAGCATCACCATGGACCTAGTACTTTTTAGCTTCAAAGCCCTTCTTGTAGTACTTTTCAGCTTCTAAAAACCTCACCTCATAAGCATCTTCTGAATTTGATTTAAGATTTGACAGAATCTTTGGATCTCCCTTTGCCACATATGCTTGATGCTCAATATCAGAAAGACACATTGAAAAGATAGGGACCACCTCTTGAAGGAGTTTTCTTGCATTTTGATCATTGAAACTTGATTCCTCCTTGATATCAAAATGACAAAGAACCTGGTCTATGGCTTCATTGGGCTGATTTGCCGCTATGGAGGCTTGTAAAGGGTAATTTTCAAGACAATTGGGCATTCTTTGGCTATATTCATACTGTTGTTCATAAGAATCTTGAGGCATTAAACATAGATTAGCATGGTACAAGTTTTGACCTTTTAACTCATTGATCTCATGGGTGAGGGTTTTAATTAGTTCTTTCACAACACTCATCTCCTCATGATTTGGCAAATCAGTAGGGAGGGTGGGTGGACTAAAATTTGCATGCATCTGGCTACAAGAAAGGGCATGAGATAGGCTATTTGCATGAGGCATCAGCTATTTTAAGGGCAGAGGAGGTAGTTTACCAGACAATATGAGACTACTTTCAGCCTTAATGGTAAGATCATATGATTGAGGAAGAGTTTCACCTCCTAGGGATTGTATCATGACAAAGATCTTAGGGTCTAAAGCCTTTAAATAATACAAGAAAGCAAAGACTGGAGGGGGCCTCATGTCTATAGAAATTTTTTTCCATACCTTATCAAATCTTGAATTGAAATCATGTATGGGCTCCATAGGATGCCTCTTGATGGTGATGAGGTTTTGGGTAAGAGTGCTGACATTTGTCCTTTCTCTGAACTGATTGTAGATGAGCCGACCAAGCTGATCCCATCCAATGATTGAAACAGGCTGCAAGCTTATGTACCATTCTTTTGCTTTGCCTTTGAGGGATGATGCCAACAACAAGAGAGCATGATTTTCAGTTGTGACATTATGAACAGAGCATAGATTTGCAACATCTTGAATGTGATCTGTAGGGCAAATAGAGCTATCTCCAAGAAAGTGAGGTAGTGCCTTCCATGCTGTGTCAGGAACTTGACCCTGCTGCTGAAGAACTAGAGGACTTGAATCCCAGGCTACAAAAGGTAAATCCCTTTGAATATCCAGGTGCACCTATATACTAGGGGCTGCCATGGTCTGCAGGAGCAAAGATCTGAGAAAGATTCACCAATAGAGTCGCCAGATGGAAGATCCATGCTCCTATTCACAGATATTTCTATGATTTTCCATCAAAATCACAAAATGTAGGGCAAAGATTCTCTGAAAATAAAGAACAAAGTCTTAGAATCCAGTCCCATTGGGTGTGGGAGTTGGAAGTAGTGGAGGTAGATTGGATGGTGGAAGGTGTATGGTCACATGCTTTTGATAATTGTAGGAAGATGGGGGTGGAATGGCGACATATGTTTTGGGAATATGATAGGATTTGCGATGGATAGTGGTGGATTTAGGAGTGGAGGAAGTATCAACATCTTGAGATTGTTCACCTTGGGGTATGTATCCAAGGCCATATGAAGGTGGAGGAACTTTGACATGGATAGGTTTCAAAATACCTTGTTCATGAAGGCCTAAGCCTTTACCTTGATAGTTCATATGTTGGAGTATGTAGTGGACAGTGGGATTATGTATGGTTGGAACATTAGCAACGAGCTCATTATTTGACAGAGAAGGTGAGATAAAGGATAATGGTTGTTGGTGTTCTAAGGAAGAACATTCATGCATGAAGGTAGTGGGACCAAGGATATAGGATAATGGATTTGCAGCTTGGTCAATAATGGATGGTGAAGGATCACTAGAATCTTGATCATCATTATGCTCTTTAGAATCTAAGTTATTGGGATGATCATTCATGTGCACTTGAGAGGCAAGTGTCTCATCAGAGGAAGCAGAAGTTGTTGGATCATGGATGGGATTAGATGGAAGAGGGATAGAAGTAATGGAGGTTTCTTGCTCATGGATGGGTATGGGATCTGTTAGTAATAATTTATGTTTGGGGTTTTGAGTCAGGTCTCTTCCCAAAAAATTCAAAAAAGTTCTAATATTTTGGTCCCTACAATTATCAAAAATGCATCTCACCTTGTATGTTCAAGGTCAAAATATATAGTGGCAGGTCATAAATCTCCATCGGCCCCTGAAAATTGATAAAAAATGGGTCAAATGCATAAAAAATGCATATCGGGTAATAGTTTTCAGTGTCTGTGATTGTTTCTAACAGTGGCTGAGAGGGTCTAATTGTGCCAGTGCTGCGGAACCACCAAGTGTTGTGCCCCAGTTTAAATCTATGCCTTTGTTTTTGCTTCCTGCAGAGTGTGCCACGTGTCAATGGTGAAAGCAGCCCCTTAAAGTTTCAACTAGGTGCAGAAGGCGCCACGTGTCAGCTTCCGTGTGAGTCTCAACGCAGTTTCTAAAAGTTTCTTTTATGTTTCAAGAGTGCTGCAGAAGGCACCACGTGGAGGCACTCGAGAGACACAGAGAAAGCAACTCAAAAGCCCCGCGGATGGTGCCAAGTGGCAACTTCTGCTAGTGTTTCTAAAAGTTTCATAGTTTCTGTCATGGGCTTCGAAGACCCTTAATGCTTCTCAAGGCAATGCAGAGCTTGCCAGGTGTCGCTGTCCACTAGAGTTTCTAAAAGTTTCTAAGCTGCCGCAGACAGTGCCACGTGTCCCTTGTGGTTGCTACGGAAGTTGACAAGTGTCAGCTTCTGCGTAAGTTTCTATTTTGTTTCCTGCATTGCAAGTAATGGTGGTGGGTCCCAGTGAAGTATTTCAAGTGCCGCGGGTTGTGACATGTGTCACCTGCGGAGGCCACTTCAGTCTATAGACACAGTTTCGTAAAGTGTGGCGGAGCTCGACATATGTTAGCTTCCGCAGAAGTTTCAAAAGACTCTTTTGTGTTTCGAGAAGAGCGTGGAGCTCGACAAGTGTCGGCACCTGCGTGAGTTTCAGAAAGGGTCTCTAATGTTTCATGAGTGTTGCGGACAGTGCCAAGTGTCGACATCCGCGAGAGTCCCAAAATGTTTCATATGTTTCTCAAGTGTAGCGTGGAAGCCGCCACGTATCCTGATGGCCGATGCTGCGGAGCCCGACATATGTCCTCTTTTTTGAAAAGCAAATGAAGGAGTGATGGGCCAGCGATAGAAACTTCAAGTGCCTACGTGGCACGATCTGGTTGGCTGGCAACTTTTTAACATTTTTTGGGGCCGTAGATGTCCGCGACTGGGTTTTGATTGACGGCCACGTTTTGAACCTGCAGCGAGGGTTTTCTCCTGAGTGTTTGCATTTGTTTTTGGGCGGGAAAACTCAAATGGTTTACTGCAGCTGCATTTCCAGAGGCTATGGGTAGATGAAGCTTTAATGGCGATCTTGCAGGGGCGCGATGGGTCGAGTTGATAGGTTCAACCACCAGTTTTATGAGGAATGTCCCTGGGCGGCGGTGTGGGGCTCGAGATCACTTCTTGTCCCTTCTCCTTGTACCTCTGCAGCATTGTCTATTTTGAGCGCCATTTCCTCATGCGTGTATCTGGCAAAATTTTTGAGCTGAGTACACAGTTTTGCTATAAAGGGCAGACTGTGTCACTCATTTTAGGTTGTTGAAGGCCTGGGGCAATTTTGTGTAAATAATGAAGAGCACGGCATGAACTTGGTTGTTCCATCCCATTTTGGAGTTTATGTGTTGCAGCATGAGTGTATTTTGCACATATTTTTAGTTTCAGTGTTGATTTATATAAAAAATGCTTATTGCATGTGTCTATCTGCTTGTCTCCATTTGCTGCATGTCATCCTTCTTTTGAATCTGGTTGCTAAGGGTTTCATATATTCTAGGGTATAGATATCTATACTGCATGCTTGATTTGTAAATTCCATTCAAGGAGTGGATTAAACTATTTTAGGTCAATGTATGGAGAAGGTTGTATGTCTTCAGGGATATCTGTAAGTAAAGGCAGTTAGATACCCTTTCTTGGGTGATGTTTGTAAGGCAAGCATCAAGTCCAACCCCCTGAAACTTGAGTGAAAGTTGCAAACCATCTGCTGTATACGTCTAGTTGACTCCTTGCCCAATGGATAGGCACCAGTCTGCTCCTGGGTCAGTAGTTATGAGCCAAAACCCCTTGTCTTGCATCCAGGACATTATGTCCACCCATTTCATCACTTCCACCTGTTAGTTGTAGGAGTAGGATTAGGAACTCCCTGCATACTCTCATACCAACCAGATAATATGTCCAAGAATGTTGCCAACCTTGTGATCTATCATGCAGATCTTGGTCCATACATGAGAGTATTCTGCCTATTGTTGTCAAGTTAGATCTTTCTATCATTGAGCTAGTCAATGTTACATCTTTTGACATAGGGATACCCCCATTGGTGTGGCAGAACCAGAAGTGAAGGGGAGGTAGCTCACGTAACCTCCTGTATTTAGTTGGCTGAATCTGCACGTGCATAGGAACTGGCAAACCCTGATGTTGATTCAGAAGAAAAACTAATAGGATCAAGTTGTAAAATGATATCTTCTTCATAGGGAATATCTTGATCATAGAACAGATAAAGGTTATGGATGGGTTGGATTTGGATTTCCTTCTCGTGTATAGGATCAAGTTGCTCATGGATTGCTTCTTCATCAAAGATAGTATCTTGATCATAGAAAAAATAAAGGTTATGCATGGGTTGGAATTGGATCTCTTGCTCATGTATAGTTGTTGGGAGATGGATCTAGGATCAAGTGGCTCATGGAGAGGTTCATTATTATGGATATCATCTTGATCATGGAAAAGACACATGTTATGGATAGGTTGCATGAAAGTGATTTGATCTTGACTTAGACTAGGGCTTAATGTTTCCACATGCTCTAAGGTGTGCTCTTGACACAACTCTTGGGTTGTTTGAATGAAAGTGGATAGATTTTGACTTGGGTTCATGGTAGGAGACTCTTCGATAAGCTCAAGGAGTTAAGGATCACGTGAAGGGGTTGTACAATTTGACATGTTATTGGAAGAATCTTTTGTAAGGTCAAGGACCAGATTTTGGGGACATGGTTGACTCTCTACTGGTAGTCCTTGGATCACATCCTTTGTAGGTGTATGGGTAGATGAATGAGGTAATAGATGAGTGGATTTGGCTTTCTCCATAGCTTTTCTTTTGCTGTATAAATTTGGAAAATATTTTTCCCACCACTCATCTGATTCTTTTTTGGTTGTCCATTTAGAGTTTGAGGAACTAGATGACGGTGTTGGTGTAGGACTGGTATGTTTTGGGATAGGCATCTTAGCAGGTGGTGAAGGAGGACTAGTAAATGGAGTGGTATATGATTTCCAACTTGAGGTGGTGCTTGCCTTGTCATGAGTATGGGAAAAGGATATACAATTTTGGGGTGAGGAGTAGCTGGTACTGGCACGTTCATCTTGCAAGATTGTCATTTCTTGTTGTAAGATTTGAATTTGTTGAGTAATTTCTATACAATCTTGGGGCGAGGGACCTAAGTTTATTTTCAATTGTAGATATTGGAGTGTTTGAGCAATATATTCTAATTGGTTTGCCATCTCTACAGAAATTGACACACGACTGGAAAAGCTTACTATGATAGATGCATAGCTACAAATGTGTGGAAATAGAGGATAAAAGCACAACAGGTCAAAGCATATGCGTAGATCTGGCAAAGTTTGTTTTTGTAGAGTTTTTTGGCACATTTTTCAAAAATTTATGTTTTTGGTTGAAAACAGTCTTTTTTGCTTTTGATTTTCAATTATGGCAGATAAAGACATAGCAAACGCATAGAAGTTTTCATGATTTTTATCTTTTATTATTTTTTTGTATTTTTGTGGACTTTTTGACACAAGAACAATTACAATCCTAGGCTAGAAAAGATAGTATTTGTTGAATCCCCTAGCTGTGCATATTCAAAGCGTGTAGCTTTAGAATCTGGTAGCACCGACTCCCCTCCAAGACACTCATTTCTCATGCATACCAGATTTGGTTTCCTTAGGCTCGTCCCCCCACCAAACCTTAGGATTGTCCTTGCTACATCAAGTAAAAATCACATGAATCAGGGCCGCTTCAAAGGTCCCACCTTTTGTGCCAACAAATAGAAGGATTTGAGCTACTAAAATAATGGTTCATAGTTGGGGAGCATCTAGGGGATCAGCACCTCACGAGCATCCAACAAGACACTTAAGGCTCTAACTAACCTTACTACGAGTTTAATATACACAAAGGTATGCCTCCTTTCACTTGCTAGCACTGTATGGTGAGCGCTCACACCGGTTAGACTTGGCTTTCGCCTTATCCTCAATTTACATATAGCGGACCGAATGAAAGTACCTCTTGGGGTCACCAATGAGTTCTCCATACAGATGTGTCTCAAGGGCAGGCCCACATCCTAAAAAAGAAGAGAATAGAACTGTTTCTCTTACACCCAAGATCCTTTTGAAGGCAAGGGGAGAGGATACTTCAATTCTAGCCCTTAGGTAATGCAAAGCGTGCAAGTGCACCAAACACATAAAACAAGTGCTAATGTTCCTTTTAAGTCCAAATCCAAATGTTCCTAAGATCAAACAATGGTTCTTTTTAAGCCCAAATGAGATGTTTGCCCAACTAAACACACAAAGGTTCATTTTAAAGCCCAAAACAAAAGTGTGCCTAATTTAGTGATAAATGATTGTTCTTTGACCGCTTGAACCTACAAAAGATATATCAGAAGTTTATTTTCTCCTTTCTTTGACAAGCGTTTAAGTTAAGCTGCACAAATAAATCATTAGTTTCCAAAAAAAAACACTAGATTTAAGCTTGGAAAAACACTAGATTTAAGCTTGGAAAGATAGCTGAACTTTGACTTTAAAAATAGTTGATAAAATGATAAAATCACTTGATCAAACCTACTCCATTGTGAAGTTCCCAGAATTACCCTTCCAACGAGTATTTATTTGTGTGATTACGAGTTCGTATGCTCCTGTTATGGCAAAAAGAAAAAGATACCACCCTTATGGCATGTAGAAGAAGGTAGGATGGAGGATTGTTGGATAAAATGATGCACCCTATGGAAGCACCCTTCAGACCACTAGATAAAAGGATGCAGAAGCACCCTTCAGACCGTTGGATAAAAGGATGCGGAAGCACCCTTTAGATCGCTGGATAAAATGATGCACCCTGTGGGAGCACCCTTTAGACCGCTGGATAAAAGGATGCACCCTGTGAAAAAGCTCTTCAAATAGTTGGATAAAAGGATGCAAAAGCACCCTTCGGACCGCTGGATAAAGCGATGCACCCTATGGAAGCACCCTTTGGACCACTAGATAAAAGGATGCACCTTGCAGAAGCACTCTTCGGACCGCTGGATAAAAGGATACACCCTGCGAAAAAACTCTTCGGACAGTTGGATAAAAGGATGTGGAAACACCCTTCAGACTGCTGGATAAAGCGATGCACCATGCGGAAGCATCCTTTGGACCGCTAGATAAAAGGATGCACCCTCAAAAAAATCACAGAGATTTTTTTTAGTCTCTGATTTTTATGAATTAATAGGTGATTCTAAGGTTTTTGACCCTTCTGAGCACGTTGGTGATGTCAGTTTCAGCCTAGGAGGTCACCTTTTGATAGATCCTTGCAAAACTCGACAATGGGGTTTAGAGAAACACAAATTTTTACTACAAAAAATTGCAAAAAACATAAAATTGAACGGTGGGCGCCAAAAATGTTATGGGTAAAAGTGGATAATATCATAACTTAATATCAAACCCAAAAACACAATAGAACATGCAGATAACAAAAGCTTTAAAATAAGAATGAATCGTACAACATCTGTTACCCCGCGGCTTCCATTGCTTGCCTAGTCTCGATCAATCTTTGTTATGAAGAATATGGCCCTCAGGAAACACAATTCCTTGCACTTCTTCAAGATGGCGGTAGAGAGGTGGCTAGGATACTTTTTGCATTGAAGATGAACTTTAAATACAAATGAGGATGGCACAAGCTATAGATTGGTATGGAATGATATGGAATGATATGAATTCTGCAGAGTAACGATATGGAAAGCTTGGATACTAGAAATGGAAGAATAGGGTTGTATTTATAAACTGAGAAGGAGAAGATCAACAGTTGAGAAGAATTAAGAAAATAAATGGTTGAGAATGGTTGAGAGAACGTACGCGAATAGAAGAAGGACATGTGTCATAGAAAAAGCTATTCTCTTTGAGTTAACTGCTTTCATAACAAAGATAAGATTTGCTTTTCACAAATTAGAATGTTTTATTCTAATTAAGAGTTATTGATAAAAACAAGATTGTTTTAAATAAAAAAACTCAATTTTTGCTTTTGCATGACAAGGAAGATTTATTTTTAGAAGATTTGGAAGATAAGAAAGTGAATTAAATAAATAAATTTATTTAATTACTTGCACATGATTTCGAAGAATAAATAAAATATTTAATTATATTTTATTGTTGGAGAGTGAGAGGATTTAAATAAATTTAAATGATTTATTTAAATTTGGAGGAATAGACTTGACTTAATTAAATAATTTATAATTATTTAATTGCTTAGAAGAATTTAATTAAATAAGGGATTTTATTTAATTTTGACTTTAGAAGAGATAATTAAATATTTTGATATTTAATTAACTTAGAGAAATATGAATCGAATAAATAAATTTAATTATTTATTTATTGATAGAGGAAGGTAGACTTAAATAAATATTAAAAATATTTATTTAGACAGAGTCGTGTCATTTTTAGGTGTATACACTTTGATTTTCAAGTTATATAATTTCTTCATAATAAATACCTTACTCGAAGCCGAAGTAATCTCATACATGCTGGAGAGCTTATCCCAAAGCTCTTTCATAGTATTCTCAACTAAAACATTTAATAACATGTTGCTGGACAGTGAAAGAAAAATTGTTGCCCTCGCTTTCATATTCATTTTGTCCTAGTCTTCATCTGACATTGAACCTTTGCCTTTTGCTTTTCCCACCAAGGCGAGTGAGAGGTCCTGTTTGATGAGCAATGACTCCATCTGCACCTTCCACAATCCAAAGTTTTGGCCAGTGAATTTCTCTATCTTCCATTTGTCTAGGTCGTCCATGTTTTTGAAAATCTTCACCGATTTCAATCAGCTTCACAAGATGAGCTTCTTAGCCTGGCTTTGATACCAATTGCAAATTTAAAAACACAAAAAAAATAAAGAGTGTAGAGATTTAAAAATAGAACACACACTTAGAAAATAAAAGAGAGGACACCAGAAAATTAACGTGGTTCACCATTTTAATGGCTACGTCCATAAAATAGGGGATTCTCTATTATTCTTCATACATTCTTCTTCATCTCTTCTTATTACAGTAGCACTTAACCAGTCTCATCCTTATCCTTTTCTAAAGACAATACATAGACTTCACACACTAAGCATCCACTGCCAGACCTTTCTGGAATCATCGACTACATGGTTGTTACATGAAGTCTTGAAGAGTGGTTACAACAAGAATAGAACAGAGTTTACAGAATGAGACAGAGAGCGATTACATGGCTTCACTGATGCCACATGCCCAACAATATTCCCTATAGCAGTTGGAATTTGGCCCTCCACAGCTGTATATGAAAGATCAATACTAGTTAGTGACGGAGACCTCTATAGTCCAATGAAAGAAAATCTCCTCCAAGATTCTCATTCCAAGAGAGATCAAGTGAGAGCAAGTGGGCAGTCACATTTTCAAACCAAGCTGGTATTTGCACTGACAAAGAATTGTATGAAAGGTCGAGATGGAGGAGAGAGGTGAGGATGAGAAGGGAGTTGGGAATTGGTCCGCTAAGCCCACACTCAGACCGCTCTATGTAAATGTCATCCACTTCCAGGGTTGAATGGGTCAAATAGCCAATAGCATTTTTCTATTTCATTCACAACAAAAAGTGTTAAATATAGGAAAAATTTTCATTGGCCAGAATTTACCATTAAATATTGAAGTGGATGACATTTAAGATCAGCCCACTCAGACATGCCAAGATGTTGAAGGTTGGATAGACTGCCAACAACTTCGTGCCCCACTCTTTGCTTACATAAATGTTCGCTCCATAAATAGAGAGGTATTCCAAGCTCACCAGATTTGATAAGCTTTCCAAGCTCACATAAAATTGTCCACTTTCATAACCAGCAGATGACAAGTCAAGAAAAGTGAGTCTCTTCAACTTTCCATTATGGGGAGGAGTGAAATTACCTTGGAAGTGGTTGGAACTGAGATCGAGGTGCTCCAACTGTGCAAGTTGAAACAACGATGAATTGATGTGACCTTCCAAATAGTATCCACTCAAATCTAGTCAAGAAACATGGCCTGTGCGGAAGTCACAACTAACTCCACTCCACGTGCAGCAATTGAATCCGTGCCACGAACTCAGATTTTTATCCTCATCTACAATGGCTGCTTTGAAATCTAGGAGATGGTTCCTTTCAGAGAGGGGGCATGCAATTGTAGGAGAAGAAGTGCAGCAGAAGAAGCAGCATGATATTGTTATGATTAAAAATGCAACTCTGCCATATGAAAGTGTAGCTTCCATGTCTTGCACACACAGAAATTCTTATTATCTATACTTGCAATCAGGGGAAATGAAGGCTAAATAATCCCTTTCCATGCTAAATGTGGGAGTGACGTGTACGCAAAGTAAGATTCTCAACACCCACATAATAACGTGTGTATTATTCAACGAGTGGAAAAGTCTAGTGATGGTAGGAGATTATCAATTTAGTTTATATTAATATGAACATGTATTCATTTATGTTGAGATTTTTAAGATTATATATGTGTCTCTTAGTCAAGTGTTTAAAATATTTATATAATATAATTTTGTAATTGACAATTTATAATACTTATAAGATAAAATATTCCTTATGAATAACTAGTTTCTTATCCCTATAAATACTATAATCTTGAAGGTTTTGTTCTTAAACATTATTACTCAAAATAAGTCATGTTAAATATTCTTTTAATTTAAAATAGATTTGATATTTGGATCAAATTATATGCTCTATTTTACCCATCTTCTTTATTTCCTTCAAATAAAGAAGTTGTAACCACTTAAATATATTTTTATGAAAATTTTGAAAAAAAAAAAATACATTAAACCAAAGAAACATAAACTATTTCAAAAAAATGATTAGCTTATGGATTGGTGCCTATAAAGAAATGCATCAATACATTCAAGTTCAGTCATTTTACTCTAACTCAATCAACTTGACTAAAAATATTAACCTTTTAAATATAATTATGACTAGAATATATAGGTACAAATATGAAGTGAAATATTTGAAGACCATTAAACCCCTTCATTATAGGCACAAATATCCAGTGAAGTTTTATTCCATATACGAAATATTTGAAGACCACACATTCAATCCCACAAAAAGAGTTCAAATTCACAACAAAAAGGTCACTCTCACAACTCTGACCTTGACCCTACAAACAAATTCTGAGAACAAACTAATCTAAGTTCTATCATTCTTCTTCCAACACATTAAATTTTAAAGAATTGTAAATTTGAATGAAACAATAAATAAATAAATAAATAACTATCTATCAACTCCAAAAACCAACTATATTATTTCTTTCTTAATTTTTAAATTCACAATGTAACACATTGCAACTCTTAGTTAGGTCATATTCATTAAATTTAATTTATAAAAAGAAATATTTTTATTTATTTATAATCTCATACTCCCCGTTTTATTTTGACCCAAACTCCAAAAACCAACTATATTATTTCTTTCTTAATTTTTAAATTCACAATGTAACACATTGCAACTCTTAGTTAGGTCATATTCATTAAATTTAATTTATAAAAAGGAATATTTTTATTTATTTATAATCTCATACTCCCCGTTTTATGTTGACCCATTAGACTAGCATTATTTGTATTTATCTTATTCCTATTGCTTATTCGTGATCATTGAATAGTCTCTTCTTCATTGCGATGTGCTCCATTATTTACCCGGCTCTTCTGTCTTCTGCGTGCTTTCCACCTCTCATATTATTCCGCGATTACCTAGTCAAAAGTAAATTACCTCTTCTTTAGTCTTTATCTTCGTCGATTACCTCTCTCTCTTCTACATTTTTTCCTCGACGAAATGGGTCCGCATCTCACATCATTTCGCGATTCTTCGGCAAAGTTTCAGTCACAAATGACACCTACTTTATGATTCCACATTTCTTCCCTACTGTATGGACTATCAAATGTTTTGTAGCGTGACGCCCAAGCAAACTCGGTCCACTTATTTTTTCCCACTTGTTTCTCGACCTTCTGATCATTTCGCCGTGTCAAAACAAGAAATGCCGTGTCAATATTTCAAATGAATGGCCCGCACACGAAAAATACAAAAATAATAAAGAAATCATGGGATACAAGTTAAAATTTTCCCATTCATGGACCCCTTATATTCACAAAAATAATGAAGGAATCATAGAGTACAAAATGGTCATACATGGAGCCGAAAACATCGTTTTGTCAAAACTCGTGTTCTTTTTGAATTTTTATGAGAAACGTTTTAGAGAGGAATATCATTGGAATGATATTTGATAGATTTTAGAAGAGATTGTTAAATATTGTATCCGCAACCAAATTGACTCTGGCTATAGCTTATTCTTGGATTGCATTCTCTTTAAAAGAATTAGAACATGCTCTTTTCTCCATGACATCTAATAAAAACCTACGTATTAATGGGATTCCTATAGAATTTTATTAATATATGTGGCATTATATCAAGGATAACTTCTATTTTTTATATTTTGAGGCCTTTGAGAAATGATCTTTGGTTCCTAACATCAATAGAGGTTTAATCAAACTTCTATGTAAAGGGAAAAATGAAAACACCATATCTGGTTGGCGACCAATTACATTATTAATCACCTCTTACAAAATCATAACAAGCGCATTGGCTATGTGGATCAAACTCATGGTTCAACATATAGTAAGAGCAGAATAAATAAGGTTTCTTGGAGACAAGTACATTCTTGATAACTTAATTTTGGCTTGGGAAACTAGTAAACAAGCTCAACAATTGGGCTAAAATGCATTGCTACTCAAATTATGCTTTGATAAAGCATATGACAAAACTCCTTGGAGCTTCATTCTCAATATGCTACAATGTTTTGGTTTTAGGCCCAAAATTCATGCACATGTTCAAATGTTGTTCAAAGATGCCAATGCTTGGTTAGTTATTAATAATTATGTTTGACCCATTTCCTCTACAACGTTCCATCAAATAGGGGTGTTCGTTATCCCCATTTTTATATGTCCTCACATCAGATGCATAGAGTTATAATTTTGTTACATAAGGCCAATTAGATGAAACTTATATTAAGCATATCTATTCCTCAAAATGTTGTTGTTATCAACTCTCATTTTGTTGATGATAAGATGTTTTTTGGTGGAATTTAGAAGAAGAAATTAATAACACCATTGACATTCTAAACCTATATTGATTTATGTTAGGATCCCAATTAGCATACCATAAAACATAATTTTGGATGGATCAATCTTGCCATATCCCTTAGTGGATTCCCAAATAATGGAAACAAATTAAACATGGGAAGATTACCAGGTATCTTAGCATACCTTTTAGTTTAGGAGTTTCCCTTTATGAGATGTTAAATCGGTTCCTTAGCAAACCTAGAAACAAGCTTTTTAACTGAGGTAATAAGTTTATTTCCTTGGTGGGAAAAATTCAAGTTACTAATAGAGTCTTTCTCACCACACATGTGTATTATTCATCTTGTTGGATGCCTTCCAATAAGTTCATGAAGATTTGAATAAACACATGAACGATAGTTTATGTGGACCAAATAGGGTGGTAATGATGGTTCTAAAACCACATCTTGGTCTCATTGCACCCAACCAAGATGTAAAAGAGGATTGTGATTTATAGATCCTAAGACACAAGAGATATGTTTAGCTTCAAAATGGATAACTAAAACTATTAAAGGAGACGAACCATGGACAATATTGATGTGATACATAATTAATTTTGCTTCTGTTAAAGGTAAATGTCAACATGTGAATTGGTTGGATAAGATTCTTCTTGCCCCATTCTTCCATATCAAAACAACACCTCCCTTACAATCTATTTGAAGGCCATGTAAACACATCTATCATTTCTTAAAATAGAAAGAATCTTCATTACAACATGGTTTTAGTTTTGTCTCCTCTTCCATTTGGTGGAATAAACATGCTCAATATTAAGGGCAGCCTTTCACCATTAAGTTTCCTCGACATTATTACTATTTATTTATAAAATGGTTAAGTTGGTTTGGTCAGATTTGAGATTTTACTGCTCTTAATTGGTCTTCCTATCAAGTCTCTAAACAGTGCTTTGCGATGTACAAAAAAACTAAACATTTTCTTATTTTTGTGCAATTCTTAGTCTAAGTGGAATTAACTATGAAATTGTCCACCCTTGTACAGTGCAATTTCTTCAAAGACTAAGTTTGGTTGCCCACTTATAATTTTACTCTCCTTCCATTAAAGATGATTTATTACATTTATGGAAAACCTTGTTTTTAGCAGCATTCTCTAGACACACATTTCATCAAGAAACACTAATTCTAAGGCTTTACTTTGATGCCTTTTTTTGAATTGCTTCTCTCTTTTAATAACTTCAGGGTGTGTCGAAGAGGAATTTTAAGGTCAACTATCAACTCCAACAAATCAAACTACAAATTTTATAGCTTCAAACTAAGAATACATTGGGCCTAGCTCAAACACAAAGACTAATGAGGTATATGGGATGAATCATATTCTAGTTTTCATTTTACTAGTGTTGGTTAAAGTTGGATTGGAGCAACCTTTTGTTGATGGGGTCAACTTTTGTAGGGTATACCATTGTATTTTCTACTTCTCATCTTGTGTGGTATAGACACCTAAAAATGACTAATGTATTATCACTTGGCATACGCATCATTCTTCTAGCATCAATTCTTCTAATTCACCTTAATTCAACATTAATTAAATGCTTCCTAATTGTTTAATTAATTTCATCATTTCACCACCTTATTATTCTATTTTCACATCAATTAAATAAACTAATTATTTAATTAATTCACCATTCCAATTCCTCCTATCTGCAACAACTAAATAATTTTAATTATTTAATTAGCTAATTATTCCTCCAAAATTAAATAAATATTCTAATTTATTTAAATTGACTTTTCTTATCTCCTAAATAAATAAAATCAATAATTTATTTATTTTCTTCCAACATGCACAACAAATTAAATAAATTTATTTATTAAATTTCTAATTTCTCTTCTCATCTTCTTATAATATTTTTTCTTCTAAAATCTTCCATGTACATAAATTAAATAATTTATTATTGAATTTTATCTTTTGCATGTCAAAAAACATAAAAATTTGAGTTTAATTGGCTTTAAATCTTTGTTTTTCTCAATCAATTCATTAAATAGAAAAAGTATTCTATTTTATGAAAATCAATCCTATCTTTAGTCAAGAAAGCAATTAACTATTTAAAACAACTTTTTGCATGGACACTTGTCATGTGCACATTCACTCATGATTCCTCAATTTATCTCAACCATCGATTTCATTTAATTTCCTCCAACATTGATTGATCTCCTTTGGAAGCTATAAATACATCCATTCATTCCTTCACAAACCCTTCACAAACTTTGAGTAATCGGCATCCATATCTCCATTGCTTTGCGCATTCATTGAAGCAATCTTGCATCCATTGAGCTTATTATCCATCCATCTTGCAACCATGGTTATGCTTTTAGTAGTTTAACCAATCCACATAAATTACACCAAGGAATACATACAATCATAGGTGGTAATTTGCTTTGTTATTTGGATTGGTTTGTGGTTATTTTCCTTTGATTATTTCTTGAAGGTATTAAGGATTGGGTTTGATTCATTTATGCTTAATCTATTTACAAACTAATTTTCCCTATATACATTTTGGCATGCCCGGTGGGACCCACTCCCTAAACTTAACACATTTTGATTTGAGAAAGTTTGTTTTTTAGGCTATAGGTACGGATTTGCACATTTGGCTAATAAAATGGTGCTTTTGGAACACTATGGTGCACTTCTGTAAAATAGAATGGTGCATCTGGTCAAGACTTATGTGCTTATAGTAGACAGTGTTGCACATCTGGTCTAAAGTGTGGCGCTTCTATTTTTTTGAGCTCTATCTCTAAGTTCTAGTTTTTTTCTTACAGGTTTGTTAGGCACTTGATTTCATCTTCTTTGCTTGCAAGCTGACTTATTTGTAGGCATTGATTTTGATTGTTTCACAAGATGATGTATTTGTGGACATATCTAGTTACCTTTTGACCTAATTAACTCTTTATTGTACCTTTTTTACTTTCTTACTATGCAGACCTAACAAAGTAACGTTTCTAAACAGCAACTTGGTGCATCTAAGACATCCCAATTCACTTTTGAGCAAAATCATTACACTTTTGACTCTCTATGTTTATTTGTTTGTAGGACAGGATAGAGTTGCACTTCTGAGCAACAGATTTGTAGTTTTGAGCAATAGAGTTGCACATTTGGTTAGTATTGTGGCACATTTTATAGGTATACTTTGCTTTTGGTAAACTATTTTATGCAAATGACTTTTGTATTAGCACTTTTGGTTAACATTGTGTATGCTTTTGGTAGATATTGTTGCGCTTTTGGTTAAATTTGTGTCGCTATTGATTACTGTACTAATTCTTTTGATTTTGAAAGTCTTGATTTTTGTCTTTTTGAACCTAACAAGTGGCTTTTTGGAATCTGACATCATTTGTGCAGCCTCTTATCGTCGATCAAAGAAGCTAAAAGTGAACTACTAATGTATTTGGTGCAGGACGCTTGAAAAAGATTTCATTTCTCACTAGTTTAGTAGAACACTTCAATTTCATTAAGGGAATATACAATTGTTTTCTGTCTTGAATGCTTATGTGCGTATGCCTATGGTATCAAGGGGATGGAAATCACCATTATTTAATAGTGGAGATTGAATCCCACTTAGCTTAGCATTACCTAAGTAGGACGACTCCCCAAATGTTAGAAACTACCCTCTGTGGGCTAGTACTTTTTTATGAAGCATGTTGTAAGATAGATTCAAGAACTCCAAATAACTCAAGAATTGAAGTTCTAATGGAATGCTGCCATTCAAACTAATTACCAAGAGAGACTCCAGTAGATCCATGCCTCCCAATGTTTTTGGGATTCAACCACTGAGATGATTCCTTGAAAGGTTAAGGGCTATTAGGCCTTGAAGGGATCCCATTTTTAGAGGAATGCTCCTTGATAATTTGTTGTTTGAAAGATCAATACATTTAAGAATGAAAAGAACGTTCACAAACTTAGCATCCCAACCTTTCCAGGAAATTGTAATCTAATTTGTATATACCCTAACATATCTGTTGATGTGTTTTTTATGCACATGCAAACTCAGAATAAAATACTAAGTATTCTATCCTCTTTTGAATAAAGTCTCTCAAAGGCTAAACAAAGTAATCCAGTGAGACAACTCCAAGGTTCATGATATGTCAGGTCTTGACTTGCAATGGATAGACTCAATAGTTGATGTGATTTGCTAAAAAATCACAAAGGGACTTATGCTAAATTGACTCCTTATTCCATTCAAAATATGTTGTTCTCCTTGTGAAATGGAACTATTCTAACCAGCTATGAATGAAAATGCAAAAGGATAAAGGTTTTAGAAAACTATTCTAAGGACAGTGATATAATGAAATATGCTAAGATAGACAAACTCCTTATGAAACCAAACTCCGCTTCGCCATGAGAACCAACAACTACACGAAGCCGGTGCAATCTTCTAAGGAAACTCAAGGATTTTCATGTTGCAAATCTCCATCCAAACACCCACTGCTTGCGCAGATTGAATGAGCATCCACAATTGAACTAAAACAAAATGTGGTTTAGGCTAACTTTGTAAAATGACTTATCATTGACAAATCATAAGAAGTATGAACCATTTAAGGAATTCATTAATTATCTCCACATATAAACATTACATCAATGAACCTCTAATCTAATTCTACTCTACTTGGAAACATCTCTCCATCATATTCGAGAATTAGAAACCATGCTAGCATTCCTCAATCACACAAAATCACCATGCAAACCAACAATAAGCTTGTATTGATTTTGGAAATGTAGGATTACAACAATTTCATGTCTCTTCAATGACTCTGAAGAGTCTCCTCTAATCTACTTCTACTTTAATAGCATCTACTCCTACTACTTGATTCCTGCTCTCCCTCCGATACAAATGAGAGGAAGCTCCTGCAACAATATAATGAAAAATGCACGAAATAACAGAAATAGATATGAATAGCAGAAATAGAGAAGGAATTTATTGATCGCAGGCCACTTCGAGGGGACAACCTCCTTTGAGCAAGCTCAATACAATAAATTTGTGGATGCTTTCAATGGCCTCAACATGTACTTATATACTAAGTCTAATCTAAACAACTATTACTTCCCATGAATGTGGGATAATACAATATGCTCACGGGACAACTTATAAAGCATATGCGTCCAAATGTAATATACTAGCAAAGTAAAGAGAAGGGTTAAACATGGGTTCCTAACATCCCCTCCCTCTTAGAAAAGCTTTGTCCTCAAAGCTTAAGATGTGGAAATTGTTGTTGAATCTGAAGGAGTGGTTCCCAGGTAGCATCCTCTGGTTGCATTCCGTGCCACTGAATTAAGACCTCTGTGATGGATTTGGAGTGAAGCTGACGAGTGCGTCTATTGAGGATTTCTTCTAGCTCCAAAATGATGGATCCTTCGTTATCCAGTTCTAGTAAAAAAGTTTGTGCTCTGACATTGGTGCCAAGAACTTTCTTTAGACAAGAGACATGAAATACTGGATGAATGCGGGAAGAAGGAGGAAGCTCCAATTTATAAGCAACTTACCTAATCTTCTGAAGAACCTTATATGGCCCATAGAACTTTGGAGCTAGCTTATGATGCTCTTTGAGTTTTAGAGATGATTGCTTGTATGGATGTAGATGAAGAAAAACCATATCACCTACTTGAAAAGTGCGCTTAGAATGTTGCTAATCAGCTTGTTGTTTCATTCAATTTCTTGCCATGTGAAGATTGTCCTACAAGATGCAAGGAATTTGATCCCGGGTTCGGAGAAATGTGTCAACTGCTTGAACTAGTGAACTATTGGGCGTGTATGGAAGGAGCATTGGTGGTGCCTGACCATAGACTGCTTCATATGGAGTCATTTTAGATGTAGTGTGGTAGGAGGTATTGTACCACCATTCAGCGAGAGGGACCCACTTTGCCCACTGATGTTGTTGTTCTAAGGTGAAGTAATGAAGATAAGTTTTCAAACATTTGTTGATAATTTTAGTCTGACCATCTATTTGTGGGTGATACCTAGAACACATCTTCGGTTTGGTGCCAGTGTGTCGAAATAGTTCTTGCCAAAAATGATTGGTGAAAGTTGCATCACGATCTGAGACAATGGAAGAAGGGATGCCATGAAGATGGAAGATCTGGTCCATGAATATTTGTGCGACTGAGGAGGTTGTATAGGGATGGATGAGGGCACAAAAATGACTATATTTGGAGAGGCAATCAACCACAACCAAGATCACTGTCTTTCCTCTAGATTTAGGGAGCCCCTCGATGAAATCCATAGAAATATCTGTCCAAATCAGTGTAGGGATGGGCAAGGGTTCGAGCAATCCAGGAAGGAGTGTCATTTCACCCTTGTTGCATTGGCAAGTATCACATTCAGCCACCATCTATTGAATTTCCCTTTTCATCCCCTTCCAATAGAAGTTACGCCATGCTCGCTCATAAGTTTTGAGGAACCTAGAGTGCCCTACCGATGGAGAAGCATGGAGTTCATAGAAGATAGCCTGCTGAAGATTTGTGCTCTGGGGAAGCACTAGATGACCCTTGTATCACAGAGAAGCACCATCCCAAGACTAATGCGGTACATTAGAAGGGTTAGTGGCCAACTGTTGAATGATTTGAGATAATGAAGAGTCATTGACATAGCCCTACTGGACAGATTCCAACCAATTTGGAACAGGCATAGAAATAGCAGAAAGAGAAGCTTGATCATCAAATGTGTGAGAAAGAGAATCCACCATAATATTGTCCTTACCCTTCTTGTAAGTGATCTCATAGTCATAACCCATGAGTTTGCTGACCCATTTCTTTTGTGCTGGAGAGGAGACTCATTGTTCCAAGAAATATTTCAGACTCTGGTGATCAGTCTTGATGCAAAAATGATTCCCTAGTAGGTATGGCCGCCACTTCTGTACTGCATGCAAAATAGCCATCATTTCATTCTCATATGTAGAGAGTACTAAATTCTTTCCAGAAAGGGCTTTGCTAGTGAATGCAATGGGATGTCCATCTTGAAGGAGAATAGCACCTAGTCCATTACCGCAAGCATCACTCTCAATAGTGAAGGTCCTAGAAAAATATGGCATAGCTAGAATAGGTGTAGTACACATAGCTTGTTTCAACTTTTCAAATGCACACTCAACAACATGTGTCTAGATAAAAGCATCCTTTTTTAACATAGTTGTTAATGGAGCTGCAATCTTCCTGTAATCTTTGACAAACTTGCGATAGTCGCCAGTTAGCCCCAAAAAACCATGGAGGCTCTTGAGTGTCTGAGGATGCAGCCAATTTTTCATGGCATCTATTTTTGTAGGATCCACGCAAACCCCTTGGGCTGAAACAATATGCCCGAGATACTCCACTTCCTCCTAGCCAAAAACATAGTTAGACTATTTTGCACAAAGATGATTATTAGAGAGGAGTTCTAGCATGAGATCCAGATGTTGGAGATGCTCAGCCCATGTTTTACTATAGATGAGGATATCATTGAAGAAGACCAAAATGAATTTCCGCAAGTAGGGCCAAAATATTTTATTCATCAATGCCTGGAATGTTGAAGGAGCATTAGTGAGGCCAAAGGGCATGACCAAAAACTCATAGTGGCCATCATGCGTGTGGAAATTTGTTTTAGGGATATCATCCTCATGAACCCGAATTTGGTGATACTTAGAACGAAGATCCAACTTGGAGAAAAAATGAGCGCTGTGAAGCTCATCAACAACAGGAATCAGAAACTTATCCTTGATTGTGATATGATTAAGTGCTCGAAAGTCAATGCAGAAGCACCATGACCCATCTTTTTTCTGGACAAGAAGAACTAGTGAAGAAAAGGAACTGGTACTAGGGCGAATAATACCTTGCTTCAGTAAGTCTCGCATGAGCATCTCAATCTCTGTCTTTTGGTGAAACAGGTAGCGGTAGGGCCTGATGTTGGGAGGAACGCTTCTAGGAAGGAGCTAAATATGGTGGTCTTCTGGTTGTGAAGGTGGCAATCCCACTGGTTCGGCAAAGACACATGCATACCTATCCAAAATTCGTTGTAGATCAAAAGGAGTAGTGGAGACTGCTAATGGTTGGATCTGAATGGAATGTAGCTAAGCAATGACACAATGTGAATTCTTCTTAAGAAGCTTTTCCATGCGATGTGAACTTATGATGCTGAGAGACCTTGGTTGTAAGCCCTTCAATGTGTGTTTTTGCCCATTGTCTGAAAACTGCATCCAAAGTTCAGCAAAATCCCATAAGATGGGTCCAAGTGTGAGTAACCATTGGGCACCCAAAACCACATCAAATCTGCCTAAGGGCAAGGCAAACATGTCAGAGCGCAGGTTATAATCACCAATAGAGATATGCACATTGTGACACTTCCCTTTGCAAGGTAATGTGCCCCCATTGGCAATCATGACTTTAAAGCTAGAGCAAGGATGGACAAAACAATTACCCTGTTTGGCAATCCGAGGGTCAATGAAGTTATGAGTGTTACCAAAATCAATGAGTATTGTAAGAAGGGGCTTCTAGAAGCAGCCCTTGACCCGCATGGTCTATGGGGTGCTGAGAAGTAGGGTCACCAAGCGGCTGCTGAGTATCGACCTGATCATCCACTGTATCATGAGCATCTACAGAAACTTCAGTTTCAGGTAGAGAATCCACATCCAAGAGATAGAGCTTTTTCTCAACACATCCATGTCCCTGAGTGAATTTCTCATCATAATTATAACAAAGCCCTTTTTCTCTATGTGCTCATATCTTTGCTTCAATCAAATGCTTGATAGGAGTTGTTCGAGGAGTTGCTGCTATTTGAGGTCATTGGGAAGCCGTATTTCTGAATGGAACAAAATTGGATTTGGAGCACTGTTGAGCTATGATCTTGTCCTCTGCCAACTTAGCCAACCCTAAGGCTTCTATCATTGTGCTTGAACGGAACATTTTAACCTCAGAGCAAATTGTATCCTTCAGACCACCGACAAAACAACTCCTAAAGAATTCATCAGACAATCCCTCTGTGTGATTGGCCAGTTTTTTAAACTCTGTCTAATATTCTCTCATAGTGCCTGTTTGGCGCAGTTTAGTGAGTGCTCTTGTGAAGTCATCAAAAGCACTAGGGCCAAATTGTTGCAAAATGAGTTTGCAAAAATCTGTCCATTTTGTCTTGTCATGAGCCTTGATGTACTAATGGAACCACTAAAGGGCTCCATGTTCCAAATGAAAGGATGCAAGGGAGACGTTGTTGACATCAAAAGTATTATGCAGACTGAAATATTGTTCTACCCGGTATATCCAGCCGGTCAGATCATCACCATTGAAGCGAGGAAAATCAAACTTTGGCCCACGAAAATTGCTGGAAGAAGAGAACCCAGTGTCTGTAGAAGAGTCTGGCTGCCGTCTATTGTTCATGGCTGAATACTGAAGATTGAGGCCGAGGAGTTTTTCATCAAGATTTTGGAGTTTGGTCTTGAGAGCTGCAAGTTCATCCTCCATGTTTTTTGCTCCTACGTGGGTGACAACCATAACCAAGATTTTTCTTTTTGGGGAATGGGTAGAAAAATAAAAACATAAACCTTTTTAGTAAAGAAAAAATTGGATTTGAAAAAAACTCTGATGGGTAATTGGGGTTTGACTAGGTTTTGGACACTTTCTGAGGGAAAAGGGAGAAGAAAATAGGGATTTTAGAAGCGGGGTGAAAGAATGGGAAAACTTGGACCTAAGAGGGACAAAGGAGCAGAAATATGAAATGAACACTGTGGCAAGATTTGAAGGCTATTGGGTGAGAATCGAAGAAGTTATGGCAAACCCTAAAAATAGACAAATATGGGATTTCTGGCTTCGATAAGTGGAATTTGGGATAGGGTCCTCAAGGAAGGAAATATGCAGAATGGAATTTCAGGGGTTCCAGCAAAGTTTGAGAGGAAACGAAGCTAAAGAAAGGAAGATATGGTGAAAAAACAAAAAAAAAATACTTTTTTTTTCTAGAAACTATCTGCCAACTGCTCTGGACGGATTCAATCTACGATTTGTCAGCTATCAATAGATATGGGCCCCAGGTATGTTCGCCTTCCTAAAGGTTCAGGGGATTCACTCGGCTACCAATGTTGTCTAACAACTTGCGTATTGGGGCAGTACCCCTCACTCCATGGCTCAGGTAAAACTAATAACTGCTTTGCCACAAATGACAGCTCTTGGTTTACCTCACGGATGGGAACTAGTTAATCAGGTAGGGACTGTTGCCCTTTTCGCTGGCAGGTCCTCTCAATGGGCCAGCACTTCAAGGCTCCTGTGGTACTCCTCACAATGAGTTTTAGGGCTATGCCCAGACACTTCCCACAGTTAAGCGGATAGGGATTATTCCCTAATCTAAACCTGCAATTGAAATGAATAATATAGATGCGAAAAAAAAGAACTACTGCAATAATAACAACACCTGGAGGCCACTGCAGGAAAAAAAAATTTAGCATAAATTCCACCCAACGAGCCTAAGAAAGCGCTCTAATACTAGATGAGAGGAACCTCCTGCAACAATATAATGAAAAATGCATGAAATAATAGAAATAGATACGAATAGCAGAAACACAGAAGAAATTTATTGATTGCAGGCCACTTCGAGGGGGCAACCTCCTTTGAGCAAGCTCAATACAATAACTTCGTGGATGCTTTCATTGGCCTCAACACGTACTTATATACTAAGTCTAATCTAAACAACTATTACTTCCCATGAATGTGGGATAATACAATATGCTCACGGGACGACTTACAAAGCATATGCGTTCAAATGTAATATACTAGCAAAGCAAAGAGAAGGGTTAAACATGCATTCCTAACAACAAATGAGAGAAATGGGCCTTATATAGTCTTCAAAATTACATGAATGGCCAAGATTGAGATAATAAAGCAGTTTGTTACAAAATTTACTATTTTTAGAATCATTGAATGCAGACGAATGATGTGGTAGACTGTGATTGGATCAATGTTATGCACATGCCACCTCAGCATCAAACAAACTGGTTTGATTTTCTTTGTGTTCATATTGCTCAGAATATTTTCCCAAATCATGTCATCTTTTGTAGTGGTCTTTGAGTCTTCAAATTTTCACCTTTGGAACTTAACCTCTTCGAACTTGTGACTTAGGAATTTTGAATTTCTTCATGTTGTCTTTCATGCAATTATACTTTTGAATGTAATTCATGGATTTCTTGATGAACTTGCTCATTTCTCTTGTTTTTGTGCAAATGGTGATCTTGATGTATAACTTTTGGTGTTGGATCTTGATCATCTGGAACAAGTCTCTTTCATGCGACGACGATGTCAACCCTCCTCAAGCAACGCCCCTCCATCCTTTGAACTTTCCCATGTGTCAGCTCTTGGCATTATTCTTCGCATTCCTTATTCACCTGTACAAGAAACACCTTAAGTTAATGAATTGGAGTGATACTTGATAGATAAGCAAATAGTGATAAAATTCATCACCTAATGTATGTGGGATTATTCGAGTGTATAACTTTAATTTATCTCACCCTCCTGGAAGTAAAATCAATAATGTGATCCTTGCGAAAATAAAAGATCTAAATGTCCTCTTAATAGTTTCAAACAACACGTCCAACTCCCACTTGTTTTTGCCAAAGTTTGCTCCTAGAATTTGCTTCCACAATGGGTATTTCAAAAATGAGGATGAAATCATGTATATGCATTTGTCGAGAGTTACTTAAGTGGACTTTAGAATTCTAAGTGATTTTACCAAATGCTCGTTTTTACCTTGGCCAACCTATAACAATTCTACGTTGAAACTGTGTATGCGCTTTATGGTGGGGGGTGCTGAATTCCAAGCATAAGAATGTAACTCTCAAACCTTCAAAGACCTCTTCCCAGGCGGACTCCTTAAACATGCACTCAGGCGACTTTTGAGTACATAGAGCAGATTACGTAATATCTGTGCCTTAGCTTTACCTTAGGCAGGCAATGTTCTTTGGATATTAATCTTAATGGATCCTACGCAAACTATGTAGAATGCATGCGCATGACTGAGTGCCCATCAATAGTTTATGCCTAGCATACGTGGTGCAAATATGATACAAATACGTGCCACTAGCAGAGAATTTGGAAGGCCAAGAACAACTAGACAGAAACTCAAAACTTAATGCCTAAGCGTATATTTTGAATGACTTCATATAGTAAGGATTTCTGCCTGCAAACAAATCACATAAACGTGCTCGGTTTTCAATATTTCACCGTAAGAAGCAAGGCTTAACGTTTAAACAAATGATGAGACAAAATTGAATCTCCAACGTCCACATCAGTATTACCATACTCTCTAAAATGCAATACATGTTGCGCATGCACTCAAGGTTGATATTATGAGTGAGTATAGGCCGATAAATGCTTAAAGGATTCCGCTAGCATTTTACTTACAAACGATACATTCCACCTCATCTACGTCAGAAGTAATACTACTTGAATTTGCCATGGTGCTAAGAATAGGGTGAATCGAGACTCGGCAGATATGCGTTTCAATACTCCTCGCCACGAATAATAGACACTCTCCTTTTGTTTATTACCCATACGCATGGAGTGCAGTGATCATTTAATCAAATGCTAAAAATAGTGAAGAGTCCTCCTGTGCAAAATCATTTTAATGATGCTCTTCAAGCGGTCCCTTTTAATGAAGATGCGTTAAGGAGCAAAAGTTGGCGACGACATTATAATGTGATGAGTATAGTGAGCTCAAATGGAGGTTTTAGACTTCATTACATTTGGCAAAAAAAAGTATGCATTGCAAGCTTAAGCTTGAGCTCCATCTTGGCAGAAATTCAAAGGTGCTCTGTATGAGTGAATGTTGAGCCTTCTTCGTAACTCATGTTCTAATGATTTGTTCATCCACTTTGAAGTTTAAAGAATGAGTGCTTTGGAAAATGAACTTTCACACTAATGATGCAAGAAATGTGCGACTCACAGAGCATTGCAAGATGAAGTCAAATGTGCGCCAAAGAAAACAAAAGACTTGGTATCATTTCTGATGGGTCAAGTTGGGCCCAAAGCGGCCTTTCGAGCACCCTTTGTATAACCTGACACTCAGTCTTCATATTTGTCATACATTTAGGCAGGAACTAAAAACCATTGTGATATAATGTAATGACAACACGCTAGGGTAGCATTTTAGTAGGCAAGGCACTAGATAAAATAATCATTGGACCGGGTTGCGAATGGACTCTATCATCTATGTGCCACTGGAGCTGACATCAAAACCTACGTGCAAGCCTCAAAAGAATGCTGAATGTAATGTGGAAATAGAAGTGCGCCAAGAAGAAAAAGCGGCCATTTTAGACTATTGAGCATGAATTAGGAGATACGTATTACAAAGTGACCGTGGAAGTGCGTTTAAATGAGTTGAGGTGTCAATTCAGCCTTGGATTGCCAAATGTTCGAGTTCAACATGCAAAGACATAACGTAAGTGTGTCTGGATGGAAATCAAAGCCCTCAAACTCCTACAACGACTAATGGATTTCGACATCACCCTTAATCCTTGAGCAAGATTATTGCCAAAACAACATAGCTCCAAGCCAAAAATGAACAAACCAAAACAAAAAGGGGTCCCCATTTGCAATGGGGTGATGTGTGATTACATCACAACAATATCCATTGTCAATGCATTCTTCAAGATGGTCTGGATTACTCTGTGATGCATTAACCATTGCAAGCAAGTTTGTAAGGCTGCTTGGAATAGGTCTTGAAAGGTGGTTGTGTGAAAGGTCTAGAATTTGAAGATTTGGAAGGCCAATTACCTAGAGTGGAACACTGCATTGAAATCAGTTGGACCTCAACACCAACACGTGCATTTGTGATAGATTTTCAATCAAGTGGGGGATGGTGCCTTCCAAATTATTATTTCCCAAATCCAATACTTGTAGAGATCGACACTTTGCAATGGAAGAGGGAATAACTCCTCTCAAATGATTACCATTGAGCTTTAATGTATGAAGCTCTTTCAAGTTTCCCCATTCTGCTGGCATTTTACCTTCCAGATGATTTTCCACCAAATCTAGAACACTAAGAACAGAACAATTCCTGGTTAAATGAGGAGGAATCATACTACTTAATGCATCATTGGAAACGTCAAGAATTTGCAAAGTTGAAGTGCACATAAAATCTAGAATGGCTCCATTGAGATTACTCCCTGACAAGGATAAGAACCATGTATTTTGAAGATATGCACCAATATCACTAGGAATAGAACTATTGAACTAATTCATCGACAGGTCCAGCACCTCAACACCAGTAGGAGGAAGAGGAAGAGAACATTTTAAGATGTTATTGTACAAATCTAGATACTAATGATCCCCAGATGTTAGTCTAGATGGCAATGAACTTGTTAATTGATTACAACTAAAGTTCAAATAATAAAGATTGGGTAAGTTCCATATCCAGGATGGAATATTTGTTTCAATACTGTTAACAAACATCTCAATATATTCCCCATCATATTGGTTCACAAGAAACAATGGAAGTCTATCTAAATTGCAAGAAACTAGTCCCAAAAAGGAAAGCTAAAACTGTGGAATCCATGTCGAATCAATGTTCACAGTTAAGTGATTGTAAGGAAGACTCAGACCCTCAAGTTTAGAGAGTTTATCGAAGAGAGAAAGGGAAATGGAGCCACTTAAACTGTTGGAAGCGAACCAAAGTGTTCTTAAGTTAACAAGATTTGAAACTGTCGATGGAATTGTAGCATTCAATTGGTTTCCATAAAGGTTAAGATTAACAAGTGAACAAAGTGACCCCAACGAAGGTGTGATTACCCCTGTTAACTTGTTTTGGACAAGGTCCAGTTAAACAAGTTTATTGAGATTGTCGATGGACAGAGGAATCTCACCTTCAATTCTGGTATTACTCAGATGAAGACTCTGCAAGGATGACATATTTCCTATATCAATTGGAATTTGGCCCTCCATAGTTGTATATGAAAGTTCAATGTTACTTAGTGACAGAGACTTTTCTAGTCCAATGAAAGAAATGTCTCCTCCAAGATTCTCATTCAAAAAGAGATCAAGTGAGAGCAAGTAGGCAGTCACATTTTCAAACCAAGCTGGTATTTGCACTGACAAAGAATTGCTAGAAAGATCGAGATGGAGGAGAGAGGTAAGGTTGAAAAGGGAGTTGGGAATTGGTTTGCTAAACCCACACCCAGACATGCGGAGATGTTTAAGGTTGGATAGACTACCAACAACTTCATCCCACTCTTTGCTTACAGAAATGTTCACTCCCTCAAGAGAGAGGTATTCCAAGCTCACCAAATTTGATAAGCTTTCCAAACTCACACACAATTCACTGTTGTAACCAGGATCTGACAAGTCAAGAAAAGTGAGTCTCTTCAACTTTCCATTATGGGAAGGAGTGAAATTACCATGGAAGTTGTTGAGACTGAGATTGAGGTGCTCCAACTATGCAAGTTGAAACAACGATGAATTGATGTGACCTTTCAAATTGTATCCACTCAAATCCAGTTGAGAAACATGGCCTGTGGAAGTTACAACAAACTCCACTCCACATATATTCTACATACAACACTATGTTTCTTGATATTTGAGTGTGCCTCAAGGAAAGGGAAATGAATATCAATCACTTCATTTTTCACTTGAAGTGGCAGTGATTGCTATGATGTAGACTTAGTGCATATGGAAATATGCCCTTTAATGGCTTGTATGTTGTTCTTGTTGATTTTGGTAGCTAGGCCGGATCCCTTTCCAAGACCGACCTAGTTATAAAATGCTGAATGGCCTATCAGCCTTAGCATTTTGAATCTCAGATTTAAGGCTAGCCCTATCTGGGCGAATTCATTCGATGTATCTTGAAATTGCAAATAGGTCTGGACCTATTTCAATTGTAACGTATATGTAATTGGCGCCAAAATTGATTGTGTGATCTCATATAAATGAAGAGCGACTGGCAGTCACAATACACAGCAAACACTTACCGAATTTTGCTCTGTGAAATCAGTGATCTACTACAAGCACAGTGAAAAGGCTCCGCCATTGGTTGAACCGTTCGTCAGGTTCAACGGTTCGGTTCAACGGTTCGACGGGTTCAAAGGTTCAATAGTGAAGGACTCTGTTGATGGTTGAACTGGTTCAACGGTTCAACGGTTCGGTTCAATGGTTTGATGGGTTCAAAGGTTCAACAGTGAAGGACTCTGTTGATGCTTGAACTAGTTCAACGGTTCGGTTCAACGGTTTGACGGGTTCAAAGGTTCAACAGTGAAGGACTTTGCTGATGGTTGAACTGGTTCAACGGTTCAACGGTTCGGTTCGCAGGTTCAACCGGTTCACAGGTTCAACCAGTTCACAGGTTCAATAGGTTCGACGGTTCAATTGGTTTGACAGTTCAACGAATTCACAGGATTATCCAAGGCTGCTGAACCTTTGTGTTTTCTGTGCAAGTGAACTTCATTCTGAACATTATAATTAGTTCAGTTCATAACTAAAATTCAGATAAGCTATATTTTTGGTGCCTATATCTTGTGCCCTAGCTAAGCAAAGCTGTAATTCATTTCTGCTCTTAATATAAATCAGATCTGAGATTTTCTTGCTGGGTTTTTCACCTCCAAGAGGGAGGTTTTCCCAGGGTATCTTTGCATTATGTGAGCATTCATGTTTTATTGATCTTATTGTCAATCTGTTTATTAAAATCAACTTGGTATTAGAGCTAAGTTTGAATTAGTATAATCAAATTTGCAATATTCAGTTATTTACATTCTACTCTTATCATTAAAGATCAGAAAAAATGGCTCACAGTCTCAAGGTTGAAGACAGATTGGATGGGGCTTCCAATTTCACATCATGGAGAGTCCGCATCATGCTTGCGTTGAATGAAAATGACCTTGCAGACTTTGTGACCAAAGAATCTTCCGAGCCTGAGGTAGAAGGAGAAAAGACCCAATGGAGGAAGAAAGATCTTCAAGCTCAGAAGATCTTAATTGATTCAGTAAAAGATCACATTGTTCTCATCATCTCCAAGCTGAATACAACAAGCAAAATGTTCAGAACCTTGGAGGAGATGTATGAAATCAACAACACTAGTCGTGTTCTAGCTTTGAAGCAGCAGCTTCATCACATCAAGATGGCTAAAGGTGAATCCGTCATGGCTTACTTCATGAGGATTTCTGATTTGAGAGATCAGCTCTCATCTATTGGAAAGATTGTTGATGAAAATGATTTAACTATGCTAGCCCTCAATGGTCTTCTAGCATCTTGGGAATCCTACATTCAAGGAATTAGTGCAAGAGCTGATCTGCCCAAGTTTGACAGATTAAGGGCTGACTGTATCCAAGAAGAGTCTCGACTAGCTGCTAGAGGAGTTATCAAAAACACTCATGAGGACAATCATGTCCTTGCTGCCCAGTCCTTCAAGAAGAAAGGAGGCTATTGGAAGAAGAACAATTTCAAGAGGAATAGAGATCAAAAGTCTAATCCATCTCATGATTCGAAGAAAAAGAAAAGGGACCTGTCTCACATCAAGTGCTTTAGGTGTGACAAATTCGGTCACTATGCAAGGGACTGTTTATCCCAGTCTAAGCAACAAGGAGCAAACTTAAATGAAGTCCCAAATCAGTCCAATACTGAAGACTTCCTTTTCATTTCTGCTTTGTCAAGCAATGTACCCTCAGACAGTGAAACTTGGTTGATTGATAGTGGCGCATCTAGACACATCACCGACTATCGAGAGCACCTCTTAGATTTAGTGGAGAAAGAGTCTAATCTTCATGTGGTCATTGGTGATGATGCTCGCTATTCTGTGAGAGGTTTTGGTACTACTTCCCTTAATTTAGATTCTGAAATTTCTCTTCACCTCAGTGATATTTTGTTTGTGCCGGGAATCAAAAGAAACCTTATCTCCATATCAGCACTAGAAGATAAGGGTTATCAGATTGCATTTTCTGAGGGAAGGGTGCTTGCATGGCCTAAGAAGTCTAGCATCAAATCAGCTCGTGTCATTGGGAATAGGTATGAGAGCCTATATAAGCTTTCAGCACGTCCAGTTTAAGCTCTCATTCATGAAGCACCTGAGTCAAACGAGCTATGGCATAGAAGACTCAGACATCTTCATTTCTGAGCCCTCCCCACACTTGAGAAGATAGTTAAAGGTATGCCTAAACTTAGTCATATTCATGATAATACATGCAAAGGTTGTGCTATGGGTAAGAACACTAAGAGTCCATTTCATCAAAGTGAAAGTAGGTCTAAAGAGAAATTAGCTATTTGTGCATTTTGATTTATGTGGACCTATGTCTATTGCTTCTCCAAGTGGATTCTTGTATTATGTAATCTTTATAGATGACTACTCTAGGAGAACTTGGATTTACTTTCTTAAATCAAAAGAATCTGATGAAGTTCTAAGTAGATTCAAAGAATTTAAAGCTTTAGCTAAAATTTATCTAGGAAAAGAATTAAAGTTTCAAGGTCTGACAATGGAGGTGAATACACCTCGGGTAGTTTTCATGACTATTGTGTTGAGGCAGGGATCAAGAGGGAGTTTTGTGTTCCCTACAACCCTCAGCAAAATGGGGTTGCAGAAAGAAAGAACAGATCCATAGTTGAGGCAGCAAAAGCTATGATTCATGATCAGGATCTGTAGACTTTCCTATGGGCCAAAGCATCTAGGACTGCTGTCTACATTCAGAATAGATGCCCTCACCATGTATTGAAAGATATGACTCCAGAAGAAGCATTTTCAGGGATCAAACTTGATATAAGTCACTTGAGGATCTTTGGGAGTCCAATATATGTCCATGTACCCAAAGAGAAGAGAACCAAGTTGGAACCTTCTGGCAAAAGAGGCATTCTTGTGGGCTACAGCGAAACATCCAAAGCATTTAGAATTTACATTCCAGGTCAGAAGTTTATCAAGGTTAGTAGAGATGTCACTTTTGAAGAAAATATTGCACTCTAAAGATCTAAAGGCTATGGTTTAGAAATTGACAACGAAGTCCATGATAACCCTCAAGACATGGATATTGAGCATGATACTGAGATTCAGAGAGAGTTTATAGAATCTGAAAATCATGATGATCCAAGTGAACCTTTGGATCCTACAGATGGGCCTAGGGACATTACCATGAGTAAGAAGAGACCTCTCTAGATTCAAGAGGCAGAAAAGTTTGCAGCTCCAAGAGGCACACTTAGAGAAAGAAGGAGACCTCAGAAATTCTCAAACTATGTTGTATTGATGTGCAATCTCATTGAGACTGAACCTTCCAGCGTTGAAGAGGCCATGAACCAACAGACATGGAAGAATGCTATGGATGAAGAATATCAGTCTATCATTAAGAATGATGTTTGGGATATTGAGCCTAGACCCAAAGGTAAGTCTATTGTATCTTCCAAATGGTTGTTTAAAATTAAACATGCTGCTGATGGAAGTATTGAGAAATACAAAGCTAGATTTGTGGCTCGTGGCTTCTCTCAGAAAGAAGGCATAGATTATGAGGAAACCTTTGCCCCTATTGCTCGATATACTTCCATCAGGACTATCATTGCTATTGCCGCAGCTAAGGGATGGAAGTTGCATCAGATGGATGTAAAGACAGCCTTCCTCAATGGTGTTATTGAAGAAGAGGTCTACATTGAGCAACCTGAAGGCTATGTGATCCATAAGAAAGAATCTCATGTATGCAGATTGAAGAAAGCATTATATGGCCTTAAGCAGGCCCCCCGTACTTGGTATGAAAGAATTGATAAGTACTTGGTAAGCCTAGGATTCTGTAAGAATGATGCTGATCCTAACCTTTACTTCAAGGTATTCAATGGTGAAATGTTGATTTTGGTCTTATATGTTGACGATCTATTCTTAACTGGAGAAGATCATCTCATTCTTAGATGTAAGGAAGAACTGACTTCAGAATTTGAAATGAAAGATCTAGGTCTCATGCATTTCTTTCTAGGGTTAGAAGTATGGCAAAGGCCTAATGAAATTATTCTAAGTCAAGGAAAATATACCATTGATATTTTGAAGAGATTTGGAATGCTAGATTGTAAACCTATGCCTACTCCTATGGAAACTAACTTAAAGAAGTTGAGTGAATCTGCAGCTAGGTCTGATCTTGTGAATCCCACTAAATACAGGTAGCTGATTGGATCCTTGATGTATCTAGTTAACACTAGACCTGACATTTGTTATGCAGTGAGTGCCCTCAGCTAGTTTATGTGCGAACTAAGGCAGATTCATCTTGTTGCAGCCAAGCATATCTTGAGATATTTGCGTGGTATAGTTGGATATGGATTGAAGTACTATTCCAACATTGTCATTACCTTGGAAGGCTATTCTGATTTTGATTGGGCAGGAAGTGTCACTGATAGAAAGAGCACTTCTGGAGTTTGCTTCAGCTTGGGATCTGCCATGATATCCTGGTGCAGCAGAAAATAGTCTTCAGTAGCATTGAGTACTGCTGAAGCAGAATATATTGCAACTTGTGTGGCATCTCGAGAAGCAGTGTGGCTTCGAAAACTCCTAGCAGGTTTGTTTGGACAACCCTGGGAGCCTACAGTTATTCACAGTGATAACCAGAGCTATGTGAAGCTCTCTGCCAATCCTGTGTCTCATGACAGATCAAAGCATGTGGAAACTCAGTATCACTATATCCGGGATATGGTGTAAAGGAATGCTATTCAGCTAAAGTACATTAGCACTGATGAGCAAACAGCAGATGTTCTCACCAAACCCCTTGCTCGAGTGAAGCTTGCATATTTTCGAGACAAGCTTGGAGTTGTGGAGAATAAAGCTCTAGCTGAGAGGGAGTCTCAGCATCAATGATACATTACACTGTATCTTCCACCCTCTACGAGTAGGCATGGTGGATTCATCCTCTGCGAGTAGGCATGGTGATAATGCACTCTTCTCTGGGAGAAGTTTGAGGTGAAAGCCCTCTTCCACCCTCTGTGAGTAGGCATGGTGAATCCACCCTCTGTGAGTAGGCATGGTGAATCCACCCTCTGCAAGTAGGTATGGTGGATACCATGGGAGAAATTCCATGATGTGCTTGTTCACCCTCTGGGAGTATCCATGGTAAATAGCATGAGAAGATGACAATAAGCACTTATGTTTTCATCCATGGAAGTAGCCATGGTGGTAGTCACTATGCGATTTGATCCTTATGAAGGAATCCTCCCTAGCTAAGAGGGAGTGTTGATTTTGGTAGCTAGGCCGAATCCCTTTCCAAGACTGACCTAGTTATAAAATGTTGAATGGCCTATCGGCCTTAGCATTTTGAATCTCAGATTTAAGGCTGGCCCTATTTGGGCGAATTCATTCAATGTATCTTAAAATTGCAAATAGGTCTGGACCTATTTCAATTGTAACGTATATGTAATTGGCGCCAAAATTGATTGTGTGATCTCATATAAATGAAGAGCGACTGGCAGTCACAATACACAGCAAACACTTACCAAGTTCTGCTCTGTGAAATCAGCGATCTACTACAAGCACAGTGAAAGGGCTCCGCCGTTGGTTGAACTGTTCGTTAGGTTCAACGGTTCGGTTCAACGGTTCGACGGGTTCAAAGGTTCAACAATGAAGGACTCTGCTGATGGTTGAACTGGTTCAACGGTTCAACGGTTCGGTTCAACGGTTCGACAGGTTCAAAGGTTCAACAGTGAAGGACTCTGCTGATGGTTGAACTGGTTCAACGATTCAACGGTTCGGTTCACAGGTTCAACCAGTTCACAGGTTCAACCAGTTTGACGGTTCAATTGGTTTGACAGTTCAACGAATTCACAAGATTATCGAGGGCTGTTGAACCTCTGTGTTTTCTGTGCAAGTGAACTTCATTCTGAACATTATAATTAGTTCAGTTCAGAACTAAAATTCAGATAAGTTGTATTTTTGGTGCCTATATCTTGTGCCCTAGCTGAGCAAAGCTGTAATTCATTTCTGCTCTTAATATAAATCAGATCTGAGATTTTCTTGTTGGGTTTTTCACCTCCAAGAGGGAGGTTTTCCCAGGGTATCTTTGCGTTATGTGAGCATTCATGTTTTATTGATCTTACTGTCAATCTATTTATTAAAACCAACAGTTCTTACAAGCCTCTAAAAGCTTTGAACTTGAAGCCCAACATTCTTCAAAGGTATCACTAGCTTACAAATATGTCAGCTTTGGATTGGCAAGAGAAAAGAGTTGGGCCTTGTCACTTTGATCTTATAGTCAGATAATCCATCCAACTGCGTAGGGAAGCATGATGAGTATTGTCAGCTAAGACACTTTAGTTCTTATAACACTGGTAAAGTACTTTTCAGCATACAATCTTCTGTTCAAACTGTTAGAGTGGTGCAGATACTGAGAGGGGGGGGGTGAATTAGTATCTAAATAAAAACTTTATGATTCAAAAAACAATCTCAGTTTCTCAATTGCACAGAATATCTTTACTTAAATCAACTGTATGACAGAATGTATTTATTTGATTTAACTGTATGTTCATAAGCCAAAACAAACTATACTGGAATGGAGAAACAAACTGAAATATACAATGGTAAATCAAGAGCATCTCACAGAAACAAAATGACACAATAATTTGTCCTGAGTGGAAAGCCCCTGGCATAAAACCACTCGTAAAAATGCCTCACTGGCTTAGAAAACAATCTCACTAATTTACAGGCCTCACTGGCTAAAGAATATTGCCTCACTGGCTAAACATGTTGCCTCACTGGCATTTATAGTATTGCCTCACTGGCATCTGTTATTCACATCAAAAATTATTCTAATACAGAGGGATACTCTGTGTCATTACAATTCCACTCCACACCATGTATATAGTATCTATAATGCACATATATAGAAAACCATAATATATTCTGCATTACATACACTATATATACAGGAGCCTTTTTACATAACCCGAGTACCAGACAGAAAAATAACTGCATTTTGTTCTCTTTTTCTGTTTTGTTCTTGTAACAGAGAAAAAAAAACCGTTTTCTGTGAAACCCATAACTGAACAAATTAATACAAGGTTGCATTGAAGTAGAAACCATTTGACTGTCATAAAACGGCAGGCACGGAGAACAGAAAACATTGTTAAACCGATACAAAGAGGATTTGGTAAACATTTGACCAAACCCTAACCAGAGTTCGAAACAAGAAGAAACCACTTTTAATAACTGATGAAACTGAATCCAAACTATATAATCCATTTCTCAGCAAAATAAATGCCGTTTCCAACAAGAACCTTAACCAAAGAAAAAACTGTCGGTGATACCATATAGACTATGCATAAAACCCAGAATACTTTGATACAAAGCAATGATAACTTTCAAAAACTGGAAGAGAAAAGAAGAACATTTCCTCGTGAAACTGCCAGAAGATATCATAACTGACAGAAGTAAAATCAAACAATGTCACCTGTTTTGCCGAAGTCAACTGGAGCCTTTTGACGGACAGAACTTCCTTTTCTTTTTCCCATCATTACTGAGTAAGATAGGAGATTCAAAAATAGAACTGCGGCTGAGAGCAAAGAAACCTTTCCTTTTCATCATGACGGCGCAGGGTATGAAACCCTAACCAAAAACTTTGCCCAAATGACAAACTGATGTTTCTGTGCCCCCTTTTTGATTATTGTTAAAACACACAAGAAACCGGCGCTTCAAGTCACCGCTGAGAGAAACCGGTGATACTACTTACAACACACTAATGCCGTTTACCAAAACTTTGTTTGAGAGATAATCAAAGAGCAAGAGCCGCGGAGAAGATGTGGTGGGCCACATAAGCTCACAAAAGAAACACTGCCAAGTCATGTGAACGACAAAAAAATATTAGTGGTGACTAGTACCACAAAAACCAAAAACACTAATATACATGGAGGTGCTATGCTCAAAAGAACCATTATGTTGACCAAAACTTGAACCACGGAGGTGACCAAAAAGAATACAATGACCACCTTTGTGCCAAGCCAAAAGAAACCACTGAAAACCGGAGAAAGAACAACCAACTGCCAACCTGTGTATAACTCATTTTGCCAGAGAATGATCAATCTGAATAGTTAATCAATTGCCAACTTGAATATAAATAATTCTGATAACAATTGCATTTGCATAAGATCTGACCAATTTCCAACTTGTGTATGATTAACTTTGCCAACAATTGCATTTGCAAATGATCAACAGAATACATAAGATATCCAGAGAATCATGATAAGACAAAGAGCCAACATTCACCATGTGTGTTTGAACATCAGGGACAACAACACAACAATACTCCCCCTTTGACCATGATGAGAAAAACACACAATGATCACAGCGCAGAAAGAATGCGAATGCGAACTATACAGTCTCCACACAGAATGAATCACACAGCTCCACACAGCCCAGACCACGAATACAGCCACAGTAGAGAATGAAGAAACAGTAAACAGCAATAAAGGAATAGCCCGATAGAAACAGCCACAGGCACAATAAAAAAGGAACAGCCCGATAGAAACAGCCACAGGCACAATAAAGGAACAGCCCGATAGAAACAGCCACAGTCACAGTACCACACAGAATGAAGTACACCATATAGTATGAGATACACCAGCCATATGACAAAAAGACCAGATCTACACCATATAGAATGAAATACACCAGCCATAACAAAAAGACCAGATCTGAACAAAATGAACAAAAACTGTACTATCTCCCCCTTTTTATCATCAGGGACAAAGGGTAATCAGGGGACAAAGAAGGAAACTCCCCCTGAAACCAAGAGCAAAGGAGAATTAAGACAGAGAGGTAAATGAAAGCACCCCAAGCTGATCCCGAAGACCTTCAAAGACAGCGCGAGGAAGTGGCTTAGTAAAGATATCAGCCACTTGAGCAGCAGAAGAAACATAGTCCAGAAGGACCTCATTTAAGAGCACCTTATCTCGAAGAAAATGATATCGTATATCAATGTGCTTGGTACGAGAATGCATCACAGGATTTTTGGAGATGTTAATAGCACTAACACTGTCACATAAAATTTTGATAGGCTTACAAATAGGAACCTGATAATCTTTCAAGGTCTGAATCATCCAGAGAATCTGAGTACAACAGGCTGTAGCAGCAATATATTCAGCCTCAGCTGTGGAAAGAGAAACAGAGTCTTGCTTTTTGCTATGCCAAGCAACTAATCGTCCACCGAGAAAGAAAGCACCACCAGAAGTACTTTTTCTATCATCTAGACTGCCTGCCCAATCAGCATCTGTATATGCTGTCAGTGTGAAATCAGAATGGCGAGGATACCAAAGACCAAAATCAAGGGTGCCTTGTATATATCTAAAGATTCTCTTGACTGCATTGAGATGAGCTTGCTTAGGAGCAGATTGAAAACGAGCAACCAAACAGACGGCATGCATTATATCAAGTCTAGTGGCAGTTAAATATAACAAGCTGCCTATCATAGATCGATAAAAAGTATGATCAATATCAGGTTTATCACTTTCAGCACTTAATTTGCAACCAGTTTCCATAGGAGTACTGACAGGATTACATGCATCCATTTGAAACCTTTTCAACATGTCTTTTGCATATTTGGTTTGAGAAAGAAAGATACCTGCTTTGAGCTGAGAAACCTGAAGACCAAGAAAAAATGAGAGTTCCCCCAGCATTGACATTTCAAATTTTGTAGTCATAACCTGTGGAAAATATGAACTGAGTTCATCATCATTACTGCCAAATATTATGTCATCAACATATACAACTACAATCAAGATATGATCATTTTTAGTCATAAAATACAAATTACTGTCAGCTCCCCCTCTTGTGAAGCCTTGGGATTGCAAGTGTTGATCTAATTTTGCATACCAAGCTCGAGGAGCTTGTTTAAGGCCATAAAGAGCCTTTCTCAATCTGTAAACATGATGAGGCTTATCCCTATTAACAAAACCTTCTGGTTGATCCATATAAACTTCCTCTTTTAGGTCTCCATTTAAAAAGGCTGTCTTAACATCCATTTGATAGACTTTAAAGTTTTTGTAAACGGAATATGCAAGAAACATTCTGATTGCTTCTAGTCTTGCTACAGGAGCAAATGTTTCATCAAAATCAATACCTTCTATCTGAGAGTAGCCTTTACAAACCAATCGAGCTTTATTTCGAACAACAATTCCATTTTCGTCAAGTTTATTTCTGAAAACCCATTTAGCCCCAATAATGTTTTTATCCTTAGGTCTTGGGACAAGTTCCCAAGTGTTATTTTTCTCTATTTGGGCTAGTTCATCTAGCATAGCCTGAACCCACAAGTCATCTTGACTAGCTTCAGCATAGGTTTTAGGTTCTAGTTGAGACACTAAACATATATGAACCTACTGATTTGCTTGAGCAGTTTTTCTTCTAGTTTGTATACCAGAGTCTAAATCACCGATGACATGTTCACTAGGGTGATTCTTTTGTAACAATCTTTTAGAAGGAGCATAAATAGAGGTTTTAGAAGGAGTCTCAACTTGAGGACTTACAGACTGTCCTTGTGAAGTTTCTGGATCTGATTCTTCTTCAGATTTTTCTGACTGTTCTTTTGTATTTGACTCTTCTTGGATGATTCCTTCAACCTGTTGAAAGTGTGGTTGCTGTTCTTGCTGCAAATTCTCAACCACTTTCACATTAGAGCTTTCAACTATTCTTTTTAACCTCTTATTATAACATTTATAAGCCTTGCTGTGAGTTGAATATCCTAAGAAAATCCCTTCATCACATCTTGACTCAAAACTGCCTAGATGATCCTCTTTCCTTATATAACATTTACTGCCAAATATTTTAAAATAAGATACATTAGCAGTATTACCATACCAAAGTTCATAGGAGGTGTACCTGGTTTTGACCCTTATTTGAACCCTGTTTAAAATGTAAACTGCTGTATGAACAGCTTCTTTCCAAAAGGCATTTGATAGACCAGCATCCTGAAGCATAGTTCTTGCCATTTCTTTTACTGTCCTATTTTTTCTTTCAGCCACCCCATTTTGTTGAGGTATTCTAGGTGCTGAAAACTACCTCTTTATTCCATGTTTTTCACAGTATTCAAGAAAAGCAGTGGAAGTATATTCTCCACCATTATCAGACCTTAGACATTTCAGTTTTAGATCTGATTCACGTTCAACCATGCTTTTAAAAATCTTAAATTTTTCTAAGGCTTCAGATTTATGCTTTAAAAAAGTGACCCAAGTCATTCTTGTATAATCATCTATAAATAACATAAAATACCTTTCACCATTCAAGGATTTTGTCCTGGTTGGACCACACAAATCAGTGTGAACTAACTGAAGAGGTTCTGTAGCAAATTGTTCTTTGGACTTATGAACATTTTTTGTTTGTTTTCCTTGTTGGCATTCTTTACAGACCAGATTTTCAGGCTTGGATAGAACAGGCATAGGTCTAACATTTTTATTATGACTAATTTTGACCAAGTTATCATAGTTTATATGTCCCAACCTCCTATGCCAAAGTTTACTTTCCTCAACTTGACTCATAAAACATAAGTTGTTTTTGTACTCATTTGCAGACCCATGCAGATTATAAATATTCCCTTTAGTTCTCATACCTGAGGTAATGACTTGTTTGGCATCTTTGAGAATTTTGCAACCTTGTGATGTGAAGACTACATCAAAACCACTGTCACAAATTTGGCTAACACTCAACAGATTATGCGTTAGACCTTCCACAAAATAAACATCTTCTAGAGGAGTATTATTTTCTAATCTAGAACTGTACCTTTTCCAGTAATCTGCAAACAATAATCATCACCAAATTTAACTGATCCACTTGTGCAACTTTCAAATGAAATAAATTTACCTCTATCTCCTGTCATATGATGTGAACACCCACTGTCTATAACCCAGATCTCATTCTTCTTAGCATGAAATGCAACTTCCACTATCATAGCCTTATTATTATTCTTGGGCACCCATTTCATCTTGAGTTGCTTGATAGGAGAGCCAATCTCTAAGTCGCAAAACTTGGCAATATGTCCAAAGTTTTTGCAATTAAAACATCTTATTCTGTTTAGAAAGCTGAAAGTTCTATGTTGCACAAAATTTGACTGTCTCTTATAAGCAAACTTGCAGTCAGTTGCTCTATGTCCATACTGATAGCAATAAAAACAATACCACGAAAATTTAAAGGGCATTTTGTTTGAGAACTAATAATTTTTAGAACATTGACCTTTTAAGAAACCAAGTCCAGTCATATCATTATATTCTTTTTGTTTCCCTAGCATATCAGTAAGCTTATCACTGCTATTGCACATTTCAAGTTCTCTTTTTAATCTAACTATTTCAGCCTCCTTACAATTTAATTGTTCTTGAGATTCTGAAAGTCTTTTTCTGCTTTCTTCAAGACAAATTCTTAAATCAGAAATTTGGTTTTCTTGATCAGATATTAATTTACTTTGTAAAACATTCTCCTTTTTAAATCTTCTGATTTCACTAAAAGCACATTTTAATTCTCCTTCTAAATCAACTTCATTTTCTGATATGTCAACTTGTTCTTCTTCTGAGATACCAACAATCGCTGCCATAAAAAGAGTTTCATCAATTTCAGCAGAAGATTCTTCTGATGCGCTATCAGTTATGCCAGCAATTAAGCTTCTTTTCTTGAAAGAATTTCTTTTGTTAAAATTGAAAGGCTTCTTTCTATATTGTTTTTTGTTATCTTCTTGTTCACTGTCAAGCTCTAAATTTGGACATTTTGCTGCATAGTGACCTATCTTTCCACAATTGAAACATTTAAAAGGTAATTTACCTTTATATCTACCAGATCCTCTTCTGAGCTTACTAACAAAGACAGATTCCTCTTCATTTTCAGTTTCGTGACTAATTTTAGTTTCCTTTTTTACAGTCTTAAAAGCAGCCTCTTTAATTGTCTCTTTATTAGGATTTTCATTCTCCATCCGCATTTCATATGCAGTAAAGACACCCAATATAGTATCAATGGTTATGGTTTTTGGATCTTTATCTTCAACCACAGAAGTTTTGGAGTCATATTTGGGGGTTAAAGTCCGTAGGACCTTTTTAACAACAGTTATCTCCTCTAGTTTTTCTCCTAATCCTCTTATACTATTAACAGTTTCTTGGACCCTTTGAAGATATTCAGCTATCTTTTCATCATCTTTCATTCGCATTCTTTCAAACCTTTCCCTAAGAGCTTGTAATTTTGCTTCTTTAATACTTTCATCTCCTTCATAAATGTTTGAAAGTTTATCCCAAATACTTTTGGCAGTTTGACATTCCATAACTTTATTTAGAACTTCATTTGTTAAACCACAACAAATAGCACTAGCAGCTTTAGAGTCACAATCAAGAATCTTTTTCTCATCAGCATTAGATGGTTTACCAGTTACAGTACAATTTGTTTCAATAGCTTCCCAGACATCATATCCCAAAGCCTTGATATGCCGAGTCATTCTGTATTTCCAGAATGTGTAATCTGTACCATCAAATAATGGTGCCTTGGATGAGGAAAGACCATCTTGAAAAGACATGGTTCCCACTCAACCAGGAATCTCTTAGGCTGATTAGGCCTATACAATAGAGAACGTGGCTCTGATACCACTTGTTAGAGTGGTGCAGATACTGAGAGGGGGGGGGGGTGAATCAGTATCTGAATAAAAACTTTATGATTCAAAAAACAATCTCAGTTTCTCAATTGCACAGAATATCTTTACTTAAATCAACTGTATGACAGAATGTATTTATTTGATTTAACTGTATGTTCATAAGCCAAAACAAACTATACTGGAATGGAGAAACAAACTGAAATATACAATGGTAAATCAAGAGCATCTCACAGAAACAAAATGACACAATAATTTGTCCTAAGTGGAAAGCCCCTGGCATAAAACCACTCGTAAAAATGCCTCACTGGCTTAGAAAACAATCTCACTGATTTACAGGCCTCACTGGCTAAAGAATATTGCCTCACTGGCTAAACATGTTGCCTCACTGGCATTTATAGTATTGCCTCACTGGCATCTGTTATTCACATCAAAAATTATTCTAATACAGAGGGATACTCTGTGTCATTACAATTCCACTCCACACCATGTATATAGTATCTATAATGCACATATATAGAAAACCATAATATATTCTGCATTACATACACTATATATACAGGAGCCTTTTTACATAACCCGAGTACCAGACAGAAAAATAACTGCATTTTGTTCTCTTTTTCTGTTTTGTTCTTGTAACAGAGAAAAAAAATCGTTTTCTGTGAAACCCATAACTGAACAAATTAATACAAGGTTGCATTGAAGTAGAAACCATTTGATTGTCATAAAACGGCAGGCACGGAGAACAGAAAACATTGTTAAACCGATACAAAGAGGATTTGGTAAACATTTGACCAAACCCTAACCAGAGTTCGAAACAAGAAGAAACCACTTTTAATAACTGATGAAACTGAATCCAAACTATATAATCCATTTCTCAGCAAAATAAATGCCGTTTCCAACAAGAACCTTAACCAAAGAAAAAACTGTCGGTGATACCATATAGACTATGCATAAAACCCAGAATACTTTGATACAAAGCAATGATAACTTTCAAAAACCGGAAGAGAAAAGAAGAACATTTCCTCGTGAAACTGCCAGAAGATATCATAACTGACAGAAGTAAAATCAAACAATGTCACCTGTTTTGCCGAAGTCAACTGGAGCCTTTTGACGGACAGAACTTCCTTTTCTTTTTCCCATCATTACTGAGTAAGATAGGAGATTCAAAAATAGAACTACGGCTGAGAGCAAAGAAACCTTTCCTTTTCATCATGACGGCGCAGGGTATGAAACCCTAACCAAAAACTTTGCCCAAATGACAAACTGATGTTTATGTGCCCCCTTTCTGATTATTGTTAAAACACACAAGAAACCGGCGCTTCAAGTCACCACTGAGAGAAACCGGTGATACTACTTACAACACACTAATGCCGTTTACCAAAACTTTGTTTGAGAGATAATCAAAGAGCAAGAGCCGCGGAGAAGATGTGGTGGGCCACATAAGCTCACAAAAGAAACACTGCCAAGTCATGTGAACGACAAAAAAATATTAGTGGTGACTAGTACCACAAAAACCAAAAACACTAATATACATGGAGGTGCTATGCTCAAAAGAACCATTATGTTGACCAAAACTTGAACCACGGAGGTGACCAAAAAGAATACAATGACCACCTTTGTGCCAAGCCAAAAGAAACCACTGAAAACCGGAGAAAGAACAACCAACTGCCAACCTGTGTATAACTCATTTTGCCAGAGAATGATCAATCTGAATAGTTAATCAATTGCCAACTTGAATATAAATAATTCTGATAACAATTGCATTTGCATAAGATCTAACCAATTTCCAACTTGTGTATGATTAACTTTGCCAACAATTGCATTTGCAAATGATCAATAGAATACATAAGATATCCAGAGAATCATGATAAGACAGAGAGCCAACATTCACCATGTGTGTTTGAACATCAGGGACAACAACACAACACAAACCTTACCTATTTTAGCCTTCGTGATTCATAATTTTGCATAATGCCACTTGGCAATTGACATCTCTATGCTAATTTGACATGTCTATTGTCTTGAATAATATCAAGTGGTTGTGACTTAATGGAAATTATTGGTGGTCTTTTCTAAGGTTCCTTTGCACGCTCTTTTATACAATTATAAAAATAGAAAACACTTTAACAGTTTGGAAAATTGCCATTGGGATTCCATAGACCACCTCTACCCAATATCTCTAATAATTACAACTAGTTTTAAGACACAAGCCATGTACCAAGAAAAATATGAATTACTACAACTTGTGGCATTTGTAAAATGGGAGACCTTTAGCTGGTATCAAGAGTGGTAAAATAAGCAAGTATGGTTGTTTTTTTCATTAGAAAAAAAATTAAATCACAATAGAAAGATTCTCGTACATAAAATCTCCAAGAAATAGAAGCACTACTGAAGCACATATTGAAGAATGAATCAATTATGATCATATCTTTAGACAGAAGCTAACTGTGATAATGAACAATCAATTACAAATAGAATAATTAGACCTGCTGCCTCGGTATAAAAAATGGAAAGAGAAATTGTGATCTTACATTTTTTGTGGGTAACAAGGGTATGAGAAAAGATTTCAAAGTATACTTTGAACATGACAACTCTTTAACTGCTATCTTCCACTTAAAAAATAACCACCCAAATTTGAAATTTTTTTCATACTAACTCAAATGCACCATTAATTATGGTTGTCAAGACTGAGTAAGCAAAATCTGGAGAAAACCTTAGGCTGAAGTGCAAATATTCCATTCCAACCAGACTGCATGCAAGTACAAATACTTCAAACCCATGTAAACACAGGTCTAGTATGTGTGAAGAGACACTACTTTTCATAATAATGTATTCTAATGTTAGATAGATGGGCACAAAAGTGTTGTGAATGTGCATATAGGTGCATTTCAGACATGTATTTATATGGGTGGATACCTAGAGAACAATGATGAATATTTTCAGATAAGACACTCTAGTTCTTGTAAACAGATAAAACACTTATCACCATACATTCTTGAGTTCCAACCTAACCTATTATGCCCACAACAATCTCTATATCAACATATATATATTTAAAGTTATGCTAGTCGGCAATCAACATCTCTAGGTTGAGTGATGCCTGCTTGTCCTGAATCGTACCAATTATTTGATGATCTTTTCAAATTGATATGTGACATTCTGTCTTCATGGCAATTATTGGAATTCTTTTCCTTAAGGTGCCATTGGACTCTCTTATTTCTAATTATTTGGCTAAATTTTTTTTTTGTTTAAGTAAAATAACCCTAGATCTACAGTTTCCAGTCTTTTCCAGTTTAATAAATGATAAAAAAGCTATTATTGCCAACTTACAGATGTATCTCACCTTGATTCAACAATCTTAACGTGATTATAGTGGTATGCTGCAGTCATAGCAGCTTTCTCAAGTAAAAGAGAACCGATAGATAGTGTTGGTGAAATAATACAACTCTGCATCGATTCGATCCATTAAAGTCATCCTCCATACCATCCAATAATCAGACGTTCTACCCCTGGCCTGGACTTCCCTTGTCTATCTAGAAGCCTATTAAAGCCATTGTCTTTATAATAGATATATAGCTGCAAAAGTTTCACTGCATGCTTTTAAAAAGTAGGGAATGCATCTCTTCAATATGCTATTGCTCTCCACTATTATAATTATGCACCCAATTCAGTTCCCATTTGAGTTTGAGCATATATTACTCATGGTGGGAGAGTTTTGGTGGGTAGTGTTTCCATGTTTGGTGGGATTGGGGTGGATTGTCTTGTTCCATTATTTTCCTTTCCTTAGGAGCGTGAAAAGAGCGCCTAAAGGATGCATGGGATGGCCATTACTGGGAGAAACATTAATTTTCCTAAAACCACGCAACTCAAACAGAAAAGGAAGCTTTATTGATGACCATTGCAGTAGGTATTAATTTCTTATTGCTCAGTCCATTTTTTTTCAAAGACTGGTTTTTCAATTAGTCTCTGAAATTGTCTATGTATCTGCAAATTTCATCCTCCTTACTTATTAGAAGTGGGTTCCTAAACAAGTTTGAACATCTGAATCCCAACCCTTAAATTAGGATTTAGAAAGCTCCATAAAACTGGGCAAAAGAAGAACAAACTCTCAACTCTAGGTTGTTTTATGACAGATAACTTTTATAGGTCAATCCATACGCAACTAAAAAATATGTCAGAACTACTTTCTAGACTCTTACCAGAGTCCAGAATATATGCTAGAAAAATAATTTAGATAACTTAACAATTGCATGAACTAATGGTAATGCAATTGATTCTTATCAGACTCTGTAATCTGATCATGCAGGTATGGAAAAGTTTTCAAGTCGCATCTCTTTAGATCACCAACCATTGTATCATGTGACCCTAAGCTTAATGCTTATGTACTATATAATGAGAATAAGTTGTCTGAATGCAGTTATCCAAAGGCCATTCATGGTATTCTAGGAAAGGATTCCTTGTTGGTTATAGTTGGGGATGTGCACAAAAGATTGCAAACTCAGGCCTTGAATCTGATCAACATTGCCAAATTTAGACATGATTTTCTACTGGAAATAGAGAGAAATGCACTTCTTGTCATGGATCCGTCGAAGGATAAGCAGATAATCATATTTTGTGAGGAAGCTAGAAAGGTATAAGTTAAGTATTTGGTAGAGCTAAAGCATTCAAAGCATATAGACATCCTAGAGCTAGTCAACTTGTTTTCAAGGGAATTTTTAGATCGTTTTGAAATTGAATATTCATGATCTGCAAATTATAACACAGAAACAAAAAAACACTAATAGAGTAGTCACTTGATTATGAATCTATATGTGTGTGTGTGTGCAGTTCACATTCAATGTTATAGTGAAGCAAATGCTTAGCTTAACACCTAAGAACCCATTGACAGCTAGAATCTTGGATGATTTTCTGACTTTCATGAAGGGCATGTATCATTGCCATTATACATCCCTGGCACACCTTATGCAAGGGCAGTGCAGGTGATTCAATTGAATTTGTAGCCATATTAGCAGTTCAATGATTTTAATTTCACAAAGGTATTTCCACTTGGTAAATTTTAGTTGTCTTCTAATTTTTCTTTTTGTTATTCAGGATACGAAGAGAATTCTTTCTGCGGTGGAGATGATAGTAAAAGACAAGCCATCGGGATACTTTCTTGATATGCTTCTAGTCAGTAATAGCCTAAGAGACCAAGAAACATTAGCCTTGTTTTGGATCTTATGCTTCGCAGGTATGAAACCACCTACTTAGTACTGGCAATGGTCATTTGACCTGCTTGGTGATTCCCAAGTAGTCTTACAATAATTGAAGGTAAGATGGTAACTTAATCTATCATTTTAGTAATTATTATGTGTTCAGTGAATGGGTTTAATTTCAGTTCCATCATATTTTTATCAAGTTGTGTTCTATTCTATTTATATCATAAAAGTTGGACTAAGCTGTATAATTCATACAAGTATCTGTGGCACCTCTGACCTTGAAGAATGTAAGCAAAATATAAAACAGGGTTGATTCTTGTAGGTTTATGCAGCTTGTGGATTGTTTGTGTTAGTGTTTACTTGATCAACTATTACTAAACGTTATATCAATGGGTTTGAAGTTGGGAAAGAAAAGTCATAATAGTGTTGTTTACTTTCCATTTCAACTTCAGGACAACGGATCATTAAGCTCAAACCAATAAGTTGACCAAGCCTGAACATTTTAAGTCCTAACTTCATTAGGATGGGCTTAAAGTTGAGACCTAAATGTCCACAAGTGGTGTTTACATCATTAAAGTATATATTTCCACTTCACAACGATGGTCATGAAGTTGAGACCGAGAAGGCTGATCAAATAAACACAGACAGAGGCTGCCAACAAGTACTGCAAATGAATACAGAACGTTGTTTTGAAAATTTGACTTCATGTTAGAAAATTCATCCACGTTAGCACAACATCAATAGTTTATAATATCAAGTCATCATGATTCATGCTGCTAATATTTCGCACTTCACTGGCAACATACTTAGTTCTAATATTTCGCAAATGGTTATTACTCATTATGGCACCCAAAATAGCTAACACTATTGTTGGATATTCGGCTTATAGGCTGAGCATATTTACTTACTGTATAGCCACTATCTAAGCCAATTTTTGAGTTTCCTGCGAAGTATTCATCAAAAAATTTCTTTAAAAGGGCTGGTCATATCAATTTAGATATTGTATAATCAGATGGAAGAAGGTTACAAAGGCAATAGCTGTAGGGGAAATCAAAATAAGGAACTGTACAAATTTTCAACAAAGCTCTCGTAATGAGATTAGCATGAAATTTGTATGAAAACTCAGGTCAGAAATGGAGCAGATGAAACAGCTTAAAGTATTTATCAGGAGCAAAGTTGAAAACATCTTCATGGCAAATATGACAGTTAAAAGATCAGTTGGGAAACAAATTGAGGAGGGAAAATAATAATAATGGGGATTGCATAGTTTGACTTTAGTAGGCACACCAGATACTCGTTGGTCATAGCAATGAAACAAAGATATCCAAGGAAGTATAAATGATCTAGGGAGCAGTTTAGCTCATCCATGTGGCAGTTCTGAACAGAAACTTGAAAATTCTAAAAATTGAAAATTTTAGTGTTTTCTTCACTTTCTTATATTGCATTTTTAGGACCTTTTAGTGTGGAATTTACACTAGGGAGTTCGTCGAATGCCCCTAAAGGATGCAGAGCTACCATCAGTGGCATCAAAATGACTTCATGACTAGCTTTCCAATGCATGTGCAATATTCAGATTCCAAGATAAGGTCAAATAGCTATGACACTGCAAATATAGCCTAATTCTAACATTCAGTTTCAAAATACTATCCAGAACTACCACACGGATGACTCAAACTAGTTCACAGATAAGTAAAAGAAGTTATGGGAAAGGAAGGTCTGTCCAAAAAATCAACACATTTATGTTGCTTTATGCGAACGACAAAATAAAATACACTGCCCAGAAATACCAGACGAATGACCTGGACTGCTTCCTAGAGAAGTAAAAGAAGCTATGGGAGAGGAAGGTTTGTCCAAAAAACCAAGGCATTATCTGGCTTCATCTGCATAACAAAGTAAAATAAAGAGATGTTGAACTAAAAAATGCCCAATAGACGACACCTGGAGATAGGCTTGATTCTTGCACACTAGATTTTGGGGCAGACCTGAAACCTTTTCGCAAACTTCAACAAAAACCAGTATGTATTTAGGTACAAGGAAAAAAAAAGGGGATACTAGAAGAGCAGGTACAAATAGCAATTTTGCCATGGTAAAAAACAACACACATATTCCGTCGACAAAAAATGAGACCGAAATTACTTCCATAGCACAACAAAATTCCTCTAGGAATCTACCATTATTTAATTTTTAATAACTTGTGCATAAGACAATAAATAATAAATTAGTCCATACATCACTGTCTAAAGAATATGTAGGGAATTTCAACGACAATCTGAAACACACAAAATGATCTAACATAGATACACTTGGTTCTATGAAAAAATTATTGGACTGAATATGTTTTTAGTTTTATTATTGTTAGTTGCCTGTGGGCTATGTCATGGGCTGACCCAAATAGGATATTGATTCCCATTTTAAGTACAAGACACTAGTTTCAGTTACTTGCCTATGACAGAGCATATGGTAAAGAAGAGTACATTCCAGCTGCTTTCTCCTATAAAACACAATACGTTGCATAGCCCTAATGGGTTGCACTGCAGAGGAATTAGTTATGCCCAGAAACAAAAAAGACCTAAATGGTGAAGCAAACAAAATTTAACCCGTATCCTAATGTTAGTGATTTAGATGGGAGTGGTGAACCTTTCCTCTAGATTCTTCATGTTTGAAATCATTCAACTGGAGGAAATTCCAATGGCGAATATTATGCTGAAACGACCCCTGTTTTATTTTTCCTTCCTCTACTTTCATTTTCTTCCCTTCCTCCCCCTATGCAACCAGAGGCCAAGGAAAAGCTTCGTCCTTGTGCAAGCAGCACAGGCCCTCTCTTTTCCAAATATTTCACTGCATTTGACGGAACCTAAGCTACAACTAAGATGAAGCCAAAGTCCCCCAACGAGACAGATTCACTTTAATCATGAAAACACGTGCCCTCTACCATGGACAACTGTTGTTTGATAAACCTTCGAGCTCACAATCGTGACATGCCCAATGCCATGCAGAACATTAGAAATTCGATGAAATTTTCTGGGGTTAAATATGTGCCCAATCTAAAAAAAGGGAAAAGTCAGCAAAAAGTTACTAACAATTCCCAACCTTCACAACCGGTTTAATATGTCCACTTGATACAGTTCCCCAACAGAACAAATGCAAATCTAGTTAGCTGAAAAAAAACAATAATCTCCTGCTGAGCAGGGACTAATAAATACTATGAATATACATTTATATAATAAATAAATAAAGTAACATAAAACAAAGCTATAAAACATAAATCATATATTTCCACAATATAGTCAAAAAAAAAAAAAAAAAACATTTGTTTTAGAAAAGCTAAAATCAAGGAGACATATCAAGTTGCATATGTTACCCATTGAAATGTTTATAGGATTGGTAACATTGAGAAATTTCTAACTCTCCTAGTAATTATAAATGTGCACCAGCCACATACTAATAATAAAAACATCTATACTATGGTATCTAATTTCATCTATTCCCTTCCATATGCCAATCAACAGCTAAAATTATGGCATCATATAAATTGAAGACTGACTTTCTCAGCTTGTTATTGAAAGTCAAAACTCCAATCACAATAGAGAATCCCAAACCATAACTCAATCCAAATGCCATTGCCCACCCTTTCATTTCAACATCTGAATTCTGTGCTTCACCACTTGTATCAATACTTGTGCAGTTGCCATAGCCAGAAGAGTTGTTGCAGACTGTTGTATTGGTAAATGGAATCCCACTTAGCTTAGCATTGCCTAAGTAGGACGACTCCCCAAACGTTAGAAACTGCCCTCTGTGGGGTACTTTTCCATGAAGCATGTTGTAAGATAGATTCAAGAACTCCAAATAACTTAGGAATTCAAGTTCTAACAGAATCCTGCCATTCAAACTATTTACCGAGAGGTCCAGAGACTCCAGCTGATCCATGCCTCCCAATGTTTTTGGGATTCGGCCACTGAGATGATTCATTATAGGTACAAATATCAAGTGAAGTTTCATTCCACGTATCAAATATTTGAAGACGACACGTTCAACCCCACAAAAAGAGTTCAAATTCACAACAAAAAAGTCTCTCTCACAACTCTTACCTTGACCCTACAAACAAACTATGAGAACAAGCTAATCTAATTTCTATCATTCTTCTTCCAACACATCAAATTTTAAGCAACTATAAACTATTATTTAAAATTTAGATCAAACAATAAATAAATAAATAACTACCAATCAACTCCAAAAATCAACTATATTATTTCATTCTTAATTTTTAAACTCGCCATATAACATATTACAACTCTTAATTAAATAACATTCATTAAATTAAAAATATTTTTATTTATAATCTCATACTCCCCGTTTTATGTTGACCCATTGGACTAGCATTATTTGTATTTCAGTGAATAGTCTGCGCACAAGTCGTATTTCCAGCTCGCGATACGAAGTTTCCTGCTGGATATTGCTGCTAACCCTCCGATAAGTTTATTCTATTCCGCGTATGACGTCCAAGCAAACTCGGTCCACTTATTTTTAACCACTCGTTTCTCGGCCTTCCGAGCATTTCGCCGTGTCAAACCAGAAAATTGCCGTGTCAAACAAGAAAATGTTTTAAGAGACAAATGAATGGCCCGGAAAAATACAAAAATAATAAAGAAAGCATGGGATATAAGTTAAAATTTTCCCCCTTCATGGACTCCTATATTCACAAAAAATAATAAAGAAATCATAGGATACAAAACATTGGTCCCCCTATATAAAGAAATCATAGAATACAAAACATTGGTCCCCCTATATTCACAAAAATAATAAAGAAATTGTAGAATACAAAACATTGGTCATACAGGGAATTGAAAATATCTTTGTGTCAAAACTCATGTTATTTTAGAATTTTTATGAGAATATTTTTTAGAGAGGAACATTATTGGAATGATATTCAATAAACTCTAGAAGAGATTGTTAAAGATTGTATCTCCAATCAAAATGACCCTAGCTATAGCTTATTCTTGGTTTGCATTCTCTTTAGAAGAATTAGAACATGCTCTCTTCTCTATGACATCTAATAAAAACTTACGTATTGATGGGATTCCTATGGAATTTTATTAAGCTATGTGGCATTATATCAAGGATGACTTTTATTTTCTATATTTGGTTACTTTCAACTTTGGATTCTAAATGGTTTTTTGGGTCATGTACAACAATTCTTGGTGTGATAGGTTTCAAGTTTTGTTGTACTCATTATAGCTTGGTTCCACTTGCTTATTTGCTTCAAATCCTTGTGTATGGATCAACATTTTTCATTTATTATATTCTACACATTGCCTTCAAGTGCAAATGTTGATCATATTTATGTCACCCACAACTAATGAAATGAAATGATTTTAATTGCTTTCTCAACCACCTAGCCAAAGGAGCTAAACTTGACAAAGTTGCTGGCTAGAAATTATTCCTTTGATGTATCAGGAAGACAAACATTGTAGTGTGATTTGGGTTGCGATTGGATTTGATGATATCATTTAGTGAGAGAGATCTTGAGCTTATCTTGGTCAATCTTACTACATGACATGAAGTTGTTGAAATGAGAAATAGATTGTAAATATCCAAGGCTTTTATTTTATGGTTACAATGTGTAATTGTAGTTTCCATTATGTATTTGGAAACAAGAAGTGCCTCCCCTATTTTTTGAACTCTTTGACTAGAAATCAAGATGATGTAGGGTTTGATAGAAAAAAGATTCAATAATATTGCATAGAAACATTTGCTATGCCATCACATCAAAGTTTAGTAAGTTCAAAGTTTACTAGATAGATAGTGGCCTTTGGCCTCAATATTTGTGAAACTTTTCTTTACATTTAGAAAGAGAGATATTTGCATGGTTATATCTTGATGATATTCTAATAGTATAAAAAAACAATCTTGCAATGCATTGTCAATCTTTGTTGGCTTTTGTATCTAGAGTACGTAATGGTTTGGGATTTTTCCCTCTTCACAACCTCTCTTTTTTAGAGGGTTGCTTATTCTTTTATAAATTTACATTCTTCAATACAAAATAAAATGCATCCAAGGGTTGGTAGGAGTATCAAGTCAGATTATCTTGTGTTGTTTTGTTTTAGTTTTTCATTTAAATATATTTTATATTTATGTTCATCTGTATTATAATGGTAAAAGTTGTAAATTCATGTTTTTTTTTGTTTTAGGTTGAACACTTTAATTTGGTTTTCTTTTATGTATTGATTAATAATTAAGTTAGAATATTTTTACATGGAATTTGGCTACTAATCTTATCCTAGTCTCATTCTATCTTCACACATCCCCAAGATTCAAACACGATCAACAATCTCCACTGTTTATCATCCTAGTTGAAACCCACAAATGTAAAATTAACCTAGGTCACTTTTACACATGCATATTTGAACCCCACACTTTTTAATTTAAAATTTTTAATTAGTTCAATGCTCCCCTCCCTTATTAGCTATTATGAGCTCATTAAAGAACAACTTATTTAAAAATACACACTAGGTTAGTGTATTTAAGGACTAGCCATAATTTATTAAGATTATCTTGGAATAACCAAAAGAATATTCACATATAATAGCCTTATAGAAACATCATGGAGGATCCTAGTAAGGACATCATTAGCTTGCATCATCATTCTAGGCATACAACATGATTTCTTGATGTCTTCAATCTTGGTTCATCTCTATTAAATGTGTCCACCTAGTGGCTTAACTAGAAGGAAAACATGACCCTCACTGAGCAAGTTCCTAAATGATGTATGTTGGCAAGATTTCTTGTATGATCTAAAAATTTCTAAATCTAGTGACTACTTTCTTGCCTTGGCCTTGCTTTTCCTATCATTAATAACTGATAAGAGATGTCCTTCAATGGACCCCCTTGGTCAATTTTTTTATTTGGTGGTGTGATTTACCTCCCTTCACATCTTTGTCATGTGCCTAAGTTCCATATATGTAGACATTTATAAGTCCCAAGGGTCTAGGATTTCCCCACCTAAGTACTTGGTTAGAAGGAATCCCACTTGCTAACTCCCACTCAACCTTATCTTATATTGGGGTTTCAAGTTTTTGCTTATTGGCATGCCATCATTTCCTTCCCTGAGCCCCCACCTTCATCATTCTCTATTCTTTCCTTGGAAAGTTTTCAAACCTTTTTTACTCATCTCCTTGGCATCCTATTTCTTGATTTCTTGATTCCTAATAGGCTTCTAAGTTCCCTTTTTATTTGGCATAAAGTATTCCATTATATTGATCATTTCTCACCCTGTCATACTACTCTCATGATTTTGGGCCATGCCCCATTCCCTACTCCATGCTACACCCATGTGTGTAGTATCCCTAAAGTTTTATCCTTGATGCTCCTTCACCTCTTCTTCCTTGCTTCAATGTTTTAGGACTTTACTTCCTCCTTTATAGATGATACCTAGGATCCATCATCCTAAAACCCCAAACCTAGATCTCCAATGCATAATAAGCCCTTGGAGTTTTCCTTGCTATCTTAACTAGAGGGTAGCCACATCATGGATCCCCATCCATAAACCCTAATAGGAACTCATTTCTTCTTCTCATTTGGCACATCATACTCCACATCATGCACCGCTAATCCTCATTTCCTAATTATGTTATACTATTCATAGGTTTTCAAACTCTTCAATCTATCACTTCTATTGCACGAGGTATCCCAAAGCTCTAAAACATAACTCCTTCCCTTCATCATACCTTCCCCTCCCTCAGACTTTTGGACTATTAAATGCAATCATCCCTCTTGTGAAGTCCATAATCTTAGATCCCAGTTCTCTAAATCTTGTTGTCCATCCCTTCTCCTTCTTAGAGCTTCAAACATTTTAAACTCAACATTCCTTCATGTGAAATTACTTGCCAACATCCCAACTCCCAATTCCTTAATCCATGTTGCATTTTTCTCCCCTTGGCATGTCAATCACCGAACCCTCAAAATTTGAGCTTTCAAACATTTCTCTATTGGCTTAATTTTTTTAGGCATAAAATTCATTGGGCTCCCAACCATTCAAATGATTTGTTCCACCTACCTCCCCTACATTTCCAAGGACAACATTGTTGCATTTGTGTTGTCATTGATGTCAACAGTGTTGTAATGAAGAAGGATGGAAGTGAATTTAATAGAGGTGATGTCAGTAGTAGCATAATGTGTTGATATGGTGATTTAATTAGTGTTGGTGATGCCAAAATAAGATTATGGCAAAGTGATGAGAATATGCTAAGGAGATCAGAGATGGAATAGAGATGTTGTGAAGCAAAGGATAAGATGATGAAAGTCATGTACTATGTATACTAATTGGATCAGTATCATCTATACATAGTTGTACCCTATCTTCTAATGTTCATGTAGAATTAAAAGTTGTGAGTAGAAGAATGTGCTAACATGAAGATTCTTGTTGAGTTGAAAAAGTTATGATTGTTGTGTATGATGTTGAGAGTGAAGTCTCTTATGTGGTAAATGTTGTATTTATTGTTTCTTGAGGAAAAACATTGCTTCAGTTTTAAAAGAAAGATTAAGGATGTCCAAGGCACTAGAGTTTGCACAAAATAAGGTCATGATAATGCTCCACATTCCTCCACATTTGAAGGTATGGCCATGTCATTTGGGATTTAGACAGAGACAAGTGTGAAGTTTGTATGTTCTTGATTTCAAAGCTTGGAAGTTACTGCATAAGATTCTAAGAGCTAGTAGAGTGAAGACAGAAGTTCAGGATGGTTACAATCAGGATGTGTTAGAGAAGTGCTCTGCATTTCTCCACTTTTGAAGATGAGGTCCTACGGTTTGAAGGATGGTCAGATACAGTTGAGAAGATTATTAAATTCAAGTTTTAGTTGATAAGTTGTACCGTAGAGGTTCTCCGGTGTCAATAGAACAAAGATATATCAAGTTGTTGATTAGGGTTAGCTTGAGAAGAAAGCAAAAGCCACCACATTTCACCATAGTTCATCTTTTGTCTTTGACGTTTGGAGGATGCTTGTTCATATATTCAGTATGATTGTTCATTTCAGGTTTTAGGTGTTGAGGTGCACTGCAAGTTGGTTTTTCAATGATCTATCTCAAGAGTATGTGTCCAGTGTTTGTAAGTGATGCCAGATTTAGTATCTATTTTTCTATGCCATAAAGAAAATATATATTTCAAAGGAAGGAATATTTGAGAAGGTTTGTAGAAGTCCCATGTTGCTTGTAAAATGATCTACATTATGCTAATTTATTTCTCTAATGTCGCCTTTGGTCTGAAGTTGTCTCATGAAAAGATATAAGTGTGTGTTGGGTCAACTTCATGTGTTTTGATGATCCCACCAAATGTTTTGAAGTTTGCGCCAGTTTGGAAGAATGTGTTAAGGAAGAATAGGTCCTAGTTATCGCTTGTTTTGAACCACTTTGGATTTCTACATCTTTTGGATGCTGACGTGGTATGACCATTGCACATTTCATGATTACACGCTTCATGATTGGATGACATAGGAGAAAGATTTTGTCATTTGAGGAAGAGATAAATGAAAGCTCTTGTTTTGTGTGGAAGGTAAGAGTGTATGTGAGTGTGCGAGGATGTGCATGTAAGTGTGGAAGTGAGTGTGTGTGTGTGTGTGTGTGAAGGTGTGGTGTAGGTAGTAGTGTTTTCTCTGTAGAGAAAGTGAAGGTTTCTAACAGAGTGAGGTGTTGTAGAGGTGGTTGATCAGTGAAAACTATTAAGTGTAATTATGTAAGTATTGTTGGATTGTAATTTTTAGGGAGTTTTTCCTCCCTTGGGTAGTAGCCCCTAAAACTTATTGTAACCTATTTTTATCTTTATTTGTGAGGTTGGATTTGGACACTAGATCCAAGCAACTTGCTCATTGTGGGTTTTCCCTTCTTGGGTTTTCCACGTAAATCTAGAGTTGTGGTTATGTGGTTATGTGTTGTGCTTTAAATTGTTTAATTTGTCAATCCTCTATATAAGGTAGATAGAAGATTTGGTTGAAAATGTTAAATTGGAATAAGTTTTAGTATACTGATTTACCCCTCCTCTCAGTATATTCTTGTGTCTAACAAACTTTAATGCTCAAAATTGACAAGGATGGACATGCACACTCTATCAAATCTTGCCAAAATGTTATTGATCGCATCAAGGGAGTAGATCCACATGTAAGTCCATGTAATGATTACAAAGATAGAAATGGGTTGCTTGAATGACATAAATGAAACCCTAGTCTTCACTAACCTACAAATAGGTACTATGCTACATCTATGAGCATGGGAAGAATTCTTTGCTACTATAGGTTGTCCAACATCAGATCCAGTGAAGATTCTATTATATAGGCACATGCAATGCTTTATCTAGCATGCAAATCATGTGTGACCCTTGATGAGACAAGCAAGTTCTCACACAGACATGATTGAAAGACATTATAAGGGATGATCATTTTATTTCTTCAAGGATTGTATGTGTCCAAGACTAATATAGGGTTTCAACTTATACAAGTCTTGTTTGTAAGTTTGAAAGCATAATTTCTAAATCACAAAAAGAGTTCCAAATGCCAAATATGTTTGTAATTAGATCTCTCTATGGAAATCTATAGTTACTCAAGGAATCTCAAACATCTAGTTGTGGATTTCCTCTTGCCACAATTGTTAGCATGAATATAATAAGGGTTTGATAAATATTTGACATCATTTCAAAGAATTACAAATCCTCTGTAGTGGCCATTCATTTATCTCATGTGGATTTTTGCAACACTAATATCCAAGTTATTAAACATGCTTAGTTAAATATAAGGGCAATTTTTACTTATATATGTGTGTACAATTCTAGTTTTAGTTGTGATTCTTAGGGGAGATCCATCCTTCCTTGCAATATGGGACTTTGTCATCCATTGGAGTAAGCACCATTCTTGGTGGCAAATGATCAAACATATGCTCATTGTAATATCATGTATCCTCACTTGATTTAATTTTAGTATTAGGATCTTTTGTTCTCATATGTTCCATTGACATAATTGTTATTATATTTTATACAAGCTAGAACTAGTAAACACTTAGAGAAACTTCTGAGCATTCCTGTATTCTTTTACATGCATATGGTCGGATTATGGGAAATCCATCCATAGGAACATACAAACTATTGTTATCTTTAAGCACATGTATAAGAATGATAATATCATCTTAATAAGAGGTTTTGCAAGCAACTAATGTGTAATAGGCTCAATTTGACAAGTTTTGGGGCCCATCATGCATACTAGGTGTGAGGCCGATTATTTTCCCTTCCTTATTTTGATCGTTTTACATTACAGTTGGTGACATTATCACACTTTTAGAGACTATTGTTCCATTATGCAGATTTGATCATATCTCCTGATTTTGATTTGACATTGGTTAGACATATGGTGATTTGATTTAAATCATATTTTGGAGCTATGATGAGATTATACAGGCGAGATATATTAGATGATGATTAGTAATGTGATTTCTAGTTCATTATGTGGATTCATTAATTGGTGATGATTATGTGACATTAGATAGAAAATGTAGTTAATCTTGAATTATGTTGTAAATGATTAATGTTGTATTCAATAGCATGAATTTAATTCCAGTTGCTTCGGCTATGATTATTCATGATATGATTGACAGTTGATCTAGATGCGCAGGATTATATTCTCAGGCCACTAGAAATTGGAGGTAGTATTCACACATATGTTATTCCCTGTGAAACCGATCCATTCCCAAGAGGGATGAGGATCACGTTTGATTCCAATGTTGTTTAAGTACTTGTTTGTTTTATTATTTTAGCCTAGTAGTCCTTTGTTTAATTAATTTATATCATGTGTTGCATATTTTTATTGTTTTACACCACTTGGTATTGTTTTCATTTTTGGGCCATTTAAAGTGAATTTATGACTCCCTAGGTGTACCTTAGTGTCCAAAAACTTACCCTAGGTGGTTACCCATGGGTCTAGGGTCAATTTTAACTAACTAAACATTGGGGTAACTCACTTTTGGTCACTCTAAACTGAGGTTTAGTCAAAATGATGAATTTTGAAATGGCTAAGGGTCAGAGATGAGTCATGCTTTGGGAAAGACTCATCTCCCTTCCCAAAGTTTCAAGATCCCTTCACCAAGAAGACTTGGGAGGTCTCCAAGACTCCCAAGTGTGTGGGATCTCCCTCCAAGACTCTCACACACATGTGAGAGCATCTTTGAGGGAGATGGCTCTCTTGGAGAATAAGAGGATGCCATATGGCATCCCTTATCCTCATAGAGGCTTGAAGGGGATTGCCACCTCACCACTTGGTCTCTCACACATGTGTGAGAGCACAAGTGGATAAGGTGAGGATTGGAATGGAATTGGAGGGTGACACTTGTTACCCTCACACTTCCTCTCCCTTGCAAGTGGCATAGGATGAGGAAGGAGAAGGTAATAAGTGTCACCTTCTCATTCCTCAAGGCCAACTTTGAATGCCTATATTACCTCCTCTTGAAGATGAGTGTGGGGTTCTTGCATTTTGGATTTTCTTTCTATTCTTGGAGTTTCTTTTGGGGAGTTAGAGAAAATTTAGAGATTGGAAGATTTGGAGAAGCTTGGAGCTCTTCACCAAACGTGCTTCCATTTTTAGGGCTTTTGAAGGTAAGCTCCATAGCTATGGCCATTTACCCTTGCATATTTTATTTATGTTGTGTTTGTGGTTTTGTTTTTTGTTGTTTGTTGTTTTCATTTTTGTGTGGGTTGGGAGTTTGGTGAGAGCACCTCCATTTGGAGGTAAGGCTCAACTTGTATGGGGTAGGGGAGAGTAAACATCCTTGAGGTCACCTCCTTATTTTGTACTACTTATAGCCTTGAGGGCTTTTTCTTGATGTTGAGAACATTTGATGGCAAGAGTGCCATGATAGTTTTTGAGTATTTGGAGATATGTATTTTTGGTGGTTATGGCTTAAGGCCTTGAGATTTGGTGATTTTGGGATCATGGAGTGGCCTCTTGAGTTGAGGGGTCCATTTCCCTACCCCCATTAAACTCATTTTCATGAGTTTTGTTATGTGAAAATCCTTGGGTAATTGTTGAGTTGTTTTTGTGTTGCTTGTTGTGATGTGTGTGTGCAACCGTGTGATTCCTACCTCCCTAGCTTGGGGGTGACCCACTTGTGGGTCTACGGTAGGGAGGAGGGCATTTTGTAGTGGCTTGGTTCCCCTTTTGTTGTGTTGCTTCTTACAGGTTTGTAGTGGGAGAAATGGAGCTTGGAGAAGCTCATTTTCACCTCGTTTGCATTATTTTTGTTGGCTATTTTGAGCCATGGCATTTGAGGCCCTATTGTAATTTTTGACAAGTTTATTACTATCCATTGTGTTGGCTGTAGTAAGAGAATGTAATGTGAGCACTCTTATGGTTTATTCAAAAAGTTGTTTACTACTCTATGTTGTTGAGTTTGTGTTATGGAGAAATGCAAGAGAAAATACACTTTGCTGTCATTTTTACTTTAAAAAAAAAATGTGTTGCTGATAAAATTTAGTGTATGCTATGAAAAAAAAAAGAAAATAGACGTATAATTTATTGTTATGTTTGCACTAAAATTTCATGTTTATTAATATGCTATTTGTGAATATGAGTTGTTGAAAATTTAACTGAAATGATTTTTTTTAGACTGTCATTTTATATCTGCAAAGGAAAGAAAGAAATAAATTAGTTTGTGTGTGATTTTTGCAAAAAAAAAACATATAGGAAAGTAATGTTGTTTAAATCATTTGCAAAAGAAAGGAAGGGAATTTTGTTACATTTTCTTTTAAAAAAAAAGGTATAACTTACTGGTTATTATCATAATACAAATCTGGTTTAGATATAAGTTATAAGCCTGGTTATATTCTTTTGTATGTGATTTGGCCATTTATATATATATATATATATATATATATATATGGAATATATATATATATATTTATTATATATATATATATATACATTTATTTTATATATATATATATCTTTATTTTGTTTTGCATTTATACCCACTGCTGTAAATGGAAGATCGATATATATATATATATATATATATATCAAAACTATGTTGTATTGTAAATAGATCAGATAGCAGTTAATGCTAACATATCATACAATGATTAAATTACAAACAAAACCATTTTTAAAACTAAAGTGTGGGCCGAACCCTAAGTAGGGTTTGTGTTTGGTTTAGTAGAAATGAACAAAAAAAAATTGAGGGACTGAGATGGGTGACAGTGCCCATCCCAGTCCCCCCCCTCTCTCCCACCGCGGCCATTATGGTAGTATTGTGGGGTGTGGGGAGGAGGTTGTGCCTCCACCCACACCCTTGGGTGTGGGGAGGAGGCACAACCTCCTCCCCACACCCCTTCCCCATGTAAACCCCCTCATCGTCCCCTTAACCCTTCCGCCTCCCAGACCCTTCGCGGTCCCATAACACTCCTCAGCAGCGGTAAGGAAAACGGGCCGACAGCCCTCCAACGCATAGTCCCTCTCTATGCCTATTTCAACATTATTTTTCTGCAAGTTTATATATATATATATATATATATATATATATATATATATATATATATATATATATATATATTACACTCTGTATATTTTTATTTTTTTGAGGAAAATTTATATACACTCTTAGATTTAAACTATATGTATATATATTTATATATATATACACACACAAAATGTATATACATATATATAAATATATATATATATCTACAAAGAAAGAGTAACCCTACTGTGTATATTCAAAGAAAATATACCTCCGTGAGGTATTTTCATGGCTGCCAAGCCATTGTAGATGAAATCTCCAACCTACAATACAAGAGAGAAAAGAAAACAAAAGGGGAACAAAGGAAAGGATGAGAACAAAACATTAGAATAAGATGTTAGGGTTTTCCCATAAAGAAAATAATAAAATAATGTTTAGGGCATCTCTTTGAAAACAAGTAATAAAATATTAGCTTAGGGCATTTGATGGGTGAGAGGGAAATTAGTTTTGCTAATTTAATTATTTTCCCATTTCTCCCATGTGCACGGGAGATTGTGCCTCCCTCTCTTTTGCTTTTCAAATCTTTTTGATTTATTTATTTTCTTATGGGATTGGTTTAATTTTTTTTTTCATTTAGTGTTTTTTTTAATTTTTAAATGGGAATGGAATGTTTTATATTTGGGATGTTTTATCCCTTTTGAGATATTTATTTGGACTTCCATTTTAATTAATTGTCAGTTTAAATTTATTATGTTGGAAATCTCTTCGAATGTTATTTTTTTAATTTTAATCGGTTTTATTATTATTTTACGGGGAAAGGTATTTTAATTTTTCCCCTTTATTTTTTATTTTTTGTGGGTAAGTTAATAATAACGAACTTAATTTTGAAGTTTATTTTTGTGACATTTAATTATTTTCAAATTTTAATATTTAATTGTACAGTCGATTTATTTGGCCTTGGCGAAATATTTAATTTTTCCTTAAGTTTAATTATTATTTTTTTAAATTTTGCTTTGGATTCTTGTTGGAGTTTTTATTTTAAAAATTTTAATTCGTTTATTGAAAACGCGTTATGCTGTCAAATTTTTCCTAGGTTTTAGGGTTTTATTTCTATGACCTTTTTGCGACTATCATTTTATCACTCCATCTTATCATGTGTCCATCATGCTATTTATTTTCATATTTTATTTATTTGATTTCATTTTTGTATTAGAGATAGGGTTTGGTTTCGAATATGACGAAATCGCCTTCTCACCTAGGAAACTTAGGGTTCGAATTTGAAACGTCCTAACCCTAGAAGCAACACGTTTCACGTCGTCTATTCCCCTAGTTGACTTTCTTCACGCAGGGGATTACGAAGGAAGGCGCACTTCCCCAAATATGTTTGACATGATTACGCCTCACGCATATTGCCACTAAGCACGCAGATGTGTGCAAGGGGGTTCCTAGGGACATGCGGAAAAGTTTTTCATATTTCGTGTCATGACCACATGTCAAATGTGGACATGACACATGTGTTGTGTGTCATGACGTTATGGAAAATGTGGGCATGACATTCGGTATCAGAGCCCAAGTTTAAACACTGGACTTGTTTAGGGTACATTAATATTTCGCAACTTTGATTAATTTGTGGTTACCTCATTTTTTATAGGATGTCTCCCCGACGAGTTCGGCGAGCGCGTTCATGCCACACGGAGTCCACAGAGGTTCATAGTGACTCTTCAACTAAGGGTCAGGCACCGCTGGCCTCACAGATACTGCAGGCACTACCGGCCCTACCTATACTAGATATTGGGCCACAGATATTGCAAGCTCTATAGGAAGTGTTAGATAGGCTACCACCGGCCGTAGTTGAGCCGCGCATAGAGCCACGTGTTGAGCCCTGCGTTGATTCATGAGAGAAGCCACGTGTGGAGCCATGAGCTGAGTCACGTGTCGAGCCACGTGTGGAGCCCTGCAGTGAGCTGTGAGAGGCACCATGAGTGGAGCCATATGTTGAGGTATCAGATACGATGACAGAGGAGGTTAGATCAGCCGATAGGACCCGTAGTAGGAGCCCTCCACGTCATGCTAGGCGTGAGGAGGTAGTGCGAGTGGAGCAGATTGTGCACAGGCCTTATGATTATTATGCGGATGAGCCTATCAGAAGGCATAGAGATCGAGGAGACCCCATCAGGGATTTGTTGAGGCTGAATCATCCTACATTCGTCATAACCACAGAGGGAGTTGAGGCAGAGGCCTGGCTCATCAACTTAGACAGATGCTTCACGTTGTGTCCTTACGAGAGCAACACGAAGGCACGTGTGGCAGTCCACCTGTTGCGTGATACAATAGCTACTTGGTGGCACATTGAGGAGTGCAAGCGCCATCTATCTTTGGACACACTCACATAGGAGACTTTCATTGAGCGCTTCAATGCACAATACTTATCAGATCACTACAAGTAGCGTTGCATAGATGATTTTCATGACCTTCAGCAGAGAGGACTTACCGTTGCTCAGTATGAGGGTAGATTTACCGAGTTGTCTCAATATGTGGAGTATCTCCATTACAAGAAACTCCTAGTTCATAAGTTTATTAGAGGATTGAACCATAGCATAGCAGGGTCTGTACACATGGTAGACCCCCAGACATTGAGTAATGCTGCCAAGAAGGCATACACAGCTAAGGAGATACAGGGACGAGGGCAGAGTTCATGCCCCAGTTTCAGGATTGTGAGCAGCAACAACACCAGCAGAGTTACCGCAGACCACCACCGCCACCTCAGAGAGGAGGATTCAGTTCCGCATCCTTACCTCCTAGGCCCCCACAATAGCAGCAAAGAGCCAGGTCACAGCAGAGGGCACATGGGGGGTATAATAGAGGTTGGCAGTAACAGGGCCCCCGTAGAGATCAGAGGCAGCAGGGACCACCTCTGGGACCCGCGAGGTCGCAGCAGTCATACAGGGGTTCACAAGGGTCCACAGGTAGATTTGGATATCAGCAGTCAAGTAGGATTCAGACTAGACAGGTACAGGCTAGGGGCCCATGTTATGTGTGTGGTGGAGCAGGACATCTAGCTAGAGAGTGTTCACAGGGCTTTACAACAGGGGGACAGTCTCATGCAGGAGGGTCAGAGCAGACGGTTGGAGATGTGGGCAGGTCCCACCATATGTTCGTAGCAGTTGATAACCGCCAGGCTGATTTTTAGGCATCAGTGATTGAGACATCAGGTATGATAGGGGGTGTCCCCATTTCTATTCTTTTTGACTCTAGTGCTACTGACTCTTTCATATCTCCATCGTTAGTGGAGCGTTGCAGGTTGGTGGCCTCTAGGCAGGGTGATAGGTGGGTGGTTAAGTTAGCCTTAGGGACCAAGATGACTGTAGATGCCTTAGTCCATGACTGTGAGATTTCTTTGGGACCCTTTGTCATAGATTGTGACCTTAGAGTTATGACATTAGGATCCTACGATGTGGTTTTGGGTATGGACTGGCTTGCGGCTCATCGAGCCAAGCTAGATTGTCACCGAAAGGTGATTAGCTTCTTAGACGATCATGGTACTTTAGTTGAGATGGTGGGCATTTAGAAGCCCACGATAGTGCATATGATATCCGCTCAGCAGCTTAAGCACTGCATGCGGAAGGGATGCCAAATGTTCGCTATCATAGTGAGTGACAAATCAGATGACGAGCCTGAGGCATCTTTGGATGATCATCCCATCCTGAGAGAGTTTGTTGATGTATTTCTAGTAGAGTTACTTGGGATGCCACCTCGTCATGAGGTAGACTTTCATATTGACTTAGTGCCGGGTGCCGAGCTAGTGTCTCGTGCACCCTACAGGATGACCACTCATGAGCTCACAGAACTCAAGTTGCAGCTTGAGGACTTGCTTGAGAAGGGGCACATCTAACCGAGCATTTCACCTTGGGGAGCTCCTATCATGTTCATAAAGAAGAAGGATGGGTCTCTATGATTATGCATGGATTATAGGCATTTGAATAAGGTGACAATGAAGAACCATTATCCTCTACCCAGGATTGACGATCTCTTCGATCAGATGCAGGGAGCCAGGGTGTTCTCTAAGATTGACTTGAAGTTCGATTACCATCAGTTGCATATCATAGAGGCGGGTATCCATAAGACCACCTTCCGGACTTGATATGGCCATTATGAGTTCACTGTGGTCCCCTTCGGTTTGATGAACGCCCTTGCAGTGTTTATGAGTCTCATAAACGGGGTGTTCCATACCTACTTGGATCAGTTCGTGATTATTTTCTTTGATGACATATTGATCTATTCACAGATCGAGGAGGAGCATGAGGAGCACCCACGTCAGGTTCTACAGTGTTTGAGGGAGTAGAATCTTTATGGGAACTTGGTGAAGTGTGCATTTTTCAGGACACAAGTACAGTATTTGGGGCACATCCTATCTGGCGATGGAATCTCAGTAGATCCATCAAAGATTAGGGCTATCAGAGATTGGCCAGCACCCACCAGTGTGACAGAGGTTAGGAGTTTTATGGGGTTATCTATTTACTACCGTAGATTTGTTGAGGGTTTTTCTCAGATAGTGCACCCAATCTGAGTAGTGTGAGAGGGCCTTTGGGGTCCTCAAGGAGCGTCTTACCAGTGCTCCTATTTTAGCGGTTCCAGATCCAGCAGCAAATTTTATAGTTTGCATAGATGCATCACTTGAGGGTTTGGGAGCCGTACTTATGCAGGGTGGTAGAGCGATCGCGTATGAGTCACGAAAGCTCAGGACCCATGAGCTGAACTACCCCACTCACGATTTGGAGCTCGCAACAGTGGTTCATGCTCTAGTTCATTGGAGACCTTTCTTATTGGGTCATCGCTTTGAGCTTCATTTAGACCATAACAACCTTCAGTATATATTTACATAGCTGAATCTGAATGGCCGTCAATGGCGTTGGATGGAATTTCTTTGTGAGTATGACTTTGATATCCACTACATCAAAGGGAAGGAGAACGTGGTTGTTGACGCATTGAGTCAGAGGCGCCATGAGATCTTGACCTTGACTCTGAGTGTGGACTTGAGAGGATGCATTATTTAGCATCTTCCTGAGGATGAGTGGTTTCTTGAGGTGCAGCAGGAGATTAGTTCATAGAGGGCCCTTGTGGGCAAGTTTGCAGGGTACTCACTTGAGACAGATGGGTTACTTCGTCATCAACAACACATCTATGTACCCCGCGCAAGTGACCTACATACTGTACTGTTATCAGAGGCTCATAGAGCACTATATGCGGCATATCCGGGGGTGAAGAAGATGAATGCCGACCTACGACAACTGTACCATTCGGTGGGTATGAGACGAGATATTACAAAGTTTGTTGCTTGATGCCTTGAGTGCCAGAGGGTCAAGGCCAGGCATCAGCATCCAGCAGGTCTTGTATACCCTCACAACATACCTGGGTGGAAATAGGACACCATTCCTATAGATTTCATTGTTGGTCTTCCTATGTCTTCACGTCGCCATGATGCCATCATGGTGATAGTCGACAAGTTGACCAAGGTGGTGCATTTCTCAACTGTACGCATGACGTACAATGCACCAACAGTGGCAAGAGTATTCTTGGATGATATTGTGAGATTACATGGAGTACCTCTCCGCATCATTTCTGACAAGGATTCAGTGTTTACTTCAGCCTTTTGGAGAGCTTTGCAATAGGCGTTGGGCACACAACTCAACTTTAGTTCTGCATATCACCCCGAGACAGATGGATAGACAGAGCAGGTGAATCAGGTGTTGGAGGACATGCTTCGTATGTATGTTATGGACCATTAGTCTAGATGGGAGGAGTATCTGTATGTGGTTGAGTTTGCCTACAATAATGGGCATCACAGCTCGTTGGGTATGCCTCCATTTCAGGATTTATACAACAGACCATGTAGGACACCATTGAGAACTGGGATCGGATAGAGGATAGGGTTGCCATTGGTCCATAGTTAGTTCAAGATATGGAGCAACAGGTCACACTAATTAGGCAGAGACTTTGGGAGGCATAGGATAGACAGAAGAAGTATCCTGATTCTAAGAGATTTGATCGAAACTTCTCAGTTGGGGATAGAGTATTCCTTAGAGTGTGGCCACACAAGAGTCCAATCCGTTATAGAAAGGGCTCTAAGCTTGCACCACAGTTTGTAGGACCTTTTGAGATCTTGGAGCGGATAGGACCTATTGCCTACCATCTAGCATTGCCACCTAGCCTGTCATGTATCCACGATGTCTTTCATATTTCTGTATTGCGGTGATATATATTTGATTTATCTCATGTATTGGACTGGAGTACTCTATAGGTAAAGGCAAACAAGCAGTTGGCTTTGGACCCAATTTACATATTGGCTCGTCAGACATTGGGCCTTCGAGGTCGAGAGCTAGACCAAGTTAGGGTCCAGTGGGATCGTTATGATGAGGTCATAGTGACTTGGGAGGATGCAGCTAGTTTGAGGGCACTCTATCCTCACCTTTTTGATGACTTCCAGGAGGAAGTTTAGTCTTAGGGGGGAGGATGTGAGGCTGATTATTTTCCCTTCCTTATTTTGATCATTTTATATTACAGTTGGTGACATTACCATACTTTTAGAGACTATTGTTCCATTATGTAGATTTGATCATATCTCCTAATTTTGATTTGACATTGGTTAGACATATGGTGATTTGATTTAAATCATATTTTGATGCTATGATGAGATTAGGCAGGCGAGATATATTAGATGATGATTAGTGATGTGATTTCTAGTTCATTATGTGGGTTCATTAATTGGTGATGATTATGTGACATTAGATAGAAAATGTAGTTAATCTTGAATTATGTTGTAAATGATTAATGTTGTATTCAATAGCATGAATTTAATACCAGTTGCTTCGGCTATGATTATTCATGATATGATTGACACTTGATCTAGATGTGCAGGATTATATTTCCAGGCCACGGGAAATTGGAGGTAGTATTCACACATATGTTATTCCCTATGAAATTGATCCATTCCCAAGAGGGATGATGATCACATTTGATTCGAATGTTGTTTAAGTACTTGTTTGTTTTATTATTTTGGCCTAGTACCCGTTTGTTTAATTAATTTATATCATGTGTTGTATATTTTTATTATTTTAGACCACTTGGTATTATTTTTATTTTTGGGCCATTTAAAGTGAATTTATGACTCCCTATGTGTACCTTAGTGTCCCAAAACTTACCCTAGGTAGTTACCCATGGGTCTAGGGTCAATTTTGACTATCTAAACCTTGGGGTAATTCACTTTTGGTCACTCTAAACTGAGTTTTAGTCAAAGTGACGAATTTTGAAATGGTTAAGGGTGGAAGATGAGTCATGCTTTGGGAAAGACTCATCTCCCTTCCCAAAGTTTCAAGATCCCTTCACCCAAAAGACTTGGGAGGTCTCCAAGACTCCCAAGTGTGTGGGATCTCCCTCCAAGACTCTCACACACGTGTGACAGCATCTTGGAGGGAGATGGCTTTCTTGGAGAATAAGAGGATGCCATATGACATCCCTTATCCTCATAGAGGCTTGAAGGGGATTTCCACCTCACCACTTGGTCTCTCACACATGTGTGAGAGCACAAGTGGATAAGGTGAGGATTGGAATGGAATTGGGGGGTGACACTTGTCACCCTTACACTTCCTCTCCCTTCAAGTGGCATAGGATGAGGAAGGAGAAGGTGACAAGTGTCACCTTCTCATTCTTCAAGGTCAACTTTGAAGGCCTATATTACCTCCTCTTGAAGAGGAGTGTGGGGTTCTTGCATTTTGGATTTTCTTTCTATTCTTGGAGTTTCTTTTGGAGAGTTAGAGAAAATTTGGAAATTGGAAGATTTGGAGAAGCTTGAAGCTCTTCACCAAACATACTTCCATTTTTAGGGCTTTTGAAGGTAAGCTCCATGGCTATGGCCATTTACCCTTGCATATTTTATTTATGTTGTGTTTGTGATTTTTTTTTTTTTTGTTTGTTGTTTTCATTTTTGTGTGGGTTGGGAGTTTGGTGAGATCACCTCCATTTGGAGGTAAGGCTCAACTTGTATGGGGTAGGGGAGAGTGAACCTCCTCGAGGTCACCTCCTTATTTTGTGCTACTTATAGCCTTGAGGGCTTTTTCTTGATGTTGAGAACATTTGATGGCAAGAGTGCCATGATAGTTTTTAAGTATTTGGAGATATGTATTTTCGGTGGTTATGGCTTGACGCCTTGAGATTTGGTGATTTTATAATCATGGAGTGGCCTCTTGAGTTGAGGGGTCCATTTCCCTACCCCCATCAAAATCATTTTCATGAGTTTTGTTATGTGTAAATCCTTGGGTAATTGTTGAGTTGTTTTTGTGTTGCTTGTTGTGATGTGTGTGTGCAACCGTGTGATTCCTACCTCCTTAGCTCGGGGGTGACCCACTTGTGGGTCTATGGTAGGGAGAAGGGAATTTTGTAGTGGATTGGTTCCCCTTTTGTTGTGTTGCTTCTTGCAGGTTTGTAGTGGGAGAAATGGAGCTTAGAGAAGCTCATTTTCGCCTCGTTTACATTATTTTTGTTGGCTATTTTGAGCCATGGCCTTTGAGGTCCTATTGTAATTTTTGACAAGTTTATTACTATCCATTGTGTTGGTTGTAGTAAGAGAATGTAATGTGAGCACTCTTATGGTTTATTCAAAAATTTGGTTACTACTCTATGCTGTTGAGTTTATGTGTTATGGAGAAATGCAAGAGAAAATACACTTTGCTGTCATTTTTACTTCAAAAAAAAATGTGTTGCTGATAAAATTTAGTGTATGCTATGAAAAAAAAAGAAAATACATGTATAATTTTCTGTTATGTTTGCACTAAAATTTCATGTTTATTAATATGCTGTTTGTGAATATGAGTTGTTGAAAATTTAACTGAAATGATTTTTTTTAGACTGTCATTTTATATCTGCAAAGGAAAGAAAGAAATAAATTAGTTTGTGTGTGATTTTTGCAAAAATATATATATATAGGAAAGTAATGTTGTTTAAATCATTTGCAAAAAAAAAAGAAGGGAATTCTGTTACATTTTCTTTTAAAAAAAAGGGTATAACTTACTGGTTATTATCATAATACAAATCTGGTTTAGATATAAGTTATAAGCCTAGTTATATTCCTTTGTATGTGATTTGGCCATATATATATATGGAATATATATATATATATATATATATATATATATATATATATATATATATATATATATATATATATATATTTCGAAACTGTTTTGTATTGTAAATAGATCAGATAGCAGTTAATGCTAACATATCTTACAGAGATTAAATTACAAACAAAACCATTTTTAAAACTAAAGTGTGGGCCGAACCCTAAGTAGGGTCTGTGTTTGGTTTAGCAGAAATGAACAAAAAAAAAATTGAGGGACTGAGATGGGCAATGGCACCCATCCCAGTCCCCCCTCTCTCCCGCCGCGACTATTATGGTAGTATTGTGGGGTGTGGGGAGGAGGTTGTGCCTCCACCCACACCCTTGGGTGTGGATGGAGGCACAACCTCCTCCCCACACCCCTTCCCCACATAAACCCCCTCACCGTCCCCTTAACCCTTTCGCCTCCCAGACCCTTCGCGGTCCCTTAACACTCCTCAACGACGGTAAGGAAAACGGGTTGACGGCCCTCAACGCACAATCCCTCTCTATGCCTATTTCAACATTATTTTTCTGCAAGTTAAAATATATATATATTACACTCTGTATATTTTTTTTTTAGGAAAACTTATATACACTCTCAGATTTAAACTATATGTATATATATTTATATATATATACACACAAAATGTATATATATATATATATACAAAAAAAAGAGTAACCCTACTATGTATATTCAAAGAAAATATACCTCCATGAGGTATTTTCATGGCTGCCAAGTCATTGTAGATGAAATCTCCAACCTGCAATACAAGAGAGAAAAGAAAACAAAAGGGGAACAAAGAAAAGGATGAGAACAAAACATTAGAACAAGTAATAAAATATTAGCTTAGGGCATTTGATGGGTGAGAGGGCAATTAGTTTTTCTAATTTAATTATTTTCCCATTTCTCCCGTGTGCATGGGGGATTGTGCCTCCCTCTCTTTTGCTTTTCAAGTCTTTTTGATTTATTTATTTTCTTATGGGATTGGTTTAATTTTTTTTTTCATTTAGTGTTTTTTTAAATTTTTAAATGGGAATGGAATGTTTTATATTTGGGAGGTTTATCCCTTTTGAGATATTTATTTGAACTTCCATTTTAATTAATTGTCGGTTTAAATTTATTATGTTGAAAATCTCTTCGAATGTTTTTTTTTTTAATTTTAATCGATTTTATTATTATTTTATGGGGAAAGGTATTTTAATTTTTCCCCTTTATCTTTTATTTTTTATGGGTAAGTTAATAAATATAATGGTCTAAATTATATTTATTAACGGACTTAATTTTGAAGTTTATTTTTGTGACATTTAATTATTTTCAAATTTTAATATGTAATTGTAGGGTCAATTTATTTGGCCTTGGCGAAATATTTAATTTTTCCTTAAGTTTAATTATTATTTTTTTAAATTTTACTTTGGATTCTTGTTGGAGTTTTTATTTTAAAATTTTTAATTCGTTTATTGAAAACGCATTATGCTGTCGAATTTTTCCTAGGTTTTAGGGTTTTATTTCTATGACCTTTTTGTAACTATCATCTTATCACTCCATCTTATCATGCGTCCATCATGCCATTTATTTTCATATTTTATTTATTCAATTTCATTTTTGTATTAGAGATAGGGCTTGGTTTCGAATCTAACGAAATCGTCTTCTCACCTGGGAAACTTAGGGTTTAGATTTGAAATGTCCTAACCCTAGAAGCAGCGCATTTCGTGTCACTTATTCCCCTAGTTAACTTTCATCACGCAAGGGATTGCAAGGAAGGCGCACTTCCCCGAATATGTTTGACATGATTACGCATCACACGTATTGCCATCGAGCATGCAGACGCGTGCGAGGGGGTTCCTAGGGACATGCGGAAATGTTTTTTGTATTTTGTGTCTTGACCGCATGGGAAATGTGGGCATGACACTAGGTTTAGTTATCAAATATTTCCATATTATTTTATCATTACTATTTCATTGTCCTCTTAAGGATACATCTAGGAATGCCCTCCTGGGTCTAGCTAAGTTGAAGTGGAGGTTAGTTCACCCACTCATAATAACTAGTCCATTCATGCCACTATATGAGCATAAGTCCTACCCATTAAACCTTTGTTCACATTATCCCTAGCCTTATGTTTTTGAGTCAATCTTTAGGATTTGTTTGACAACATGTTTGAGAGCCAATAAATGATGTCATTATTAGGGAAACATTAATTTTGGTTTCTAGATTTGCCATACCTCCACAAGTTGTTGAAAATAACGTTTTCTCTTCCAAGTGAAGAGTGATGAGTATATTGAATCAAACCTAGAATTAGGTCATATCAAAAATTTGAAGATGGAAAGAGGGAAATAGTCTAGAGATCCATAAGGACAAGAAGATACATCATCTCATGTAAAGAAATAATAGACCATAAGGAAAACTAAGGATACTAGTAAGTTTGGGTATGTGCATAAAGATGGGGGACCAAAAAGTGGCCAAAAAACACTTTTTTGATGCAAATAAGTCATAATGTGATCACGTTACAAATAACATGATTGTGTTATAATGCACTCATGTTCTTTACTTTTATAAGAAAAAAATCACCTCATTGTGCCATTTTGCCCAAAACATGACCCTGCTATTCTATGAGTGTGTTTTCTTCATATTGGAGCTAATTTGAGGAAGGAGCCATGCTACCATGATGTGCAAGAGGTGACTTCAATGGTTTTTTTTAGAAATTTCAATTAAAATGAAATATTTTTGTTTTTCATTTATGTTGATTCAATTTTTATTTTCAACAAACCAAAACTCATCAACACCTCCAAACCCTAATCCATCTGATGAAACACACAAGGAAACTCCTACTAAAGAGCAAGCACAAACTAATCCCCCTCAAACACTTGCTTCCATTTGGAGGCATTCTCATGAGACCCAAACACATATATTAGGGAATATTAAACAAAACAAAATAGAGCTTCAAACATTGGTAGATACATTAAAAAATCTAGATGTAACTTACACACATTGAAGAGCTCTTGCAACATCCCTTGAATCTATAATTTCTCCCATAGATTTAGTTAGTGGCCAAATAAACAATTGGGCCAATCAGAGAGAGAATTCTTGGCAATACCATTCATCAAAACTATCACATAAGTAAGTAAAAGACAAGAAAATATGAAATCTAATTTATGTGCATTATTTGTCAACCCTAGAAACAATCATCCCTTATACACAAGTTGCAAATGACTTACTATTAATTGGTACCAACACCAAGGCATAAAGGATGGTTTTGGGATAAGTGATGGATGGTTTTTTACCATCCCTCATGCAACAACAATGAAGTGCCTTAGTATGTAAAATGTATTGTGGTTTCTCCTCAATGAAAATTTAAATAATTTTGATAGATGTGATTTCTAGGGCAATGGTAAAGGCTCTGCATAGGATAGAAAAGGGGCGCATCATGCCTAGGACTAGCTAATAAGACCCCTTTCTTGCCCATCTATTCAACATGTCATAGTCCCTTCCATTTTGAAGGAAAGTGTTGAGGTGGAGACCTTGGAGTCCATCAATTCCCTCACACAAAGCTTGTTACAACATAGCAGATCTCTTTTGTAGGGTGATGAGGGTGAGCCTTCTAGGTGTCAACTCTCAGGATAAAATTTCAATCTTGTGTCACACTTTTGGCCAACTAAATAGTTTCTATACAATTTAAGGAGAAATAGTTTCACCCGAAATGATGTAGCACCTATGTCGCATTACGTGGCATAAAGAGTTTCACCTAAAATGTTTTCACTCAAAATTTTTAAATCTGTAAAATCTGATTTCAACTTTGAAAAGGGTTTTTATTTGCATGGAAAGTTCTGAGTGAAAGTTTCACCTAATTTTTTTTTAACGATACCATCTCACCTAACACTGTCTATGTGGTATCCCATGTAGCAGCCAACCCCCCATTTTCAACAAATTGAATAAAACTTCAAGTTCAACCCCAAATTTCTCCAACCAAAGGGTATTTTCATGAAAATATGAAAATACCCTTTGGTAGATCTTGGAGTCTAGAACTTAGAAATACATTTTTATATATTTTGATTAGTTCTATTAGGATTATTTTTAAATCTATTGCAAGTAGGTTATTATAATTAAACATGCAACTAATTAGAATTATTTTAAAATAGTAAAATATACTTAGAAATTTTAAAAAACATATGCTGCACTAGAGGAGAGAATAATCTCCAAGAGGGTATAGATTTTTTTTTAATGATAGAAAATTTAAACAAAAGTTGACGTCCCATGAAAACTATGCCAATATGAGTAAATTTGACTTTAAAAAATATTAAAAAATAAATATTCATCAAAAATTATTTTTTTCTCCATGCACTATATTTTCAAGTTACCTAACTAGGAAAAAAATTCAAAAAAATAAAAATTAATTTTCTTTTAATTTTGCAATGTTCCATCAACCTCACTTTTTGTATTTTTTCCAGCAATAAAATTTATGCTCTTAAATTTGTAAAAAAATATATCTAACTAATTTTTTAAAAAATTAAAAAATATATAAACATAAACTACATTAAAGTTTATACATTTCATTAGTTTATATCATTTTAAATTTCAAAACATAAACATCACTTTTAGGCACTCCAAGTTGGAAAATTGTATTTGTGTTGGTCATTTCCTTAATAAAAGTGTGACATGGTTATGAAATTTTACCCCTCACCCCACATTTCTCATGCTTGTGGATCTACATGTGACTATGGGTTCAAGAATTATTCAACAAGGTATACAACATAGGGTACACATGGTCATGATGTTGGTACACACATTGAAGAGGATGATCCACACTTCGACGACTATACTACACAAGGTTGAGCACATGATGCATGTGACCTTTGGCATTGACTGATATAGGTAATTTTCAAAAAGGTTGTGCAATTTAGTATATTTCCTATTGAAATATACAATTAACTAGATATTAATCCATTATGAATGAAAACTAATGTAAAAAATTGTATGTATTATAAACTTATAGTGTCAAAGTACACATCTTGCATCTATCATCCCTTCATCACATGTTTGTGTGGGCATGCCAACTCGACAAGTATGTAATATGTAACAAAATAGTAAATATACTACATGTGATTTTTTTGTCATATATCAATGGTAGTCTTAAAATGACAATTTGATGATGAATAGGTAGATGTTGGACCTCCAACATTAGGACATGTTGGTGGTACTATTCAAATATCAACTTTCACTAAGGTAAGTTTTAATATTTTAATCATTATGTATGTAAATAATGTTATGTAGATTTTGGTCAAATAACATTGTTCCTGTTTTCATTTGATGGCATCAATGCAGACTCCTGATATTCATGGAACAATGGAGATGATCATTGCTACAATAAATTTTTCTTAAATGCCCTTGACAAAAGGTATAAGGCAATAATGTAAATATCATTATGTATTTGTTGTTTTATCTCACATCATTTAGTTTAAAAAGTGATATTCATCTTTATTCTAATTTTCTTCTTCATGCTTGTCATAGAAGATCACAACTCCACTCCGTGCACTTGCCCCTTAGTTGCATGAAGAGAAGCAACATAAGATTGAGGAGGATAATTGGTTTGTGGTAAGTAATTATTTAATAATGTCATTGTATATTTCATGTTTTCTATACTAATGTGTATATTGTTTAATTGTATTAATAGGCAGAGCTACAAAAATGTCTTAAGAGGAGGCCATTTGGTAGAGGAGCTTTGTTAGCTATGATATTGGTTCTCCATCTTCCCAACAAAGCAAGAGTCATTTATTGTTCCATGATACTCCATAGTTTCTATTTGTTTGGATATTTTGTTGTATGCCTTCATGACATGTCTAGGTGTAGATTTGTATTTTGTTAATGTGTATCATTGTACACCTATATGGATTTGTACACATGCATTTGTGTTTTACTAATGTACATATCACTGTATACCTATATGACTTTGTTTATATATTCATCATATTCTTATATAGTATTGTACATGCCTTATGACATTTTGATGACATATTATGTATACCTTAATAGCCTTATTAAGATCTCTCTCTCTATATATATTGTCTATATTGATGACTTAAATGGTTAAAATTGTTTGAATGGTTTGAATAATAAGACTTAAGATTAAATTTATTGTTCCAAGAGTGACAATAAATATTTTAAATGGTTTTAACATTCACTTCAAACTTTTAAAGATTGTTGCATTCGTCTAACAACAATAAAACACAGTGGTAGCTGAGTGGACTTGCATGGAAATAGTTTTCTTGTGATTTGTGATTTGGATATATCATTATGTTTATGGTCAAAAAATTGTTAACTACCTTATAATATGAAGACCATGTGGAAACTAAGTAATAAATTAACACAAGTTATTGCTTGATTTCAAGGATTAACACAAACTAATTCACTTTACACAATTCAGTTTTGGTTTTGGATTTTGAGTTAAGCACTTATTATGTTGAATGAAATTTATGGTCCATAAGAACATGATGGACCTTAGTAATTTCCTCTTTGGTAGGCTCATCATCTTCATTATCTTCCTTCATGATTGTGTTTTTTGTATCATGAGGTTTCTTGGACCATCCTCTCCTTTAATGCAATGCCATCAAGTTAGTAGATCAAAGTCATGGAGCTCTTAGGACAACACATTTGATCACATGAAGAGATATATTTGCCAATAGGAGTGGGGTTCCATGACCAACATCTCAATCATAGTCCTAATAGACCTACCTTTCAAATCTAAACTTTCCAAGGTGTATCTACTATTAGAAGGTTCACAAGAAGGCCATCACATGCCTGACATTAGAAAACTAAGGTTCTATGTTTTATATCAGCAAATTGGGCAATCTATGACTCTTTCAAAAATATGTTTCTTCTTCATATTTAACCATGGATTTTAGTGATTTCATTGTGGTGATCTCATGAAGATTTAATGAATTACCTATTAGAAATCAAATCTTTAATTCAACGTGAAATCCTTGCTTTTGTGATATGATTTCCATAATAACAATTTGAAATCCTCCCAATCCCCCCTATTGTTGTACTCTCTCCGCATTAGAAATAAAAAGAAACGGTGTTAAATATATAAAGGTATACATGTATGAACAATGTCCAATGCTTTTCTATTAAACAAATAAAGATTGAAACCCTCACATACATCAATGTTGTTATACCTAGGTCTTCAACATGCCCTAATATATCAAATATTTTCTCAGTCTATTGTAGTACGTAAGGATAAGGAGACTTGGAGAATGGAATAAGTCCTCCACTAGTATTCACTTTCCCACCTTGATGTGTTGCCACTATTGATTTGGTCCCACAAGGTGCAAAACAAAAATATGGCTATTGGCACCTTTACACCAAATGCAATTGAGGCATTTCACAAGAATGCATTCATTTTTAGCTTGATCAAATAGTTTGGAGTTCAAATAAATTGATATAGTTTATTATAGAGGGGTTTGACATCTAATTGTTAAGGGAAAATTGGATCAAATATGAATAATTAATAATAATCAATATCAAGTTACCCAAAACTCAATGAAATGGTGAACAAAGAAGATTCAATAAAACAATGAACAAACAACAAAGCAAACCTCCCTAGATCGTGCTTCCATTGATTGCCTATCACAATCGATCTTGCATGTATGAAATAGGGCCCTGAGAGAGTGCACTTCCTTGCTATGCTTCAAGAATGTCAATTGGGAATGGCAGTGATAGTATCGCAATGAAGAGGAGCTTCACAACGATGATAGTGGTGCGTAGTGTGTATGTGATTACAAGCAATGAAGGAATTGGTGCCAAAGGTGCGTGGTAATTCCTACAGAGTAACGATACTTAAAGCTTGGATGAATGAAATGGAAGAATGAGGTTCAACTTATAGAGTTGGAAGAATGAAGATCAACGGTATAGAACAGTTGAGGAACGTGCAATGAATAAGAAAAAGACATGTGTCTTGCTTTCTTTTGCATAAGAGGATTTGCTAAGAATAGAAGAATGAGTTAAAGCAATTAAAAGAATATAATAATTAGTTAAGTGATTTAAAACAAGAAGAAGGGATTTGTATGAAAATAAGAAGATATTTTACTTTATTAAATATTGGGAATATTTAATTGCATGTACAAAAAGATTGAATTATATTTAGAGATAACTCAATTTAGAAGAAAAAGACAACTTAAATAAATATTTGATTTATTTAAATTTAGAGAAGATATTATTGGAAGAAATATTTTAAAAAGCAAATTAAATAAATAAATTTATTTAATTGTTGTGCATGATTTGGAAGAATAAATAAAATATTTGATTGTATATCAAATATTTTATTTTTAGAGACTAAAAGGATTTAAATAAATTTGATTTAATTTATTTAAATTTGGAGGAATGAATTGACTTAATTAAATAATTAAGAATTATTTAATTATTTGACATAATTGAATTAAATAAAGGATTTTATCTAATTGTTGGAAGAATATGAATCAAATAAATAAATTTGGTTATTTATTTATTGATAGAGGAATTAGAAGGGAATAAATATTAAGAATATTTATCTAGACTGAATCGTGTCATTTTTAGGCGTATATATTTTGCCCCTCTTTGATGCAATGCAGTTTACGACATTGCTTCAAAGAAATCAATAGTCTAATAATGATACATGCTCCAGTTTGCCCTTGGTACAGGTTATGACAATAGGATGCCCCCTCGGGAGATTGGATGAGAAGGCAGAAGGACGAGAGGAACTCAAGCATCTGGCTCCATGAAAGGTGATAGTCCCGCTAGATGGATGTTATCGCATGGACAAGGTCAAGTGTTCTCATAGACGTTGGTAGGGGATTGCATGAAAGTGAGATGGAGAATGGTAGATAACGGTTTATGGAAGGGAATCATGACCAACGGTTGCACATATTGTGATAAACATTGAAGCTGGTGATGGGAAAGTAGTGTAGGAAGCAACAGAGACTTTTGCTTGTGGATGAATGACTTAGGCATGTAGGGATCCACATAGACTGAGTATTTTGCTGATTTTTGCTTGCCATGTGGGATGGAAGAATTTGAGACTTTTTGATGGAATGGGAGAAAGTGGGTGGTTGGGATTCTTGAGAGGTGGATGCCTCATTTGACTTGATAGCATTTTGCTTAGGTACCCAAACCATTTTGCTTTTAGATACTACCTATGAAGGTATGGGTTTGGGTGTATGTAGCTTTTGTGTAGCTTTTGGAGTAATCATTTGTTGGATGCGGACCCACACCTTTTTCAGCTTGGTGTATAGGTGTGTGGGTGTATGCCCGTCTTGAAAAGGATGCTTCTTTGATTCTTGGCTTTTGTATCCTAGGTCATGAGGACTCTTAGGATTTTTGACTTTAGGGGTAGAGGTATCCAGATTTTTGCTGGTGAATTCTCTTGAGATGGTGGAAGTGGAGTGGGTGGAAGCTCTTTGTTTAGACAACATGTGCATCTGTTGGTCATGATTGGGATTGTTAGAAGATTCATAGATGGATGGATAAGGTGTTGGAAGAAGTGGTGGTAAAATGCATGGAGGGATATTAGGAGTTGGAAGTAGCAGAGGTAGATTGGATGGTGGAAGGTGTATGGTCACATGCTCTTGGGATGTATAGGATGATGGAGGTGGAATGACGACATATGTTTTGGGGATATGATAGGGTTTGTGATGAAAAGTGGGGGATTTAGGAGGAGTGGAGGGAGTACCAACATCTCGAGATTGTTCACCTTGGGGTGTGTATCCAAGGCCATATGAAGGAGGAGGAACATTGACATGGACGGGCTCCAAAATACCTTATTCATGAAGGCCTAAGCCTTTACCTTGATAGTTCATATTCTGGAGTATGCGATGGACAGTGGGATTGTGTATAGGTGGAACACTAGACATGAGTTCTTTATTGGGTGGAGAAGACGAGATAGAGGATAATGGTTGCTAGTTTTCTAAGGAGGAACACTCATGAATGAAAGTGGTAAGACCAAGGATATATGGTGGGGGATTTGCAACATGGTCGATAATGGATGGCGGAGGAGTATTATTGGTTTGATCTTCTACTCTTGCTTGGGAGGCAAGTGTCTCATCAAAGGAAGAGGAAGTTGTTGAATCTCGGATAGGACTAGATGGGGTTATAAGCTCAGGACCATGGAATGCATAAAGTGGACTAAGATGATCATCATGGTCTGTTTGATCATAGATAGGCCCTTGATCATAGATGGGATCTTGATCATAGATAGGATTTTGCGTGATGGAATTAAGGTGCTCTTGTATAGGTTTGTCATCAACGATAATATCTTGATCATGGAAAGGATATAGGCCATGGAGAGGTTGGAATTTGATCTCTTTTTCATGTATAGGATCAAGTTGCTCATGGATAGCTTCTTCATCAAAGGTAGTATCTTGATCATGGAAAAGATATAGGTTATGAATGGTTTGAATTTGGACTTCTTGCTCATGTATAGGTATAGGATCATTGAAAAGATAAAGGTTATGTAAGGGTCAGATGGGAGTGCTTTGATCTTGATTTAGACAAGGGGTTGATGTTTCCACATGTTCTAAAGTGTGCTCTTGACATAACTCTTGATGTGCTTGAATTGAAGTTGAGGTAGAAGACTCTTGGATAGGCTCTTGGTCAACAACATGAAGGTGCGACGGACCTTGACTTTGGTGCATGGTAGGAGGTTATTCAATATGCTTAAGGGGTTGCAGGATACATGAAGTGGTTGTAGGATTTGACATGTTTGGAGACTCTTTGATAGGGTCAAGGACCAGAATTTGGGGACATGGTTGACTCTTTGCTGGTAGTCCTTGGATCACATCCTTTGTAGGTGTATGGGGTAATGGATGAGTGGATTTGGCTTTCTCCCTAGCTTTTCTTTTGCTATGTAAATTTGGAAAACTTCTTTCCCAAAAATCATCTGAGGCTTTTTTGGTTGTCCATTTAGAGCTCGAGAAACTCGATGGTGGTGTTGGTGTAGGATTGGTATGCTTTGGGATATGTGTCTTAGAAGACGGTGAAGGAGGACTAGTAGACAGAGTGGTATACAATTTCCAACTTGAGGTGGTGCTTGCCTTGTCATGAGGATCATTAAAATGGGAAATAGATGTATGAGTTTAGCTAGTACTGACACGTTTATCTTGTAAGATTGCCATTTCTTATTGTATGACTTGGAGTTCTTGAGCAATTGCTATACAATCTTGGGACGAGGCGTCGAAGTCTAATTGCTCTCGTAGGTATTGGAGTTCTTGAGCAATTACTTCTAATTGGTTTGTCATTTCAACAGAAACTGACACAAGACTAAAATGGGTACCTAGAAAACCTAAAAAATTTCTCTCAAAGATTGTGCAAGTGCTCACTGTCATGCATGCGCCGGAACAGATGCGCTGCAAAAAACTGGTAAATGTGCTAGAAGTCAAGATGTATGTGCCACACTGGTAAAAGGTACATGCACTGTAACAGATAGTAAAAGCACTGCAAGTCAATAAAGATGCGTCACAGGTCGGCACAAGTGCACAGCAACAGAGGATGGATGTGCCGTTCTGGTTTTTCTCAGTATTTTTTTTGCAATTTTAGAATTTTTCTAATATTTTTGGTACTTTGGTTGCAAGAAGGTCTTTTTGTTCTGATTTTCTGAAATTATGGCAAGAAAACACATCAAACATAAAGAATTTTTATGGTTTTTTATTTTTTTTACTATTTTTTGACTCCTTTTCAGACTAAAAGGAAAAACAAGTACAAAATCCTAGGCTTCAAATGGATAACAAGGGTTTTTGGCCACTAGAACAAAGGTGTTTAATGAAGGCAACCGTTCGAGTGGTTATACATGTGGGAGCACTACTCTCAGTTATGGAGTCTCCCAGCCTGCAAGGGTTGTGCCTTGGAGGGTTTTGGGGGAGGTTGGCTATTGGTATAACACAACTTCACTCATTGTTTGAAGCTTTCGCTCCAAACACAATTTATTTATAGTGGCTTGGAAGGACTTGGCATCTAGCTTGTTACCACTTAGGGTCGTTCCTACTTGGATGAACGGTATCCAAGAGTAGGCCCCTCTAAAAGAAAAACACATGCGAAAATGATATGTCTGACATTTTCATCACCTAAGATAGGGGAGAGCATAGGCCTGGTATCATTCCCAAAACATAGAATATAGTGGTTCTTTTCCCCTAGTTAAAATGAGAAAAACTAGATGAGCTATCTACTTGGGCAAGCACAGAACTTTGAAGTGATAGCAAGATAGCAATGGTCCAATTTTAACCAAGATAGCAATGATGAGTTTAATTTTATCCACGTAGCACGAATTGTTAACTTTGAAGTGATGGTCAATCGAGATACCAATGGTTCAATTTTAACCAAGATAGCAATGATGAGTTCAGTTTTATCCACGTAGCACGAGTTGTTAACTTTGAAGTGATGGTCAATCGAGATAGCAATGGTTTAGTTTTAACCAAGATAGCAATGATGTGTTTAATTTTTACCCAGATAGCAGTGATTTGTTAACTTTGAAGTGATAACAAGATAGCAATGGTTCAATTTGAAGTCTAAATGAAATGTTTGCCTAACTAAACACACAAAGATTTATTTTAAAACTCAAAACAAAAGTGTGCCTAATTTAGTGATAAATGATTGTTCTTTGACTGCTCGAACCTGCAGAAGATATATCAAAAATTTCTTTTCACCTTTCTTTGACAAGTGTTTAAGTCAAGTTGCACAAATAAATCATTAGTTTCCAAGAAAAAACACTAGATTTAAGCTTAGAAAGATAGCTGAACTTTGACTGTAAAAATAGCTAATAAAATGATAAAATCACTTGATCAAACCTGCTCCATTGTAAGTTCACAGAATTACCTTTCCAACGAGTATTTATTTGCGTGATTACGAGTTCGTATGCTCCTGTTATGGCAAAAAGAAAAAGATACCACCCTTATGACATGTAGAAGGCAGGATGGAGGATTGTTGAATAAAATGATGCACCCTATGGAAGCACCCTTCAGACCGCTGGATAAAACGATGCACCCTATAGGAGCACCCTTCAGACCACTGGATAAAAGGATGTACACTGGGAAAGAGCTCTTCAGACAGTTGGATAAAAGGACACGGAAGCGCCCTTCGGACCTCTGCATAAAGCGATGCACCCTATGGAAGCACCCTTTGGACCACTGGATAAAAGGGTGCACCCTACGGAAGCACTCTTCGGACTACTGGATAAAAGGATGCACCCTGCAAAAAAACTCTTTAGACAGTTGGATAAAAGGACACGGAAACACCCTTCAGACCGCTAGATAAAGCGATGCACCCTGCGGAAGCACCCTTTGGACCACTGGATAAAAGGATGCACCCTCAAAAAAATCACAAAGATTTTTTTTCAGTCTCCAATTTTTGTGAATTAACAGGTGATTCTAAGGTTTTTGACCCTTCTGAGCATGTTGGTGATGTCAGTTTCAGCCCAGGAGGTCACCTTTTGATAGATCCTTGTAAAACTTGATAATGGGGTTTAGAGAAACATGAATTTTTACTACAAAAATTTGTAAAAAACATAAAATTGAATGGTAGGCGCCAAAAATGTTAAGGAAAAATTAGATCAACAATGAATATGCAATATAATAAATATCAAATACCCAAAACTTCAATGAAATAGTGAACTAAGGAAATTCAATAACAATGAACAAACAACAAAGCAAACCTCCCTAGATCGTAGCTTCCATTGATTGCCTATGAAAATCGATCTTGCATGTATGAAATAGGGCCCTGAGAGAGTGCACTTCCTTGCTATGCTTCAAGAATGTCAGTTGGGAATGGCAGTGATAATATCACAATGAAGGGGAGCTTCACAATGATGATAGTGGTGCGTAGTGCGTATGTGATCACAAGCAATGAAGGAATTGGTGCCAAAGGCGTGCGGTAGTTCCTGTAGAGTAATGATACTTAAAGCTTGGATGAATGAAATGGAAGAATGAGGTTCAACTTATAGAGTTGGAAGAATGAAGATCAACGGTATAGAGAGAATGAGATCAACGGTATAGAACGGTTGAGGATCGTGCAATGAATAAGAAAAAGACATGTGTCTTGCTTTCTTTTGCATGAGAGGATTTGCTAAGAATAGAAGAATGAGTTAAAGCAATTAAAAGAATATAATAATCAGTTAAGTGATTTAAAACAAGAAGAAGGGATTTGTATGGAAATAAGAAGATATTTTGTTTTATTAAATATTGGGAATATTTAATTGCATGTGCAAAAAGATTGAATTATATTTAGAGATAACTCAATTTAGAAGAAAAAGACAACTTAAATAAATATTTGATTTATTTAAATTTAGAGAAGATATTATTGGAAGAAATATTTTAAAAAGTAAATTAACTAAATAAATTTATTTAATTGTTGTGCATGATTTGGAAGAATAAATAAAATATTTGATTGTATTTTATTTTTAGAGACTGAAAAGATTTAAATAAATTTGATTTGATTTATTTAAATTTGGAGGAATGAATTGACTTAATTAAATAATTAAGAATTATTTAATTGTCTGACAGAATTGAATTAAATAAAAGATTTTATTTAATTGTTGGAAGAATATGAATCAAATAAACAAATTTGGTTATTTATTTATTGATAGAGGAATTAGAAGGGAATAAATATTAAGAATATTTATCTAGACTGAATCGTGTTATTTTTAGGCGTATACACCAATAATAGGTCAAAATGCATCATTCCTAGGTGCCATGGATTCTAAGAACTACTTCATCAAAGTTTGGCAATTTTTTGCACATAAGTCTCTTAAGAGACTCTCTTGGTCCAATACAGCCCGAAAGGATTGCCAGGAGATCTAGGAAACAAAATAAGGTCCCCACTAGCATTCACCTACCCATCTAACATGTTGGCCCTATCAGTTTAGTCCCACAAGGTGTGGAAGAAAAATATGTCTATTGGCACCTTTAGAATGAATGCAACTAAGGCATTTTGAAAGAACACGTTCCTTGTTGGCATGATCAAATGGTCTAGAGTTGACAAAAACTAATATAGCTTATTATAGAGGGACTTGACATCCAACTGTAAGTCCAAAATAAAATTCCTAAAGGCAATAGATTTTGAGAACCATTTTGTCAAATTTTAGCATTTCTTTTCTCTTAGGTCTATTAAGAGACTCTCTTAGTCTAATGTATCCTAGAATGATTGAGAGGCCTGGTGAATGAAATGAGGCCCCCACTAGCATTTACTTTCCCACCTCAACATGTTGGCGTTGGGGTAAAAGCAAGAAACTTGGTCCACATGTAGGGGAAGTCGCGCGGGGAAAAAAATTCCAGACAGGAACGGGTACACCCATTTTCAAAGAAACAGGTACCTGAAGCTAAACGGGTACCTGTTTAGTAACAGGTACCCAAGCCTAAATGGGTACCTGAGCCTAAATGGGTACTCATTTAGCTTCGGGTGCCCGTTACATAACAGGAACCCGTTACTAAATGGGTACCCGTTTTCAAAGTGTATATATTTTAAAAAAAGGCCTGCGGGCTCATTTCCCTCCAGCAACAATGACAACAATAGTGATAGAGCAAAAATGGGTACACATTGTTGAAGCCCCTGCCAGCACAAATCCAGAGTTTTTTTTGCCCTGTCACCTCCTCCTGCCACCTCGTCATTACTGAGCTCCTCCAGGTTGGTTGTTTGCTAGTTTTTAACTTGTTTTTTATGTTTTTTTTTGTGATTGTAGGATTAAAATAAAAATTAGGGTTTCAGTAAAATTAGAGTTTTATGTTTTTTTGTGATTGTATGTTTTGATAAATCCTAAAACCATGTTGTACTGTAAACCCTAAAAACCTAAACTATAAACCCTAAAAAACCAAATTATAAACCCTAAAACTAAACAAGTGAAACTATAACTTGAAAATATAAACCCTAAAACTAAAAGTTATAAACCCTAAAAATATAATCTTTATAAACCCTAAAATTAAACTATAAACCCTAAAACTATTAACAAAAGTATCTCTAAAATGTAGACCCAAGCTTCAAGATTTAACTGTGTGAGTATGATCCGAAACGTTGAGGAAAAAACTCACACACAGTTAAATCTTGAAGCTTGGGTCTACATTTATTATGTACTATGGCAATATGATGTCTATCATATCTCTAAAATTGTTAATTTATATACTTGAGTTTAGTTTATTTGAAAATTTAGCTACACCAAATTCATATAGGCATCCACCTTCTCAACTGCATAACCATGAATTATCCTCCATTATGTCACACACAATAACTTATGACATAGATCAATGTGCTTAGTTTGCATGCTAAACATGTAGGGTTCTTTACAAATGCATGATGTGCCTATCTTTTTCATAACCAACTCTATGTGCCACCAACTAGGTTAGAAACATATACATTACCTACTAGATCCTAAATACACACATGTCCACCATCAAATCTCTCATAAACCAAGAATGACTCCTAATTGGGAGTCATGAGAAAATACTCTATAATCATGCACCCTTGTGTGCATGCTTAAAAGGATGTACAAAAAAAGTATCACCAACATCATCATTGGAGGCCCTTGAGTCTATATCATCATCTATTTATGTTTCCTTGCCTTCTTCTCCAAGTTTTAGTCTCTAGATGCTCCTAATATTTCCTTACTTTCAACATTTGACATTCAATTTTCAATGAGACCAAGATCCCCCCATAGACTTCTAGCATGCTTTTATTTTTTCATGTCCCTCTCTATATCCTTAGGATGAGTTCTCATAGACAAAAGATCGTTGATGGAATTTAATTTTTACTACTTCATCTCCTTAGAAAGTGATAAACCCACCACATCATCAAGCTTCAACTTTGAGACATTGTTACTATTCACCATCATGAGATTACTCCAACTATTAGGGAAAGAATACAATAAATTTATGCATTGATCCTCCTCATCCATTTTCACATCTACAAATTCCAACTAGCTAAGTTGTTGAACTAACTTAGGTGCTTTGTTACTAAATCACCATCACCCATATATTTAAATAACAAATATTATTTTGTACGAAAATCTTGTTGACAAAGGAATTAGTGTAATACAAATTCCCTAAATTAACCTACTTAGGCTTCTTGCAATTTGTTTGTCCTAAAATATTTATAAACATTCAATTTTTGAGGCAAAGCTGAATGAGGCTACTTGTCTTTCTTTCATCAACTTACTAGTTTTCATCTTTTTGTGCTAAAAGGTTTTTGGTCTGAACAACTACAACCCATAGATCTCTATCAAGTAAATACTCCATCTTAAGATTCCAAAGGTCAAAGCTAGTTCCATTAAACCTCTCCGCCTCTATTCTAAAAGCACTTATCATTTGTATCTCCTAAAAATAGTTCATTGCAACAAAACTCCCACTCAAACAAAAAGTAATATGAATTAGTCCTTAATTCTCCCATAGATCTAATAAGATAGCTAGGCCCTAATGAAACAAATGAAAAAAAAATCAAAATATTCCTCCTGGATCTTAAAAGAAGAGGGTTAAAGTTCTAATCTACACAAATTTTAGAAGAATAATTACATAGAAAACAACATTTAGAAATTTGTATGAATAAATAATAGAAGGAGAGCTGTAGAAATCCTATTGGGTACATATCTATTATCTAATCAAAATCCATAAATCCCTATATATTTAATGTCCTTGTCAAATCAAGTCCCATTGGTAGAAAATATAATACATTAAATTGTGTCCATGATGAAATGTAAAGTTTCAACAACCCAATCATTTGAGCTTATTAATTTTCCAAAGTTGTAGGGGTTTCGACATAAAGAATACATTAATAATAAAATAATCACCTATTATCTAAATTAATAATCATAATGATCTAATAAATAGTAAAAATGTATATAACTTACTAGAGATCAACAATCAAGTCCATATTTTTCTTAACTAGTTGTACTTGTGCATGTAATTTTCAAGTATTACTTGCTCTCTAAATTCATGGATATTTTAAACTTACATTTATAGATCTATTAGATTAAGTTTAAATTTATAGATATTTGTTTGTAAGTTTTCAATATGTATATATTTGTGAAATTATACATTTGTAAGTTTTTCATATGGATGTATTTGGAAATTTGCAAGAGACATCTAATGGATGACCATACAATAGATAAATTTTTAATAGATGACATTCTTTATGAAAACCCCCCACCCCATGATCCACCTCAAAACCCCCCATCCCCTCCACCTCAAAACCCCCCACCCCCTCCACTTGATGAGGCCCAATTGCGACAAAGCATTAATGAAAATATTAATGCAATTGAGGAAAATGTTGTTGGTAGGTGGCGACTGATCAGGAAAGTACTGTACACTAGCCATGTATCCTCGTGGGGGTTTGGGGCTGGGCCAGGCCCCGAGAAACGGGGGTTCGGGGGTGGTAGCCCCTGAGAAAAATTTTTTAGGGCCGACTTAAAAAATCCTAGGGCTGACTTAAAAAAAATCCTATTTTTTATGACCGACATAAGAAAACCCTAATTTTTGTAACCGACAAAAAGGCTTGATAAAAAGCAGCCAAGGGTTAGGGTTTGGGGATTGTATTGTAGCATTTGTAGCGGTATTGAGTTGCAGGGATTGCTAATTGTAATCGATTTGATTTACTGGATAATAATATTGGACTCTCTGTTTGGTGGATGTAGCCCGGGTTTGGGTGAACCACGTTAAATCTCGTCTCTCGCTGTTATTAATTCTATGTATTTCCATTTCTCTGTTTAATCTTTATTTGCATTTAATTGATATCTTCTGCCGGCTAACCCTAACAAGTGGTATCAGAGCGGGTTGTGTTCGATTATCGTCTGCAGGAAAGTCTCAGGGTTGAGTGGGAGCAATGGTGGACGAGGGTAAAATGAAGGTTGATAAATTCAATGGGCAGAACTATCAGTTATGGAAGATGTAGATAGAGGATTACCTCTATCAAAAGGATTTATGGAGGCCGTTGGAAGGAGTAGCCAAGAAATCGGCGACAATGTCTGATGAGGATTGGAATCTTCTTGACAGAAAGGCACTGGGAACCATTCAGTTGTGCCTGGCACCGTTGATGGCATTCAATATAACGGAAGCGAAGACAATAGATGGTCTGATGAAAGCTTTGGCTAAATTGTATGAAAAACCCTCAGCCTCAAATAAGGTATTTCTCATGAAGCAGTTGTTTAATTTGAAAATGGTTGAAGGTGGATCTGTGACAGGTCATTTAAATGAATTTAATACGATTGTCAGTCAATTGACTTCTGTAAATGTAAAATTTGATGAAGAAGTTAGAGCTCTCTTGATATTATGTTCATTGCCTGAAAGCTGGGATAGTTTGGTAATGGTGGTTAGTAACTCTGTTTCTGGTTCAAATACCCTAAAATTTGATGATGTTGTTGATGTTATTCTGAGTGAGGAAATTCGTAAGAAAAGCTCAGGTGGATCCAAATCAGGCAGTGTTTTGAATGCAGAAAGTAGGGGCAGATCAAAGGAGAGAGGAAAAGGTTCTGGAGGTCATGGGAAGTCACGAGGAAAATCAAAGGACAAAAGATCCCAAACCAAAGGACAGAAGGATTGTTGGTACTATGGAAAACCAGGTCATCTGAAGAAAGATTGCTGGTCTCGAAAAAATAAAGGAGACAAACAAGAAGGCAATAAGGAAGCAAATGTGGTAAGTAATAAATCTGAAGATGACGCTTAGATTCTTTCCCTAGATAATGCTGATGATTCATGGGTTTTAGATTCAGGGGCCTCATTTCATGCTACACCCCATAGAAGTTATTTTCTTGATTATGTCCAAGGGGATTTTGGGCTGGTTTATTTGGGAGATAACGAACCCTGTCAGATTGTTGGAAAGGGAAGAATCAAGATTAAGTTGCAGAATGGGAATCATTGGCTACTACAAGAGGTGAGGCATGTTCCAAGGCTCAGTAGGAATTTAATTTCAGCAGGGCAGCTAACTGAACAAGGTTGCACTGTTACATTTACTGATAAAAATTGGAAGGTTTCAAAAGGTGCCTTAGTAGTAGCAAAAGGTGTGAAAGTAGGCACCTTATATCTTTGTACAGGTCATACTGTTCCTTCTACTTTAGATGTTACAGAGGAAAAAAAAATAGGTTCAGGAACAGTTGCTGCAGGTTTGCAGGAAGAGACTGGAAAAGTTGCTGCAGGTTCTGAAACAACACTGTGGCATAACAGACTTGGGCATATGAGTTAAAAAGGTATGAAGGTGCTTCATTCTAAGAAAGTTTTACCAGGTCTGAAATGTATTAATATGGATTTCTGTGAAAGTTGTGTGTATGAAAAACAAAAGAGAGTCAGTTTTCTCAGAGATGGGAAGCAAAAGAAAAATGAAAAGTTGGAGCTTGTGCATACAGATGTATGGGGACTAGCTCAGGTATTTTCTTTCGGTGGCTCTCGGTATTATGTTACATTCATAGATGATGCAACTAGGAAGGTCTGGATTTATTTCCTTAGACAGAAATCTGATGTATTTGAAACATTTAAGAAATGGAGAAGCTTGGTTGAAAATGAGACAGGTAAAAGATTAAAATGTCTTAGATCTGATAATGGCGGTGAGTATTGCAGCAAAGAATTTGAAGATTATTGTTCTTTTAATGGAATTCGTAGGCAGAAAACGGTTCCAGGGACTCCACAGGAAAATGGAGTGGCTGAACGCATGAATAGGACAATAATGGAGCGTGTAAGGACCATGAGATTGCATGCTGGACTGCCTTTAAACATGTGGGCAGAGGCTGTCAACACTGCTGTATATTTAATTAACAGAGGTCCTTCAGTTCCTTTGGGCTGTGGTATTCCAGAGGAAGCATGGACTGGCAAGAAGGTGAGTTATTCTTTTCTTAAAACCTTCAGCTGTGAAGCATTTGCACATATAGATTCTGAAAATAGAACCAAGTTGGATGCGAAATCAAAAAAATGTACCTTCGTTGGATATGGCATTGATGAATTTGGTTATAGGCTTTGAGATTTTGAAAATCAGAAAATTGTGAGAAGCAGGGATGTTATATTCAATGAGAAGGTGTTGTACAAAGATCAGTTGCAGCAGCATGAGAAGAAAGAAAAGGATTATGTGGTGCTGGATGATACTCTAAATAGTGATGTTCCAGTGGCTCCTCATGCTTCGCAATAGCAACCAGAAATACCACAAACTCCAGTGAATGTTAGACGGTCAACAAGGATAAGTAGACCCCCTGGAAGGTTTTCTCCCTCTTTGTATTCTATTTTGTGAACAGATGCTGGTGAACCAGAAGGGTATGATGAAGCTATGCAGGTGAATACACAAGTTCAGTGGGAGCTTGCCATGAAAGAAGAAATGGACTCCTTGCTGAAAAATCAGACTTGGGAATTATGTAAGTTACCTGTAGGTAAAAAAGCTTTACCAAACAAATAGGTTTACAGGTTGAAAGAGGAAGATGGAGGTCAGAAAAGATTTAAGGCCAGGTTAGTTGTAAAAGGATTTGCACAGAAATAGGGCATTGATTTTGATGAGATATTTTCTTCGGTTGTCAAGATGACTTCTATTCGTACTGTTTTAAGTATTGTAGCTGCTGAAGATTTGCATTTGGAACAGCTAGATGTGAAAACTGCCTTTCTCCATGGTGATTTGGAGGAGGAGATATACATGGCACAACCACAGGGATTTGAGGTCAAAGGTAAGGAGAAACAAGTGTGCAGATTGAAGAAGAGTTTGTATGGCCTGAAACAAGCACCTCAGCAATGGTATTTGAAATTTGATAGTTTTATGGCTGAGCAAGGCTACAGTAGGTGTAATTCTGACCATTGTGTTTATTTTAAGAGGTTGGATAATGACAGCTACATTATTTTATGTTTATATGTTGATGACATACTTGTAGCTGGGTCTAACATGGATCACATCAGAGAGTTAAAACATCAGTTAGCACAGTCATTTGATATGAAGGATTTGGGGGCAGCAAAACAAATCCTTGGTATAGAAATTTGCAGAGATAGGAAGAATAGAAAATTGACTCTATCTCAGGCTGCTTATGTTGAAAAGGTGTTGCAGAGATTCCATATGGAGAACGCCAAAGCTGTCAGCACACCTTTGCCTAGTCATTTGAAATTGACTAAAGAGATGTGTCCAAAGACACAAGAGGAGGAAGAAAAAATGTCCAAGGTACCATATGCTTCAGTGGTAGGAAGTTTAATGTATGCCATGGTATGCACGAGACCGGATATTGCACATGCTGTAGGAGTCGTTAGCAGGTATATGAGTCATCCCGATTTGAGCATTGGAATGCAGTAAAATGGATTCTCAGATATTTGAGAGGTACATCTACTAAACACTTATGTTTTGGGGGCTCTAATACTGATTTAGCAGGGTATGTAGACTCAGATTTGGCAGGGGATATTGATACCAGGCGGAGTACTACAGGTTATGTCTTTACTGTAGGAGGAACATCGGTGAGTTGGATTTCTAGGTTGCAAAAGGTGGTTGCTTTATCCACCACAGAGGCAGAATATGTAGCTGCAATAGAGGCAAGCAAGGAGATGATATGGCTGCAATCTTTCATGGAAGAATTGGGTAAACAACAGGCTAACAGTTCTTTGTATACAGATAGTCAGAGTGCCATACATCTTGCAAAGAATTCTGCTTTGCATTCAAAGACCAAACACATACAGTTGAGGTATCACTTTATTCGGTCGGTGTTGGATAATGGACAGTTAAGGTTGGAAAAAATACATACAGATGAAAATCCAACGGATATGTTTACAAAGGCAGTGACAAGGGAGAAGTTGAGCTCCTCTTCAGCTTCAGTTGGTCTTCTAGACTGCAAACCATAAAAATAGAATAGTAGAGTCCAAGGTGCTTATTTCCAGTGGGAGCTGCATGTGCAGCGGTGTCGTCCAGGATCAGTCTCCAAGTGGGAGATTGTTTGGTGTGGAGCCTGATCAGTCTCCAAGTGGGAGATTGTTGGTAGGTGGTGACTGATCAGGAAAGTACTGTACACTAGCCATGTATCCTCGCCGAGGTTCGGGACCGGGCCGGGCCCCGAGCAGGGGTTCGGGGGCGGCAGCCCTCGAGAAACGGGGGTTCGGGGGCAGTAGCCCCCGAGAAAATTTTTTTTAGGGCCGACTTAAAAAAAAATCCTATTTTTTATGACTGACATAAGAAAACCCTAATTTTTGTAACCGACAAAAAGGCTTGATAAAAAGCGGCCAAGGGTCAAGGTTTGGGGATTGTATTGTAGCATTTGCAGTGGTATTGAGTTGCAGGGATTGCTGATTGTAATCGGTTTGATTTACTGGATAATAATATTGGACTCTCTGTTTGGTGGATGTAGCCCGGGTTTGGGTGAACCACGTTAAATCTCGTCTCTCGCTGTTATTAATTCTGTGTATTTCCATTTCTCTGTTTAATCTTTATTTGCATTTAATTGATATCTTCTGCCGGCTAACCCTAACAAATGTTAATTTGATTAATAATCAACCTCACTTGATGCCTCTGCCGATGATGGCATGGTTCGGTGGTTAAGTCACTCAGGATGTAGTGGCGGCCACCAGAGTTCAAACCCCCGCTGGGCCAACGAGCTCGCAAGGCTTTACGCCTTCGCTGGGCCAATGAGCTCACGGGTTTGAAGTGTTCTTCCTAGGGGATGAAGTTCCCCAGTTGTGGCCTCACTGGTTCATTGCTCTGGGCAAAAGCATTCGCGTGGAGCCGGAGGGCGTGTCGCACCAGCGTCGCCGGTCACGTTAAAAAGTTTACCAGGGGCATTTAAAAAAAAAAAAAAAAAAAAAAAAAAAACCTCACTTGATGCCTCCTCATGTGGTTTGCATCTTCGATGCAAACTATTATTGATTCTGTTAGGTCTATTGATGTAGACCTAAATAGATTTCACCTTTGGCGAGAGGAGAGGAGGCAATTCTATGCGGATGGTCTTTCATATAAAGACATCCATGATCTTCACATAACAAAACAAACATTAGCCCCATTTTTTTGTCACCCAAAAACTAATCAACCTATACCTACAAAAAAAAAGAATATCAATTAAGTGGTGTAGGCATGAGGCGATTTCGAGACATTTTTGGGATCAGTGGTGGATGGTGTTTGATCACCCACTACATGCTACTTATGAGGTACCACTATATTTTTTGAGAAAATTATGGGTGGAGTTCAATTGGGTCAAAAACCCAATTATTTTGATATGAGAGAATTCCAAGGTGTTGGTGGTGGCATGCCACAACACAGGCCAAGGGCACGAGTTGATCCCAATCAACCCGTTCCTTCTGCTCCTGTGGTTGCTCCTATTTTGCCCATGATTCTTGCACCTATTCAGCACCAGGCAGTGTTGTCGACATTAGGAGCATTGAGTAGACACCCGGGCAATCTCACTGAACAAGCTGCCCACATAGCAGATGAATTCAGTGGTGGAGAGCATCATGGAGGAGTCGATGCATCTCATCATAGAGCCTCAGGCATGTCAAGGGCACATTTGTGTACAAATTGCAATCAACCATGTTATGGTCCTGCTCCTACATCCACATCAGGTCCTGCTCCTACATCCACATCAGACACAGCTACAACAGAAGTGGAGTCATACTTGGATCTACTATATTCGGATGATAATCCTACACAGGTTCATTGACCACATTTTATTAAATATTTCAAGTGCATAATTTGAACGTATCAAAATTTATATAAATAACTAAATGAATTAATATATAAATTATGAACTATTTGTTGTACAGATCTCAAGTCGCTCTAGGGTCGCATCATGATTTGATACCTTAAGTTTTGCATCGACAGTTGTAGAGATTGGCACACCTTACGGGGTAAACCAATATATCTTAACCCTAAAACCATATGTATCTAATTCTAGTTTAAATTTTCTTCTTGAAACTTATCTATATTATATTTTAAATTAAAAAGTGTATAACTAAATAAATAACTATATGTACATGTATGTGAAACACTATTGTTGCAGTGAGGTTGGTGCAGGAGCACCAAGGCTCAATGCAGCCGTACATAGTTTTTTTTGGTTTGTCAATTTTAAAGTTTGCAGCATGTGATTTTGTCTTAGGAGTTTTTCTAGTTTTATGAAAATGCATCAGCGGGAGAAGCCTTTATTTTTGATCGGCCTATCGGCCCAAGTGGAATTCAAGTTAACGAATGTATGTTGGATGGTGTTCGGCATTTGTTCAACGGTTGAACCGCATCGTTGAACCATTCGGTTGAACCCCGCAGTTGAACCCCGCGCCAAGGTTCAATGGTTCATTGGAATCGTTGGTCATTTTGTTGATCAGTTGAACCCCGCAGTTGAACCTCGCGCCAAGGTTCAATGGTTCAACAGTTTTATTATTCTGATTGGGAAAGTTGGAATTGCTGATCACTTTGTTCAACAGTTGAACCTCGCCGTTGAACCTCAACGTTGAACCCCGCTATTGAACCTCGCTGTTGAAGTTCAATGGTTCAACGGGTTCATTCTTATTGAATGGTGGAATTGAAATCATCGGTCGCTTTGTTGGAGGTTGAACCTCACTGTTGAACCTTGTGATTGAACCTCGCGGTTGAAGTTCAACGGTTCAACAGTTCATCATTTTGGAATAGTGAAGTGGGTGTCAGCATGAGAAGCATTATCGGTGAGCGAATAGAAAGCTACACCGATGGATTATGGTCTGGCTGATAATTGTTATATCGGCGTATGAAGTATGATCGGGAGGAATAAGAAAAGTCTCACCGATAAACAGTATTGTTTGGCGATGGAAATTCAAAAGGCATCGGTGAGAAAAGTAACAGCCAAGAAACTGCAGAACTGAACCGACAGTTAGAAAATGAACAGATTTGGTAACTGAACCATCTTGTAACGGACATGAGCAAATATATTTATGCTAGCATTCTTTCTGTAGAGGAGTTGGTGGAGCAGAAGAATCGAAGAAGGGAATTTTGATGTGTGAAGCATTTTGATGTAATCAGAGTTTTTGAATAAAAATAAAATACAGCAGTTCGACCATTTGAGTATTTCTGTTCTGTTTCAGTTTGCTATCCTGAAGTAGATTAGTCATTTCTTTTTCTGCAATTTTGTTTTCCTTGCAAACCATGACTCTGCATTGATGTTCCTCGAGTCCCTCTGTATAGTATGGAGGTCATCAAGTAGAGCCATACTTTTTGTTTGTTTTTCTTTTGTGGGTTGGTCGGATTGTCTACTAGAGGCAATGCATGCTTGTTCTAGGCGAGCTCAGTAAGGAGTCCGGCTAGATAGACAAGTAGGAAAATAGACTTGCACGGGTGGGAAACAGAGAGAAAGAAAGTGAACACCAAGCAGTCCAGACCCTTGAATAGAGTGAGAAGGGTGGGCAACGGGCTCAGAAAGTTATGTGCCATTGAGGCAGAATCTTGGAAGCTGTGAGGACAAGGTATGTGTCCCACACCAAGCAGAGGAATAGAGTTTTCCATCTCTGCAGAGAGTTGAGTAATTTAGCTGACATTTTTGTGTAGAAAGATGTCTGTTAGCACTTTGAATTGGTAGGGAGGCTAGTGTTGTCAAATAGTCTTGTACACCTACAGGACGCAGAGCAGGCAGCCTAGAGTCCTCCCTATCAAATTGGTATCAGAGCGGTAAGATTTGGGTTATTCCTAGATAGGAATAGAATAGTTGTATGTCATCACTGAGTTCAAGTGAGTCTGTAGGTTCATCCAAGAAAATGGTGACTAATGTAGAGTTAGCAAAGAAGGTTGAGGATCAAGAAGAGGAGAATAGACTCCTACAAGAAAGACTAGCAGAAATGGAGAGTAAGCTAGGTGTAATGTTGCAAAAGACTGAAGAAGTCAGCCAGAGAGTTAAATATTCTGAGGATAAGGGGAAAGGTGTGTCTGTAGAAGATGAAGAGCCCACACCTGATCCTAAGTTGGAAGAAGAACCATTCTTGAAAGCTTTGAAAGCAATGAGTGGTAAAACATTGGAAGGAGTACCACTTTTCAGTGGGAAAATGGACCCAAATTTGGTCATGGAATGGATAGAAGGACTTGAAAATCACTTTGAATGTGATGGTGTAAGCGAGGCACAGAAAGTAAAGGTGGCCAAATCCAGACTCAGGGGAGCTGCCTTAACCTGGTGGAAATTTGTGCAGACTGAAAGAGCAAAAGAAGATAAGAAGCCCATAGCTACTTGGAAGGGAATGGTAGCTAAAATCAAAGAAGCATATATGCCAGAAGATTATGAAATACAGCTCCACAGAAAGAGACAGAATCTGCGACAAAAGGAATTAGATGTCAGTGCATACACTGAAGAATTCCAAAAGCTATGCTTAAGGTCCAAAGTAATGGAGGATGAAAGCATAAAGGTAGCAAGGTACCTTAACGGTCTGAAGTGGAATATACAAGAAGAAATCAGTTTGTTGTGTCCTACAACAGTGCACAAATGCTATCAGCTGGCATTGAAAGTGGAGGAAAAGAATAAGAGGAAACAAGATTCAAATAGCAGGGGAAGAGGAAGAGGCAGAGATAACAGAGGACACAAAGGAGGTTTTGGTGGAAAGAATCCTGACCATAGATCCCAAGCAGAATCCAAACTCATAGAGCAGAGTGGGGAGTCGAGTGGTAGAGGAAACCACAGAGGAAGAGGATCTAACAGAGGAAGGTCAAGAGGATCAGGCAGAGGATCCTATTTCACCAACATGAAGTGTTACAACTGTGGCAATCTAGGTCATCCAGCGTATAGGTGCCCAGAAAAGGCCACATCCTCTTCTCAAGGAGGTGATAAGAGAAATCACTATGTCCAAGATAATGCATCCACCAGTCAGTCACCTGAGGTCAGTCTGAACTCAGAAGATGGAGAGAACCTGATGATAAGGAGAACCTTGATGAAGGAACCAGTAAAGTCTGAACCAAGCCAGAGGAGAGCACTATTCAGAATCAAGTGAAAGATTTTGAATAAGGTATGCAAAATTATCATAGACTCAGGATCTACTAATAATATTATTTTTGATGAGGCAGTTAAGAAACTGAATTTGAAAAGAATTACTCATGCAAACCCATATAGAGTCACATGGTTGAATAAAGGTCAACATGTGGTAGTGAATGAACAAAGTTGGGTAGAGTTTAGTAGAGGTGGCTATAAAGATAAGGTATTATGTGATATACTACCCATGGATGCATGCCATCTCTTATTGGGCAGACCATGGCAGTATGACCGAAAGGCAGTACATGATGGTGAGAAGAATACCTATTCTTTTCAAAAAGATGGTGTCACCTATAAGATTCAGTCATTGGAGGATGAAGATGCAGTTCAGACAAAGAGTCCTAATATCTTGGTTGTGAGTGGAAAAGAGTTTCTGAGTACTCTTAAGGAGGATGGTATTGGTTATGCCATCATAGTAAAACCAAAAGAAGGACAGCAGGATAAGAAGACAGAGATTCCCAAAGAGGTACAGCCTATACTGGAGAAGTATAAAGGCATAATTAGTGATGGTACACCAGCCACATTGCCTCCACAGAGAGCAATAAGCCATCAAATAGACCTGATTCCAGGGGCATCTTTGCCAAACAAGGCACCTTACAAGATGACTCCAGATAAGCACAAAGAGATTTCCAGGCAAGTGCAGGAGTTGCTAGATCAAGGATTGATCAGGAAGAGTATTAGTCCTTATGCAGTGCCCACAGTGTTGGCACCCAAGAAAGGAGGATCATGGAGATTGTGCACAGATGCCAGAGCCATAAACAAGATAACTATAAGGTATAGATTCCCAATTCCCAGAATTGAAGATCTCATGGACTGTATTGGAAAAGTAAAGTATTTCACCAAGATAGACCTGAAGAGTGGTTACCACCAAATAAGAATCAAGGAAGGAGACGAGTGGAAGACAGCCTTCAAGACCACAGAAGGACTGTATGAGTGGCTTGTTATGCCATTTGGTCTATCAAATGCACCCAATACCTTTATGAGACTCATGAATGAAGTCCTAAAGGATTACATTGGTAAATTTGTTGTTGTTTTTCTAGATGATATTCTAATTTTTAGTCAGACCAAGGAAGAACATCTAGAACATGTAAATACTGTTTTGCAAAAATTACATGATGAACAACTAACCATCAATCTGGAGAAGTGTGAATTCATGAAGCAGGAATTGGTATACCTTGGTTTTGTGGTGTCCCAGGGAGAGTTGAAGATGGACAAGTCCAAAGTAGAAGCCATATTGAGCTGGCCTACTCCCAGAGCAGCCACAGAGGTGAAAAGTTTCCATGGCTTAGCCCAGTTTTACAAAAAATTTATCAGAAATTTCAGTGGAATATGTGCACCCATGTTGGATACAATTAAGGGTGGAATGAAAGCAAAATTCAGATGGACACTAGCTGTAGATAGAAGTTTTGAAAGGTTGAAGAAAGAGGTAGCAACACAACCTATTTTGTTGTTGCCCAGTTTTGATAAGCTATTTACTATTGAATGTGATGCAAGTAATATAGCTGTAGGAGCAGTGCTAAATCAGGAAAACAGACCTGTAGCCTTTTTTAGTGAGAGGCTGAATGAAGCCAAGAGTAAGTACTCTTCGTATGACTTAGAGTTGTATGCTCTAGTCCAAGCATTGAGGAAGTGGAGACATTATCTCCTGCCTAAAGAATTTGTTGTCTACACAGATAACCAAGCTCTGAGTTTTCTAAACTCACAGGATAAGTTAAGCAGCATGCATATCAAATGGATGGAGTACCTGCAATCTTATACCTTTACAATTAAGCATAAGAAGGGGTAGCTGAACAGAGTTGCAGATGCTTTGAGCAGAAGATTGCTCACAGTGCAGGAAGTGCAATTGAAGAGCATTGGAGTTGAAGACTTCAAGAATCTCTATAGAGATGATGAAGATTTTGCTGAGGCATACAAGGTATGTCAAGATTTTGAGAATCACTTTCACAATGAATTTGCAGATTTCACCTTACAGCAGGGATTGCTATTCAAAGGTGGACAATTATGTGTGCCAAGAGGATCTATGAGAGAAAATCTCATACAGGAGAAGCACAATGGTAGTCTGAGTGGCCATTTTGGTCTGAACAAAACACTAGAGCTAGTCCAAAGGTTCTATTATTAGCCAAGGATGTACAGAGACATCAGAAGGTATGTAGAGCAGTGTATCGTATGTCAGAAGGCCAAGGGAACCACTTCAAATGCAGAACTGTACCAACCCTTACCCATTCCTTCCAGGCCTTGGGAATGTGTAAGTATGGATTTTGTAGTTGGTTTGCCTAAGACTAAGACTGGTTATGATAGCATATATGTAGTTGTGGATAGGTTTAGCAAGATGAGTCATTTCATTCCCTGTAAAGTGACTCATGATGCCAGTCATATAGCACACTTGTTTTTTAGAGAAGTGATAAGGATTCATGGACTTCTAGCAAGTATTGTGTCTGACAGAGATGCTAAATTCATGGGGCATTTCTGGAAAATGTTGTGGCAGAGATTGGGAACAAATTTGTCTTTCAGTTCAGCATATCACCCACAGACAGATGGTCAGACAGAGGTTGTAAACAGGACATTGGGCAACCTATTAAGGTGTATAACCAAAGAATATGGACAGAGTTGGGATCTTGTCATTCATCAGGCAGAATTTGCCTATAATGACAGTGTGAGTAGGACTACTGGTAAGAGTCCATTCGAAATAGTCTATGGAATGCATCCCAGAGGTGTATGTGAGCTCAGGAGTATGGGAAACATGGAAAACAGAAGTGGTCATGCAGATGATTTTGCACAATCCATGAAAGAAGTGCATGAGCAGGTGAAGAAAACTTTAACAGAGAACACACAGAAGATCAAGGACAGAGTAGATGCCCACAGAAGGGATATTCAGTTTGAGGTTGGTGATCTGGTTATGGTGCACTTGAACAAAGCTAGAATGCAGAAAGGAATGCCAACCAAACTGCAGATGAGGAGAATTGGTCCTTGCAGAATCCTGAACAAGTATGGAAATAATGCCTACATAATTGAATTGCCAGAAGACTTGGCAATCTCACCAGTGTTTAATGTCCAAGACCTGGTGTAATACAGGGGTCCTCAGTCAGCAACAAATGGATCCATTTCAAAGAAGGAACAGACAGCAATAGATGTGACTTTGCCACTACAACCCAAACTACAAGCAGAAAGAATACTGGATTCAAGAGTACAGAAGCAAACCAGACATGGTGTCTACATGGAGCATTTGGTCAAATGGAAGCAGTTGCCTGAAGCAGAAGCTACCTGGGTTGCAGAGTCAGAATTCAAAAAGAGGGGCATTGATTTTGCCTCATTGTCACCGGAGGTGACGTAGTTTATTTCCGCACAGGGGGAGTATGGTGCAAAAGCACCAAGGCTCAATGCAGCCATACATAGTTTTTTTTTGGTTTGTCAATTTTGAAGTTTGCAGCATGTGATTTTGTCTTAGGAGTTTTTCTAGTTTTATGAAAATGCATCAGCGGGAGAAGCCTTTATTTTTGATCGGCCTATCGGCCCAAGTGGAATTCAAGTTAACGAATGTATGTTGGATGGTGTTCGGCATTTGTTCAATGGTTGAACCGCGTCGTTGAACCATTCGGTTGAACCCCGCAGTTGAACCCCGCGCCAAGGTTCAATGGTTCATTGAAATCATTGGTCATTTTGTTGATCGGTTGTACCTTGCAGTTGAACCATTCGGTTGAACCCCGCAATTGAACCTCACACCAAGGTTCAATGGTTCAACAGTTTTATTATTCTGATTGGGAAAGTTGGAATTGCTGATCACTTTGTTCAACGGTTGAACCTTGCCATTGAACCTCAACGTTGAACCCCGCTATTGAACCTCGCTGTTGAAGTTTAATGGTTCAACGGGTTCATTCTTATTGAATGGTGGAGTTGAAATCGTCGGTCGCTTTGTTGGAGGTTGAACCTCACTATTGAACCTTGCGATTGAACCTCGCGATTGAAGTTCAATGGTTCAACAGTTCGTCATTTTGGAATAGTGAAGTGGGTGTCGGCATGAGAAGCATTATCGGTGAGCGAATAGAAAGCTACACCAATGGATTATGGTCTGGCCGATAATTGTTATATCGGCGTATGAAGTATGATCGGGAGGAATAAGAAAAGTCTCACCGATAAACAGTATTGTTTGGCGACGGAAATTCAAAAGGCATCGGTGAGAAAAGTAACAGCCAAGAAACTGCAGAATTGAACCGACAGTTAGAAAACGAACAGATTTGATAACTGAACCGTCCTGTAACAGACATGAGAAAATATATTTATGCTAGCATTCTTTCTGTAGAGGAGTTAGCGGAGCAGAAGAATCGAAGAAGGGAATTTTGATGTGTGAAGCATTTTGATGTAATCAGAGTTTTTGAATAAAAATAAAATACAGCAGTTCGACCATTTGAGTATTTCTGTTCTATTTCAGTTTGCTATCCTGAAGTAGATTAGTCATTTCTTTTTCTGCAATTTTGTTTTCTTTGCAAACCATGACTCTGCATTGATGTTCCTCGAGTCCCTCTGTACAGTATGGAGGTCATCAAGCAGAGCCATACTTTTTGTTTGTTTTTCTTTTGTGGGTTGGTCGGATTGTCTACTAGAGGCAATGCATGCTTGTTCTAGGCGAGCTCAGTAAGGAGTTCGGCTAGATAGACAAGTATGAAAATAGACTTGCAGGGGTGGGAAACAGAGAGAAAGAAAGTGAGCACCAAGCAGTCCAGACCCTTGAACAGAGTGAGAAGGGTGGGCAACGGGCTCAGAAAGTTATGTGCCATTGAGGCAGAATCTTGGAAGCTGTGAGGACAAGGTATGTGTCCCACACCAAGCAGAGGAATAGAGTTTTCCATCTCTGCAGAGAGTTGAGTAATTTAGCTGACATTTTTGTGTAGAAAGATGTCTGTTAGCATTTTGAATTGGTAGGGAGGCTAGTGTTGTCAAATAGTCTTGTACATCTACAGGACGCAGAGCAGGCAGCCTAGAGTCATCCCTATCAGAGGCTCAGGTCACGTGGCAGTTCCCATGTCTGACTGACCACATGGTTTAGGTGTTTCTTGCACTGATCCTCCATCATCAGTTGTTATGCCTGAGTATTCCCTGGTGTGTGTTTTAAAAAATTGTACTAAATTTGTACTAAGTTTCTTTTTTGAGTTTATATAAATTTATATATGCACCCATATATGTAAGTGCAGGATGATAGGAGTGTGACCATTGGTCAGGTTGCTAGTCAGGGACAATTTCATGAGCCATCCACACATTTTGAGGTCCTAGATGTAATGCCCCTCAATTTTGGCTTGTGTCAGTTGATAGTTTTCCATTGCTTTTAGACAATTTTGAGACATTTGAGTGGTTAGATTTATGGTTTATGCTTATTATGTTCATGATGGACTATGGTTGACTAATGTGGTTATTGACATGTGTTATGATGACATTATTGTTATTACAGTTTATGTTGTGACATGGTTAGTTGATAGTTAATTGATTATGCAGAATAATGTTACTATGCTATATGGATTTAATGTTGTCTGATTAGAGAAGTTTGTGTTTATTGGTATGCTTGTGAGCAGGGATGGTGTAGTATTACTCATTTCAAGCACCCTACTACAATGAGATTCCCTGACTCTGTGTGTTTGATATATATGCGTATGTTGTATACAACCTATCGTCTTGATGCAGGTTGCAAGTACCAGGCATCAACTCCACCTAACTTAGCAGGTTTGAGCGTGCCCTTGGCCAATGGATCCTATTGAAAGGAGATAACATGGGGTTTTCCCTAGGTCAATTTCAGTCTTCAGTTTGTGACCGTGAGTCGAGGTGTCACCCTTTGGTCCTTGCTTCAGGATGTTGGTCATCATGTGGTATGTGGAGTTATTGTCAGGTTTTGTTTAGTTAAGCCTATGTGTATTTTGGTAACACATTAATGAATGATATAATAGTAATAATAGGCTTGATATAGTGATATTTATGTAAATATTAATTAAAATTATAAATTGAGAAATAATGAAAAATATTTTAACCATGAATTAAAGTAATAGCTTTAATAATTAAATCCTATTGACATTTGTCATAAGTGAATGGTATTATTTTATTGCTAAAATTGTATTTGGTTTTACGGGCAAGATTTTATTAGTTATAAGTTAGTTAATAATATTTACTAGTCTTTATTTAGCAATGTGAAATTAAGAATATTATTTAAGTAAATTTTCAATAAAGATTAAATTAATTATTTTAATGATGTTTTTTATAGAATGAGTCATAAGTATTTAATATGGTTAAAATAATATATGGTAATTAGTAAAATAATATTAGTTAGCAAATTAATTCTTGTGAGTTGTCGAATAAGATTCTAGATTTGGGGAATCTCTCTAAAAAGTAAAAATTTAATTGCTTGGAGAATCTCTCTGGAAAGTAAAATTTAATTATTTTCTGTTTTAAGGGGGTTAGTGGGATTCTCTATAACAAAATTGTGGAATTGTGTTAGTGGACATTTATGACTCTTGGCTATTTTTGCTTCTGGGGGTTATTATTTTATGGGGGAGTTGTTCTGAGGCAGAGGGACAGAAATTGGGGGGAACAAATTGGTTACGGGAAGTCGAAGAAGAGAGAAGCTGAAGAAAGTTTGAAGCTTGGAACGAAATCCCGTGTATGCTCACTTGTATTTTCTGTAGCAATTTGAAAGAAATTCATGCCTTCCTATCTCCATTCGAATTTTCCCAATAACTCTGCATTTGATAGTTTGTTATTCCAGTCTTGAGAAGTTTAGGATTCTCTCTTTTCATCTTGATTGAACTCTCAGTTGATCCAAAAGGGGAAACCTGCAAGTTTATTCAACAAATAAATCATTCAAAATTGCACTAATCAAATCTGTTATCAGACCCTATTTTACTTGCTTCTCTTAGTGTTACTTTAAGGCCTACCTTGCGTTTGAATATCTAACTCCATTGCCAGGAAACAAGGTTTTTTTTTTTTAATTTTAGCCGCACATCGAAATGAAACTCCAATAAAATCTTATCAAAATTTTACCTTGGGCTGAATTGCTCACCTATCTTTTCCCCTGTCTTTGCCAGATCATACCAATGATCATTTGGGATGATTGTTTTGCCAAGTTTTTAATCTACAAATTTCAATTTACTTCATCCGCTGCCGTACTGTAAAATCTGTTTTACCTTTTTATTTGTTGTTGCCAAGCCGTACACATGGGGTGAGAGTCTAAGGAAAACAAATTTTTCTTATAGGAATCCTCTTGTGGTGCCATCATACGGCCCTGTGCTTCTCTGGTTCTATTAAAATTGCTTCAATGAAAATATATAATATTAAAAGAAATTAAATCTTGCTCTCAGCTAGTTTAGAATTATTGATGTTAAAACCATTTTTTTTTCCTTGCCTGAAAACCCATACTTATTGGAAGTCATTTTACCAAAATCTCTTACAGATTCTTCTCTGCCAGACTAGTTTTATGACCCTCTATTTCTCTGCAAGTTCTAGTGTCTCAGTTGAATTCTTGAATCTAAAATGAAATTTCTTGAATTTTTTTTACCTGAATGGTTGTGCCTACCTAAAGATTGTGCCTTTCTCTCCTCTTTTAGCCTGCCTTGGTTGATCTTTGACCTCTGCAATAAATAAATTCATGTCGTTTCCTGGTATTGTTGCTTTCTTTCAAGTTTTTTTTAATCTCTGTAATTTCTTCATTAATTATCATATTGTGTAACAATGAATAGATTTTCAAGTTTATAGTTAAAAAAAATAGTAAATGAGTGATTTTAGGAAGTTTCTAAAACAACTCCATGAATGTCTATTAAACTTGCCTATATAATTGTTATTTTCTGATAGTTAACAATTGTTAAATGCAAATTAACTTGTTGAAATTAAAAATGATAGAAACTTTTGATTAGTCAAACATACGTATATATTTTGTTAGGATAGATTTATATAATTGCTCTTATTAAATATAGATTAGAATTAGTAGATGAAGGATTGTATTAGATTTTTAATTGACCATACTAGTTTTTAAACAATGTTAGATGGTGTACCATTTTAGAATTAAATATATTAAGTTAAGTAATTATATTCATTTTATTGAGATATAAATTGGTTAGTTATGACTTAGCAATATACATTGTTTTTATAAGTAAATAGTAAATTAGAGTTTTACTGTAATGGTGAATCAAATATTAGATCAAATTATATTTTTAAAATAGAATAGCATTTGGATTTTATTTAATAGTGTTTTCTGGCTTAAAATTATTCTATTATATTGAGTTGATTTTAAATATGAACTTGCTTAGAAGTTCCATGGTTAGGGAGTAATGATTTCTGAGTAATATTCATTATTAATATAATGAATGTCTCTTGTTAGCAATAGTTTAATTAAAACTGATATCAATTTAGAATGTATGCAATTGTAAGCTAAGAATTAGGAAAACTTTTATTTTGAAACTCCTTGATCAACTCATAAATCTTGCTTTGTGTTTTTTTTAATTTTAATTTATTAAAATTGTTAATTTGACTTGCTTCTTTATCAAACTCATTAAAAGGCATTAGTGATAAGATAATATTAGTTTATCTTAAAATATTAGGATAGAATTGTATTATTTTAAAATTAATTTTATTTAAATAAAGTTGCTTTAGTAGATGCAAGTTTGTTAAATAAATAAATTAGTTTTTATAAAGTAGATTTTATGGTGATGCTAGATAAATAATATTATAATTCTAGAATTAAATATATTGAGTTATATTATTTTTATCTTATTTAAATATAAATTTGTTTAGTTATGATTTAGTAACATACTATCTTGTGGTACATTGATTTTAAATTAGAGATTTATTGTGAATTGGGTTATTATGGTATTGATTAAACAAATAATAGATGAAATTAAAATTCTAGAATATAATAGTATATGAATTTTATTTAAAAGAGAGTTAAAATTTTATTGTGTATTGTTTTAAAAATCATTTTTGTCATAGATGTACTTGCAGTTTGAGTTGAGATTAGGATTCTTTTTAAAAGTGTATAGATGTGAATTGTAGTAGTAAGTTATTAAATAAATCATAGAGGGAATTATAGATCTTGAGATTTGATTAGAATATTGTTATCTTAAGTAAGTTTATGATTTAACTAAAAAGAGAGATTTAAAGTTTTTTATTGAATCCATGTTAACTAGTTTGAAAAGTGTTGTAGTATTTGGGTCATATATATATATATATATATATATATATATATATATATATATATATATATATATATATATATATATATATATATATATATATTCTTTGATTGTTTATTGCTAATTTTAAACCGATGTGTATCAACGATGCAATTGGGTCATTACATTTAATTTGGTTTTGAGTCTTGCTGTTATGTTTTGTCTAGCTTAATATAATGGTGATCATGTTAGTTTTGTGAGAGGTCAAGGTTGTTAAGCGGCATGCTTTGGTTAGTTGTTTATTGGTATTTGTGTTAAAATCTTTTAGCTCCAGAGGCTTGTTACCTTGAATTCAGTGTGATAGTGTGGCAAGGATGTTTTGGTGATGTGTCTTTTGGTATGAGGTCTTGATGTAGATTGGAAAAGATTGTTGTTTTAAAAATTGTTGATTAAATGATTTGGGATTTTGAAATGGACAAGGGAAAGTTTCGTGGTTGAGAGTTTGGATTTAAAATGATCTATGTAATGTTTTGGTTTGCGAAAAGTTTGATGGCTTTCAATCCCTTGTCCATGCATGTTATTGGTTTATGGGTGATGGTTAAGGCTTGCTAGTTGTATGTAGGAGAGTGGCTTTCATGGTGGGGCTGGTGCCCAAAGTGGCTGCCTCGAAAACCCCATGGAAGTTGTAATCAAGTGATAACTTAATAATTGATCTAGGTGGGTTGGGTAGTAATTAACATAATAAGATAAGTATGATGCCTCACCCATGCCTCGAGTGCTTTCATAGGCTAAAGATGGGATGAGAAGGCTTGGTTGGCAAGGTCGACCTACTTGTCTCCATGAGAGGATGTGTCAGCTCTGCATGTGTCACCCTATGGGGCCGGTGCCTATAGAGAGGTCGCCAAGAAAACCATAGATGGGGGCCGGTTTCTAGTGAGAGATAGCCTAGAAAACCCATGCTAGGACCATGCGATGACACTCTCCCTATTGCAGCTTAGTTATTTCCTCTTTATCTTTTGTTGTTGCCTCTAGAGTACAGACTTGTCTTAATGATTTGACTTAGTGATTTATTTTATCTTGATGAATTGACTTAGTGATTTGTCTTATCTTGATGAATTGACTTGTCTTAATGATTTGTCTTATCTTGATGGTTTGACTTGTCTTGAAGATTTGTCTTAATGATTTGACTTGTCTTGCTGATTTAACTTGACTTGTCTTGATGATTTGACTTGTCTTGAATATTTGTCTTGATGATATGACTTGTCTTGCTATGTTACCTTGAATTCAGTGTGATATTGTGGCAAGGATGTTTTGGTTATGTGTCTTTTGGTATGAGCTCTTGATGTAGATTGGAAAAGATTGTTGTTTTGAAAATTGTTGATTAAATGATTTGGGATTTTGAAATGGATAGGGGAAAGTTTCGTGGTTGAGAGTTTGGATTTAAAATGATCTATGTAATGTTTTGGTTTGCAAAAAGTTTGATGCCTTTCAATCCCTTGTCCATGCATGTTATTGGTTTATGGGTGATGGTTAAGGCTTGCTAATTGTATGTAGGAGAGTGGCTTTCATGGTGGGGCTGGTGCCCAAAGTGGTTGCCTGGAAAACCCCATGGAAGTTGTAATCAAGTGATAACTTAATAATTGATCTAGGTGGGTTGGGTAGTAATTCACATAATAAGATAAGTATGATGCCTCACCCATGCCTTGAGTGCTTTCATAGGCTAAGGATGGGATGAGAAGGTCTGGTTGGCAAGGTCGACCTCCTTGTCTCCATGAGAGGATGTGTCAGCTCCGCATGTGTCACCCTATGGGGCCGGTGCCTATAGAGAGGTCACTAGGAAAACCATAGATGGGGGCCAGTTTCTAGTGAGAGATAGCCTAGAAAACCCATGCTAGAACCATGCGATGACACTCTCCCTACTACAACTTAGTTATTTCCTCTTTATCTTTTGTCGTTGCCTCTAGAGTACAGACTTGTCTTAATGATTTGACTTAGTGATTTATTTTATCTTGATGAATTGACTTAGTGATTTGTCTTATCTTGATGAATTGACTTATCTTAATGATTTGTCTTATCTTGATGATTTGACTTGTCTTGAAGATTTGTCTTAATGATTTGACTTGTCTTGCTAATTTAACTTGACTTGAAGAATTGACTTGTCTTGATGATTTGACTTGTCTTGAAGATTTGTCTTGATGATATGACTTGTCTTGCTAATTTAACTTGTCTTGATGAATTGACTTGTCTTGAAGATTTGTCTTAATGATTTGACTTGTCTTTCTGATTTAACTTGACTTGAAGAATTGACTTGTCCTGATGATTTGACTTGTCTTGAAGATTTGTCTTGATGATTTGACTTGTCTTGTTGATTTGACTTGTTTTGATGATTTAACTTGTCTTGATGATTTGAGTTGTCTATGCCAAGTCTGTATCTATCTTCTTGTATCCCTTGACTTAGTGGAACCTCATTGTTATCTCCTAGCTTGGAGGGGTGGACCTCAGGGTTCCACATGGTTGGGTGGAAGAGCTTAATCCATTAGTTTTTCTTGGCCGACCTGATTCGTGGTCACTACAGATGATTCTCCAGTTTCAGACTTGTACTTGCATCCTCAAGAGTTATATTATAATTTCAGTATTGTATTATATTGTTGTATATTATAAACCAACGTGATCGGTCATGTAATCTTGTATTTGAACCTGTGTAACTGTTCATCTCTACAAATGAATGATGTAAATCCTCTTCTTTTGTATTATAATGTATATTACTTGTATTGTTATAATTTTATGTTTATCTAATGCAGTTATGTTCCCTAGAGGTGTTAGCTATTCATTTTGTGATGTTCATTTTGTTTAATCTTGTTAATAATTATATTTAATGATCAATGCATTTACTTGCTTCAAAAAAAAAATTTCTACTAATTTTAGCACTTGTTAGTCTAACACTCTAGGGTTGCATGACGGGGCATCACACTAGACTTTACTAAATTTTCTATGTGCAATTTCTAGGTCTTTATATGCTAAATAAATTCTAACTTATTTCAAACTTGCTTTATTTGAAATTGTAGGAATTAGCAGGTCAAACTTTTGGTCAAGAAGATGAAACAACTATACCACCTGGACAATAAAATGTGGGAGTAGATGAGCATGATTGCATGGTAATTTAAATGCACACTTTAAAGCCTACATTTAAATATTTAATTTCATATTTTTTATAAATTAAATTAAATTTGGATGGTAACCTAATTCTTGAGTATTTTAAATTTGAATATCCAGGAATTAGCACCTGATGCTTTATGATCACTTGGGCAACAGAATGTGGGAGGAGATGACCAACATCATATGGTAATTTAATCAAACATTAGTCTAGATTTAAATATTTAATATGAGTATTTTATAAATTAAATTAAATCTTCAATCAAATGAAATTTACATTTTAGAAGCACATGTATGTGTCATTTTAAAAAAATTTAAATCTGATTGCAAGTTTCTTTCTCTTGTGTACAGCATGAGGTAATCCATCTATTTCACGAGGAAGAAAGAGGCCTCTTTCAGATTTGAACTTGAGTGATGATCATACCAGACATAGATATTTATTTCATAGACTGAACTGTATGATGTGCATTATTTTTTATATATGCCACCAGGACTTTGACTATATATGTCGAACTTGCTATTACATGGACTTCTAGATATATTTTAGTATTTTATGAACTATGATTTGTATTTATTTATATGCTGACTATGAGTAGATGTTTTAGTACACATTTCATGGGTCCTACCTATATTTTATAGTATTTCATGGACTTAACTAGATAGATCTACATGTATATATTATTGACTATATATGCTTGAACATTTTAGTATGTTAGATAATGTGTTAAAGATAATATGTTAAATATGCTTCATTGTTCACTTCTAGATTATAAATTATTTAATTGAGACATGTTAGAAGATTTCTCTCTACTACATTTTTTAATTTAAAATGAAAAACTATCTTTAATGTGTTTAAAATAGTGAACTAGTACATGTGAATATCTAATGTGTAGATGATTTTTTCAAATTTTTGAATAGATAGTATACACATGACTATTAGAATGTACAAAATAGTTCTTGATAAATTATAACTTAACATGATTTCAACATTTTGAAGAAAACTCACTAAGATCTACAACCAAGTCTTATAAGCATAAAAACATTTATGATCAGGTGTTACATTTTTCCATTTAAGCTCATGGATTTAACTAAGACTACCAAAGATGTTGAATATGATAATGTATAGGGGTTTGATATGAACATTAAACAACTAGGGGAAATTAATAACAAAAAAGTCAATATATTTTAAAGTGATAATAAACAAGGCCATTGAGCAAGTTCTAAGTTACATGGGCAACAAATCATATTTAGAACCAAAATGAAAGAAGTGAACCTTTTGAATTTTCAAGAGTGGATGAAAAATTCAAAAATAATTAGGGCATGTGGTCCAAGCCATAACAAGTTATGATGATACACCAAAAATGTCTAAGAAAATGTAATCATAGATATTAAAGATTGGATATTATAACAAATAAAAGAGGAAAATTGTAAGGCAAAACCCTAGGAGATGTAAGATCTAGGCCAAGTTCACCAAAATTTAGGGAAGATAGTTAAACCCTATATATATTCCTTACAATTAGGTTAGAAATCTTAATGAAGGATTCTCATAATTTTGTCTTTTGTGTGAATATATTTACTTGGTGGAAATTGCTTGCTTTCACATAAGGTCTAGTTTACGATAGAGTGGTGTTGATGAACACCTATGAGAGCTTGATTTCCTTGTGTGAGAATTAATAGAGCATCTTCCACAATATTAAACTACATGATGAGTTATCCCCATCACTCAGTCAACACATACTCTAAGCTTTCTCCAATCTCCTAGTTACCACATTCTTTGAGATTATTTCCATTTCCCAATTACCACATTCTCTAAGCTTTCCCCCATCACACATTTACCACATTCTCTGATCTTGTTCCCATCACATAGTTGCCACATTCTCTGAGCTTGTCCATGTTGCCTAGTTTCTCAACAATTTATACAGACTTCCCTTGAGTCTTGAGGGGTTCCCAAAATATTCTTATTTACACATTTATTCATACATACAAAACACATTAACTAGGCTCATGAGAGTCACATAGTACACAATCATACACAATACAATTTCATAGGATTTAAACATTATTAGGTCAATGATTAGCATATACTTTATCAAGGCCCCTTCATTTTTCCTATTTTTGACAATCCATTTTCTGCTCTTTCCAGAACTTCCAGTTTCATGTGATTACCTTTAGTAGCCTTCTCCAAGTGATCTCTTCTTATATTTATACATTCTCTTGAGATCTTCTCTTTTATACCTTATTGGTTGACAATGTTGGTACATTAATCCCTTATAATGATTACTCAGAATGTTTCTAGTGCTAGGGAATTATTTCATTTTTGAGATTCCTTTTGCTATGTAGATTCTTGTCTTGGTTTGATTGGCCATTATCTTAGTAGTTCTATTGAGTGGGTATATTTTGCCTCTTCCTAAGCACAAGGAATTCCTCAGGCTCATATACTCTCATGCATTATCCCTAGGCTTGATTGGGCCATTACTTAATGCAATTGATTTTCTCATGTTTCTTGAGCATTGTAAGTTAAACAATAATTAGATTTTGCATTTAGGATACATAGATGACTTTCTCCTTCAAATTATTTAGGCAATGAAATGGTTATTATCAAGGTTTCATGGCTTTTATGACCGTATATATGTTGTTATTTTTAGGATAGTAATAAGGGCAATTTTGGACAAGCATGTGTATATTTTTTGAACAAGAAACCATTCACTTGCATTTGGACCCTCATGCTACCTTCTCCTTCTTTTGTTTATCCATAGATGAGATTATCTTCAAGTTCTTAATAACATCTTTGATTGGTCATGAACAAGTGGCTATTAGGGATTGTTATGACAATCATATAGGTGTTGGGATGACCACTTATGCATTTTATAGTCCTCTCTTGTTTCATTAGGACAATCCTATAATTGGTTTGGTAGCCTCTTATGAATTTCATGAGGGCCACTTGTTGCCATAAATATGTTTATCTAACTAGCATATGACCATTTAGAATGATATAAGATCATCAATCACTATGAAAACCTCTTGACTAACATGATTACTTTATTGTTTCATGAGTGTCCTATTTGTTTCATGACTATACTATTTGTTTTATTATTGTCATATGGATTTTTGAAATGGACTTTAGATGATATAACCTCATTATGACTAATTTTTAGATTTGAATTGCTCTTATGAGAACATCTCAATTATTTATGACAGTCTAGATTGGATATGGCAATAATCTTCATGCATGACAATAATCCTCTCTTTGCTATGACAATGAGTAACCTTTATGGTAGTCATTTAGTTTGAAATAATGACTATTTACTACCTTACCTATGCATGATAACCCTCATTATTACCTTAACATTCGTAAATAACTCTACAACACCAATGACTCAATCCATACCATGATACTTATGACTACACCTAGGCAATATGATAGCACAACCCCATATTTATTGGTGATAGCATTAGACTGTTCAAGACAATTATTGAAGGATATAAAGGAGGACTATGGCATTCATAGAGGTGATATTAAACCATTTCAAATATGCAAACTGTCCTAAGACTATTTCCCTAACTGTCATGACACTACTACACAATCATGAATGAATGAGAGTTAGAGTGAGTAGATGGATAGGTTCTATACAAGTCTTTTCAACTTTTGTGCATTTAAATAATATAAAATAAATGCTAAATCAACACATCTCAAAACATAGTTAAAGTGGGTACAAAAATGATAGGAAAAATACAAACTATATACTTATTGAACCTCTACACTAATATCATTTGTGGCAATCATAAAATAATATTCAATCCATGAAAATTAAATACATAGATTATAAAAAGAGTCTCAAAACAAAAAATAGGTCCATTATGAAATATATGAGTAGATCTATACAATTAGCTTATAGGTCCATGTTATTAGTTTGACAAGACTACAAAATTGATCTACCATTTACATTATGATGAAATCTTGTTGTGGCAATCATGGAAAAATCTACTTGTAGGATACACCTACAAGAAATAATGAATGTAAATGAGAATGAAAGAATATGTACCAAAAACACAAAATATTGATGCAATATGTAACTAGATAACACAAAAGAGGATGTAAGACGATGGCTTAAGGGGAGTTAAGAGGATGTCTTAAGGGGATACATAAGAGGATGGCTTTAGGGGATATACAAAAGGATTAATTAAAAGGGGAGCTAGAAGAGGATGTCTTAAGGGGATACAAAAGAGGATTGCTTACTTGGAGAGATGTACACGAGTCAATTTACAAAGTATAAGATAAAAATTGATGGCTTAAGGGGATGTAAGAGGATGGCTTAAGGGGAGCTAAGAGGATGAATTAAGGGGATGTACAAGCGGGTGTCTTTAGAGGATGGATGAGAAATATATGAGTATATATATATATATATATATATGTGTGTAATTACCTAATTTGCATTCGCTTTTAGTTGAAGACTACAAAAATGACCTCACATACTTGTATGGTGAAAACTTCTATTGACAATCATGCAAATTTGACTACTTGTCTAGGGTACACCTACAAAAGTAATGTTCAAATGTACAAGTAAATTAACTATATATTTACATGAGTTGATACAAAATTTAAGACAAAGGGAATAATATAGAAGGTGAAATGAGAATGAAATAATTTATATACCAAAAACACAACACATTGATGCATTATGTAACTAGATAACATGTCGAATGTGAAAGCCATAATATAAGTATATACAATTACCTAATTTGCGTTCACTTTTAGTTGAAGACTACAAAATTGACCTGACATACTTGTATGGTGAAAACTTCTATTGAAAACCATGCAAATTTGACTACTTGTCTAGGGTACACCTGCAAAAAGTAATGTTCAAATGTACAAGTAAATTAACTATATATTTACATGAGTCGATACAAAATTTAAGACAAGGGGAATAATATAGAAGGTGAAATGAGAATGAAAGAATTTATATACCAAAAACACAACACATTGATGCATTATGTAACTAGATAACATGTTGAATGTGAAAGCCATAATATAAGTATATACAATTACCTAATTTGCGTTCACTTTTAGTTGAAGACTACAAAATTGACCTCACATACTCGTATGGTGAAAACTTCTATTGACAATCATGCAAATTTGACTACTTATCTAGGGTACACCTACAAAAGTAATGTTCAAATGTACAAGTAAATTAACTATATATTTAGATGAGTCGATACAAAATTTAAGACAAAGGAAATAATATAGAAGGTGAAATGAGAATGAAAGAATTTATATACCAAAAACACAACACATTGATGCATTATGTAACTAGATAACATGTTGAATGTGAAAGCCATAATGTAAGTATATACAATTACCTAATTTGCATTCACTTTTAGTTGAAGACTACAAAATTGACCTCACATACTTGTATGATGAAAACTTCTATTGACAATCATGCAAATTTGACTACTTGTCTAGGGTACACCTACAAAAGTAATGTTCAAGTGTACAAGTAAATTAACTATATATTTACATGAGTTGATACAAAATTTAAGACAAAGGGAATAATATAGAAGGTGAAATGAGAATGAAAGAATTTATATACCAAAAACACAACACATTGATGCATTATGTAACTAGATAACATGTTGAATGTGAAATCCATAATGCAAGTATATACAATTACCTAATTTGCGTTCACTTTTAGTTGAAGACTACAAAATTGACCTCACATACTTGTATGGTGAAAACTTCTATTGACAATCATGCAAATTTGACTACTTGTCTAGGGTACATCTGCAAAAGTAATATTCAAATGTACAAGTAAATTAACTATATATTTACATGAGTCAATACAAAATTTAAGACAAGGGGAATAATATAGAAGGTGAAATGAGAATGAAAGAATTTATATACCAAAAACACAAAACATTGATGCATTATATGTAACTAGATAACATTATAGGATACATTTAAGAGAATGGATTTAGGGGATGTAAGAGTATGGTTTACATACCTGGAAATGTATTCCATTGTATCATCTGCATCCTCATTTTTTTGTAGTGCATCTATAATTGACTCATGTTCTTCCATCGAAAGTGTCCATAATTATTTATTAGCAGGTTTGCCTTGATATCTGACTAGTTTTATATTTGTTGCCACAACCAAATGTGAGTAGTGTATGATCTTCTTATGTGTTTCATAATCTTCAAATGCAGACAAACCATTCTTTCTTATTAGATATGTTCGTAGCCAAGTGCCAACAATAACCACAAAACCTGTTGGATACTCCATGTTATCATCATCTACTCTAGGATGTAACAACTTTTGTTTTGTCTCAACACATCGAGCCAACCAATACTCGGTTTCCTCTTCATTGCCCTCAGGTGCAACAACAACATACACATGTCTTGCAAAAAAAATATGTAATTCAATAAAGTGTGACATGTATCTAAATCACATAAATTTGTACATGCATACATATATAATTAATTATATATAGGGGTAAGTGCAAGAAGATGGGGGGCCAAAAAGTGGCCAAATTAATTTCAAAAAAAATTAAGTCATAACGCGAGCACGTTATAACGTGCTCGCATTATGACTTACTATAAATTAAAAAAAGCAGTCCAATTTCATTTCTTACTGTTTTCTCCTCTGCCCACAGCTTCCAAACCCTCAAAAGTGCGCTTGCGTTTTGCAAAACACCAATCAACACAAAAAAGTTATCAATTCGTCGCCAAAATGCCGCCGTGACGTCGAACACGCCAAAGGGGTGAGTTATCTTTATTTTTTTGTTTGAATTTTTTTCTAAATAGGTAGGTTTTTGTTGATTTTTGATATATATTTCATTATTTGTCAGGAAATGTTAATGCACCTCCTCCTCCTCCTCCTCCTCAAAATGCATAAAATCCTGAGGAGGAAATACCTGTAGAACAACAACCTCCTCCATTCATTCCTCGACATGCCCCTGGAACACAAGATAATATAATGGGGCAAATTGAAAACAACAAAAAGGAAATTGAAGATATAATTGCAAGGTTGAAAGATCCTTCCACTTCAACCTTGCATAGGTCCATGCTTGCCGAATCTCTTGAGTCTATGTTATCAAATGTAGATTCAATTAGCAAGCAAATAACTAGTTGGACAGATAAAAAGAGAGAGTTTAGAGATTAGGGTAAATGCAAGAAGTTATGTCCACTTAAGGTGGAAGTTTCGGAGTTAGAAAAAAATTTGAAATCGGGTTAACCAAAACGGGATCCCGCTTTTTATGAAATGGGATCCCGTTTTGCTTCGGGTTCCCGAGCCAAAAGTGGGATCCCGTTTTCAAGAAACGGGAACCCGTTTTGAGTTCCATAAAAGGTTAATATTTTAACCTTTATGAAACAGGATCCCGTTTTGAAAACGGGATCCCGTTTCATAAAGGTTAAAATATTAACCTTTTATGAAACGGGATCCCATTTTAAAACGGGATCCCGTTATTTAAAATTTAAATTTTAAGCTCGGGTTTTGCTTTGTAACCCGGTTCGGGAAATGCTTTGGGGACCCGAACCTGACCTCTGGACCAGGTTTGACCTGCAACTTGAAGGTCCTGTCAATGTCACAACAAAATAGTGACTTTGGGCATATATCTAAAGGTCTATTTTGCAGAATATTTTGACGAAATTAAAACCCATTATAGATGAGACAGTGTAGATTCCAAATATGTAATTTTTTTTACAATTGGATTAATTTTTCTATTTTTTAATCAATTTCTGATGAAATAGGTCCATAAACTTAAATTATTAGGGTTTTTAGTATTTTAATAACTTTTTATTAACATATTTTTTTGTACAAAAAATTGTAGGAAAACATACTTTAGACAATTCTTTTCAATTTAAAAAAAAAAAATTTAAAATGTTAAGTTTAGGTCATCTTATGCATGACATACACGATGATTTTTTAAAAGACCAAAAATGGCCAATAAAAAATTAATAAAAGAAAAATATTCAATAAAAAATTACAAAAAAATATGGAAAACATGCTTCAGTGAGTTACAAATATTTTCCCAAAAGGATTTTGAAAAATATGATTATTTAGGTCAAAATATGGATGACGTACACGTACATGGTATAGTAAAAAAAAAGTGACTTTTAAACAGTGGTTTTTAGAAACACCTATTCAAAATCACTTTCTATCATCTGGGTATTGAAAAAAATTACATATTTGGAAACTAGACTCCGAGTACTACATTTTATATTTAGTGAATTTTTCCAAGATTCCACCGTTAAGTGCTTCAAATTTTTAGGTCAAATGTGACAAATTCTGAAAATCAGGGAAAACACTTCCACTTTTTGGCCAATAAGTGGACACAACTTCTTGCACACACCGATTACTATGCAGACAAGTTGTCATACCAAGATGTCAAAAAATTATAAATTACAAAATTAGACTTGTGTTCAATTTTCACAAACCCACAAACAAATCAACCTCCACCCATTACATGCAAGAGGTTCCCTATCCATTGATGCAATAACCAAGCGATAAGGGACAATTTCGGGCAGAGGTGGTGGATGGTTTTTTACCATCCTCCATGCGATAATAATGAGGTCCCGCAATACTTTTTGAGGAAACTCTACTGCGAGTTGTCCTCAATAAAGTGCCAAACTATTTTGATATGCAGGACTTCCAGGGTAGAGGTGGGGGGTCAGCACAAGATAGACCAGGGGCACGTCTTGACCCACAGCGGGTAGTGAGACGAGTAATCAACAGACTAGCCCACGAGCATGTTTCTATCCCTTCCATTGTGAAGGAGAGTGTTGAGGTCGATACACTTCAGTCGATTAGTGCCTTGACCCAGAGCATCATAGAGCATGCCAGTCCTGCAACACAGAGTGGGTTGGGAGATAGTGCGAGGAGTAGGGTCCCACCGCATACTTGCCAGGCTTGCGGGTCAGCCTGTGGTTATGACCCCATGGACAGTCAGGACGCAGGTGCATAGGCTACATCTGCAGCTGAGTAGATGGTGATGACAGATACCCTCCTGAGTGAGACTTTCAGCCTTGATACTCAGGTAAATATTAGCAAGTTTATTGAATTTAATTTATTAAATTTTATTTTTGAAATACAAGATTAACTAATTTAAATTGATGATTTTAATAAAATTTTAGGGTCATAGCGTCGATGCAGTTTTTAGTGGTTCTCCACCTGCATTTTTCACTAGATCATCTACTGTCGAGGTATGTAACTAGTAAACAATTATAAATATTACATGTGAATAGCATCGTTATATGAATGGTATTCTAATTTCTGATTTTGGATGTTGAATAGGTTAATACTGTAGATTTCATGGCAACACCTGCTAGTGGTGGTGGACTTCAAAGCTTTACGGAGGTAATAAAATAAATAGTTTAATGAATGAATTGTACTTACTAAATTTTTATATGTGATTTGTGTGCTTTATTGTGTGTACTTCCATGTTTAGATGAACGTGTGTGTATGTTAGGAGCCATGATTTGCATCACTATTATAGTTTTCATAATTGAATAATGTTGTTTTATTTCCAGATGATGTAGGTTGCGGAGACACCTCCCCATGTTCATAGGGCAATGGAGCAGGGTGTGGCCTCTACGATTCATAGCTCCATGGCATTAACAGGGGTATGAGGCAGATTAGTAAATTTCAATTTACATTCATTGTTATAGTTGTCTATTTTTAAAAAATCAAAAGATTATTGATTTGAAGTTTAATTTCTATTTGGATGGTTTCTATAGGACATGACATTAGTAGGGCCTATTCCTGCTACTAAGGCAAGCGAGGAGACAGATTATATGTTAGTGGTAAGTGATTATTTTGTTAAATATTTTATTTTTTATAACATGTAATTTCTATACATTAATGTCTGTACTTTTTATTGTAACAGGTAAAGATGCAGGAAGACCTAAATAGGAGGAGTAGCCCTCGGGTTCGTAGTAGACCACCCACATGCGCGTCTCCATCCCCTAGAAGATCAAAGGCTGCTCGTGATTTATTCTCTTCACCAGCCAGAGGGGAATGGCTTTTTATTGTGTTCCTTTGTTGTATGCCTATATGGCATTTGTGGACATATATTTTGTATTGTACATAGTTGACATTGTATACCTATATGGCATTCTTGTAATCCTATATGGCTATTTTGTATATATGTTATACTTATATCGACAGATATTGATGTATGCCTATATGGATATTTGGTTAATACAAATATTTTTTATTGATGGCGTCCATACTTGCATTATAAATCCACGTTTGAATGGATATTTGTAGATGGCTACTTCAAATATTTAAAGTCCGATTGTATTACATAGGATGTTTGCATTTTCTTTGATAGGCTTGATAGGCCATGGATTAAATGATGGTGTTTGATGGAAAAGTATGGTACTAAAAGACTCTAATTCATTTTTAATAGGCTTGTGATTGATAATATCTTTGCATGATTGCACTTGATCTTGGATCATGGGCATGTTGTTAGGATTTTGATTGCATTGTGGTGTTTGATGGATAGGCATGGTACTATGTGACTTTTGGATAGGCTTGGGAGAGGTACACTAATTGAATTTGTGATTTCTAGTTTGAGAATTTTCCTCCACTAGAAGTCCTTAGAGGAAATCTAAAAAAGATATTCTAAAAAAGACAAATTTACCTTCAACAAATTCATCATCTTCTTCTCATTCAAAGTTAGAGAAATAAAAGGGGCAAGCACTTGTTGTAATTGCAAATTCTACATCAAAATGATGGATCCTTGATTTTGGAGCCTCACATCATATGGCTTCATTACAGAGTATGTTTTCTTCATTTGAGACTTGTTTAACACCACATATCTTGATGGGTAATAACACATATATGCATTTTCATGGGTGAGGGTCTATTGACATGACTAAGAGATCCTTCAATGATGTCCTTTTCATACCTTCATTGTCAACTAATCTCTTTTTTATCTATCAAATCACACATAGTGGGACAAGGAAGAGTGTTGAGTTCACACTAGATGTTGTGCTCATTCAAGATTTGCAAAGTGGAGATATTATTGTTGCAGCTGGGGAGGTAAATGATTGATCTAGATTGTACACCTTCTCACATTTTTCTATTGATGTTCCTTTGGTCGATGTTCACACTCAAGCATCTAGTGTGGACACCTTTGAGGAGATACAGTATAGTCATTTGAATCTTGGTATTCTTTTATCAAATGGGGTTCTAGATACATGTGTTGACATTCCATCTCCTCCATATCCGATTGCTTCTTCAGAGTTTAGTGTTGTTTTGAATGGAGCTTCTAGTGATTCAGTGTAGTAGGACCTTCATCATCTTCTAGATACAGCTACTTGGGATGAGTACTTGATAGACATTGCATGTTTATTTTGTGAGTCCCATCTTTTATACTTGGAGGATGTCATTGAGGACATCATATCCTCTTTTATGATAGTTCCATCATTGTTGTTGTATCATCTTTGTCTTTGGATCATGTTCTACATCCATTTCCCCTAGGTTTTGGATAGTCACATTCTTCAGTTAGGCCTAGGAATCTTGATTTGATTGTGGCATATCTCAGCATCAACATGGCCTAGTAGCCAAAACCCATTTATCATTTCTCATTTCTCCTAAGTTGCACTTATGGGGGGTGATGGTGTAATATTTTATTCACCTTGGATATATTATATATCCTAAGTGTGATATTACACCTATTTAATAAGTTTACTTAGGATAATATGAACTTTTAATTATTCTCACCTAAGTAGATAATAAATGCATGGGTACACTTTGACTTGAGGTACACAAGTGCCACCACTACGTCATCAACTCTTGATTGATGATATTTAGGTGCCACCTATATTCAGTCAAGGCCACTTCTTTCTTAGTCAAGTTGAGTGAACTAATCCATTGATTAGTAGTTCAACTCTTAACTTCTCAGTTAGGTTGAGTTAACTCACTTCTTGATTGACAGTGATTGAGAGTTAACCCATACCTCTTGTGCATGTCATCTCCTTGATTCATGCATCCAAGAGGCCTATATATATGTATGTTTCTGATTGTAACTTTGCCTCATAATATTGAAAATAGAATAGCAATTATTCTGTTCATTTGGTTTTGTGATTAGCTTGTAGGCATTTGGTCTTGGGTAGGTTTGTTGATCATAAAAAATCGTAACGATTATTACATCTTTAATTCATTGTAGTCTTAGCATATAAAAGGGATTGTAATTCCATGGCAAGTGTGGTGCTAAACAAACATTTTAAATTTATGTAGTCTTAGCATTTAGGAGTTCCAATTTTGCAGCATGGTAATTTTTCAATTGATATCTCTATCCTTAGCATATTGAAGGAAATTTAAATTTTCAACAAGTGTGGTGGTATTTTATAGTTTTTACAAATATTGTTATTTTCCCTTTACACCTAGAATCCTCCAACAAGTGTGGTGGTATATTACAATTTTAAGTTTATGTAGTCTTATTATATAGAAAGGCTTATAGTTCAACAGCAAGTTTGGTGGTAAATAACGATTTTAAATATTTGTAGTCTTATCATATAGAAGGGGTTACAATTTTACAATGTGATGGCTATGTGATAAAAAGTGTAGTAGAAGCTACTAGAGAAGTTAATGAGGTTGTTAAAGTTGCTCACAAGGCCTTCGATCATAACCTTGTCCTCCCACACTTTGCTCTATAGTTTCCCATCCTTTTCTTTTTCTACACTAATGGAAAAGATTTAGGGAATTTGCGAGAAGAAGATTGTGTAGGAGAGGGGCTATTTTTAACATGTAGATCTATTGGAGCAATATTTGGAGGACTTGGAACCCCTAGAGACCCTAGACAATGGAAATCTATTGGAAGTGTGTCATGTAATTGATATTCTGTAATGTATTAAGGCTTTCTACTACTATGTTAATAAAATTAAAATATCCTCCAAAAAATCTTTGTGTTTGTGTTTATGATGACATGATTGTGATTGAGGGATACCCATATAAGTTTCATGGATTAATAATAAATATGAGTGCAAAATATCAATGATACACATTGCATGAACCCATCAATGTTTTTGGTCAGATAATACCCTAGAATTCTCTGTATTGGTGCATGTGATCTTCTAGGAGGAGATGTTAGATCATGATGTCATGTTTGGATACCTAATTTTGTAGTTGGAGTTTTGACAGTGGTCTTGTCGGTTCTCTTGGTATTGAGTACATTGGTCATGTTCTTAGGAGCTTCATGATAATGTGGTGTTGCATTTGGAGCTTAACATGGATTGATTGGTTGTAGGTTCTCATACATACTTCGAGACTTGGGTGAGGCTAGAGTTCTCTTGGGATTAGAGACACTTGTTGAGATGGTTACCCTTTAGAGGTCTTAGCAGGAAGACCAAGGAGAGTTTCACTTGGATATGGGCGTGAGTTAATTATGGACCTAGAGAAGATTCTTATTGGAGAGAGTCATTGTGGCTTGGTGTATCTTCGAGGAGCATTCTCATTCCCCACTCTTGGTCTACTCAGCAGACTATCATCTAAGAGGTATTTCCCATCCTTTAGATGAATTTTTTTAATGCTTTATCTTCTCATGGTTATGGATCTTGAGCTATCGTTATTGGTTCTAGAGGGTTCATTCGAGGGGTGTCTCTAAACATGCTTTTTCTTAGGCGCTAAACTAGAGTTGTCTAGATGCACAAGTGCGCCTCCCTCAATGAAGTTCATTTTGTTAACTTAATTCATCCTAGTGACTCAAGGGGTTGTTATATTCTTTAGGCGCAATCTTTCATAGACTAAAACATTCACTCCATGTTAAGGCACTCAAAGGAGGCTCTGGAGATAGAAAATGGTGCCTTAACTCACTTATGTAAATTTTGGACTTTTAGGCAATTGCAAGATGTCTTGGAGGGCTCAATTCTTTAAGGCGCCCATTTTGTTCACCACTTGTAGCATCACTTGATCAAGGCGCATGTTTGGGATTCTCTGACGCGATGTGTGATTTGGTCACAACAGGCGCCTAGAGTGAATAGGCTTTCATCTTGACTTAATGCACTGCCTCCTTCTAACAATTTTTGGGGCAGCAGAAAACCTTTCACCACGGGCAAATATCTCAGAGATATAAAAAACTGAGAGAGGTTATTGTAGAGGCACTCTACGTGATCGCGTTGCCTTAGACAGAATGTTTGTAAGTGACACAGTTTTCAAGTAACATCTCATCAAAGATTGCTACCTTTTTGCACTTTGGACTCTTTAGAGATATCGTCAGTACAATGTAGCTCAGACTGTTTCGACATGTTTGGGTGAAAAACAAGACCATGCCTAGTGTAAATGTACCCATTCAGACGCGTTGGAATAGTCAGTTTGGTCACATCAGGAGCAGGATGAAAGTTACACCCCTTTGCAACTTTACACTGCCTCCTTCTGACGATTTTTGGGGCAGCAGAAAACCTTTCACCACGGGCAAATGCCTCAGAGATATAAAAAACCAAGAGAGGTTATTGTAGAGGCACTCTACGTGATCGTGTTGCCTTAGACAGAATGTTTCTAAGTGACATGGTTTTCGAGTAACATCTCATCAAAGATTGCTACCTTTTTGCACTCTGGACTCTTTAGGGATATCATGGGTACAATGTAGCTCAGACTGTTTCGACATGTTTGGGTGAAAAAAAGGATAATACCTAGTGTAAATGTATCCATTCGGATGCATTGGAACAGTCAGTTTGGTTGGATCAGGAGCAAGACAAAAGTTACACCCCTTTGCAACTTTACACTGCCTCCTTCTGACGATTTTTGGGGCAGCAGAAAACCTTTCACCACGGGCAAATGCCTCAGAGATATAAAAAACTGAGAGAGGTTATTGTAGAGGCACTTTACATGATCACGTTGCCTCAGATGGAATGTTTCTAAGTGACATGGTTTTCAAGTAACATCTCGTCAAAGATTGTTGCCTTTTTGCACTTTGGACTCTTCAAGGATATCGTCGGTACAATGTAGCTTAGACTGTTTCGACATGTTTGGGTGAAAAACAGGACCATGCCTAGTGTAAATGTACCCATTTGGACGTGTTGGAACAGTCAGTTTGGTTGCATCAGGAGCAGGATGAAAGTTACACCCCTTTGCAACTTTACACTGCCTCCTTCTGACGATTTTTGGGGCAGCAGAAAACCTTTCACCACGGGCAAATGCCTCAGAGATATAAAAAACTGAGAGAGGTTATTGTAGAGGCACTTTACATGATCGCGTTTCCTCAGACAGAATGTTTCTAAGTGACATGGTTTTTGAGTAACATCTCATCAAAGATTGCTACCTTTTTGCACTCTGGACTCTTTAGGGATATCATGGGTACAATGTAGCTCAGACTGTTTCGACATGTTTGGGTGAAAAAAAGGACAATGCCTAGTGTAAATGTACCCATCCGGACGCATTGGAATAGTCAGTTTGGTTGCATCAGGAGCAAGACAAAAGTCACACCCCTTTGTAACTTTACACTGCCTCCTTCTGACGATTTTTTGGGGCAGTAGAAAACCTTTCACCACGGGCAAATGCCTTAGAGATATAAAAAAATGAGAGAGGTTATTGTAGAGGCACTCTATGTGATTGTGTTGCCTCAGACAGAATGTTTCTAAGTGACACAATTTTTGAGTAACATCTCGTCAAAGATTGCTGCCTTTTTGCACTTTGGACTCTTCAGGGATATCGTCGGTACAATGTAGCTCAGACTGTTTCAACATGTTTGGGTGAAAAATAGGACCATGCCTAGCGTAAATGTACCCATTTGGATGCGTTGGGACAGTCAATTTGGTTGCATCAGGAGTAGGATGAAAGTTACACCCCTTTGCAACTTTACACTGCCTCCTGACAATTTTTGGGGCAGCAAAAAACCTTTCACCACGGGCAAATACCTCAGAGATATAAAAAACTGAGAGAGGTTATTGTAGAGGCACTTTACGTGATTGCGTTGCCTCAGATGGAATGTTTCTAAGTGACACAGTTTTTGAGTAACATCTCGTCAAAGATTGCTACCTTTTTGCACTCTGGACTCTTTAGGGATATCGTGGGTACAATGTAGCTCGGACTGTTTCGACATGTTTGGGTGAAAAAAAAGACAATGCCTAGCGTAAATGTACCCATCTGGATGCATTGGAACAGTCAGTTTGGTTGCATCAAGAGCAAGACAAAAGTTACACCCCTTTGCAACTTTACACTGCCTCCTTCTGATGATTTTGGGGCAGCAGAAAACCTTTCACCACGGGCAAATGCCTCAGAGATATAAAAAACTGAGAGAGGTTATTGTAGAGACACTCTACATGATCACGTTGCCTCAGAAGGAATGTTTCTAAGTGACACAATTTTCGAGTAACATCTCATCAAAATTGCTACCTTTTTGCACTTTGGACTCTTCAGGGATATCATCGGTACAATGTAGCTCAGACTGTTTCGACATGTTTGGGTGAAAAATAGGACCATGCCTAGCGTAAATGTACCCATTTGGACACGTTGGAATAATCAGTTTGGTTGCATCAGGAGCAGGACGAAAGTTATACCCCTTTGCAACTTTACACTGCCTCCTTCTGACGATTTTTGGGGCAGTAGAAAACCTTTCACCACGAGCAAATGCCTTAGAGATATAAAAAATCGAGAGACGTTATTGTAGAGGCACTTTATGTGATCATGTTGCCTCAGACAGAATATTTCTAAGTGACACGGTTTTTGAGTAACATCTCGTCAAAGATTGCTACCTTTTTGCACTTTGGACTCTTCAGGGATATCGTCGGTACAATGTGGCTCAGACTGTTTCGACATGTTTGGGTGAAAAAAAGGACCATACCTAGCATAAATGTACCCATCCAGATGTGTTGGAATAGTCAGTTTGGTTACATCAAGAGCAGGATACCAAAAATGTAAAAGTTGCTTTGTGCCACTTGACAACATTGACACTTTTTTGCAACATGACTCAAAGACTCAAACTGACCCCAAATGACTCAAAGTGACTTAAAATCACCTTGATTTTGGTGCCCAATGTACATTATAGAGGTCAAGGTGCTCCTTATCATTCAAACATCTTAGATGAGCGCATAGGAAAGGAAAAAGCTCTAAGTTTCATCATCATGAGCGCCTAATATCAAGAGACTTTAATGGCTCAAACCTTAGCATGGAGTCCTAAGGCGCATTTCATGTCTCCTTTCATCCAGTTTGGCGCCCTTATGTAGATTTTTCAACTTGATTTGGCACCCTATATGTGAAGGAAGATCTAAAGGCATGAAAGTGGATGTCATATTGCAAGAGTTTGAATCATCAAAATTGAAAGAAATAAGTCTATTAAGCTTGGGCACCCTTGGTCTTCTTTTCATTCATTATGAGCACCTTGGGAGAATGGTATATAGGTCATCATCATGATTGGGCACCCTGGATCCAGAGTGTTGGAGAGATCATCAAATGGTGTCTAGAGGAAGTAGGGTGAGTTATGAGTTTGGTCGCATCAAGAGCAGGACACCAAAAATGCCTAACATGATGATGTAAAAATGTGTACATATGTGTAAAAATGCAGGAGGAAATAAAAAAAGACAAACCTTACAAATTAATGTGCATACTTACAACTCAATATAACATAACTTTACAAAATCAATGTGAATACTTACAAATTAATCCAATGAACCATCCAGGTCTGCTCTACTCTTTATTGTGTCAAGTATTGCTTCATGGTCAGACTCACGCACCTTCCACAATATTTTGTTCAAAGGTCTACCCCAATACTTTATCAAATGAACATTGGATGCCACGACAAGGTTCGAGTAATGAAGAATCTTCTGATGCATGTCAAAGTCCTGAAATAGCCAAATATTAACACTCTTATGTGGGTACCTTCTAAGCCATGTTCCAGTAATAACCACTGATCCTGTAGGGTATTCGATGTTTTCTCCATCTGTAACAGGGGCCTCCAATTTCTGTTTAGCCTCAACACAATGACATAACTAATAATCTGTTCCCTCTTCATTATCTTCATCTGCAATAACTGCATATATGTGCCCTACATTGATATGTGTAGCAAATTAGATGAAATTAGTCAACATTACAAAAACACTACAAAGTAAGATGACATTACCTGGTTGAACTAGATGAAATTAGATGCATATATGTGCCCTATATAACCTGGTTGAACTAAATCTGATATGTGGTCAAAGTCAACTGACGATTCCATCTGTGTTAATTCCAGTGCCGTCGGGGGTCGATACGTGTCAAGTGGGCTAAGATAACTTAACTGCCATTCGTCAACCCACTCCTTTGACTCGCACTCATCCCAGACTTGAATTGTACAGGAAGAACAAAAGCATGACATCTTTCATGTATGGATACTCCATGAACCTGCAATTGAGCTTCTGAAAGAGTGCATCTCATTTGATCTTGTCAGTGTACAACAATCCTCATATGGTGCAATGTTAGTATCATCTATCAACCAAAAAAATCTACGAACTAAAGACTTACCTTCATTACCTGGACCCATGGAAGCATTACAGCACTCGACAATCAATTTTGCATCTGTCAACTTTGCATTGTCTTTATACTTTAACTCTTCTCGTGCTATGGATCTTTTGATACATGCTCCTGCACCATCATGCTCCCCCTTTCCATGCTCGGCCTCACAAAAGTTTCACATATGTTGAATACCTATAAAATTATGCCTCCTACTCAGCCAATAGAAATTCTGTGAGTTCTTGAATTGTGACGCACAGTTATCTGACCATATGATATGCTGACTAAATGATATGCCCCTTCTAGCCAAATCATTGTAGAACACCTGAAAGCAACCTTGCACGAACTCTGTAGAATGCGTACGATCATCACTAATATAGAAATTATACTCTCTTATGATCTTTCTGTCATCCTCTATACTATCATTCACATGAATGAATGCGATGTGCACAAATATAGAAACCTGTGTGGAGTTGTAATATTGTGATTGCACCTCACGTTGTGGCTGTAGAGTGTAGTTCTCTGCAAAGTCGACGACTGAAACAATGCTACCAACCAGAAATGTGTCCTTGCATAACTTGAATTGCAAGTCCAACCATCAAGCTCTATGGGCATGTCTTGCATACTCATACACTATGCTGTCACGAAATATAGGCATAAACTGATACACTGGAATCTTTTCAATAACTAATTCACACCTCTTTGCTTCTTTACCATCTTTTGTATTGTATGCCACTATTTTATACTTGCCAAACTCTACTAGTTCATTTCCAACTGCATGTGTTATTTCCATATGTTCACATATTGGCAAATGTTGCAAGCCACCGCAACGATGACATGTGCCATCCAAGCATAATTTCTTGTAGAATATTTGACCTTCCTCTCTTTCACATAAAATTCTTGATATGAAGTCTCTTGAAGATGTTGGTGGGGCACATATGGCACAACCCTGCAAATCATTGTTAGTATGCATATCTAAACATATAGACCTATAAGCATCAAAATGGTTAGAAAATTCAATATGTAATCTACAACAACAAGTAGTGCGTGTGTGATTTATCTTAACATAGAAATGTTTTAGCAATTCAAAATATCTTTGACAAATTTTAATTTGAGGATACTTCTGTAGAAATTTATCATAAAACTGTGTTTGAGTCTCATCCAAAAAATGCTTTGGATGTGGCTCGTGGTTCTGACTACCGATTCTCCTTCTTACCACATCCCTTTGATTCGGAGATACCCTTGTGTAATTCTTCCAAAAGTCTTCAATTAGTGATCTCAATGCTTCAACAATTGGTTTATCTTTTCGTGGTAGTCTCCCCGAGAACACCCATAATTCATTGGCATTAGTGTCCTTAATTCTTTGGCATCTTCCAACAACTCTTGATAAAGTTTTCCTATTAATTCTCAATTCTTGACTTGTCTTTCTAATGAGACGAGCTTTCCTCGTTTGACTACTTACTATAGTCGATGTAATCACACGCCGTGTTGCATTACTATCTTTTGTGCGTGAGGTGTTACCCACACTCTCATATGCACTCATTAGATTCTTGACAATAGATTTTTCACTTGAAGCCTCTAATGTTCTCAACCCAAGAATCTTCATGATAGACCTATACTTTATACTTTGCATCATTTCAACGAATAGTTGACATCTTGCAGTCTCATTTAACTTTTCAAAGAACAATCTCCAAATCTTATTAGCATATCTTCTACAAGTGTGTTTTGAAATCTTACCTTCCATTGGCTGCAAAATATTCTCATCAATATCAATCAAATATTTTGGCTTTCTATGCAAAATTCTAGGTGGTGTCAAGTTAGGTAAATTCATCTCAACATTAGGAATTTCATCAATATTTAAATGAGATGGGTTAGATGGCATACCTTCGATTGAAGATGGAATAGATGACATACCTTGAGGTTGAGGTGGGAACGATGGCGTACCTCCTTCATCACATGTGAGTGATGATGTACTCTCAACTTGAGATGTGGTAGATGGTGTCCCTACATGTTGACTTGCGGTAAAGGACGTGTCTCCAACTATGGTATTCAAATCTCTCGTACCATGAAGTTTTTGCATTCGTTCTCTTTGTGCCACCAATACCATATCTCTTTGTGATGGTTGTGGTTCCTCTTCAATTGGTATGTCTTCATTTATCGTGTCTAATTTCCTCTTCTCACGAAGTTCCCTCATAGCCACTGCTTTCTTTGCATTCTTAGCTTCTATCTCTTCCTATGTTGGTTTAATTCTTGATCATTTCCTCGGCATGACAGAGAATTTGTCTGTAGCATGATAAAGAGACCAATATTAGTTCCTAAGAAATGAATACAAGATAATAGTGGGATTGTATTTTTTTTATGTTGTAAGGATTTATTCTTGTATAGTTTGACATCATGGTATGTTAAGGTTTGTTTATTACACATAATTATTAAAGAACCCAAGTGTAGAAAATATACATGGCATCATGTGAGATTGTAGGCTGCTTTCTTGATTGGGAATGTGTCTATTTTAAACATGTATGATAAAGCATGATAAAGTAATTCAATCTGAAATAAGGAAAATGTAAAGAACAGGCATGTAAAGACTTGACATACCTAAAAAATGAAGATTTGAATGGAGAGAGTACCCAATTATGTAGTGTTTTTATCTTCTTGCATCAAACTCCTCAACAATTTGAGTTTTTCACCACTTGCTTCCTTTTCAATGTTAAATTCCTAAAATTGAATCACAATTAACATTGCAACACTACAAAAATTGAAACTTGAATAGATATATATCAAACTTGGTGTGAAAACTATGTTATTTCCTACTTCTCAAGTTGGCAAAGCAGAAAAGGTGGTGGAAAGATCATGCAAAGATGGTACAATGTGTCAAATGTGCATGTGAACTTCTCAATAGCATGAAAGCACTTCTTTTTTGTCAGAGCACACGCAGAATCAGTAAGAAAATAGAGCATGTGGGCCTAGATCACGAGGGTAACCACTTTTTTACCGTTTCAATAGAAATACAAAACGTGAGCGTGTTATAACACGCTCGTGCTATAACGCGCTCACGTTTTGTCCTGCTATAGATTCATCACATCCTTTGTATTGATCACATCTTTTTCCTGCAAGGGCTTGCCAGATGCTCCACCATATGATAAGCATAACAATGAAGGGGCAAGCCCTCATAATCAAGTTCTTGATAGAAAATGCCCTCAACATCAAACCCTAATCCCTCAACCCTTAACTCTGATCCCTCGACCCTCGACCCTCAACCCTCAACGTCAAATCCTAATCCCTCAACCCTAATCTGTCATCCCTCAACTCTAATCCCTCATCCCTAAACCCTAAATGCTATCCCTAATCCTACACCCTCAACAAACTTGATACTATACCTTAAACTCTAATCCCTTATCCCTAAACCCTCCAACCCTATCCCTAATCCTTACACCCTCCACACTCTACTTTAACCCTAATCCCTTGAACCTCAACCCTATCCCTAAACCCTTGACCCTCGAACCTCAACCCTCAACCCTCAATGTCAAACCCTAATCCCTCAACCCTTAACTCTGATCCATCAACGCTCAACACTATACCTTAAACCCAAATCCCTTCAACCTCAGCCCTATCCCTAAACCCTTGACCCTCGAACCTCAACCCTCAACCCTCGATGTCAAACCCTAATCCCTCAACCCTTAACTCTGATCCCTCATCTCTCAACCCTAACCCTAAACCCTAAACCCTAAACCCTAAACCATCAACCCTTCACTCTAATCCCTCAACCCTAAACCCTATCCCTAAACCCTCAACACTATACCTTAAACCCTAATCCCTCAGCCCTCAACCCTAAACCTTATCCCTAAACCCTAATCCCTCAACCCTCAACCCTAATCTGTCATCCCTCAACTCTAATCCCTCATCCCTAAACCCTAAATGCTATCCCTATTCCTACACCCTCAACAGAATCGATACTATACCTTAAACCCTAATCCCTTATCCCTAAACCCTCCAACCCTATCCATAATCCTTATACCCTCCACACTCTACTTTAACCCTAATTCCTCGACCCTCGACCCTATCCCTAAACCCTTGACCCTCGAACCTCAACCCTCAACTCTCAACGTCAAACCCTAATCCCTCAACCCTTAACTCTGATCCTTCGACCCTCAACACTATACCTTAAACCCTAATCCCTATCCCTCAACCCTTAACCCTTAAAACTTAAACCCTATCCCTACACCCTCAACACTTGACACTATATCTTAAGCCTTAAACCCTCATCCCTAAATCCTCAACCCTCAGTCCTTAAACCTTCAACCCTAAACCCTATCCCTAATCCCTTTACCCTCGACACTCTAACCCTAACCTCGACATTAAATGCTAATCCATCAACCCTAAACCCTAATCCTAAACCCTCAACCCTCAACACTATACCGTAAACCCTAATCCCTCAACCCTCAACCCTAAACCCTAATCCCTCAACCCTCAACCCTAATCCATCATCTCTCAACTCTAATCCCTCATCCCTAAACCCTAAATGCTATCCATATTCCTAAACCCTCAACAGACTCGATACTATACCTTAAACTCTAATCCCTTATCGCTAAACCCTCCAACCCTATCCCTAATCCTTACACCCTCCACACTCTACTTTAACCCTAATCCCTTGAACCTCAACCCTATCCCTAAACCCTTGACCCTCGAACCTCAACCCTTAACCCTCAATGTCAAACCCTAATCCCTCAACCCTTAACTCTGATCCATCAACCCTCAACACTATACCTTAAACCCTAATCCCTATCCCTCAACCCTTAACCCTTAAAATTTAAACCCTATCCCTACACCCTCAACACTTAACACTATATCTTAAGCCTTAAACCCTCATCCCTAAAGCCTCAACCCTCAATCCTATACCTTAAACCCTAATCCTTCAACCCTCAACCCTAAACCTTATCCCTAAACCCTAATCCCTCAACCCTCAACCCTAATCCATCATCCCTCAACTCTAATCCCTCATCCCTAAACCCTAAATGCTATCCCTATTCCTAAACCCTCAACAGACTCGATACTATGCCTTAAACTCTAATCCCTTATCCCTAAACCCTCCAACCCTATCCCTAATCCTTATACCCTCCACACTCTACTTTAACCCTAGTTCCTCGACCCTCAACCCTATCCCTAAACCCTTGACCCTCGAACCTCAACCCTCAACCCTCAACGTCAAACCCTAATCCCTCAACCCTTAACTCTGATCCCTCAACCCTCAACCCTATCCCTAAACCCTCAACCCTCAACCCTCAAAGTCAAATTCTAATCCCTCAACCCTTCACTCTAATCCCTCAACCCTAAACCCTATCCCTAAACCCTCAACACTATACCTTAAACCCTAATCGCTCAACCCTAACCCTAAACCTTGTCCCTAAACCCTAATCCCTCAACCCTCAACCCTAATCTGTCATCCGTCATCCCTCAACTCTAATCCCTCATCCCTAAACCCTAAACGCTATCCCTATTCCTAGACCCTCAACAGGCTCGATACTATACCTTAAACCCTAATCCCTCTACCCTCGACACTCTTATTTAACCCTAATCCCTTGACCATTAACCCTATCCCTCAACCTCAACCCTCAACTCTCAACCCTCAACCCTCAACTCTCAACATTGAACCCTAATTCATCAACCCTAAACCCTATCCCTAAACCATCAACTCTCAACACTATACCTTAAACCCTAATCCCTATCCCTCAACCCATAACCCTTAAAATTTAAACCCTATCCCTACACCCTCAACACTTGACACTATATCTTAAGCCTTAAACCCTCATCCCTAAAGCCTCAACCCTCAATCCTTAAACCTTCAACCCTAAACCCTATCCCTAATCCCTCTACCCTCGACACTCTAACCCTAACCTTGACATTAAATGCTAATCCATCAACCCTAAACCCTAATCTTAAACCCTCAACCCTCGACACTATACCTTAAACCCTAATCCCTCAACCCTCAACCCTAAACCTTATCCCTAAACCCTAATCCCTCAACCCTCAACCCTAATCCATCATCCCTCAACTCTAATCCCTCATCCCTAAACCCTAAATGCTATCCCTATTCCTAAACCCTCAACAGACTCGATACTATACCTTAAACTCTAATCCCTTATCCCTAAAACCTCCAACCCTATCCCTAATCCTTATACCCTCCACACTCTACTTTAACCCTAATTCCTCGACCCTCAACCCTATCCCTAAACCCTTGACCCTCGAACCTCAACCCTCAACCCTCAACATCAAACCCTAATCCCTCAACCCTTAACTCTGATCCCTCGACCTTCAACCCTATCCCTAAACCCTCAACCCTCAATGTCAAATTCTAATCCCTCAACCCTTCACTCTAATCCCTCAACCCTAAACCCTATCCCTAAACCCTCAACACTATACCTTAAACCCTAATCCCTCAACCCTAACCCTAAACCTTGTCCCTAAACCCTAATCCCTCAACCCTCAACCCTAATCTGTCATCCATCATCCCTCAACTCTAATCCCTCATTCCTAAACCCTAAACACTATCCCTATTCCTAGACCCTCAACAGGCTTGATACTATACCTTAAACCCTAATCCCTCTATGCTCGACACTCTTATTTAACCCTAATCCCTTGACCATTAACCCTATCCCTCAACCTCAACCCTCAACCCTCAACTCTCAACATTAAACCCTAATTCATCAACCCTAAACCCTAATCCCTCAAACCTAAACCCTATCCCTAAACCATCAACCCTCAACACTATACCTTAAACCCTAATCCCTCAACCCTCAACCCCAAACCTTATCCCTAAACCCTAATCCCTCAACCCTCAACCCTAATCCCTCATCCCTCAACTCTAATCCCTCATCCCTAAACCCTAAATGCTATCCCTATTCCTAAACCCTCAACAGACTCGATACTATACCTTAAACTCTAATCCCTTATCCCTAAACCCTCCAACCCTATCCCTAATCCTTACACCCTCCACACTCTACTTTAACCCTAATCCCTTGAACCTCAACCCTATCCCTAAACCCTTGACCCTCGAACCTTAACCCTCAACCCTCGACGTCAAACCCTAATCCCTCAACCCTTAACTCTGATCCCTCATCTCTCAACCCTAACCCTAAACCCTAAACCCTAAACCCTAAACCCTCAACCCTCAATGTCAAATCCTAATCCCTCAACCCTTCACTCTAATCCCTCAACCCTAAACCCTATCCCTAAACCCTCAACACTATACCTTAAACCCTAATCCCTCAACCCTAAACCTTATCCCTAAACCCTAATCCCTCAACCCTCAACCCTAATCCGTCATCCCTTAACTCTAATCCCTCATCCCTAAACCCTAAATGCTATCCCTATTCCTACACCCTCAACAGAATCGATACTATACCTTAAACCCTAATCCCTTATCCCTAAACCCTCCAACCCTATCCCTGATCCTTATACCCTCCACACTCTACTTTAACCCTAATTCCTCGACCCTCAACCCTATCCCTAAACCCTTGACCCTTGAACCTCAACCCTCAACCCTCAACGTCAAACCCTAATCCCTCAACCCTTAACTCTGATCCCTCGACCCTCAACACTATACCTTAAACCCTAATCCCTATCCCTCAACCCTTAACCCTTAAAACTTAAACCCTATCCCTACACCCTCAACACTTGACACTATATCTTAAGCCTTAAACCCTCATCCCTAAAGCCTCAACCCTCAATCCTTAAACCTTCAACCCTAAACCCTATCCCTAATCCCTCTACCCTCGACACTCTAACCCTAACCTCGACATTAAATGTTAATCCGTCAACCCTAAACCCTAATTTTAAACCCTCAACCCTCAACCCTCAACACTATACCTTAAACCCTAATCCCTCAACCCTCAACCCTAAACCTTATCCCTAAACCCTAATCCCTCAACCCTCAACCCTAATCCATCATCCCTCAACTCTAATCCCTCATCCCTAAACCCTAAATGCTATCCCTATTCCTAAACCCTCAACAGACTCAATACTATACCTTAAACCCTAATCCCTTATCCCTAAACCCTCCAACCCTATCCCTAATCCTTACACCCTCCACACTCTACTTTAACCCTAATCCCTCGACCCTAAACCCTATCCCTAAACCCTTGACCCTTGAACCTCAACCCTCAACCCTCAATGTCAAACCCTAATCCCTCAACCCTTAACTCTGATCCCTCGACCCTCAACCCTAATCTGTCATCCCTCATCCCTAAACCCTAAACACTATCCCTATTCCTAGACCATCAACGGGCTCGATACTATACCTTGAACGCTAATCCCTTATCCCTAAACCCTCCAACTCTATCCCTTATCCCTTAATCCTCATGATTAATAGCCTTGAATGTAAAAAAATTTGAGGGGAACATAACGTGAGCGCGTTATAACGTACTCGTGTTATGTCAAACATGACAAACAACAGACTTGCGGGAAAGGAAAAATGCAAGGCAAAACATAACGCGAGCGTGTTATGTCTTGCTTTGGGAATCCCAAGCCTTGGGCTTGGGATTTGCTTTGGATTTCCAACCCAAAGGCTTGGAGTGCCTTATGAACAGTCACAGATGTGTTTTTCTATATTCTTCAAATTTTCACATAATTTCGTTCGTGCTAACCCTCAGATTTGCACGTGTTTCAAGGTCGAACAAATCGAACACATGGGTAATGTTAGGCTTTCTCTTAACTATTTGACGATGTGATTTTTTTCACATTTTAACAATGTTAAGCCTTTCATCTTTAATTTATTTTGTTTGTGTGTCCGTTTTTAGGCAAAAACCACTGTTTGGTCTTTTTTTCATTGTAAAATAACTATTCATTCAAATTTCAAAAAAATTACATATTTAGAAACTAGACTCCATTCTACAAATATTAAAAAAATAAAAAAAATGATTTTCAATTAGTTTTCAAAATTTATAGGGGTAGCACGGCCAAAAATTCTATTTTTTAGGATGTGTCCACTTTGAAAATTAGTAAAAAATCAAATATTCATCAAAAAATTATCAGAAAAATCGGGCATAAACTACATGCTATTAGCTAATTTCTCACTGAAGCGATTTTAAAAATACCAAAAAAAAGTTGACCTTTTGAGGGAGCCACAAAACATGCTATGTTATGTTTTTTTGACAGAAACAACACCAATTTATGTGGCTCTCTCTTTTGAACCCCTTAATCTATGCTATTTTCAAAACAAAATAGTAGTTTAGAAAGTAGACTCGGAGCACTATGAACATTGTTTTGGTTGCATCTCCAAATTTTGAGTGTAACTATGCTCAATTTCTCATCCAAGGCCAGTATTTCCTGATTTCAGAAAAAAAGTGGCCACTTAAGACCCCTTTTTGGCCCCCGATCTTCCTGCACTTACCCATAGATGTACAAAAAATGGCAATAAAACAATATTGAAAATAAAAGTACCTTCTTGTACAAGGTCTGAAACACGATCATAGTCATCTAATGCAAACATTTGATTATCATCTTCAATTGTTGTTTCAAGTTGATCTTGTGTTTCTGTAGGTGTCAAGGATCTTTGTTTCCATTCTTCAACCCATTTTGTATTTTCACATGCTCCTCAATCACCTGTAATACAAAATTGACAAAAACATGTAAGCTCCCTAGTTCATATAGTCCATATGCTTGGATTTGAACTCTTAAATGAATGGCATTTTGTTGATCCAATTATTGTCTCACAATCAAGTTGAGTAGGAATATTATCTTCTTCAACTAACCAAAAGAATCATCAAATTGTAGAGCTCTCACTTGATCCCGTAGATAATTTTCCATTACACCAATCTACAATTGCACGTGCATCTCTAAATTTGGCTGCATCCCCAAATTTATTTGCTCTCTAGCAAGAGCTCTTTTCACACATGCTCCAGCTCCATCATGTTCTCCTTTACCATGTCCAGCTTCAAAAAAACTCCACATATGTTGGATATTGTTTTCTTTGTGAGCCCTAAATAGCCAATAAAACATTCTTGCATTTTTGAATTGCCCTGTACAATTATTTGACCATATGAAATGTTGTGCCATCTGAATTCCTCTTTCTTTTAAACTTTCATAAAATTTTGTAAAACAATATTGCACAAACTCTGAAGAGTGTAACCGGTTATCACTCAAATATAAATGATACTCCCTCAAAAAAAATTTATTATCTTCTATACTATCATCTGCATGTCTGTATACAATATGAACAAATATGGCCACTTGCACTGAATTATAATACTGAGATTGAATTTCCTCTTGTGGACCAAGAGTATAGTTTTCTGCAAAGTCAACCATTGATAGGATAGTTCCAATTGGAAATGTGCTTTTACATGAACAAAATTGTCCATCAAGACACCGAGCATATTGGGAGTGTTTGACATATTTGGATACAATATTATCCTTAAAATCTTTGATGAATGCATGCACACAAATTTTTTCAGTGACTAACTCACAACGCTTTCCAATTTTTCCATTCTTTAAAGAATATTCAACATTCTTGAATCTTTTCACATCCACTAATTGTTGTCCAAATTCATGTGAAATATTTTCATGCATACATTCTCCTAACAATGAAAAGTTGCCACATCTATTGCATTGTCTAAAAATACATGCTTTTGAATAAAATAAGTATCCAGTAGATGTTTCACAAAACAAACCTGCTACAAACTCCTTAATTGTTTGAAGTGGCATATTAATACCACATTCCTGCATAATTTCGTTAGTATGCAAAGTAGAACGTATATATCGAAAAACATCATAATAATAACAAAATTGCACATGAGTTTTACAACAAGAGATTCACTGTTTATTAATTTTCACATACCAAGGTTTACATTTCTCAAAAGATCTTTGGCTTATGGTAATATTAAATGGTACTAACACTAAATCAACTAAGAATTTTTTATATAATTCAGTTTGAGTCATGTCTAATAGATGTTTTGGATGAGGATCACGAATTTTAGACCCCACTCTTAATTTTAAAACATCTCTAACATTAGATGATACTCTTGTATTATCATGCCAATATTTTTCAATTAAAGATTTGATTTCACTATTTAATTTCATGTCATACCTTGGGAGTCTACCACTAAAACTCCAACATTGGTTAATTAGATCTTTTTCAATATATTCTCTTCTCTTTGCTGCTCTTCTCAAAGTTTTAGGATTTATATTTAGAATTTCACTTGTCTTACTTATCATTCTTTTATTAGAAGATGATTTATTGACTAAAGCAGTTGTTATAGCTCTTCGTGTTGCATTGCTATCTTTAGATCAACTCTTTTTACCAATAGAATCAATAACATTAGCAACACTAGATAAAACTTGTTTGATTGATTCATCATTTTTTTTAGGTTTTACAAAGATGCCTAACTTTTTCATTACTTTTCACAATTTCCACATCTTCATCAATTGCATCATAAGTTGACATTGAAATCCAAGATTTTTTCTATAAAAAAATATTTTATATAGTCTATTTGCATGAGTTCTCATTTGCCTCCAAGAAATCTTACCAGAAAGATTATCTAAGACATTTCTTTCAATCTCAAATAAAATATTTTTATTTTCACTCCTATAAGGGATAGCATTCTCATTCATATCATCAATAGGTGGGTTTGAAGACATACCTGGATTTGTTTCTATAGTCATGTTTTCCATATCATTGAAAGTTGGCTCCGAAGACACACCTGGATTTGTTTCTATAGTCATGTTTTCTATATCATTGAAAGTTGGCTCCGAAGACACACCTGGATTTGTTTCTATAGTCATGTTTTTCGTATCATTGAAAGCTGGCTCTGAAGACATACCTGGATTTGTTTGTATAGTCACATTTTCCATATCTTTGAAAGTTGGGTTTGAAGACATACATGCATTTGTTTCTATAGTCACATTTTCTTCCAAATTCACCATTTCCACATTTGCATCATCTACATTCATCCCATCATTTATAGTCTCTTAAATGTCTTTCTCTTCAATACTCATGGAACTAGATGCTTCATTATTCTTCATCTCTTGAATCCTTGCTCTTCTATCTCTTTGCCTTTTTTCTTCCTTCTCTCTATTTGCTTTAATTTCTTGAGGTGTCATTACCCTCCTTTATTTTTTTTTTTGACATTGATTTGATCCCATGATTACCAAACCCTCTTGATAAAATAACAATTGATACTTAATCCAATTTCATAATTGATGTACTTCTTTAAAATTTTGAAGTAGAATTAGATGTAGATCCTTTGTTCCATAGATTTTGAAGTAAAAAGATGTAAAAACAAAAACCCTCTTTGTTTATTCCTCTTGAAAATAGCTCATGCACTTGATTTCACTTCAGAATTGTTCATATGATTGATTCCTTTCAAAATCTGAATAGAATATGACCTGTCAAGAGATTCCACAAGACACCTGTAAGTAAAAAAATGTAGAAATTGTCATTGTCAGGCCATACTGATCATACTTGCAAGTTGTAGGGATACAGTAATTGTACATTTTTCCCTAATATGTGAAATAACGGATATAATAGAACCCGTTATGTAACACATACCCATTTTATAACGGGTACCCATTCTATGAATTTTGAAATCACCAGCCACCTTTTCCCTTCCCTTTGCTTGGGTTTTAGGCTCGGGATAGGCATGGTTGGCCGACCTTGAGCCTTGGACCTACAAGTTTTCTTCTTAGTACAGAACAAGAGGAAAGACTGAGTTTACCTATATGGATGAGGATCTTTTTTATTAATTTTTTTTACGAAATGAAAACCCATTACAGATGACAGTGTCTAGTTTTCAAATATGTATTCTTTTTTATTGGACATGTTCTTCTATTTATTATTTAATTTATGATAAAACTGGTCCAAAAACTTGAAATGACAGGTGTTTGTATTTTTTTAATAACTTTTAATTTTTAATTTTTTTTTTAAATTATATGTCATAAATCTACACATCATTATTTACACAATGAAAAAAAAAATTAATTTTATGATTTTTTTTTACTTAAATTATGTTGGTCGTACACGAGGGGTTTTCAAAAGTAGCAATTAAGCCTAATAAAAAATTAATAAAAAAATATTTGGAAAAAATTATTAAAAAAATCCTCATCAAACTTCACTGTACTACACATCTTTTCCCAAAAGGATTTTGAAAAATAATTTTATTTAGGTCAAATTATGTTGGCCGTACACGTGCATGGTATGGTTAAAAAAAGTTGACTTTTAAACAATATTTTTTAGAAATGCCTATTGAAAATCAATTTGTATCATCTGGATATTGAAATAAATTACATATTTGGAAACTAGACTCCGAGTACTACATTTTTTATTTAGTGACGTTTTTAAAGATTCCATCTCTAAGTGCTTCAAATTTTCAAGTCAAATGTGACAAATTCTAAAAATCAGGGAAAACACTTCCACTTTTTGGCCAAAAAGTGGACCCAACTTCTTGCACTGACCCATTGTCAATAGATCTGTTTGTGTAAATAGAGATTACATTTGTAGCATGACATCAAACAAGAAAATGCCCTGTCAAACAAGAAAATGTCATGTCAATATTTCAAATTAACTGTGTAAATTGTCATCACATAATTTCTGTCCAATTATTTAGAATTCCAATTATTTCATCATTGACCAACAGTGAATAGTTTTGATCAAAAGACTTAAATCTCGGCCATTTCCTTTCCACAAACATTTGTCATTACCAGGATAAAGACATTCCCTTCGAATTGACATTCACAAAATAAGAATAGGGGAAAGGATTCAACTATCAATAATTGTTATAGTGTTGTATACTTAGATTTTAAGTATGTCACAAATTACATTAAAAAAAATTAATTATATGGATTGGTAATATATGTTTTGATTCACGTGTTTCAATCTAATATTTCTGGGGGTATTTCTAGACAACTGAGGACATAGTTAATTCTTCATCAAAAAGATACTATGTGCTCCAGACAACTTCAGTGTTTATTTCATTTCTTACTGGACAACTTCATCAAAATGACATTGTGTACTCCAGAACAGCTTATGTTGTGCTCCAATCGACATGAGAATTTGACTATAGGCTATTGTTAAATACTATTTGCTTCCATGAGATGCCACTTAAAATTTATTAGGTATCTTATACATATTCATCGAACTCTTTGATTTACCCAAAAAAAAGTTACAAGATTAAATAGTGGTTCCATTAGTGATTTAATAGGTCGAGTCACTATATTGGGATAACGACAATGTTTTGGAAAAGTTGGTCTTAATGTAGAAGATTTAAATTTTGAAATAGGTGGATTAGGTTTATTTAAAAGATAATTGATAGAGATTTAAGTGATAATTAATAGAGATTTATTTGGTATATTTATCTGTTCTTCAGAAATAGAGAATGTTTCTTCAGATGACAAGAATTTCAGCTACACAACACAACAAATAATGGACAACTGTAAAAAAAAAATTCTTGGCAGGAAGAGAAACCACCAATGTTCTGCTATCATGGGCAATATTACTACTGGCCCTCAACCAAGATTTGCAACAAAAAGATCACAAAGAAGCCACTACAATATGTGGAAACAACAATCCCGCCATGGATTGCTTAGGAAAGCTCAAACTTGTAAGTATCATAAATAATTTTTATGTTAGGAACCCCTTTCAAGAGAAACGTGTCTAAATTAATTTAGCAAATATGAATTTGACAGATTGGGATGATATTGAACAAGACATTGAGATTGTAGCCACCTGAAGCAAGCATCGTCAGGCAGGCTATTAAAGACTTAAAATTAAGAGATAATTTTATAATCCTCAAGGGTGTGAATGTGGCGGTAGACATAATATCAATGCATAGGGACCCTAGATACTGGGGAAGTGATGCAGATGAGTTCAGACCAGAGAGTTTCAGAGATGGACTGAGGAAAGCTACAAACAATCATCCCTTTGCCTTCAGTCCATTTTCTAGTGGACCAAGAGTGTGCATAGGCCAGAACTTTACCATGTTAGAAGCGAACTTTATGATGGCTATAATGGTGAAGAGGTTTAGATTTAACATGAACAGAGGGTACAGGCATGTAGCCTTCATCACTCTCAATCCTCAACACAGGATACCAATCACGGTGTAAAGAATTGAATGCAATGGAGATTAGTCAAATTGTTAAATTGTATCTCATCCTCCCACAAGGTCCTCCACCACTCACTCGTGTTTGACAGAAAACGCTTCTTATCTTTTGGCCTTGCTTTTCATTATATCTCTTATAGACTCTTTTAGTCCTAGAGTCCACCATTGATTTTTCTTTTAGTTTCACACTAGTATGTTTGAATGGTTCATGTTAACCCTTAAAACTTCATATTTATTTCCAACTAGTTGTCATAGTCAAATCACATATTTATATCATTTCTTATTTGGCTTTGTGTCTATTTTAGTAGAATGTTTTTAATGTAATTATATATTGACAAGGTTTGGTTCATGCCACAATCTTTATTTATCCACATGTATTCATATTTCCTCCTACTTGCATCGTTTCCACACAATTATCATTTACCCCTTGTTTTTTACACCTCATTCACACTTACCTCAATGCATTCACTATTTGACTTAACACTAAAGATGTTCAATATACCATTAATTCATAAGTCAAAATACATGGTTGAATAAAGAAAAATCAATAGAGCACACCTCATTTTTTCTAAGGGATAAAGAATAAGAATCTATATCATCAGCATACATGCCCTCTACATAGTTGTGTATATTGTCTTTCAGTATTGCACTTAGAGTCATAAAGTCGATTGATCTAGGGGTTTGACCTAGGAGAACTTGACCCTAGTGATTTTAAAGATTCCCTTAAGGTGTTTACAAACACTACAGTCACTACAAGCACTTTAAATAAATTCAATGATAATTGATAGAGATTTAAGTGATCTGTAGTAAAAATTAATTGGTGAATTATAAAATAAGAACACATAAATATACCAAATAAATTAAAATAAATACTATGAATATACATTTATGATAAATAGATAAAATAACATAAAGCAAAGCTATAAAAACATAGATTATTAATTTCCACAATACATTAAAAAAAAAAACATTTGTTTTAGAAAAACTAAAATCAATGGGACATATCAAGTTGCATATATTATGCATTGAAATGTTTATGGGATTGGTAACATTGAGAAACTTCTAGCTCTCCTAGTACTTATAAATTTGCACTAGAAATATACTAATAATAAAAACATCTATACTATGGTGTATAATTTCATCTATTAACTCGCATACACTGATCAACAGCTAAAATTATGGCATCATATAAAGTGAAGACTGACTTTCTCAGCTTGTTATTGAAAGTCAAAACTCCAATCACAAAAGCTAATCCCAAACCATAACTCAATCCCAATGCCACTGCCCACCCTTTCATTTCACCATCTGAATTATGTGCTTCACCACTTGTATCAATACTTGTGCAGTTGTCATAGCCAGAAGAGTTGTTGCAGACTGTTGTATTGATAAATGGAATCCCACTTAGCTTAGCATTGCCTAAGTAGGACAATTCCCAAATGTTAGAAACTGCCCTCCGTGGGGTACTTTTCCATGAAGCATGTTGTAAGATAGATTCAAGAACTCCAAATAACTCAGGAATTCAAGTTCTAACAGAATGCTACCATTCAAATTCTTTACCGATAGGTCCAGAGACTCCAGCTAATCCATGCCTCCCAATGTTTTTGGGATTCGGCCACTGAGATGATTCCTTGAAAGGTTAAGGGCTATCAGGCCTCGAAGGGACCCCATTTTGAGAGGAATGCTCCCCGATAAATTGTTGTTTGAAAGATCAATACATGAAGACATGATATTTCCACAGTCCATTATATGAATAAAAAACTTCTGGTTTAAACTGTGTGTAGCTTTTTTTAGCATCGATGTTTCAGATCACACTCGTGATCCATCATCAGGATGAGAAAAAGAGAATGAAAGAAATGAACTACAGATCAAGTTCTATAAAAAGAGAGAGGTTTACACGGGTTACAAGAAAGAAGAGAAGAAATAGTCTAAAGAAAAGAGGGAAACAACAATTTTTTTAATTATCAATCAAACCAAAAATAACTCTCCAATGAAATGATAATAAGATAACTCAAATAAAAACACCTCAATAAAATAAGAATAATAAAAGACTAAAAAAGAAAAGTCCCATAAGATAAGAAAATAAAAATATCTCACTTTAAATAAAAAAGGAACAAAGTAAATAAAGACAAAATAAAAGTTCTCAAACTAAATAATAGAGAAATGTGAATTTAGATATCTATCAGGTAGTCTATGTTGGCATAATAGTAGTATTACATTGTTAGTTAAATAAATATAAGTAAATAATTAGTTGGTTAGTTTTTGGGAAGTTACTTTCCCATAAGAAGTTATATACGAGAATAACAAGGCTTTAAAAGCCAATTCCCTGCATTGTAATAGACATTAGAAAATCATCAATATACTATTATATATTTTTATTATTTTATGTCCAAGGATGTAACCTGTAGGTGCTCCCATTTCTCAATAGTCTAAGCATGCTATCTTACTCAATCAGAGACAAAAGATTAATGAAAATATAGAATAATAACATTAGTAAGTTAAAAAGTAACAATGCACTCAAAACAATAGTCCATAGTTATATACTTTAATAAATGAAAACATGGAAAGTAATACACTTTATATATTAAGGATGGTAAAAAATGCTTAGATAATATAGTTACATATGCATAAATTAAAACCTAACTATAAAAATATTAGAAAATAGTAGATAAATGTTAGTGAATAACAAAGTCTTGAATAGTAAATAAATTAGTAAAAATATTAAAAATAAAAAAGAAAGCTTATTTAGGAAATAATTTAGTAAGTGTTGTAATGGAATAAGTTATGTAGATATAAATAAGAACAAAAGAATTATGGAAACATATAAAAGTCAACAATAGAAAGTAAAAAAAAAATAATTCAGAAATATTTAAAAAGTTATATAATTTGATAAATAAAAAATAAGATAAGTAATATAAAGTATAGTAAAAAGTAACATTACTTTAAAAATTATATAGATAAAAATGCATTAAATAATACCTAGACATATAAAATATTGAAAATAAATAAGAATTAGTGAATAAGATAGTGGAAATTAGTAAATGAACTAGTAAGTCAAAGAAGATAAAGAAAGCATACTAAACAAAAATTAGTAAGTAGTAATATGGAAATAGCTATGAAGAAATAAATATGCATGTGGATCAATATGCATTAGATAATATTTAGAAAAATGAAAATGATAAAAAATAGATAAATATTAGTAAAAGAAATAGATTAAAAAGTAAGTAAAATTATTAAAAGAAAGCATTTTAAAAACAAATAGTACAAATTATTAAGGGAGTAGTTAAGTAGATATAAATATGCATGTAAATAAATATGCATTAAATAATGTCAAGAAATATAAAAATAGAGAATAGATAAATATTAGTGAATAAAAAAGTTTTTAAAGGAATAACAGAGTAGAAAGAGGTAGAAAGGAAGTAGTTATGTAGATAGAATATTACTAACATGAATAAAAAATAAAAATAAGAAAAATCAACCCTAAAATGAAAATAAATAGAAGGAGAGTGCAAGAAAGTGAGGAAGTCAAAATGAAAAATGAAATAAATGAATAAGAGGCAGGAGAGAAAAAGGAAACAAAAAGAGGACCAGAGGCTAGCCGAGGAGCCTACTAAGCCTAGAAGATCAAACCAGAGAAAGAAGAAGGGCAGGGGGATGAGGAAGTGAAAGAGGTAGAGGGACCAAGGTGGGAGAGGATGGCAGAGAAGCGAAGGGGAAAGAGTAGAGAAGGGAGCAAGGAAAGAATTAGAAGGGATGGTGAGGGGATAGAAGAAGAGTGCAAGGGCAAGGGAGGAAGAAGAAGGACAGAAGGTTGGAAGGACGGGGTACAATAGAGAAGAAAATTAATCATAAAGGGAATTTAATAAAGGGGTCCAAGTGTGGCTCAAGTTCCAACCCTCATCTCAGTTCAAGTTGGAGGAGTTATTCTTGATGAAAATAGCTTCTTTGAGCTTCCTTTTGAAGAAGTTGTCCTCCTTGGCTAGGATGTGTGCATCTTCGAGCCGAATGTGGTGCTTGGTATAATATTTCATTAAGTGAATTATTTTTGTACTTTCTATTGTTGACTTTTATATATTTCCATAATTCTTTTATTCTTATTTATATCTGTTAATTTTAATGTAGCTTGGATAGGTGTTCTAGTCTCGGGTGGTGATTACGAGGCTGGAAACACAACCGAAATATTTTTCTCCATACCTAGAAAATTGATTTCTCGAGAGACTTCTACATATTAGGGTTTAGAGTCTAATTAATCCTAGCTATTGATTGAGATTAAATCATGGCCATTGGTTTTCAATGAGAGGATTATAAAAGAGGATCAATGGGCATTTGGAGAATATAGATCTGAGAAGTATTTGCAACGATAGCAAATAAATAAATTTGCAGCAATAGCAAATTGATTTGCAGTGAGAGCAAGGGCGCAGCGATAGCGTTCGAGATAGCATTAGTGGAATTTTTATAGGAGAAATTGGGAGAAGAATTTTTGGAGGAGAACATTGCCGGAGCTCTGCCAGTAAGAGGCAAGCAGTTTATGTATCTCTTGATTTGATTTAATAAAATTCCTCATCTGCAGTACTGGTTTTCCCTTTGGGGTTTTTCCAGGGACAATTTGTCCAAAATATTGTGTTGATTTTATTTTTCTGTCTCCGTGATTTTTTTCCATGAAATTGCAGCTGTGTTATTAATTACTATTTGCTGTAAGTTATTTTTCGACAGCCAAATAATCTACTTAAGATAGGAAATTAATAATCAGTAGCTGCAATAGATTTTTCACATGGTATCAGAGCGGATCTGAGGGCAGAACAGGCACAGGGAGAAAGGAAACATAATAAATAAAAAATCTAGGGTTTATGAAACCCAGTTTGACCTCTTCAAATTATTATTTTCTTTTGAGATGGCCTCAGCAGGTTTAAGAGATCAGGACATATTGGATGGAGCCTCAAATTTTGGTGTCTGGAAAGCCAGAATTTCTTTATTGCTGGAAGAGAATGGTATCAAGGAATATGTGACCACTGTTGTTCCTGTACCTACAGATGCAACACAGCTCTTAGCATATAAGAAGGAAGATGCCAAGGCGAGGAGGCTAATTCTTGACGATGTTAAGGATCATATTGTTCTGCATATTGTAGAGTTAGATACAGCAAAGATGATGTGGGACACCATTATGAATCTGTACCAGAATGCTACCCTTAACCGGAAGCTGATTCTCAGAGAAAAGTTAAGGAATACCTGGATGAATAAGGGAGAAGACGTCACAAGTTACCTCACCAGACTTAGACTTGTCAAGGATGAATTGGCAGCTATTGGAGACAAACCAAAGGATGATGAGCTAGTACTAATAGCCTTGAATGGGTTTACTAAGCAGTGGGATGTCTTTGTTCAAGTTATTAATGGACGAGACACCTTATCGAGATTGGGATCGACTATGGAGTGACTTCACTCAGGAGGAGCTTAGACTAAGTCTTGTCAATGGAACCAGCAGTAATAGTCAGAAAAGTGAGGTGGAACAGGAAAACATTGCCCTAGCAGGAAAAGGGAAAGTGAAGAAGGGGTCTGGAAAAGGATCAAATCCAAAAACTGAGAAGAAGAAGGACTTGTCTAAGGTCAAATACTATGGCTGTCACGAGTTCGGCCACTATGTCAGCGATTGCCCACAAAGGAAGAAAAATGAAAAGAAAGGCAAGAAGCAGACAACAGCTTCAGCAAGTGTAGATGAGCTTTCTAGTAGAATGGAAGATGAGTTTGCACTCATAGCTTGCCTAACTAGCTCAACCTCACAAGGTGTTTGGTATATAGACAGTGGGGCGTCATTTCATATGATAGGAGTTAGAGAGTACTTCTCCAGCTACAAGGAGGAGGACATCAGATTCTAGATTCAGATGGGGAACAAGTCCAAGTGCGATCTAGTTGGGAGAGGGACTGTTCTATTTCAGAGGGAGAATGGCAAGCCTATTTCCATTCATGATGTGTTGTATGTGCCAGGCTTGGGCATGAATCTAATTTTTGTATCTGTCCTTCAGGATAAAGGCTATAATGTACTCTTTAGAGGGGCGCATGTTTTAATCAAGCATAAGGATTGGAAATCACCCATAGCTATTGGAGTTAGGAGCGGCCAACTTTATAGGTTGCAATTTGATACTCCTAAGGCACTAGTGAGCAGTAATAATCCTAGAGATCAAGGAGAGCTATGGCATAGGAGGATGGGCCATATACATCATGGAGCACTTAAATTGCTTCGTGAGACAGTGACAGGTGTTCCAGAGGTGAGCACAGAGCATGATGATGTATGTAAGGGATGTGTATTGGGGAAGTTTGTGAAAGCAACTTTTCCAAGGAGTGACACCAGATCCAAGGGGGTTCTTGATCTAGTACATTCAGATATATGTGACCAATGTCAATGAAGTCTCTCAGAGGATATGAGTACTTTGTTACTTTTATTGATGATTTCTCCAGGATGACCTAGATATCCTTCTTGAAGACCAAGGATGAGGTCTTCAGTCACTTCCAGGAGTTCAAAGCTCTTGTGGAGAATTCGATAGGAAGGAAGGTAAAGGTTCTTCAGTCAGACAATGGAGGTGAGTACAAAGGGAAAGAGTTCCAGGAGTTCTGTACCAGGGAAGGAATCAAGAGAGAGTGGACCGTTCCTTACAACCCGCAGTAGAATGGGGTTGCTGAGAGGAAGAATCGTTCTATATCAGAGGCAGCAAGGGCTATGTTGTATGACCAAGATATGCCACGTTACTTATGGGCAGAGGCATGCAGTACAGCACTATACATACAGAACAGGGTTCCACATAAGGTATTGGGCAAGATGACACCAGAGGAGACATTTTCAGGGAAGAAGCCAGATGTCAGTCACTTTAGGATATTTGGGAGTTTGGCATTTTGTCACATTCCAGGGGCTACACGTTCCAAGTTAGATCAGACTGCAGAGAGAGGGTACTTTGTGGGGTACAGCGAGACCTCAAAGGCATATCAGATATTTATTCCAGGGACCAGGAGGATTATAGTCAGGCATGATGTCAAATTCATGGAGGACAAGGCATATAGGAGGTCCAGAGATTTGCCAGCAGATGATCAGAATGAGCAGCCAATAGAAGCTCCAAGGATTGTTCAACTAGAACAGGGGCAGCAAAGCACGAGTACAGTTACTAGTACAAGCACAGGCTCAGGTGCTGAGAGTTCGTGGAGTATGGAGCAATAGATACAGCAAATCCAAGAGATGCATCAAGAAGATATGGAGTTTGATATTTCATCCTCTATAGTTGGCAGGAGGAACCGTGAGGTTCAACAGACACATAAGGATACTCAGGAGTTTGTGGGAGCTCCTAGGATGAGTAGTAGACAGTGGAAACAACCAGCCAGGTATAATGACTATGTGGCATTGGTTAGTCAGTTGGTAGATAGTGAGCCTTCCAGCTATCAGGAGGCTGCACAGCAACAGGTGTGGCAAGATGCGATGGTTGAGGAATATACCTCAATAATGCAGAACGATGTGTGGGAGGTTGTGCCTAGACCAACAGATAGGGCAATGGTTGGATCACGCTGGATCTATAAGATTAAACACGATGTAGATGGTAGCATCAAGAAATACAAGGCAAGGTTCGTGGCCAAGGGGTTCTCTCAAAAGGAGGGAATAGACTATGAGGAGACATTCGCTCCAGTGGCCAGGTATACTTCTATACGAGCCATAATCTCACTTGCAGCGCATATGGGATGGCAGATCCATCAAATGGATGTCAAGACGGCATTTCTTAATGGTGAATTGGCAAAGGAGGTATACATAGAACAACCAGAGGGCTTTGTAGCACATAGCAGCGAAACCCACGTGTGCAGATTGAAGAAAGCTTTGTATGGACTCAAGCAGGCTCCCAGGGCATGGTATGAGCACATTGATAGATACTTGCAGGGAATAGGCTTTGTGAAGAATGAGGCGGATGCTAACCTCTACTACTTGATGGTTGGGGTTGAAGTTCTCATTCTTGTTCTATATGTGGACGACTTGTTTTTAACAAGTTCACTGGGGCTCATAGAGGAGTACAAGAGGGACCTTGCAGCAGAGTTCGAGATGAAGGATTTGGGGCTTATGCACTACTTTCTAGGCATGGAAGTGTGGCAGACAGATGGAGAGATTTTCCTTGGACAAGGGAAATACTGCATTGAAATCTTGAAGAGGTTTGAGATGCAAGATTGTAGAGCCATGTCTACACCTATGATCACGAATTGGAAGAAGGTAGATGCATCCAAGGAAAAGGATGTAGACCCCACCTTATATAGGATGTTGATTGGGTCTCTCATGTATTTGGTCAACACTAGGCCAGATATATCCTTTGCAGTAAACTCTCTTAGTCAGTTCATGGTTGAGCCGAAGAGAGTGCATTAGATAGTGGTAAAGCATGTGTTGCGGTATTTGTGTGGTACAATCGAGTATGGGATCAAATATGCTCGAGGTGATGGTATCAAGTTGATAGGCTATACTGATGCAGATTGGGCAGGTAGTGCAGTGGACAGGAAAAGCACTTCAGGGTGCTGCTTTAGTTTGGGATCAAGAGTTGTCTCTTGGTATAGTAGAAAGCAAAAGTCCGTGGCTCTGAGTTCTGCAGAAGCAGAATACATAGCAGCTAGCATGGCAACGTGTGAGGCTATATGGCTTCAGAAGTTGCTGGTAGCCTTATTTGGTCAGAGGGTTGAGACTACCGTGATACACTGTGATAATCAGAGAATCCAGTGTTTCATGATAGGTCTAAGCATATAGACATCAGGTATCATTTCATTAGGGATTGTGTACAGCGGAGGACTTTTCAGCTATAGTATATACCTACAGATCAGCAGGTAGCAGACATTTTGAGAAAGGCATTGGGGAAGGCAAAATTCATCTTCTTCAGAGATAAGTTGGGTGTTATGTAGAACACCTTCCTCGCTAAGAGGGAGTGTTAATTTTAATGTAGCTTGGACAGGTGTTCTAGTCTCGGGTGGTGATTACGAGGCTGGAAACACAACCAAAATATTTTTCTCCATACCTAGAAAATTGATTTCTCGAGAGACTTCTATATATTAGGGTTTAGAGTCTGATTAATCCTAGCCGTTGATTGAGATTAAATCATGGCCATTGGTTTTCAATGAGAGGATTATAAAAGAGGATCAATGGGCATTTGGAGAATATAGATCCGAGAAGTATTTGCAGCAATAGCAAATAAATAAATTTGTAGCAATAGCAAATAAATAAATTTGCAGCAATAGCAAATTGATTTGCAGTGAGAGCAAGGGCGCAGCGATAGCGTTCGAGACAGCAGTAGTGGAATTTCTATAGGAGAAATTAGGAGAAGAATTTTTGGAGGAGAACATTGCCAGAGCTCTGCCAGTAAGAGGCAAGCAGTTTATGTATCTCTTGATTTGATTTAATAAAATTCCTCATCTACAGTACTGGTTTTCCCTTTGGGGTTTTTCCAGGGACAATTTGTCCAAAATATTGTGTTGATTTTATTTTTCTGTCTCCGTGATTTTTTTCTATGAAATTGCAGCTGTGTTATTAATTAATATTTGCTGTAAGTTATTTTTCGACAGCTAAATAATCTACTTAAGATAGGAAATTAATAATCAGCTGCAATAGATTTTTCACAATATCTACATAACTTCTTCCATTACAACACTTACTAAATTATTTGCTAAATAAGCTTTCCTTTTTATTTTTAATATTTTTACTAATTTATTTACTATTCAAGACTTTGTTATTCACTAACATTTATCTACTATTTTCTAATATTTTTATAGCTAGGTTTTAATTTATGCATATGTAACTATATTATCTAAGCATTTTTTACCATCCTTAATATATAAAGTGTATTACTTTCCATGTTTTCATTTATTAAAGTATATAACTACGGACTATTGTTTTGAGTGCATTGTTACTTTTTAACTTACTAATGTTATTATTCTATATTTTCATTAATCTTTTGTCTCGGATGGAGTAAGATAGCATGCTTAGACTAGGATAGATATCTAAATTCACCTTTCTCTATTATTTAGTTTGAGAACTTTTATTTTGTCTTTATTTACTTTGTTCCTTTTTTATTTGAAGTGAGATATTTTTATTTTCTTATCTTATGTGACTTTTCTTTTTTAGTCTTTTATTATTCTTATTTTATTGAGGTGTTTTTATTTGAGTTATCTTATTATTATTTCATTGGAGAGTTATTTTTTGTTTGATTGATAATTAAAAAAATTGTTGTTTCCCTCTTTTCTTTAGACTATTTCTTCTCTCATTTCTTGTAACCCGTGTAAACCTCTCTTTTTTTATAGAACTTGATCTGCAGTTCATTTCTTTCATTCTCTTTTTCTCATCCTGACGATGGATCACAGAGTGTGATCCGAAACGTCGATGCTAAAAAAAGCTACACACTGTTTAAACCAAAAGTTTTTTATTCAGATCAATACATTTAAGAATGAAAAGAACTTTCACAAACTCAACATCCCAGCCTTTCCAGGAAATCATAATCTGATTTGTATATGTCATACCTCCAGCTGAAATATCTTCTTCCAAATGGTTTGGATTATTCTGTGATGCATTGACCATTGCAAGCAAGTTTGAAAGGTTGGTTGGAATAGGTCTTGAAAGGTGGTTGTGTGAAAGGTCCAGAATTTGAAGATTTGGAAGGGCAATTAGCTGGGGTGGAACGCTGCCTTGAAATTGGTTGGATCTCAACACCAACACGTGCAGTTGTGATAGCCTTCCAAATTATTATTTCCCACGGCACTTTGCAATGGATGAGGGAATAACTCCTCTCAAATGATTACCATTCAGCTTCAATGTATGAATCTCTTTCAAGTTTCCTCATTCTGCCAGCATTTTACCTTCCAGATGATTTTCTGCCAAATCTAGAACACTGAGAGCAGAACAACTCCTTGTTAAATGAGGAGGAATCATACTGCTTAGCGTTTTACTTGAAAGGTCAAGAACTTGCAAAGCTGAAGTGTACATAAAATCTGGAATGGCTCCACTGAGATTACTCCTCGACAAGGATAAGAACCGTGTATTTTGAAGATATGCACCAATATCAGTAGGAATAGAACCATTGAACTAATTCATCGACAGGTCCAGTGCGTCAACACCAGCAGGAGGAAGAGGAAGAGCACCTTCTAAGTTATTATTGTGCAAATCCAGATAGGTAAGATACCAGGGTGTTAGCCTAGATGGCAACGAACCTGTTAATTAATTACAACTAAGGTTCAAATTAAAAAGACTGGGTAAGTTCCATATACAGGATGGAACATTTGTTGTAATACCGTTAGCGGATAGGTCAAGATATTCCAAGCCATATTGGTTCACAAGAAACGATGGAATTCTATCTAAATTGCAAGAACCTAGTCCCATATAGGAAAGCTCAAAATCTGGAATCCATGCTCACAATCAAGTGATTGTAAGAAACATCCAGATATTCAAGTTTAGAGAGATTATCAAATATAGAAAGGGAAATGGAGCCGCTTAAACTGTTGGAATCGAGCCAAAGCGTTCTTAAGTTAACAAGATTTGAAACTGTGGATGGAATTGTACCATTCAATTGGTTGCCATAAAGGTGAAGATCAATAAGTGAACAAAGTGACCCCAACGAAGGTGGGATTACCCCTGTTAACTTTCTGCCAGAAAGCTCCAGGTATTCCAAGCTCACCAGATCTGATAAGCTTTCCAAACTCACATACAATTCATAACCAGCAAATGACAAGTCAAGAAAAGTGAGTCTCTTCAACTTTCCATAATGGGGAGGAGTGAAATTACCTTGGAAGTCATTGTGACTGAGATCAAGGTGCTCCAACTGTGCAAGTTGAAACAACGATGAACTGATGTGACCTTCCAAAAGATATCCACTGAAATTCAGTCGAGAAACATGGCCTATGCGGAAGTTACAACCAACTCCACTCCACGTGCAACAATTGAATCCGTGCCACGAACTCAGATTTTTACTCCACCCTTGTAGTTCTACAACGGCTGAATTGTAGGAGAAGGAGAGGTGAAGCAGAAGAAGCAGCATGATATTGTTATCATTGCAAATGCGACTCTGCCATATGAAAGCGTAGCTTGCATGTCTTCCACACACAAATTCTTATTATATTTACTTTAAAAGAAAAGAGATGATCAGAAATACGCTAAATTCTCAACACACGTAATAACGTCTGTGTAATATTAAATGAGGGGAAAAGTCGTGGTTACGCTAATGCACACCAAATTAAATGAGTGGAAAATTCGAGGTGATAGTAGGTAGATTCATTGCATTGGGAAAGGGAATTTTTATATAGTGATTTAACTAGGGGAAAGGGACCACTTGCCATGCTCCAATAATTTTAAAATTTTAAAAATAATCAATATATGATATTAACTAACCTAATAAATAATTGTAAGTGCACCAATAGATATTAATAAAATAATTAATTTTTATTTTTATATGGACTTTTTTGGAAGGTATGAAAATAGCTTAACTTTTTAATGCAAATAAGAATAGTGTAACTTCTTTCTTAATAAGAAAATAATTCACATTTAACATCTTAATTTTTAAGAGATTATCAAATTTAGTTTGTATTAATATGAACATGTATTCATCTATGTTGAGATTTTTAAGATTATATATGTGTCTCTTAATCAAGTGTTTAAAATATGTATAGAATACAATTTTGTAATTGACAACTTGTAATACTTATAAGATAAAATCTTCCCCATGAATGACTAGTTTCTTATCCCTATAAATGATATCATTGTGAAGGTTCTATTCTTAAACATTATTACCCAAAAAAGTCATGTTAAGTATTCTTTTAATTTAAAATAGATTTGATATTTGGATCAATTTATATGCTCTCTTAGGTCTTCTTTATTTCCTTCAAATAAAGAAGTTGTAACCACTTAAATATATTTTTATGATAATTTTGAAAAAAAATTGCATACATTAAACCAAAGAAACATAAACTATTTCACAAAAAATATTAGCTTATGGATTAGTGCCTATAAAGAAATGTATTAATACATTCAAGTTCAGTCATTTTAATCTAACTGAATTGACTTGATTAACAATATTAACCTTTTAAATATAATTGTGACTAGAATATATAGGTACAAATATCAAGTGAAATATTTGAAGACCATTAAGCCCATTCATTATAGGTACAATTATCAATTGAAGTTTCATTCCATGTAGGAAATATTTGAAGACCTCAATAAAAGAGTTCAAATTCACAACACCTTGACCCGACAAACTGATGCAGAGCAGGGAAGCAAACCTTCTCACAATCACAATTTGATCAAACTCAAACAAACTTTCTGCCCTTCCAACCCTATCTTATCAACTTTTCACAAGTTCATCCAATTCCCCTTGTAGCATTGCAAACAAAGATTTTTGTTCATATCTTTCAGAAGAAACCTCAAACCCACCAAATACTTGTCATTTCAACATATCCAAATTGCGCATATGGTTGTTTCAGACTCTCACCTTCAAAATAGGACTGGTACTCTATCCCCTTAAGCCAATTAGGCCTATTTTGCAAAGCAAGTGCACTCCAAACACTTTCCCAATCCCAAATCTTTTTTGAAATACCTTTACCAGACTACAAAACCTTAGAATCCATAACTTTTATCTAAAGAAACACTCACAAAGACACCAAACCATAAAACCCTCATGTAGACTAGTTTTAGGAGGGGTTTATTGAAACTATACATTCCCAGTCTCTTTACACCTTATCAATGCATCAAACACACCCCATATAGCCTGCACATGCTTAACAAACCATCACCCATCCTTTAACATTATCTTTTCACCAAATCTCAACTCTTACCCACCATTTTCAAGTCAAAATTCATAAATTTTTAACTAGGGCAGTATCAAAAACTGTCAACCTCTACTCCATGCTCATAAAAACTATCCTAACATCCTATTCTATCCTAGGGCACGCATTCCACCAAGTTACAAGCAAATCCATCAGTGGAATGGGTGATTTTTTACATTTTGTTTACTTCAAACCCTCAAAACAGGGTTATATAGACCCGCCTACAGTAAGATGACTGTAAAAACCTCAAATCTCTACGAAAACTCTTCAAACCAGAACCAAATTAAAGCTACTTCAATCCTCCATCGTATGCAATGCAATTTGAATCAAAACTTAACTATATGGGGCCGTACAGAATAAGGGAGCAGCAATTTACATAGGAAAAACATAGAATTTGAGAGATTTCTTATTGCCTTTTCCACCAAACTTCAACCAAAGAGCTTTCCTCAAGTTCTTACAACATATTTAAACCTTAGACATCAAGAATCAACCAACAAACCGACCTCAACCAACTTTTGAACTGACATGACCATTGGTCTTCTCAAATTTGGCATTTTTGCACTTTTAACATGACAACATTTGACAATATTACAAAATACGACAACATTAATCAAAATGAACCCCTAATACATGTTAAATGGTCTATTATAACCTTATTGAATGATCTTATACTCAAACTCCTAAAACCTATTACAAAAGACTTTATTTGCAAAACTGAACAAACATGGTACCCCTACACCATACACCCGGCCCGAAAAAGTTCTCAAGTCCCTTTGAGGACTAAGTTGCAGCAAATCATGCTTCTACACAACATCTCCTTGATCTTCAAATGCTCCTTTGTGTGGTAAGCCCTTCCAATGAACCAAGTATTGAAGGCTTGTATCATGCTTTGAACTCTTGAACTATTTACCACCTAGATTTTGTTCCATCTTCAAAAATTGATTTGTTGAATGTCCTCTTATCTTTCCCTTATCATAAACTGATGTAGAACTTGTCTTCACACCTGCAACCTAACCTCTGCCAACTTTTTCTTGGACTAGTTTCTTCTTTACCTTTGCTGCATGCCTGAACTCATCTACTTGTTCTTGCTATTTACCTCCATTCACTTCATCTTTTGTCTTCATCTCTGTCACCAAGTTCTCTGCCCCAAGAATCTTTGTATCATCAGACTTACCAACCTCTGTCTTGACAATATTAGACTACCCTCTAACCTCTCTTGAAACCACAGAACAGAGCATTGTTCCTATCATAATCTTATCATGTTTTCTGAACCCATTTTGCAATTCATCCTTGACCTTTTCTTTGTCTGCTCTTGACACCAACTTATCATCATCTTTTCTTCCCTCCAATACTGAATCATTTTCCAAAATCACTGTCTCAACATCCTCTTCATTTGTAGTGGTTGTACACTCTCCATGTTTGTCTTATTCAAACTTTACAAACTCCTTGCCAAACATTATCACCTTTACTACCTTAGCCTGCTCTTTAACATCCTCTTTCAATGGAGTCAAGGTAAAAGTGCTACCATCCTTTTTAATCTGATATGTGTTGTGTCTACCATCATATATGGCATGTCTATCAAACTGCCATGGTCTTCTAAGCAATAAATGGCAACAATCCATTGTCAAAACATCACAAAGAATCTTGTCCTTATATCTGCCTATGTTAAACTCAACTAAAGTTTGTTCACTCACCAAAATGGACTGATCATCATTCAACTAAGACACTTTGTATGGTGTTTCATGAGGAATCTTTTCTAACTTCAACTTATCAACCATTTCTATTGACACCATATTATCAATACTCCCTGAATCTATTACTACTTTACATACCTTTCCTTTACATTTGCAAGTGGTTTTGAAAAGTGTTCTTCTTTTTTATGGCTCCCCTTCTTTTGATGCTTTGATGAGTGTCCTTCTTACCATTAGTGATTCACCAACCTCTGGAGAAACATGTTGAGATGGAGAGTTTACACTCTCATTATCCTCCTCTTTTACCAATTGATTCCTTCTCTCTCCTCCATGTGAACTAGAGACTTGACCTTCATTGTACTGCCATGCTTGATATCTAAACTTGTTGCATTGATAGCACCTTCCTGAGAATCCTTGCGAACCTCGTCCTTGCCCTCCAAATCTACCCTGAAAGCCTGATCTACCACCTCTAAATTCACCTCTCGGATCAACAACTTGTTCGTTGGCTTTACTTGTCTCTCCTTGACTCCCATGTGGCTGTCTTGAATCAAAAAATGTCCCTCTACCTCTGAAGTTTGTCCTTCCCCTACCTCTACCTTGCTTCTCTTGCTTTCTTTGCAACTTTGCTTCAGCCTTCAAGGCTAGTTGATAACATTCTTCTACTGTCCTTGAGCTTGTGAGACTAAGTTTATCTTGGAAGCTATAGTTTAGCCCATTAAGGTATCTTGCAACCTTATCAACTTCATCCTCTAGATCACCCGATCTAATACTCAATTTGTAGAACTCCTCTGTATATGCCTTTACATCCATATCTTTTTATCTCAAAATTTGTAATTGTCTATGCAATTGAGTGCCGTAATCACTTAGTAGAAATTTACCTTTGAACTTTGCAACCATACTGTTCCAAAAGGTGATTTTGGATTTGCCCCACTTCCTTCTCTCATCTTGCACATAGTCCCACCAAAGGGATGCAACACCCTTCAACTTTGTCCTTGCCAACTTCACTTGTTGGTCTTTAGGTACACCTTCAAATTCAAAATATTTGTCTAGTTCTCTTATCCAATCACTATTCAGACTTCCTCCATACACTGGTAGTTCCATCTTTATTTTGGAACCATCTCCTTTGACTGCCTTTAGCAACTTTGCAAATTTTAAATCTTCAGGATCCAACTCTTCTTGGGACCCTTCTTATGGATTCTCTTCCACCAACTCTTCTTCTTCTTCATCTTGATCACTTAGATCTCCTGTGATCACTCCCCTTTTCTGATTTCTTTCCACTACAGCAAGTCTATCTTCAAAGGTTTCTCTCAACTCTCTCATCTCTCTTGCATGTTTCTCCTTCAATTCACTCACTTCTCTAGCAACTGCATTCCCTTTTGGATGCATCTTGTCTCTTCAACTTCCCACTTTTCACTCTTCAGACTACAACTTTTCACCTTCAAATGATCTAATACCTATGCTCTGATACCACTTGATGCAGAGTAGGGAGGCAAACCTTCTCACAATCACAATTTGATCAAACTCAAACAAACTTTCTGCCCTTGCAACCCTATCTTATCAACTTTTCACAATTTCAACCAATTCCCCTTGTACCATTGCAAACAGAGATTTTTGTTCATATCTTTCAGAAGAAACATCACCTTCAAAACAGGTTTATACAGACCTGCCTACAGTAAGATGATTGTAAAAACCTCAAATCTTTACGAAAACTCTTCAAACTAGAACCAAATTAAAGCTACTTCAATCCTCCATCGTATGCAATGCATTTTGAATCAAAACTTAACTGTATGGGGCCGTACAAAACAAGGGAGCAACAGATTACATAGGAAAAAACACAGAATTTGAGAGATTTCTTATTGCCTCTTCCACCAAACTTCAACCAGAGAGATTTCCTCGAGTTCTTACAACATATTTAAACCTTAGACATCAAGAATCAACCAACAAACCGACCTCAATCAACTTTCGAACTGACATGACCGTTGGTCTTCTCAAATTTGGCATTTTTGCACTTTTAACATGACAACATTTGACAATATTACAAAATATGACAACATTAATCAAAATGAACCCCTAATACATGTTAAATGGTCTATTATAACCTTATTGAATGATCTTAGTCTCAAACTCCTAAAACCTATTACAAAAGACCTTATTTGCAAAACTGAACAAACATGGTGCCCTTGCACCACAAACAAACTGTGAGAACAAGCTAATCTAAGTTCTATCATTCTTCTTCCAACACGTCAAATTTTAAGCAATTATAAACTATTATTTAAAATTTAGATCAAACAAACAATAAATAAATAACTACCAATCAACTCCAAAAATCAACTATATTATTTCATTCTTAATTTTTGAACTCACCATGTAACATATTACAACTCTTAATTAGACTAGCACTTGCACCCATAGGAAGTTCAAGGAATAATACGCCGATAGGAACAACCGATAAATTTAGAAATTTTTCCGGCTGAATTATTTTTACTGTGTGAGACGATTCCGAGCACTATAATGCTCACATATAAAAGCCTATCGCCTAATTATATTCATTAAATTTATTTTATAAAAGAAATCTTTTTATTTATTTATAATCTCATACTCTCCATTTTATATTGGCCCATTGGACTAACATTATTTGTATTTATCTTATTCCTTTTGATCATTGAATAGTCTGCTCACAAAGTCGTATTTCCAGCCCACGATACGAAGTTTCCTGCTCCTGCTAACCCTCCGATGAGTTTATTCTATTCCGCGTATGACTTAAATGTTTTGTAGGTGGGTAGGCACCCTGTGATGTCCAAGCAAATTCGGTCCACTTATTTTTAACCACTTGTTTCTCGGCCTTCTGATCATTTCATCGTGTCAAACAAGAAAATGTTTTAAGAGACAAATGAATGGCCCAGAAAAATACAAAATAATAAAGAAAGCATGGGATATAAGTTAAAATTTTCCCTGTTCATGGACCCCTATATTCACAAAAAAAAATAAAGAAATCATAGAATACAAAACATTGGTCATACATGGGATTGAAAAACTCGTGTTATTTTAGAATTTTTATGAGAATTTTTTTTAGAGAGGAATATCATTGGAATGATATTCAATAAACTCTACAAGAGATTGTAACAGATTTGTATCTCCAACCAAAATGACTCTAGCTATAGCTTATTCTTTGTTTGCATTCTGTTTAGAAGAATTAGAACATGCTCTTTTTCTCTACGACATCTAATAAAAACTTACGTATTGATGGGATTACTATGGAATTTTATTAAGCTACATGACATTATATCAAGGATGACTTCTATTTTCTATATTTTCTAGATTTGGTTATTTTCAACTTTGGATTCTAAATGGTTTTTTGGGTCATGTACAACAATTCTTGGTGTAATAGGTTTCAAATTTTGTTGTACTCATTATAGCTTGGTTCCACTTGCTTATTTGCTTCAAATCCTTGTGTATGGATCAACATTTTTCATTTGTTATATTCTACACATTGCCTTCAAGTGCAAATGGTTGTTGTGCTATGAAATGTTGATCATATTTATGTCACTCACAACTAATGAAATGAAATGATTTTAATTTCTTTCTCAACCACCCAGCCAAAGGAGCTAAAATTGACAAAGTTGCCAGCTAGAAATTATTCCTTTGATGTATCAGGAAGACAAACATTGTAGTGCGATTTGGGTTGCGATTGGATTTGATGATATCATTTTGTGAGAGAGATCTTGAGCTTATCTTGGTCAATCTTACTACATGACATGAAGTTGTTGAAATGAGCAATAGATTGTAAATATCCAAGGCTTTTATTCTATGGTTACAATGTGTAATTGTAGTTTCCATTGTGTATTTGGAAACTAGAAGTGCCTCCCCTATTTTTTGAACTCTTTGACTAGAAATGAAGATGATGTAGGGTTTGATAGAAAAAAGATTCAATAATATTGCATAGAAATATTTGCTATGCCATCACATCAAGGTTTAGTAAGTTCAAAGTTTACTAGATAGATAATAGCCTTTGGCCTCAATATTTGTGAAACTTTTCTTTACATTTAGAAAGAGAGATATTTGCATGGTTATATCTTGATGATATTCTAAAAGTAAAGAAAACAATCTTGCAATGCATTGTCAATCTTTGTTGGCTTTTGTAGCTAGAGTATGTAATGGTTTGGGATTTTTCCCTCTTCACAACCTCTCTTTTTTAGAGGGTTGCTTATTCTTTTATAAATTTGCATTCTTCAATACAAAATAAAACGCATCCAAGGGTTGGTAGGAGTACTGAGTCAGAATATCTTGTTGTTTAGTTTTAGTTTTTCATTTAAATATATTTTATATTTATGTTCATCTGTATTGTAATGGTAAAAATTGTAAATTCATGCTTTTTTTTTGTTTTAGGTTGAACACTTTAATTTGGTTTTCTTTTATGTATTAATTAGTAATTATGTTAGAATATTTTTACATGGAATTTGGCTACTAATCTTATCCTAGTCTCATTCTATCTTCACACATCCCCAGGATTCAAACATGATCAATAATCTCCACTGTTTATCATCCTGGTTGAAACCCACAAATGTAAAATCAACCTAGGTCACTTTACACATGCATATTTGAACCCCGTACTTTTTAATTTAAAAAATTTAATTGCTTCAATGATCTATAGAATTTGTCATTGATGTCAAAGGGTTTGGGTTGAGTTCATGTCATTCTCAGGTTGTCAAGTAGTATTTTCATGCAGTTGGTTGATCTTTGTTCATTCATTCTATGGGAAGTATTTCATTGGCAGTATTATTCATGTAGTGTCAAATTGTTGATCTTGTATCAAAAGTATAATATTGATGTCATGGTATAATGTTCAAAATGTTTGATGCCAAAGTGTTTTATGTTTGCCATCATGCAGAAGTTGAGACCATCATGCAGAGTTCAGAAGTTGAGATAGTTGAGTTATGTTGCTTCAACACTCAAGTGTTCATAGGATCATTCAGATATTACTCCTTAGTGATTGTCTTGATGTGGATGTGTTCACACTTCATAGTGCTTAATGTTCATGCTAACCTGCACTTGGTTCAGGAGTTGGTGATCAGATGTGTTGCTTGGAGATGCCTTCCATATGTATGACCCTTCATGCCATAAGCCTTTATTAGGATTTAGTTTCAAGATTCCCATTGTTACATTAGGATGTCTTCCATATGTATTTGCCTTCATTACTCATTATCATGGTGTTCAGGGCAAGATTTGGTTGATGTTGATATATGAGTTTGTCATTGGTTCTACAGTATTTTTCATCCAGGAAATCTCATAAGGATTGCATTAGTATGAAGAAATGATGAATCCAATTTGCATTTGATTAAGAAACCTCCCTTTTGATTTTAACATTATTTCATTCTTTACTTTATTCTTCACAGAGACTTAAATGTCAAAATGATCATTCTTTATCTTCATTTATATCTAGTGTTTCTTATCTTTCAAGTTTTGTATTCATCTAAAACCCTAGTTGTTGCTTAGTACCCTAAACCTAAGATAAATTCCTTAAAGCTCTTTTCCTCGTCACTCAAAAGGAGTTACCTTTTATTATGTTTGAAAGTTGACCATTAATTAAAGGTTGTCAGCTTAAAATATACCAGTTGGAGGGCTTTTATAACATTTGGTAACCGGCCCTGCCTACTATGAATTACTGGAAGAAATGGTAAGTGTTTGGGCAGGAAAAATAGAATCAAAGGTTATATTTAAATTTTATGTGAGCGTGAAGAGAATAATCAAAGGTCAGAATTTAAAAGACATTCAAATGCTAACAGATCTCTGTCTTAGTTAAGTTTGATGGGTAGGTTCGTTAAAGAAGATATAACTATTCATATTCAGTTTCTCACCGGACTAGATGGGCCAGAAAAATTCATAACTCACTCTGTGTGATAGATTTTGTGATGAGACTTGATTAGAAGGAGGATATAGAGAAATGTCTACATGATGATGTACGGTTTGGGAAAAATAGTGAAGGAAAACATATTTTTGAAAGGGTGAAAGTTGAAGTCTGATTTCAATGCATGCAAGGAGGTATAAGTGTGATCATTTCAGTATGTTTTAAATTTTGTATATGTGAATTTCTAGAGAATTTTGAAGTGACTTGCAGGGTATTTTAAAATGATTTTCAGAGGAGATTGAAGTTTATTTTTTTCATGTAATGTTATCGTTGTAAATTGAAGAGAAATGTATTGTTATCAATCAAATATGCACCCTATGCTAAGCTTATATCTAATACTTAGCTATATGTTGACATATGGAAACACTCTCAGATTGTGGGTGATCTGTGTTGAGAGTGAATCTCTAGAGTGAGTTGGTTCTCCTTATGATTTTTCTAACCTAATTTTCTTGCAGGTGAAAAGGGAGGGAGAATAACTGAAATTATGCAAAACTAACTCTAAGATTTAATCTAAATGAATATCTTCACTCACAAACAGCCCTTCGTACTTAAACTTTCACAACCCCACCTCTGAGATTTGACCCCAAAATAATTTGTAATAACTTGGTTCAAATTGAACACAAATTACAACTAGGACCAAAAGCAAATTTTACAATAAGAGACATAACAAAGGACATGAAACTACCACAATGAGACATCAAATCAAAACTGCAAAAAAGGACAAATAGATGGAATAAGAAAATCTGTTGTATTGAACTAGGAGTACAATGCAAAATAAACTAAGTCAACTGCATGTATACAACTCTATGCCTATGCTCAAGAGAGAAGAAAATGGTATGACCTGACTAAGAAAAAACTAAGTTTCTCTCCTATAAATGCCTCCAAGAGATCTCTCCAAAAAAGCTCCTAAAAATAGATGTAAGAATCCATTTTTGTGCTCCTCAGAAAAGCCAAAAATAAATCCTTCAAACTGCCACCAAACGGAAAAATAAAAGCTGCCAAGGTGTCCTCCTATGTGGTCCCACCAAAATCTGCTTTCTCTGCCCATAAAAACTCAGTTTTTTGTCCTCATAGATGCCTCAAAATAAAGCAAAATCCAGAAAGGATATTTGATATCTTTAACTGCATAAAAATAATAATATTTTAAAAGCAATTTATGAATATTGCTTTAAAACATTATTTTACATGATATTTGCAGTTGTATTTGCTTTACAATGATTTGATTTCTTTTTACAAAAGATATGCTCATATGTGGCATTTCGTCAAGCATACGCATTACATGGCAATTGATTTTTCTATAAAAAATCATACAAATATTTAGACATGTTAAATGATTTGCAAGAATAAAAGAAAGCCTCTAAGGCTTATCACCTATCTGGCTCTGCAAAAAGGTTCTAAGGGCATATGACATGTGCTTCATCTTTCAAAGTGAATGAAGAACTCCAAAATACATAGGCAAAAGCCTAAGGCATTAAAGACTTGTCTTCAAAAGGGACTTAAATGAATTTTAAGGCATCAAGCCTTGGCATAAAATATGTGAAAAGGTCCTATGGCACATGATTTTCTCTAAGTCGTGAGGATTTTATGAAGGTTATGTATCATCCCATGGGTACCACGAATGGGTATTAGTAAGGCAATAAAAATGGTAATTTGATGTGACAAAATGTCACAAACAAATTAGGGCAAATGAAACTCTAAGCACAAAACTCCTGAACCCTAAGTTTTTGCATCATTTCTTATTTGCACTTTTGAAAAGATATGGCTCTCTACACTCAGCCGCCACTGGATACTAGGTTTTGATGCCAAAAGCATTGATTTTACTGCTTTTGAGCATGGTTTCTATTGATTCTTTTTGAGGATTTCAGCAGAGGAAGGAAAGATAAGGTTTTATACAAAAATGGCCTGATTTCCATTGATTTATTTTGGTATATACTAGCTTGAGAACCACAACTGTAGCTTGTGTTTTGATATATTTCTTGTTGCTTCTGTGGCTTGCTCTCTTTCCTTCGACGCCCTCTGGTCTTTAATGGACTTGAAACCCCTTCATTTCCTCTGTATCTAGGCTGCGACTTCTCTGCTATCTACAATTTAAAACCTTTTAAAACTTTAGATGCATTTTAATATGGTTTCCACATATGATATTTCATTCCATATTGAAACTCTATCTTTTGCTTTGATTTTTATTTGAAAACTCAGGCCGTGGCTTGACTTGCTATGAAAGATGCTCCTTTTTTAGCATGAGTTCAAACTTTTCATTTTATTCTCTATCATTCTTTGACTCCTCTGTATATACAGAACAAGTTCATATTTATTTTCTTCACTTGTAGATGTTCTTCACCGTGACTGTGTGTCAAAATTAACAAGCTTATGTACTTTATTGGTATGCAACTGTCTCTCCTCTGCTTCTTTGTGACTGTCCTATAGCTTATGATCTTTCTGGCATTTATTCAACTATCACTTTCATCTTGTTTATTGTATCCAATGAAATGTTCAACATATACTACCTCTTCACATCTCCTGTATATGAACACCATTTCCATGAAGTGCATTTATTGATCTTTGTATAGCATATATACTTGGGTGTTGATTCAATTCACTGTATCATTTCATACACCACATATGGCTTCATTCTTCAATATGACATGACATCTTTTAATTGACTACAGCTTTCTATCTTCACTCACCTCAGATGCATGATATATACTTGGCATGGTCTATCTTATTCAATTTGTGACATGGCATAATATGTTATGATGGCATATTGGATTTTCATGGCTGTGAACACCTCATATTGAATGATGGAACTGCTTTGCTTCACTGTAGAATGGCAATAGGATTCTATATATATATATATATATATATATATATCTTGCTTTCATGCCTTCATGTTTTTTTTGTTGTCCCGAACTGATGGTTTGAATGCATATATATGATCATTATAACATTTTCTAACAGCTATATAATTGTATATACTTCATTTGATGGATGATGGCATATATTACTTGATCTCTGTATATACCTTGAATGATCAACTTCAAATCATGACATGGCATATGTTTTTTTGTCCAGTTTTATGTATCATATGCCATATTGATTGTACCATTATTGATGCTGTTTACATGTACTTGGTACAACTATATACTCATGTACACTCTATTTGATGCATGTGACACCTTTACTTGATGATCATTAAGGAAGTTTTGTTTATCTGTTCATGCAATTCTACTGTCAATTCAGTCATGCCTTTTTGTTTACTTCATTATACATATGGCTGCTCCAATATCAGGATTATATTTCCTTTTGTATCTACCTGAAAGTGGCATTGAGTATGCTCATATTACTGCAGCAGTATTACTATATGAAAGAGAATTAATTGAATAATTACGTCTATCTAAAAGGCATGTTGTATCATTTGGCAGTCTTGAAAAGGAGATCAATGTTCATTAATGGCTCTTACTTCGAATCACCCCAAACTGATAGTCATTTGTGGGCATTGAGCTTGAAGCTCATGTATTAACCTGGTGTAAGATTCTTTCTTCAATTAAATGTACTCTATCTGAACAATAAGAACATGTATACCTATTTCATCCCCTTTGAGACAACATGCTAATATCTACCCTTGTGGGAGCCCATTTTGCACCACATGTTGAATTGTCTTCTAAACAACAACATACTTTCACCTATACCTACACAAAAAATAAACAAGTTAGATTAAAATCAATAAAGTACAATGATTGTTTCATCTCTAGTTTCTCTCTTACTTATGGATGATGTGTTTATCTGATATAGTACATCATAGGCAATATATTATGCCTCTTTTGATAGGCACACAGGAAACCTTATCTAGAGCTCTAACACCCTTTCTTGTCATGGCGCAGGTTCCTTCAGAGATCGACAACGAGGAAGAACCGGTAATAAAGAAGACCAACCAGAACCCTCTGACCAGGCAATGATGGATACTTTCCTTTCTTATCTTCAAATGCGTAGTATATTTCTTATGTTTGCACTAGTTCAGCTATTCCCACTGCCTATGTGGGACATTTGACTTATCATCATTTCATTCAATTCAATGTTTATTTCTTTTATGTATCTCATTTGTAAGTAAATAATCATTGTAATAAAATGAAATACCTATCTCTCTGCACCTTTCTGCAATTGAATAATGATCTAAAATTTCTTCCCTTGTTGAACAATTGAACTACAATATCACTGAAACACAATCAACTATGCAAATAACTTATAGAAGAAAATGTTAACCTTCACTTTAAAATGAACTTGTTGAACTAGCTCTACCAGTTTGAGTTGTAAGTGAAAAAATGGTAACATGTATATTGAAGAAGGCTCAAAATTAAGTCATGTGATGAATAATGCTTTGTAGGGAATCATATTGTAGCAAGGTAACCCCCTAAAGTTGTATTTCTTCTTACATTATTGATTGATCATTAAGACCATGGAGGTTTGGTCAGTGAGACTGTAGTATGCCAGTGAGGCAATGGATTTGAAATGCCAGTGAGGCAAATTGTAGCTAGTGAGGCTTGCATGGTCAGTGAGGTTTATTTTCCAGTGAGGCATTTTGTAGCCAATGAGGCTTTGTAATCGGTGGGTTTTGTTAAGGTAGTGAGGCAATTTTCCTGAGTGGATTTTTTTATCCCTATGAGGGTTTTCCACTCATCAAATCAAGTGTTATGTTTCTTGTTTGTCTCCATGTGTTCATGTGCCCTAATGTTTTTATGATTGATTAAAGGTCATGTTCATTCTACTAGACATTGTATTTGTATGAATCCTTGATGTCTTTATCATATTCTATTTAGTATATTAAAAGGTGCAAAAAATTGTTAAGTTTTTAAGACCACTGATTCACCCCCCCTCTCAGTGGTCGTGTACTCCAACAAGTGGTATCAGAGCATAGGTTCCCTATAGAAGTCTAATAGGATTAGGTAGGTGATGCAATACAAGGTGACAACAACTTTGTTTTACAAAGTTTCACAAACTTATACTCTTGATTGGCTTCACAAACTCTCACAATGACCCTTCAAAATAATTTTATTTCATACCAGTTTTAGAAAAACGGGGATATCTCCCTCCAAACTCAATGACATTGAACCCAATAAAACACCCATTTGAGTTAAGAATGCCCTCTAAAATGGGTTTCAACCATTTATTCAGAAAGTATTCTAGGAGTCCGTACCATGCTTTGCAACAAGACTATTACCTTAGATAAGGGTTTTTTACAGTTTAAAATAGTTTTTACAAAAATGGCTGTAACTTTTGCAAAACTCAATAAAAATTTATAAAATTAGAATTATATGAAAGGTGATTCAAATATATTTCCAAAAAAATCTAATTTTATGTCATTTGGAGGTTGTATGAGGCCGTAACATCCTCGGGAACATCAACATTGCAAGAAAAATATACAAAAAATTAAATTTTATTCATTATTTTTTTCCCCATTCCCCTTCAAATGTGTGAAGGCTTAATATACACGATTTGGTTTGTTTCCCAATGGTTGTAACTGGTCTTTGCACCAAATGACCTTTGGGAACTAATATTTGTTAAGAGATTTCAATATTTACAAAGTATTATAAGTATATTTTAATTTGATTTAATCAAAACTATCCTAATATAACTCTAGACTCCCAATTTTTTCCTTTTTTTTTACCTTATCACATGGATCTAAGACTAAATTACTTCCTAAAAACTCTTTGGACATTCATAGTTGACTAAGTATTAAGCCAAGATTAGCTTGGGTGCTCCTGCACCATACTCCCGGCCAAATGAAGACTCCAAATCCACTTGGAGTGAAAGTAGTAACAAGTCTTCATCATTAAATGCTCCTCTTTGTGGTATTCTATGCTCTGCTTGTTGAAACAGCTCCATTTGATCTTCATCTTCACCTTTGGCTTTATTTTGTCCATGCAAATCAATTTTCTCCCTCTCTTGCCACTTGATATCAGATTCCTCATGCTTTGATGCACTTCAATTTTCATCTCAGTAACTTGTCCTTCTTCCTGCACTTGGTAACTTGGCTTATATCCCATCAAGAATGTAATCATGAAAGGATAGATGCTCTCTTTAACTCTTTGCTTTTTCCATGTAGCAATGGCTTCTTCATTTTTAATGTCCTTCAAGTCCTCTGCTCCCTCAAGGAGTTCTTCCTTAAATATCTTTGTCTGATCATGTTTACAAACCTCGGGAATGGTAGAGTGTAACTGTCCTTTATCCTCCCTTAAAAAAAATGAACATAGTATTGCCTCAACCACCATACTATCATGCATCTTCAACTCATCTTGAGTCTTCCTAAGGAACTCTTTCTTCCACTCCGCTGTGATAACATCCTCTTGTTTGGGAATGGCTGCAATGTCCATATCTTCTTCTTCATCTTCCTTTGCTTGTTCACTACCTTTTTCCATCAAAGGTTCTTGTGCCTTCGCATTTGGTTCTAATGCCTTCATTTGTCTTTTCTTTTGCATCAACCTTTGAATAAGCCACGCAACCTTCCTCTTTACCTTCAAGTGCCAACTTGTCATTTGGTTAATCATTTGCTCTATCTTCATCAGGAACTCCTGGAACTCCAAATCACGTTTCTTTATGTCTTGTTTCAGGGCTGCTACCTCTTTCTTAAACTCTTCTTGCCTCAACTTCTCCTCTTTCCTCTTTTCCTCTTTTTCTTTTTGTTTCTTCTTCCTTTGTGAATCCTCTGCCTGCAAAAGTCTTCGCAGCAAATCCATATTATTCTCTACTCAAGCAAACTTCTCCTTGCTTCTCAACTTCTCTCAACTTTATTACCTTCAAAAGATATAATCCCTGGAGCTCTGATACCACTTTGATGCAATACAAGGTGGCAACAACTTGGTTTTACAAATTTTCTCAAAATTATGCTCTCGATTGGCTTCACAAACTCTCACAATGACCCTTCAAAACTAGGTTATTTCAGACCAGTTTTAAACAAATGGGGATATCTCCCTCTAAACTCAATGAAATTGAACCCAATAAAAAACCCATTTAAGTTAAGAATGCCCTCTACAATGGGTTTAAACCATTTATGCAGAAAGTATTCCAAGAGGCCATACCATGCTCTACAACAGGACTGTTACCCTAGATGAGGGTTTTTGACAGTTTAAAACAGTTTTAACAAAAATGGTTGTAACTTTTGCAAAATTCAATAAAAAGTTATAAAATTAGAATCAAATGAAATATAATTCAAATATATTTCCAAAACATCTAATTTTAAGTTATTTGGAGGTTGTATGAGGCCGTACCATCCTTGGGAACATCAACATTGTAGGAAAAATATGCAAAAAAACTAAATTTTATTCATTATTTTTTTTCCCCATTCCCCTTTGAATGTGTGAAAGCTTAATATACATGATTTGGTTTGTTTCCCAATGGTTGTAACTAGTCTTTGCACCAAATGACCTTTGGGAACTAATATTTGCTAAGAGATCTCTATATTTACAAAGTATTATAAGTATAATTTAACTTGATTTAATCAAGACTATCCTAATATAACCCTAAACTTCCAATTTTCTCCTTTTTTTGACCTTATCACATGGATCTAAGACTAAATTACTTCCTAAAAACTCTTTGGCCATTCATTTTTTACTAAGTATTAAGCCAAGATTGGGTGCTTCTGCACCAGTAGGTCCTCTCCTAAAAGTGGAGTACAATGGGAAAGTGTAAAAGATAGAGAAAAGAAAGATGTCAATAAAAAGGTTGTACAACAAACCCCAGTCAAGTCATGTAATGAGTTTTTGCATTAGGCTTTCCTGAATGATGATATAAAGTGTGATAGAAAAGATGATTTTTCTGTTGAGATTGATGACACAGAAGGAGACCTCTTTATGGATGAAGATGGTTAGGAGTTTGATGAAGATGATTGTGAGGTTGATATAGAAGGTGAACTTTTGTGTGCTCTTGATACAATCAAGCAACTCAAAAAAGAGAATAAAAGACTAGAAAATCAACTTCAACAAGAAAAATGGTTAGAAGATTAAATAGTGTTTCAATTAGTGATTTAATAGGTTGGGTCACTATGGATAACAACGATGTTTTGGAAAGGTTGGCCCTAATGTAGGAGATTTAAATTTTGAAATAGGTGGATTAGGTTTCCCTATATGACTAAGTCCAAGGACTTGGTTGTCCTATTTGACTTAGCCCAAAGACTTGGTTGCATCATGCAACATATTTTTAAGGAACATCCATCAACGATAATTGATAGAGATTTAAGTGATCTCTAGTGATAATTAATTGGTGAATTATAAAATAAGAATAGATAAATATACCAAATAAATTAAAATAAATATTATGAATATACATTTATAATAAATAAATAAAATAACATAAAGAAAAGCTATAAAAACATAAATTATATATTTCCACAATATATTCAGAAAAAAAAACATTTGTTTTAGAAAAGCTAAAATGAAGGGGACATATCAAGTTGCATATATTACTCATTGAAATATTTATGAGATTGGTAACTGTTGTGACATAATCACAACATCGCCCCATTGGGAATGGGGACCCCTCTCTTTTGAGTTTTTGGCTTGGAATTGCTTTGTTTTGGCAGTTGTCCTGCTCGGGAATTCTCGCCTGAATAATGGAAGTTTGCAAATAATAGAAGGGCTATGTTGAAAACCATTGAATGCTCTGAGAAGTTAATCACTATAGGAGCTAGGAGATGCATTCTCACCCCAAGGCTTAAATTGTGAATCTAGATCAAATGAAATTTGAAGATTATCTAAGTCTAGAAATCTTGAAGTGCATTTTCGAATATTATGCGAGCAAGTTTGAAAAGTCTACCCAGAGTGTAAAATGTTAGTCGATTTATAAAGGGTAAGATTTCAAGTCATGCAAAGCACATTAAAACCTCTGCCCTAGTGCACATTTATAGTCACCTTGCAAGTTGTATAATTTCAAATCATACATGATGGTTCCAAAAGTCTAGCTTATGCATTATTTAATCCTCGCATCACAATTCACATTCTCTTCCATCTTACACGTGGGTCCCTCTAAGCACAAATATATGATCATTTTACATAGTGTGAAGTTCCAATTTGTGCATAATGTCCCAAAATTTCTGCCCCAGGCAGACTTTCGCAATCCATTTGCAATTCATTTTTTTTAAATGTCATACACATTGGTTTAAAGATTGTCTGCCCAAGAGAATATACATGATAACATTCCAATTCACACTCTTTCTAAACTTAACCTGAATTTCCAAGCACACGTTGATGGTTAGTTTGCATGAATAAGAGTTTCTCACTATACATAGTCATTTGAAATGTCTGCTTAGGTGCTAAACAGTGGTATATTTGTATAATGGAAATTCTTTTAAAATTATATGTAGCACACCAAATTGTTAGCTATTCTCCTTAGCGCGTATCTGCTTCTATCATGCAATTCATATTATCCAACTCATACGAAGTGGTTCGGTGGGTCCGCCTAAGCGCAAGGCAATGGCTAATTTGTAAAGTCTAAAATTTAATCTATGCATAAGACATTTAAAATGCCTGCTCCAAGCACTTGTCGATGATCAATTTGCAAGAAATTGCATTTCAAACACTATGCATAGAGTATAAAAAGGTCTTCTTAAATATTTAGTGGTGACTAGATTGCATATTGTAAAATTTTAAATTATGCATATTGTGTTTGAAATGTTTGCTCATTATTCTGAGGGCGTGCATTTGTATCACCATTGCATTTCAAACACTATGCAAAGAGCATTATAAGGGTCGCTCCGATCTACCTCCAACCTTGTCTTGCATTACACATTGTTCGACTCATACGCAATGGTTTAAAATGTCTGTCGAAGCGCATATTCATATCTTTCAACTTATGTGAACAAGATCAATAAGTCCTCTTAGGCATAAGGTGGAGTCGCTTTGTAAAAGGTGAAATTCAAGTTATGCATAGAGCATTAGAAAGTCTATCAAGGAGAATATCTGGAGGAAGTTTGCATTTTCTAGGATTAGTCTTATGCATAGACAATTAAGAAATCTGCCTAATTGAATATCTGAAGATTTATTGGTATTGTCTAAATTTAGCCTTGTGCATTAAAACTCTAAAAAACTACCTAAACGGATATTTTTTTAAAAAAGAGGCTTATATTTTATAAGCCTCGTCTCATGCATTAAAACACAAAATCTGTCTAGGCACACTTGTATCAAAGATCTGTAATCTGCATTTCCAAGTGCTATTCTCCACCATTCAAATTGTCCACTTTAAATGTATTTTTTTTGAAGTCATACAAGTTGTTCAAGTTGGCAAATAAGGATGAATTAGATTCAATAAGAGTGTCATCATTTTTGCAATTAATAGTTGTTTCTCTTTTGTAGGTGATGAGAATTTGTGAAGGAGAATGGTGAGAGCTTGCACAAGAGAAGTTCAAAGCAAGAGGAGTAGTGCTCAAGAGCATTTGAAGAGGTAGACATCATTGCCACATGGAGGAATGCCTACATCAAGATCATCATTTGCATGAAGAGGATAACTTCATATGTTCGAGGAGAGCATCACTTCGCCATGCATGAGAAGAAGTTCATTTCTAGAGGTTCAAGTCTATGATCAAGAATCCAGGGTCATCCATTTCATGCGCCAGGCAGAAGAGAACATTCATCATGGCATCTACTCCAGAAGTCACGTTCAAGACATCTTCTACTTGCACTAGATCTAGAGCTAGGATCCCGCATGAGGACAAGAAAAGTTACAAGATGAGAAATGAGCATTTATATCACAAGTTATGAATTATCCTAGGACAACAAGAAGGAATTCCAAATTTCTCAATTATCAAGTTCGAGCAGCTAAGTTCCACAAGTGAAAATCCAAAAATTTGGGAAGATATTCCAAGCAATATGAACACAAAGAAAATCAAATCGGTTTGCTCAATGTTGAGGTGGCATGTGCACAACATTGATCCAATCACAGTCTGCCATATCATCCATCCACATTCAATGTTCTAAAAATAGTAACTTTTGTAACAAATTGTCTTGTTGTCTCAATCTTGGCCATTAATTCTCAAATCAATCTTGGCCATTCATGTAATTTTGGAGCCTATATAAGGCCCATTTCTCTCATTTGCAAGAGAGAGAGAGAGCAAAAATCTAGTAGGAATAGATGCTGTTAGAATAGGAGTAGAGTAGAGGAGACTCTTCAAAATCATTGATAGGAGATATGAAATTGTTGTAATCCTACATTTCTAAAATCAATACAAGCTCATTGTTGGTTCACGTGGTGGTTTTGTGTGATTGAGGAATGTTAGCATGGTTTCTAATTCTCAAATATGATGGAGAGATGTTTCTGTTAGACTTAAAGCAGACAATTGAGAGGGGGGGTGAATCAGTTGTCTAATACTTTCTTCCAATTAAAGACTTAACTTCACTTTGTAATTTAGCAGTGTAATAATAAATCAATCATGGAAACATAATGTAATGAATCAAGAGCATAAACACATCAACACATGAGACACCAAGATTTTGACGTGGAAAACCCGGTTAAGGGAAAAACCATAGGGTGATTAACCCAAGATTGTATTCTTTGTTAGAAGAATAGAAAGAACAAATGGCACATGCCAATTAGGGATCACTGCCTGAGCACACTGCTCACAAGAGGCTCACTGCCTACAAGAGGCACACTGTCTACAAAATAATAAGTATCACCTACTTGAACTAGAAAATAGCATCTTCACCATGCTTGAATCAGTTCCATTTAAGCCCAATACTTCTGCTCTGCCTTTCGTTCTTCTCCTCGCTACCACACTCTCATCTCCACAAGGACAACTTTGAAATGACTTCGCAACCCATTATTTATACAAGACATCAACTTAGGAATAGTCATCTAAGTCAGCAAACATCTACAAGAACATCTGCAAGATGTATAACTCATCCAGTCAGCCAGTCTTAGGAAGAACACCATCATCCGGAGGTTATTCTTTAATTGCGAGCTCCAACTCCAATGCAGACCACCAACACGAGCTAGACACGATCAAAAGACATTCACAATATTTCTTGAATCACCAAGAACATCTGCACTTCATTTGCATACTGAAATCCTTGTCTCCTTCATCTGGAACCTCAAGAACACAGTCTGTCACCACTGTCTCAAAGGATTAGATGCTTGCGGACCTTCAACCCATGAACCAATCGAGTTGACACTTCAAAAGGACTTCCTCAACACTCCCTCAAATCTGTAGAATAGGATAATGCATTTCCAGATCTCACCATACCTATCTGTGTCACTCTGTCACCTCTGCACACCTGCCAGAAACGGTTTTACTTGAACGATCACAACTTCTTCAGATCTTCATGTGGACCTCTGAAATCTTTATTGAATCATCTTAAGACACATATCTAGAAACTCTTTAAACCGCATCCTCTGATCCTCAACTTGTCTGGGACTTTTACCTTACTGTCTTCACTGTTCTTCTCTATTCCTGATTAAGACTAATTTTCTCAATATCCTCAGCACTCGGCTCATCCAATCCTTTTCATCAATGCAACAGGAGTATGTTGACATCAATGACAACACATACTTGCAACAATCTCCCCCTTTGTCATTGATGGCAACATATGATGTGAAAAACTATTTTGACCATCAAGACAAGAACTTTTCCTTACTGTCACAACTCCTCCTATCAACAACAACCATTTCCTTGTCTTCTCTCCCTTTACTGCTCCCCCTTTGATCAGCAACCATTTGTTTTTCACATGTCTTCTCTCCCCCTTTGACATCAATGGCAAAGGGCACATACTTGTAATTCCACCACTTCAGAATCATACCTGCTGCTCCCCCTGAGTAGCAGCTCCCCATCATCAATCCGGATCACAAGATATGACTGCGATATCCACCAGACTGATGCACATCAGTGCACCTTAGTTCATCACCGGAGGGGCAATAACCCCTAACTTCTCCCTGAGATACTCAAAAGAGTCCTTAGGTAGAGGTTTAGTAAAGATATCTGCAATCTGATCCTTGGAAGGCACAAACTCCAATCTGACTTCATTCTTATGCACTTGCTCTCTAAGAAAATGAAACTTGATAGATATATGCTTAGTCTTTGAATGCAACACCGGATTCTTAGATATATTTATTGCACCTGAATTATCACAGAAGATTGTGATAGGCTCCTCATACTCCACTCTTATGTCTCTTAGCATTTGCTTCATCCATAAACCCTGAGTACAACTACCTGCTGTTGTAATATATTCTGCTTCAGTTGTGGACAGAGATATTGCATCTTGTTTCTTTCTTAGCCAAGAAACCAATCTCTTCCCCAAAAAGAATGCTCCACCATTGGTACTCTTCCGATCATCCACATCTCCTGCCCAATCAGTATCTGTATATGCAAGAAGAGAGAAATCATGATCTCTAGGATACAATAGACCATACTCAACTGTCCCTTTTAGATATCTAAAAATCCTTTTGATTGCCATGACATGAGATTCTCTAGGATCAGCCTGAAATCTAGCAACAAGACCAACAGCCTGCATAATGCCTAGTCTAGTTTGAGTAAGATACAACAGTCCTCCAATCATTGACCTATACTTTGTCTGATCAGTCTTAGGAGAGTCATCATCTTTGCTTAATTTACATCTGCTTGCCATGGGAGTATTCATTGGTTTTGAGTCTTCCATCCCAAATTTCTTCAACAATTCTTTCACATATTTGGTCTGAGAAATGAAGATTCCTTTCTTTTTTTGAGTGATTTGCAGTCCCAAGAAGAAATTCATTTCACCAAGGATGGACATCTCAAATTCACTTTTCATTTGATTTGCAAAGGTTTTACACATACTATCTCTTCCTCCAAAAATGATGTCATCAACAAACACTTCAACAATCAAGATATTTTCATGGTCAATTTTGAAATACAAATTACTGTCAGCAGTACCTTTGTTGAAACCAATCTTCAAAAGATGTTTATCCAATCTTTCATACCAGGCTCTTGGGGCTTGCTTCAATTCATACAGTGCTTTCTTCAACTTGCAGACTATATCATCATGATCAAACAATTGAAATCCATCCAGTTGCTCAATGTAAACTTCTTCTTCCAAGTCACCATTCAGGAAGGCAGACTTGACATCCATCTGATATACCTTGAAATCCTTGAAAGCAGCAAAAACAAGAAATAATATGACTGCTTCAATTCTTGCCACCGGAGCAAAAGTTTCTTCAAAATCAACCCCTTCTATTTGAGAGTAACCCTTGCAGACCAATTTGGCTTTATTTCTAATTACTTCACCAACTTTATTCAGTTTGTTCTGAAAGACCCATTTGGTTCCAATCACATTCTTATTTCTAGGTCTAGGAACAAGATCCCAAGTGTGATTTTTCTCAATTTGCAACAGCTCTTCCTCCATTGCTTTGGTCCAGTTTTCATCATTGCAGGCTTCATTTATTGTCTTAGGTTCAATCTTTGAAATCAGACAATACACATCTGAATTTTGAGCAATTCTCCTTCTAGTTTGCACACCTTTGCTTTTGTCACCTATGATCTGATCTTCAGAGTGGTTCAATCTTACATACCTTGGAACTTTGGGAGTTTCTTGCACTTCTGATTCTTGATCAGGCTCATTGAAACTCATCTCTTCTTCCTGATTTACCAGATCAGTTTGAATCTAACTTTCAGAAGAGGTTTGGGCTCCTTGAATCAGAACACCATTCTGATCGTCTTCATCATATTCATAAAACCTTGAGGGTTTCTCAATTCCCTCATCAACCTTCACATTTGTACTTTCTATTATCTTTCTCAGTCTCTTGTTATAACACTGGTATGCTTTGCTTTGAGTAGAGTAACCCAAGAATATTCCTTCATCACTTCTAGCATCAAACTTTTCTAGATTTTCATCTCTTTTAACGTAACGTTTGCTACCAAAAACTCTGAAATACCTCACAGTAGGAGTGATGCCAAACCAAAGTTCATAAGGAGTCTTACCGGTATTGCTTCTGATTTGAACTTGATTGAGAGTATAGACTGCCGTGCTGACATCTTCTCTCCAATAGATCTGAGGAATAGTTGCTTCCATTATCATGGTCCTAGAAGCTTCCTGGATGGTCTGGTTCTTTCTTTCCACTACTCCATTCTGCTGTGGAGTCCTAGGAGTAGACAACTGTCTCTTTATTCTATGTTTCTCACAGAACTCTAAGAACTCACCGGATGTGAATTCCCCACCTCTATCAGACCTCAGACATTTCAGTTTTAATCCGGTTTCATTCTCTACCATAGCCTTGAATATTTTGAATTTCTGAAGAGCTTCTGATTTCTCTTTTAGAAAGGTTACCCCCATCATCCGGGAATAGTCATCAATTAGCAACATAAAGTATCTATCACTTTGTCCACTCCTAATTCTTGCCAGACCACAAAGATCGGTATGAACTAAGTCCAATAATCTGGTAGGAGATAGTTTCTTATTTTTTAATGTGACTCTGCTCAGCTTACCCAACTAACATTCTTTGCACAAGCTATTAGTAGGTTTTACCAAGTCTGGAAGATCTCTTACAGCCTGAGTGTTGCTTATCTTGATGATATTATCAAAATTCACATGACACATCCTCCTATGCCATAACCAACTCTAATCAACTTGAACAAATAGGCAACTTTTACCAGTACCAACCAAATGAAAGATATTACCTTTTGTTTGAGTACCGAATGCAATCTCTGTTCCAGAACTTTCAAAGATCTTGCATTTTCCATTCTTGAATCAGAGATCATAGCCTTTGTCCACCAACTGTCCAACACTGAGAAGATTGTGCTTCAAACCTTCAACATACAATACATTACCGGTTTTGTTCCTTCCATCAAAAGAAATAGTTCCTCTACCTCTGATTCTATCGACAGAATTATCACCAAATTTTACCACTCCTCCTTCATACCTCTCCAAATCTTTGAACTTATTTTTGTCACGTATCATATGGTGAGAGCATCCACTGTCAATGACCCAATCATCCTTCTCTTCAACTTGGGCATCCAGATCTTTTTCCACAGTCTTATGATTGACAGATACAGAGGAAATTGGATCTTCTTCCTTGATGGCAATGAACACCCATTCATTTCCGGATTTGTTCCCTATCTCTGATTCATCATTTGTTACTCCTTCATTATCATCATCTTCATGTACATAGTAACAGTTCTTTTGGAACCTTGGCTTGCTAGGATTTTGTCTTAATAACCTTTCCGAACACCTTGAGGCAAAATGACCAATCTTATTGCAGTTAAAACACTTAAAAGGCAATTTTCCTTCATACTTACTGGATCCTCTTGGCAGTCTTTTTGCAATAAGGGCTTCAAGATGAGCATTTTCAGTTTCTTCTTCTTCTAGATCTTTTCTTGCTTTTCCATACCATGATAGTTTCCTTGAAGAGTTCTCTCCCGGATCAAACCTTTGTTTACCTTTTACAGAGGCACTGGCTTTGAATGCAGATTCAGTCTTAGGAGGGGCATCTCCAAACTTGGTCATTTCAAAAGCAGCCAATTTACTAGCCAATTGATCTCTTGTGATAGTTGTATGAGCTCTGAATTCTTCAATGGCAGTAACCTTAATTTTATAAGAAATGGGAAGGGATCTAAGAACTTTGCCAACAATCTCATTTTCATCCAAGACTCCACCAGCATTTCTAATTCCACAAACAAGCTCATTTACTCTTGGCATAAAGGTAGAGATATTTTCATCTTCTCTCATCTTCAGGTTTTCAAATTTCCCTTTCAGACTTTGTAGCCTTGCACATTTAACATACTTGTCTCCTTCATGCAGAAGTTCCAATTTTTTCCAAATCTTAAAAGCAGTTGGTAGGTCAATAACATTTGAGAGCTCTGAATCAGATAATGCACTTAGAAGAGCTTCTATAGTCCGCAGATTGTTTTCAGCATCTATGATTTTATTTGGGGCTTTCGGACCACCCTGTGGAGGAGTATACTTTGTTGTAACCATGGTCCAGTACGCCATTCCCATACATTGCAAGTGACATTTCATGCAACCTTTCCAAAGATTAAAATTGGTTCCATCAAACTTCGGACTATCCTTCTTGTAAGACGTCATTCTGGATCTCCTCAAGCTGTTAAGCTCCTTTTAGAGGAACTTGGCTCTGATACCAATTATTAGACTTAAAGCAGACAACTGAGAGGGGGGTGAATGAGTTGTCTAATACTTTCTTCTAATTAAAGACTTAACTTCACTTTGTAATTCAGCAGCGTAATAATAAATCAATCATGGAAACATAATGCAATGAATCAAGAGCATAAACACATCAACACATGAGACACCAAGATTTTGATGTGGAAAACCCGGTTAAGGGAAAAACCATGGGGTGATTAACCCAAGATTGTATTGTTTGTTAGAAGAATAGAAGGAACAAATGGCACATGCCAATTAGGGCTTACTGCCCGAGCACACTGCTCACAAGAGGCTCACTGCCTACAAGAGACACATTGTCTACAAAATAATAAGTATCACCTACTTGAGCTGGAAAATAGCATCTTCACCATGCTTGAATTAGTTCCATTTAAGCCCAATACTTCTGCTCTGCCTTTCATTCTTCTCCTCGCTACCACAATCTTATCTCCACAAGGACAACTTTGAAATGACTTCACAACCCATTATTTATACAAGACATCAACTTAGGAATAGTCATCTAAGTCGGCAAACATCTACAAGAACATTTGCAAGATGTATAACTCATCCGATCGGCCAGTCTGAGGAAGAACACCATCATCCGAAGGTTATTCTTCAATTGCGAGCTCCAACTCCAATGCGGACCACCAACACAAGCGGGACACGATCAAAAGACATTCACAAGATTTCTTGAATCACCAAGAACATCCGCACTTCATCTGCATACTGAAATCCTTCTCTCCTTCATCTAGAACCTCAAGAACACAGTCTGTCACCACTGTCTCAAAGGATTAGATGCTTGCAGACCTTCAACCCATGAACCAATCAAGTTGACACTTCAAAAGGACTTCCTCAATACTCCCTCAAATCCGTAGAATAGGATAATGCATTTCCGGATCTCACCGGACCTATCTGTGTCACTCTGTCACCTCTGCACACCTGCCGGAACCAGTTTTACTTGAACAATCACAACTTCTTCAGATCTTCATGCGGACCTCTAAAATCTTTATTGGATCATCTTAAGACACATTTCTAGAAACCCTTTAAACCGCATCCTCTGATCCTCAACTTGTTTGGAACTTTTACCTTATTGTCTTCACTGTTCTTCTTTGTTCCTGATTAGGACTAATTTCCTCAATATCCTCAGCACTCAGCTCATCCAATCCTTTTCATCAATGCAAAAGGAGTATGTTGACATCAATGAAAACACATACTTGCAATAGTTTTTAAGTAGAGTAGAATTAGATTAGAAGTTCATTGATGTGATGTTTATAGGTGGAGATAATTTATGAATTCCTTAAATGGTTCATACTTTTTATGAATTGTCAATGATAAGTCATTTTGCAAAGTTAGCCTGAACCAAGTTTGCTTTAGTTCAGTTGTGGATGCTCATTCAAGCTGCGCCAGCAGAGAGTGTTTGGATGGAGATTTGCAATATGAAAATCCTTGAGTGTCCTTAGAAGATTGCACCAACTTCGTGTAGTTGTTGGTTCTCATGGCGAAGTGGAGTTTGGTTTCATGAGGAGTTTGTTTATCTTGGCATATTTCATTATATCATTGTCTTTAGAATAGTTTTCTAAACCCTTGTCCTTTTGCATTTTCTTTTTGTAGCTAGTTAGAAGAAGTTCCATTTCACAAGGAGGATAACCAATTTAGAGTGGAGTAAGGAGTCAATTCAGCGTAAGTCCCTTTGTGATTAACAACATTATCACATCAATTACTGAGTCTATCCATTGCAAATCAAGACCTTATATATCACGAACCTTGGAGTTGTCTCATTGGATCACATTGTTTAGCCTTTGAGAGACTTTGTTCAAGAGAGGATAGAATACCTTGGTTTTTTATTCTGAGTTTGCATGTACATAAAAAACACATCAACAGAATTGGCGCTAGAAGGAGGGAAAGAACAACGAATTGCTCCATTTGTTCCAAGCATACAAAAGATATTATGGTGTTTTATCATTCATTTCTCTATCATCCATCACTTTTATGCACGCCTCTCCTCATATCGCTCGACAAAATTCAGCAAGGAGGAGGCCAGAACGAAGAATTCCTTACATCTCAACTCAGGATAAAAGGGCATGAACAAGGAATTACATTGCTTCTTTCACTCCAAGTATGCGAATGAACTCCGAATTGTGGAATTGGAACAAAAGTGAGCTTTCAAAGCCAAATTTGAGATTTCCAAGATCTCTCTTATGCCAAAAAATACAAAAAAAGTAGAACATTCAAAAAATCCAAAAAAGTAAAAAATTGGAGAATACCAAAATAAGGATGGATTTCTCAAAATTTCTAAAGCAATTCAATATAGATCATCCTCAAGATGATATTCTTCAGCTTTGGTCAAATTTGAATGCACAACTCTATCCTAAGAATTTGGACGACTTCACATCAAGGAAGGGATGTAGAATTCACGACACCAATAAACATGAGGAGCTATATTGCCTAACGTTCTTATCAAGGATGGAATTAGCATTGCAAGAAAAAATTTCTTTTTCATAGGTACATGAGTCGATTGTTTATACAAAGGTGGTTCGTGATGCCTTATTTGACGAAAGAGAGTTCTTCATAAGTTTTAAGGAAATGATCAAGAAAAGACTAAGTATTGAGAAGGACCTGTCTGCAGAGGAAATGTTGATTCCAAGTGGTTGGTGCAGGATTCATAACACCACTCATTCAGAACTCCTGTGTTCAGCTTGACAGGAAGTTGTTCATCAAGTGAAGGAAGAATTAAGATTGGAAGAAGAATCCAAAGTACAATTGAGATTAGATAACTTGTGGAGCAAATGTCTTCAAAAAATCAATTCACCACCCAAAGGAGAAGATGTTCCCATGTTATTCAACAATGAAGATAGCATAAGTAGACAAGATAATCAAGTGGAAAGTCAATTTGCATACCTTCTTCCAAGTAAGAACGAACCTCCTACTGAAAAGGTTGAAAAGGGAATAGAAGATGTTCAAACAAAGATAATTGATGAACAAGATGTTGATTCCTCCATCAAAGAAGAAAGTGAATTGAGTTCATTGCAAGAAGAAGAATTCCTTGCTACATACTCATTCATGTTGCTAGAAGAGATTATTAAGAGTGAATTGCAAGAGGTTTCAAGTGTCCTTGAAAGAGATGGTAATCATGAAGATATGTGAACCATCATCCACAAGCCCAACAATCAAGTGCAATTCAAAGGGATGCTCAACACCTCCATGGATGAAGTGCAAAAGGAGTTCCAGCCGAAGCTATGCCAAAATGAATAAGATGAAGAAATAGAGGTCAAATACACAATGCAATTCAAGTTGGTGCTAGGCCCATTGTTGAAAATCCAAGATGAGCTTACAGGTGAAATGTTCCATGCTTCTAAATTTCCATTATTTTCACCTTTTCATTTTGATATGCCCACTACTGATTATAATGTTGATTTGCATATTGCAAATGTGAGTGGGATGATCCATCACCAACTTTGACCTCCCGACACATTGATAAGCGATGAACGAGAATTGCTACTTGAGTATGAAGACCACCAGGTTGTATCTTTCCTTGCTCCTGGTGATGAAGATTACGTATTTGAAGATCATGAATTTCCAAGTTGTGAATTTGAAGAGTATGAATTTGATTATGGAAATTTTGGAAAAACAACCTGCATATGGATTAATCATGGTCCATTTAATGAGTCGCCACAACTGCTGATTTTGTGCAAATTTTTTCTGAATTCGATGATTGTGTTGTGAGAGAATTTTTCTCCGAATTCAAGGACAAATTTTCCAAAATCCAAACCATCACATGTGCCTTATTACTACTTTTCATTTTGAGAAATCATTTGAGGTCTTGTATATATTCAGGTCTTTTGAGTCGTGTCTGCTCTTTGTACATAACTTGCTTAGAGTAGGTTTTCTTTTCTGTTGCTTTAGAGTAGTTTGTCGTGTTTAGTTGGTTTTAGCTTTGTTTGATTTTTTTTAGTTTAGGTTGCTATTAGTTGTAGGTTTTCTTTAGTGGGTTTCCCCTTGGTGAAATAAGCGTTGTTATCTTTTTAAGCAAGTTTAGCTTAATTCTTATCGAACGTTAGTTCATTTCTTTGATAAATGTTCATTAAATTCTTTGGATTCTGAGGATGATTTTCTTTAGCTTTATCAACAAGTTATGATTTGTACTTGCCTCGAAAGGGAATCCTATATTGTGTCTTGACACTGACATATTGTGATTACTATGTTTAAAATGTCAAATCTTAATTTAATTATTAACCTCTTAGTTTTCTTTTGAGAAACTTGCATAAAATGGATAGATTCATTATGGAATCCATTGTTAGTGTTTGAATAGTATATTGCTTGCTCTTGGATGATAAATCAACTGTTTAGAATGACTTGAAGTATTTTGGGATCTTATACTTTTCATGCTTTTAAAGTCTAGAGGTACCTAAGTGAGTCTTTGTGATCTTGCATTAAGTGAAAAATCTAAAGTCCACCTTTACCGCCATTAGAATTCCACACCCAGCTAGCTAAGTTATCAACATAACCTGTGCCTTCAAAAGCATGTGTTGCAAGGGTAGCAGTACTGTATTGTACTCTGCCAAAATTTAAGCTTATTGAAAATCAAAAGGAACAAAGAGAAAAGAAATGAAAATAAAATCACAAATCACACACTATAACTCAGTTAGATGGACAATTGAGTAGTCTATACCGGGGCTATGGATGCTTGACCGGCAGTAGGGCTCTTCTTGAGTGGAATTACGATATAAACCCGTCGGGGCTATAGATGTTCACTAGCAGCGGGGTAATGTCCAGGTAGTTCATGAGGTGCATACTAATCACGTAGCTTAATGCGAAGGAACTGAGATGATCTTAGTTACTGATGGATGGGAATGAACTCACAATACACACACTTGGATCTTCAGGATATGAATGGTTGTGCTAAGCTTTTGATTTTGACTCTTTGATCAAGTATGCATGTCTATTTAGCCTAATGTGTGGGTGTACACAGAAATTTGAAGTTTTGATTCGTGTTCATCTTTGGAAACACTTGAGATTTTTGTTTTAATCACTATTTTGGGAATGTTTAACAATGAAGTGTCTTGATCCAATCTAGGATTTGTCTTCCCTTTCGAGTGTGTTTCCTAGCAGGTTGTGTTGATAACTGAGAGGGGGGGGGTGAATCAGTTATCCTAATTATTTCCCTTTTTGAACTTTCTTATTAATTAATGCAGCATTGAATTAAACACAAAAACATTACCATGAAATAAGAAACACATGACACAGTATTTTTGACGTGGAAACCCTGTTAAGGGAGAAAACCACGGGGTGATTAACCCAAAAATTATTCTCTGTTAGAAGAATAGGAAATTACAAAATGGCACTTGCCAATTAGGGCTCACTGCCCGAGCACACTGCTCACAAGAGGCCCATTGCCTACAAGAAGACACACTGTCTACAAAGTGATAAGAATCACAATCTTGAACTGATTGGAAGCATCTGCATATGCTGGAGTTCAGTTCCGGTTAGGCTCAGTACACTGATCTGCTGCACTTCATCTTTCCTCTGTTCTTTATTCTGCTATCTTTCACATACCGGATCCTTTTTGCTACTTCTGCTCTGTTCTAGACTTATTCGCATATATCTTCACACAACTTCATATCTTCACAACTAAATCCATCCTCTATATATATATCTGCACAAGTAATTTCATCACCTTTCTAGTCGGCATCCGGAACAGTCTAGTTTCTTACAAACTTTGTTCTGTCGGCTGAATCCTTGCTCACCAAGCAATGTGGATCAAGCATATACTAGTAGATATCATTAATCATGTCGGCCAAACATGATTCATGCCTTCACAACCTTTATCATCAACAGTAACACATCCGGAAAGTAGTCTGATACTCTGTCAGTCAGTTCTTCCTCTATTTTCACTGTCTCTTAGGAATCCGGTACTCAACTATTCATATCTTTTTCCTTGTCCATCACCGGAGGCTAAATCCTTGGAATATACCACTCAAGGTAGTCCTCTTGACTTCCCCAAATCCGTACTGCACCAAGACACTTCCTCTGAGAGATTCGGATCAATCTGTCGGACCTTGCCACATGCTCTGTTCTTGTTCACCGGACCACAACAGTCTTTATTCTGACTTCCGGTAGAGACACATTATGACTTGCGGATATGTGGGATGACCTTTGTTGCCATCAATGACAACAACCATGAATCCATATAGTGTCTCTTGCCAACAATCTCCCCCTTTGGCATTGATGGCAACACTTAGTGAAAAATGACTAAGTGTTTACACTATGCTCCCCCTTTGCTAATGCTCTGTCTTTATATACAATTTCCGGAACTCCCCCTTTGTTGGATTCCTCATTTTTCACTGCTCCTTACTCCCCCTTTGACATCAATGGCAAAGGGTAGGGTCCGCACACCAAAATTTTCAAAAATTTTCTATACATAGCCGCATATTTACATACTCACATATACTGAAGAATGTCTGCAAAGGATGTCTGCAATTGGATCATTTCAGTAGCCCAACTTTGCTTCATTCTATCCAAAATTGAAATGTGACCACTCAACAAAAATGCAAAAGCTTCTGCCCACTTGAGATCTGTCGGATCTTTTGTTTGGGCGGTGGTCTGAGCATCACTGATGGCCTCATGCATAGTTTCCAACTTAGGGATTATAATCCTTCTAAGTTCTCCCATCCGGTTGGTGATATTCTTCCTTTCCTTCTCAAGATTCTTTATTTCATTCAAAACTGCAATAGTCTGACATTCTTGATTTATTATGGAGGAAGAGAGAGGATCAAAACTTTGAGATAAGCTTTGTAGCTTGTCCTGTTCTTCTTTTATTTTCTTATCAATTGCTGCTGTTGCCTTTGGCCAGGATATACAAAATTTGTAAATGTCACCGCCATCCTTAAGAGCATTCTCTAAGCTCTTTATTCCAATACTCACAATCTTCCTATCTTTAGAGATTAATTCTAATATTTCTGAAAATCTCTTATCCAAAAATTCCTTCCGGACCTTTTCTTCAGCAGATTTTTCTAGAGATTCAAAATGTGTACTAACACTGCTGACTAAGGTTTTGAGATTACCGGAAGAGGAGGCTGTGGGATCCTTTTGAAAGGATGGCATGATCTTTTCTAGCACTCCAGATGCTACCTCCATAAGCTCACAGTCTTCCATGTGAGATTTCAGCAGCTTCTCTTTGACTTTCTCATTTGCAAATGAGGCTATTTTCATTGTTTGCACCGGTGACAAAGAGTCAAAATCTAATGGTCCTTTGAGTAGGTCCAGTTCATCAATTTCTATAGTGGCTTTGCTAAAAAATTGTTGAACAGTTTGTGCAGTGTCTCTTGCCGGAGACAGATGTTTCTTTTCTTCTGCAGTCTGGGAACTGTCAACCTCTTTATCTTTCACCCCTGCTTCCTTCTCCTGTAATTTCTCTTCTTCTTTGGATCCGGAGACTGTAGGGGAAACTGGAGGAGAGATGTTTGTCTGTTCAGGGCCCACTTCTTCCGGAACAGATGGTTCCAAATCCGCAGCTGTTTCTGCACCTAAGTCCTCTACAACAGGAAGATTAAACCTTTTGAAGGCCTTCCGGAGGATCTCTTCTGTCTCTTGGGCCACTTTGTCAGTCTCACCAAGCATGAGTTGATTCATCCTGGCTTTACTTCTGAACTCATCTTTGCAGTCTTTGAAGATAATGTTCATTGTCTTGGGATCAATTTGAGGATATAGCTGAATAGCTATCTGCTCCCGGATCTCAAGATCTTTAGCATGAGCATTATTCTTTCTTATTTCTAATTCCTTTTCTAGGCTTTTAGGAATAAGAGATATGATCTCAATGAAGGCCTTATTGTATATGTTCAGATATTTGACTGTGGCTTCCTGCAGAACCTTTTGGTTAGCCTCATTGTAGTCATCATAAAATTTAGTCATTGGTTGAAGGTTTCCATCTACCGTGACTGACTTGATTACACTCTCTAGAGACAGAGTGGGCTTTTCAATAGATACCTCTGCCATTTCATCCTTGTCTTGGCCTGTGGAGGGTTTACCGGATCCTTTCTTCTTCTGCTTCTTTACTTCTTTTACTCCCTCATCTGACTCTGTTTCCTCTTCATCCTTTTGGCTTTCATAAGCCCTTGTGGCTTTTGTCTTGGATCTTTTACCGGATGCCTGGACTTCCGGTTTTGAACTTTTGGTTGTGGGAGGTGCAGATCTTTTTGATGATCTGGTCCGGGTGGGAGTTTCAACCGGAACACTTTCTTTACTTTTCTCTTCTTCCTCAGCCTTCCTCCTCTTTTCCCGGCTGGCATCAAGTGCCTCTTTTGAGATGCCTAGGCCTTGAGCAATATGCTCAACTTCTTTTCTTACCTTCCTCTTTATCTCCGGTTCCCTGAGTTCTACATGTAACTTTACACTCAGTTCCTCAAAGGTTCCAAACCTTTCTGCCTTAGGATCTTTGGGCTGGCTTAGCATGTGTTGAACATGCAGCTCTACTATCTGTTCATCCACTTCATACCCCATGGGCATGATCCAGACAGTCCTTGGCTCCACTGCCTCCATCAGACACTGATCTGTTTCTACCATGAAGCATACTGTGTCTTTGTACTTTTCAACAAGGGATTGGGGTATTCTTTCTCTTGCATGCATCATGCTTTGGAAGTTCTTGAAGTAACCCCATAGAGCTGTATTTCTTGCTTTTGCATCCCCAAGTCCATGCAAATAGTCTCTGATTTGGATGGCAACCGGTTTGTCATTCTGCCATATCCATCCACTGGATCTGGGAAGCTCATTCATGTAGTAAAAGAAGAGACAAAGGATCAGATTGCCATACTTGAAGGAGTTTTTCTTGTCCTTCTTAATCTTCTGCAGATTTTCAAAGAGTTGGTTTACTAGAAGCTCACACAAGTCATAGTCTGCATTCTCCTTTAACATCTGATAAGCTGTGTAGATTGCAGTTCCCGGTACTGAATTTTCCCTACTGGAGTGATAGATTTTGTAACCAATTATCATAGCTGCAAATTTGACATCCGGTTCAGTGATGTCATCAACTGTCATAGCTCTCTTGTCAAACTTGGATCCGGTTGCATCACTGACTGTCTGATTTTTGACAGATTTGAGAACAGGTAGTCCACCGGATGAGTGCAGACCGGTTACAGCCCTAATTGCATCCTTGGTGATTTTGAAGGGCTTGTTCAACCATAGGAAGTTGTCATGTACTCTACTTAGTACATACCGGACCCATTCATCTTCTTCAAAACAGGGGAAATGAATGCACTGTGCAAAGTGTTTGTCCTGGATGGCTTTATACTGAGGTTTGATCTCAAAGGAGTCATCTATCAATTGTTTGTGATAGATATCCATCAGTTTTGATTCTCCAAAGTCTTCAAGATTCGCATGGATGTAAACCCTAATATCTTCCGTATGCAATACACCATGAGGAACACTAGAGAAGGCTCCTAGTGGATCTACCTCTAATGATTTGTAAGGATGTTTCTTGAATGTGGGGCGAGGTCTATCAGAGATCTTAACTATATTTGGAGTAGCCATTCTTCGAAGATTTGCAGTGAGATAATGAAAAATGGAGAATACCTTATGCGCCTTCGGTTTGCACGGAGTGGTTGGATTGATTTCTTTATGCAATGACTTCGGCAGGAGATCCTTGGTGTGCTTGATGAATCTTGTTGCAGAGCTCCACTTTTCGCTTCTTCTTGAGTGCAGAATGAGCAAATGACTTTTGAGAAATCCCTTAAATTGCTCCACGAACCCTAATATCTGTCTGCAATAAATGCTTCACCTACATCATTCCGGTTTGCCTTGTCTGGATAGCTTGGAGTATCCCGGATTAGTCCTGATCTGTGAATATCATCCGGATCTTTCAATCATGAATAAATCGAGGTAACATATTACAAGAACATCCCAAACACTCTGTCCAATCCGCAGAACAAGATAGTGCACTTCCGGATCTCTCCGGACCTTTTTGTAATCCTTTGTCATACCGGAGCATCTCCCTGAACAGGTCTTACTTGATCGATCACAGCTTCTTCATAACTCCATGCGGACCTCTGAAAACTTTACTGAAGCATCTCAAGACTCATATCTGCAAACCCTTTAATCCGCATCCTGTGCCACATCCGGCACCACTTGTTTGGCTAGGGGAACAAGATTTTCTTTGAGTCTCCCCCTGAGCCTGAGCTCACTTTTTAATTTCCGGAAGAAATATCAGCACCAGAGTCTAGTGCGGATCTAACCTCTACATTCTCTAAACTTTTCTTCACCCAAATCTTGCTCATCTGATTCCTAACTTCATCCGCATTCATCTTTTGTTTACCCTTGTCTTGATTCTGATTATACACCGGACCTCTTTTGTCCTGATTCTTGTTTCTGCAGACTTTAGCATTATGACCGGACCTATTGCAGATTTGGCAAATAACATTTCTTTGCATATTTGACTGATATCCTCTTGATCTGCATTGATTAGCCATATGACCTACTCTATTGCATGTAAAGCATCTACCTTTGAATGATTTGTTTACTTGCATAATTCTGCATTCATGGGATTTGTGTCCATACCTTTTGCAGTTGAAGCACTGTCCGGAGAAGGATGAATTAATCTGATTCATTCTCATTCTGCACTGATTAGCTTTGTGACCAAAGTGGTTGCAGCTGTGGCAGTATCCATTGAAGGATGGATATCTTTGAGCATTTGGCTGTCTTACCGGAGGTCTTCTAGGCCTGCTCCTTGGATTTTCTGATCCAAGATTCTTCTGACCGGATCCGGAGCTTTCTCCTTTCTCATATCCCAAACCATACTTGTCATCTGTCCTCTTTTGACTTCCAAGAAGAACTTCAAGTTGAGCAGAACTTATCTTGAATTTCTCTTTATATTCATTTGCTGTTTGAAGGTCTCTTTTGAGAGAGGCAATTTGATCCTCAAGTTTTTCTTCATTATCTTTGGCATCTTCAAGATCAGATTCAAGATGTCTGATAATCCTGTCCATCTGGTGGCATTCTTCTGATTTTTCTTTAAGAGATTGTCTTAGATTGTCTTCAGCCTTTCTTTTTTCTTCAATCTCTTGAGTAAACTTTATAGTTCCTGATTCCATTTCATGTCTTAACATAATGACTTCTTTTGATAACTTTTCACATAACTTGGTTTGCTCAGTCAATTCTTCATTTGTATTGCTTTCTTCACTTTGTCTTGCCAACTGTTGGAGCAGCTCCTTTCTCTTTTTCATAGAGAGACTTAATTTGTCTTTTAATTCTCTCATGAATTCATCAGCCTGTTTGAGTCTTTCTTTTAATTCATTGACTTCAGAATTTGACTGTTCAAGATCCTCAAGGGCAGTCTTGAGTTGCTCCCTTAAACCATATGCATCCATTTGAGTTCCCAGATCTTCCTCAAGCTGTTAGGCTCTATTAGGAGGAACTTAGCTCTGATACCAATTGTTGATAACTGAGAGGGGGGGGGTGAATCAGTTATCCTAATTATTTCCCTTTTTGAACTTTCTTATTAATTAATGCAGCATTGAATTAAACACAAAAACATTACCATGAAATAAGAAACACATGACACAGTATTTTTGACGTGGAAACCCTGTTAAGGGAGAAAACCACGGGGTGATTAACCCAAAAATTATTCTCTGTTAGAAGAATAGGAAATTACAAAATGGCACTTGCCAATTAGGGCTCACTGCCCGAGCACACTGCTCACAAGAGGCCCACTGCCTACAAGAAGACACACTGTCTACAAAGTGATAAGAATCACAATCTTGAACTGATTGGAAGCATCTGCATATGCTGGAGTTCAGTTCCGGTTAGGCTCAGTACACTGATTTGCTGCACTTCATCTTTCCTCTGTTCTTTATTCTACTATCTTTCACATACCGGATCCTTTTTGCTACTTCTGCTCTGTTCTAGACTTATTCGCATATATATTCATTCATTCACACCCTTCACAACTAAATCCATCCTCTATATATATATCCGCACAAGTAATTTCATCACCTTTCTAGTCGGCATCCGGAACAGTCTAGTTTCTTACAAACTTTGTTCTGTCGGCTGAATCCTTGCTCACCAAGCAATGCGGATCAAGCATATACTAGTAGATATCATTAATCATGTCGGCCAAACATGATTCATGCCTTCACAACCTTTATCATCAACAGTAACACATCCGGAAAGTAGTCTGATACTCTGTCAGTCAGTTCTTCCTCTGTTTTCACTGTCTCTCAGGAATCCGGTACTCAACTATTCATATCTTTTTCCTTGTCCATCACCGGAGGCTAAATCCTTGGAATATACCACTCAAGGTAGTCCTCTTGACTTCCCCAAATCCGCACTGCACCAAGACACTTCCTCTGAGAGATCCGGATCAATCTGTCGGACCTTGCCACATGCTCTATTCTTGTTCACCGGACCACAACAGTCTTTATTCTGACTTCCGGTAGAGACACATTATGACTTGCGGATATGTGGGATGACCTTTGTTGCCATCAATGACAACAACCATGAATCCATATAGTGTCTCTTGCCAACAGGTTGATGACTTGAAAGGAATTGTTTGAAGTCTATGGGTTTGGATTGGGTCTTTATCTTTGAAATGTTCAGGAACATTTATTCGAATTGGCGCTAGATGTTGTGACCTAATCACAACATCGCCCCATTGGAAATGGGGACCCCTCTCTTTTGAGTTTTTAGCTTGGAATTGCTTTGTTTTGGCAGTTGTCCCGCTCGGGAATTCTCACCTGAATAATAGAAGTTTGCAAATAATAGAAGGGCTATGTTGAAAACCGTTCAATGCTCTGAGAAGTTAATCACTGTAGGAGTTAGGAGACGCATTCTCACCCCAAGGCTTGAATTGTGAATCCGGATCAAATGAAATTTGAAGATTATCTAGGTCTAGAAATCTTGAAGTGCATTTTTTAATATTATGTGAGCAAGTTTGAAAAGTCTGCTCTAAGTGCAAAATGTTAGTTGATTTATAAAGGGTAAGATTTCAAGTCATGCAGAGCATGTTAAAACCTCTGCCTTAGCGCACATTTATAGTCACCTTGCAAGTTGTATAATTTCAAATCATACATGACGGTTCCAAAAGTCCAACTTATGCATATTTTAATCCTCGCATCACAATTCACATTCTCTTCCAGCTTACATGTGGGTCCTTCTAAGCACAAATATATGATCATTTTACATAGTGTGAAGTTCTAATTTGTGCATAACGTCCCAAAATTTCCGCCCCAGGCAGACTTTCGCAATCCATTTGCAATTCATTTTTTTAAACGTCATACACAATGGTTTAAAGATTGTCCACCCAAGAGAATATACATGATAACATTCCAATTCACACTCTTTCTAAACTTAAATCAAATTTTCAAGCGCACATTGATGGTTAGTTTGCACGAATAAGAGTTTGTCACTATACATAGTCATTTGAAATGTCCGCTTAGGTGCTAAACGGTGGTATATTTACATAATGGAAATTCTTTCAAACTTACACGTAGCACACCAAATTATCCGCTTATTCTCCTTAGCACGTATTTGCTTCAATCATGCAATTCATATTATCCAACTCATACGAAGTGGTTCAGTGGGTCTACCTAGGCGCAAGGCAATGGCTAATTTGCAAAGTCCAAAATTTAATCTATGCATAAGACATTTAAAATGCCTGCCCCAAGCACTTGTCGATGATCAATTTGCAAGATATTGCATTTCAAACACTATGCATAGAGTATGAAAAGGTCCTCTTAAATATTTAGTGGTGACTAGATTGCATATTGTAAAATTTTTAATTACGCATAGTGTGTTAGAAACGTCTACTCATTATTTTGAGGGTGCGCATTTGTATCACCATTGAATTTCAAACATTATGCAAAGAGAATTATAAGGGCCACTCCGATCCACCTCCAACCTTGTCTTTCATTACACATTGTTCGACTCAGACGCAATGGTTCAAAACGTCCGCCCAAGTGCATATTTGTATCTTTCAACTTATGTGAACATGATAAATAAGTCCGCTTAGGCGTAAGGTGGGAGTCGGTTTGTAAAAGGTGAAATTCAAGTTATGCATAGAGCATCGGAAAGTCTATCAAGGCGTGTATCTAGAGGAAGTTTGCATTTTCTAGGATTAGTCTTATGCATAGACAATTAAGAAATCTGCCTAATCGAATCTTTGAAGATTTCTTGGTATTGTCTAAATTTAGCCTTGTGCGTTAAAACTCTAAAAAACCACCTAAACAGATATTTTTTTAAAAAAAGAGGCTTATATTTTATAAGCCTTGTCTCATGCATTGAAACACAAAATCTGCCTTGGCGCACTTGTATTAGAGATCTGTAATCTGCATTTCCAAGCGTAATGCTCCACCATTCAAATTGTTCGCTTTAAACACATTTTTTTTTTAAGTCATGCAAGTTTTTCAAGTTGGCAAATAAGGATGAATTAGATTCAATAAGAGTGTCATCATTTTTTCAATTAATAGTTGTTTCTCTTTTGTAGGTGATGAGAATCTACGAAGGAGAATGGTGAGAGCTTGCACAGGAGAAGTTCAAAGCAAGAGGAGTAGTGCTTAAGAGCATTCAAAGAGGTAGACATCATTGCCACATGGAGGAATGCCTACATCAAGATCATCATTTGCATGAAGAGGATAACTTCATATGTTTGAGGACAGCATCACTTCACCATGCATGAGAAGAAGTTCATTTCTAGAGGTTCAAGTCTATGATTAAGAATCCAAGGTCATCCATTTCATGCACCAGGCAGAAGAGAACATTCATCATGGCATCTACTCTAGAAGTCACGTTCAAGACATCTTCTACTCGTACTATCTAGAGCTAGGATCCTGCATGAGGAGAAGAAAAGTTGCAAGATAAGAAATGAACATTTATATCACAAGTTATGAATTATCCTAGGACAACAAGAGGGAATTCTAAATTTCTCAAGTAACAAGTTCAAGCAGCTAAGTTGCACAAGTAAAAATCCAAAAATTTGGGAAGATATTCTAAGCAATATGAACTCAAAGAAAATCAAATTGGTTTTCTCAATGATGAGGTGGCATGTGTACAACATGGATCTAATCACAGTCTACCACATAATTCGTCCACATTCAATGTTCTAAAAATAGTAACTTTTGTAACAACTATCTTGTTGTCTCAATCTTGGCCATTGATTCTCAAATCAATCCTGGCCATTCATGTAATTTTGGAGCCTATATAAGGCCCATTTCTCGCATTTCTGAGAGAGAGAGAGCAGAAATCAAGTAGTAGGAGTAGATGCTGTTAGAATAGGAGTAGAGCAGAGGAGACTCTTCAAAATCATTGAGAGGAGATATGAAATTGTTGTAATCCTACATTTCCAAAATCAATACAAGCTCATTGTTGGTTCACATGGTGATTTTGTGTGATTGAGGAATGTTAGCATGGTTTCTAATTCTCGAATATCATGGAGAGATGTTTCCAAGTAGAGTAGAATTAGATTAGAAGTTCATTGATGTGATGTTTAGATGTGGAGATAATTGATGAATTCCTTAAATGTTTCATTCTTTTTATGATTTGTCGATGATAAGTCATTTTGCAAAATTAGCCTAAACCATGTTTGCTTTAGTTCGGTTGTGGATGCTCGTTCAAGATGCGCCAGCAGTCACTGTTTGGATGGAGATTTGCAACATGAAAATCCTTGAGTGTCATTAGAAGATTGCACTGACTTCATGTAGTTGTTGGTTCTCATGGCAAAGCGGAGTTTGGTTTCATGAGGAGTTTGTTTATCTTGGCATATTTCATTATATCATTGTCCTTAGAATAGTTTTCTAAACCCTTGTCCTTTTGCATTTTCTTTTCATAGCCAATTAGAAGAAGTTCCATTTCACATGGAGAATAACATATTTAGAGTGGAGTAAGGAGTCAATTCAGCGTAACTCCCTTTGTGATTACCAGCATTATCACATCAACTACTGAGTCTATCCATTGCAAATCAAGACCTGATATATCATGAACCTTGGAGTTGTATCATTGGATCACATTGTTTAGCCTTTGAGAGACTTTGTTCAAGAGAGGATAGAATACCTTGGTATTTTATTCTGAGTTTGCATGTGCATAAAAAACACATCAAGAGTAACATTGAGAAATTTCTAGCTCTCCTAATACTTATAAATTTGCACTAGCCATATATTAATAATAAAAACTTCTATATTATGGTATCTAATTTCATCTATTCCCTCCCATACACTGATCAATAGGTAAAATTAAGGCATCATATAAATTGAAGACTGACTTTCTCACCTTGTTATTTGATGATCTTTTCAAATTGATATGTGACATTCTATCTTCATGGTAATTATTGGAATTCTTTTCCTTAAGGTGCCATTGGACTCTCTTATTTCTAATTATTTGGCTAAAAACATTTTTTTGTTTAAGTAAAATAACCCTAAATCTATAGTTTCCACTCTTTTCCAGTTTAATAAATGATTAAAAAAGTATTATTGCCAACTTACATATGTATCTGGCCTTGATTCAACAATCTCAACGTGATTATAGTGGTATGCTGCAATCATAGTAGCTTTCTCAAGAAGAAGAGAACCGATAGATAGTGTTGGTGAAATAATACAACCCTGCATCGATTCAATCCATTAAAGTCATCCTCCATACCATCCAATAAGCAGACGTTCTACCCCTAGCCTGGACTTCTCTTGTCTATCTGGAATCCTATTAAAGCCATTGTCTATATAATATCTACATCTGCAAAAGTTCCACTGCATGCTTTTAAAAAGTAGGGAATACATCTCTTCAATATGCTATTGCTCTTAACTACTATAATTATGCACCCAATTCAGTTCCCAATTGAGTTTCAGCATATATTAGTCATGGTGGGAGAGTTTTGGTGGGTAGTATTTCCATGTTTGGTGGGATTGGGGTGGATGGTCGTGTTCCACTATTTTCCTTTCCTTAGGAGCATGAGAAGAGCGCCTTAAGGATGCATGGGATGGACATTACTGGGAGAACCATTAATTTTCCTAAAACCACGCAACTCAAACAGAAAAGGAAGCTTTATTGATGATCATTGCAGCAGGTATTAATTTCTTATTGCTCAGTCCAATTTTTTTTTCAAAGATTGGTTTTTCAATTAGTCTCTAAAATGGTCTATGTATCTAGAAATTTCATCCTCCATACTTATTAGAAGTGGGTTCCTAAACAAGTTTGAACATCTGAATCCCAACCCTTAAATTAGGATTTAGAAAGCTCCATAAAACTGGGCAAAAGAAGAACAAACTCTCAACTCTAGGTCTTTTTATGACAGATAACTTTTATAGGTCAATCCATACGCAACTAAAAATATGTCAGAACTACTTTCTAGACTCTTACCAGAGTCCAGAATATATGGCAGAAAAACAATTTAGATAATTTAACAATTGCATGAAATAATGGTAATGCAATTGATTCTTATTAGACTCTGTAATATGATCATGCAGGTATGGAAAAGATTTCAAGTCGCATCTCTTTGGATCACCAACTATTGTATCATGTGACCCTGAGCTTAATGCTTATGTACTATAGAATGAGAATAAGTTGTCTGAATGCAGTTATCCAAAGGCCATTCATAGTATTCCAGGAAAGGATTCCTTGTTGGTTATAGTTGGGGATGTTCACAAAAGACTGCGAACTCAGGCCTTGAATTTGATCAACATTGCCAAATTGAGACATGATTTTCTACTGGAAATAGAGAGAAATGCACTTCTTGTCATGGATTCGTGGAAGGATAAGCAGATACTCATATTTTGTGAAGAAGCTAGAAAGGTATAAATTAAGTATTTGGTAGAGCTAAAGCATTCAAAGCATATAGACATCCTAGAGCTAGTCAACTTGTTTTCAAGGGAATTTTTAGATTGTTTAGAAATTGAATATTCATGATCTGTAAATTATAACACAAAAAAGAACACTAATAGAGTAGTCGAACTTGATTATGAATCTATAACAAAGAAACAAAAAAACACTAATAGAGTAGTCACTTGATTATCTATGTGTGTGTGTGTGCTGTTCACATTCAATGTTATAGTGAAGCAAATGCTTAGCTTAACACATGAGAACCCATTGACAGCTAGAATCTCCGATGATTTTCTTACTTTCATGAAGGGCATGTATCATTGCTATTATACATCCCTGGCACACCTTATGTAAGGGAAGTGCAAGTGATTCAATTGAATTTGTAGTCATATTAGCAGTTCAATGATTTTAATTTCACCAAGGTATTTCCACTTGGTAAATTTTGATTGTCTTCTAATTTTTCTTTTTGTTATTCAAGATAGGAAGAGAATTTTTTCTGCGGTGGAGATGATAGTAAAAGACAAGCCATCGAAAGACTTTCTTGATATACTTCTAGTCAGTAATAGCCTAAGAGACCAAGAAAAATTAAGCCTTGTTTTGGATCTTATGCTTCGCAGGTATGAAACCACCTACTTACTACTGGTAATGGTCATTTACCTGCTTGGTGATTCCTAAGTAGTCTTACAATAATTGAAGGTAAGATGGTAACTTAATCAATCATTTTAGTAATTATTATGTGTTCAGTGAATGGGTTAATTTAAGTTCCATCACATTTTTATAAAGTTGTCTTCTATTCTATTTATATCATAAAAGTTAGACTAGGTTGTATAATTTATACAAGTATCTGTGGTACCTCTGACCTTGAAGAATGTAAGAAAACTATAAAACAGGGTTGATTCTTGTAGGTTTATGTAGCTTGTGGATTGTTTGTGTTAGTGCTTACTTGATCAACTATTTTTTGTTTTTAGAAAAGGTGGAGCACACCCATATATTAAGTTAAATAATAAGACTTTATACACAAGAAAGACCATAAATTGAGATGGCCAAAAAATAGATTATGTGGCTCTATACCAGCCTGAAATTAAAACTTAGGAATAAACATAGAAAACTGAAAGACCCGGACTAAGCCAGGGACAGGAAAAACAAACAGTCAAAAAAGACCAGCGATCAAAACACCACCCCAACCAGCAAGGAAAAAAACCTATAACAGATGACATCGCTTAGTCCACCAACACACGACACCAGAAAATAAGAAGCCACTCCAACCTGCCAAACCACCACCCTGAGCTGAGGAAAGCACTGAGCAGGACAACAGCCAACGAAACCCCCTCGTCACCCTATGCCGCCAGGCTCGCCTCTGGTATAGCGTCCAAGTCCATTAGGTCACCAAGGAAGCTAACTTCAACCAGGTTGCCATCATCATCTGGATCATCAAAAGCCTCTCTGGGGATGCGCGGAGCCAGGTCGATTGCCACTATCCTAAGGTAATGAATGCTAGTGAAGACATCCATGATGCGTTTTACATCTCTAGTAGGGAGCACACTAGAGAGGGAGCAGATAGAGCTTTGCAATGCCCTAAAAACCACTTGATGGGGGCCCGAGCATCCCAGGGTTTATCTCTTGAACAATCCTCCTATGTGAGCTTCCCCTTGATCCATTTGGTAACCATTAACGACCGTAGACCACCTAGCGATTGTGTAAAGATTGCCAGAGAAAAGCCCACATGCCACCTTATGCAGAAATTCTTTGTCTTGGACTAGGTCCATGATGTTTGAGAGTAAGTGAGAGACAACATCAGAATAGCTCAACACTGTCCCCTCGTATCCCTTAACCCATCTCTGACCTACAACCATACGGATTGCAAAATGTATCAGAGTTCCTTCCCATACAATGATAGCCAAAAAATCCGCTACTTCCACCGTTCCATGAATCTCTGGTTCATCCTCAAGGGGTGGGAAGAAAAGTCTGAGGTTAAGTCTTGTCTCTGCCATAGCTGTTGTCTGAGGGTTGAAATCAAGAAACTAAAAAACAAAAGACTAAATCAAGAGAAAGGGAATGACGAAACACTCAGACCAAAGAGCAAAATAAATTAAATAAAGATTTAAAGCTGATTAACAGCTTTGTCAAGTGAACCCGTCCAATCCGGAGGCAAGATTTGGTAGGTGAAACCAAATACCCAGAGCTGAACATCCAGCATAAGTCGTCCTTCAAGCCTTGTGTTGCATGTGAGGGAAGAAGTGATGACATCAGAACGACAGCTGACAAAAGAGGAAAAAACATCATCCCTGTACCGAGGTTTCCTTGCCATAAGGGGAGAATAAATGGACATGCAGGGCATTAGGAGTCGTCGTCCTATGAGGATAATGAAGTAGATTTTCAACCAATTAAAAAACACCACCCAACTTTGAAGGAGTGACTAGCACCGCACTCCCCATACGACCAACATAAATGGCTGTCCAATCAAGGGTAACTGTTGTGAGAAAGGTGATCATGCAGTATAGTTGGACACTTTGGTAATTAAGAAGCAAGCTGCGAGATGAAAGCCACCAAGGGTTGACACGTGTATTCTCGCCATCATCATTTTCAAAGATCTTTGCAAAGGCAGAGACAATATGGAAAAGGAACTCACGAAAAATATATGAAATTATAGAAAGGTGGTCATGTAGGAGGCTAAACCCACCACCCAGCCGTGTCTCTCATGACACACAAAGAAGTTTGAGAAAAATGCAAACAACCTTACCTGTTTCCAACGATCCTCCTTGAACAAGTGATAATCAAAGACATTCCTTGTCCTTATTAATTAGAGAGAGAAGATCTTGATGCCAATTCTCTTCCCCAATCGAGAATAATACTACCTCTTGGGATTGGTCAATGGCTCTATTTGCTAGGCAATCTGCCACCTTGTTGGCCTCTCAGTAACAATGAGAAATTTTGAAAGAATCAAACTTGTCAAGCAGAGACCACACTTGGTTCATGATATAAGATAAATGCCAGTTCTCCATTTTCCTAGAACAAACAACTGAAATAATGACTTGAGAGTCCCCCTCTAGCCATATGTGTCGAGCACCAAACTCAGCTGCTAGTTGGAGGTTGTGAAGGACTGCAAAAGCTTCTGCTAAATTGTTGGTACCTTGAGGGATATTAGAGCATTTGGCCACCAACATGTTACCCATATTATCCCTCAGCACACAACTCGTACCTGATAGACCTGAATTCCCACGGCTGGGACCATCCATATTTATCTTAATCAAAGATTCAAGAGGTGGGATCCATTTTACATTACTCCTCACCTCATGGGGAGTAACTTGTTGTATTAGGGAGCCTGCTCTGGGTCTGTCTATATCTTTCTAGAAAGGAACATTTTATTATCCCACGAGGACCATTCTTGGTTTTTGTAACCATCTCTACAGAGTTTTGCATTAAGAACTTCTACTATGGTTGATTCCACATCCTCCAGAAAGGGCTGCAAAGATCTTGACTGGCCCCTAAAAATCTTGAAGTTTTGTTCTTTCCATATATGACAAATTAGGATGGAAGGAGAGATTAACCAGAGGTAATGAAGAGAAGAGTCCCAGAAAAGATGAGGCCACCCTTTGAAAAGATGGAGAAGAGAGTGTGGGAGTGATGAGTGCCATTCCAGTTTGTTACACAGCCAGTTCCAGGCCTCATAACTGTATCTATAGTGAATGAGAAGATGGTCAATTGTTTCTTCCACTTCGCCACAAAGAACGCACTTGAAACTTCTACCAATCGCCAACCTTTGGATTCTGTCTCCCGTGAGGTTTTTTTTATTTAGAGTGAGCCAAGAGAAGGTTCCTGCTTTGGGGAGTAAGACATCAGACAAACAGAGCTCTACAGGCCAATCCATTGCCCCTCTATGCGTAAGACAGTAATAGCCTTTCTTAACTTTATAGGATCCCGAACCATCTCCCATCCATATCAGCTCGTCCTCCTTTTGCATTGGGTGCAAAATTCTCTCCTTCAGAATGGATTTAAGAATGCATTTTTGATTTTTAGGAAAGTTGAATTCCGAGAAGTCTTTCCATACTGCACGGGGAGGGCATGAAGTGTCTTCAACCCTGAAGTAACCTGAGACCTTCGTGCCCCATTTAACTTTGAGAACCATTTCAGCTTCTTTTAGATTAGATCTATTCGCTAGGATGGGCCAACCGTTCCAAGAGTCATGCCAGAAGTTAGCCTTGTTACCATTAAAAATTGCCCATGATAGTTTTGACATAATAACATCTCTACTCTTAACAATGAAGTTTCAAATGGATAACCTTTCAAGGGATTTGCGACAATGAAAATTCTCTCTGGCAACTCATTGTCTAGATACTTAGATTGTAAGAATTTCACCCATTTTAAGTGTGATTTTTTATACATTTTCCACACCATCTTTGCACCAAGGGCCTAATTCTGCAAAACTTGATTTAGTACTCCTGCTCCTCCTAGTGATAAGGGTTTACAAACTTTATCCCATGAGATGAGGTGAATTTTCTTTTCTTCTGACGAACCTTGCCAAAGGAATCTTCTGCAGATTTTCCCCATTTGAAGAGCTATGCCTTTTGGAATTTGTAAGGAGGAAAGCATATAAATCAAAATAGCTGAGAGAACATATTTTACCAGAGTCAGTCTACCAGCGAGGGACAAGAGTTTACCCTTCCATGACGCAATTCTTCTTTCCAAATTATCCACCACATCTCTCCATAGAGCGAGCTTATGATGCCCATTAAAGAGGGGAATTCCTAGATATTTTCCTGGTAAACATTCCATTTGGAAGTTAAAAATTCTTGAAATCACCTATTTTGAAAGCTCTTTGACAAAAAATATGTATAGTTTGGACTTGTCTTCATTTATTTTTTGTCCCGAGGCTAGACAATATCTTTCCAGGATCTTCTTAATTGCAAGAGCTTATCTCATGCTAGCCTGCCCAAAGAGAATAGTGTCATCAGCAAACAAGGCATGAGAGAAGGAATTTGTAGAATGGGAGCACCTAATTCCTATCCATTCCTGATTGGAGCCTACTTACTTGATCAACTATTACTAAACATCATATCAATAGGTTTGAAGTTGCGAAAGAAAAGTCATAATAGCATTGTTTACTTTCTATTTCAACCTTAGGACAACGTATCATTAAGCTCAAACCAATAAGGTGATCAAGCATGAACATTTTAAGTCTTAACTTCATTAGGATGGGCTTAAAGTTGAGACCTAAATGTCCACAAGTGGTGTTTACATCATTAAAGTATATATTTCCACTTCACAATGATGGTCATGAAGTTGAGACCGAGAAGGTTGATCAAATAAACACAGACAAAGACTGCCAACAAGTACTACAAATGAATATAGAACATTGTTTAGAAAATTTGACTTCATGTTAGAAAATTCATCCACATTAGCACAACATTTCTAAACAGAAGCACAACATCAATATTTTATAATATCAAGTCATCATGATTCATGTTGCTAATAATCTATTTGCTTTTCACTTCATTGGCAAAATACTTAATTCTAATATTTTGCAAATGGTTATTACTCATTTTGGCACCCAAAACAACTAACACTATTATTGGATATTTAGCTTATAGGCTGAGCATATTTACTTACTCTATAGCCACTATCTAAGCCAATTTTTGAGTTTCCTGCGAAGTATTCATCAAAACTTTCTATAAAAGGGCTGGTCATATCAATTTAGATATTGTATAATCAGATGGAAGAATGTTACAAAAGCAATAGCTATAGAAGGATTAAAAATAAGGAACTCTACAAATTTTCAACAAAGTTCTCAGTAATGAGATTAGCATGAAAATTGTATGAAAACCCAGGTTGGGAATGGAGCGGATGGAACAACTTAAAGTATTTATCAGGAGCAAAGTTGAAAACATCTTCATGGCAAATATGACAGTTAAAAGATTAGTTGGGAAACAAATTAAGGGGGACTATAATAATAATGGGGATTGTATAGTTTAACTTTAGTAGGCACATCGGATACTCGTTGGTCACAGCAATGAAACAAAGATATATAGGGAAGTATAAATGATTTGGGGAGAAGTTTAGCTCATCCATGTGGCAGTTCTAAACAGAAACATGAAAATTTTAGTGTTTTTTTCACTTTCTTATATTGCATTTTTAGGACCTTTCAATGTGGAATTTAACTTCATCGAATGCCCCTAAAGGACGCAGAGCTACCATCAGTGGCATCAAAATGACTTCATGACCTAAGCTTTCTAATGCATGTGCAATATTCAGATTCCAAGATAAGGTCAAATAGCTATGACACTACAAATATAGCCAATTCTAACATTTAGTTTCAAAATACTATCCAGAACTACCACACAAATGACTCAAACTGATTCTCAGATAAGTAAAAGAAGTTATGGGAAAGGAAGGTCTGTCCAAAAAATCAATACATTTATGTTGCTTTATCCGAACGACAAAATAAAACACTGCCCACAACTACCAAACGAATGCCTGGGACTGCTTCCTAGATAAGTAAAAGAAGCTACGGGAGAGGAAGGTTTGTCCAAAAAACCAAGGCATTATCTGACTTCATCTGAATAACAAAGTAAAATAAAGAGATGTTGCACTAAAAATGCCCAATAGACGACACCTGGAGATAGGCTTGATTCTTGCACACTAGATTTTAGGGCAGACCTGCAACCTCTTCCCAAGCTTCAATAGAAACCAAAATGTATTTTAAGGAAAAAAATAGGGGATACCAAAAGAGCAAGTGCAAATGGCAATTTTGCCACGGTAAAAAACAACACATATATTCTGTTAAAAAAATGAGACCTAAATTACTTCTATACTACAACAAAATTCCTCTAGGAATCTACCATTATTTAATTTTTAATAACCAGTGCATAAGATAATAAATAATAAATTAGTCCATACATCACTGTCTGAAAGAATATGTAGGGACTTTCAATGACAATTTGAAACACACAAAATGATCTAACATAGATACACTTGGTTCTATGAAAAAATTATTGGATTGAATATGCTTTTAGTTTTATTATTGTTAGTTGCTCGTGGGCTTTGTCATGGGATGACACAAATAGGATATTGATTCCCATTTTAAGTGCAAGACACTAGTTTCAGTTACTTGCCTGTGACAGAGCATACGGTAAAGAAGAGTACATTCCAGCTGCTTTCTCCCTATAAAACACAATACGTTGCATAACTGGATAATGGGTTGCACTGCAGAGGAATTAGTTATGCCCAGAAACAAAAAAAAAAGACCTAAATGGTGAAGCAAACAAAATTTAACCTGTATCCTGATGTTAGTGATTTAGATGGAAGTGGCGAACCTTTCCTCTTGATTCTTTGAATGTTTGAAATCATTCAACTGGAGGAAATTCCAATGGCGAATATTATGCTAAAATGACCCCCATTTTATTTTCCCTTCCTCTTCCTTCGTTTTCTTCCCTTCCTCCCCCTCGCAACCAGAGAGGCTAAGGAAAAGCTTCGTCCTTGTGCAAGCATCACAGGCCCTCTCTTTTCCAAATATTTCATGGCATTTCACGGGAACCTAAGCGACAACGAAGACGAAGCCAAAGTCGCCCAACGAGACACATTCACTTCAGCAATGAAAACATGTGCCCTCTACCATGGACACCTGTTGTTTGATAAACCTTCGAGCCCACAACCGTGACATGCCCAATGCCATGTAGAACATTCAAAATTTGATGAAATTTTTCTGCAGATGATTTTTCATTGGATAGGGAAAACCTTGCCTGCTACTTGAGAATAAAAAACAAGGGGTTAAATATGTGCCCAATCTAAAAAAGGGAAAAGTTAGCAAAAAGTTACTAAAAAATTCCCAACCTTCACAACGGGTTTAATATGTCCACTTCACACGGGTTCCCAAGCATAACAAATGCAAATTTAGTTAGCTGAAAACAATAATCTCCTGCTAAAGCAGGGACTAATAAATACTATGAATATACATTTATATAATAAATAAATAAAGTAACATAAAACAAACCTATAAAAACATAAATTATATATTTCCACAATATATTCACCAAAAAAAACATTTTTTTTAGAAAAGCTAAAATCAAGGAGACAAATCAAGTTGCATATATTACCTATTGAAATGTTTATAGCATTGGTAACATTGAGAAATTTCTAACTCTCCTAGTGCTTATAAATTTGCACCAGCCATATACTAATAATAAAAACATCTATACTATGGTATCTAATTTCATCTATTCCCTCCCATACAGGGATCAACAGCTAAAATTATGGCATCATATAAATTGAAGACTGACTTTCTCAGCTTGTTATTGAAAGTCAAAACTCCAATCACAATAGAGAATCCCAAACCATAACTCAATCCAAAATTTATTAGGTATCTTATACATATTCATCGAACTCTTTGATTTACCCAAAAAAAAGTTACAAGATCAAATAGTGGTTCCATTAGTAATTTAATAGGTTGGGCCACTATATTGGGATAATGACGATGTTTTGGAAAGGTTGGCCTTAATGTAGGAGATTTAAATTTTGAAATAGGTGGATTAGATTTATTTAAGTGATAATTGATAGAGATTTATTTGGTATATTTATCTGTTCTTCAGAAATAGAGAATATTTCTTCAGATGACAAGAATTTTAGCTACACAACACAGCAAATAATGGATGACTGTAAAACTTTTTTCTTGGCAGGAAGAGAAACCACCAGTGTTCTGTTGTCATGGGCAATATTACTACTGGCCCTCAACCAGGATTGGCAACAAAAAGCTCACGAAGAAGCCACTACAATATGTGGAAACAGCAATCCCACTATGGATTGTTTAGGAAAGCTCAAAATTGTAAGTATCATAAACAATTTTTATGTTAGGAACCCCTTTCAAGAGAAACGTGTCTAAATTAATTTAGAAAATATGAATTTGACATATTGGGATGATACTAAATGAGACACTGAGATTGTACCCACTTGAAGCAGGCATCGTCAGGCAGGCTTTCAAAGACTTAAAATTAAGAGATGATTTTATAATTCCCAAGGGTGGTAGACATTGTGAAAATTCTATTGCAGCTACTAATTATTAATCTCCTATCTTATATAGATTATTTGACTGCCAAAAATTAATTCACAGCAAATATTGAAAAATAATACAGCTACAACTTCACAAATAATCACGGAGATAGAGAAATAAAATATGCAAAATAATGAACACAATATTTTTGGACAAATTATCCTTGGAAAAACCTCGAAGGGAAAACTAGTACTGCAGATGAATAATTTTATTAAACTTTAACAAATCAAGAGATACATAAACTGCTTGCCTCTTACTGGCAAAGCTCCAGCAATATTCTCCTCCAGAAATTCTTCTCCCAATTTCTCTTGTAGAAATTCCACTGTTGATGTCTCCAACGCTATCACTGTGCCCTTGCTCTCACTACAAATCAATTTGCTATTACTACAAATTTATTTATTTGCTATCGTTGCAAATGTTTTTCAGATGTGTCCTCTCCAAATGCCCATTGATCCTCTTTTATAATCTTCTCATTGAAAACCAATGGCCATGATTTAATCTCAATCAATGGCTAAGATTAATTAGACTCTAACAAACCCTAATGTCTAGAAGTCTCTGGAGAAATCAATTTTTTAGGTATGGAGATAATTATTCCAGTTGTCTTTCTAGCCTCATAATCACCATCCGAGACTAGAACACCTGTCCGAGCTGCTTTTAAAATCAACACTCCCTCTTAGCGAGGAAGGTGTTCTGCATAACACCTAACTTATCTCTGAAGAAGATGAATTTCACCTTCCCCAATGCCTTTGTCAAAATGTCTGCTACCTGCTGATCTGTAGGTATATATTATAGCTGAACAATTCTCCGCTATAGACAATCCCTAATGAAATGATACCTGATGTCTATATGCTTAGACCTATCATGAAACAATGGATTCTCAGATAATCTAATGCAACTCTGATTGTCACAGTGTATCACCGTAGTCTCAACCCTCTGACCAAACAAGGCTACTAACAACTTCCGAAGCCATATAGCCTCACATGTTGCCATGCTAGCTACTATGTATTCTACTTCTGCAGAACTCAGAGCCACAAACTTTTGATTCCTGCTGTACCAAGAGACAACTCCTGATCCCAAACTAAAGTAGCACCCTGAAGTGCTTTTTCTATCCACTGTACTACCTGCCCAATCTGCATCAGTATAGCCTATCAACCTGATACCATCACCTTGAGCATATCTGATCCCATCCTCGATTGTACTATGCAAATACCGCAACACATGCTTTGCTGCTGTCCAATGCACTCTCTTCGGCTCAACCATGAACTGACTAAGAGAGTTTACTACAAAGGATATATCTGGCCTAGTTTTGACCAAATACATGAGAGATCCAATCAACTGCATGTATAAGGTGGGGTCTACATCCTTTTCCTTGGATGAGTCTACCTTCTTCCAATTCGTGATCATAGGTGTAGACATGGCTCTGCAATCCTGCATCTCAAACCTCTTCAAGATTTCAATACAGTATTTCCCTTGTCCAAAGAAAATATCTCCATCTATCTACCACACTTCCATGCCTAGAAAGTAGTGCATAAGCCCCAAATCCTTCATCTCGAACTCTGCTGCAAGGTCCCTCTTGCACTCCTCTATGAGCCCCAGTGAACCTGTTAAAAATAAGTCATCCACATATAGAATAAGAATAAGAACTTCACCCCCAACCACCAAGTAGTAGAGATTAGTATCCACCTCACTCTTCACAAAGCCCATTCCCTGCAAGTATCTATCAATGCGCTCATACCACACCTTGGGAGCCTGCTTGAGTTCGTACAAAGCTCTCTTCAATCTGCACCGTGGGTTTCACCGCTGTGTGCTACAAAGCCCTCTGGATGTTCTATGTATACCTCTTCCCCCAATTCATCATTTAAAAATGTCGTCTTGACATCTATTTGATGGATCTGCCATCCCATATGTGCTGCAAGTAAGATTACAGCTCAGATAGAAGTATACCTGGCCACTGGAGTGACTGTCTCCTCATAGTCTATTCCCTCCTTCTGAGAGAACCCCTTGGCCACAAACCTTGCCTTGTATTTCTCGATGCTACCATATGCACCGTGCTTAATCTTATAGATCCAGTGTGATCCAACCACTACCCTATCTATCAGTCTAGGCACAACCTCCCACACATCGTTCTGCACTATTGAGGTATATTCCTCAACCATCACATCTTGCCACACCTATTGCTGTGCGGCCTCCTGATGGCTGGAAGGCTCGCTATCTACCAACTGACTAACCAATGCCACATAGTCATTATACCTAGCTAGTTGTCTCCACTGTCTACTACTCATCCTAGGAGCTCCCACAAACTCCTGAGAATCCCTATGTGTCTATTGAACATCACAGTTTCTACTGCCAACTGTAAAGGATGAAATATCAACCTCCATATCTTCCTGATGAATCTCTTGGATCCGTTGCATCTATTGTTCCATATTCTGTGAACTCTCAGTACCTAACCATGTGCTTGTACTAGTAACTGTACTAGTGCCTCGCTGCCCCTGTTCTGGTTAATCAATCCTTGGAGCTTCTGTTGGCTGCTCATTTTGATCATCTGCTGGCAAGTCTTTGGACCTTCTAAATGCCTTGTCCTCCATGAACTTGACATCATGCCTAACTATAATTCTCTTGGTCCCTAGAATAAATATTTGATATGCCTTTGAGGTTTCACTGTACGCCACAAAGTACCCTCTCTCTGCAGTCTGATCTAACTGTTAGATCTAGGGCTCACAACTGAGAGGGGGGGTGAATCAGTTGTGCAAAAACTTGCTTCTACTTAAACACTTGATTCTTCTTTGTTAGATAACAGCATATCAATTAACCATTCATGAAGGCAGAGAGCATAAACACCGGAGCAGATAAACATCAACACATTAGACACCAAGATTTTTGACGTGGAAAACCTGGTTAAGGGAAAAACCACGGGGTGATTAACCCAAGGATTATTCTCTGTTAGAAGAATAAGAAAAAGAAATGGCACATGCCAGTCAGGGCTCACTGCCCGAGCACACTGCTCACAAAGAGGCACACTGCCTACAGAAGAGACACACTGTCTACAAGATCATAAGTATCACAACCTTGAACTGGAGAATGACATCTTCACCATGTCTGGATCAGTTCCATTTACACCCGAAAATACAACTGCTTTGCCTTTCACTTTTTCGCTATACCACACTCATCCGCTCCACCACACACTTCAAAATGGATTCACAAACCTTCATTTATACAAGACATCGACTTAGGAATAAGCATCTAAGTCAGCACTCAGTCATAAGAACAATCGCAAGATGAATAATACATCCGGTCGGCTATCACAAGAACATTTGCAAGATGAACAACTCATCCAATCGGCTAGTCTGAACAACAACTTCATCCGGAAGAATATCTTTAATTCTGGGCTCTACCACCAATGCGGATCAACAACACAACTTCAACACAATCCAAGAACCTTCACAAGCTTGCCTGAATGACCAGGAACATCCGCACTTCCTCTGTTCACCAGAATCTCTTCTCTTCCTCATCCGGAACTTCAAGAACACAGTCTACCGCCACTGTCATACTGAAACATGTGCTTCTGAACCTCCAAATCATGAACAAATTGAGATGACACATCACAAGGACATCCCAAATACTTCATCCAATCTGCAAGATAGGATAATGCACTTCCGGATCTCACCGGACCTCTTTGTAGCACTCTGTCACTCCGGAGCACTTCCCGGAACCGGTTCCACTTGATCAATCACAACTTCTTCAAATCTGCATGTGGACCTCTGAAAACTTAACTGGATCATCACAAGACTCATATCTACAAACCCTTTAATCTGCATCCTTTGGTCATCAACTTATTGAGTACTTTTGTCTTCTTCTCATCACTGTTCTTCACTATTCCTGTTTGAGACTAATTTTCTCAATATCCTCAGCTCACAGTTCATCCAATCCTTCTTGTCAATGAGTATGTTGACATCAATGACAACATTGATTAACCTCATACTTGCAACAATCTCCCCCTTTGTCATTGATGGCAACATATGATGTGAAAAACCATCAAGACAAGATCTTCTCCTTTCTGTTACAGCTCTCCCTATCAGCAACAACTCTTCACATGTCTTCTCTTTCTTTACTTCTCCACCTTTGATCATCAACCACTTGTTTTTCACATGTCTTCTCTCCCCCTTTGACATCAATGGCAAAGGGCTCATACTTGCAATTCTAACACATCAGAATCATACCAGCTGCTCCCCCTTAGTAGCAGCTCCCCATCATCAATCCGGATCATAAGATATGACTGTGATATCCAATAGACTGATGCACATCAGTGCATCCTAGTTCATCACCGGAGGGGCCATGACCCCTAACTTCTCCCGGAGATACTCAAAAGAGTCCTTGGGAAGAGGTTTAGTAAAGATATCTGCAATTTGATCCTTGGAGGGTACATACTCTAATCTAACTTCTCCCTTGTTCACTTGCTCTCTCAAAAAGTGAAACTTGATAGATATGTGTTTTGTCTTAGAATGCAATACCAGATTCTTAGAGATATTTATTGCACTTGAATTATCACAGAAAATTGTGATAGGCTCCTCATATTCAACTTTAATATCTCTTAGCATCTGCTTCATCCATAAGATCTGAGTGCAACAACCTGCTGCTGCAATGTATTCTGCTTCAGTTGTAGATAGAGATATTGCCTCTTGTTTCTTGCTTAGCTAAGAAACCAATCTTTTTCCCAAAAAGAATGCTCCTCCACTTGTACTCTTCCGGTCATCCACATCTCCTGCCCAATTTGCATCTGTATAAGCATGAAGAGAGAAATCTTGATCTCTAGGATACCATAGACCATACTCAACTATTCCTTTCAAGTACCTAAAAATTCTTTTGATTGCCATGACATGAGATTCTCTAGGATCAGCCTGAAATCTTGCCACAAGACCAACAGCCTGCATTATATATGGTCTAGTCTGAGTGAGATACAATAGTCCTCCAATCATTGATCTGTACTTGGTCTGATCTGTCTTAGGAGAGTCATCATCTTTGCTCAACTTACATCCGGTTGCCATAGAAGTGTTCATTGGCTTTGAATCTTCCATTCTGAATTTCCTCAACAATTCTTTTGCATATTTGGTCTGATAGATAAAGATGCCTTTCTTTGTTTGAGTGATTTGCAGACCCAAGAAGAAATTCATTTCACCAAGCATTGACATTTCAAACTCACTTTTCATTTGATTTGAAAAATTTTTACACATGCTGTCTTTTCCTCCAAAGATGATATCATCAACAAATACTTCAACAATCAAGATGTTTTGCTTATCTATTTGGAAGTATAGGTTACTATCAGCAGTGCCTTTGTTGAAACCAATATGTACAAGATGCTTATCCAACCTTTCATACCATGCTCTTGGGGCTTGCTTCAAACCATATAGTGCTTTCTTCAACTTGCAGACCATATCATCATGATCAGACAATTGAAATCCATCCGGTTGTTCAATGTACACTTCTTCTTCTAAGTCACCATTTAGGAAGGCAGACTTGACATCCATCTGATATACCTTGAAGTCTTTGAAGGCAGCAAATGCAAGAAATAATCTGACTGCTTCAATTCTTGCCACCAGAGCAAAAGTCTCTTCAAAATCAATTCCTTCTATTTGAGAGTAGCCTTTGCAGACCAATCTAGCTTTGTTTCTGATTACTTCACCAACTTCATTTGGTTTGTTCTGGAAGACCCATTTGGTTCCAATCACATTCTTGTTTCTAGGTCTGGGAACAAGATCCCAAGTATGATTTTTCTCAATTTGCATCAATTCTTCCTCCATTGCTTTGGACCAGATTTCATCATTGCAAGCTTCATTAACTGTCTTAGGTTTAATCTTTGAAATTGGACAGTATTTATTTGAGTCTTGAGCAATTCTTCTCTTTGTTTGTACCCCTTTACTCTTGTCACCTATGATCTGATCTTCAGAATGATTTAGAGTTACATACCTTGGAACTTTGGGAGTTTCTTGCACTACTAATTCTTGATCAGGCTCATTCAGACAAACCTCTTCTTCCTGATTTACCAGATCAGTTTGGATCTGAATTTCAAAGGAGGATGGAGCTCCTTGCACCAGATAATCATTCTGATCATCTTCTTCACATTCATAGAATCTTGAGGGCTTCTCAACTCCTTCATCAACCTTCACATTTGTACTTTCTATCATCTTTCTCAATCTCTTATTGTAACACCGGTATGCTTTGCTTTGAGTGGAGTAACCTAAGAAAATTCCTTCATCACTTCTAGCATCAAACTTTCCTAAATCTTCATCTCTTTTGATGTAACACTTGCTACCAAATACTCTGAAATATCTCACAGTGGGAGTTATGCCAAACCAAAGTTCATAAGGAGTCTTACCAGTATTGCTTTTGATTTAAACTCGATTAAGGGTGTAGACTGCAATACTGACAGCTTCTCTCCAAAACATCTGAGGAACATTTGCTTCCATCATCATTGTCCTAGCTGCTTCCTGGATGATCCGGTTCTTTCTCTCAACTACTTTATTCTGCTGTGGAGTCCTAGGAGCAGACAATTGTCTCCTTATGCCATGCTTCTCACAAAAGTCTATGAATTCACCAGATGTGAATTCACCACCTCTATCAGACCTTAAACATTTCACTTTCAATCCGGTTTGATTCTCTACCATAGCCTTGAAGATTTTGAACTTCTCAAGGGCTTCTAATTTCTCTTTTAGGAAGGTAACCCACATCATCCGGGAATGGTCATCAATTAGCAATATGAAATATCTGTCACCTTGCATACTCTTGATTCTTGTCGGACCATAGAGATCAGCATGAACTAATTCTAACAATCCGGTAGAGGACTGATCCTTGCTTTTGAAAGAGACTCTGCTCTATTTACCTAACTGACATTCTTTGCACAAACTATTTGTAGGTTTCACCAATTTTGGAAGATCTCTTACAGCCTGAGTATTGCTTATCTTGATGATGTTATCAAAATTCACATGACACATTCTTCTATGCCATAACCAACTCTGATCAACTTGAACAAACAGACAACTTTTATTTGAACCAACTAGATGGAAGATATTACCTTTTGTTTGAGTACCGGATGCAATCTCAGTTTCAGAGCTTTCAAAGATCCTGCATCTTCCATTCTTGAACCGGAGATCATAGTCTTTGTCCACCAACTGACCAACACTGAGAAGATTGTGCTTCAATCCTTCAACATATAGTACATTACCAGTTTTGCTCTTTCCATCAAAAGAAATAGTTCCCCTACCTCTGATTCTGCCAGCAGAATTATCACCAAACTTTACCATTCCTCCTTCATACCTTTCCAAATCTAAGAACTTGTTCTTGTCACCTGTCATGTGGTGAGAACATCCACTGTCAATAACCCAGTCATCCTTTTCTTCAATTTGGGCAGCCAAGGCTCTTTCCACAACCTTATGATTGATAGATTCAGAGGATATGGAATCTTCTTCCTTGATGACAATAAACACCCATTCATTTCTGGATTTGCTTCCCATTTCTAATTCATCATCTGTTACTCCTTCATTATCATCTTCTTCATGAACATAATAATAGTTCTTTTGGAACCTTTGTCTGTTAGCATTTGACCTTGCACATCTTTCCGGACATCTTGAAGAAAAATGACCAATCTTATTGCAGTTGAAGCACTTAAAGGGTAGTTTTCCTTCATACTTATCGGATCCCCTTGGCAGTCTCTTTGTAATGAGGGCTTCAAGTTGAGCTGTTTCTGCTTCTTCCTCTTCCATGTCTTTCCTTGCTTGATCATACCATGACAGCTTGCTTGAAGAGTTTTCTCCCGAATCAAATCTTTATTTGCCTTTCACAAAGGCACTGGCTTTGAATGCAGATTCAGTCTTGGGGGGATCATCTCCAAACTCAGTCATTTCAAATGCAGCCAATTTGCTAGCCAATTGCTCTCTTGTGACAGTTGTATGGGCTCTGAATTCATCAATGGCAGCAACCTTGATTTTGTAGGCAGCAGGAAGAGATCTGAGAATTTTGCAAACAATTTTATTTTCATCCAGAACTCCACCAGCATTCCTAATTCCACACACCAGGTCATTCACTCTTGGCATAAAGGTAGTGATATTTTTATCATCTCTCATCTTCAATCTTACAAATTTCCCTTTCAGACTTTGCAACCTTGCACTCTTGACAAACTCATCTCCTTCATACAGAAGTTCCAGTTTAGTCTAGATTTCATATGCAGTTGGTAGGTCAATAACATTTGAGAGATCTGTATCATTCAATGCGCTTAGAAGAGCTTCTTTGGTCCGCAAATTATTTTCAGCATCTGTGATTTCATTCAGTGTTGTCGGACCATCTTGTGGAGGTACATAAGCCTTTGAGATCATGGACAGATATGCTTTTCCCATACACTCCAAGTGACATCTCATGAGACCTTTCCAGAGCGAGAAATTGGTTCCATCAAACTTCGGACTATCCTTCTTATATGACGACATCCTGGATCTCCTCAAGCGGTTAAGCTCCTTTCAAAGGAACCTGGGCTCTGATACCAATTGTTAGATCTAGGGCTCACAACTGAGGGGGGGGTGAATCAATTGTGCAAAAACTTGCTTCTACTTAAACACTTGATTCTTCTTTGTTAGATAACAGCATATCAATTAACCATTCATGAAGGCAGAGAGCATAAACACTGGAGCAAATAAATATCAACACATTAGACACCAAGATTTTTGATGTGGAAAACCCGGTTAAGGGAAAAACCATGGGGTGATTAACCCAAGGATTATTCTCTGTTAGAAGAATAAGAAAAAGAAATGGCACATGCCAGTTAGGGTTCACTGCCCAAGCACACTACTCACAAAGAGGCACACTGCCTACAGAAGAGACACACTGTCTACAAGATCATAAGTATCACAACCTTGAACTGGAGAATGGCATCTTCACCATGTCTGGATCAGTTCCATTTATGCCCGAAAACACAACTGCTTTGTTTTTCACTTTTTTGCTATACCACACTCATCCGCTCCACCACACACTTCAAAATGGATTCACAAACCTTCATTTATACAAGACATTGACTTAGGAATAAGTATCTAAGTCGGCACTCAGTCATAAGAACAATCGCAAGATGAATAATACATCCAGTCGGCTATCACAAGAACATTTGCAAGATGAACAACTCATCCGGTCGGCTAGTCTGAACAACAACTTCATCTGGAAGAATATCTTCAATTCCGGGCTCTACCACCAATGCGGATCAACAACACAACTTCAACACGATCCAAGAACCTTCACAAGCTTGCTTGAATGACCAAGAACATCCGCACTTCCTCTATTCACCAGAATCTCTTCTCTTCCTCATCCGAAACTTCAAGAACATAGTCTACCGCCACTGTCATATTGAAACATGTGCTTCCGGACCTCCAAATCATGAACAAATTGAGATGACACATCACAAGGACATCCCAAATACTTCATCCAATCCGCAAGATAGGATAATGCACTTCCGGATCTCACCGGACCTCTTTGTAGCACTCTGTCACTCTGGAGCACTTCTCGGAACTGGTTCTACTTGATCAATCACAACTTCTTCAAATTTGCATGTGGACCTCTGAAAACTTAACTGGATCATCGCAAGACTCATATCTACAAACCCTTTAATCTGCATCCTTTGGTCATCAACTTATTGAGTACTTTTGCCTTCTTCTCATCACTGTTCTTCACTGTTCCTGTTTGAGACTAATTTTCTCAATATCCTCAGCTCACAGTTCATCCAATCCTTCTTGTCAATGAGTATGTTGACATCAATGACAACACTGATTAACCTCATACTTGCAACACTAACTTGGAATGTGTAAGCCCTAGAATGTGACAAAACGCCAAACTCCCAAATACCCTGAAGTGATTGACATCTGGCTTCTTCCCTGAGAATGCCTCCTCTGGTGTCATCTTGCCCAATGCCTTATGTGGAACCCTGTTCTGTATGTATACTACTGTACTACATGCCTCTGCCCATAAGTAACGTGGCATATCCTAGTCATACAACATAGCCCTTGCTGCCTCTGATATAGAATGATTCTTCCTCTTAGCAACCCCATTCTACTGTGGGTTGTAAGGAACGGTCCACTCTCTCTTGATTCCTTCCTTGGTACAGAACTCCTAGAACTCTTTCCCTTTGCACTCACCTCCATTGTCTGACTGAAGAACCTTTACCTTCCTGCCTGTCGAATTCTCCACAAGAGCTTTGAACTCTTGGAAATAACTGAAAACCTCATCCTTGGTCTTCAAGAAGTATATCCAGGTCTTCCTAGAGAAATCATCAATAAAAGTAACAAAGTACTCGTATCCTTTAAGAGACTTTGTCGACATTGGTCCACATATATCTGAATGTACTAGATCAAGAACACCCTTGGATCTGGTGTCACTCCTTAGAAAAGCTATTTTCGCAAACTTCCCCAATACACATCCCTTACATACGTCATTATGCTCTGTACTCACCTTTGCAACACCTGTCACTGTCTCACGAAGCAATTTAAGTGCTCCATGATGTATATGGCCCATCCTCATATGCCATAGCTCTCCTTGATCTCTAGGATTACTGTTGATCACTAGTGCCTTAGGGGTATCAAATTGCAACCTATAAAGTCAGCCGCTCCTAACTCCAATAGCTATGGGTGATTTCCAATCCTTATGCTTGATTAACACATGCACCCCGCTAAAGAGTACATTGTAGCCTTTATCATGAAGGATAGATACAGAAATCAGATTCATACCCAAAACTGGCACATGTAGCACATCATGAATGGAATTTGGCTTGTCATTCTCCCTCTAAAATAGAACAGTCCCTCTCCCAACTGGATTGTACTTGGACTTATTCCCCATCTGAATCTGGAATCTGATATCCTCCTTGTAACTGGAGAAGTACTCCCTAACTCCTGTCATATGAAATGACGCCCCACTGTCTATATACCAAACACCCTGTGAGGTTGAGCTAGTTAGGCAAGCTATGAGTGCAAACTCATCCTCCATTCTACTAGAAAGCTCATCTACATTTGTTGAAGCTGTCGTCTGCTTCTTGCCTTTCTTTTCATTTTTCTTCCTTTGTGGGCAATCGTTGACATATTGGTTGAACTCATGACAGTGATAGCATTTGATCTTAGACAAGTCCTTCTCACTTTTTAGATTTGATCCTTTGCTAGACCCCTTCTTCGCTTTCCCTTTTCCTGCTAGGGCAACATTTTCTTGTTCCACCTCACTTTTCTGACTCTTATTGTTGGTTCTAGTGACAAGACTTAGTCTAAGCTCCTCCTGAGTGAAGTCACTTCATAGTCAATCGTAACTCAGGAAGGTGTCCCATCCATTAATAACTTGAACAAAGACATCCCACTACTTAGTAAACCCATTTAGGGCTATCCGTACTAGCTCAACATCATCTGGTTTATCTCCAACAGCTGCCAACTCATCCTTAACAAGTCTAAGCCTGGTGAGGTAACTTGTAACGTCTTATCCCTTGTTCATCCGGGTATTCCTCAACTTTTCTCTGAGAATCAGCTTACGGTTAGTGGTAGCATTCTGGTACAGATTCAGAATGGCGTCCCACATCGTCTTCATTGTATCTAACTCTACAATATGCGGAACAATATGATTCTTAACACCATCAAGAATCAGCCTCCTTGCCTTGGCATCTTCCTTCTTATATGCTAAGAGCTGTGTTGCATCTATAGGTACAGGTACAACAGTGGTCACATATTCCTTGATACCATTCTCTTCCAGCAATAAAGAAATTATGGCTTTCCAGACACCAAAATTTAAGGTTCCATCCAATCTGTCCTGATCTCTTAAACCTGCTGAGGCCATCTCAAAAGAAAAATAATAATAATTTTGAAGAGGTCAAACTAGGTTTTATAAACCCTAGATTTTATTTATTTATTATTATTTTATCGTTCTCCCGGTGCCTGTACTGAGCCTTTTCTGCCCTCAGATTTGCTCTAATACCATGTGAAAATTCTATTGCAGCTACTGATTATTAATCTCCCATCTTATATAGATTATTTGACTGCCAAAAATTAATTCACAACAAATATTGAAAAATAATATAGCTGCAACTTCACAAATAATCACAGGGATAGAAAAATAAAATATGCAAAATAATGAACACAATATTTTTGGACAAATTATCCCTGAAAAAACCCCAAAGGGAAAACTAGTACTGCAGATGAAGAATTTTATTAAACTTCAACAAATCAAGAGATACATAAACTACTTGCCTCTTACTAGCAGAGCTCTGGCAAAATTCTCCTACGGAAATTCTTCTCCCAATTTCTCCTGCAGAAATTCCACTGCTGTTGTCTCCAACACTATCACTGCGCCCTTGTTCCCACTGCAAATCAATTTGCTATTACTGCAAATTTATTTATTTGCTATCGCTGCAAATATTTTTCAAATGTGTCCTCTCCAAATGCCCATTGATCCTCTTTTATAATCTTTTCATTGAAAACCAATGGCCATGATTTAATCTCAGTCAATGGCTAAGATTAATTAGACTCTAACAAACCCTAATGTCTAGAAGTCTCTGGAGAAATCACTTTTCTAGGTATGGAGATAATTATTCCAGTTGTGTTTCTAGCCTCATAATCACCACCCAAGACTAGAACACCTATCTGAGCTACTTTTAAAATCAACAGACATAATATCAATGCATAGGGACCCCAAATGCTGGGTAAGTGATGCAGATGAGTTCAGACAAGGCGTTTCAGAGATGGACTGAGCAAAGCTACAAACAATCATCCCTTTGCCTTCAGTCCATTTTCTAGTGGGCCAAGAGTGTGCATAGGCTAGAACTTTGCCATGTTAGAAGCGAAGGTTGTGATGGTGAAGAAGTTCATATTTAACATGAACAGAGGGTACAAGCATGCACCTGTCGCCTTCATCACTCTCAATCCTCAACATGGGATACCAATTATGGTGGAAAGAATTGAATGCAATGGAGATTAGCCAAATTGTTAAATTGTATCTCATCCTCCCACAAGGTCCTCCACCACTCACTCATGTTTGACAGAAAATGCTTCTTATCTTTTGGCCTTGCTTTTCATTATATCTCTTATAGACTTTTTTAGTCCTAGAGTCCACCGTTGATTTTTCTTTTAGTTTCATACTAGTATGTTTGAATGGTTCAAGTTAACCCTTAAAACTTCATATTTATTTCCAATTAGTTGTAACAATCAAATCACATATTTATATCATTTCTCATTTAGTTTTGTGTCTATTTAAAGTAGAATGCTTTTAATGTAATTATATATTGACAAGATTTGGTTCATGCTACAATTTTTATCTATCCACATGTATTCCTATTTCCTCTCACTTGTATAGTTTCCACACATTTATCATTTACCCCTTTTTTTTTACATCTCATTCACACTTACCTCAACGCATTCACTCTTTGCCTCAAGATTTATCATTCCATTGTCAAAGTTCATTTTCACACTTCATTGTGACTGATCTTACGAGGCACAAGAATGAACTGTAAATTTAAAATTTTAATTCAAATTTCAACCTTTTTGCCCCTTTTCACAAGTTGTTATGAGTTGATTTAACACTAAAGATGCTCAATGTACCATTAATTCATAAGGCAAAATACATGGTTGAATAAAGAAAAATCAATAGAGCACACCTCATTTTTTCTAAGGGATAAAGAATAAGAATCTATATCATCTGCATACATGCCATCTACACAGTTGTGTATATTGTCTTTCAATATTGCACTTGGAGTCATAAAGTCAATTGATCTAGGGGTTTGACCTAGGAGAACTTGACCCTAGTGATTTGAAAGATTCCCTTAAGGTGTTTACAAACACTGTAGTCACTACACGTACTTTAGATAAATTCAATGATAATTGATAGAGATTTAGGTGATCTGTAGTGATAACTAATTGGTGAATTATAAAATAAGAATAGATAAATATACCAAATAAATTAAAATAAATACTATGAATATACATTTATAATAAATAAATAAAATAACATAAAACAAAACTATAAAAACATAGATTATATATTTCTGGAATATATTAAAAAAAAAATTGTTTTAGAAAATCTAAAATCAAGGAGACATATCAAGTTGCATATATTATCCATTGAAATGTTTATGGGATTGGTAACATTGAGAAATTTCTAGCCCTCCTAATGATTATAAATTTGCACTAGCCATATACTAATAATAAAAACATCTATAGTATCTAATTTCATCTATTCCCTCGCATACACCGATCAACAGCTAAAATTATGGCATCATATAAATTGAAGACTGACTTTCTCAGCTTGTTATTGAAAGTCAAAACTCCAATCACAATAGAGAATCCCAAACCATAATTCAATCCAAATGCCACTGCCCACCCTTTCATTTCAGCGTCTGAATTCTGTGCTTCACCACTTGTATCAATACTTGTGCAGGTGCCATAGCCAGAAGAGATGTTGCAGACTATTGTATTGGTAAATGGAATCCCACTTAGCTTAGCATTGCCTAAGTAGGACGACTCCCCGAATGTTAGAAACTGCCCCCCATGGGGTACTTTTCCATGAAGCATGTTGTAAGATAGATTCAAGAACTCCAAATAACTCAGGAATTGAAGTTCTAATGGAATTCTGCCATTCAAACTGTTTAGCGAGAGGTCCAGTGACTCTAGCTGATCCATGCCTCCCAATGTTTTTGGGATTCGGCCACTGAGATGATTCCTTGAAAGGTTAAGGGCTATCAGGCCTCGAAGGTATCCCATTTTGAGAGGAATGCTCCCCGATAAATTGTTGTTTGAAAGATCAATACATTTAAGAATGAAAAGAACTTTCACAAACTCAGCATCCCAACCTTTCCAGGAAATTGTAATCTGATTTGTATATACCCTACCATAATCACCGCCAACGCGTTCTTCGAGATGGTCTGGATTACTCTGTGATGCATTAACCATTGCAAGCAAGTTTGAAAGGTTCGTTGGAATAGGTCCTGAAAGGTGGTTGTGTGAAAGGTCCAGAATTTGAAGATTTGGAAGGCCAATTAGCTGGGGTGGAACGCTGCCTTGAAATTGGTTGGACCTCAACACCAACACGTGCAGTTGTGATAGCTTTCCAATCCAGCGGGGGATGGTGCCTTTCAAATTATTATTTCCCAAATCCAATACTTGCAGAGATGGGCATTTTGCAATGGATGAAGGAATAACTCCTCTCAAATGATTACCATTCAGCTTCAAGGTATGAATCTCTTTCAAGTTTCCCCATTCTGCTGGCATTTTACCTTCCAGATGATTTTCCGCCAAATCTAGAACACTGAGAAGAGAACAATTCCTGGTTAAATGAGGAGGAATCATACTGCTTAGCGTATTACTTGAAAGGTCAAGAACCTGCAAAGCTGAAGTGCACATAAAATCTGGAATGGCTCCGCTGAGGTTGTTTCTTGACATGGATAAGAACTCTGTATGCTGAAGATGTTCACTAATATCAGTAGGAATAGAACCATTGAACTGATTCATCGACAGGTCCAGCACCTCAACACTAGCAGAAGGAAGAGGAAGAGCACCTTCTAAGCTGTTATTGTGCAAATCCAGAGACCAAAGAAACCTGTATGTTAGCCTAGACGGCAACGAACCTGTTAATTGATTACAACTAAGGTTCAAATAATAAAGACCGGGTAAGTTCCATATCCAGGATGGAACATTTGTTGTAATACTGTTAGCGGATAGGTCAAGATATTCCAAGCCATATTGGTTCACAAGAAACGATGGAATTCTATCTAAATTGCAAGAACCTAGTCCCAGATAGGAAAGCTCAAACTGTGGAATCCATGCTGAATCAATGCTCAAAGTTAAGCGATTGTAAGAAAGAACCAGATCTTCAAGTTTAGAGAGATTGTCGAAGAGAGAAAAGGAAATGGAACCGCTTAAACTGTTGCAACCGAGCCAAAGCATTCTTAAGTTAACAAGATTTGAAATTGTCGATGGAATTGTACCTTTCAATTGGTTGCCATAAAGGTCAAGATCAACAAGTTTAGAGAGATTGCCGATGGACAGAGGAATCTCACCTTCAATTCTGGTATTAATCAGATAAAGACTCTTCAATGATGACATATTCCCTATAGCAGTTGGAATTTGGCCCTCCACAGCTGTATATGAAAGGTCAAGATTAACAAGTTTAGAGAGTTTGCCTATGGACAGAGGAATCTCACCTTCAATTCTGGTATTAATCAGATAAAGACTCTTCAAGGATGACATATTCCCTATAGCAGTTGGAATTTGGCCCTCCACAGCTGTATCTGAAAGATCAATGCTGGTTAGTGACGGAGACTTCTGTAGTCCAATGAAAGAAACGCCTCCTCCAATATTCTCATTGCCAGAGAGATCAAGTGAGAGCAAGTGGGCAGTCACATTTTCAAACCAAGCTGGTATTTGCGCTGACAAAGAATTGTATGAAAGGTCGAGATAGAGGAGAGAGGTGAGGTTGAGAAGGGAGTTGGGAATTGGTCCGCTAAGCCCACACCCAGATATGCTGAGATGTTGAAGGTTGGATAGACTGCCAACAGATTCACCCCACTCTTTGCTTACAGAAATGTTCGCTCTATCAATAGAGAGGTATTCCAAGCTCACCACATATGATAAGCTTTCCAAGCTCACATACAATTTACTTTCATAACCAAAATATGGCGACAAGTCAAGAAAAGTGAGTCTCTTCCACTTTCCATTATGGGGAGGAGTGAAATTACCGTGGAAGTTGTTGTCCCTGAGATCGAGGTGCTCCAACTGTGCAAGTTCAAACAATGATGAACTGATGTGACCTTCCAAATGGTATCCACTCAAATCCACTCGAGAAACATGGCCTGTGCGGAAGTTACAAGTAACTCCACTCCAAGTGCAGCAATTGAATCCGTGCCACGAACTCAGATTTTTATCCTCATCTACAATGGCTGCTTTGAAATCCAGGAGGAGATTCCTTTCAGTGAGGGGGCATGCAATTACAATTGGAGGAGAAGAGGTGAAGCAGAAGAAGCAGCATGATATTGTTATGATTGCAAATGCAATTCTGCCATATGAAAGCATAGCTTCCATGTCTTCCACACACACAAATTCTTATTATCTTTACTTGAAAAGAAAAGAGATGATCAGAAATCAGGAGAAATGAAGGCTAAATAATCCCTTTCCATGCTAAATGTGGGAGTGGCGTGTATGCAAAGTAAGATTCTCAACACCCACATAATAAGGTGAGTGTATTATTCAACGAGTGGAAAAGTCGTGGTGATGGTAACGCACACCAAATTAAACGAGTGGAAAAGTCGATGGTAAGAGATTTATAAGTTTAGAATATATTAATATGAATATGTATTCATCTATGTTGAGATTTTTAAGATTATATATGTGTCTTTTAATTAAGTGTTTGAAATATGTATATAATACAATTTTGTAATTGACAATTTATAATACTTATCAAATAAAATCTTCCTCATAAATGACTAGTTTCTTGTCCTTATAAATGATATAATCTTTAAGGTTTTGTTCTTAAACATTATTATTCAAAAAATGTCATGTTAAGTATTATTTTAATTTAAAATAGATTTGATATTTGGATCAAATTATGTGCTCTTTGTTTACTTGTCTTCTTTATTTCCTTCAAACAAAGAAGTTGTAACCACTTAAATATATTTTTATGATAATTTTGAAAAAAAATGCATACATTAAACCAAAGAAACATAAACTATTTCACAAAAATTATTAGCTTATGGATTGATGCCTATAAAGAAATGTATTAATACATTCAAGTTCAGTCATTTTAATCTAACTCAATCGACTTGATTAAAAATATTAACCTTTTAAATATAATTATGACTAGAATATATAGGTACAAATATCAAGTGAAATATTTAAAGACCATTAAGCCCATTCATTATAGGTACAAATATCAAGTGAAGTTTCATTCCATGTAGGAAATATTTGAAGACCTCACAAAAAGAGTTCAAATTCACAACACCTTGACCCTACAAACAAACTCTAAGAACAAGCTAATCTAAATTCTATCATTCTTCTTCCAACACATCAAATTTTAAGCAACTATAAACTATTATTTAAAATTTAGATCAAACAATAAATAAATAAATAACTATAAAAAAAACTCCAAAAATCAACTATATTATTTCATTCTTAATTTTTAAATTCACCATATAACATATTACAACTCTTAATTAAATTATATTAAGAAATCTTTTTATTTATTTATTTATAATCTTATACTCCCCGTTTTATGTTGACCCATTGGACTAGCATTATTTGTTTTTATCAGTGAATAGTCTGCGCACAAGTCGTATTTCCAGCTCGCGATACAAAGTTTCCTGCTGGATATTGCTTATGACTTAAATGCTTTGTCGGTTAGTAAGCACCCTGTGACGTCCGAGCAAACTCGGTCCACTTATTTTTAACGACTCGTTTCTCGGCCTTGTGACCATTTCGCCGTGTCAAACAAGAAAATGCCGTGTCAAACAAGAAAATGTTTAAGAGACAAATGAATGGCCCGGAAAAGTACAAAAATAATAAAGAAAGCATGGGATATAAGTTGAAATTTTCCCCGTTCATGGACCCCTATATTCACAACAAATAATAAAGAAATCGTAGGATACAAAACATGGTCCCCCTATATTCACAAAAATAATAAAGAAATCGTAGAATACAAAACATGGGTCATACACTCGAATTGAAAATATCTTTATGTCAAAACTCATGTTATTTTAGAATTTTTATGAGAATCTTTTAGAGAGGAACATCATTGGAATGATATTCAATAAACTTTATAAGAGATTGTTAAATATTGTATCTCCAATCAAAATGACCCTAACTATAGCTTATTCTTGGTTTGCATTCTCTTTAGAAGAATTAGAACGTGCTCTTTTCTCTACGACATCTAATAAAAACTTACGTATTGATGGGATTCCTATGGAATTTTATTAAGCTATGTGACATTATATCAAGGATGACTTCTATTTTCTATATTTTCTAGATTTGGTTTTTTCAACTTTGGATTCTAAATGGTTTTTTTGGGTCATGTACAATAATTCTTGGTATGATAGGTTTCAAGTTTTGTTGTACTCATTATAGCTTGGTTCCACTTGCTTATTTGCTTCAAATCCTTGTGTATGGATCAACATTTTTCATTTGTTATAGTCTACACATTGCCTTCAAGTGCAAATGGTTGATGTACTATGAAATGTTGATCATATTTATGTCACTCACAACTAATGAAATGAAATTATTTTAATTGCTTTCTCAACCACCCAGCCAAAGGAGCTAAAATTGACAAAATTCTTGGCTAGAAATTATTCCTTTGATGTATTAGGAAGACAAACATTGTAGTGCGATTTGGGTTGCAATTGGATTTGATGATATCATTTAGTGAGAGAGATCTTTAGCTTACCTTGTTCAATCTTACTACATGACATGAAGTTGTTGAAATGAGCAATAGATTGTAAATATCTAGGGCTTTTATTCTATGGTTAAAATGTGTAATTGTAGTTTCCATTGTGTATTTGGAAACTATAAGATGATGTAGGGTTTGATAGAAAAAAAGATTCAATAATATTGCATAGAAACATTTGCTATGCCATCACATCAAGGTTTAGTAAGTTCAAAGTTTACTAGATAGATAGTAGCCTTTGGCCTCAATATTTGTGAAACTTTTCTTTACATTTAGAAAGAGAGATATTTGCATGGTTATATCTTGATGATATTCTAATAGTATAAAAAATAATCTTGCAGTGCATTGTCAATCTTTGTTGGCTTTTGTAGCTAGAGTGTGTAATGGTTTGGGATTTTTCCCTCTTCACAACCTCTCTTTTTAAGAGGGTTGCTTATTCTTTTTTAAATTTGCATTCTTCAATACAAAATAAAATGCATCCAAGGGTTGGTAGGAGTATCGAGTAGGAATATCTTGTGTTGTTTTGTTTTAGTTTTTCATTTAAATATATTCTATATTTATGTTCATCTGTATTGTAATGGTAAAAGTTGTAAATTCATGTTTTTTTGTTTTAGGTTGAACACTTTAATTTGGTTTTCTTTTATGTATTGATTAGTAATTAAGTTAGAATATTTTTACATGGAATTTGGCTACTAATCTTATCCTAGTCTCATTCTATCTTCACACATCCCTAGGATTCAAACATGATCAACAATCTCCACTATTTATCATCCTAGTTGAAACGCACAAATGTAAAATTAACCTAGGTCACTTTTACATATGCATATTTGAACCCCACACTTTTTTAATTTAAAATTTTTAATTGGTTCAATGTTCCCCTCCCTTATTAGCTATTATGTGCTCATTAAAGCACAACTTATTTCAAATTACACACTAGGTTAGTGTATTTAAGGACTAGCCTTAATTTATTAAGATTATCTTAGAATAACCAAAAGAATATTCAGATAATAGCCTTATAGAAACATCATGGAGTATCCTAGTAAGGGCATCATTAGCTTGCATCATCATTCTAGGCATACTACATGATTACTTGATGTCTTCAATCTTGGTTCATCTCTATTAAATGTGTCCACCTAGTGGCTTAACTAAGGAGAACATGACCCTCCGTGAGCAAGTTCCTAAATGATGTATGTTGGCAAGATTTCTTGTATGACCTAAATTACAAAAAATTCTAAATATGGTGTCCACTTTTTTTCCTTGGCCTTGCTTTTCCTATCATTAATAACCGATGAGAAATTTCCTTCAATGGACCCCCTTGGTCAATTTTTTTATTTGGTGGTGTGATTTACCTCCCTTCACATCTTTGTCATATGCCTAAGTTCCATATATGTAAACATTAATAAGTCCCAAGGGTCTAGAATTTCCCCACCTAAGTACTTGGTCGGAAGGAATCCCACTTGCTAACTCCCACTCAACCTTATCTTATATTGGGGTTTCAAGTTTTTGTTTATTGACATGCCATCATTTCCTTCCCTGAGCCTCCACACTTCATCATTCTCTATTCTTTCCCTAGAAAGTTTTCAAACCTTTTTTACTCGTCTCCTTGGCATCCTATTTCTTGATTTCTTGATTCCTAATAGGCTTCTAAGTTCCCTTTTCATTTGGCATAAAGTATTCCATTATATTGATCCTTTCTCACCCTCTCATGCTACTCTCATGATTTTGGACCATTCCATCCCTTGCTCCATTCTACACCATGTGTGTAGTATCCCCAAAGTTTGATTCTTGATGCTCCTTCATCCCTTCTTCCTTGCTTCAATATTTTAGGCCTTTGCTTCCTCCTTTGTAGTCGGTATCTAGGATCCATCATCCTAAAACCCCAAACCTAGATCTCCAATGCATAATAAGCCCTTGGAGTTTTCCATGCTATCTTACGTAGAGGGTAGCCACATCATGGATCCCCAATCCCTAAACCCTAACAGGAACTCATTTCTTCTTCTCATTTGGCACATCATACTCCACATCATGTACCCCTAATCCTCACTTCCTAATTATATTCTACCATTCATAGGTTTTCAAACTCTTCAATCCATCACTCCTACTGCATGAGGTATCCCAAAGCTATAAAACATGACCCTTTCCCTTCATCATACCTTCCCCTCCCTCAGAGTTTTAGACTATCAAATGAAATCATCCCTCTTACATGAAGTCCATAATCTTAGATCCCAGTTCTCTAAATCTTGTTGTTCCTCCCTTCTCCTTCTTAGACCTTCAAACATTTTAAATTCAACCTTATAAAAGAAATCTTTTTATTTATTTATTTATAATCTCATACTCCCCGTTTTATGTTGACCCATTGGACTAGCATTATTTGTATTTATCGGTGAATAGTCTGCGCACAAGTCGTATTTCCAGCTCGCGATACGAAGTTTCCTGCTGGATATTGCTGCTAACCCTCCGATGAGTTTAATCTATTCCACGTATGCACCCTGTGACGTCCAAGCAAACTCGGTCCACTTATTTTTAACCACTCGTTTCGCCGTGTCAAACCAGAAAATTGCCGTGTCAAACAAGAAAATGTTTTAAGAGACAAATGAATGGCCCGGAAAAATACAAAAATAATAAAGAAAGCATGGGATATAAGTTGAAATTTTCCCCGTTCATGGACTCTTATATTCACAACAAATAATAAAGAAATCGTAGAATACAAAACATTGGTCCCCCTATATTCACAAAAATAATAAAGAAATCATAGAATACAAAACATTGGTCATACGCTGAAAATGAAAATATCTGTGTCAAAACTCATGTTATTTTAGAATTTTTATGAGAATTTTTTAGAGAGGAACATCATTGGAATGATATTCAATAAACTTTATAAGAGATTGTTAAATATTGTATCTCCAACCAAAATGACCCTAGCTATAGCTTATTCTTGGTTTGCATTCTCTTTAGAAGAATTAGAACATGCTTTTTTCTCTACGACATCTAATAAAAACTTACGTATTGATGGGATTCCTATGGAATTTTATTGAGCTATGTGACATTATATCAAGGATGACTTCTATTTTCAATATTTTCTAAATTTGGTTATTTTCAACTTTGGATTCTAAATGGTTTTTTGGGTCATGTACAACAATTCTTAGTGTGATAGGTTTCAAGTTTTGTTGTACTCATTATAGCTTGGTTCCGCTTGCTTATTTGCTTCAAATCCTTGTGTATGGATCAACATTTTTCATTTGTTATATTCTACACATTGCCTTCAAGTGCAAATGGTTGTTGTACTATGAAATCTTGATCATATTTATGTCACTCACAACTAATGAAATGAAATGATTTTAATTATTTTCTCAACCACCCAGCCAAAGGAGCTAAAATTGACAAAGTTGTTGGCTAGAAATTATTCATTTGATGTATTAGGAAGACAAACATTGTAGTGTGATTTGGGTTGCGATTGGATTTGATGATATCATTTAGTGAGAGAGATCTTGAGCTTATCTTGGTCAATCTTACTACATGACATGAAGTTGTTGAAATGAGCAATAGATTGTAAATATCCAAGGCTTTTATTCTGTGGTTACAATGTGTAATTGTAGTTTCCATTGTGTATTTGGGAACTAGAAGTGCCTCCCCTATTTTTTGAACTCTTTAACTAGAAATCAAGATGATGTAGGGTTTGATAGATAAAAGATTAAATAATATTGCATAGAAACATTTGCTATGCCATCACATCAAGGTTTAGTAAGTTCAAGGTTTACTAGATAGATAGTAGCCTTTGGCCTCAATATTTGTGAAACTTTTTTTTACATTTAGAAATAGATATATATTTGCATGGTTACATCTTGATGATATTTTAATAGTATAAAAAACAATCTTGCAATGCATTGTCAATCTTTGTTGACTTTTCTAGCTAGAGTATGTAATGGTTTGGGATTTTTCCCTCTTCACAACCTCTCTTTTTTAGAGGGTTGCTTATTCTTTTATAAATTTGCATTCTTCAATACAAAATAAAATGCATCCAAGGGTTGGTAGGAGTATCGAGTAGGAATATGTTGTGTTGTTTTGTTTTAGTTTTTCATTTAAATATATTTTATATTTATGTTTATCTGTACTGTAATGGTAAAAATTGTAAATTCATGTTTTTTTTTGTTTTAGGTTGACCACTTTAATTTAGTTTTTTTTAATGTATTGATTAGTAATTAAGTTAGAATATTTTTACATGGAATTTGGCTACTAATCTTATCCTAGTTTCATTCTATCTTCCCACATCCCCAGGATTCAAACATGATCAACAATCTCCACTATTTATCATCCTAGTTGAAATCCACAAATGTAAAATTAACCTAGGTAACTTTTACACATGCATATTTGAACCCCACACTTCTTAATTTAAAATTTTTAATTGGTTCAATGTTCCCCTCCCTTATTAGCTATTATGAGCTCATTAAAGCACAACTTATTTCAAATTACACACTAGGTTAGTGTATTTAAGGACTACCCTTAATTTATTAAGATTATCTTAGAAAAACCAATAGAATATTCACATAATAGCCTTATACAAACATCATGGAGCATCCTAGTAAGGACATCATTAGCTTGCATCGTCATTCTAGGCATACTACATGATTGCTTGATGTCTTCAATCTTGGTTCATCTCTATTAAATGTGTCAACTAAGTGGCTTAACTAAGGAGAACATGACCCTCACTGAGCAAGTTCCTAAATGATGTATGTTGATTTCTTGTATGACCTAAATTACAAAAAAATCTAAATCTGGTGACCACTTTCTTTCCTTGGCCTTGCTTTTCCTATCATTAATAACCGATGAGAGATTTTCTTCAATGTACCCCCTTGGTCAATTTTTTATTTGGTAGTGTGATTTACTTCCCTTCACATCTTTGTCATGCGCCTAAGTTCCATATATGTAGACATTTATAAGTCCCAAGGGTCTAGGATTTCCCCACCTATGTACTTGGTCGGAAGGAATCCCACTTGCTAATTCCCACTGAACCTTATCTTATATTGGGGTTTTAGGCTTTTGCTTATTGACATGCCATCATTTCCTTCCTTGAGCCCCCACACTTCACCATTCTCTATTCTTTCCTTGGAAAGTTTTCAAACCTTTTTTACTTGTCTCCTTGGCATCCTATTTCTTGATTTCTTGATTCCTAATAGGCTTCTAAGTTCCCTTTTTATTTGGCATAAAGTATTCCATTATATTGATCCTTTCTTACCCTCTCATACTACTCATGATTTTGGACCATCCCATCCCATGCTCCATGCTACACCCATTTGTGTAGTATCCCCAAAATTTGATCCTTGATGCTCCTTCATTCCTTCTTCCTTGCTTCAATCTTTTAGGACTTTACTTCCTCCTTTGTAGTTGGTACTTAGGATCCATCATCCTAAAACCCCAAACCTAGATCTCCAATGTATAATAAGCCCTTGGAGTTTTCCTTGCTATCTTACCTAGAGGGTAACCACATCATGGATCCCCAATCCCTAAACCCAAACAGGAACTCATTTCTTCTTCTCATTTGGCGCATCATATTCCACATTATGCACTGCTAATCCTCATTTCCTAATTATGTTCTACTATTCATAGGTTTTCAAACTCTTCAATCCATCACTCCTACTGCATGAGGTATCCCAAAGCTCTAAAACATGACTCTTTCCCTTCATCATACCTTCCCCTCCCTCAGACTTTTAGACTATTAAATGCAATCATCCCTCTTGTGAAGTTCATAATCTTAGATCCTAGTTCTCTAAATCTTGTTGTTCCTCCCTTCTCCTTATTAGACCTTCAAACATTTTAAATTCAACCTTCCTTCATGTGAAATTACTTTCCAACATCCCAACTCCCAATTCCTCAATCCATATTGCATTTTTCTCCCCCTGGCATGCCAATCACCGAACCCCCAAAATTTGAGCTTTCAAACATTTCTCCATTGGCTTGATTTTTTCAGGCATAAAATTCCTTGGGCCCCCAACCATTCAAATGATTTGTTCCACCTACCTCCCCTACATTTCCAAGGACAACATTGGTGCATTTACGTTGTCAATGATGTCAATAGTGTTGTAATGAAGAAGGATGGAAGTGAATTTAACAGAGGTGATGTCAGCAGTAGCATTTAATGTGTTGATATGGTGAGCTAATCAATATTGGTGATGCCAAAAGAAGATTGTGGCAAAGTGATGAGTATATGCTGAGGAGATCAGAGATGGAATAGAGAAGTCGTGAAGAGAAGGATAAGTACTATGTATATTGATTGAATCAATATCATCTGTACATAGTTGTACCCTATCTTCTGAAGTTCATGAAAAAGTGAAAGTTGTGAACAGAAGAATGTGCTAACATGAAGATTCTTGTTGAGTTGAAAAAGTTATGATTGTTGTGTATGATGTTGATAGTGAAGTATCTAATGTGGTAAATGTTGTATTTATTATTTCCTAAGGAAAAGCATTGCTTTAGTTTTAAAAGAAAGATTCAGGAAGTCCAAGGCAATGGTGTTTGCACAAAAGAAGGTCATGATAATGTTGGCAAGAGACATTGCTCTAGTATCGACTTGTATGTTATCATTGATGGCAACAGATCTCAGGGATCTCATCAGCATGTCAGAGAGACACATATCTAGAAAACCACATCAGATTTTAGGTTCAGCTGACAGGTCCGATTGGAAGAAATGGCTAAGTATGGATGTGCATGGAGTAGAGGATAGTAAGTTGGATAGTATGCCTTCGTAGATGATGATCTGGTAATGCGGTGCAGGTATGATGTTCTCAATTGTTTGATAGTGTTATATGCTTCAAAGATTAAGTCTTGACTTCCTCCCGAAGTCACCTTAAAGAAATGTCTAAGTCTGGGTAAGTAAAGGTATAGTAGGAACAAGGAACAAGGTATAGTGCAGTGGTCCACATTCCTCTGCAAATAAGTATTTTATCATGCAGTTTCAAGGTGTTGTAAACACTTGTATGAAGTGTCTTATTCTAGAGTTGGGGGATCTGAAGTCCACCAGAAGGATAGTTGCAAGCTACTAAGTATCAGCACAATGTTTGGCAGTGTTTGACAGTGACAGAGTCCAAGTTCTGATGATCCACATTTCTTCTTAAGATGGTATCATGCCTTGTGGTTCTAAGGGTAAGTTTGGCAAATTGTAAAGAGTCCTTGATATGATTTTGGAAGTGTTTTGTGTTTTGCAGTAAAAGTTGTAAGTCAACAGATGAACCTGCTAAGCATGCCTTTAAGGAAAAGGCCAACTGGTGAGATAAATCATTATGCAGAGAAGAGATAGTTGTTGAAGGACCTATGTAAGTGTTTGAATGATTAGAGATGACCTATACGAACATGTTTGACCGAAGATTTGGGTCTACACAACATATAGTGCATTGGATTAAGCCGACAAGCTACATCCTTCTATGTACATGTTTCATTTCTTGGATGCTAACCTGATTGTGGATCAAATCATGATGCGGATATATAAGAGCGATGGATTTCGGTTGAAATGTGAGAAAGAGGAGTGTGAGTGGATGCGAATATGTGAATAGCAGAGGAGTGACACAGATTAATGATAATGAAGACTTGGGATTTAGAATTCAGTTGTTAAATGATTGCACCCTAGCATAGTGGCAGATGCTTAAGAAATATTCAGTTTTCATGTGCAATTTGCTTTGTACCCAGCAATGAGCCTTCGTCATCAAGGCAGTGAACCTCTAATAGGGTTTAACAACCCTTATTGTAATCTTTCTAGGTTTAGGGTTGAGGTAGTGAGCCTGCTAAACCTAGTTGTACTTCATGACAGTGAGCCAACATGTTCTAGGCCCGTGGAGTGACCAAGCCTCAACATTATTTTTGTAAAGATTGCAATATATATTTGAGAGCTAATCCTATCCGTGGTTTTTCCCTTTTTGGGTTTTCCACGTAAAAATCTTGGTGTTCATGTGTCATGCTTTTATGGTTGTTGTTCATATGCATGTTGTGCTTTTGTCTAATTAATTTTGGGAAATGGCTAAAAACTAAAGTACATGAAAAGTTTTTAGAACACTGATTCACCCCCCCTCTCAGTGTTCCTGACATTCAATAGATAATGCTCTACATTCCTCCGCATTTGAAGGTACGACCTTGTGGTTTGGGATTTAGACAGAGACAAGTGTGAAGTTTGTATGTTCTTGATTTCAGAGCTTGGAAGTTACTATAGAAGATTCTAAGAGCTAGCAGAGGGAAGACAAAATTTTAGGATGGTTACAGTTAGGATGTGTCAGAGAAGTGCTCTGTATTTCTCTACTTTTGAAGATGAGGTCTTACAATTTGAAGGATGGTTAGATATAGTTGAGAAGATTATTATATTCAAGTTTTAGTTGAAGAGTTGTACCACAGAGGTTCTCTAGTGTCAACAAAACAAAGATATATCAAGTTGTTGACTAGGGTTGATTGGAGACGAAAGCAAAAGCCACCACATTTTACCGCAATTCATCTTTTGGCTTTGATGTTTGGAGGATGAGTTCATATATTTAGTATGATTGTTCATTTTAGGTTTAAGGTGCTGAAGTGCACCGCAAGTTGGTTTTTTAATGATCTATCTCAAGACTGTGTGTCCAGTGTTTGTAAGTGATGCCATGTTTAGTATTTGTTTGTCTATGCCAAAAAGAAAATATATATTTTAGAGGAAGGAATATTTGAGAAGGTTTGTGGAAGTCTCATGTTGCTTGTGCAAAGATGTGCATGATGCTAATTTGTTTCTCTGGTGCTGCCTTTGGTCTGGAGCTGTCTCATGGAAAGATAAGTGTGTGTTGGGCCAAATTCGTGTGTTTTGATGATCCCGCCAGATGTTTTGAAGTGTGCGCCGGCTTGGAAGAATGTGTTATAGGTCCTGGTTATCACTAGTTTTGAACTGCTTTGGATTTCTACATCTTTTGGATGCCGATGTGGTATGGTCATTGCACATTTCATGATTACACGCTTCATGATTGACTGACATAGGAGAAAGATTTTGTAATTTGTAGAAGGTATAAATGAAAGATCTTGTTTTGTGTGGAAAGTAAGAGTGTATGTGAGTGTGAGAGGATGTGCGTGTAAGTGTGGAAGTGAGTGAATATGTGTGTGAAGGTGTGTTTAAGGCAACAGTGTTCATTGTGTAGAGAAGGTGAAGGTTTGTGATAGAGTGAAGTGTTGTAGAGGTGGTTGATCAATGAAAACTATTAAGTGTGATTCTGTAAGTGTTGTTGGATTGTAATTTTTAGGGAGTTTGTCCTCCCTTGGGTAGTAGCCCCTAAAACTTGTTTTAACCTATTTTTATTTTTATTTGTGAGGTTGGATTTGGATAGTAGATCCAAGTAGCTTGCTCACTGTGGGTTTTCCCTTCTTGGGTTTTCCATGTAAATCTAGAGTTATGGTTGTGTGCTTATGTGTTGTGCTTTAAGTTGTTTAATTTGTTGATCCTCTGTTTAAGGCAAATAGAAGATTTGGTTGACAAAGTTATTGGAATAAGTTTTAGTATACTAATTCACCCCCTTCTTAGTATATCCTTGTCTATAACTAACATTAATACTCAAAATTGACAAGGATGGACATGTACACTCTATCAAATCCTGCCAAAATGTTTTTGATCACCTCAAGGGAGTAGATCCACATGTAAGGCCATGTGATGATTACAAAGATAGACATGGGTTGCTTGAATGGCATAAATGAATCCCTAGTCTTCACTAACCTACAAATAGATACTATGCTACATCTATGAGCATGGGAAGAATGTTTTTCTACTCTAGGTTGTCCAACATCAGATCCAATGAAGATTCTATTACATAGGCACATACTAGCACATGCAATGCTTTATCTAGCATGTAAATCATGTGTGACCCTTGATGAGACAAGTAACTGCACACACACATGATTGAAAGACATTATAAGGGATGATCATTTTATTGCTTCAAGGATTGTATGTGTCCAAGACTAATATAGGGTTTCAACTTCTACAAGTCTTGTTTGTAAGTTGGAAAGCATATCTATATCACAAAAAGAGTTCCAAATAACAAATATGTTTGTAATTAGATCTCTCAATGGAAATCTATAGTTACTCGGGGAATCTTTGAACCTCTAGTTGTGGATTTCCTCTTGCCACATTTGTTAGCATGAATATAATAAGGGTTTGATAAATATTTGACATCATTCCAAAGCATTACAAATCCTCTGTAGTACCATTCATTTATCTCGTGTGAATTTTTGCAACACTAATAACCAGATTATTAAGCATGCTCAGTTAAATATAAGGGCAATTTTTAATTATATGTGAGTACAATTCTAGTTTCAGTTGTGATTCTTAGGTGAGACCATCCTTCCTCGCAATGTGGGACTTTGTCATCCATTGGAGTAAGCACCATTCTTGGTGGTGAATGATCAAACATATCCGAGCATTGTAATATCATGTATCCTCACTAGCTTTAATTTTAGTATTAGGATCCTTCATTCTCATATGTTCCATTGACGTAATTGTTATTATATTTCATACAAGCTAGAACTAGTAAACACTTAGAGAAACTTGTGAGCATTCCATTATTCTTTTACATGCATATGGTTGGCTTATGGGAATTTAGTCCATAGGAACATACAAACTATTGTTATCTTTAAGCACATGTATAAGAATGATAATATCATCTAAATAAGAGGATTTGCAAGCAAGTAATGTGTAATAGGCTCAATGACAAGTTTTGGGGCCCATCACATACTAGGTTTAGTTATCAAATGTTTCCATATTATTTTATCGTTAGTCTTTTATTGTCCTCTTAAGGATACATCTAGGAATACCCTCTTGGGTCTGGCTAAGTTGAAGTAAATGTCAATTCACCCACTCATAAGAACTAGTCCATTCATGCCACTATATGAGCATAAGTCCTACCCATTACCTTTGTTCACATTATCCCTAGCCATATGTTTTGGAGTCAATCTTTAGGATTTGTTTGAAAACATGTTTGAGAGCCAATAAATGATGTCATTATTAGGGAGACATTAATTTTGGTTTCTAGATGTGTCATACCTCCACAAGTTGTTGAAAATAATGTTTTCTCTTCCAAGTGAAGAGTGGTGAGTCTACTGAATCAAACCTAGAATTAGGTCATATCAAGAATTTTGAAGATGGAAAGAAGGAGATAGTCTAGAGATCCATAAGGACAAGAAGATACATCATCTCATGCAAAGAAACAATAGACCATAAGAAAAACTAAGGATACTAGTAAGTTTGGGTATGTGCATAAAGATGGGGGACCAAAAAGTGGCCAAAAAACACTTTTTTGGTGCAAATAAGTCATAATGTGATCATGTTACAAATAACGTGATTGTGTTATAATGCACTCATGTTGTTTACTTTTATAAGAAAAAAATTGCACCTCATTTTGCCATTTTGCCCAAAACATGATCCTTCTATTCTATGAGTGTGTTTTCTTCATATTGGAGCTAATTTGGGGAAGGAGCCATGCTGCCATGATGTGCAAGAGGTGACTTCAATGGTTTTTTCAGAAATTTCAATTAAAATGAAATATTTTTGTTTTTCATTTGTGTTGATTCAATTTTTTATTTTCAACAAACCAAAACTCATCAACACCTCCAAACCCTAATCCATCTGAAGAAACACACAAGGAAACTCCTATTGAAGAGAAAGCACAAACTAATCCCCCTCAAACACCTCCTCCCATTTGGAGGCATCCTCGTGAGACCCAAACACATATATTAGGGAAAATTAAATAAAACAAAAGAGAGCTTCAAACATTGGTAGATACATTAAAAATCTAGATGCAACTTACACACATCGAAGAGCTCTTGCAACATCCATTGAATCTATAATTTCTCCCATAGATTTAGTTAGTGGCCAAATAAACAACTGGGCCAATTAGAGAGAGAATTCTTGGCAATAACATTCATCGAAACTATCACATAAGAAAGTAAAAGACAAGAAAATATGAAATCTAATTTATGTGCATTATTTGTCAACCCTAGAACCAATCATCCCTTGTACACAAGTTGCAAATAATTTACTATTAATTGGTGCCAACACCAAGGCATAAAGGATGATTTTGGGATAAGTGATGGATGATTTTTTACCATCCCTCATGCAACAACAATGAAGTGCCTTAGTATTTCTTGAGTAAAATATATTGTGAGTTCCTCCTCAATGAAATTTCAAATAATTTTGATAGATGTGATTTCTAGGGCAATAGTAAAGGCTCTACATAAGATAAACAAGGGGCACATCATGCCTAGGACAAGCCAATAAGACCCCTTTCTCTCCCATCTATTCAACATGTCACAATCCCTTCCATTTTGAATGAAAGTGTTGAGGTGGAGACCTTGGAGTCCGTTGGTTCCCTCACACAAATCTTTTTACAACATAGCAGATCTCTTTTGTAGGGTGATGAGGGTGAGCCTTCTAGGTGTCAACTCTTAGGGTAAAATTTCAATCCCATGTCACACTTTTGGCCAACTAAATAGTTTCTATACAGTTTCAGGAGAAACAGTTTCACCCAAAACCATGTAGCATCTACGTCGCATTATATGGCATAAAGAGTTTCACCTAAAATGTTTTCACTCAAAATTTTTAAATCTATAAAATCTGATTTCAACTTTGAAAAGGGTTTTTATTTGCATCGAAAGTTCTAAGTGAAAGTTTCACCTGAAACTTTTTTGAGTGATACCATCTCACCTGCCACTGTCTATGTGGTATCCCATTTGGTAGCCAACCCCCCATTTTCAACAAATTAAATAAAACTTCAAGTTCAACCTCAAATTTCTCCAACCAAAGGGTATTTTCATGAAAATATGAAAACACCCTTTGGTAGATCTTGGAGTCTAGAACTTATAAATATATTTTTATATATTTTGATTAGTTCTATTAGGATTATTTTTAAATTTATTGCAAGTAGGTTATTATAATCAAACATGCAACTACTTAGAATTTTTTTAAAATAGTAAAATATACTTAGAATTTAAAAAAATATATGATGCACTAGAGGAGAGAATTATCTCCAAGAGGGTATAATTTTTTTAATGATAGAAAATTTAGACAAAATTTGACGTCCCATGAAAACTATGGCAATTTGAGTACATGTGACTTTACAAAATTATTAAAAAAATAAATATTCATCAAAAATTAATTTTTTTCTCCATGCACTATATTTTCAAGTTACCTAACTAGGAAAAAAATTCAAAAATCAAAAACTAATTTTCTTTTAATTTTGCAACATTCCATCAACCTCACTTTTTTCAAATTTTTTTAGCAATAAAATTTATGCTCTTAAATTTGCAAGAAAATATATCCAACTAATTTAAAAAAATTAAAAATATATATATAAACATAAACTACATTAAGAGTTATACATTTCATTAGTTAATATCATTTTAAATTTCAAAACATAAACATCACTTTTAGGCACTCCAAGTTGGAAAATTGTATTTGTTTGGTCATTTCCTTAATAAAAGTTTGACATGGTTATGAAATTTTACCCCTCACCCCATATTTTTCATGATTGTGGATCTACATGTGACTATGGGTTCAAGAATTATTCAATGAGGTTTACAACATAGGTTACACATGGTCATGATGTTGGTACACATATTGAAGAGGATGATTCACACTTCGACGACTACACTACACAAGGCTGAGCACATGATGCATGTGACCTTTGGCATTGACTGATAGGTAATTTTCAAAAAGGTTGTACAATTTAGTATATTTCCTATTGAAATATACAATTAACTAGATATTAATCCATTATGAATGAAAACTAATGTAAAAAATTGTATGTATTATAAACTTAGTGTCAAAGTACACACATCTTGCATCTATCATCCCTTCATCACATGTTTGTGTGGGCATGCCAAGTCCACAAGTATGTATTTTGTAACAAAATAGTAAATATACTACATGTGAATTTTTTGTCATATATCAATGGTAGTCTTAAAATGACAATTTGATGATGAATAGGTGGATGTTGGACCTCCAACATTAGGACATGTTGGTGGTACTAGTCAAATATCAACTTTCACTAAGGTAAGTTTTAATATTTTAATCATTATGTATGTAAATAATGTTATACAGATTTTGGTCAAATAACATTGTTCCTATTTTCATTTGATGAAATCAATGTAGACTCCTAATATTCATGGAACAATGGAGATGGTCATTGCTACAATAATTTTTTCTTAAATGCCTTAGACAAAAGGTATAAGCCAATAATGTAAATAGCATTATGTATTTGTTGTTTGATCTCACATCATTTAGTGTAAAAAATGATATTCATTTTTATTCTAATTTTCTTCTGTATGCTTGTCATTGGAGATCACAACTCCACTTCATGCACCTGACCCTCAGTTGCATGAAGAGAAGAAATAGATGATTGAGGAGGATAATTGGCTTCTAGTAAGTGATTATTTAATAATGTCATTGTATATTTCATGTTTTCTATACTAATGTGTATATTGTTTAATTGTATTAATAGGTGGAGCTACAAAAAAGTCTTAAGAGGAGGCCATTCGATAGAGGAGATCTATTAGCTATGATATTGGTTCTCCATCTTCCCAACAAAGCAAGAGTCATTGATTGTTCCATGATACTCCATAGTTTCTATATGTTTGGATATTTTGTTGTATGCCTTCATGACATGTCTAGGTGTAGATTTGTATTTTTCCAATGTATATCATTATACACCTATATGGATTTGTACACATACATTTGTGTTTTACTGATGTACATATCATTGTATACCTATATGACTTTGTTTTTATATTCATCATATTCTTATATAGTATTGTATAGGCCTTATGACATTTTCATGACATGTTTTTGATAAGATAAGTGGCAAAAAAGGGCACCGATCCCATAACAGAACAACCAGAAAGGTGCACCAAGAAACTATTATAGTTTAAGCAAAACCATCATAGTTTTAGCAGATAAAATATAAAGACAAAAAGTGACATGAAACCACAGACACATTAGACAGACAACAGAGCGGAAGTAGACCAGAACCAAGCCTCCAAAGGCTAACCGAACATCTTATCCCAGTCATCCACCAGGAACTGGTAAACATCCTGGTACTCTTTCAATTTTTTGTCCTTAATCCCTTGGCCCGTAAGCTCAACATCTTGAAGAACTACCAAAGTGGTGGTAGACCTATGCATCACTTTTGTTAACAACTTTGCCAGAATGCTAAACTTTCACTCCAGTTCACTGAGTCTATCCGAAAGGGCTTTAATTTCTATGTCTTTACTGGTCTTCTTTCCACCTTTTTTCTTTTTACTAGTTCTTTTTTCCCTTTTCTGAGCTGATGGAGTCCAAACCTTGAGCATTGAACTCAGGGAAATTACGGGACCCTCATCATCCACCTCCATTTTTTCATTTTTGTTTCCCTTGTTCACCAAAAATTTACCCCCCATTTGTTTTGTTTTAGCCACCACCTTATCCATTTTGTTGTTGCCCTTCGAACCCACACCCTGCTGCTCAACATAATCCATCTCATTTTTATCTTTAGAAACTTTATCCCTCTGCGGCTCCATAGAATCCACCTTGTTCTTTTCTTCAGACCATTCCTCAACCTACGGCTCCACAGTATCAACTTCCACCACCAAGACATCCCTCCTCTGGGGAGTAGAGGTAGGCTTGGCAGCAAGCCTCGTCGACCTCCTGGTCGATAGCACCCAAGGTTTGCTATCAGTGACAGTAAAGTCCTCGTCACCAACATTTTTTTAACCACCACTTCCCTCCTCAAAGCTAACCTCCTCCACCACCATAGTAGCCTTAATCCCACTGTCAGTTCCACTCTCTTCCTCAAAGCTACCCTGCTTCTTCTTTTGAGGGGTCACCTGGGTAGGGTTTCCTTGTAAAAACTTTCTTTTAGCAGGGGTCGTCACAAGAGGTTTGGGAGTAAGGTCTTCCGTAGTGGGTTTAGGGCTTTTGGCCGTGGTAGACTTTTTCTTGCTAGTCTTTATGGAGCTGGCATAAGAAGCAGGGGTGGCTTCTTTTATAATAACTGGTTTATGCTTCCCCAAGGCAGAATTAGGCGACTAAAGGGGTTCAACCCTAACAGGAGTGAGGGCTTCAAGGGGCAGAGGGTGAGATGGAATTTGTAAAGTCTCATGATAAGCCCCTGGTGGAGCGGGATCTCAGGCTTGCTAGGGTCTAAAGCGTGTTACTCTTTAGCAGTCACAATGGAAGTTTCCAAAGACGAGAGTAAATAAAAAGGAAAGCTTATGAATTTGCTACGCCTAAAATGATTCAGTGGTGCAAAATGGTAATGGAAGAATCTCCTGAATCTTCCCTCCAAAGTGAAGTATTTCATGATCATATAACATACCTCATCCCAGGGTTGAGGCAGGAGCTTTCTGTCGAATCCCCCTGGAAGTTGTGCAGAATCGCCCCTGTCTTGAGAAAAGTTGCCACACCATCAGTGTCAGACACTTTACTTTTCCTGGGATGTTTAGTTCCTTCAATGGACATCCCCATCGCCAAACCAATCACTTCTTCTGATATATCAAAACCCACTCCTCCCACCTTGACCCTTCTGCCCTCATAGAAGCGCATAAATTGAATAGAAAGGCTTTTTTCATGACCTTGTAAAAACTCCATATAAGAGGTAACCCCACCTTCTTGGCAAATATGCCAAAGGGTCTCGTTTCTTTTGAATTCCTCACAAGATTCTTGCTTCGTGCGAGACCTATCCCCCCCATTTTACACCAGTGACTCAGATCTAGAATAGCAATGCAGGTAGCAGAAAGGAACTTAGCAATGCAAGCAGTAGAATGGAACTTAACAAATATCACACTGCAGCCCAACTCCCTCACTTTGCTATTAAAACTCAAAACAATGATTTTTGCATCCCTTCTATCGCCAGGGGTGACGTACTTACCAATTTTCACCATGAGTGAACAATCAATCTCTTTCTTGTCATAATTAATGAACAATAAATGTTCATCATTGTAATTCATGCTAAGAAGCGTCGAGATGGAGTCTCAAAAATTCACGTGCCTAGAAATGTGAGATCCCTCCTCGGGCCTCCATCTCAGCATGATACAAGTGTAGCCTTTGTTACAAAGACATGACCCACTACTGACAAGATTGATCTGACACGTCAACTTCGTGGCACCCAAATCTTTGAATCATAAGTCCAGCTGGCAGTTGATACACGATCCCAGCTAGCCACCCAAGCTCTCCCTAGGATGATAAGGGTTTATAAACATGAGTGACCAAGGGCGGGGCTTAGCTCCTTACCAATAAGGTTTTGAATCTGTTGCGGTAGGTTATTCTTAATTTTCTAGCATCACCAAGTGTCCAGGCTCTGCCCCAGGTTAGCCAGTCCATCCATCGCTTTATTGCCCTCGCGGTACACATACCTGACCTCCATCTGTTTGAACCCATAGTAAGAAGACAATATCCTCCGTAATGCTCTTTATTTTCCAACCATACCAAGGGCCACATCTATAATAACTTTTGAGTCTCCTTCCACTTGCAGTTTGTCTATTCCCATAGAGTGGGCAATTTTTAGGCCCCTTAACAGAGCCAACCCCTTAGCAACATTATTGGATTAAATACCGATACCCCCCACATAAGCAGCAATGAAAGCTCCATGGTGTTGAGCCTTGCACACACACCCCATTCTAAAATGGAGACCCCCTCTTTTCTTTTGGCTTGAGAGTCATTTGATCTTCTAATCTCCTAAGTGATTGCGTGGTCAAAAGAGCATTTTGACCTTGATGGGAAGATGATATTCAAAAGATCACTTCGAAATCTGTTAGGGTAAGTTGTTGCTTTCCATTTCAGGGCCTTGAATTGGCCTTTTGCGCTAAATCGGCCTTCAACCGACCTTTGCACTAATTTCCTGTTGGTCCGACCTTAGCGCTAAAAGCTACCTTGTCCGACCTTAGCACTAAAAGCTACCTTGTTTGACCTTAGTGCTAAAAGCTGCCTTGTCTGACCTAGTGCTAAAATCCTATCCGACTGACCTGAATATAAACCGTTGAAACTGCCTTCTGCGCTGAAATCGGCTCCATCCGACCTTGCGCTAGAAATAACGACCTCCAACCTAGTCAGAAAATTGTGGAAGCCTACAAGTCAGACAAGCTCAATTTCCCCGCTAATTTGTGCAAATCAAGTATCTGATCTTGCACCGAATTGTATCCCGTCCGACCGACTCCAACATGCCTGAATCCTCTGCAGGTCAGACGCGTTAATCCGTGCAAAATCTCTACTGACAGTCCGTACACCTGCAACATTAATGGTGGATTAGCCAGGGTTTAAATAAGGAATTAACAAGTTTTAACTCATTTAATCGCATTTTCAAACAAAAAATTTTGGAGCTCCGTCTGGCCCTGTCAACTTCACCCAGATTCAAACCCGTGACCTCTCCTGCAATTCAATTTACACCGCCATTCTTGCCAGGTAGGGTTTGAACCTTGCTATTTCATTTTTTTTGCTCGCAAATGGTTGAATTTGTTAAACGCTCGGGTTTTCAACGGATAGTTGTTTAATTTCAGTTAGGGTTTCATTAAATTTGAGTCCTTTAATTTTAAACCCTAGTCCAGACCCTAGGAGGAGAAACGGGTCCGTTGTGCCTTAAATAATTTGAAGAATTTAGGGACTTTGCCCTATAATACCCATGCACCGAATCAGCGCTAAATCAAGCTTCGACTGACCTACAAGTTAGAGCACCATTTAGTCCGTCGGACACCTTAGAACTCCGCACCCAGTGCCTAGGGTCTGTTTGCACTATAATCAGCCTCATCCGACCAACCTACCCAAATACCTTTCTCCAACTTGGTCGGATGGCTTCGAAAGTCCCACAAACTCCAAAAACTCATCTTGCGCTAAAAGGAAGTCGCTCTGACCTTGCACTAAAAGACCTGGTCTCCAACTTGGTCAGATGATGCACATACCTTCGCAAGGTCAGACCTACCCGAAATCCCCGCCAGGAGTTTTCCTTGAATTTAGCACTAAAAAACACCTTGTCTGACTTGTGCCACATTGCCTTTCATCCGACCTAGTCGAACCCTATCAAAAACTGCGCAAGACTGACTAACCTGATTTCCACGCAAGAAGTAGCCGAATTCACATCTACATCGTTTTGCACTAAAAGACCAATTGACCGACTTGCAAAACCATCCGAGGCTGGAGACCTCCAAATTCTGCGCAAGTCAGACATCCTTGAAAACCATGCAAAACTCATGAACATGAAGAGGAAACCCAAACATGAGGTCGGATCAGTCCGATTTCCCTGCTGAGGTTGGATGACCTCAATTTTAGCGCTTTTCCTCCCCAGGGTCGGACAACCCTCAAATTAGCGCAAAGCCCTCTAAATGACCGAATTTCTTATAATTTCCAAAGGGAAGGTTGTTCAAAATAATGAAATTAATGTTGTAGTGTAGTATTAATAATGATTTTCATGGATTTTTTTTCTTGCAACATTAAGTATCTACTTGCATGCACTGTTCTTTCCATCAGACTTAGATTTCTTTCAGATGCATGATGGCAGATTTGTATTGATTTATCTAAACTTAGAAGTATGTTAGGAATTCTCTCGGTATCAAACTTATAAGGTCTGGTCATGCAGACTAAATGACTGTTCGGGCACAAGCAATGAAGTACGAGTTCAAGGGGGTCCCTCTAGAAACCAAGATCCACTCCGGATGGAGTAATGTGGGAGACACAGACCTAGGTCACATAGACCTAGATGACTTCAGTCTCAGGGTCTTCGGTCCAAGCCCAACTCCTTGAGCCAAAATACTCAGAGATAGTGGACTCGGATAGGCTGCAACATTTCCCACTTCGGTTCAATGTGCAGAGTTGGTCGCCACCTGTGCGGATAGATATGATGTCATGTCCAGGCAAATTCGGACAGCAAATGGAGAAGTCCTAGCTGACTTAACCCCACCTGCTCTGGCAGAAATGTTGGACATCCCTTGGCACAAAGTTGTGACCATGCCGGACAGACAAGGATCAAAGGCAGCTTACAATAAGGATGTAGAAGGGTGCAGGAAATATATAAATGATAATTGGGTCAAGAGTAAAATGTCTGCCCTCATCAAGCTTCCCAGAATACTTTATAGAAGTGACTTCCATGATGAGATTGGGGACATAGTAACCTTTCTAAGCAGAGTCTATGGGTTACCGACTGCCTCTACCTTTGAGGATTGGATGTTCGCCATAATCAACGACATATTGAAGGGAACTAAGTTCCACTGGGCCCAAATCATCAGTGACAACATCCACGAAGCCTTCAATAACTTCAATGAAAACAAATACTTCAGATGGACGTCTTATGTCATCTATGCATTGGCAAGAATGAACCACTACGACGGACTGTCCAAGATTGGTGAGATTGGAAACGATGTGAAGACACAGATCAAAGTGTACGAATGCTACCCATAGCTAACCTCATCCTAATCACTGATTCACTTCAAAAGAGTTAATGATGGATTCACAATGTACATTGCTAGAAAGTTGCAGGGTAGCACAGCCTTGAGGATTTCTACCGAGGCCATGAATGAGATAGCTAGGTATGGCAGGTGGTACATCTAGTTCGAGAAGTTCACATACATAAGGATACAAGGCTTCACTGGAATGGCATACAGACTTCCCCACTATCTAGATGATAAGACAGTGCTCCTAGAGCTGTCCAGGTAGTTGATACCATGCGCAGAGAAGCTCATGCACCTACATAGGCCAAGTGTTCAATTTCCCATCAAATTCGTAAAGGACTCTATGCCTATCCCTCTCTGGCATTAGCAGATCACTCAGATAAAGAGCTTCAACTCTTGAATCTGCACTATTATAATGCAAGGGATCATTTTGATCCAAACAAAGTAATGGAGAAATCTGTAAGTAAGAAATTCTTTCATAAGGTCCACATTGAGGACTTTTGGGCCAATTGCCCTGATGACTATGAGGTCATGAAGAAGGCACATGCAAGGCTACCCCTGGACTTCATAAAAAGGTTCCACATAATAGCAGTCCCTGACCAATTGCAAGATGATGAAAATGTTATGCTTCGAGGACCATGGGAAGCGCAGTACCACCAACCCATTCCATTGCCAAACTGGGTTAATGCAGAGGAGAGCTCTCTGGATGTTGTTATGAGGGAACCAATCAGAATAAACAAAGCATGGGTTAGATCACAAGTGGCTGTTCTAAATGAACAAGGATTCCAACTCACCTACAGAGCAGTAGAATCTGATAATGACTCAGAGGGAGAAGAAGATGAACCTATCCAAGTCTCAGATGATCCAGAACCAGCTGAGAAATAGAAATTAGATAGTGAGGAACACACGTCTCTGGCAGAAAAGGCAAAGAGGATGAAAAAGCCATCTGCAAGGTCTCCTCAAAAGAAAGACCAACCTCCTTCTACCAGGACTAGAACTTTGAAGAGAAAGGATATGCCAAGTGGTGCGGGAGAAAGCTCAAAAGCTAAGAGAGTTAAAGTAAAAGAAGCTAACAAGGAGGCTACCACGACCAAAGATTATTCCAATCCTCCGGCTACCCAACCTCCCACACAAGATACTAGCACTGCTACCTCAACTCTCACTGCTTCTGTTGTCACTTCCACTTCTATCCCTCCTGCTACATCTGCCTCCCCCATGACCTCAGCCATTATAATTCAAAAATCATCTCCTGCCACCTCTCTGACCTCTATCATCACTACCACTTCTTGCTCACTCTAGTAGCCCTATTTCTTCCACTCTTGCCATTTCATACCCCTCCACTACATCTTCACCTTCTTCTCCTTTACCATTGCCTCCTATTTCCACCATCCTATCACCCCCGCTTTCCTTGCCTTCACTAACCCTCTCCTCATCCCTTACCATTTCTTCTTCCTTATCACCAGCCTTGGCTAACCTTACACAGGTTAGTTCACCTTCCTTCACTATTTCTTCTACTATCCCTATTTCATAGAGGCCAGCTGATTCGCTAGAAGTGCCACTGCTACCTGGGATTGAGAAGGTATGTGCATAACTGGGGTTGAAAGAATTTGAAGCAGTAGTTGAGGATGAGAAGGAGACATCAACGGGGGTAAGCAATGAAAACCTCCCTGAAGCTTCAACTGGTGTTGAAGTTATTGACATATCTAATAGTCCCCTGGGTAAGGATCCAACGGAGGAAGTTTTGAGAATTGCACAGGAGAATGTGACTGAGAATCTGAAGGAGTTGGCCCAAGAAGAAGAGAAATAAAAGGAGAAAAGTCCAGAGAAGGAGGGAGGGACCGAACAAGGACCATCTAAAGAATTGACCATGTCTAATAAAGATGGCGCTTCTAAATTTAACAAATCCACTGCCCCTGAATGGCTGCAAGGTAGATTGGCATATCCAGAGCCACAGGTGGAAATAATGCAACTTGATCTAAGTACGATCCTATCCCAAGCTCAAAAGCCTTAGAAGCCGAGAAAGGCTAAGGTCCAATCAAGGATCTCTAAGAATGAATCAGGGTCAAGGATAGCAGAAATAGCCGTCCTGCCTACTGATACAGAAAGAGACCAAGCCAGGGCAGAAGACTATGTGATATCTATAGTTGACTTGGGCCTACCCACTTGTGCTCAAAGAGTAGATGATTTCAAAGGCTTAGTTACATCCATTTTGGAGTAGTTAGATAAAGATGAAATGTCTAAGAAGGACTTAAAGCGACAAAATGAGGAACTATGGGCATGCCTTCAATTTTTGATAAAACCAGTGGATGCCAGAGGAGATATAAAGACAATTCATACCTTCCTGTCCACTGATGAGATGGCTAAATTGGGCGAGGTAAGATCAAAGTCCCAAGGCATGGAAAATTGGTTGATGAAGGTTTTTGAGATGGGATGTGAAGCTATAAGTGCCTCTGCTCAAGCGCATAAAAGAGTAGTGGATCTGCACATGAAATGGAAGGATTTGCGAGAGGAATGTGATTCTTTTGATGAATACTATTTACATATGTATTCCCAAATCAAAGGTATTAGAGAACTGTCGGCTCAGACCTTAATTACAGAGAATATTTTGACTGGGGATAGGCTCCCAAAGGCTATTGAATGGTACCAGCAGCTACTGCTGAGAAAGGAAACCTTTGAGAACATAAAAGAAGCATACAAACCAGCTGATGAAGAGCTGAGGTCGGTTATATATGACATCAGCAACTCCTTGAGGGAATGCAGGGAGGCATCTTATGATGATTATGCCCCATTTGATGTCAAAAAATGCAAGGACAAGTTGCATAAGATAATTTTTGAAGATGACACTCTCAACATGGAAGAACGATTGGATAAGGCAAGTGATCTCAGAGCTGAATTCAAGGCATTTCGGAAGGCAGGGGCAGAAATAGATAGAATATATGGGAGATTCAGTTAGGAGCTGGAAGTGTTTGATTATAGGATACATCATTTAAAGAATCTAGACCCATCCGACATTAACCCTGCACTCGATGCCTGGTTGACTTATCACAACAAGCTGGCCGGTGAAGACAAGATTGACTTGGATAAAGAATCTTGATGTTCTTTTGAATATTCTAATGGTATAATCTCGTCACAATTGAAAATTCGCTATATTTGGGCAACATGTGACTCATTTTTGTCTTCTTCTTGCTTCTAAAATAGGCTTTCCCACTAATACACCAAGTTGGCTAGTCAAAATGACTAGATTCAATGTGTCTGAGGCTATTTTTTCATCTTTTTCATAAAAGACAAGATGTAATCTAGGAATTGATGTGGGCTGTTATTGATGTAATCTGGACCGTTGGTATTGAGTTAATCCTGACCATTCATTTGAAAGGCTAGGGTATGTTTCTTTCTATATAAAGGGATGCCATTTCCATTATTTGTAAGAGAGATTTTGATACCGAATTGTTGACTCTATGCCATTTGAGCTAATACAAAGCAAGTTTCTGCAGTAAATCTAAGAATTTGTGTCTTGTGTTGATTCATCTTTTGGTTTTCATGGTTCGCATCTTGCTCTCCCATAGTTAGAATAATTGTTCTTTCATAATATTAATGGTTTGCTGAAGTATTTGATGAACATTCTAAGTCCATACTTTTAGTTGTTTGTTGACGGTAAACAACTGTGTAAAGTTAGTCTGGGCTGGATATTTGTGCTAAAATTCAATTGCATTTCACGAGTTAAGTTGCGCCGATCGTTGGGTATTTAACAAATGAATGCAATCTAAAAATCTGTTGACCTCCATTGAAGATAGCACTGTTTTCTATAGCACTGTAACACCCCTTTCAGTTTGGTAACTCAGGAAGCTGGTTCAAAGTTTTCGAATGTTTGTCTACTGAAGTTAACCTTAGCATTGTGAATATCACCTAGGACCCCTCTCAAACCCTAATCTTTTGCACTTTCTTTTAAGATCATTGTTAGTCGTTAGATTAAGAATCTCAGTAGCATTTTACCTTGTATATCAGCTAAAAATTATCATAGGGTTTATGTGTATTTGCTGCCCCAAACTTGAAGATTTTGCAGATTGCATGTAAGACCCCTTGTAGGCATAGCTAGAACATAACCATTGAGAGATTCCAAGCAAGCTAAGACCTAGCTGTATTATCCTTGGAGTAGTCTTACCTAGGGTAAGATACTTTTCAAGAGAGGTGTGAAACTAGCAATCACACCTGCGTTGTTGTGTGCTAAAACCACCATCAACAGAACTAGCGCTAGAAGGAGAGCCCCTATTTTCCCTCTACTAAAAATCAGCAAGTCTGGGGACGAGACAGAGACACTAGATCCAGCTCAGCTGGAGAAGAGCTACTATCCCTAATAGAATTTAGAAGAACAAGAAGGGATCAAGGAATACCCTGAGCCCCTCGAGCTCAGTCCGCACCTAGGAGCACTGCTGTAGCTCCCATTAATCCTCCCGCCATGGCTTTCTTTGCAGGAAATAACCAGTCCCCTTTTTTGTTCAATGATTACCATGACATGCCAAAGAACCTGGATAAGTTCTGCTTAAAGTTCAGAGTACACGATCCTGATAGGACTGCAAATGAGCACATTAAGATCTTCGAAGCTAATATGTTCATGTTTCAGGTACAATATGAGGATGTGGTATGCAGGCTGTTCCCTTATTCTCTACAAGAAGAAGCTTATTACTGGTTTGCCAACCTCCCTGCGGGATCCATAAATTCATGGGTGAACTTAAAGACTGCTTTTCTGGATAGGTTTTGTATGCCTACCACTCCAGCTGACCTTTATCAGTCGTTTGTGGAGATCCGTTGAGAAGAGGGTGAGATGATAAGTACCTTCAACAATAGATTTCAAAAAGCCTACATCCGTTTGCAGGCTCCTTACGCTGTAGATCAGGCTACTGCCTTGCCCATTTACTATGTTGCTCTAGATAAACTTACTTCCATGTTTGCAAGGAGAGCCGACCCCATCCCTACTACTTTAGCTTAGGCATATTTTGCTGCTATCAATGTAAGTACCCAGCTGGGACAGACAGCCTCTGGCCCACTGAATCATATGGGACCTACTGCCATGCCAAATCAAATACCCATGATAAATCGTGCATTGGCCAATCATACCCCAATAATGAACTCAATTCCAAATCCAATTGCAACACAAGCCTTAGTAATCCACCCGGGTAACCCGATGGCTGAAATGCCGCCAGCACAAATGCCTTTCCTGTAGTCTTTAGAAGCATCCAAGACCAAAGAAGACAAGGACGGCATCAAAGAACTAGTTGAGCAGATGAAGAAGCTCACCACTGAAGTTACTCACCTCAAGAATCAGAATGCTTACTTGCAGCAGAGGGGACATAATCAACAACATTCCTAGAATCAGCAGAACTAGTTCTCAAATCAAAATTAGTACCAAAATCAGAACTTCCAGCAGCGGTCAAATCGATCCTAGAATACTAGACCGAACAATGGAGGAGTTCCTTCACCCTTGGAAAATCAAAATAATGACACCAGATCCCCAGGACGTGTGATGTTGGCTGAAGCTGCTTTATCCACCTAGTGTAGACTGCACAATACAAATGCTCACTCTGAGCTGGACTGCCAAGAATTCCAGATTGCATCTAGTATCTTCCAGATGGAGATTCAGAATGCTGAGAACTAGGGAACTCCACCAATAGGATATGAGATTGTCCCTTCTCAAAGGTATGATATTGCCTTAGTTCTTGATATTTATACATTTCCATTCCAAGATGATAATCAGCCTAAGGAAGAGGAGTTTGAAGAAGTTAATGCATATCAGCAGTACAACAAGACTCCTTACAATTTAAGAAGTAGCAAGCCGAAAGGTCCTTTTACCACTTCTATCCCTCCAAATAGGTATCAGATTCCACCTGACCCGAAAGCTACCAATAACCCTGAACCACCAAAGGCTCCCCATCAATTAGTACACTAGAGTGCTGCTGCTGAAAACTCCCAACGATCTGACATATCAAAAATGGGATAGTATGTAGCTGAAGAACTTAAGAAAATGAAGGTCAGTCTTTCTTTGTATGAATTGCTTAAGATACCTGACGTTAGGACATCTTTCTTTCAAGACTTAAATACCGGAACCAAGACGGATTATGTTCCCAAAGAGAATATCGCCAAAGATAACACTAATAAAGGGAAAGAAAGAGTACATGTGACTGATGTAGAATAGAAGATGACACTATACAAGGACAAGAGAGAAAGCCCTCCTTTCCTCTTGACACTCAGGATATTCAACAAAAATCTTCATAACTGTTTAGTATATTCTGGTGCTTCCACGAATGTAATGCCACTGTCAGTCTGCAAGGCGCTTGGACTTACTCCAGCCAAGTCCTCCCGAAAGGTGACACAGTTAGACAAAATTGAGGTGAATGTGGTAGGAGAATTGAATAGGATACATATGCAATTGGCTTCTGATCTTAGGGTACAACAGTACATAGATATTCAAGTAGTAGACATTCCAGATCAGTATGGCATGCTTCTAAGCTGAGATTGGTCTAGAACTTTGAACGGTTATATGGCGACGGACTTTTCCCACATGTGGTTGCCATGGAAAGGGCTAGCAAATTAGATACGTATTGAAAGGGAGCCTAAGATGAGGCATATGATCACATAATACAATCAGCCCAATGAGATTCTATTCACAGAAGTGGATTTGGGAGTTTACCTTCCGCATGTTAGTCAGTCAGAAGAAGTTCTTATGTTGAGCTGTCTAAGACCCTCTAAACCACTCATAGAAAATACAGGAGCATATGTTGAATCAGATAAAGATACTTTAGACGAGGATGAACCTGAGGTGTTTGAAGGATTTCACAATTTGGTAGCCAGATTTGTGCAAGATCAGACTGCTGTTGGAAGATAGGTTCAAATGGAAGAACTATTATTACCCAACTGGTGTCGTATACATGATGCATCTCACTCTAAGTTTACTTGCCAACTATGTCAAGAGGTGGTCAAGCAAGTACAAAGACAATTGAAGATCCCCATAATTTCGAAGGAGAAGCCAATTGTCGAGAAGAAGACGGAACCAACTGTTGAAAAGAAGGAGTCCAAGCCCCTGCTTGATCGAGAGAAGTTTGGGAAACAAAAGGAGGACAGCAAAGACTTTCATTTATGGACATTGAGGTTTGATGGCTCACAATGCAGACAAGGGTCCGGTGCTGGGGTGGAATTGATTAGCCCCACTAGGAGTTCATTTTTAGCATCGCAAAGATTGCAGTTCCCATGCACAAACAACGTCACTGAGTATGAAGCATTAGTGCAGGGGTTGCTACTAGCATTACAGAAGAAGGTTAGAGTTATCCAGGTATTTGGTGATTCTGAGCTAGTGGTTAAACAGGTGAGAAAATAGTACTCGTGTAATGATAAGAGATTGCATACATATAGGAACAGAGTCTGGGATTTGATCGAGTACTTTGACGGTTTTAACATCCAAGTTATCCCCAGAAGGCAGAACCATGTTGCAAATGCTCTAGCCCAAACAACAAGTACATTAGAACCAACATCTATGGCAGGACTAAAGAAGTTCTCTATGGAATTTGTGGCTACTCCATCCGTACCTAATAATGTAACCAATTTCCAAGTTTTTGAGGATGATCAACACATCATTAATTTCCTCACTTCATCAGATGTATTCACCGCTCAAATAATAGATGAAGACGAGGTGGAACCTGCTGAGATGGATCTAGAAGGAGTACTTAATCTGAAAACAAATATGATCCCACGAGGAATGCTAGAATTGAAAATATTGTTTGATGTAGATAATTTAGGGACTCAAAGAAAAGAAGGAGAATCCTCAGGAGGAAGGTGTGACCTGTTTAACATGGGGACATAAGAAAACGTAAAGAACGTGTTCATTGGGAAAGCTATACTGGAAAAGAAAGGACAAGAATCATACATGCATTAAGGGACTATCATGAGGTTATAGCTTGGAGTTATGAAGATCTAAAGACCTACAAAACTTTGATTATCACCCACATGATCCCGCTGAACCCAGAAGCGAAGCCTTTCAGACAAAGGTAGAGACCGGTAAATGCTTTGCTGGAACCATTGATTTTTAAAGAAGTTCAGAAGCTACTGTCAGCTAAGATAATATTTCCAGTTAGGCATTCCGCATGGGTAGCAAACTTGGTCCCGGTCCGGAAGAAGAATGGAGAAATCAGACTTTGTGTTGATTTCCGTAACTTAAACAGAGCATCTGAAAAGGACAATTACCCACTGCTCTTGTTGGACGAGGTATTACAGATTGTTAATGGGTCCCAGATGATGTCATTCCTGGATGGATATTCTAGTTATAACCAGGGGATGGTGGAATATGAGGACAGATTGAAAACATCCTTCACTTGTAAATGGGGCCTCTATGCCTACCGACGGATGCCGTTTGGTTTAATAAATGTTGGCGTGACTTTTCAGCGTACGATGGATGTTGCTTTTAAAGGGCTAGTTGAAAAATGTATAATCATCTACATGGATGATCTGACGGTGTTCTCAAAAAGGTGAGAAGATCATGTGGCAGATCTGAGAAAGGTGTTGCAGCGATGCAAGGATTATGGTATATCACTTAACCCCAAGAAGTGCATCTTTGAGGTAACTGAAGGAAAGCTGCTGGGACATGTAATATCTGAACAGGGAATATCTATCGATCCAGACTGGATCCAAGCGATACTCAAAATGCCTCCCCCAACCAGCAAGAAGGAACTCAAGTCATATTTTGGCAAGATCAACTTTGTACGTAAATTCATTACGGGGTTTGCCGAGATTGTCCAGCCTCTCAACACCATGCTGAAGAAAGACGCTAAGATGGATTGGACTCCGGAAGCTAAGGCTGACTTTGCAGAAATTAAACAAGTCATATCCAATGTACCTGTGTTGGTGAGTCCAGATTACACTTTGCCATTTCATATATATTCGTTTGCTTCAGAACATACTTGCGCTGCAATGTTGACACAGAAGAGGTCAGTTGACGATGAAAGGCCCATTGCCTTCATGAGCACTCCATTAAAGGATGCAGAGCTAAGGTATCCAAATGTGGAAAAATAAGCATACGCTCTGGTAAAAGTAGTTAAGAAATTCCATCATTACATCTTAAGAAGCCAAGTGATTGCTATAGTCCCAGATGTAGCAATAAAAGCGTTATTGATGCAGAGTGAATTAGGAGAAAGAAGAGGGAAATGGGTCACCATATTGCAAGAGTTCGATATAGATATTCAACCCATGAAATTGGTAAGGGGCCAGGCCTTGACTAAAACAATGGCTGAAGTAGGATTGGACCTAGTTTCTCAGCAATACCTGTTAGAAGATGTTTCAAAAGATGAGTGGTACGGTGATATCATATTCTATTTACTCAATCAGCGCTACCCATCACAGCTGAATTTGGTACAAAGGAGAGCTCTCAAGCTCAAAAGCAGCAGTTACATGATAAAAGGACCAGTCCTTTACAAGAAGAATCATGAGGGTATCTACCTAAGCTGTTTAGACAAATCAGAAGTTGACCAGGTGCTGACCAGTTTTTACGAAAGGGTTGGGACAGGTCATGGATCAGCGCACTCAACAGCAAATCAGGTTCTTCGTGCTGGATATTACTAACTAACCTTGTTCAAAGATGCACACTCACATGTAAGAACCTATCACATATGCTAGACTGCTGCACACAGAGAATACCATGCAGCCATGCCTTTGCAACCAGTGGTGGAGGTACGACCATTTGCTCAATGGGGGCTTGACTTTATCAGTATGATCAATCCACCTTCCTCTGCAGGCCACATGTATATTCTGACCACTACTGATTACTGTACTCGATGGTCTGAAGAAATAGCATGCAAGCAATGCACCACAGAGGTAGTTATTGAATTTGTTGAAAAGCATATTGTCACTAGATTTGGCTATCCATTTGCTTTAGTTTGTGATAATGGCTTTGCCTTTTCATCATTACATTTTTCTAATTGGGCATTTGATTATGGGACTACTCTCAAGTTCTCATCCAATTACTATCCACAAGGGAATGGGGTAGCTGAATCAATGAACAAAAACCTGCTTGAGGTCATCAAGAAACTAATGGACAAAAACCCCAGAGATTGGCATACCCAGCTTAGGTTCGCCTTATGGGCTGATAGAATTTGACACAAAGCGGCCCTGAACACATCTCCTTATCATTTGGTCTATGGGATTGAACCCATCTTTCGCATCCATTTAAGAATCCCGGTACTTCAATTTATGCAAGATTACCTTGAAATTGATGATCAATTATCCTCACGACTGGCCCAATTGTTGCACTTTGAAGAAAAACGTGACACTGCTATAGAAAACTTTGCCAAACATCAGGGAATCATAAAACGGTGGTTTGATAAAAGAGCCAAGGTCAAAGCCTTCTGCATTTCTGATCTGGTCCTATATTGGGACAAGGCACATGAGAAAAAGGGAGAACATGGTAAGTTTGACAAACTTTGGTTGGGTCCCTACCAAATCTACGAGATCCTGGGAGATAGTACATATCGAATTAAAAGCCTTACTGGTGAGGAGCTGCCACTGCCTATCAATGGCCAGTTCCTAAAGCACTACTTTCAGGCCTGAGAGGCAGTCATGCCTTGGTTTAGTGTACATAGTTAGAAGTTTGTTCGCTTTGGTTAGTTTAGGTTTCTATTTGTTTAGTCTACTTTCCTACTTTTGTTTTCTTAGGTGTTAGGTGCTTTGCTTAGTTTAGTTGTCCTTTTGCTTTTGTTCACTGCACCTGCTTTGTCACGGGATCTTTGTTTCTGATGTGGTGGCAGTTGGGCAGACCTGCAAATGCTTCTTTGATGGGTGAATAATCGTGAGTCTTTCTTCGAGAAGCTAAGGTTTCCACCTAGTCTTTGTTGTGGTTTCCACTATTTGGCCAAGGGGTATGGTGTCTGTTCATTGAAAACAAGTTATTAATCAGTGCGCCTGAAGTATTTTCTAACCATATATCTTTTACACTTTAAATAATCCTGAATTAGCTAGGCAAGTTTAGGTGATCTTGTGTCAAGTGAAATGGGCTGATTTCCTCTCCTACCACATGCACTATCAATTGAGACAAGGGCGAGTGAAACTAAGTGTTACTAGCCTACATCGGGTAAAAATAAAAGGTGTTCCTCAACACTAGACCCATCACAGTGCAAATAAAGTAACTACAAAAAATTACAAAATACTTGCAAAAGTTCTATCCAGAAATAATTAACATCAAATGTCATCAAACTGGGAAACATTACTGGTCATTAATCCGTTTCAAAGCTCAGCATATTCCAAAATTTTGAGCATTTCCTGATGGTAGAATGATTTCAGCCTTCTAGCTTGTCTCAGGGGATCCTAGGTGAACTTAGTTCCGGGAGGATGGGAATGAATACAGCTGCACACACTTAGGTTTTCAAGATGTGGATGGTTGCACCGGTCAGTAATCTTAGGTTCTTTGATATAATACCTTGCCTTTTCACTTAATATGTGGGGGACACAGGGATTCTAGGTTCAAACTAAATGTTTATCGTCGAAATGCTCGGGAGTATTTCCCAGCAGAGTCACCATTTGTTGAGCCTTGTACACACGCCCCATTCTAAAATGGAGACCCCCTCTTTTGTTTTGGCTTGAGAGTCATTTGATCTTCTGATCTCCTAAGTGATTATGTGGTCAAAAGAGCATTTTGACCTTGATGAGAAGATGATATTCAAAAGATCACTTCAAAATATGTTAGGGTAAGTTGTTGCTTTCCATTTCAGGGCCTTGAATTGGCCTTTTGCGCTAAATCAACCTTCAACCGACCTTTGCGCTGATTTCCTGTTGGTCTGACCTTAGCGCTAAAAGCTACCTTGTCCGACCTTAGAGCTAAAAGCTAACTTGTCCAACCTTAGCGCTAAAAGCTGCCTTGTCCAACCTAGCACTGAAATCCTATCCGACTGACCTAGCTATAAACCGTTGAAACTACCTTCTGTGCTAAAATCGCCTCCGTCTAACCTTGCGCTAGAAATAACAACCTCTGACCTAGTCGGACAACCGCGAAAGCCCGCAAGTCAGACAAGTGCAATTTCCCCGCTAATTTGTGCAAATCAAGTATCTGATCTTGCGCTGAATTGTATCCCGTCTGACCGAATCTGACATGCATGAATCCTCTGCAGGTCAGATGCGTTGAAAATCTGCGCAAAATCTCTACTGACAGTCTGTACACCTACAGCATTAATGGTAGATTAGCCAGGGTTTAAATAAGGAATTAACAAGTTTTAACTCATTTAATCGCATTTTCAAACGAAAAATTTTGGAGCTCCATCCGGCCCTATCAACTTCACCCAGATTCGAACCCACGATCTCTCCTGCAATTCAATTTACGTCGCCATTCTTGCCAGGTAGGGTTTGAACCTTGCTATTTCATGTTTTTTTCTTGCAAATGGTTGAATTTGTTAAACACTCAGGTTTTTAGCGGATGGTTGTTTAATTTTGGTTAGGGTTTCGTAAAATTTGAGTCCTTTAATTTTAAACCCTAGTCCAGACCCTAGGAGGAGAAACAGGTCTGTTGTGCCTTAAATAATTTAAAGAATTTAGGGACTTTGCCCTATAATACCCACACGCTAAATCAATGCTAAATCGAGCTCTGACTGACCTGCAAATTAGAGTACCATTTAGTCAGTCGGACACCTTAGAACTCTGCGCCGAGTGCCTAGGATCCGTTTACGCTATAATCAGCCTCATCCGACAAACCTACCCAAATACCTTTCTCCAACTTGGTCGGATGGCTTTGAAAGTCCCGCAAACTCCAAAAACTCATTTTATGCTAAAAGGAAGCCGCTCTGACCTTGCACTAAAAGACCTAGTCTCTGACTTGGTCAGATGATGCACATACCTCCGCAAGGTCAAACCTGCTCGAAATCCCCGCCGGGAGTTTTCCTTGAATTTAGCGCTAAAAAACACCTTGTCTGACTTGTGCCACATTGCCTTTCATCCGACCTAGTTAGACCCTATCACAAACCGCGCAAGACCGACTGACCTGATTTCTGTGCAAGAAGTAGCCTAATTCACATCTACATCATTTTGCGCTAAAAGACCAACCGACCAACTTGCAAAACCATCCGAGGTCGGAGACCTCCAAATTCTGCGCAAGTCAGACATCCTTGAAAACCGTGCAAAACTCATGAACATGAAGAGGAAACCCAAACATGAGGTCGGACCAGTTCAATTTCCCCGCTGAGGTCGAATGACCTCAATTTTAGCGCTTTTCCTCCCCAGGGTCGGACAACCCTCAAATTAGCGCAAAACCCTCTAAATGACCGAATTTCTTGAAATTTCCAAAGGGAAGGTTGTTCAAAATAATGAAATTAATGTTGTAGTGTAGTATTAATAATGATTTTCATGGATTTTTTTCTTGCAACATTAATTATCTACTTGCATGCACTGTTCTTTCCATCAAACTTAGATTTCTTTCAGATGCATGATGGTAGATTTGTATTGATTTATCTAAACTTAGAAGTATGTTAGGAATTCTCTCAGTATCAAACTTATAAGGTCCGGTCATGCAGACTAAATGACTACTCGGGCACAAGCAATGAAGTACGAGTTCAAGGGGGTCCCTCCAGAAACCAAGATCCACTCCGGATGGAGTAATGTGGGAGACACAGACCTAGGTCACATAGACCTAGATGACTTCAAGCTCAGGGTCTTCAGTCCAAGCCCAACTCCTAGAGCCAAAATACTCAGAGATAGTGGACTCAGACAGGTTGCAGCATTTCCCACTTCAGTTCAATGTGCAGAGTTGGTCGCCACCTGTGCAGATAGATATGATGTCATGTCTAGGCAAGTTCAGATAGCAAATGGAGAAGTCCTAGCTGACTTAACCCCACCTACTCTGGTAGAAATGTTGGACATCCCCTGGCACAAAGTTGTGACCATGCCGGACAGACAAGGATCAAAGGCAACTTACAATAAGGATGTAGAAGGGTGCATGAAATATATAAATGATAATTGGGTCAAGAGTAAAAAGTCTGCCCTCATCAAGCTTCCCAGAATACTTTATAGAAGTGACTTCCATGATGAGATTAGGGACATAGTAACCTTTCTAAGTAGAGTCTATGGGTTACCGACTGCCTCTACCTTTGAGGACTAGATGTTCACCATAATCAATGAGATATTAAAGGGAACTAAGTTCCACTGGGCCCAAATCATCAGTGACAACATCCATGAAGCCTTCAGTAACTTCAATGAAAACAAATACAGATGGACATCTTATGTCGTCTATGCATTGGCAAGAATGAACCACTACGATGGACTGTCCAAGATTGGTGAGATTGGAAACGATGAGAAGACACAAATCAATGTGTATGAATGCTACCCACAGCTAACCTCATCCCAATCACTAATTCACTTCAAAATAGTTAATAATGCATTCACGATGTACATTGCTAGAAAGTTGCAGGGCAGCACATCCTTGAGAATTTCTACCGAGGCCATGAATGAGATAGCTAGATATGGCAGGTGGTACATCGAGTTTGAGAAGTTCACATACATAAGGATACAAGGCTTCACTGGAATGGCCTACAGACTTCTCTGCTATCTAGATGATAAGACAGTGCTCCTAGAGCTATCCAGGTAGTTGATACCATGCGCAGAGAAGCTCAAGCACCTGCATAGGCCAAGTGTTCAATTTCCCATCAAATTTGATAAAGGACTCTATGCATGTCCCTCTCTGGCATCAGCAGATCACTCAGATAAAGAGCTTCAACTCTTGAATCTACACTATTATAATGTAAGGGATCATTTTGATCCAAACAAAGTAATGGAGAAATCTGTAAGTAAGAAATTCTTTCATAAGGTCCACATTGAGGACTTTTGGGCCAATTGCCCTGATGACTATGAGGTCATGAAGAAGGCAGATGTAAGGCTACCCCTGGACCTCATTAAAAGATTCCACATAATAGCAGTCCCTGACCAATTGCAAGATGATGAAAATGTTATGCTCTGAGGACCATGGGAAGCGCAGTACCACCAACCCATTCCATTGCCAAACTGGGCTAATGCAGAGGAGAGCTCCTTGGATGTTGTTATGAGGGAACCAATCAGAATAAGCAAAGCCTGGGTCATATCACAAGTGGCTGTTCTCAATGAACAAGGAGTCCAGCTCACCTACACAGCAGTAGAATCTGATAATGACTCAGAGGGAGAAGAAGATGAACCTATCCAAGTCTCAGATGATCCAGAACCAGCTGAGAAATAGAAATCAGATAGTGAGGAACACACATCTCTAGCAGAAAAGGCAAAGAGGATGAAAAAGCCATCTACAAGGTCTCCTCAAAGGAAAGACCAACCTCCTTCTACTTCGAAGAGAAAGGATATGCCAAGTGGTGCGGGAGAAAGCTCAAAAGCTAAGAGAGTTAAAGTAAAAGAAGCTAACAAGGAGGCTACCACGACCAAAGATGATTCCAATCCTCCGGCTGCCCAACCTCTCACACAAGATACTAGCACTGCTACCTCAACTCCTGCTGCTTCTACTGTCACTTCCACCTCTATCCCTCCTTTTGCTACATCTACCTCCCCCATGACCTCAGTCGTTATAATTCAAGAATCATCTCCTGCCACCTTCCGGCCTCTGTCATCACTACCACTTCTTGCTCGCTGGCAATCTCCTCCAGTGACTCTAGTAGCCCTATTTCTTCCACTCTTGCCATTTCATACCCCTCCACTACATCTTCACCTTCTTCTCCTTTACTATTGCCTCCTATTTCCACCATCCTATCACCCCCGCTTTCCTTGCCTTCACTGACCCTCTCCTCATCCCTTGCCATTTCTTCCTCCTTATCACCAACCTTGGCTAACCTGACACAGGTTAGTTCACCTTCCTTCACTATTTCTTCTGTTGTCCCTATTTCACAAAGGCCAGCTGATTCGCTAGAAGTGCCACTGCTGCCCAAGATTGAGAAGGTATGTGCAGAACTGGGGTTGAAAGAATCTGAAGCAATAGTTGAGGATGAGAAGGAGACATCAACGGGGGCAAGCAATGAAAACCTCCCTGAAGCTTCAGTTGGTGTGGAAGTTATAGACATATCTGATAGTCCCCTGGGCAAGGATCCAATGGAGGAAGTTTTGAGAATTGTACAGGAGAATGTGACTGAGAATCTGAAGGACTTGGCCCAAGAAGAAGAGAAAGAAAAGGAGAAAAGTCCAGAGAAGGAGGGAGGGACCGAACAAGGACCATCTAAAGAATTGACCGTGTCTAATAAAGATGGCGCTTCTGAATTTAATAAATCCATTGCCCTTGAATGGCTGTAAGGTAGATTGGCATATCTAGAGCCACAGGTGGAAATAATGCAACTTGATCTAAGTATGATCCTATCCCAAGCTCAAAAGCCTTAGAAGCAGAGAAAGGCTAAGGTCCAATCAAGGATCTATAAGAATGAATCAGGGTCAAGGATAGCAGAAATAGCCGTCCCACCTGCTGATACAGAAAGAGACCAAGCCAGGGCAGAAGACTATGTGATATCTAGAGTTGACTTGGGCCCAACCACTCGTGCTCAGAGAGTAAATGATTTCAAAGGCTCAGTTACATCCATTTTGGAGCAGTTAGATAAAGATGAAATGTTTAAGAAGGACTCAAAGCGGCAAAATGAGGAACTACGGGTATGCCTTCAGTTTTTGATAAAACCAGTGGACGTCGGAGGAGATATAAGGACAATTCCTACCTTCCTGACCACTGATGAGATGGCTAAATTAGGCGAGGTAAGATCAAAGTCCCAGTGCATGGAAAATTGGTTGATGAAAGTTTTTGAGATGGGATGTGAAGCTATAAGTGCCTCTGCTCAAGCGTGTAAAAGAGTGGTGGATCTGCACATGAAATGGAAGGATTTGCGGGAGGAATGTGATTCTTTTGATGAATACTATTTACATATGTATTCCCGAATCAAAGGTATTAGAGAACTATCAGCTCAGACCTTAATTCCCCAATGGCTATTGAATGGTACCAGCAGCTATTGTTGAGAAAGGAAACCTTTGAGAACATAAAAGAAGCATACAAACCAGCTGATGAAGAGCTAAGGTCAGTTATATATGACATCAACAATTCCTTGAGGAACTACAGGGAGGTATCTTACCATGATTATGCCCCATTTGATGTTGAAAAATGCAAGGACAAGTTGCATAAGATAATTTTTGAAGATGACACTTTCAGCATGGATGAACGGTTGGATAAGGCAAGTGATCTCAGAGCTGAATTCAAGGCATTCTGGAAGGCAGGGGCAGAAATAGAGAGAATATATGGGAGATTTAGTTGGGAGCTGGAAGTGTTTGATTATAGGATACATCATTTAAAGAATCCAGACCCATCCAACATTAACCCTGCACTCGATGCCTGGTTGACTTATCGCAACAAGTTGGCCGGTGAAGACAAGATTGACTTGGATAAATAATCTTGATGTTCTTTTGAATATTCTTTTGGTATAAACTCATCACAATTGAAAATTTGCTATATTTGGGCAACATGTGACTCAATTTTGTCTTCTTCTTGCTTCTAAAATAGGCTTTCCCACTAATACACCAAGTTGGCTAGTCAAAATGACTAGATTCAATGTGTCTGAGGCTATTTTTTCATCTTTTTCATAAAAGACAAGATGTAATCTGGGAATTGATGTGGGCTGTTATCGATGTAATCTAGACCGTTGGTGTTGAATTAATCCCCACCATTCATTTGAAAGGCTAGTGTATGCTGCTTTCTATATAAAGGGCTGCCATTTCCATTATTTGTAAGAGAGATTTTGATACTGAATTGTTGACTCTATGCCATTTGAGCTAATACAAAGCAAGTTTCTACAGTAAATCTGAGAATTTGTGTCTTGTGTTGATTCATCTTTTAGTTTTCATGGTTCGCATCTTGCTCTCCCATAGTTAGAATAATTGTGCTTTCATAATATTAATGGTTTGCTGAAGTATTTGATAAACATTCTAAGTCCATACTTTTAGTTGTTTGCTGATGGTAAATAGCTGTGTAAAGTTAGTCTAGGCTGAATATTTGTGCTAAAGTTTAATTTCATTTCATGAGTTAAGTTGCGCTGATCGTTGGGTATTTAACAAATGAATGCAATCTGAAAATTTGTCGACCTCCATTGAAGATAGCACCATTTTCTACAGCACTATAACACCCCTTTCAGTTTGGTAACTCAGGAAGCTGGTTCAAATTTTTTGAATGTTTGTCTACTAAAGATAACCTTAGCATTGTGAATGTCACCTAGGACCCCTCTCAAACCCTAATCTTTTGCACTTTCTTTTAAGATCATTGTTAGTCGTTAGATTAAGAATCTCAGCAGCATTTTACCTTGTATATCAGCTGAAAATCATCATAGGGTTTATGTGTATTTGCTGCCCCAAACTTGAAGATTTTATAGATTGTATATAAGACCCCTTGTAGGCACAGCTAGAACATAACCATTGAGAGATTCCAATCAGGCTAAGACCTAGCTGTATTATCCTTGGAGTAGTCTTACCTAGGGTAAGATACTTTTCAAGAGAGATGTGAAACCAACAATCATATCTACGTTGCTGTGTGCTAAAACCACCATCAACACATGGTAATCTCTAAAAATCTTGCCACTGCTAGCCAACCCAATAATCTTTTTTTCCGCTCTGTCAAAATTGAGTTTGATCCAATCTCTAGGAGGGGGTTTCCAGTGTGTGTTAAGTCTGGCCATTTTTTTGGAATTGTCAACCTTGTTCATGTCCGCATTTAGTCGCCAATTCTTGGCAATCTGAACTTCCATCGGGGTAGGGGTTTCTTGGCCACGTGAAGAGTGCAGGAGGATGTGTTCTCAGCAACCGCTCTACAAAAGGAGAAAAAAACCTCATTAGCAGATTGAGCTTTTCCTCTGAAAATACGATTGTTTCTTTCCTTCCACACACTCCACCCAAGGTGGGGGGGTATTTGTCTCCAGAGTTCCCTTATCCTGGGGTGAGAAAAGGGGGTGATCCAGCTTTGAAAACCTATTCCTAGTTAAAATTCTCTAGAGTTTTCCCCCATATTTGTTTAGAAAACTCACAATGAAAGGGAAGGTGTTGCATTGTCTCTTGTTCTTTAAGGCACAAGACACATCTATTAACCAATTGGAAGCCCCTTTTATTGAGATTATCAATCGAAAGAACTTTATTGTGTGCCACAACCCACCAAAAAAAAGTTAACTTTAGGTATCAATTTATTATTCCAGACACTCTTCCAGAACTAACTCTCCTGACCATTGTTTGCCAGTAGGTGGTAGGATGATTTAACCGAGAAGTTTCCCTTTTGATCCTGCCCCCATAGCATTTCATCTTCCCTTTGAAAAATTAGAATTATGTGCTTTTCCAACTCATTTTACAGAATCTGAAACTCTAGCTTCTCAGATTAGGTATTACAACAATCTAAGAGGTTCTTCCACTTCCTTTGGCTATGGAAATGGCTAGAAATGTAGTTGCAGAATGAGCTACCAAAAAAACTCTCCGCTCTCTCCTTAGTGGTACTATTTCTTCTGTCAGATAGTGGACCATCCCTTAGCCAGTTATCCTCCCAGAACTTGATTTTATCTCCCTTTACCAACTTCTATTTGATGCCTTGGGAAAGCGTGTTCCTGGTTTTGGTCATTTTATTCCAAATGATAGAGCCTTTGGGAAGGGTATCTCTATCAAGAATACCTAATTTGTGGCCATCTTGTAGGTATTTAGCTTTCATAATTTGAACCCAGTCTTTCTCCTCCTTAAGGAAAGTCCATCCAATTTTGGTAAGTAAGGCTTTATTCATCCCCTAAATCTTTCTGATTCCTAGTCCCCCTTGCATCTTGGGCAGACAGACTCTATCCCAACCAACCAGAAAAATCCTCTTCTTTTCCTCCACACCAGTCCATAGAAAGGTTCTCTGGGTCCTTTCTAATTTTTCTGCCATGTTTCTAGAAATTTTAAATAGGGAAAGAAAATAGGTGGGGATGCCTTGCAATGAAGCCTTTAAAAGTTGATGTTTACTAGCTTGGCTAAGAAGTTTACCTTTCCAACCCTCCATTTTCTTTTGGATACGTTCTAGGATAGTATTCCAGAAAGTCAGGGTCACATCTTTGACTGTGAGGGGCAAACCCAGGTAGTGGTTGAGAGAGCAACCTGGTTGCACTGAAGTATATTTCTCACCTTAACTTGCAGATCCAACTTAGTGTTGAAGAAAAACACATTACTCTTTTCATAATTGATGCATTGCCCAGATACCTCAGCATAAGTGTTAAGTAGGTTCTTCCATCTTGTGGCTTCCACCATTGAAGCCACCCCGAAAAGCATGGTATCATCAATGAACTGTTGGACAGTTGACGGTTTCAAGGTGGACGCCATTTGACACCAGAGAGGGAATGACAATCCAGGTGGGAAAGGATGTTTCTTCCCAGGACCTCGACCAACATTATGAATAGGTAGGGGGGAAGGGGGTCACCCTATTGGATACCCCTACCAGCATCAAAAAACCCTCGAGGAGTACCATTAACCAAAACTAAATACTTGATGGTGGTGACACATTCTTTTAACAGGTTGAGCATTCTGTCGTTGAACCCAAACTTCCTAAGGACTTTGAATATGAAATCCTAGGAGATTTTGTCATAGGCTTTAGATATGTCCAGTTTGAGGGCCATACTCGAACTGTTGCTTCTTTCCATTGAGTGAATGATCTCATGGGTCGAGATAGCAACATCCAAAATCTCTCCCTAGGACAAAGCCTTTTTGGCAATCCGAGATGAGACTATCCAGCAGTGATTGGAGTCTGAGGACTAGCATCTTGGTAATAATTTTATATATGCTATTGCACAGGCTAATGGGGTGGAAGTCAGCCATAGATTCAGTGTTACTTTTATTAGGTATCACCGCAATGAACATGGCATTGATCTGCTTGAGAATTTTAACAGTCCTAAAAAAGTCCTTAACAGCAGTCGTGACATCGTAACCCACTATTTCCTAGAATTCTTGGAAGAAATCTGGGGAAACCCATCCAACCCCAGTACTTTGAATGTCCTCATTGAGAACACAACCATCCTGACTTCCTCCTCAATAATAGGCTCCAGGAGCCCATTGTTATCTTCCTTCGAAAGGATAGAGGGAATAATGTCTAGAAAATTGTTTTCCTGTATACTGTCAATTCTATTTTTTTGCTCCGCAGGAAGTTTTGAAAGTAATTAGAGGCAAGGTTACCTAATTCTCTACCTTCATTAACTTCCTTGTTGTTTTCATCAAGCACCCTGGTGATTTTTTTCCTCTTTCTGTATTTCATAGCCAACTGGTGAAAGAAGGTCGAGTTCCTATCTCCCTCCTTCAGCCATTGCACCCTAGACTTCTATTTCCAGAAGAGTTCTTCCTTGCTGATTATGTCCTTGAGGTTTTTGATTAATTCCTCTTCAATTTTATAAGTGTCCTCACTCCCGTCCCCCTTATCCATCTTTTCTTGAACTTCTAGAAGACCTTCAGTGATGTATTTTTTCTGGTTCATCACATTACCAAAGCAAAATTTGTTCCAGCCCTTGACTTTATTTTTGATGTGTATAAGTTTTTGGGTGAGTCTAAACATAGGAGATCCATGAACTGGGACTCTCCACCATTCAACAATGCAATTTTTAAAGTCAGGGTGAGTGGCCCACATTATTTCATACCTGAATGGGAAAGGTCCCTTAGGGCCACCATCAGTCCAGGAAAGTAGGAGGGTGTTATGATTAGAAATGGTGCGAGGAAGAGTTGAAAGGGTATAATTTTGAACCAAATCCCAGTTATAAGAAACCAACATCCTATCCAATTTTACATGAATCAACTGGTCTCCCCATCTTCTATTGGTCCAAGAATAGAGTTGAGTGTTAACTTCCAAATCCATAAACCCAGTCTGACTTAGGAAGTCCGCCAGGTCCACCATGTTGTTAGAGTAGTCCATATTGCCCCCTGATTTTTCTAAGGGGTAAAGTGGGGTGTTGAATCTCCTCCTAACATCCACAAAGTCCTTCTCTCATTATTTATTTTGGAGCTCAGTCCTTCCCAGAGTTACTTCCTGGCATTTTTGGTGTTGGGGGCGTAAATGTTGATCAACTTCCAGGTTTTCTTATTCATTGTGCATTTGATTTCTAGGCTATACTTACTATGCGAGCAGTAACACCCCGAAGAATTGTACTTGTTCCACATGGTAACTAAGCCCCCTGAAGCTCCCGTAGAGGGGTTGATAATGTAGTCGGCCATAGGCCAGATATTGTTGGCTATTTTTCTAAAGTTTTCCTCAGACATTTTAACTTTTTGAAGAAGAATGAAATCAACCTTATTGTCAAAAATGCAACTCCTTATCATCAGTTGTTTGTGGGGGCTGTTGAGCCCTCTCATATTCCAAGTGATAATCTTCATTTGCATGGTCTTCTGGAGATAGCATCTAGTGTGCTTGGTCTCCCATAGGCAATTTCCTTGGTTGCTTCCCTAGTTCTGGTTTCTCTTAGGGATAGCCTCCCTACCCTTCCTTCAGTCCCCACATCTGCAGATTTCTTATTGTGTCCTTTCCCTTTCTTCTTGGGAGTGATCCATTCCTCCTGGTTACTAGTACTAGCCCCCAAGGAAAGAACCTGGTTAGGCAATATAATAGACTTCTATGTACTTCCTTGAATAGCTAGTTGAGTTCCTACCATTACCAAAGCCTCCAGATCAACTGACTGTCCCCGAGCAACCCGCCCTTCCCTAGACGCCAGAGAGTTGGCATTCTTCAAGAGAGGGGTTATCTCATTGGGGGTTAGGATTTCTCCATCTTCAGTCTCATCTTAGTCCAGGGGGATGTCCTTCAACTGCTCCTATTGATCTACTTCCAGATCCTGCTGCAACTCAGGCTAAGGGAGTGTGGGCTCTCTGGAAGGAGCAAGAGGAACAACTACCGGGATGCCCAGAGCCTATTCCCATCCAGAAACGGAGTCCTGATGGGAGGCTTGATAATTTCAAGCAAGTCCTCTTTGAATGGGTATTCTTCCAAAACGTTCTCTTCTTCTAAGACCTATTTACCTTTCTGAGACCTTAGCTTTTTGCATTCATTGATAAGGTGCCCTTTTTAGAGCAGTTTTGGCATAAGGTAGTAGAATTTTCATACGTTAGCTATTGCTCCCAATGACCATATTTATACTTTAGATTAATAGTATTAGGTAGAGTCTTATGAATGTCTACACTAACACAAAATCTAGCAAATACCAACCTGGTTTTGTGTTCGGTGGTGCTATCTAGAGTGATAAAACACCCAAAAGAGTTGCCAATCCAAGTGAATATCTCCTCATCCCAGAACTCCAGTGGGAGTCCAAGGAGTCTGACCCAAATTGGAGCTGACCTACTGAGCTCCATAGCCGCGTCAAAACCTAGTTTCAGTGCCCTAGATAGAGATTGTGTTTGTTGTACATCCATGGCCCTCCCGCCAATATTGTAACTAAGTCTTCTTTGGCCGTGAACATAAAGTGGAACAGGCCACCCGACATGGCGCTTATCACCGCACTACCTTTTAGGTGCCATCTAACAGTCACCCAATGTCGAACCATGTCAATTTTGGGCCTTAGGGCTTGGAACTTTCCAACCAAGAAGAGTTCCAAGGAAGAAGTTATTTTATCCATCATCTAGTCTGGGATCTGGAAGTCCATTCCATTCTTAGGTTTTGACTGCACTGGGGCTTCAAAAGCATCAACATGCCTACTAGACTCCCCTAGCAGGGCATGTTTCCAAGCCCTGGGACCTAAGCCTGAGGCTAGGGAAATGGGCTCGATACCACTGACCAAGGTAGTACTGACATCAACAGGGATCTCCTACGGGCCTAGAGGGGGGCAGGCCCCCCCTGGGTTGACGACCTCCATGAGCAAAGTAGGTTCAAATACTATTCAGAGTGGGAAAGTTGCAGAGCAGAGATTATTTTCATGACATGTTATGTATACCTTAAAGGCCTTATAAAGATATATATATATATATATATATATATATATATATATATATATATATATAATCTGTATTGATGACTTAAATGGTTTAAATTGTTTGAGTGGTTTGAATAATAAGACTTAAGATTAAATTTATTGTTCCAAGAGTGATAATAAATATTTTAAATGGTTTTAACATTTACTTCAAACTTAAGATTGTTGCATCTGTCTAACAACAATAAAACATAGTGGTAGCTAAGTAGACTTGCATGGAGATAGTTTTCTTGTGATTTGTGATTTGGATGAATCATTATGTTTATGGTAAAAAAATTGTTAACTACCTTAAAATATGGAGACAAAGGCTCTAAATACTTCTTTAATCTCCTTAAATACAAAAATATTAAAGAAAACATAGAAGTTGTAGTTGAAAATGGAGTCTCTCTAAACAAACAAAAAGATATATTGAGTGCTTTAAAAAAAAATTATGAAAATTTATTTAAAGCAGAAGACTCCAGGGATGGTTGTACGGATGCCCAAGATCTATGTGGAAGGATTTGTAAGGCAAAGGTGAATGATGAGATGAAAAAATAGCTTGACCAAGAAATCTCTAGAGAAGAAATTGTAGCTACTCTTAGTTCCATGAAAAATTGGAAGTCCTCGAGAGTAGATGGCCTCCCTATAGAGTTCTATAAAGAAAATATGGAATGGATAGTTGATGATCTGCTTAATTTGTACAAGGAATCATTTCATAATGGGTCGTTGGGAGGAGAAATAAACAAAAGGCATTATCAGACTCCTTCCTAAGGAAGGGGATAAGACATTAATTAAAAAATAGAGGCCTATAACACTATTGAATGTGTCTTACAAAATTATTGCTAAGGTGCTTTCCCTAAGAGTGAGAAATATTCTACCAGAGGTAATAAGCTCCACCCAAACAAGATTTATTAAGAGTAGATATCTTCTTGAGAACTTGATCACAAGCTGGGAAGCGCTTCAGTGGGAAAAGGATTCAAATCAAAATGTAGGTATACTTCTTTTGGATTTTGAAAAGGCATATGTTAGAGTTGAATGGTCATTCATATTTAAAATTCTCAAAGAAATAGGCTTTCCTAAAAAATTTTGCAAAATGGTTATATGCTTTTTAAGGATGCCTCGGCTCAAGTTGAGGTGAATGGGGAGATTTCTGCTCCCTTTGCTATGGGAAGGTCTATCCATTAGGACTGCCCCCTTGCCCCTTCATTATTTGTGATTGCCTCTAAAGCTCTCCATTTTTTATTGAGAACTGAATGTATTGAAGGAAAATTAGAGGGTATTTCTCCACCCAATGGTGATAGACTTCTCAATGTGCAATTTGCTAATGACATTGCCCTTTTTCCTAAGATTAATAAGCTAGAATTTGATAGACTAGAGCATAGATTGGATATTTTCTATCCGGCTTATAGTGCTAAGATTTCCCCCTCTAAATCTATTCTTTTGTCTTGGGATCTTGTTGCTTTGGCCTGGCTTGACCTTGGTAAATGGCAATGGGGGGGCCCAAAGCTGCAAGTTAGGTTTCTTGGTATACCTTTTTCTATTAATCCCTCCTTGAAGCAAATGTGGGATTAGGTCTTTACCAAAATTAAGAAGAAGCTTAATAATTGGCATAGAATACAACTCTCCTTGGCTAGTAGGGTTCAAGTGTGTCAAAAAATTCTTTCATCTTATTCAATTTACTATTCCTCTATGTGGCTTTTTGCAAATTACCAATTTGATATTATTCAAAAGTTGATAAGGAATTTTTATGTGGTCTAATGGAAATGGTAAGAAGAAAAAGCATTTAGTTCAGTGGGGATGGTGCTGCATGAGTAAAGAGGTAGGAGGATTGGGTCTTAAAGATTTGAGGATCCAAGGTATTACCTTGGCAACAAAATGGATAATCAATTCATTATACGGTAATGAACCTTGGAAGATTTTCGTAAGAACCAATCTCATGAATGCTTTTCCAATGAAGAAAAAACTTGGGGCAAAATGCATATCCATGACATTCTGTTTGGGGATTTTAATGTTAAACTTGGGGGATCTGGGGTCTTTAGAAGCATTTGGAAGGCTTGGGAACAAGTCAAAGTTTTTATTTCAGGCAAGGCAGCTATTGATTTTAACAACTGTAGTATTTTTGGACATAGATCCATTTGGTGTAATGTCAAACACAAGAATAAGCCCCTGACTTTGATTCAGGGATGATCTGATCTAAAATTTAACTCAATAGGGATCTCAAAACTTAAGGATTTTTTCTATGAGGGATACCTAAAAAGATGGATCCAAATCAAGAAGGAATATCATTTAAATGATAGACAATTCATAACGTTCTTGACAGTATACAAATCTCTGCTGTGTATACTGGAAACAGAGGCTATTATTAAAGGAGAAAATGAGGTGGATAAGATGCAATGGGCAGATGGAAGTAATTTATTGGGGGTAAAGCCTAAACTAATTTACAAAATGCTCTCTAACTCATAAGAAATTCTTCAACACATCAATAGCTCCTGGAGTGACACTATAGGTCAGGAAACCTTACATATTAACTTTAATTGGATTTGGTCAACTGTTCTTGAACCAAAAAAAGCCTGCTTTAGATGGTTGCTTATCCTTAAAAAGCTTTTCTTTGGTGTTCGTGATGTCTGGTGCCCATTATGTAATGTCCAAGAGTCAGTTGTCCATATATTTGTTGACTGTCTATTTGCTAAAAGAGTCTGGAACATTTTTATGGGTAATATCTCTTTGTTGAGTCCCTCTGCTACTAAAAATTGGAAAGAAATCTTGTGTGGTCATGTAGAAGGTTTAAATAAAAATTATAACATTTTTTTGGCTAATATTGTCTACTGAAATTTTGTGGTTCATTTGGAAAAAAGGAATGAGGAAAGATTCAATGGTAGAGAGAGGCAACTCACTGGGATTTTTTTAAATCTCACAAATTTCAATTTCTTTGAATAGGTGGTCATGACAATGGAGACGTCAATTGATAAATTTAAAGAACTAATGGATACTGGAACTATGTTTTATAGAGATGACATAAAGGAATCTAATTTTTGTGCTAGGAACTTGAAGAAGTTCGACCAAAGATTCTATAATACATACACAGATTTTCAAGAGTTGTACTGCAAAAAAAATAGAGGGACAAGGCCAAAAGTGAAATAGACAAGAAATGGGAAATAGTGTGCCAAAATTTCAGCTCCAATTCTGAACTGTGGAGGGAATCTCTAGGCAGTGACTCTAGAAATGTGAGAGATTTTAGAACACATAACTAGGCTCAGGACAATGACAGGGGTACAGACCTATGGAATGAAATGAAAAAAGCCAAAGCAATAGCAAAGGATTTTGATATGGATGATAGCCAAGGTTATTACCTACAGTTTGAAGAACAAGATGAAGGGAATGTGCATCCTTAGGGGGGAGCAAAAGAAGACTTGGATATGAATGATTTTGACTATAATCAGGGAGGATCACCAATTGAAGGACTGGAAAAGGATAATATAGAAGATTAAATAATATCAGAATTTCAAATGAATTTTGTTGTTAAAATGCAAATATTAAACAACAGTGAAGTGCTAGTAAATTAGGAAAATACCGAGTTTACTTTGAATCTATGGATCTCTCTAATATGCACCCATGTTTTGATATTTAAAACTGTTTGTATTTATTAGGGAAGTTATCAATGTTTGGATTGATGGTAGCAACAGAGGTTTTGTGATGTGGTCTTCTTAACCACAATGATGTAACTCCTTTTATATTTGAATACAATTTGTGCTCGATTTCCAATTAAAATTTTTTTACTTCAAACTTAAGATTATCGCATTCATCTAACAACAATAAAACACAGTTGTAGCTAAGTAGACTTGCATGGAGATAGTTTTCTTGTGATTTGTGATTTGGATGTATCATTATGTTCATGGTAAAAAAATTGTTAACTACCTTAAAATATGAAGACCATGTGGAAACTAAGTAATAAATTAACACAAGTTATTTATTGATTTCAAGGATTAACACAAACTAATTCAATTTACACAATTAAGTTTTGGTTTTGGATTTTGAGTTAAGCACTTATTGTGTTGAATGGAATTTATGACATAAGAACATGACGGACCTTAGTAATTTCCTCTTTGGTAGGCTAATCATCTTCATTATCTTCCTTCGTGATTGTGTTTTCTGTATCATGAGATTTCTTGGATAATTCTCTCCTTTAATGCAATGCCATTAAGTTAGTAGATCAAAGTCATGGAGCTCTTAGGACAACAAATTTGATCACATAAAGAGATATCTTTGCCAATAGGAGTTGGTTTCCATGACCAACATCTCAATCATAGTCCTAATAGACCTACCTTTCAAATCTAAACTTTTCCACGGTGTATCTATTATTAGAAAGTTCACAAGAAGGCCATCACATGCCTGACAAATTAGAAAACCAAGGTTCTATGTTTTATATCAGCAAATTGGGCAATCTATGACTCTTTCAAAAATATGTTTCTTCTTCATATTTAACCATGGATTTTGATGATGTCAACTTGGTGATCTCATGAAGATTTAATGAATTACCTGTTGGAAATCAAATCTTTAATTCAATGTGAAATCCTTGCTTTTGTGATATGATTTCCATAATAACAATTTGAAATCCTTGCAATCCCCCTTATTGTTGTACTCTCTCAGCATTAGAAATAACAAGAAAAAGTGTTAAATATATAAAGATATACATGTATGAACAATGTCTAATGCTTTTCTATTAAACAAATAAAGATTGAAACCCTCACATACATCAATGTTGTTATACCTAGGTCTTCAACATACCCTAATTTATCAAATCTTTTCACAGTCTAATGTAACACGTAAGGATAAGGAGACTTGGGGAATGGAATAAGTCCTCCACTAGCATTCACTTGCCCACCTTGATGTGTTTCTGCTATCGGTTTGGTCCCACAAGGTGGAGAAGAAAAATATGGCTGTTGGCACCTTTACACCAAATGCAATTGAGGCATTTCACAAGAATGCATTCATTGTTAGCATGGTCAAATAGTTTGGAGTTGAAAGAAATTGCTATAGGTTATTATAGAGGGGTTTAACATCCAACAATAGGTCTAAATGAATCATTCCTAGGTGCCATGGATTCTAAGAACTACTTCATCAAAATTTGGCAATTTTTTGCACATAAGTCTCTTAAGAGACTCTCTTGGTCTAATATAGCCCGAAAAGATTGCCAGGAGACCTAGGAAACAAAATAAGGTCTCCACTAGCATTCACCTACCCATCTAACATGTTGGCCTTGTCAGTTTAGTCCTACAAGGTGTGGAAGAAAAATATGTCTATTGGCACCTTTAGAATGAACGCACCTGAGGCATTTTGTAAGAACACATTCCTTGTTGGCATGATCAAATGGTTTGGAGTTGACAAAAACTAATATAGGTTATTGTAGAGGGACCTGACATCCAATTGTAAGTCCAAAAGAAACATTCCTAAAGGCCACAAATTCTGAGAACTATTTTGTCAAATTTTAGCATTTTTTTTCTCTTAGGTCTCTTAAGAGACTCTCGATCTAATGTATCCTAGAATGATTGAGAGGCCTAGTGAATGAAATGGGGCCTCCACTAGCATTTACTTTCCCACATCAACATGTTGGCATTGTCAATTCAATCTTATGAGGTCAATTCAGTCTTATGAGGTGCAAAACAAAAAATATAGCTAATTGGTGCAGCAGCACCTTCTCCATGGTGTAGGTGTCATGTTTGTTTTGTCAATTTGGTCACTAGACCTATGTAGACCATGTTTGGTCAAGTTTGATGTAATCACACAATGAAAACATGTAGTTTTCTTGTGAGAGGAGAAAACCAACAACTAACTGACTTTCAAAATTAGTTTGTGTGGTTGGGAGGAATGTAAACAAAAGTCTCAAGCCTTTTATAGGCGAGGAGTTGGATGTAATTACAGACGGGAATGAATGAATGAAGATCTGGATTTTTTGGGTGTGTTGAAACATTGTTCTTTCTGAGTCTTTCTCTGTAACAGTCATTCTGTACGGCCTGTACGGATAGGTGATTGCCTAAAACTGACTGAAAGTTTTCATGTATTGAAGTAGCTTTCATTTGGAAGTGATTTGGTGTCTTGAAGTGTCATAGTCAGTGAGAAATTGCTCTTTTTGCAGAGACTAGTCTGAAAACCTAGAAACTAGGGTTTGGTGAATAAATGGACTGTTATTCCTCTGTCCACTAAAAGCAAGATTCTCATTTTTAGTGTGATGGAGGAATACAGTGTAAATTTTGTGTTTTTTGTGGTTTTGGTCAAACACCCAAGGATCTAAGGAGTTTGGGCATGAATTGACTAGGCATCTCTATGTGACTAGTCTTTGAAATGATAGGAAAAGTGTTGTCAATGGAGTGGCCAAATTGGTGGTGATCAAGTGGTTGCAGAAGATTGTAAAACCCCTTCCGTTCTGTTGAGTTCTTAATTCTATGTACTTGTTGAATGTCTATGAGTTGCAGAGTTATAGAAGTGTCGTCGGAGTAACACGGCCCCTCGGGGAAACTTTTGGAAGTTATACCAATCAATTGAGTTGTACCGATAGTAGGTGCATCAGTGACGAATGGTTGTAGTCTCACTGAAGTGTCAGGAGGAATCGACGTATCGGAAGGTCTGGTCAGGGCTTCCCTAATACTGGTTAGTCTGGCTGAAGAGAGGCTCAAATCACCATCTAAAGGTTCATATTGGAGTGACAAGAGATAAGTAATTCTGACGGGAGATCCATTGGTGCATCAGCCTTAGCTTGTAAGTGTTCACTGACGAAGGAAGTCACACCGACGGTTGTGGGTCGGAGGTGCCATCGGTATATCGGCCAAGGTTCTTAAGTGGTTGTTGATGAACAAAGTCTTACTGATAGGTGAGAAATGTAGAGTCCTCCATTGAGAAGACTCGTGAGGTCAAAGAGATAAATAGCAAGGTGGATGACGGGGTATGTTTGGCCGATTGGAGTAGATCGCCAAGACATAGGCCACCCTCTCACCGATCAAGTTTGCTGATCTATTTACTACTTCCACTGTGCGCTCTACATCACTAATGGCACTTTTACACTAAACATAACTAAGGCATTTTGCAAGATGAATTTGTTGTTAGCTTGATCAAATAGTCTGGAGTTGATGGAAACTGAGATAGGTTATTGTAGAGGGACCCAACATCTAATTATAGGTCCAAACCAAACATTCGTAAGCATCACATATTCTAAGAACCACTTCATCAAAGTTTGGCTATTTTTTCTCTTAGGTCTCTTAAGAGACTCTCTTAGTATAATGTAGCCTAGAAGGATTGGGAGACTTAGGGAATGACAAGAGGCCTCCACTAGAACTCACTTACCTACCCCACTATGTTGGTGCTATCAAATCAATCCCACAAGGTGTAAAAGAAAAAATGTAGCTATTGACTCATAAGAGACTCTCTCAATCTAATGTATCTTAGAAGGATTGGGAAACATGGGAAATTAATTGAGACCTCCACTAGCAATTACCTTCCCATCTTGACATATTGGTACTATTAGTTTGGTCCCATAAGGTGCAGAAGAAAAATATGGCCATTGTCTCTTACGAGACTCTCTCGGTCCAACATAAATTGAAATAATTAGGAGACATGGGGAACAAAATGAGGCCTCCAATAGCATATTAGGAGACGTGGGGAACAATATGAGGCCTCCAATAGCATTCACCTACCAACCCTAACATGTTGGCATTGTTGGCTCAGTCCCACAAGGTGTGAAAGAAAAATATGGCTATTAGCTCTTAGGAGACTCTCTCAGTCTATTGTATCCCATAAGGATTGGAAGACTAAGGGAATGAAATGAGGCCTCCACTAGAATTTACATACCCACCATAATGTGTTGACACTATCAGTTTAGTCTCATGAGGTGCAGAAGAAAAAATATGACTATTGGCTCTTGAGAGACTCTCTTAGTCCAATGTACCTAGAAGGATCAAGAGACCTTGACAATTAAATGAGGCCTCCAATAGTATTCACCTGCCCACCTTGATGTGTTGGTGCTATTGGTTTGGTCCCATGAGGTGCGAAATAAAAAATATGGCTATTGGCTTGTAAGAGACTCTCTTGATCCAATGTAGCCCAAAAGTATTGAGAGACCTAGGGAATGAAATGAGGCCTCTATTAGCATTCACCTACCCACCCCAACATGTTGGCATTGCCATTTTGGTCCAATGAAGTGAAGAAGAAAAAATGGCTATTGATTTAAAGAGACTCTCTTGGTCCTGTTGATGGTGGTTTTAGCACACAACAATGCAGGTATGATTGCTGGTATCACACCTCTCTTGAAAAGGTATCCTATCCAAGATAGGGCTGCTCCAAGGATAATACAGCTAGGTCTTAGCTTGCTTGGAATGACTCAGTGGAATGTCTAGCTGTGCCAACAAGGGGTCTTACATAAAATGCAGGGTTTATGGAATATGGCAGCAATGCAAGTGCAGGAACCCTAGGTGGTTTAGACTATGAAGTCTAAAATTTTACAGATGATCAATGTAATGCTGCTCAAACCCTAAATCTACCAAACTTGATATAAATAAAATGAAAAAGGAAAAGGAGAGAGGGAAGGGATAAGAAATCCTAAGTGACAATCACAATCGAGTAAAATGTTACAGATAGACAAATACTTTCAATAAACCATTCCCTGTTTCACCAGGATAGAAAACCCACAATGTTGCAAGAAATGAAGCAATCTTTAAAGGATCCAAGTTATGATTTTCAAATTGCATTCACTCATTAAACACCTTGACAATGATGCAGCTTAACTAGTGGAGTGCAACCGAACTATATTCAATGATAGGGCCCAGGCTAACTATACAAAACAACTTACCATTGGCAAGCATTAATAGTATGGACCAAAACATTCATCAGATATCTTAACATTTACCCATCATTGCAAAAGCACAACTAATTAAATTCAGATTGATATGAACCATGAAAACCAAAATGAGACAACACAAACACAAATTCCCAGCAACCTGCAAAACTTGCTTTGTATTGACTGTATTTTGGCAGAGTCTCAGCAATTCAGTATCAAATCTTACTTACAAATGAGAAAAAAGGATGGCCCTTTTATAGACAAGGCACCATATCGAGTTTTCAATGGATGGTGGAGATTAACTCAACACCAATGGTCCAGATTACATGGCATTTAATGAAGTACAGTAGTTTGTTACATTTTTAGATTTGCATTTGTCCTTTAGGAAAAAGACAAAATACAACTTGTAAATACATTGAATCTAAACAAAATGGATACCCATTTGGTTGTACATGATGACAAGTCAATTTTCAAGGCCTAATAAAGCCAAAATAAAGTCACATGACACCCGAAAACTTGAGCTGATGTGGATTCACAAGATTCCAAGTGCTGACTGGATCAAAAGGAGTATTTTGGTGAAGGTATATGCAACTAGATGCTTTCTGGACTGATTCTTGATGACTGGACTGCTGGGATAGCTGTATGCATGTCTTGGTGATCCAATCCAGGGTCATTTGAGTGGTGTTTTTGGGAAAATATCAAAAATATAATTTTTGGTATTTTCTACATTGTAGTAAATTGCATTTTCGGAGGCCTTCAAAGCGAAATGGGGGCCTAAAACTTGTGGGTAGCTCAAACTAGATAATTAGTTTATCTTTCCAACGAGTCCAAGAAGTTTAAATTATGATAAAATAGCTAGGATTTATGACCCTGGACTGGATCACTTGGACATTGGACTAGATTTGCAGAAAAATAATGAAGTAGACTTGATCTTTTATGTATTTAAGTTCCTGAGGCTTATATCCATCATCTTGGACATCATATTAACTTCCTTTTGCATGTGTAGCAGCAACTTGGTTGATAAAATATCAATTCTGCATCTCTGGGTCAGCAGGGTGCCTCTGTATGTTCATCCTTCCAAGACAGCTCCAGTTGGTTTCTTTGTCCTCTAAGACCTGCAATTCATAATGCAAATCATCAATTTCATCTTAACAAGTCATTTTTTATCATTTTGAATCAAAATATGCCCATTTGCAGTCATGGATCAGTTAAAAACAGCTCATTGCCAATGTTGCTTCTTTATAGTCCTCTTCACAAATCCAGTGATTTTAGCATGATTTTCTGAGTTTTTTACCATTTTCAAGTACCCATTTGACCTATAGATTGATTTAGGAAGTTTTTGTGGTCATTTGAATCTATATGGGGACTTTTATTTCATGTTTTTCTAGCCTTTTCTGCAAAAAGCAAGATTTTTGGGGGTCATGGACTTTTCATGTGCAGTAGCATTAATTGTCATAAAACGTGCCAAAAATTCACACAAACTTGGTAAAATGTTCATCATGATGTGACAACTAGTTTTTCCATTCAAATCCATCTAGAAAATCTAATTTGCTCCTTGAAAAACTCAATTTTTAGGCCAAAATACCAAAAAGTACTGATTTTGGGGGTCACTGACCTAGCGGGGATTTCACCTCCAATTGACCTAGTAGGGATTTTGGGTCCATCTGACCTTAGCGTAGATTTTGGGTCCGACCAACTAAAGTCAGTGAAGGTCATTTTTAGCGCAAGTCGGTTGACCATGATTTTAGCGCTAGCTTCGATAAATGCCGCCGACGGAGATTTTGGAGTGCACCGACCTAGCGGGGGTTTTGTGACCGACTGACCAAAGGCAGTAGAAGTGAGTTTTAATGCAAGTCGGTAGGAAGTCATTTTAACGCAAGTCTATGAGGTGGGTTTTTAGCGCAAGTCAGTAAGGTCTATTTTTAACGCTTTTTGCAGTAGGAGGTGTTTTTAGCGCCAGATATTGAATTGGTCAGGGTGAAAGTATAGTGAATTGGCCAGATGTTTGAGATGGGTTCCAGATCCATAGGATTTCATATGCAGATTCTAAAATTTTGAGGTTCCACCAGATTTCAGACTTAGCCATTTTTCAAGATTTTCAGGGTTTCGGACTTAGCCAAATCAGGGCTTCAGGAACATGCGACAAGATGAAAGTATATGAACCCCTTAATGAAACCTAGTGGATTTTGACATGATTTTGCAACTCTAAGACCTGGAAACTAGGAATTTCAACTTGACACATCCTACAAAAGCAATTTCAAGGGTAATATCCAGTGACATAGGATTTTAGAGCAAAGTGCAGTAACACCCAATTTTAGTGCAAAAGGTAACAAATGGCTATTTTTTGAGCCAAAAAACACCCAAGACACCTCCAAATGACATCAAATCACCCCAATCATGTAAAATACTCAAATTTGTAACAAATCATGCACTCTAAGCACAAATTCACCTTCTCATCATCATAAGTAACAAAGGTCAAGACTTCAAGCCAAAGCAAAAGAGGGGATCTCCATTTTTTAAAATGGGGCATGTGTGCAAGGCACAATAGGTCTAATATAGCCTAGAACCATTACAAGACCTAGGGAATGAAACAAGGCCTCCACTAGAATTCACTTACCTAGCCTGATGTGTTTGTGTTGCTAGTTCAATCTCACAAGGTGAAGAATAAAAAATATGACACTATCCACCATTACATTAAATGCAAATGAGGTATTTTACAAGAATACATTCCTTGTTGGCATGGTGAAACAATTTCAAGTTGATTAAAACTAAGAAAGGTTATGGTGGAGGGACCCGACATCTATCTATAGGTCTAAACAAAACATTCCTAGTTGGCATAAATTCTAAGAACCACTACATGAAAGTTTGGCAGTCTTTAGCTCTTTGGTCTCTTAAGAGACTCTCTTGGTCTAAAGTAGCCTAGAAAGGTTAGGAGACCTAGAGAACAAAACAAGGCTTTCACTAGTATTCACCTACCCACATCGATATGTTGGAACTATGGTTTCAATCCCATGAGGTACAAAATAAAAAAATATGGCTATTGACACCTTTACACTAAACATAACTAAGGTATTTTGTAAGAATGCATTCATTATTGGTATGATCAAATGGTCTAGAAATGATAGAAATTGAGATAGGTTATCGTAGAGGGACCGACTGTCCAATTATAGGTCCAAATAAAATATTCCTAGGTGCCACAAATTTTGAGAACTACTTCATCAAAGTTTGGTAGGATTTTTCTCTTAGGTATCTTAAGTGATTATCTTAGTCCAATGTAACCAAGAAGTATTGGGAGACCTAGGGATGAATCAAGTCCTCCACTAGCATTCACCTACCCACCTTGACATGTTGGCACTGTCAGTTTGTTCACACAAGGTGCGAACTAAAAAATATGGCTATTGACACCTTTGCACTGAATGTAACTGAGATATTTTGCAAGAATGCATTCATTATTGGTATTACCAAATGGTTTGGAGTTGATGGAAACTAATATATGTTATTGTATAGAGACCCAACATCCAACTGTAGGTCTAAACAAAACATTCCTATGTACCATGGACTCTGAGAATCGCTTCATCAAGCTTGGCATTTTTTGTTCTTAAGTCTCTTAAGAGACTCTTTTGGTCCAATGTAGCCTAGAAGGATTTGGAGACCTAGGGAATGAAATGAGGCCTCCACTAGCATTCACCTACCTATCTTGACATATTGGCACTATCACTTCAATCCCATGAGGTGTGGAAGAAAAATTATAGTTATTAACTCTTAAGGGACTCTCTCATTCCAATTTATCTCAGAAAGATTGGAAGACTTGGTGAATGAAACAAGACCTCCATTAGAATTCACCTACCCACCTTGAAGTGTTGGCACTATCAATTTAGTCCCACAAGGTGTGGAAGAAAAATATAGCTATTGGTTCTTAAGAGACTCTCTCGATCCAATGTAGCCCAAAAAGATTGGGAGACCTAGGGGATGAAACAAGGCCTCTACTAGAATTCACCTACCCACCCTGATGTGTTGGAACTATCGGTTCATTCCCATGTGGTGTGGAAGAAAAAATATAGCTATTAGCTCTTAAAAGACTCTTTTGGTCCAATGTAGCCTAAAAGGATTGGGAGACTTGGGGAATGAAATGAGGCTTCTAATAGCATTTACCTACCCATCCTAACATGTTGGCATTATCGATTTAATCCCATAAGGTTAAGAATGAAAAATATGACACTAAGCACCATTACACTAGACGCAAAATGAGGCACTTTGCAAGAATGTATTCCTTCTTAACATGGTGAAATGGTTTTGAGTCAATGAAAACTAAGAGAGGTTATTATGGATGGACCTAACATCTAGTTGTAGGTCTTGTTGCAAATATGTGCCTATGATGTGTTGTCATTGATGTCAACATATCCCTTTGTCAGAAATAGGTGAAACAGTGCAGACTAGTGAAGTAGATTGCTCTGCATATCTAGAGGAATGAAGATCAAAGTATGCATGCCTTATGGTTGTGTAGAGGATTGTCTGAAGTAGCTCCAATCAAGATTTGAGAAGTCCGCATGAAGATTTGAAGAAGATATGGCCATCTAAGTAGAACTGGGTTTTGCAGTATTCAGAAGGGACAGAGTGATAGGAAATTGGTCCGGATTACTCCGCAATGAAAAACTATGATCTGCGGATCTAGAGGCATGTTTGGGAAGTTACTATGTATCCTCAACTCAAGTGGTTCGTGGTTTGGAGGTTCGCAAGCAATCTTTCTAGTGTGACAGTCATGGCAGACAGTGTTCTTGAGGTTCCAGATGAAGATGCAAATGATTCTGATGATTTGGAGTAGTGTGGATGTTATTGTTGAATTTAATGTGCTTGTGGAGGTCTCTGGATCATGTGCCTATTGTGTTGGAGGTTTGCATTGAAGATTGAGCTCGTTGTTGAAGATTTCTTCCTTGGTGTTGTTGTTCTTCCCAGTCTTGGCCGACCAGATGATTCAAGCGAGTTGCGGATGATCAAAGAGCAATTCTATGAAGCATGGTGTGTTGATCGAGGAAGATTTGAATCCTAGTTATGTTTGGCCGACAACATAGTGATTCATATTAAGTCAGATGTTTGTAGTGCCGACCTTGATGTGTATTCTGAGGTTGATGAAGCGTATAAAGGCATGTAGTTGAATTGTGGAAAATCATCCTTGTACGAAAATGATCAAATCTTAAGAAAGGTTCAGAGGTAGAGCAGAGAAGAGGAGAAGCAGAAGAACAAGAGCAGTAAAGGATGAAGAGATAGTGAAGATGTGTTTGGGGGTAGAGCAAAAGTTTTGTGAGCTTTCAATGAGACTGAACCAGGCATGAAGAAGATGTTATTTTTCAGTTAATTCTTTCTATATTAAACATAAAATTCTGTAGGTAGTGAGCCTCTTTTGAGCAGTGAGCTTTGGGCAGTGCACCCGAAGGCAAGTGCCTTCCCATTTTTAAGTACTTTTAACAAGGTATGAATCTTGTGGGTTAACCCCCACCGTGGTTTTCCCTTAACCAGGTTTCCACATTAAAAATCTTGGTGTCAAGTGTGTTAATTGTGTTTTTTCTAATGTGTTATTGTTTCATGCTTTAATGTTTGCATCATTAATCTATTTGTAAGTTGTGAAAGAAGATTAAAAGTAGAAAAAAGGTTAATTTTGTGGGACAACTGATTCACCCCCCCTCTCAGTTGTCCGGCCTAATTCCAACAATTGGTATCAGAGCCAGTTCCTCTGAAAGAAAATTGACCACTTGAGGAGATCCAAAATGTCAACTTACAAGAAGGACAGTCCGAGATTTGATGGAACAAGTTACACTCTTTGGAAGATGCGCATGCAATGTCATTTGCAATGTATGGGTGATGCCTACTAGATGATAACTAAGAATGAGTATAAGATTCCAGAAAAAAAGGTCCTACAACTCCAGATGAAATCAAAGATGTTGAAAACAACATTCGAGCTAAAGAAGCCTTGTTGAGTGCCCTGTCTGATACAGAAATGACAAATGTATTGGAATTGAAGACTGCACATGAAATTTGGGAGAAGTTGGAAACCCTGTATGAAGGTGATGAACATGTCAAATGTGCTAAGCTACAAAGTTTGAAGGGTAGATATGAAATTTTAAGGATGAGTGAAGATGAAAATATTACCTCCTACATGGTAAAGGTGAATGAACTTGTGAGCAGTATAAGGTGTGCTGGTGGAAAATTGGAAGAATCAGAAATTGTTGCCAAAGTGCTCAGATCCTTACCCTCGGCATACAAGCATAAAGTTACTACAATTGAAGAAATCAGGACTGTGACAACTGTTATACGGGATTTGGCAAGCTCTCAACATTTGAAATGAGTGAGTTTGGTGATTCTCTTCCTAAGTTTGAATCTACATTTAAGGTCAGTGTTTCCAGAAAGCAAAGATTTGATCTAGGTGAAATCTCTTCAAGAAGACAAACCAGATTTGAGAGGGCAAGGAAGGATCTTGAAGAAGATGAGTCAGAGTTTGAAGAACTTGAAGCTCTTTTTGCCAGAAGACTACCAAGAGGATCTGGTAAGTATGAAGGAAAGTTGCCTTTCAAATGTTTTGCTTGCAATAAGATTGGTCATTTTGCCTCAAGATGTCTGGGGAAGGTTTCAAAGTAAAACCCTAACAGACCTAGGGTTTAGAAGAAATGCTACTATGTCTAAGAAGCTGGTGAAGGAGTCACTGATGATGAATCTGATAGTGGAAGTACCTCTAGAAATGAATGGGTGTTCATTGCTATCAAAGAAGAAGATCTGGTGCCTACTGAATCTGCTAGTTGTGTGAATGTCGAAAGAGCCTTGGCTGCTCAGGTTGAAGAAAAGGATGAATGGGTGATTGATAGTGGATGCTCTCATCATATGACAGGTGATAAGAATAAGTTTGTAAGTATGGAAAGGTATGAAGGTTGAATTGTGAAGTTTGGAGACAATTCTGCTTGCATAATCCATGGCAGAGGATCCATCTCTTTTGATGGTAAGCACAACACTAATGATATCTTGTATCTAGAAGGATTGAAGCATAATCTTCTCAGTGTTGGACAATTGGTTGACAAGGGATATGATCTCTGATTCAAGGATGGAAAGTACATAATTCTGGAAAGCTCTAGAACTGAGATTGCATCTGGCAATCAAAGTAGAGGTAATATCTTTCATTTAAGTTGTACTGGTAAGAGTTGTTTGATTGCTTTGATTGGTCAGAGTTGGTTATGGCATAGGAGAATGTGTCATGTAAACTTTGACAACATTGTCAAGATAAGTGCAACTCAGGCCCTAAGAGATCTTCCAAAGCTTGTGAAACCTACCAATAGCATGTGCAAGGAATGTCAGTTGGGAAAACAGAGCAGAACTTCATTCAAAAGAAAAGAACAATCTTCAAGTGGATTGCTAGATCTTTTGCACACTAATTTGTGTGGTCCTGCCAGAGTTAGGAGTCTACAAGGAGACAGATACTTTATGTTACTAATTGATGATCACTCCCGGATGATGTGGGTCACCTTCTTAAAAGAGAAATCAGAGGCTCTTGACAAATTCAAAGTGTTCAAGGCTAAGGTGGAGAATGAGATTGGTGTAAAAATAAAGTGTCTGAGATCTAACAGAGGTGGAGAATTCACTTCCGGTGAGTTTAATTCATTTTGTGAGAAGCATGGGATAAGAAGACAGTTATCTGCTCCTAGAACTCCTTAGCAGAATGGAATTGTGGAAAGAAAGAACTAGACTATTCAAGAGGCTGCTAGAACCATGTTAATGAAGGCAAATGTTCCACATGTCTATTGGAGAGAGGCTGTGAGTACTATTGTCTATACTCTCAACCAGGTACAAATCAAAGGTAATACTGATAAAACTCCCTATGAAGTGTGGTTTGGTAATGCTCCCTCTATGAGATATTTTAGAGTTTTTGGTAGTAAATGCTAGATCAAAAGAGATGAAGATCTAGGCAAGTTTGATGCAAGATGTGATGAAGGAATATTTCTGGGATACTCTAATCAAAGCAAGGCATACCAGTGCTTTAATAAGAGATTGAAAAAGATTGTTGAAAGTGCTAATGTCAAGGCTGATGAAAGCAAGGAGAGACCTTCAATGTTTTGTGGATATGAATCTGATGATCAAAATGAAAGTCCAAATGAAGTCCAGTCTACCCTAGAAGTTAATAACAATGTTGAGGAACAAGTTCAAGAATTAGAAGTTGAAGAAAATCCCAAAACCCCCAGGTATGTAAGGTTGTAGCATTCTAAAGATTGGATCATAGGAGATAAGAATAAAGGTGTTCAAACTAGGAGGAAAATTGCTGAAGTACAAGAGGAGTATTGTTTGATTTCAAAGATTGAACCAAAAACAGTGAATGAATCTTGTAATGATGAAAATTGGGTAAAAGCAATGGAAGAAGAATTAATGCAAATTGAAAATAATCATACTTGGGATCTTGTTCCTAGATCTGGAGATAAAAATGTAATTGGAACTAAATGGGTCTTCCGGAATAAACTGAAAGAAGATGGTGAAGTTGTGAGAAACAAAGCAAGATTGGTGTGTAAAGGATATTATCAAGTAGAGGGAATTGATTTTGAAGAAACATTTCCTCTGGTGGCAAGAATTGAAGCAGTCAGATTGTTTCTTGCATTTGCTGCTTTCAAAGATTTCAAAGTTTACCAGATGGATGTCAAATCAGCATTCCTGAATGGTGAGTTAGAGGAAGAAGTCTACATTGAACAACTGGAAGGATTCCAGTTGTTTGATCAAGGAGATATGGTCTACAAATTGAAGAAAGCATTATATGGACTTAAACAAGCCCCAAGAGCCTGGTATGCAAGACTAGATAAGTACCTGCTAAAATTAGGCTTTAACAAAGGCTCTGCTGATAGTAATCTTTATCTCAAAATTGATCATGAACACATCTTAATTATTGAGGTATTTATTGATGATATCATCTTTGGTGGAAATGAGAGCATGTGTAAGGTATTTGCTGATCAGATGCAAAGTGAATTTGAGATGTCCATGTTTGGTGAAATGAATTTCTTCTTAGGTCTGCAAATCACTCAGTCAGGTTAGGGGATCTTCATATCCCAGTCTAAGTATGTGAGAGAATTATTGAAAAAGTTTGGAATGGAGGATTCAAAACCAGTGAGTACACCTATGGTAACCGGATGCAAGTTGAGTAAAGATGACAACTCCCCTAAGGCAGATAAAAAAAGGTACAGATCAATGATTGGAGGACTACTTTTTTTGACTCAAACTAGACCTGATATTATGAATGCAGTTGGTCTTGTTGCTAGATTTTAAGCTGATCCTAGGGAATCCTATGTTGTAGTCAAAAGAATCTTCAGATATCTAAAGGGAACATCTGATTATGGCTTATGGTATCCTAAGGACAATGACTTCACTCTTCATGCATATACAGATGCTGATTGGGCAGGAGATGTGGATGATAGAAAAAGTACTAGTGGTGGTACATTCTTGTTGGGAAGAAGATTGGTTTTTTGGCTGAGCAAAAAGTAGGAGGCAATATCTCTATCTACTGCAGGGGCAGAGTATATAGCAACAACCAACAATTGTACTCAATTTCTGTGGATGAAGCAAATGCTGAAGGACATCAGAATTGTGTTTGAGGACCTTGTCAAAATCTTCTGTGATAATTCAAGTGCAATAAGCATCTCAAAGAATCTGATGTTGCATTCAAAAACAAAGCACATATCAATCAAGTTTCACTTTTTGAGAGAGAAGGTTAATGCGAATGGAGTCAGATTGGAGTTTGTTTCTTCAAAGGATCATATTGCGGATATCTTCACTAAGCCTCTTTCCAATGATACTTTTGAGTATCTTAGAGAGAAGCTAGGGGTTACTACCCCTCCTGATCAAATTAAGATGCACTAGGGTGCATTAGTCTGGTGGAATTCACAGTCATATCTTGTGATCTAGATTGATGTTAAAGAGGTACTACTCAGGGGGAGTAGTCAATATGCAAATTTTGGAGATCAGTCTGAAACAAAAAGGGGAAGAAAATATTGCAAATATGTGCCCTTTGCCATTGATGTCAATGGGGGAGAGAAGTCATGTGAAAAACTAGTTGCTGGTGAAAGGGGGAGTAGTGAAGAAAGTGGTTGCAGAAGTAATAAGAGAAAGGGGAGAAATCCTTGTCTTGATGGTTGAATCAATTTTTCACATCATATGTTGCCATCAATGATAAAGGGGGAGATTGTTGCAAATATGTGCCTACGATGTGTTGTCATTGATGTCAATGTATCCCTTTGTCAGAAATAGGTGAAACAGTGCAGACTAGTGAAGTAGATTGCTCCGCATATCCAGAGGAATGAAGATCAAAGTACGTGGACCTTATGGCTATGTAGAGGATTGTCTGAAGTAGCTTTAGTCAAGATTTGAGAAGTCCGCATGAAGATTTGAAGAAGATATGGCCATCTGAGTAGAACCAGGTTTTGTAGTATTCAAAAGAGACAGTGATAGGAAATTGGTCTAGATTTCTTCGCAATGAAGAATTGTGATTTGTGGATCTAGAGGCATGTTTGGGAAGTTAGTGTGTATCTTCACCTCAAGTGGTTCATGGTTTGGAGGTCCGCAAGCAATCTTTCTAGTGTGATAGTCATGGCAGACAGTGCTCTTGAGGTTCTAAATGAAGATGCAAGTGATTCTAATGATTTGGAGTAGTGTGGATGTTATTGTTGAATTCAATGTGCTTGTGGAGGTCTCTAGATCGTGTGCTTGCTATGTTGGAGGTCTGCATTGAAGATTGAGCTCATTGAAGATTTCTTCCTTGGTGTTGCTGTTCTTCCTAGTCTTGGCTGACCAGATGATTCAAGTGAGTTCTGGATGATCTAAGAGCAATTCTATGAAGCATGGCGTGTTGATCGAGGAAGATTTGAGTCCCAGTTATGTTTGACCGACAACATAGTGATTCATATTAAGTCAAATGTTTGTAGTGCCGACCTTGATGTGTATTCTAAGGTTGATGAAGCGTATAAAGGCATGTAGTTGAATTGTGGAAAATCATCCTTGTGCAAAAATGATCAAATCCTAAGAAAGGTTCAAAGGCATAGCAGAGAAGAGGAGAAGCAGAAGAACAAGAGCAGTAAAGGATGAAGAGATAGTGAAGATGTGTTTGGGGGCAGAGCAGAAGTTTTTTGAGATTTCAATGAGACTGAACATGCATGAAGAAGATGTTATTTCTCTATTAATTCTTTTTGTATTAAACATAAAATTTTGTAGGTAGTGAGCCTCTTTTGAGCAGTGAGCTTTGGGTAGTGCACTCGAAGGCAAGTGCCTTCCCATTTTTAAGTACTTTTAATAGGGTATGAATCATGTGGGTTAAACTTGATGCAGAGTAGGGGATGGATTCTAACAATCTTCAAAAATACTTGGACTGATCATTCAAGGTTGGGGCAGCTCTTTGACAATCCATGGTTTGAAAACTAGACAAAAGTGTCTTATCAAGGTTGGAATGAAAAAACATCTTGTCAAACCTCCTAACCACCTTAGACATCATTAATATGACTGGTAAATACTCACCAAACCAACCAAACACTCTGGTCACTTATCTCTCCTATGGTTCCTTCACAATTAGACCTTTTTCCTAATAGCCCTTGGAATAGGGTTTTTGGAGCATAACTTGCAAAAAACATGACAAACCCATGAACAAATTGACTTTTCAAACACCCATTAGACTCCTACACAACATATCTAGCATGCAAGGTAGACTCCTTTGGAACATGTGCCTCAAAATTTGACTGTACGTGTTGTTCTAGGCCTAATTAGGCCACTTTTACAAAGCATCAGATTCCAATGCTGTAATTCTTGCTAGGGCAGCTTCATGAGACTCTTTCACTAGTGTAAACTTTGCATGCTATTCCTTTAGCTCTCTGACTTCTCTGGCTACTGGATTGCTCTTTGGAGGCATCTTATCTTTGCAAACTTAACTCTTTCCAATGTACCAATCAGAACCTGGCTTTGATACCACTTGATCTAGATTGCCAATTTGCCATGGATGTTCCTGCATCAACCCCCACCATGGTTTTCCCTTAACCGGGTTTCCATGTTAAAAATCTTGGTGTCAAGTGTGTTAATTGTGTTTCTACTCGTGTTATTGTTTCATGCTTTAATGTTTGCATCATTAATCAGTTTGTAAGTTGTGAAAGAAGATTAAAAGTAGAAAAAAGTTAATTTTTTGGGACAACTAATTCAAACCCCCTCTCAGTTGTACGCCCTAATTCCAACAGTTCCAAACAAAAGATTGCTATGTGCTATGAATTTAAAGAACCACTCTTTCAAATTTTGGTAGTTTTTTGCTCTAAGGTCTCTTAACAAACTTTGTTGGAACTGTGTAGCCCACAAGGATTGAAATATTTGGCCACTAAAAAGAAACCTCTACTAGCATTCACTTGCCCACCCCAATGTGTCGGCACCATCAATTTGGTCCCAGGAGGTGAAGAATGAAAAATATGATAGTAGGCACCATTACACTTAACACAAATGAGGCATTTTACAAGAATGCATTCGTTGTTGACATGGTGAAGAAGTTTCAAGTTGATGAAAACTAAAATATGTTATTTGGGAGGGATCTGACATCGATTTGTAGGTCCAAACATAATATTCCTAGGTGACATATTCTGAGAACTACTCTGTCAAAGTTTGGCAACTTTTTGCTTTTAGGTCTCTTAAGAGACTTTGCTAGAACCATGTAGCCCAAAAGGATTGGGATGCTTGGCCTTTGAAAAGAGACCTCTAATAGCATTCACCCACCCATCTTGATATGTTGGCACCATTAGTTTAGTCCATGGAGGTGGAGAAAAAACATGACACTAGGCACCATTACACTAAATGTGAATGAGACATTTTGCAAGAATGCATTCCTTGTTAGCACAGTGAAATGGTTTTGATTTAATGGAAACTAAGAAAGGTTATTATGGAGGGACATGTAGTGCATATTTTGTACTCCAGTTTTTAAATTTTTTTTTAGCACTCGCTTGAGGAACTTCTATGGTCAGGTCTACATTCGCACCATGAGATAATCCACATAAAAAATGAATCTGAGGCCAGCGCATGAAGGAAATGATGTCAAGTTGGTTAGTATTCTTTGATGTGTTATGGGCCTACTACAAGTCAGAGATCTTCGAAGTCATTTGAACTCTGCTTTCAACCAAAGGTTGGCACAGAAACTCTAACACCTCATATAGATGGATGCAGGGGACACCTATGTCTAGAGCAAAGGCACAGTAGAAAGAGGCATGACCAGCACTATGAAACCATGGTGTTTTCATTCAGTTCAATGCAAGATTTTAAAATTCAATGCAATCACTTCTGAAATAGGGGTGATTGATAAAGACAAAGAAGCTCTAAGTATAATGAAGCATAACTCCATGAAATTAAATGCAGCACTCCAAATCTCCTACGTAGATCTCCAAATACAAAAAAGAATGATATGCCCAACTCTAAAACTAAACTCCCAGCATAAAGAAATCATATGCAATAGTAAAAAAAGGAGCGTATGACTTCAAAAGAGGTGCAAGGTTTATATTTTTAGTGTAGAGGCTCTCTTGAATAGCAGAATATCATTCTAATTCTAGATGCCTAGATCCACAACATTGCGTGAGCATGTGAGGTCAACCCAAAGCATTAATCTTATAAGTTCTATGCAGAATTCTAAATAGGGTGCAAGAAGTGCAGAGTTGTTACATAATTTTTAGACAATGTCACCTCCTTAAAGTGGAGCATAATGTATAATGTAAAATTCAAAGTATACAAATCCAATGCAGCTATGGAAAAGAAAGCGTAGCTCCAAAGAACATTGCACAATCAACAAAAACTCCTACGCAACTCTAAAAGCATTATCCAAACATATCAAAGGGCTCCCTAGTTACAATGCAACTCTACAAGCTTCATCTCTGGCATTCTAAAATCTAATACAGAGGCATAACTCATTAAAGATAGTATGCAACCATATAATATGGCGTGGTCATGAAGAAATGTCAAAGGAAGGCACGATCAACTATAGAGAAATCTAGCACAACCAAAGACATAACTCAGCCTTAGCAACTCCAACACAGAGCCTCCAAAAGAAGATGAGAAACTATATTCTGAACAAAGAAAAACCATTGTAAATGAGGCACAACTATGAGGAAGTTTGCATAAGCATTAGGGGAATGATAACGCAGCCAAGAGCAAGGAAGAGCTCTCCAATTTTATAGTGCAGAGGTCCATGTCATTGTGTAGGCCATGAAGAATGACACCCAACTCACCAAAATCCAATGCTTAGCCATATGAACTCTACACAATTCTTTTATCCTTGCACTTCCATTAATAAGGGAAAAATAACTCAGAACAAAGCATAAAAGTTTGGATGCATCTCCACAAGGGAAAGGAATCTTTCCATGTAATTGAGGCCTGACCACTCAAAACAATGCGCAAGTCCATGGATTGGTGCGCAAAGGTGAAATGATGCACACAAGTTTTAAAATAGAATGTAGTTGCCAAACCAATGAGCATAATCATTATAAGAGGCGTGATGCTACCCAAAAACAATGGCAACCAAATCAACTTCAAATGTATCCTTTAGAGTCCCCACACACAGGTCTTTCTAAAGATTCAAGGAAGACATGTTAAATGGTATGCAGCCAAGTATGGTGCAATAGCTAAAAGAAGTTAGGCAACCTCTAAAATATTGCCAAAGGTTCCTTCTCTTTATAGTTGCACCATTGGTCCTTTTGAATCCTAGTTTGTAGTGGGACCCAGCAAGGGAGAGGTTCTGGGAACCTCCACATCTAATGAATTGCACATCATTTCATTGTTGTGAAGGGTGCTAACTTGAATTGATTACCATTGGCTCCTTCTAGTCCAACAAGGCATGTGGGGCCCTTGGGGAGGAATAAAGCTAAGTTTGTAAAAAAAAGTCTTTTATTTTGTTTATCCTATGAGGTTAAGAAATGCTTTCATTTTAAAGATTAAAAAGAGGCGTTGGAAATAAGGGTGGGGCATGTCGATCTTAAGTGAAGAATGCATTAATTTCAAATCAAATGCCTTTTTATGATCTCATGAGATAAATTAAACATGTTTCATTTAATAAAATAGGCCATAAGCCAAAGTTATGGTGTGGAAGGCTAGGAAATCTAAAAAAATAAACGGAATGCTTTATCTTTCAACATACCGTATAATTGAAAATATGCTTACATCTCAATTGAAAATTTTGGAGTAAGGGATGGCAAGCCTTGATGAGGTTCTAACTTGTCAACATTTGAAAGTGAGGGGTTCGAACATTGAAGCTGTTGAAGAGATAGAAGGTATTCACTTACAATGCAACTGATAAATTAAAAGAGAGGTTAAATAATGAAGTGGAAGACTGTACAATAGTCAAAGTCGATAATCCACACTTGATGTTAATCCCTTGTTAGCACATAATATTTATTCCAGACTTACCACTTTTGTAATCTGTTATTTATATAGTCTAAGTGTAATGTTTAAAATTATGTGTGTGATTGGATAGCTTCTCGTCATGTCTATTTGTACTTTTTATCTATCTTGGTTCATGGGATTTATTTGTTCCTTATTTTTTAGTGTAAGTTATCTTTATCACTATTAATCTCTGTTATAGCAGAGCATTACAGGATTGATCTCGCCAAATCTTTAAATAATTTTTATTTGATTGATCAATCCTATTGTAGAATCATGTTATACGATTGCACTACTTTGATGCTGTGCGATCTGTTTAATTGAAAAAAATTAGAAAATGTTTAGAATTTGAGTAGTGATAACTTTAAGAAATCCCCCTTGAAAAAAGATATAAAATCCTAGCGAATATTTCATTTTTTTGGAAAAAAATATTAATTTCTATTGGCGAATCTTTCCTATTTTCTGAAAAAAAATATTAATTTTATTGGTGAATTATTTGAAATCACTAGAAATTTATAGAAAATCCTGGCAAATCTTGATGAAAAATAGGAAAATGCATTGATTACCATAGTGAACTCTTCTTTTTTTTAAGAAATTAAATTCCTATAGAAAAGTAAGTGCTTGAGGGTGGTAGTGATTGACTAGTTTAAGTTGTAGTGCTCGTGGACCTATAATTCCTTAATTCCTTAATATTTAAATCAAACATTGAATATTTTAAATCAGTCCTAAATTATTTTTCACCACCCTTGATTTTATAATTTATTTATAATCTAACGGTTTAGATTCTATTCTGTGGGCCACAATGTACTCGTGAAGCTCCAATTCCCATGGGGCTCAAAATTGCATTTAGGTCATCGATCTCAATGGAGATCAATGGGCTAAATGCAATTTCAGACCCCATGGGGCATTGGAGTTTTGTGGGTACATTTTGGCATGCAAAATTTAACCCCAACCATTAGATTATAAATTGAGATCAATGGCCCAAATACAATTTTGGGTTCAATGAGCATTGAAGCTCTATGGGTACATTTTAACCCATGGAATACAACCCCATTTGTTAAATTATAAATAAAATCAATGGTGGTGATCAAAAATTGGCGATATGGCCCTAAAGTAACCAATAATTATATAATTTTATGGGCAAATTAATTTCATTTTCTACTATAACTTATAAAATCTAGGCGAATCTAATCTAATTAGGTATCAAATATTGTGGTGAATCTTTGATTTTAAAAGTTTAAAAAATAAATGTTCTGGGGATTTAGCTAGGACTAAAATAAAATTTAGTAAAAATGTGGCGATTCATGTCACATTACAGCTTGTACTATTAGCCAATTTTTGAATCCCCAAGTTCAACTATTAGCCAATTGGCAAATATTAGCCACTAAAAAAATCACTGAATTTGAGCATTTATTTTTGTATTTTATACTGTCAAACAAATTTATGTCATCCGCTAGCAGTTTTACTTACAAACGTCTAGGGGAAAAGACCCAATAGGTGAGATAGTTCCAATGGTTGAGATAGTATGTGTGCATTTAAGGCCTAATATTTTTTAAGTTTAGTACAAGTAGTTGTGACTTTAAGGTTGTTAGTGTTACTATAAGTACTAATAATTGAATGAAATGTGCCCTTTAGATTTAAAAAGCAACCAATCATGTGATGCCACATCAGCCCACCAACAAAACATGACTTAATGCACACCTATTGTCCACCCTTTTTTAAGGGGAACTATTTGACACCTCAACAAAAACATGCTGATGTGGCATCATATTTGATGATGTGGCCCTAAAACCTTAGTTATAAGCAGGGGCGTTGCCAAGTAAGCTTCTGTAAAAATCTGAGTGATTCAAAATTTCCACGTATGATTGAACTAAAGGTTTAACTTGTGTTTGAAGCCTGTCTTAAAATGATTTTTTATTTTTTAAACAAAATTTTAGTTTTATTTATCAAGGCTTATATTTTTTAAAAGTTTATTAAAAAAGGAATTGTCACTTCTCATGTAATTGTTATCACCCAGATTTGCACCCTTTGTTGCAGCTGTTAGACCTTAGAAATCTGGGGTAACATGGAAATGATCTCAAAGTGTGGGACCTTGTGATTTGAGATCAGACCTCCAGAGCAGGCTGGTTCCTCTCTCTAAGCCTATTACTTAGAGAAGCGCAACTAAACCTAGTGTTAATATTTTGCAGGGGGAAAGGGCCAAAAGAGAAACTAAAAGGGAGAGGGGGGGATACGCCAGATTTAGTGAGCGATGGTGGTCATGGTGTGGACACGACAATGATTCTTTTAATGCTAAGGGAGATTCACACAGACTTGTGACTGGTTGAGGCTTTGGTATGAAAATTAAACCTACAGAGGAGCCATTTTACCCACAGAACAGATTACAACTTCAATTAAAACACAGAAATCTAGACATAAGTGAGGTGAGAAGTCAGCATCTATTAATCATGAAGGCTCCAAAAACCATTACAATGCAAAATGTTCAGAAACGGAAGGGATCTGTCTACAGAAAATTTGGCAGCATAACAGCCCCAAAAAGCATCCTCCTAACAAGAGAGTTTACATTGCATATATAGGTCAGACTCCTGCCAAAAAAGCATGGAGTCGCTGATTCACGGATCCGAGGCCATAAATGCCAGAATAGGGGCGCATGGGTAGAGGTATGGCAAAGGGACAAGGGCCATGCCTTGACAGGATGAAAAGGCAGCAGAGAATGGCTGCCGAGACGTGAGATAGGATAGGGCGAGGAGAAAAAAATCCCCAAGATCGTCATCTAATCGCACAGAAAATGGTCCTGCAAGGCAAAAGCCCATACGCCATGAATGCACCTGCAGAAACCACCAACCAAAGCTACTGCAGAGAAGAAAAGCCCCCCACATCTTCAAGACGGCCATTGAAACATCCAATCAGCCAAAATATGCAAAGCTAGATCTAAAAAATGAAAACCAGAAAATCCCCTCAGAAGCCTACCCAAATGAAAGAGGGGGTGAAAATAAGCATTTTTCCTCTTGCAGCATGTCAAAATTTGTCAGGACAGAGGAGATATAGGCGGTCAAAGCTTAGGTCAATTGCCTGTATATATCGCTTTGCATCTGTGTATATATCAGCCTCTGAAAATACCTTTGAGTCTGCCTTTGCATGTACAAAATACTTTGCATGTATCTATGTCTTTGGCGCCTAAAAGGTCTTTGCAGTTGCTTCAGAATATGCATTTGAAATTGCCTCTTAAATCATCTTTGTATGTGCAAGAGCCCTTCTATATGCATTCGCCATTGCCACGTGGCACCTACTGATTCACTGCTGAACTAAAACTGGGACCCATCGCTAAAGAACTGCATTCGCCACTCGACCGAAAACTCCTTTGCATATCGGCCTTGTTAGCACTCATTTATGTTTAGGGTTTTAAGTTCATACATTTGCAGGTTTTTTCCATTCAAACCCTGAAATTTCTGAGTCTTGGGGTCTTGCATTGTTTTGTCTATTCTGTTAGTGGCCTTCTATGGTGGGTTCCTAGTTGTAAATCTCATCCTCATGTTTTAGTTTTCTTTGGTTGACCAGCCCCCATGTAATGATTTACCGCCTTTTTCCTATCGCACTCATGAAAAATGCTAAGTTTTTGTATGTGCAATTGCAAATGTACATCATCGGGCTTGTGAAATTTCCATCGGCCTCCAAAAAGTTGATAAAAATTGAATTATATGCATTTTATATGTATATCGGGCTCTAAAAGGTGCATGTACAAAGGAGGAATCTTTTGTAAATTCCCAGAATATTCCCGCTTTGTATATCGGGCTATATACAAAGCAAAGTATACAAGGAGGTGCTAATATGCAATTGCCACAGTGGCAAGTAGAAGATACATTCCTGGAATATTCTGTAGAAGATTCTGCGGTTGTATATTAGGGGTTTGTATATTTGTGTTTGCATATTTGACATACAAGTGCACAAATATACATTTGCTACAGTGCAGAGGCAGAGATGCATGTGGTGGGGCCCGTGGATATACAAGGCAGGATGTACATTCAAAAATATACAAAGGGCCCGCAACATGCAAAGTGAACAGTGCCGTGGACACTCAAAGATACATGCAGCAGAGACACAAGTGGATGGGGCTCGCAGATATATACAAGTGAGTTTGTATATGGTCTATATACAAAGGAAATATGCATTCGCGGATGTACAAGCCGGATTCCAAAGTGTTTCAAATGTGCTTTTTGATTATGGCAAAGTCTGACTTGTATATTGCATTTGTATATGCGATGTGCAATCAAATGTGCAAGGGAAAGAGAAAATAGGTCAGGCCCACTAGTTATATACAATGGTAATTGTATGTATGCCGACATACATGCAAAACATACAAGTGAAAAGGTGCATTTCGGACCCAAGTAGAATTCCAAGATGCTTCGTACAAGTTTGGGGTCCGTAGCGTGTATATTGGGTTTGTATATGCAGCATACAATCTGATTTACAAAATAAAGATATATAACCTGGACATGAAGGAAGAGTCAAATACAACGAATAGTAATTTGAGGTCCGGGGGTTGTATAAAGCGATTGTATGCTTGTGCAATAGCCGATATGCAAAGAGATTATCGCCAAGACCATATGTGTCGGCTAGCCTTTCTTGGGTTATGCCGATGGCCGATGGAGATCAAATGCACAGCGATGGAGGGCGAGTCACAAGCTACCACGTGCCTGGGGAACTGTTGCATGTATATGCATTTCAGCACGCATATACAATGGTGATAAAGGAAAAATTGAAGAAGGAAAAGGCCAACAATAGAGACATAAGTGTTGCAAGTATGAGGTGAACCAATGTTGTCATTGATGTCAGCATACTCATATTGCATTGACAAGAAGGATTGGATGAGCTGTGTGCTGAGGATATTGAGAAAATTAGTCTCAATCAGGAACAGTGAAGAACAGTGATGAGAAGAAGGCAAAAGTACTCAATAGGTTGAGATTCAGAGGATGCGGATTAAAGGGTTTGTAGATATGAGTCTTGAGATGATCCAGTTAAGATTTCAGAGGTCCGCATGAAGATGTGAAGAAGTTGTGATCGTTTAAGTAGAACCGGTTCAGGGAGATGCTCCGAAGTGACAGAGTGTTACAAAAAGGTCCGGTGAGATCCGGAAGTGCTTTGTCCTATTCTGCGGATTTGACAGAGTGTTGGGGATGTCCTTGTGATGTTTCATCTCAATTTGTTCATGGTTTGAAGGTTCGGAAGTACCTCTTACAGTATGACAGTGGCGACAGACTGTGTTCTTGAAGTTCCGGATGAGGAAGAGAAGAGATTCCAGTGAGTAGAGGAAGTGCGGATGTACCTGGTCATTCAAGAAAGCTTGTGAAGGTTCTTGGATCATGTTGTGGTTGTGTTGTTGGTCCGCATTGGTGGTAGAGCCCAGAATTGAAGATATTCTTCCGGATGAAGTTCTTGTTCAGACTAGCCGACCGGATGAGTTGTTCATCTTGCGAATGTTCTTCTGGTGGCCAACCGGATGTGTTATTCATCCAGCGAATGTTCTTATGGTTGATTGCTAACTTAGATGATTGTTCTTAAGTCGATGTCTTGTATAAATAAAGGTTTGTGAGTTCATTTCAAAGTGTGTGTTGTGGAGCAGATAAGAGTGGTATAGCGAAAGAGCGAAAGGCAGAGTAGGTATGACTCGGGCTTAAATGGAACTGATCCAGACATGGTGAAGATGTCATTCTCCAATTCAAGGTTGTGATCCTTATGATCTTGTAGACAGTGTGTCTCTTTGTAGGCAGTGTGCCTCCTTGTGAGTAGTGTGCTCGGGCAGTGAGCCCTAATTGGCATGTGCCATTCATTTTTCTTATTCTTCTAATAGAGAATAATTATTGGGTTAATCACCCCATGGTTTTTCCCTTAACTAGTTTTTCCACATCAAAAATCTTGGTGTCTAATGTGTTGATATTTATCTGCTCCGGTGTTTATGCTTTCTACTTTCATGAATGGTTAATTGATATGCTGTTAACTAACAAAGAAGAATCAAGTGTTTGAAGTAGAAGCAAGTTTTTATACAACTGATTCACCCCCCCTCTCAGTTGTGTGCCCTAGATCTAACAATTGGTATCAGAGCTAAGTTCCTCTAAAAGGAGCTTAACCGCTTGAGGAGATCCAGGATGTCGTCATACAAGAAGGATAGTCTGAAGTTCGATGGAACCAACTTCACTCTCTAGAAAGGTCGCATGAAATGTCAGTTGGAGTGTATGGGAAAAGCATACTTGACCATGGTCTCAAAATCATATGTACCTCCACAGGGTGGTCCGACAACTCTGAATGAAATCACAGATGCTGAAAACAATTTGCAGACCAAAGAAGCTCTTCTAAGCACATTGAATGATTCAGAGCTCTCAAATGTCATTGACCTACCAACTGCATATGAGATCTGGACTAAACTGGAACTTCTGCATGAAGGAGATGAGTTTGTTAAGAGTGCAAGGTTGCAAAGTCTCAAAGGAAAATTTGAAAGATTGAAGATGAGAGATGATGAGAATATCACTACCTTTATGCCAAGAGTGAATGAGCTGGTGTGTGGAATCAAGAATGCTGGTGGAGTTCTGGATGAAAATGAAATTGTTTGCAAAATTCTCAGATCCGTCCCTGCTGCCTACAAAATCAAGGTTGCTGCCAATGATGAATTCAGAGCCCATACAACTGTCACAAGAGAGCAATTGACTGGCAAACTGGCTGCATTTGAAATGACTGAGTTCGGAGATGATCACCCCAAGACTGAATCTGCATTCAAAGCCAGTGCCTATGTGAAAGGCAAACAAAGATTTGATCTGGGAGAGAATGCTTCAAGGAAGCTATCATGGTATGATCAAGCAAGGAAAGACATGGAAGAGGAAGAAGTAGAAACAGCTCAACTTGAAGCCCTCATTGTAAAGAGACTGCCTAGAGGATCCGGTAAGTATGAAGGTAAACTACCTTTTAAGTGCTTCAACTGCAATAAGATTGGTCATTTTGCTTCAAGATGTCCGGAAAGATCTGCAAGGTCAAATGTTAACAGACAAAGGTTTCAAAAGAACTACTATTATGTTCATGAAGAAGATGATAATGAAGGAGTAATAGATGATGAATCAGAAATAGGAAGCAAATCTAGAAATGAATGGGTGTTTATTGCCATCAAGGAAGAAGATTCAATATCCTCTGAATTTGTCAATCATAAGGTTGTAGAAAGAGCTTTGGCTGCCCAAGTTGAAGAAAAGGATGATTGGGTTATTGACAGTGGATGTTCTCACCATATGACAGGTGACAAGAACAAGTTCTTAGATGTGGAAAGGTATGAAGGAGGAATGGTAAAGTTTGGTGATAATTCTGCTGGCAGAATCAGAGGTAGAGGAACTATTTCTTTTGATGGAAAGAGTAAAACCGGTAATGTACTATATGTTGAAGGATTGAAACACAATCTTCTCAGTGTTGGTCAGTTGGTGGACAAAGGCTATGATCTCCGGTTCAAGAATGGAAGATGCAGGATCTTTGGAAGCTCCAGAACTGAGATTGCATCCGGTACTCAAACAAAAGGTAATATCTTCCATCTAGTTGGATCTGACAAAAGTTGTTTGTTTGTTCAAGTAGATCAAAGTTGGTTATGGCATAGAAGGATGTGTCATTTGAATTTTGATAACATCATCAAGATAAGCAACACTCAGGCTGTAAGAGATCTTCCTGAATTGGTGAAACCTACAAATAGTTTGTGCAAAGAATGTCAGTTAGGTAAACAGAGCAAAGTCTCTTTCAAAAGCAAGGATCAGTCCACTACCAGATTACTGGAATTAGTCCATACTGATCTATGTGGTCCAACAAGAATCAAGAGTATGCAAGGTGATAGATATTTCATGTTGCTAATTGATGACCATTCCCGGATGATGTGGGTTACCTTCCTAAAAGAGAAATCAGAAGCCCTTGAGAAGTTCAAAATCTTCAAAGCTATGGTAGAATATCAAACTAGATTGAAACTGAAATGTCTAAGGTCTGATAGAGGTGGTGAATTCACATCCGGTGAATTCATAGATTTCTGTGAGAAGCATGGTATAAAGAGACAGTTGTCTGCTCCTAGGACTCCACGATAGAACAGAGTAGTTGAGAGAAAGAACTGGACCATCCAGGAAGCAGCCAGGACAATGATGATGGAAGCAAATGTTCCCCAGATGTTTTGGAGAGAAGCTGTCAGCACTGTAGTGTACACTCTTAATCGAGTTCAAATCAGAAGCAATACCGGTAAGACTCCTTATGAACTTTGGTTTGGTGTAACTCCTACTATGAGATATTTTAGAGTATTTGGTAGCAAGTGTTATATCAAAAGAGATGAAGATCTAGGAAAGTTTGATGCTAGAAGTGATGAAGGAATTTTCTTGGGTTACTCCTCTCAAAGCAAAGCATACTGGTGTTACAATAAGAGATTGATAAAGTTGATAGAAAGTACGAATGTGAAAGTTGATGAAGGAATTGAGAAGCCCTCAAGGTTTTATGAATTTGATGAAAATGATTAGAATGATTCTCCGGTGCAAGGAGCTCAATCCTCCTCTAAAATTCAGATACAGACTGATCCGGTAAATCAGGAAGAAGAGGTTTGTCTGAATGAGCTTGGTCAAGAAACAGTAGTGCAAGAAACTCCCAAAGTTCTAAGGTATGTAACTCTAAATCATTCTAAAGATCAGATCATAGGTGACAAAAGTAAAGGGGTACAAATAAGGAGAAGAATTGCTCAAGATTCAAATGAATGTTGTCTGATTTCAAAGATTGAACCTAAGACAATTAATGAAGCTTGCAATGATGAAAACTGGACCAAAGCAATGGAGGAAGAGTTGATGCAAATTGAGAAAAATCATACTTGGGATCTTGTTCCCAGACCTAGAAACAAGAATGTGATTGGAGCCAAATGGGTCTTCCGGAACAAACTAAATGAAGTTGGTGAAGTAATCGGAAACAAAGCTAGATTAGTCTGCAAAGGCTACTCCCAAATAGAAGGAATTGATTTTGAAGAAACCTTTTCTCCAGTGGCAAGAATTGAAGCAGTCAGATTATTTCTTGCATTTGCTGCCTTCAAAGACTTCAAGGTATATCAGATGGATGTCAAGTCTGCCTTCCTAAATGGTGATCTGGAAGAAGAAGTTTACATTGAACAACCAGATAGATTTCAATTGTCTGATAATGATGATATGGTCTACAAGTTGAAGAAAGCACTATATGGATTGAAGCAAGCCCTAAGAGCATGGTATGAAAGGTTGGATAAACATCTTGTGCAGATTGGTTTCAACAAAGGTACTGCTAATAGTAATCTATATTTCCAAATAGATAAGGAAAACATCTTGATTGTTGAAGTATTTGTTGATGATATCATCTTTGGAGGAAAAGATAGTATGTGTAAAACCTTTGCAAATCAAATGAAAAGTGAGTTTAATATGTCAATGCTTGGTGAAATGAATTTCTTCTTGGGTCTGCAAATTACTCAGACAGAGAAAGGCATCTTTATCTCTCAGACTAAATATGTGAAAGAATTCTTGAGGAAATTCGGTATGGAAGACTCAAAGACAATGAACACTCCTATGGCAACCGGATGTAAGTTGAGCAAAGATGACGACTCTCCTAAGACAGATCAGACCAAGTATAGATCAATGATTGGAGGACTATTGTATCTCACTCAGACTAGACCAGATATAATGCAGGCTGTTGGTCTTGTGGCAAGATTTTAGGCTGATCCTAGAGAATCTCATGTTATGGCAATCAAGAGGATTTTTAGATATCTAAAGGGGACAGTTGAGTATGGTCTATGGTATCCCAAAGATCATGATTTCTCTCTTCATGCATATACAGATGCAGATTGGGCAGGAGATGTGGATGACCAGAAGAGTACAAGTGGAGGAGCATTCTTTTTGGGAAAAAGGTTGGTTTCTTGGCTAAGCAAGAAATAAGAGGCAATATCTCTATCTACAATTGAAGCAGAATACATTGCAGCAGCAGGTAGTTGCACTCAAATCTTATGGATGAAGCAGATGTTAAGAGACATTAAAGTAGAATATGAGGAGCCTATCACCATTTTCTGTGATAATTCAAGTGCAATAAATATATCTAAGAATCCGGTGTTGCATTCTAAGACCAAGCACATATCTATCAAATTTCACTTTCTGAGAGAGCAAGTGAACAAGGATGAAGTCAGATTGGAGTATGTACCCTCCAAGGATCAGATTGCAGATATTTTTACTAAACCTCTTCCCAAGGACTCTTTTGAGTATCTTTGGGAGAAGTTAGGGGTCATGGCCCCTCCAGTGATGAACTAGGATGCACTGATGTGCATCAGTTTGGTGGATATCACAGTCATATCTTGTGATCCGGATTGATGATGGGGAGCTGCTACTAAGGGGGAGCAGCTGGTATGATTCTAATGTGGTAGAATTGCAAGTATGAGCACTTTGCCATTGATGTTAGAGGGGGAGAGAAGACATGTGAAAAACAAGTGATTGATGATCAAAGGGGGAGCAGTAAAGGAAGAGAAGACATGTGAAGAGTTGTTGATAGGGGGAGCTGTGACAGAAAGGAGAAGTTCTTGTCTTGATGGTTTTTCACATCATATGTTGCCATCAGTGACAAAGGGGGAGATTGTTGCAAGTATGAGGTGAACCAGTGTTGTCATTGATGTCAACATACTCATATTGCATTGACAAGAAGGATTGGATGAGCTGTGTGCTGAGGATATTGAGAAAATTAGTCTCAATCAGGAACAGTGAAGAACAGTGATGAGAAGAAGGTAAAAGTACTCAATAGGTTGAGATTCAGAGGATGCAGATTAAAGGGTTTGTAGATATGAGTCTTGAGATGATCCAGTTAAGATTTTAGAGGTCCGCATGAAGATGTGAAGATGTGATCGTTTAAGTAGAACTGGTTCAGGGAGATGCTCCGGAGTGACAAAGTGTTACAAAAAGGTCCGGTGAGATCCGGAAGTGCTTTTTCCTATTCTACGGATTTGATAGAGTGTTGGGGATGTCCTTGTGATGTGTCATCTCGATTTGTTCATGGTTTGAAGGTCTGGAAGCACCTCTTGCAGTATGACAGTGGCAACAGACTGTGTTCTTGAAGTTCCGGATGAGGAAGAGAAGAGATTCCAGTGAGTAGAGGAAGTGCAGATGTACCTGGTCATTCAGGCAAGCTTGTGAAGGTTCTTGGATCATGTTGAGGTTGTGTTGTTGGTCCGCATTGGTGGTAGAGCCCGAAATTGAAGATATTCTTCTGGATGAAGTTCTTGTTCAGACTAGCCGATCGGATGAGTTGTTCATCTTGCAAATGTTCTTGTGGTGGCCGACCGGATGTGTTATTCATCCTGCGAATGTTCTTATGATTGATTGCTGACTTAGATGATTGTTCCTAAGTCGATGTCTTGTATAAATAAAGGTTTGTGAGTTCATTTCAAAGTGTGTGTTGTGGAGCAGATGAGAGTGGTATAGCAAAAGAGCGAAAGGCAGAGCAGGTATGACTCGGGCTTAAATGGAACTGATCCAGACATGGTGAAGATGTCATTCTCCAGTTCAAGGTTGTGATCCTTATGATCTTGTAGACAGTGTATCTCTTTGTAGGCAGTGTGCCTCCTTGTGAGCAGTGTGCTTAGGCAGTGAGCCCTAATTGGCATTTGCCATTCATTTTTCTTATTCTTCTAACAGAGAATAATTCTTGGGTTAATCACCCCATGGTTTTTCCCTTAACCGGGTTTTCCACATCAAAAATCTTGGTGTCTAATGTGTTGATATTTATCTGCTCTGGTGTTTATGCTTTCTGCTTTCATGAATGGTTAATTGATATGCTGTTAACTAACAAAGAAGAATCAAGTGTTTGAAGTAGAAGCAAGTTTTTATACAATTGATTCACCCCCCTCTCAGTTGTGTGCCTTAGATCTAACAATAAGGTGCCAACGTGGCACGATTTCACTGGCCAACAACTTTTCCACATTTTCGGGTGCTATTGATCATAGCAATGGAGGGATGATCAAAGGTCGGGTTTTGAACCTGCTGCGATGGTTTTTCCTGAGCATGTGCGGCTATTTTTGAGCGGGAAATTTTTAGTGGTATGTCATTGCTACATTTCAGAGAGGTTTTGGGTAGCTGAAGCATTAATAGCATGACTGCAGACAAGCATGGGTCGATGGTCGAATGGTCAAGTACCTGGTTTATGACGAGGAGTCTTCCAGCGATGGCATAGGGCTCGAGCTCCACCACTCCTCGCCTTTCTCTTACTTCTTCCTGTTTTGTTCCCTATTGCATTTATTATTTTGAGCACCATCTCTGGTGCATTGTCTGGCAGAAATTTTTGATCTTGTCATGTAATTAATTTTTGTGAAGTACACTTTCTTGCTGCTTTAAGCAAACTGTGTTACTCTTTTGTTGTTGTTGGAAACTGGACAATTTCTGGTGCTGCAGTAGGAATACAACTTTTTGGTGGCTCTGTCTCAGGTGTCTCTTGAGTTTATGAATTGTATGTTGTATGTATTATCCACAGAAATCATCAATTTCATGTTGATTTAAATGAGTAATGCGTAATTGCATGTATTTTGTTATTTGTCTCCAGACTGAATGTGTTTTTCTTTTGACTCTGAACATCTAAGGGGTGTTATAGATTCTAAAATATAGGTTTTCTATATTGAATACTTAGTCTTTTACTTCTGCTCAAGGAGTAGATTGAATGTTTTGGATTAAGTATTGAGAAGAATACATTGCAGTAAGGATGTTTGTAAGCAGAAATAACTAAATACTCTCTTGGGTATTGTCTATAAGGCAGACATTTTAGAGGCCCCTTGAAATCTGATTACTGTCTTAGGTCTATGGTGAACATTCACATATATATGTCTACTGACTCCGAGCCCTGGATAGGCACCGATCTGGACTGGTATCTCTGTTGTAACCCAAGGTCCTAGTTTTGCATCCAAATACAAATCAAACTCAAACTTCATATTCAAACCTTTTAGGATATTAGAAGTAGTTTAGGATCGAAATCCTTTTTCTACAACTGAAAATAGGCCTAAAGCTAGCCCCTTTGCACTTATCTCATAGTTTTGGTCTACATAAAGGAGGATTTATCTGCTTTGTATCAACATCCCAGTCAGTCCAGAAGCATACCTCATGGATGTTGAGTAGGGAATACCCCCCTTGGTTTTGTAGAGCCTAAATAAGAAGAGGAGATATTTATAGTGTCTATCTCCTATACTGTTGGCCCTTGGCCTGGAAATCCTGTTGATCAATGATGGCTACCTTGTAGGGATAACTGGGAGTAAGCATCCAGTCTAGGAAAATAACCAACAAAAATTAGCGACTCCGCTGGGGAGGTGAAGTAAAAGGACTCTGATAAAACAATTCCTAGTAATAGGTGGCGACTCCGAACCAATCTCCCAACCGATAAAACAAAAATTTGTATGCAAGGGAGAAGATCCCAGCGTAATACTCTATTTGAAGAGTTACCTATAAAAATGATGTATAGGAAAAAAGGGACTGTTCTAGCCAGTCAGAAGGGTTCTCCGAGAAGTGATAATGTTCAAGATAATATTGGATCTTCAGAGAGGACAATACCTTATTTTTCAAACACTGAGGCTGAAATCCAAAATTTATATGAGAAATAGCAAGGTGGCGCTCTAAGAATAAGGTCAGAAGTGTTCCAAGAACACCCTTTCTTGGATCCTAGTGATAGATTTGAGGAGACTGAATCTCCAAGGGATGAGGATGATGATGATCAGAATGGAATGGGACCATCCTCTTCCATGCCCAGAGAAGAATAGTTAGCTGAAGAAATCAAAAGTTTAAGAGCAGAATTAGAATATCTGTAGGCAATAAAAATTAGAGATGACATGAAACAGAAAGTGCAAGCTTTGAGAGTTGCTCAGAATGATTCAATCCCCACCCTGGAAAATGCAAATATGCAGAGAAGCTAGCATAGAAATAATGAAGTGCAGGATCAGCATGATGATCAGAGACAGAATGTGAATAATGTTAGAATACCATTAAATAATGTAAGAAATCAGAATGCAAATAGAAATGCCAATGCTAATCAATTTGGTAGATTGCCTATGCAACTAGACAGATTCAGGTAGTTAGTTTTTGATGGCATTCCTGGTTATCCGAATCCTATTGACAAACATGTGAGGCTGTAAGTGCCCAAGTTTTCAGGAAATAACACTGTATCAGGTGAAGACCACTTAAAAGCCTTTCAGAATATCATGGACAACTTTGAGGTTGAGCATGAGGATGTTTTCATGAAATTATTTATTTAATCCTTAGTTGATGAGGCCAGGGAATGGTACAAGGGTTTGCCTGACAAAAGCGTTTCATCATGGGATGATTTCAGAAGAATATTCAAAGAACAGTATGGTGACAAAACTGATCCTAGTTTCTTTATTAATGAATTCACTGGCATTACCAAAGGATCAAATGAACAGGTTGCTGATTTCAATGCTAGATTCATGAAAGTATTGAACAAACTACCACATCATCTGAGGCCTAATGAACCTATGTGCATAGTGCTGTACATAAATGCTTTTGATGCCAAAATTGCTTATGGATTAAGAGACAAGGGCCTCACAGCCTCAGAGATGCCTTCAAAATTGCAACAAATATTGAAAATAACAGAAAAACATCTGGTAAAAAAAATAGAAGAGATGATGTAAAAATTCTGCAAAATCCAAATACTAAATCTCAAAGTGTTCAAGGCAATGCATCCACTTCTGAGGATAAAATAGATAAATTGACAACTATTGTCAAGGACCTCAGCTATAGAATGACTAAAAATGAAAAAGGGGTTGGTCCTGACAGACAGGTTTACCAAAGGCAAGAAAGAAGATCATCATTACATGATATGCCATACAATACCAATTGGCATAATGGTAAACCCATCCTTCCACACAGCAATACAAATCAGAGAGCTCAAAATGCAAAGGAAACTCCTGATCCTTTGAAGAAAGCTATGAATATTGTTAACGACACCCCATGGTGTATCATATGTCAAATGCCTCACTCACAGTCACAATGCTTGATTGCTCAGTCTCTATACAACAATGCCATGGCCTGTGATGAGTGCAATGAGCCGCATTGCATGGAGGATGACAATGTCAATATGTTGTCCATAAACAGAGGGTTTCCTGATGCTAATGCAAGTGTAAATGATGAGTTTCAGGTCTGTCAGCAGTTTCCCTATGATGAAGAGGATGAGGAAAACAACTATGCCTATGCTCAGGACTCACACACTTTTTTGAACAATATGAGGAGGCCTTCTGATGAAGAGATTAGGGCCTTCATAGTTGCAGTAGTAGCTCAAGTCAAAAGCAATTACAATCTCAGGGGCAAGGCCCAGGTAAGCAACTCACACCAACCAGAGAATACTTTGATGAACCAGCCAAGGCATAGTCATAAAGGAACTGAGACACAAAAGAAGCAATGGAACAATAATAGGCAAAACTTTAAGCAAAAAATAGGTTATGATCCTCAAGGACCAGAAAATAGAATTCCTCAGATTGAGGATCAAAACAAAAATTCTCAGGGCAGGAATGATAGTCAAGCAGCTATAAAAACTAAGGCTGGATCATCTCAAGATAAAAATAAAATGGTGGAGCAAGTTACAACTGTTATTCAAAATTATGCTCCATTTGACATAGCTCAAGTCTTGGCTCAGATAAAGGTCTCTGTTCCATTGATGAAGTTGATGAAAATTGAAGAATGCAGAAATAAAGCAATATCCTTGATTTCAGGAATATCCTGTCAAGCCAAGCAGAATAAAGAATCTCAGGGCAAGAAACAAGCTATGTGTATGGATGAAGATGAGATTCCTGAGGTATATCTAGGGATGACCATGAAAAAATGCCCTTCACAGGTTGAACCATTTTATGTCTCCCTGGTTATTAATGGAAAAGTGATTAGAAATTGTATGCTTGACTTAGGAGCATCAACAAACATCATGCCTTTGGCTATTATGCAACAATCTGGATTAAATATAGATAAGGCATGTGGGAAATACTATGCCATGGATGCTAGGGAAGTACCTGTCATTGGAATTATGAAGGATGTGGATTTCAGATTGGCGGCATATCCAGAAAGGACTTACAAAATGAACATAACAGTTGTTGATATCAAGCCACAATATGGCATGCTGTTATCAAGAAGATGGGCAGCATTGATTGGTGGGAGTATGCAACTGGATCTGTCATATGCTATGATCCCTGTGAATGGCAAGGATGTCAAATTGATCAGAGAAGAAAGATCATCAGAAATAGTTGAAGACCAAGAGTCAGAGGAGCATATATGTTTTGTGGACACTGATTGTGAAAATTTCAAGGTTATCTCAGATGATCAAGGAGGTAAAGGGGGAGACATATGCATTGAGGAGCTTGACCAACAGGGTCTCTGGACCATGTACTTTGATGGAGCTTGTTTGAAGGAAGGCTCTGGTGCCGGAATTATTTTTCTGTCTCCAACTGGTAAGCTTATAAAATTTTCATTCTTGTTGAAGTTTACTTGCACAAATAATATTACAGAGTATGAAGCTCTGTTGTTAGGATTGAATGTGGCTCTGAAGCATGGAATTAAAATGTTAAGAGTATTTGGAGATTCAAAGTTAGTTGTTTCCCAAGTTAGAGATAAGTATGCATCAAAAAATAAAAGATTAAAACAGTATAAGCATGTTGTTTGGGATACAATTGAGTTGTTTAATGCTTTTTCAATAAACTAGATAGAGAGATTAAAGAATGTCAGGGCAAACTTTCTAGCTAATATAGCCATAAGACCAAATGACATAACTCTATCGGATGTCACAAATGTGGAAGTCAAACTAAGACTTGCAGTGCCAGACAATGTATGCAGCTGGCAGGTGTTTGATGATGACAAGGATTTACTGAGATTTCTACATTGCATTGATGAGTATGAGAACCAAGAAATAGATTTTCAGAACTTTGTGGAGGTTGTAGATGGAAAAGAAACTCTCTTAGGGAAGGAGGTAATTCAACTCAAGACAAATAAAATCCCTAGAGGGTTGGTTGCTTTGGAATGAGCTTTTGACAATAGGGACCAATTTGTTACAAAGGCATCTCCAACAAACAAGAATGATTTAGAGGAGATAAACTTGGAGACATCGCATGCCCCCAAGAAGGTGTACATTGGCAAATAGCTCAAACCACATATTAGAACTATGTTGATTGCACTACTGAAAAAATATAAGCATGTTTTTGCCTAGTTGTATGAGGACCTGAAAGCTTATAGGGAAGATTTATTTCAGCATGAAATCCCTTTGAAGCCTGGAGCTAAACCATTTAGACAAAAACAAAGGCCTATCAACCCAACTTTAGCTCCTAAAATGCAAGAGGAACTTATGAAGCTTAGGGAGGCTGGAATAATCAGGCCTATTAGGCACTCAACTTGGGTGTCTAACCTTGTCCCAGTCAGAAAAAAGAATGGTGACATAAGACTTTGTGTGGACTTTAGATATCTAAATGTATCTTCTTTGAAGGACAATTATCCATTGCCCAACATGGAGGCCATGTTGCAGAAGGTGACTGGATGTGAACTTTTATCCATGATGGATGGATTTTTAGGGTACAATCAAGTGAAGGTAAAGGAATCAGAACAATTTAAGACTGTCTTCACCACTCCATGGGGAACCTATGTATATGTGAGGATGCCATTTGGACTGACAAATGCAGGTGCTACATTTCAAAGGGCTATGGATGTTGCTTTTACAGGGTTAATTGACTCAATCCTAGCTGTGTATTAGGACGATTTGATAGCTTATTCAAAAAAGGAAGAGCAGCATTGTATGCACTTAGAACATATTTTTATCAGAGCATTGGAGTATGGCATCTCACTCAACCCAAAGAAGTGTGCTTTTGGGGTAGTGGAAGGAAAATTGCTTAGACACATTGTTTCCAAGGATGGAGTCAGGATTGATCCTGAAAGGGTGGCTGCAATTGATAAAATTTAGATCCCTAAAACTGTGAAAGGTGTTCAGTCCTTCTTCGGACAAATTAATTTTGTTAGGAGATTTGTGCCGAACTTTGCAGAGACTACAAAAGATATCTCCAGGATGCTGAAGAAAGGTGCAACTGTCAAATGGGAAGAGGAAGTGACTAAATCATTTCACAACATAAAAGAGGCTATAAAGATGGCTCCTATGCTAAAATCCCTAGATTTTTCCAAGCCATTTCAGCTATTTTCATTTGCTTCTTTCCATACTATTGCTGCATGCCTATTGCAGAAAAATGAAGAAGGATTTGAGTAGCCTATAGCTTTCTTTAGCAGGTCATTGCAGGCTGTTGAATTGAAGTATGACATCATGGAGAAGCAAGCATATGCACTGGTTAGAGAAGTCAAGAGTTTCAGGCCATATTTGGTAGGCTCTCAGGTAATTGCATATGTGCCTCATGCAGCAGTCAAAGATATATTTACTCAACAGGAGGTAACTGGAAGAAAATGCAGATGGATAAACAAATTGCAAGAGTTCAACATTGAAATACAGATCACTAAACTGGTAAGAGGACAAGGTTTGGCAAAACTGATGACACAGTCAAATCTAGAGGCATGCCAAGTGAATGTAGTGCATAATGAAATTATAGATATATCAGAATCTGAATGGTATAAGGACATAGTGTATTATTTGCAGAATTTAAACTGTCCTACCCACCTCAGTGATAATCAGATGAGGACCTTGAAGCTACAGGCTATTAAATACATCATTGTTCAAGGAGAACTGTATTGGAAAAACTCTGATGGCATGCTACTCAAATGTGTAAATGAAAATTAGGCTAGAGATATTTTAAGTGATATGCACAATGGAGTATGTGGTGGGCACTATGCTGCCCGGACAATAGCCCACAGAATTCTCAGAGCAGGCTATTGGTGGCCAACTCTTTTCTCAGATGCACATAAAGTGGTAAGAAAATGTGAGTCTTGCCAAAGGTTCTCAGGAAAGCTAAGTTATCAAGGTGCATTACCCCTTAGGACTATAACTGTAGAAGCTCCATTTCAGCAATGGGGGATTGATTTTATAGGGGAAATCTCAGAAAAATCAAGTGAAGGGCACAGTTGGATTCTGGTTGCCACTGATTACTTCGCTAAATAGATTGAGGCCATTCCAACTAAAAAAGATACAAGCAAAGTGGTGATGGACTTTATTTTAGAAAACATTATTGTCAGATTTGGAGTACCAGCTAAGTTGGTCACAAATAATGCTATTTGCTTCAGGTCTGGTGAGTTTATTGATTTTTGCAGCGATTACGGAATTGATTTGTCTCATACATCACCATATCATCCACAAGGGAATGGTCAGGCAGAGTCAAGCAACAAAAGTCTCCTGAAAATCATCAAAAGGACGATAGATAAAAACAAGAGGTCATGGGATTCAAAGCTAAAGTTGGCATTATGGGCTGACAGGGTGACAGTAAAAAGAGCAACTAGAAGGTCACCTTATGAATTAGTATATGGGGCAGCAGCTAGATTGCCTGTGAACAACCTCCTGCCAGTTTACAAATTCATGCAAGAAGATGAGGAGGAGGTTGAGGACTCAATGATAGAAAGAATAAATCAGCTGGTTGTACTAGACAAAATGAGAAGGGAAGCATAGAAAACAAACATCAAGACATAGTAGCAAGTGAAATATCTATTTGATAGAAGGGCTACAGAGAGAAGGTTTCAGATAGGTGATTTGGTCCTTGTGTGGAATGCTAGGAGTCAGGATAAGGGAAAACACGATAAATTTGAGCCCTTATGGATGGGCCCGTACCAAATTAGCAATATCTATGGGGATGATTCTTATTTTCTCCAACCCCTCAATGGTGAATTACCAGAATTGCTAGTGCACGGCAAATTCCTTAAGACCTTTTTCTCATAAATGATCTTCCTCTGTGCACACTGTAAACTAGGTGTAAGTATTTTGTACATGCCTTGTATATTCGGTCATGTTTTGAATTTTAGATTTTGTCTGGTCTGCCCAGAGTAGTCTGGTCCTTGCTACAGCCTTGTGCCTGCACGTCCCCAATCAGAGCCTATGTTAGCACTCATTTATGTTTAGGGTTTTAAGTTCATACATTTGCAGGTTTTTTCCATTCAAACCCTAAAATTTCTAAGTCTTGGGGTCTTGCATTGTTTTGTCTATTCTGTTAGTGGCCTTCTGTGGTGGATTCCTAGTTGTAAATCTCATCCTCATGTTTTAGTTTTCGTTGGTTGACCAGCCCCCATGTAATGATTTACCACCTTTTCCTGTCACACTCATGAAAAATGCTAAGTTTTTGTATGTGCAATTGCAAATGTACATCATCGGGCTTGTGAAATTTCCATCGGCCTCCAAAAAATTGATAAAAACTAAATTATATGCATTTTATATGTATATTGGGCTCTAAAAGGTGCATGTACAAAGGAGGAATCTTTCACAGATTCCCAAGAATATTCCCGCTTTGTATATTGGGCTATATACAAAGCAAAGTATACAAGGAGGTGCTAATATGCAATTGCCACAGTGGCGAGTGGAAGATACATTCCTGGAATATTCTGTAGAAGATTCTGTGGTTGTATATTAGGGGTTTGTATATTTGTGTTTGCATATTTGACATACAAGTTCGCAAATATACATTTGCTACAGTGCAGAGGCAGAGATGTATGTGGTGGGGCCCGTGGATATACAAGGCAGGATGTACACTCAAAAATATACAAAGGGCCCGCGACATGCAAAGTGAACAGTGTCGTGGACACTCAAAGATACATGCAGCAGAGACACAAGTGGATGGGGCCCGCTGATATATACAAGTGAGTTTGTATATGGTCTATATACAAAGGAAATATGCATTCACAGATGTACAAGCCAGATTCCAAAGTGTTTCAAATGTGCTTTTTGATTATGGCAAAGTTTGACTTGTATATTGCATTTGTATATGCGATGTGCAATCAAATGTGCAAGGGAAAGAGAAAATAGGTCGGGCCCACCAGTTATATACAATGGTAATTGTATGTATGCCAACATACATACAAAACATACAAGTGAAATGGTGCATTCTGGACCTGAGTAGAATTCCAAGATGCTTCATACAAGTTTGGGGTCCGTAGCATGTATATTGGGTTTGTATATGCAGCATACAATCTGATATACAAAATAAAGATATATAACCCAGACGTGAAGGAAGAGTCAAATACAACGAACACTAATTTGAGGTCCAGGGATTGTATAAAGCGATTGTATGCTTGTGCAATAGCCGATATGCAAAAAGATTATCTCCAAGACCATATGTGTCGGCCAGCCTTTCTTGGGTTATTCTGATGGCCGATGGAGATCAAATGCACAGTGACGGAGGGCGAGTCACAAGCTGCCACGTGCTTGGAAACTATTGCATGTATATGCATTTTAGTATGCATAGACAATGGCGATAAAGGCAAAATTGAAGAAGCAAAGGGCCAGCGATAGAGACATAAGGTGCCAACATGGCACGATTTCATTGGCTAACGACTTTTCAATGTTTTTGGGTGCCGTTGATCACAGCAACGGAGGGGTGATCAATGGTCAGGTTTTGAACCTGCTGCGATGGTTTTTCCTGAGCGGGTGCGGCCATTTTTGAGCGGGAAATTTTTAGTGGTACGTTGTTGCTACATTTCAGAGAGGCTATGGGTAGCTGAAGCATTAATGGCATGACTGCAGACAAGCATGGGTCGATGGTCGAATGGTCAAGCACCTGGTTTATGATGGGGAGTCTTCCAGTGATGGCACAGGGCTCGAGCTCAACCACTCCTCACCTTTCTCTTGCTTCTTCCTATTTTGTTCCCTGTTGCATTTATTATTTTGAGCGCCATCTCTGGTGCATTGTCTAGCAGAAATTTTTGATCTTGTCATGTAATTAATTTTTACGAAGTACACTTTCTTGCTGCTTTAAGCAAACTGTGTTACTCTTTTGTTGTTGTTGGAAATTGGACAATTTCTGGTGTTGCAATAGGAATACAACTTTTTGGTGGCTCTGTCTCAGGTGTCTCTTGAGTTTATGAATTGTATGTTGTATGTATTATCCACAGAAATCATCAATTTCATGTTGATTTAAATGAGTAATGCGTAATTGCATATGTTTTGTTATTTGTCTCCAGACTAAATGTGTTTTTCTTTTGACTCTGAACATCTAAGGGGTGTTATAGATTCTAGAATATAGGTTTTCTATATTGAATACTTAGTCTTTTACTTCTGCTCAAGGAGTAGATTGAATGTTTTGGATTAAGTATTGAGAAGAATACATTGCAGTAAGGATGTTTGTAAGTAGAAATAACTAAATACTCTCTCTTGGGTATTGTCTGTAAGGCAGACATTTTTGAGGCCCCTTGAAATCTAATTACTGTCTTAGGTCTGTGGTGAACATTCACATATATATGTCTACTAATTCTGAGCCCTAGATAGGCACTGATCTAGACTAGTATCTCTGTTGTAACCCAAGGTCCTAGTTTTGCATCCAGATATAAATCAACCTCAAACTTCATATTCAAACCTTTTAGGATATTAGAAGTAGTTTAGGACTGAAATCCTCTGTCTACAACTAAAAATAGGCCCAAAGCTAGCCCCTTTGCACTTATCTCACAGTTTTGGTCTACATAAAGGAGGATTTATCTGCTTTGTATCAACATCCCAGTCAGTCTAGAAGCATATCTCATGGATGTTGAGTAGGGAATACCCCCCTTGGTTCTGCAGAGCCTAAAGAAGAAGAGGAGATATTTATAGAGTCTATCTCCTAAACTGTTGGCCCCTGGCCCGGGAATCCTGTTGATCAATGATGGCTACCTTGTAGGGATGACTGGGAGTAAGCATCTAGTCTGGGAAAATAACCAACAGGTCCTTTGTATGTCGGCTTGTATATGCTAAGATACAAGTGAAACATACATACAGAAACTCGCACATATAATCATGCACTTTACCCCTTTGTATTCACGACTTGCATATGCATACAATTACCCCTATATGTGCGGGTCCCACTAGTTGAAAATCCTTGTATCTATAGAGATACAAGCCACGGACCCCAAAAGACCATTAGTTGTATTTGATTGTTCTGTCGGGTCCGGCTTGTATATGTCTCTTGTATATTTGTACTTTTATATCGCAATATACAACCCGGACTTCAAACCTTTTATAAAGCTTTCTGAAAAAAACCTTTGGGTTCAGCTTGTATATTCCCCTTTGTATCTCGAAACATACAATCACCTTTCATACAAGGCGGACCCAAAAACAACATAGAACAAACTAAAACTTCTATTCGGTTCCGGGTTGTATATTTTGCTTATATATCGGCCATGTATATGTGAACATACAACCTGATATACAAACGCCTTTGTATGTAATCCTTTGCATCTTTGACTTGCATGCTCCCTGCCTTGTATATTGGCGAATGTACATTCCATTGTAGCACATATATGTCCGTCGGCCTTGTATGCTTTTCATTGTATATAGCTGTTTGTATGTGCGAACATACAAACCTGATATACATCACTTTGATATGCAAGCACAGAATATTCTAGGGAATCTGCAAAAGATTCCCCAAATGCGTATACAAACCCGATATGCATTTGGGATGCATACAACCATCTTTTCTACTTTTTGACCCGCCAATGTACATTTGAACCTTGCATGTACATACAAACCCCTTTGTGTATTTTTGTATACATGCCGATATACAAGGAAAAACCTGTATATAGCCCTTGCATATTCCTTTGTATGTACAAAGGCGAATGTATATACAAGTATGCATACAAATACAAGCTATAAAATATGAGAAATCCCAGCGATAGAAAATACTTGAAGCAAAAAGATTTCTGGGTTTTTTTTTTTGGTTTCTTGCAAGGAATCTCTAGGCAAGATCTTGGGATTTTTGGCAAAGCAGAGCATGAGATCTGCAAGAATTTACACCTTGTGATCATTTCTAAAGGACTTTCAAGAAAATTGCTAGGTTACCTAATTAACCCTGGGCAGAGGAGAAATAGGATAACAGTAATCTCATCAGCTGTACTGTTAGGTATTTTTCATATTATATCAAAATTATAATTTATATTAAATCTATAAGCTTGAGCTTAATGGCCAAACTGATTATATGGTTTACTTCTATTAGCAATTTGTTTGTAAATTTATTAAGTGTTCTTTTGTTTCTGGATCGTTGTTGTGGGTCATCAGGAATTTTACAAATTATTATTCTATTTATTCTCCAATAAGTGGAATTTGCATACTTTTGAAATTCATAGTAACTAGTCAAACTATTTTGTTTTTTTTTACTTAGAACCATCATTAGACTGAGAAAGGAATGATTTGTTTCAAGAAGAATAGAGGAGACTTGAAATTAAATTTCACAACCTAAGATTCTAGTTTGAAAGCTACTTGATGCCAAATTCTATTTACAAAAATGTCTATCAAAATAGTAAAATATGCTCTAGGTTGTTTGCTTAAACTTTACCATTCTTTTTGAAGTTATAAAAAGTTATGTAACAGTTGGGAACATGAGTTTCTCTAACTCTAAATTCCACTTCAATGTGGTCTTGATTTTCTTGTGTTGATACATGAATTGAACATGTCTTTGGTTTGGGTTAAATATAAAAGAATATATTATGATAGATGCATGCAAAGCTTAGGGTTATAGATATCAAGAGTCCATATACATTTTTGTTGAATGTAATGACTTCAGTTGTATTCTTTGCCTGCACAAATGGCTACCCCCAATCAGATTGAATTCCTTTTCCCCAAGTTTTAATAAAATGCGTTTGATAAGCTAATTGAAAGAAATGAATTTCCTTGGTGTTTAGATGGAGACAAAGAAGTTATAAAAGAACATTTATGGGAAATAAGAATTCGCTAGTATATCTGCAAGTTTACGGACAAATTCTTTCTTTCATTAATATTTCTGCTATGTTAATGGTGACAAGGACTCTTACCTAGTGGTCCCATGGAAGGGGAGGCACTAGTTTTTTCTCAGCTGGTGGTATAGAGAGAATTGAGAACCCTTCACATCATCTAGCCCTACATCATTTGGAATTTTTCTATTAATAATGGTTAATTAGTTGTAAACTAGGTCACAACTAAAAATGTTATTGCAAAATAAAGTTATCTGGATTCTATATAATAACTGTCACCAGATAGCCTCAACACCATTTCATAGGTGGTGAAAAGTTTTCTTTAGGATTTGCCTTTTCCTTTAACTACATTCGTCAGTTTCCATGGGCCTTCCTGGAGCTAAAGTCCTCTCTGCGGTATGCTAATCAGCATGCAAATAATAATAACAAACACCTGGAGGCTGATAGTAACAATCAGAAGCTCTTTAAAGTTTATTCATGTCTAGACTCAGCAAAATAGATTGGCACAACCACTTGACTTGACACACCCATGAGTGATTTACTCCACTCTTGACTTGAGTTAGCACATTTTTAAATTTTAACTTGACACTTTTCCCACATTTGATTTTCTTTATTCTTGACTTAACTCATCAACTAACTTGCCAGCCTTTTCAAATAGTTGTACTGAGGTTTGATCCTGGGTATCATCTAAAAAGAAAACCTTGTTTATCACATTTTTTAAGCTCATGTTAGCCACCCTTTAAATATTTCAGATAATTTTATATCACAAAGCTCACATTTTGTTCCATGATTTGATGGCATTTATATATAGAGACTAGTATACCTATATTTTAAAAAATATATCTAAAGTACGCTGAGAGATATCCTTCTCGAGGCGCCTATTCCACCTGTGTGGAAATTGATTAAAAAATAGGCACCTCGAGAAGGATATCTCTTGGTGTACTTTAGATATATTTTTTAAAATATAGGTATACTAGTAGCATCCCAAGAAGAAAACCTAATTCTAACTATTATATAATTGGGTTACCAAGGACCCTCTTGGTGTGTTTTGTGCAAGAAAGAGGAAGAATGGGGAGATCATCTCTTTCTAAGTTGCTCCTTTGCCCAAGGATGTTGACACTGGCTCCTTTCAAAGCTTCACTAGGTCTCAGTGCTCCCTAATAAGCTGAGTGATCTATTTCTAAGTTGGCTAAGGGGATACAAAAAAACCTTATATAAGAATATTTGGAAAATCAGCCCGTCAATTCTGATTTGGGAACTTTGGAAGGAGTGTAATTGTAGTCCTCGATTTTTCAAGAAAAGGAGATGCTTGCCCCTTCGGTCCAAAACAAAATTGAAGCAAGTATAGTTGAAGTGATGAATTCTCGACTAGAAAAGCAAATGCCAAAGAAATCAAACTTTACACTATGGGATGCAGAAATAAGAAAATCTTGGCATGGGCTGCAAGCTCCTGCCCACGGAGGCCCAAGTTCCACGGACAAACAAGAAGATAGAAATAAGACTACTTGGCATCTCCCAGAGTTTGGATGGCTAAAGCTTAATTTCGATGGAGCTTCAAGGGGTAATCTAGGGGTTTCGAGAGCTGGTTGCATCATTCAAGCTTGGAACAATAAGACGGTGGCAAAATGGGCCTCTTCGCTTCTAGAAGGATCAAACAATGCAACAAAGTTTCAAGCATTGATTCAAGGCCTCAAGTTATGTTTAGATTTGAAAGCTTCTAGAATTGAGGTAGAAGGAGACTCAACCATAATTATCAATGCTCTTCGCACTAGGAGAATAGTAAATTCGAAGTTAGGGGCCCTACACATCCTCCATGTGTAGGGCTGGATGCGTAGGTGGCAGCCACGTGTGATTTCTCCTCTGTTAAGAGAGGAACGTGGATTTTACTTTGCGTGGATTTAAAACAAGAGCCGTCTCCATTATGAGACATAATTACTTGCCAGCTTAAGAGCACAGATAGCATTCATTTTAGAGAATGTCTTGCTTTGACAATCGTATCTGCAAATGGTGGTCAGGAGAGTTGGCTCTGTCCGTACGAGCAGCCCTTATGGAAAATTGAGATCTCTCCCTTCTTGTAGGTTTAAGTATGTATGATCTGTTCTTTCTTCTCATTTTTTCTTAGGCAATGGACGGAGAGCCAAGGCTAGATTTCCTGCTAGCTGTTGAGAGTGTGCAGAGTAAAAGGCTCGAGGTGAAGGGATGTCGACACCGATTTGCTTGACCAGTTCTGTTAGGCAAATGGCATTCTGTGGAAGGATCACGGACTAGAGGTTTTGAAGGATACTGATACAGGGTGATGCATTTCTAACTGGCACAATGAAACTAATTATTAGCAAAGCTTTTGTGGAGGACGCAGAAAGATACCGAGTTGATCCTAATATTGCTTCCTATTTTGTGGCCTCTCTGTTGGATTTGAACATGGATAAGGTGGTCATCAGCATAGCAACACAGATGGCCTTCAAAAATCATCTGTTGATCAGGCTTAAGGAGGTGGTGGCAAAGGCAATTTTTGGCACGGGTATCCCTTGTCCCAGAGATCTTCCCAAAGTTGATCAGAATGCAGATGTGGTCTACTATTTCCCCTTTCTCCTAGACTTGAGCGGTGCAAAGTTGTTGACACATAGATCCCGAGCCAGTAAAGGGTGGGCTTTTCTCAAAAAAATGTTTCAGTTTGAAACCACTAATGGCTATGGTAGGATTCCTGAATTATGGGATTATCTTTTGGAATAGGGTTTGGGGTAAGGGGGAGTCTATATTGTCCCTGTCAATATAAAGTTTATATAAGTGTCTGTTTATACTCAATAACCTTAGGTGTGGGGGTAGTCTGATAAGTTGGTAATGGTATCTTAGAGTTGGCCTTGTCAGATGTGATGGCCTTTTTGTAAATTAGGGCTTTCAAGCCATTTTGAGTATTTCCTGCATATGTAGACGGGTGTAATACTTTGATCCTTTTAATATAATATAATATTTCTCTTACGTACCAAAAAAAATATATAAATTAATAGATTATATAATAATATTATAATATAGATTAGATATATTATAATAATTAAATATAATATATATAATAATTAAAGGCACCTAAACATAGCCCTAACCCTTATTATAACCTTAACAATTATTATATAATTGAAATCCTATGCCTAACCTTAATACTAAGCTATATATGTAATAATTAAAATAATATATTATATTATATAATAATTATAATTATAATATACATTATATTTAGGATTAGAGTTAGGGGTTAAAATTAGGGTTAGGGTTAGGAATAGAATTTGGGTTAGGGTTAGAACTATGGTTGGAATTGGAGTTATTGTTATTATTAGAGTTACAGTCAAAATTATGGTTAGAATTATGTTAAATAGGGTTAGATCTTCTGGTTGTTGTAAGAATTAGGGTTAGATTTAGAATTAGAGTACCTATATTTAAGGAATATTATAATCTCAATGTTGAACTCTTACCCTAACCATCACCTTAACCTTAATTCTAATCATTACCCTAAATCTCACCCTAACCCTAACCCTTATTATAACCCTAACCCTAGCTTTGACCCTAATTCACATTCTAATTGTCACCCTTTTTCAAATTGTAATCCTAATTCCAATTGTAATTCTAACCCTAAATCTAACCCTGACCCTAACTATAACCCTAACATAATTCTAACATTAACCCTAATTCTAATCGTAACACTAACCCTAACCACATTACTAATTGTAATCCTAACTCTAATTCTAAACCTAACCCTAATTCTCATTTTAATTCTCACCCTATTTCTAACTGTAACCCAAATATAAATTGTAATTCTAACCCCTATCCTAACCCCAATTCTAATTGCAATTCCAACCCCAAATAAAAATTAACCCTAACCCTAATTCTAACATTAACCCTAATTATAGTTATAGCCCTAATTCTAACCCTAACCCCAACCCTACTTGTAATCCTAATCCTAACTCTAATTCTAACCGTAACCGTAACCCTAACCCTTATTGTAACCCTAACCCTTATTGTAACCCTAACCCTTATTGTAACCCTAAACATAGCTCTAATTTTAACCCTAACGTTGATCCTAATTGAAACCCTATCCCTAACCTTAATACTAAACTTAACCCTAATTGTAACCCTAACCCTAACTTTAATTCTAGAAATAACCCTAATTATAGTTGTAACCCTAATTATAATCCTAACGTTAACCCTTATTCTAACCCTAAACATAGCTCTAATTTTAACCCTAACCCTAACTTGAATTCTAGCCCTAACCCTAACCCTAAATGTAACTCTATTGCTTACCCTCATTTAGTAACCCTAATTCTAGTTCTCTAACCCTAACCTCATTCTAACATTAACCCTAATTTTAACCCTAACCCTAACCCTAACTCTAACACTAAGCCTGACTATAATTCAAACCCTAACCCTAACCTTAATACTAACCATAACCCTAATTAAACTGTAACCTTAACTCTAATTTGAACCATAACCCTAACTATAAATCTAATTCTTCCCCTAATTCTAATAGTAACCCTGATTCTACCCTAATTTTAAATCTAACAATAACCCTAATTCTAACCTTTACCTTAATCCTAATTCTAACTATGATTTTAACCCTAACCCTAACCCAAATTCTAACCCTAACTCTAGCCCTAACCCTAACCCTAACTGTAACTCTAATGCTTACCCTAATTTATTAACCCAATTCTAATTCTAACCTTAAGCCTGATCCTAATTGAAACCCTAACCCTAACCATAATACTAAACTTAACCGTAATTATAACCCTAACCTTAACTATAATTCTCACATTAACCCTAATTATAGTCACAACCCTAATTCTAATCCTAACCTAAACCCCAACCCTGATTATAATCCTAACCCTAACCCTAATCCTAATTTTAACTCTAACCGTAATTCTAACACTAATTCTTACTCAAACCCTAACCCTAATTCTAACTAAAACCCTAACCCCAACATTTAGGCCAATACTAACCCTAATTTTAACCCTGACCCTAACCCTAATTCTAATCATAGTTCTAACCCTACTCCTAACCTAAACCCTATTTCTAACTTTATGATTAGGGTTAGGGTTCCATGTATGGTTAGGGTTATAGTAAGGATTTAAATTGGTGTTAAGGTTAGCATATTTATCTTTATAGAAATATAGGCTAATTCAACCTTAATTTTAAATCTAACCATAACCCTAATTGTAATTCTAACCCAATTTGTAACCCTAACCCTAATTATAATTTTAATAAAAATTATAATTCCATCATAATAATATCAACACCAATCATTAAAGATCTCATCAAGCACTCCAAAATAAAAAATCAATTCAAAATGTCATCCCCCACAACTCTAAATCAAATCCTTCATCCTATAGTGCACCTATGTAATGCCCACCCATACACACATGCACATATGGGCATAAACACAATGCAACTATTTTTTTAAAATACTATGATACTAAAAGTTAATTTACTCATATTCCTTAGTGAAAATGGTAAATGGTGACACCTTGGAGTGATTAGGAAAAAAAATTAAACTCAAATTTAATTATAAGTTTTAACTAAGCATTAGCTTTAATTTAATTAATACTTAATTAAATACCTCTTTATTTCATTTCATAATAATAACATAATAAAATCAATTGCATAGAAAAACAAAATTAAATTAAATATCATCCAAGAATATATATTTTTGTTATATTAAATAACTACTAATTTTAATTAAAAATAAATAACAATAAATTTATTACATCAACCAACACTCATTTCATTTGTTCTCAATGGTGACTTACCCCTAATAGTGTTTCATTAAATAAAATTAATTTAAAAAAGCACATCATAATAATTCATCCTCTAATTAAGTAATCCATAAACTAATATTTAGGGATATGATGGCATATTGAATTTTTGTTTAAATCATTTTAAAATATAAATTTAAATGTTATCACTATCTCTTAAATTAATTTAAAAAGGTATGTTATAATAACTAAAATTTAGGGATATGATTGCAAATATAAATTTAAGTGTTATCACTGGCTTTTAAATTAATTTAAAAAGGAATGTTATAATAAATCAATCCACCAAATGGGAAATTGTTAGCTACTTTTAAGGAGTAGATTTATGCATTAGAAAGAAATAATTTTCTTAAACTTACTAAAATAAATTTATTCCTTAAATTGTATCATTTCATTTTTTTTCTTTTTACCTTTTCTCTATTCTCTATTGCAGGTTTTGCAAGTTTCAGGGAAGAAGCTATGAAGAGATGCTAAAGAAGATGAGTATGTCATTCTCTCCCATCTTCTAAGTACTATCTTAAAATATATTTATTTATCTAACTTAAAATATATTTATTTATTTAATTTTTTTATGTTGCATATGAGTTCTATAATAACTTCAGGATTTTTCAACCATACAACCTTATGCACGCAAGATTTCTAGAGCTAGAAGGAGCAAAGGATTGGAAGAGCTAGGGTTTCCTTTTAGAAAAAAAGGGGAAAGATCATTAATTCTCTTCAATTGTTTTTAGATTCTAAATAAATAAAAATAAATAAATCTTGATTCAAGGTTCAACTTTTGCAGTAGAGATTTCTCTTAAAATAAACCTTACTTTTGCTCCCTCCTAATTTCTTTTAAGCAAAAATATGGAGAGAAAATCAAATTTTGTGAAATGCCTCTCAATATTGGAAAATACATGTGCCACAAAGTTGTAGCTATAGATTTTTCATTCTTATTTAGATTTTTCATATTTAGATTTTTCAACCATTTCATTTTGTTTTCCTTTTGGGCACGCACTACACTACTAGCCATTTATTATAGTGCTTCAATTTTTTTTTCTATTTTTTTAAAATCTAATTTTTTAAGAATTTTTTGAATAATATTTACATGTTTATTTGTTTATGGGATTTAGCTCTTTCCTGCCACTATAGGACACCTCTCGGCGTAAAAATATGTAAGTTCTTATTGTTGAGATGCCTTCAAGAAAAATCTTGTCCACCAAAAGTAGTGCCTCACCACTATTGCACTTCTATAGTAATACTACACTACTTAAAACACTATTGACAGTACAATTGCTAAGGGTTGTTGACTTGAGCTACACTAGCATCCTTAGGTTGACTAAATGTGTTGAAAAGATAAAATCTCATCTTTCTGGATGTCCTAAACTATCTTGTATGCATATGTGAACTTGAATTTCATTGTTTTATATAGGAATATGGAGCACATTATTTTCAAGTATCCATCAGATTTAAACAAATCAAATGGGATCAACATTTTAGTTTCATTTTAGATAAATTATTAACCTATGTTTTTTAACTCTTTCATAAGTCACTCCATAATAGCCATAATAGTCATTCTTTTACTGTAGGAGGTGGCTATGGAAGCTGTCAAAGTTGCACTTCTTTTGGAAGTAGGACAAGCACAAGGATTGCAGTATGCTACACCTAGTTCTTCACCAGGTCAATTACTATAATTGTTATAGGTATCTTGGTCAACTTTAGGTGATGTGTTTATTTAATTACTTAACAAACGAATGCCGCCATATTGGCTCTTGTCAATGTTACAACAAGCATTACAGATCTAAAACTGAGGAGCGTCTTTTGAAAGAGAAATGTTTATTAAGTTTGACCATTAAAAAATTTCATTTATTTGCAATCTTGTTCTAATTTATCATAGGCTACCTAATATTTGCGGTGCTCAAGTTTTGAGCCTTTCTAGCGTAATGGAGAGTAAATTTGTGCTTGATATGGTATTGTAATTGTAGACACCTAAAAATATCCTCTTACAACACCTTGTCACAACATTACATCATTTAGACATCTTGTAGCATGTTTTTGCACTAGGCACCCATGTCATCACCTAATCAATTAAATAAATCTTATTTATTTGACTAATTTTCATGTATTCCCTTTCTATTCATAATCTCTTCTTTCTTCTAATGTTAATTAAATAATTTATATTATTTAATTAATTAAATCATAAATCCAACATTAATTAAATAAATCAAATATTTATTTAATTAGTAAAATCCTAAAAAAATCTTCTTGCTTTCTTTCCAAAATTGCAAGTCATATGTATCTAATTAATTAATTTATTTAGACAATTCATCAATTATCCCTCTCATCTTTTTTTAGGATTTATTTTCTTTAAAACAGAAAATCAAATCTTTCTATCTTTTTAAATCTTATCTTATCTTGTTTTATTTCTTCTTTTGTCAAATAAAGAAAAAATCAAATCCGTATCAAATCTTCTTCCTTTCATCCTTGAAAATCTATAAATATGGCCTCTCACAAGCCATTTGAGAATCCACATTTTCATACATCCTTATTCTGCCGAATTTTCTGATCAATGAGCTTTCAAGTATTCTTACTCTGTCTAATTACCTCCACAATCTTGCATCCATCATCATTCATCGATCATCTTCCATCCTCCCTCTTCATCTTCATTGTTATGTTGTAGAAGTGAGCACCCAACATTTTTCCAACAATCAAACCTTCAAAATCTTGCATTCTCATGGGAGGTGGAGAAGAGCAATGGAGATCAATCAAGAATAGCATGGAGATTTTAGTTTGCATTTGTGTTTATCATTTAGATTTTCATGTTGTCTTGTTCTTAATTGTGCAATGTTAGGGTTTTATTATTGTTTATCATGATTATATGGACGCTAACACTTTTCTTGTAGGAATGTGTTTGTGGGAACATTTGGCGATCGTAAAGTACATGTCACCTGCAGGGGGCATGGGCTTTGCAAGAGCTCATGTTCCCTTGTGTGTTTTCTTGTTACCTTAACGTACTTGATATCAGTACATGATATCAACCACTTTAAGGTGCAGTCTTAAAGACTTAAAGACTGGTGGTGATGAGTCCCTCCTGCACTTTGAGATTTGTTTGATATCTATTGCAATCATTTAAGCCCTCTGTGGAGGGAGGATATCACATCCTTTTTTATCGTAAGCCCTCTGTGGAGGCAGGGATGGTGTATTTCTCGTGGAGAGTGCACATCCTGTCATTTTCAAAAAGTCCTCTGCGGAGGCGGGGAGTGGTTTTGTGACTAACTCAACCCTTAAGTGTGTCTTCGGTGATTGTTGTGGCAAAGCCCAATCATCAGTGTGTGCATGTAATGTGCCTAAGATGGTGATGAACCTAGAAATAGGAACACTCCATTTCTTGTCTGTCGTGTTTTCTCCGTGTCTTCCAAGTGTGTGTATTGTGTGTTTATTCCCAAGCATAGTCTTAAAGACCAGTGGCGACGAGTCCCTCCTATGCTTTGGTATTTGTATGGCATGTTTGTTGCCCCATATGTAGTCTTAAAGACCGATGGCGATGAGTTCCTCCTATTGGAAATAGGGCTGACAACTGAGGGGGGGGTGAATCAGTTGTCTCAAAACTTTAACACTTACTGCAATTAATTCTTCACTACCACTTATTTACGTATCATTATTATAACCATGAAAGCATGAATCAATAACACATGAGCAAAAACATAAATAACACACTTGACACCAAGATTTTTAACGTGGAAACTTGGTTAAGGGAAAACCATGGTGGAGGTTAGTCCACAAAAATTAATACCCTGTTAAAAGTATTTGAAACGGGGAAGGCACATGCCTTCGGGCTCACTGCCTAGAGATCACTACTCAAAGAGGATCACTACCTACATAAATGATTACAAGGAGATTACAGAGTGTTTGAATTGATGAATAGCATCTACTAATGCAAAAATTTAATTCTGGTTAAGTACAGAATACTGATCTTACACACTTCATCATTGCTCTACCCTGTTTACTGTTCTGCCATAATCCAGCCCTCAGATCTCTTCTCCTTCACCCTTCTCTCTGACTTTTTCACACTTACTTCCTCACCACATCACAATTGCACACCAAAACACTCAAATCCATCGGTTATATATATCTGCATCAAGAAATTCAATCAACTGTAGTCAGCTTTAAGAAAACTTAGAACATTATTAAGAACTCTGTTCTGTCAACTAAATCTATACACAAATATCAACGTGGACCAAAAACTTGTGTTCCCAGATCATCAATCATGTCGAACAATGCCACCGATTATCACTAATTGCTTATCCAACAACTTTTCTACATCCAGACCAAGATCAAATACTAGGTCGCCATGTTCTTCTTCTGACTGTGCTGACTAACTGGAACTCAATACCCAAATCCTTATAACTTTTGAATCCTTTATCATTGGAGGATAAATCTCTGGATTTTGATAGTCCTGACAATCCTTATCACTCTCTTAGATCCACAGCACACTATGAATTGCCACCAGAGAGATCTGAACGATACCGAACCCTGTCATATGCTCTGTTTCTGACATCCAGACTTAGACAGATCCTTACTTTGACTTCTGATATGAACAAATCATGTAATGTGGATGTGTAGGATAGGCTTAGTTGCCATCAATGACAACCCCTGCCATGTGTAGCAGTGTCTCTTGCCAACAATCTCCCCCTTTGGCATTGATGGCAACACTTAGTGAAAAATGACCAAGTGTCAGAATAACTCCCCCTTACTAAGTACACTTATGCTTTTCACTATTCTCCAATGCTCCCCCTTTGCTGGATTCCTCATTTTTCACTTCTCTTCACTCCCTCTTTGACATCAATGGCAAAGAGTGGGATCCACAAATCAAAATTTACCCAAAATTTCTATATACCAGGCTGCATATGTACAAACAATCCTTAAGTCCTATTTACATATACTTGAGTACATCTCCAAAAATGTTCTTCAATTGTTCCAACTCACTATCCCAGCTCTTCTTTATAGTATTCAAAATTGAGATGTGGCCAGTGAATAGGAATGCTTGTGACTCTGTTGTCCATAGATCAATCAGGTCACTTGACTGAGCTACAACTTGGGCTTCAGTTAGAGCATTAAACATTGCTTCCATTTTGGGGGAAATTAGTCCCTGGAGCTCACTCATCCTTGCCTCTATGCTCTCCTTTTCTTTTGTCAATTTCTTTATATCTTAAATCAAGCTAATTGCCTAACTCTCCTTGCTTGTCACTGATGTTGTCACAGGATCAAAAGATTTGGATACACTAGATAGTTTTTCTTAAACACTTTTATTTTATCTTCAATAGCCTTTATAACTTTACGACAGGATAAGAAAAATTTATATATATTCCATCCTTCTGTAAGAGCATTTTGAATACTCTTTACACTGGCATCCAACACCATTCTATCTACTCCAATCAGCCCCTTTAAATCATCAAATCTTTTATCATTGAATTCCTTTTGAACCTTGACTTCTGTAGATTTTTCAAGAGATTCAAAATGGGTACTTATAGAGTTTATCAAGTTCTTTAAATGTCTGAAGGAGGATGTTGAATAGTCCTTCTAAAAGGTGAGCATAATCTTCTCTAAGATCCCTGATGCTAGGTCAAGTAGCTCACTGTCTTCTAAGTGAGACTTCAGTACATCTTCTCTTGCTTTGGCTTGAGCTATAGAGGCCAATTTTATCTTCTGCACTGGAGATAAGGTATCAAAATTTTTTTGGATCTTGAATTAAGTCTTGATCTTCTTCAATTTGTTTGTCTCTTTCTAGAATTTCCTTCACTACTTCTGTAGTGTCTCTTGTTGATAACTGAGAGGGGGGTGAATCAATTATCCTAATTATTTATGCTTTCTAAACTTTCTTAATAATCGATGCAGCATTAATTCAAATATGCAAACATCACTATGAAATGGAAATACACATGACACAATATTTTTGACGTGGAAACCCTGTTAAGGGTGAAAACCATGGGGTGATTAACTCAAGATTGTATTCTCTGTTAGAAGAATGGAAATACAAAATGGCACTTGCTAATTAGAGCTCACTGCCTGAGCGCACTGCTCACAAGAGGCACACTGCCTACAAGAGACTCACTGTCTACAAAAAGAGTGTTATACAATAATTGAACTGATTAGGAGCATCTACATATGCTGGAGTTCAGTTTCGGTTAGGCTCAGTACATTGATCTGCTACACTTCATCTTTCTTCTTCTTTTATGCTGCCTTCCTTTCACATACCAGACCTTCCTTACTACTTTCTCTCTACTCTTCTACTTTTATTCGCACATCACTAACAACCATGACACTTCTCATAACTAAATCCATCTTGTATATATATCCGCACAAGTGATTTCATCACCTTTCAAGTTGACATCCGGAATAGTCAATCTTTTCACAAACTTTGATCTGTCAGCTGAATCCTTGCACATTAAGTAATGTGGATCAAGCATATGCTTGTAGAAGTCATCAATCAAGTCGGCCAAACATAACTTATGCCTTAAGAACCTTTTCCATCATCAGTAACACATCCGAAAAAAAGTCTGATGTTCTGCCAGTTAGTTCTTCCTCTGTTCACACTGTCACTCAGGAACTCGGTACTCAAGTACTCATATCTTTTTCCTCATCTATCATCGGAGGCTAAATCCTTGGAATCTATCACTCAAGGTAGTCCTCTTGACTTCCCCAAATCTGCACTCCACCAAGATACTTCCTCTAAGAGATCCAGACCTGTCTGTCGGACCTCGCCACATGCTTTGTTCTTGTTTACCGGACCACAACATTCTTCACTCTGACTTTCGGTAGAGACATACCATGTCCTGCGGATGTGTGGGATGAACTTTGTTGCCATCAATGACAACAATCATGAATCCATATAGTGTCTCTTGCCAACATCTCTTGCCCAAAATGATGATATATCTATTTGATCCTTACCAGTACTAGTCAACCAGATTGTCCTTCTTGGGCTCTTCATCAAACTTTGCTTTGCAATCTCTTCTTCTTTTTCATTTTTCTCCTTGGCCTTTTCTGCTTCTTGGTCCTCTCCTTCTTCTAATTCATGCTCTTTATTCTTCAATGAATCATCTTCAATTGGATCATCTGCTTCAACATTCATCTCTGTATCTTCTTTGCAAGATTGATCTGGAGAAGTTTGAATACCTCTTGTATCATCAGTTTCATCTGTCATCTTTACATCTTCCTTGTTTATTGTTTCCTCTTCCAACACAGAGGAGTCATCTAACTCAGTTTGCTACTTATTGATCTTCAATTCTTCAACATCCAGAATTGAGGAGTCAATCCTATCATTAGTCTCTTTTTCAACAATAGGAAGATTATGTCTTTTTAGTGCATTCAGAAGAATCTCCTGAGTATCTTTGACTATCTCATCTATTTCACCAAGCATGAGTTTATTCATTCTCTTCTTACTCCTAAAGTCGTCCTTCACTTCTTTGAATATTATGTTCATCTGATCTGGAGTAATCTGAGGGCACAAATTTATCAACACATGCTCCCTAATCTCCATGTCTTTACCTTTTGCATTTTATTTTCTTAACTTTAGAATATCTACAAGACTTTTTGGGATTTTAGAAGTTATTTCAATCAGAGCCTTATTGTAGATGTTCAAATATTTGACTGTTGCTTCTTCTAGAACCCTCTTATCAGCATCACTATAATGATCAAAGAATTCAGTCATTGGCCTTAAGTTACCATCTGTAATGACTGATTTGATGATGTCATCCACAGAGAGAGTAGGCTTTTCAACATATGTTTCAGTCTTTTGCCTCTTGCTTTTTCTTTTGCTTTCGGAGGGCTTCTCCTTAGACACCTTGGCTGCTTTTGTACCTAATGCCTTTAATTCTTTGATTTCAACATTTGAATCAGTTTCTTCTTCATCATTCTTCATGATTTTATATGTCCGAGAGGCCTTAGTTTTCACACTTTTCCCTTCTTTTTTGGATGATTTGACTTCTGGTTTCTCAGGTTTAACAGGTTTTGGGGGAACAGGGGCAGCAACAGAGCTTCTGGTTTTTCTAGGCTAGCTAGAGGAGACTTCCAGAGCACTTCCTTGTTTCTTATCTTGCTTCTCCTTCTTAAGTTTTTCTATCCTTTCTCTATTTTGCCTCACAGCTTCCTTAGTTATGCCAATACTTTCAACATACATCTCTACTTGCTTCTGAGCTTTCCTTTTGATTTCTGGTTTTCTGAGCTCAACATGCAATTTCATACTTAGCTCCTTATACGTTCCAAATCTTTCAACTGTGGTATCCTTTGGCTTGTTTAAAAGGTGTTAAGCATACATGTCTAATACTTGCCCATCAACTTCATAACCCATAGGCATAATCCATACCGTTCTTGGTTCAACAGCTTCCATTAAGCACTGATCTGTATCTACCATAAAACATATTGTATCCTTGTATTTTTCAACTATAGAAGGAATATCTCCCTTGAATGCATCATGCTCTGAAAATTCTTGAAAAATCCCCAGAGAGTTGTCCTTTGAGCATTGGCATCTCTAATACTGTTTAAGTGCTCTCATATCTGAATAGCAACAAGTTTATCACTGGTCAAACACATGCTTTTCTTGCCAGGCAACTCGTTCATGAAATAGAAGAACAAACATAAGACCAATGTACCATACTTGAAGGTGTTCTTCTTATCCTTCTTTACCTTATTCAGATTTTCCATCAGCTAGTTTTGCAACAACTCACACAAGTCATAATGAACATTCTCTCTCAACATCTGGTAAGATGCATAGATAGCCGTATGGGACACAGAATTTTCCCTGCTGGAATGATAAATCTTGTATCCAATCACCTTTGAAGCAAACTTAACATCTAGATCAATAATATCATTGATAGTCATTGCCCTTTTGTCAAATCTTGAACTAGCAGCATCATTCACAGTTTGATTTTTTATAGCCTTCAACATTGGTAGTCCACCGGATGAGTTTAACCATGTCATGACCTTGATGGCATCATTGGTGATTTTGAAAGGTTTCATTATCCACACAAATTCATCATGCATACGGCTTAAGACATACCGGACCCATTCATCTTCAATGAAGCATGGAAACCCTATAACTTGAATGAAATGTTTATTGTGCAGCACCTTATACTCAGGTTTAAGACTGTAAATTTCATCCCTCAGATAATTCTTAAACAAATATACAAATTTTGAGTCTCCAAATTCATCTATGCTGGCATGAATGTAGTCCCTAATATCCTCAACATGTAATACACCATACAGAACACTTGAAAATGCACCTAACAAGTTGACTTCTACTGATTTCTGTGGATACTTCTTAAATTTGGGTCAGGGCCTTTCGGTAATATCAACAATCAATGGTGTAGCCATTGCAAAAGATCACAAGTTCAAAGTTTCACATAAAATACCTTTTTCTTCACGGAGTTAGGGTTAGCGGATGAATTCGGTGGTTGCACCTCAAATCCTTGAAATCTTATCTCAGGTGCTCTTCTGCTTGCTTTCTTTGAATGCAAAGTGATCCAAATGCTTGAATGAATGACCTTTTATCCTTCGTAAAACCTAATTCTTCATTGTAATAAATGCTCTGCCCTAACACATCTGGTTACACTGTTTTGTATACAGTCGATCTTCAATTGCTCTGTAGTCAGTCAAATTAGCTTCTTTTCTTCTAGAATTAGCTTCAATAGATCTGCAATAGCCTTCTTTAACTCCATTCAATGTGCCAGATTTAGGCACTCACTTACTAGCTGGGGGAATCAAATTTTCAAAGTAGCTCCCCCTGAGCCAAAGCTCCTAATTCAATTCTTGGAGGAATTATTAGCACTGGATTCTGGTGCGGATCCATTATCAACATTCAGTTCACCTTTCTTTACCCATGTTTTGCTCATTTCATTCTAGACCTCATTCACATCAATTTTACCCTTGCCTTTGTTATGTCTCTGCATGTTTTGGTTTCTGTTTACCGGACCTTTTCTATTATTCCTGCTTTTGCAGAATCTTGCAATATGACCAAATCTATTGTAATTAAAGCATACAACATTTCTTTTCTTATTTACTTGATTCCATCTTGATCTGCACTGATTGGCCATGTGTCCAAATCCATTGCATGCAAAATAATAGCCATTAAAGGAATTGCCATTTCCTCTATTGTTAGTGTGAGGGGGAAATTTGGTTATTCAAATCAATAAAAAATAATCCCAAACATCTACAGAATAATAAAGATAAAAGAGATTTAAAATAAAGAACAGACAATACCTTCACCTTTTACCTTTTTGCCTTCTGTAGTTTGCCTATCTTCGTTCGATCTTGATTGTGAAGCCCTCAGAAGCTGTTGCTTGCTTGCTTGTTTGAAGATGACAAATGAAGAATGGCTAGGATACTTTGGTATTTGAAAATGAGCTTCAAATACAGAAATGGAGGATGCTATGAAGTGCTCAAATATAATGGGGGTGCCAAAGGCGCGCTTAGATTCCTGCAGCATAAGTTTACACAAACTCCAGATATTGAAATGAAGAGAAGAAGGTTATATTTATAGAAGAGAGTGAGGGAAGATCAATGGTTGAGAAGAAAAGAATGAATCAACGGAGGAGGATTGTTTAGGAACGTGCAACAAATGGAAGAAAGACATGTGTCATTCAAAAAGAAGCTTTGTTGAGTTAAAAGCTTTCTTGATGAGTTTTCATTTTCTTTAAATTAGAATTTATTTTTCTAATTTAAGAGCAAAGTTGCTTTAAAGTTGCTTTAACTCAGCTTTTACTTTTGTATGACAAGAGGAATTTATTTTTAGAAGATATTGAAGATAAGAAAAAGAATTAAATAAATAAATTTATTTAATTTAGAAGATAAGAAAACAAATTAAATAAATAAATTTATTTAATTCATTTTTAGAAGATTTGGAAGATAAGAAAGCAAATTAAATAAATAAATTTATTTAATTTAGAAGATAAGAAAACAAATTAAATAAATAAATTTATTTAATTCATTTTTAGAAGATTTGGAAGATAAGAAAGCAAATTAAATAAATAAATTTATTTAATTTATTTTTAGAAGATTTGGAAGATAAGAAAGCAAATTAAATAAATAAATTTATTTAATTATTTTTAGAAGATTTGGAAGATAAGAAAGCAAATTAAATAAATAAATTTATTTAATTTATTTTTAGAAGATTTAGAAGATAAGAAAGCAAATTAAATAAATAAATTTATTTAATTTACTTGCACATGATTTTGGAAGAATAAATAAAATATTTAATTATATTTTATTTTTGGGGATTTTAATTTAAATAAATTTGCATTTTATTTAAATTAGGAAGAATGAAAGATTTAATTAAATAATTAAAATTATTTAATTACTTAGAAGAATGGATGTTTTAATTAAATAATTGAAATTATTTAATTATTTAGAAGAATAAAGTTAATGTAGATGAAATTAATTAAATAAACGAAATTTATTTAATTAAATGGGAGGAAGTGAATCAAATAAATAAATAAATTTATTTATTTATTGATAGAAGACTATGAAGATGAAATAAATATTTAAAATATTTATTTAAGTAGAGTCATGTCATTTTTAGGTGTATACATTTTGCCCCTCTTTGATGCAATGTGTTTTATCACGTTGTTTCAAAGAATAAGATTTTTGACAATGATACATACCCCAGTTTTGCCCCTGGTACAATTTGAACGACAGGATGCCCCCTCGGGAGATTGGACGAGTAGATGGCAGAAGACATGAGACAGACAATCTCACGATGAGAAGAAATGGCTGGATGCAGAAGAAAGAGGTGAATGATACGAGATGCAAGATAAAAAGATAACTCACACAAGCAAGAAGCAAGTAAGCACAAATGATACAAAAATAGGCAAGGTATTGCCCCAGTCAAGTGGTAAACCAAGGATATAGATTGATGATGTCTGGTTTCAAGAATGAAACATGTCGTATAAGACTCCGGGTCTGGTTTCGATAATGCAACATCCTGTCTAAGACACTATGATATGATAACGATATACGACAGTGTTGTCATGGCGGGGAACGATATATCCCTAGAGCAACACGAAGGATAGTTATGACTGATTGATATGGTTTATGACAAGATTAGGATCAAGACCACTGATTGTGATTGGATCATTCGACAAGATTGGCTTGACTCGATTGGTATGGATTAAGGATAGACTTGCGTTTTGATCACTGCTCAGATTGACAGGTAGAGCTGTTGATGAACAATATGAAGACAAATAGAAATTTGATCGATAGAAGAATGACTCGATAGAAGAAATTTGATTGAAGGACTGACAAGCTACTGCAGGATTTTCTTATTGCATGGGATATGGATATGGATATGGAATGGAATTGGATACGGTATGGATATGGATATGGAATGGATGTGGATTTGTCATCTTGATATTTGCAAGGCTTTTTACTTTCATCATTAGGTGTTTATTATGTTGTAAGAAAATACAAGCATCTAAGTATAATTAGACCGAGATGACCTGAGTATCGCTTCCCTGGATTTTGATATAGCAAGTTGATACAAGCATCTAGTCAAACTTGAAGCTAGATGACCTGAGTACTTCTTGCATTTCAACAGACAAGGATTTCCCCTTTTCATGTTTAGACCTCAGAGTCCTTGATAATCTTTTGCTGATCATGTCGTTAGACAGAAGTCGTCACATTACTAAAGTTTAATCCACAAGCAGCAGACAAGAAAAATTATGCCCCCATCATAGCATCTCTAGCTTTTGGCATCCTTGAGTAGCATAGGAAGACATAATGACAAAAATCCAAGACCTTGTAAATTAACCCATTGACAAAACTTCTTTGCATTAGATGTGTCTTTTGCCATAATTGATACAGAATTAGTCTCAGTGTCTTTGGTATGGTGCCGTGCTTTTGCTTAGGATAGGTTGATGTTTTGAGTCAAGGACATTTGTTTAAGGAATGCGTTGTGCTGCACTTGCTTGCCTGGTGAAACGTATCACAATCCTTATTTGTATCCTCTTAGAACAGTGGCATTTAAGAATCCAAATCCGCAACTAGGTCGAGGAGTTGCCCCCAGTTTAGACAAGGATCGACTTATTGTGAGTGAGACGACAGACAGACACGGAGAGACGGACCCTAAGGGACTAACCTAGTGCCTCGGGGGCTCATTGCTAAATGGCCTTGCCTACGTGACGACGCAGAGGCAACGTAGTTTGGGGTAAACCCTAGTGGACCTAAGACCTAGGCGATGGCAAAGGACTCAAATTGACAGAAGGACTAGATATGGGACTGACGGGACAGTGGAGTGGAGAGAAGAGGAGCGAAGTGAAGTGAAGCGAAGCCTCGGGGGCGCATTGAGAATGGCCTTGCCTACGTGATAACTCAGAGGTGACGTAGTTCGACAATGGTTCGGAGGACGAGGTCAAGACGGATGATACAATGGACACAAGAGATATGAAGTCAGAACGGATGGAGGAAGTGGTTTGTCACAGATAGCACCTGTTTACCAGGTTTTCACCACTTGCTTTTATTTGCATGAGAAGCTAAAAGTACACATGATGCTTGTTTGCCAGGTTTTCACCATGGTACCTATCCTAGGCGCCTGTTTGCCAGGTTTTCACCATAGGATGATTTTTTTTTTTCGCTATTTTCTCACTTTTTTGATTTTTTTGTTCTATTTTTTTTTTTATTATCACTTTTTCAATTTTTTTTTGGATTTTTTTTGAATATTTGGATGGGAGAAGGTGGACACAGAAAAGAGAGACTCAAGTATGTAGTTCTATAAAAGGTGATAGTCCCACTAGATGGATGTCGTCGCATGGACCATGTCAAGTGTGCTCATCGATGTAGGTAGAGAGTGGATTATGGAAGGTACGATAGTGGATGATGATGCAGAATACAAAAGGATTTAGGTAAGGATGGAAGGAATGTTTATGCAAAAGCATGGACCATAGGATGAGGAAGATATGTAGGATAGTAGTGGAAGGGAGGGGAGATGGAGTTGTACGAAAGTGTTGTGGAATGGAAGGGAACCATGACCAACAGTTGCACATATCGTGATAAACATTGAAGCTTATGATGGGAAGGTGGTGTTGGAAGCAATGAAGATTTTTGCTTGGTGGATGAGTGATTGAGGTATTTAGGGACCCACATAGACTTAGTATTTTTCTAATTTTTTCTTGTCATGTGGGATGGAAGGATTTGATATTTGTGGATGGCATGGGAGAAAGTGGATGGTTGGGATGCTTTAGAGGTGGATGCCTCATTTGACTTGATAGCTTTTTGCTTGGGTACCCAAACCTTTTTGCTTGTAGATTGTACTTGTGAAGGTATGGGCTTGGGTATATGCAGCTTTGGTGCATCTTCAGAGGTAATCATTTGTTGCTTGGGGACCCACACCTTTTTTAGTTTGGCATTGAGGTGTGTGGGTGTATGCAGCTTTTGATATGGATAATTCTTCGATTCTGTGCTTTTGTATCCTAGGTCATGAGGACGCTTAGGATTTTGGACTTGAGAGGTAGAGGCATCAAAATTTTTGTTGTTGAATTCTCTTGGGATGGTAGAAGTGGGGTAGGTGGAAGCTCTTTGTTTAGACAACATGTGCATTTGTTGGCCATGATTGGGAATGTTAGAGGATTTACAGATGGATGGATAAGGTGTTGGAAGAAGTGGTGGTAAAATGTAGGGAGGGATGTTAGGATTTGGGAGTAGCGGAGGTAGATTGGATGGTGGAAGGTGTATGGTCACATGCTTTTGACAAATGTAGGATGATGGAGGTGGAATGGTGACATATGTTTTGGGGATACAAGAGGGTTTGTGATGGAAAGTGGTAGACTTCGGAGGAGTGGAGGAAGTACCAACATCTTGAGATTGTTCACCTTGGGGTATGTATCCAAGGCCATATGAAGGTGGAGGAACATTGACATGGACGGGCTCCAAAATACCTTGTTCATGAAGGCCTAAGCCTTTACCTTGATAGTTCATATGTTGGAGTATGCGGTGGACAGTGGGATTATGTGTAGGTGGAACACTAGACACAAGTTCTTTATTGGATAGAGAAGATGAGATAGAGGATAATGGTTGTTGGTGTTCTAAGGAAGAACATTCATGCATGAAGGTAGTGAGACCAAGGATATAGGATAACGGATTTGTAGCTTGGTCAATAATGGGTGGTGAAGGATCACTAGAATCTTGATCATCATTATGCTCTTTAGGATCTAAATTATTGGGTTGATCATTCATGTGCACTTGGGAGGCAAGTGTCTCATCATAGGAGGCGGAAGTTGTTGGATCATGCATGGGATTAGATGTAAGAGGGATAGAAGTAATGGAGTTTTCTTGCTCATGGATGGGTATGGGATCAAGTTGTTCAAGGACATCTTCTTCATAGGGAATATCTTGATCATAGAACAAATAAAGGTTATGGATGGGTTGGAGTTGGATCTCTTGCTCATGTATAGCTGTTGGGAGATGGATAGGATCAAGTGGCTCATGGAGAGGTTCATTATTATGGATATCATCTTGATCATGGAAAAGATGCATGTTATGGATAGGTTGCAAGAAAGTGGTTTGATCTTGACTTGGACTAGGGATTAATGTTTCCTCATGCTTAGGATTAGACTCTTGACATACCTCTTGGGTTGCTTGAATGGAAGTGGATAGCTCTTGGGTAGGCTTGACATGTTCTTGAGGGTTATTGACATGGAGGTATAGTAGCTCTTGACTTGGGTTCATGGTAGTAGGTTCTTTGATAAGCTCAAGGGGTTGCGGATGACATGAAGGTGTTGTAGGATTTGATATGGGATTTGAAGAATCTTTGGTAAGGTCAAGGACTGAAATTTGGAGGCATGGTTGACTTTCTGCTAGTAGCCCTTGGATCACATCATTGGTAGGTGTATGGATAGGTGAATGAGGGGATTTAGCTTTCTCCCTAGCTTTTCTCTGGTAGTATAAATTTGGCAAAACTCTTTCCCACAACTCATCTGATTCTTTTTTGGTCACCCATTTAGAGTTTGAGGAACTCCATAATGGTGTTGGCGTGGGATTGGCATGTTTTGGAATATGTGTCTTAGGAGTTAGCGAAGGAGGACTAGTAGAAGTGGTATATGATTTCCCCTTTGAGGTGGCAGTTGCCCTGTCAATAGTATCATTAAGATGGGAAAAGAAGGTATGATTTTGGGACGAGGCACAGCTAGTACTGGCACATTCAGCTTGCAAGATTGCCATTTCTTGTTGTAAGACTTGGATTTGTTGGTTAATTGCTATACGCTCTTGGGGTGACGGACCTGAGTTTATTTGCAATTTCAGGTATTGGAGTTTTTGACCAAAATATTCCAATTGGTTTTCCATTGACACAAGACCGAAAAAAACTTACTAGTTTGGATGAGCAACAGCAGAAGGCAGATGTGCAAAAAAGTCGATATATATGCACAACACTGGTGAAGTTTGCATGCACCAAAACAGAGTGCAGATGCTCAATACTGTCAAATGTGCAAAAAGTCGGTGTACATGCATAAATCTGGCTCTTTGCTTGTGTTTTCTCAAAACTTGGAAATTTTGGATCATTTTCAGGATTTTTCAGTGTTTTTGGTTTGAAAAACTTGGTGTTTCTGATGATGTTGATGTTCAATTATGGCAAAAGCACAGCAAACACATAGAAGTTTTCCATGATTTTTATCTTTTTTATGTTTTTTTTGTGTTTTTGGACTATTATGACTCAAAGACAAGTACAACCTAGGCAAGATGTGACAATATTTGTTGAATCCTCTAGCTGTGCCACTCAAAGCGTGTAGCTCTAGAATCTGGTAGCACCGGCTCCCCTCCACGACACTCACTTCTCACGCATACCAGATTTGGGTTTCCTTAGGCTCGTCCCCACACCGAACCTTAGGATTGTCCCTGCTACCTCTACTAAGAGTCACTTGAATCGAGGCCGCTTCAAGAGCTCCACCCTTTGCATCAACGAATAGGGGTTTTTGGCTTACTACACAATTGGTTCTTAGATAGGGCAACCGTTCGAGTGGTTACACGTGCGGCGGGGCTACTCTCCGTTATGGAGTCTCCCAGCCTCAAAGGGTTACGCCTATGAGGGTTTTGGGGGAGGTTGGTCGTCGGTGTAACACAGCAGCACTCGCTGCTTGAGGTTTTCATCCCAAGCACAATTTATTTTAAGTGGCTTGGTAGGGCTTGGCGTTAGCCTGTTACCACTCAGGGTCGTTCCCACTTAGACAGGTGTGCATCCAAGGGCAGGCCCCCCTAAAGGTTTGACAAAAAGAATGACAAGTCTGGCACTTTGATCACCCAGTTAAGGGGAGAGCATAAGCTTATTGTCATTCGCAAGCATAGAGTACAGTGGTTAATCCAACCTAGTTAAAATAGAAAAACTAAATGGGCTAAGCTAATTTGTGCACTCACACGATTGTTAACTTGACAAGTGATTAATCATAGCATTGTTCATTTCCCATTTGTTAACTTTGAAAGTGATTAATCATAGCATTGTTCATTTCCCATTTGTTAACTTTGAAAGTGATTAATCATAGCATTGTTCATTTCTTGTTTGTAAAAGAAAGCAATGATTAAACTAAAAAATAAATCCACAATGCAAGATAGCAAATTGGTCCAATTTCTTCCTTCCTAGTTAGGGACTATGTGTAGTTTGTCATGAAATGCATTTGATTACTTCACCCCTAGTTAGGCTAGATGAACCAAGCAAAATATCTAGATGTTAGTTCCAGCATGCAAAAGTCAAAGAAACCCAAAACAGAAATCAGAAGATAGATGCGCAACACTGCTGCCTGAATGCGCAGAAACAGGGAGTGTGCAGCTTTTTGAACAGAAGCGCAAATATAGAGATCAAATGCACAAATGAATGAGGTACAGGTGCAAAAATAGCAGATGCACAAAAGGATGAGGTGAATGTGCAAATTAAGAGTTCAGATGTGCCAATTTGTCAGATGCATCATTTTGGAAGGCAAATACGTTGTTTCAGAAGCTGAATGTACAAAACTGGCTTTGTCAGAAACCTGTTCGTCACCTGTATGGACCTGTCGTCAAGAAAACTCAGATTTTTTTTTATTAGTAGAGGGGCAAGGGCCCCACGGTGGGTGCCAAAATGTGACGGGGAAATTTGGTTATTCAAATCAATGAAAAATAATCCCAAACATCTACAGAATAATAAAGATAAAAGAGATTTAAAATAAAGAACATACAATACCTTCACCTTTTACCTTTTTGCCTTCTGTAGTTCGCCTATCTTCGTTCGATCTTGATTGTGAAGCCCTCAGAAGCTGTTGCTTGCTTGCTTGTTTGAAGATGACAAATGAAGAATGGCTAGGATACTTTGGTATTTGAAAATGAGCTTCAAATACAGAAATGGAGGATGCTATGAAGTGCTCAAATATAATGGGGGTGCCAAAGGCGCGCTTAGATTCCTGCAGCATAAGTTTACACAAACTCCAGATATTGAAATGAAGAGAAGAAGGTTATATTTATAGAAGAGAGTGAGGGAAGATCAATGGTTGAGAAGAAAAGAATGAATCAACGGAGGAGGATTGTTGAGGAACGTGCAACAAATGGAAGAAAGACATGTGTCATTCAAAAAGAAGCTTTGTTGAGTTAAAAGCTTTCTTGATGAGTTTTCATTTTCTTTAAATTAGAATTTATTTTTCTAATTTAAGAGCAAAGTTGCTTTAAAGTTGCTTTAACTCAGCTTTTACTTTTGTATGACAAGAGGAATTTATTTTTAGAAGATATTGAAGATAAGAAAAATAATTAAATAAATAAATTTATTTAATTTAGAAGATAAGAAAATAAATTAAATAAATAAATTTATTTAATTCATTTTTAGAAGATTTGGAAGATAAGAAAGCAAATTAAATAAATAAATTTATTTAATTTATTTTTAGAAGATTTGGAAGATAAGAAAGCAAATTAAATAAATAAATTTATTTAATTTATTTCTAGAAGATTTGGAAGATAAGAAAGCAAATTAAATAAATAAATTTATTTAATTTATTTTTAGAAGATTTGGAAGATAAGAAAGCAAATTAAATAAATAAATTTATTTAATTTACTTGCACATGATTTTGGAAGAATAAATAAAATATTTAATTATATTTTATTTTTGGGGATTTTAATTTAAATAAATTTGTATTTTATTTAAATTAGGAAGAATGAAAGATTTAATTAAATAATTAAAATTATTTAATTACTTAGAAGAATGGATGTTTTAATTAAATAATTGAAATTATTTAATTATTTAGAAGAATAAAGTTAATGTAGATGAAATTAATTAAATAAACGAAATTTATTTAATTAAATGGGAGGAAGTGAATCAAATAAATAAATAAATTTATTTATTTATTGATAGAGGACTATGAAGATGAAATAAATATTTAAAATATTTATTTAAGTAGAGTCATGTCATTTTTAGGTGTATACAGTTAGAGTTATTCATTATCATACTTCTGCATTCATTGGATCTATGACCATACCTCTTATAATTGAAGCATTGACCGGAGAAGGATGGACTACTTTGATTCACTCTACTTCTACATTGAGTAGCTCTATGACCAAATTTATTGCACTTGAAACAATTGCCATTGAAAGATGGATACCTTTGAGCATTGGGTTGTCTCACCGGAGGTCTTCTAGGATTCCTTCTTTGATTTCTTGCATTAGGATTTCTTTGATCGAATCCAGAGCTTTCACCTTTATCAAATCCCAGACCATGCTTATCATCTGCCTTCTTCTGATTGTCAAGCAACACCTCAAGTTTAGCTAAGCTTATCTTGAATTTCTCTTTATATTCATTTGCAACTTCTAGGTCATGTTTGAGAATGACAATTTGCCTTTCAAGTTCCCTTTCATTGTCTTTGCTTTCATGTAGATTAGACTCTAGATGGCCAGCAATTCTGTCCAATTTGCAGTATTCTTCTATTCTTTCTTTCAGAGTTTGTTTCAAGTCTTCTTTAGTTTTCTTTCTTTCCTCAATTTCTTTGGTTAACCTCATCATCCCATATTCCATTTCATGTTTTAGAACATAAACTTCTTTTGCTAGCTTCTCACATTCCTTTGTCTTCTTCTTTAGATCCTCATCCATGTCATTGTCTACATTCTGATTTCCTAGTTGAAGAAGTAGCTCCTTTCTCTTTTCATTAGATTTGCTCAATTTTTTTTTAAGGTCTCAATGAAGTCTTCAGCATCTTTAAGGTTTTCTTGCAATTCTTTGACATCTGCTTTGGACTGATCAAGATCTTCTAAAACAAGTTTAAGTTGTTCCTAAAGGTTGTATGAATCCATTTTAATACCTTCCTAGATCTTCCTTAAGCTATTAAACTTCTTCCAAGGAACCTCTCTCTAATACCAATTGTTGGAAATAGGGCCGACAACTAAGAGGGGGGGTGAATCTGTTGTCTCAAAACTTTAATGCTTACTACAATTAATTCTTCACTACCACTTATTTACAGATCATTATTATAACCATGATAGCATGAATCAATAACACATGAGCAGAAACATAAATAACACAATTGACACCAAGATTTTTAACGTGGAAACCAGATTAAAGGAAAACCATGGTGGACGTTAGTCCACAAAAATTAATACCCTGTTAAAAGTATTGCAAATGGGGAAGGCACATGCCTTCAGGCTCACTGCTCAAAGAGGCTTACTGCCTATAGAAATGATTACAAGGAGATTACAGAGTGTTTGAATTGATGAATAGCATCTGGTAATGCAAAAATTTAGTTCCGGTTAAGTACAGAATACTGATGTTGCACACTTCATCCTTGCTCTGCCTAGTTTACTGTTCTGCCATAATCCGGTCCTCAAATCTCTTCTCCTTCTCCCTTCTCTCTGTGTTTTTCACACTTACTTCCTCACCACATCACAATCGCACACCAAAATACTCAAATGCATTGGCTATATATATAGCTGCATCAAGAAATTCAATCAACTGTAGTCAGCTTCAAGAAAACTTAGAACATTATTAAGAACTCTGTTCTGTCGGCTGAATCTATGCACAAATATCAACATGGACCAAAAAATTGCATTCCCAGATCATCAATCATGTCGGCCAATACCACTGATTATCACTAATTACTTATCCAACAACTTTTCTGCTTCCAGACCAAGATCAAATACTAGGTCGCCATGTTCTTCTTCTGACTGTGCTGACTAACTAGAACCTGATACCCAAATCCTTATAACTTTTGAATCCTTTATCACCGGAGGCTAAATCTAAGGATTTAGATAGTCTTGGAAATCCTTATCACTCCCTCAGATCCACAGCAGACTGTGAATTACTACCAGAGAGATCCGGACCAAGATACTGAACCCTGTCATATGCTCTGTTTCTGACATTCGGACTTAGATAGATCCTTACTCTGACTTCCGGTATGAACAAATCATGTAATGCAAATGTGTAGGATAGACTTAGTTGCCATCAATGACAACACCTATCATGTGTAGCAGTGTCTCTTGCCAACACCTCCTACATTATGGGTGGTGTGCTTACTTTCCTTGTACTTGCACCTACATTTCATATATGAAAATGAAAAAAAAGAAAAAGAAAATCATCACTGTCTTCACTGCATTCACTATGTTTTGCATGTCTTCAATGTTGTCTTCTCCATGTTTTGCATGATTGTAACTGTCTTCTCCGTGTTGTGCATGCCTGTTACTGTCTTCTTTGTGATTGGCATGTCTTCTCTGTGCTTAGTGTGTTTGCTGTGCTTATTGACCGTACTTTAATGCATGTATTGGCCTTGCGTTTATACATACATTAAAGTGGGGGGTAAATGTTACATCAGAAAATGTCCCCTTGGGGGCTTTTTCCTCTTAAGGTTTAGCTCCCGGGTCCTTTAGAATGCATTTAGAGCATCTTGCATGATTTTGATGACTCCCGACGAGAAAACCCTGAACTTTCACGACAAATAGGACTCAGGGGGTGTATTTATGATAAATCTTACCAAAATAGGGGGAGGACTTGGGTGCCCACGCCCTAGTCCTACCTTATTTTAGGTCAAGACCAATTGCAAAGTGACAATTTATGACTGTTATTTAGGTCCTATGCCGACACGATAAGTTTGAATTACGAAATTCTAAGCGGGAATGTTTATAGTTGCATATATAAGCATGATTAGTGATTCATTTGTAAACTAGATGGACATTTTGATTGACAAGCTTGTGTGAAATTGATTCAAGGCATTCATTGTGTTACAGAGCAGTATTTTGTGTTGTTCTTGTGTTTTTATTTACAGATTTGGCATCCATCTCCTCATGGCATGAAGTGCATCTTCCTTCTATGAGATCTTCACTACAAGGTGATATCAATTATGTTTTCAATCATTTATAATTTGGATTTTGCCTCTATCTCACAGGGATATGCACTCTTTATCTAACAACAGTGTTTGGAAGACTTGAATGTCTCTCTGGGGCTTGACTGAGGCAAGCCTCTAAACACCACAACCCCCAACCCACTTTTCCATGATTTCAGGTTATAGGTTGCGAAAGCAGAAAAAGTGGAGTTGCAAGAGAGTAGTGTAGGCTATCAAACTTGTAGATCAGAGAAGAAAATATGGACCTGGACTCGGGCACCCACTCATTAGTCCTCTAGATCCCACAACTGGAAAATCTCCAAAACAATAGGAACAGGTTGCAGACAAGGTTTCCAGATCTCAACAGAAACTATGGCACTGGACTAGGGTGCCTGCTCATTAGTCCCTGACTTTTCTACTTTTCAAACTTTGAAATCTGGTATGTGTTTGATTGTCATTTTATATCTCTGTGTGTGATCATTTTTCGTAATTTGTCTGTTTGTTCACGAATTTACATAGGTAGGGTTTTGAGCATAATTGGGCTTAATTGAATAACAAAATCACACAATTCCAATCTTCCCCCATGTTCCAAGTGATAGAAGGTCTGTAGTAGGTTCCTCTACTTGGCTAGAAGTCCTTGAATGTTTAGAGGTGAAAGGAAGATCAACACAAACAACTATCAAATCAACCCTAAACAATCCTCTCCACTTTTCACCTTAAACAAACACAAACCATTAAAACTAATCCCTCTTTATTTTTCACACTAAAAATTTTGGTGAACCCATGTTCTTGGACTTTGTGGCACCTTGCCAAGTGTTGTACTTCAGATTTACATTCATTATTGCATTTGAAAAATTACAAAAAAATTGAAAATTTTGAAAAATTGGCATTTTTAGCTTGCATGTTCAAATAATTTGAATTATTTAGCATTGAATTTCAATAAACTTATGTCATTATCATTAGATCTGATTTAAATACAAAATTTTTCATTCATCATTCATTTACATTGCATTTTCATGCTTAAATTGATAAAAATTGCTTGAAATTGTGCATTTTTCCATATAACCTAGTTGTGCATTAGCTAGGGTTTCTAGTCAAAATCTTGTTTCAGATTTTACTACCCTTTTAAAACACTCATTAGGACTGATTTCTAGCTTTAGTGTTGCATCTCAGTGGTTTGCTTGCAAAATTTCATATCTAGGGTTTAAAAACTTTGCTTTTTCACTAGATTTTGGCCTTATCGTCTCTCTAGATTTGCATCCTAGGCATGTTGTGAAGAATCTTTTTGCATTAATTATCTATTATTAGGATTATTATCTTCTGTCCCTCCTAAAATTCTTTACAACACCCTTTTTATTGGGTCTTTGCATTGAAAATTTGTGAAAAATTGCATATTTTAGTGTATTTTCACTAGGTTTTGACTTGTCATCACTCTATTCTTGCATCAAAAGCATGTTGTGAAAGATATTTTTGCATCATTGGGCTGTTTTTAAGCATATTATTTTCTGTCCCTCTTGAAATTTTTCACAACACCTCTTCTCTTAGTGATTTGCATTGAAAAAAGTTGAAAAATCAAGCATTTTAGGTCATAAATAAGCATAAATTGGTGTTGTTTCACTGTATTCATCTTAGATATCTTGCATTCCAGATATTGCACTCATATCCAAGCCTTCATTCATTGGTAATCTCAAAAAATTTCTTCATTTCATAGCTTTTTGTGAAAACTGGCACATTTGTTAAAACACACATTGTGTATTTCAACACTAGGTGTTTATACACTTTGTTCACATCTCTTGATTGATTCTGAAATTTGTGAGTTTTACTATTTAAAGACCCGATTTCCTCAATCTTGTCAACATGGATACTTCTTGTTATTCATCTTTGGAAGCACTATTTGCATACATCATAGACATTGATCATTTCTCTAAATTTACTCATGAATATCCTCAAGTCTTGGAACAAATAGCATACATACATGATGTTGATCTTCTTATGTGCTCCACATATGAGATCCTTTGTTACATATCTGATTTTGATAGCTTCACAAATCTCATGGGAATATACCCTTCGATATTAGATGATCTCACCAACTTTATAGCCAAAAAATACATTTAGTAGTGATGACTTCAATATGTTAGATGAAACCTTGGATGAATTTCTCTCTGTTGAACATTCCACTACACCTCCTATTGCTAATACATGTGATGATAACTTAGGTTTCCCTTATGATCCTTCTCCCAAATTTGTTCCTCCTTATGAGGCCACTTTAATGCAAGAGGATGATTTCATTGACACCTCTCTTAACATTATACCACCATCTCTTCCTTCCAATGCTATCTCTGGCCAAGAAGAAGCATTAGTGAATGAAGAGCTCCAACCACCTCTTTATTACAATGCTCTCTCTGGCCAAGATGAAGCATTGGTGAATAAAGAAGCCTCTCCAACCAAGAACATTCCATGGGTAGACAATGAGCTTTCAACTAAACACAATAAACATGCTCTCCCTATCATAGTGCATGAAACCTCTATGGATCATACTATCAATCTTCCTCCTTTAGTTGAATATTCAAGTACTTTGGACATTACTAAGGAAGTAAAGACCCTTTATCCCCTTCCTTTGGTTGAATGTTTAGTTCCCTTAGATATCACTAAGGATGTGAAATACTTGATTGCATATTCTTTGAACATCACTAAAGATACAAACATTAATAATTATCCTCACAACACCTATAATGTAGCACTAGTGGATGAGGAGAAATCTCCTACATTAAAACCCTTAGAGATGGGAACTAAAATCACTCAAAACAAATCACTTCTTCCATCTCTTAAGAGCATAGTGAATAAGTATACTAATGCACCTCAACAAGAAAACATCCAACCTAACATTGAATCAAACCAAAAGGACTTTAAGAATGGACAATTTGAAGACAAGAACAAAAGTTGGACTATGGTACCTTATGTCCCACTTTCCTCTAACATCTGGGAGTGGGAAGATGATTTGTTCGATGACAACCCTTAGTTTGGTTGTCCCTACAGGTAAGTATTTCTAACCCTTTACCTTCGTGTTGTGTTTCCCCTGTGATGTGTTATGTGTTGTTTAGACCTCTTGGGATGACCCTTGATTCTCTTGTAAGGTCAAGGATACTGGGAGACCACCTCTATTGTGACCTTCTTCTATTTGTATCATCATTCTTCTATATTGCTTCTCCTCTATTCTCACTGTTGTGTGTTGTGTATTATGGACATAGTGTTGCAATTGGTGACTTAGGGGCACCCTCCTATGTGACTATCCCTAAGGCACTTGTTTCTCCTCGCTTGATTTATTATTTCCCTTCCTCTAGTGGTTCTATCTAGTGGGCAGATGATGAAAAACTTATTATACTGATACGGACCTAGTGTCCCTTCAATGAGAAATCAAAAAATGGAATAAGTCCATACATAACGATGGGGTTGATATATATTATCCGACACTTGGCTAGTAGAATCTGTTGGGAATTAAGGTGTCTCAACCTTTGCAAATTCTTAATGTTGTATTTATTTATCCCATGTTGAGTTGGCATAGTCAGCACCTTGTGTATATGTAGCAGGGTAAATTTTGGTGACTTTGGCAGCTGCGGTTTCCCCCTTGAATAATTAACGGGGGTTTGGGGGCAGCACCCCCAAGACAGGGTCAAGGGGCATAGCCCCTTACGGGGTCCAGGGGCAGCAACTCATGCTTGTAAGGAAGCCATTTGGCTTAAGAGATTGTGTTCAGATATTGGTGTTGATGCAGGTTAGATCATGATCAGTTGTGACAGTCAGAGTGTAATTTGCCTTGTGAAGAATCCAACTTTCCATGCTAGAACAAAGCACATTGATGTTCAGTTTCACTTCGTGCGAGACATGGTTGAGGATGGAAAGGTAAATTTGGAGAAGGTAGATACTTTGAAGAATGTTGCAGATGCATTGACGAAACCAATGGGCATAGAGAAGTTTAGATGGTGTTCGGAGTCTATGGGCCTCTTGGCCCCTAGCAGTTAAATCTTGTCATTGCTTTTGGCCCTTGCAAGGTGTTTGACAAGTGGGAGAATGTTGGGAATTAAGGTGTGTCAACCTTTGCAAATTCCTAATGTTGTATTTATTTATCCCATGTTGAGTTGGCATAGTCAGCACCTTGTGTATATGCAGCAGGGTAAATTTTGGTGACTTTGGCAGCTGCAGTTTCCCCCTTGAATAATTAAAGGGGGTTTGGGGGCAGCGCCCCCAAGACAGGGTCAAGGGGCGTAGCCCCTTGCAGGGTCCAGGGGTAGTGCCCTTGGCGCACTCCCTGTCGCAGTATAGGGCGAGGTCAAGGGGTAGTGCCCTCATGGGGGCTCGGGGGGCAATGCCCCCGAAACCTCAAACAATTTTTTAATTAATGACAAGTGTCAATGAGTATCTTTGCACGAGAGAAAGGCATCTTTGGGTGGTCAAGGGAGGTTATGACATGTAAGAGGAATATGATATTTTTAGTTAGTGTATGATGGATTCTATGACAACTGTAAGGTGTGTAAGAGCATCTGTTGTAACCTATCTTAGGATCACGCACCCACTTCGGGATGGGATGTTGGACAAGTGTCCTTAGGCGTGGGTTTTGGGGCATGAGTCCAAGATGGACGCCCATCTCTAGAAGGTTCCATATTTGCCTTGTAAACTCTATATAAACAAGTGCTTGGATGGGAGATAGATAACTTTGGTACAAGTACTATTATGCTGCCAGAATATCTCCAAATTCGATATTCGATGACTCCTAAAGAGCATTGGCTCTGAAACTGTATTGTAATCTGTTATTGTTTACTGTAATACATTTGAGCTATGTTTTGGAGTGTGGGGTTTTTCACCCGTAAGGGTTTTCCCCACGTATATCTTGTCTCTCTCTTTTCTGTCTTCTTTCTGGTTCTTGTGTTTTGCTGCAATATCTCATGTTAATGGTTTAAGATTGCTGTAATAGTTAGGATAAAGTTGAATTTGCATAACCCTCTCCTCATTAGATTAGTGTAGGAAGCATTTTCTACACACCTAGCTTCCTTTCAGAATCACTCCATGTGATCTTGATATTGTCTCATCGCACTAACAAACCATAACAATACAGCTGCTCCATGCACTTTTTTTCTCCTTGAATCTCGCCTTGGTTACACTCAGTTTTGAGATTTTTGTGGTATAACCCCACAGTTATACTCAGTCTCCAAATCCATAGTATAACCTTATCTCTTTGTGTGAATGTTCATATGCATTATTGTTTTTATCATGATTATATGGACACTAACACTTTTCTTGCAGGAATCTATTTGTGGGAACATTTGGCAATCGTAACATGCATGTCACCTTCGAGGGGCATGGGCTTTGCAAGAGTTCATGTTCCCTTGTGTGATTTCTACCTGCCTTAACGTGCTTTATATCGGTACATGATATCAACCACCTTAAGGTGGGGGCATATATAAGGTAAGCTATCTGTTCTAGATGCTAGTAAAGTGTGCTTGAATAATCTTGAAATTTTGAACATCTTGAAATCTATTGCGTATACCTCCTTTTCATTGTAAGGCATCTCCGTGATGTGGGTGGGGTTGTATACTTTTGAGCTCATACCTTCTTTTCACCGTAAGGCATATCCGTGATGTGGGTGGGGTTGTATGCCATGCTTCCTTTTCACTGTAAGGCATCTCCATGATTTGGGTGGGGTTGCATTTTCAAAAGTCCTTTGCGGAGGTGGGGAGTGGATCTGTGACTATCCAAACCCTTAAGCATGTCTTCGGTGACTATTGTGGTGAAGCGCAATTGTTGGTGTGTGCCTGTAATGTGCCTGAGATGGTGATGAACCTAGAAATAGGTACACTCCATCGCTTGTCTACAATTTTTTTCAATGTGTGTATTACGTGTTTGTTCCCAATCATAGTTTAAAGATCGATGGCAATGAGTCCCTCCTATGCTTTGGGATTTGTATGGTGTGCTTGTTTTGTATGGTGTGTTTGATTTGTATTGCATATCTGTTGCCCCGTTTGCAGTCTAAAGACCGGTGGCGATGAGTCCCTCCTGCATTATGGGTGGTGTGTTTACTTTCCTTGTACTTGCATCTGCATTTCATATATGAGAAAAGAAAAAGAAAATCATCATTATGTTCATTGCATTCACTATATTCACTATGTTTTGCATGTCTTCAATACTCTCTTCTCTGTGTTTTGCATGACTGTAACTGTCTTCTCCATGTTTTGTATGCTTGTTACTATCTTCATTGTGACTGGTGTGTCTTCTCTATGCTTGGCATGTTTGCTATGCTTGTTGACCGTACTTTAATGCATGTATTGGCCTTGTATTTATACATACAATAAAGTGGGGGCTAAATTATATCAGAAAAAATATCCTTGGAGGCTTTTTACTCTTAAGGTTTAGCTCTCGAGTCCTTTAGAATGCATTTAGAGCATCTTACATGATTATGATGACTCCCAATGAGAAAACCCTAAAGTTTCATGGCAATTGAGACTCAGGGGGTGCATTTATGATGATTCCTTCCTGAAATAGAGGGGGGAGGACTTGGGTGCCCGTGCCCTAGTCCTACCCTATTTTAGGTTAGGACCTATTTTTGGGTGTTGGTTTATGACCATTACTTAGGTCCTATGCCAACATCCTAAGTTTGAATTACAAAATTCTTAGCGGGAATGTTTATAGTTGCATATATAAGCATGATTAGTGATTCATTTGTAAACTAGATGGAAACTAGATGGCAATTGTGAACTTGTGGCTTATGTCAAAGAGATTCAAGGCATTCATTGTGTTGTAGAGTAGTACTTTGTATTGTTATTGTGTTTGTATTTGCAGATTTGGCATCCATCTCCTCATGGCAATGAAGAACATCTTCCTTCCATGAGATCTTCACTACAAGGTGATATCAATTGTGTTTTATAACATTTATCATTTGGATTTGGCTCTATCCCGTAGGGATACACATTCTTTATCTGACAACGGTGGCCAAAAGACTTGAATGTCTCTTCGAGGCTTGACCGAGGAAAGCCTCTAAACACCACAACCCCCAACCCACTTTTCTATGATTGCAGGTTACAAGTTGTGGAAGTGAAAGAAGTGGAGTTGCAAGAGAGGAGTACAAACTATCTAAATTGTAGATCAAAGAAGAAAACAAGGACCTGGACTTGGGTTCCCACTCATTAGTCCTTTGGATCCCGTAATAGTAAAATCTCTGGAACAACATAACTGTATTGCAGACAACATTCCCAGATCTCGACAAAAATTGGGGCACTAGACTAGGGCACCCACTCATTAGTCCCTGACTTTTCCACATACCAAAATTTGAAATTTGTTACGCATTTGATTGTCATTTGATATCTTTGTGTGCGATCATTTTCTATAATTTGTCCATTTGTTTACGATTTTACAAAATTAGGGTTTTGAGCATAATTGGGCTTAATTAAACAACAAAATCACACAATTCCAATCTTCCCCTATGTTCCAAGTGATAGGAAATCTATAGTAGAGTTCTCTACTCGGTTGAATGTCCTTGAATGTTTAGTGGTGAAAGGAGGATCAACACAAACCATTAAAACCAATCCCTCTTCATTTTTCACACTAAACATTTGTATACATAGAGTCTTACATTCTTGTCATTTTTCATATAGGAGATATTAGTTGGTTCATCCATGATGAGTCTTTTTCAATCAATGCAAGAGGCCTTGATGGTGGTATGTGCTTGTTTTCTAGTAGATAAGTTTTTGTGTAGTGCACTCTAGATTGTTTATGTGTAACACATCTAACCTTTTTTAATGTATGCATTTCCTTTTTTGTTTAATATTATATATTAATTTATTTCAATGTTACTTTACTTTTACAATCTCTTGAGAATGTGAGTGATGTGCCACCTTTGCCATCACGCTTCAGTAGGACACCTGATTGTCTTAATAGAAAATCATTTGCAGAATGATTATCCGAATGACAAGAAAGAGTCGAAGTAATTGAATTGAATTTTTCTAAATAATTGATAGTTTATAGAGGTCTTATAGTTGATTGTAGTGATTTAGATGTATGTTAATACATGAAATTTCTAAATTGTAGTAGATAAGATTCTATTTAATAACTCTAACTTATTAATATTTACCATTGAAGAGATTAATCAAATTTGTGGTTTGACTTGTTAATGCAGTCAATGTTGCCTCCATCAACTACTAGACATCATGGTATGAAGAGGACACTTTTTGAGGATCCATCACATATTGAGGATTCACCAAAGACATAGGGTTAAGTGGACCTTTAGTATTTGATGTAGATATTTGGCATGTAGATTGTATATAGATTTTGAGACATGGCATATGCCACAGTTTGTAAAAAAAAATTTGAGTTGGCATATTTGCCAAATTTTTGTATATGTCTACCATTATGGAGTAGATTTTAATATATATACACCTTGATATACAATATAATTTAAATTCCTTATGTGCATGTATTCCTACTTTGAAACATAAAATTTTAATGTATAATCAGTTTACAATGGTTGAGTTATGATCAATAACATGTTATAGATTGATTTCTTGTTATATATGATTGTTTTATTGGTAGAAAGATGATATATGTAGTTTCATACCTTAAGACATAACTTGATCTTATTTTCCACATGATTGTAGTTTTAGTTAGATATAGGATTTTCATGAAATGACAAATTTGAATGGTTCACACATGTGCAAAGCTATAGAAAACTTTTATCTCCTCCATATGTAGTTGTAGCTCTTCATTTTTCAAGTACAATCATTAAAAAGTAGTTTTAGATGACTAATTTCACCATCAAAACTTCATTTCTAGCTTCCTTTCTTTATGTTTTCTACATTTTTAGTCTTAATCAGGACATTTGCAATCTAGAACAACAATTTGGTACCTCATGGAAGGATGCAACAATCATATCTAAGGCTACAATTCTGGTACATGATTATAAAGTTAATTTTCATTCAGCTCCAAGACCTTGATTCCTTCATCTTTGACCATTTCTAGCTATGATTGTGTAGGTACAATAGTGATATCTAGGTCTGAAAATCAAGTTGTTTCATGGCTGGTATAGCAAATTAGGAGTTTGAAATATTGTCAAAACAACACTTTGCAAAAAGGTTTTCAAAATTAGGTAAATGGGAAAATATTGTTTCATTTCATCTCCTAGAGTTTGTCTTCAAACTCATTGGCATCTTCTAGCTTTCATTTTGTAGGTAAAAAAGAAGATCTTTTTAGTTCATGAAGTTTCCACCATGTTTCTACCTTGTTTCTGGATGTTTCCATAATGTTTCCAGCCTCACAAACCATGTTGTCAAATTTATTGTTGTGGGAAACTTCACAAATTTATCATTTTTCCTTGACCTCCTAGATCTTCACCATTTATGCATGACCAGTCTTAACTTGTATAGCATACCCCTAAATATAGATGATTTCTTTTGAGCTATGACAATGATTCCTTCAACCTTTTGACAATCTTCATTTGTATAGCCTACCCCTACCATACTGCAACAGACCTCCACAACCATGGATGCCCATCATTTATGACAACTCTTCATTAATATGACAATCATTCCTTCAACCTTTTGACTATGTTAGGACCTCATACATTTGCCTTCAAACCTTATGATAATGTCTTGTTATTATGACCAAATTTATGAGGCATAAGATGGGGATCCAAGGGTGTAGGTGACTTTCTCAAAGGATTGCAAGTAGCTTTATGGATTGTGGTAGTAGGATAAAACTCTGTATGACTACCCTATAAGGACACAATAGCATTCACAAGATCTAAACCCTTTCAAAGTGTTGCATACAGTCTAAGGATTTATTGTTCTATGATACGAGACAACAAAAAACTATGTATGAGATATTAGGATAGTCAAAGACCATTTAGAGATCATATGATTATAACATTTTTATTTTTTAAATGAATTCTTTCTCTCTTAATACCTTGAAAAATTGATTAATTCTTCTAAAAACTATCCTAAGACCCTATTGATTGCCAAATTCCATAACTAGGTGTGATAATAGTAGAGCAACATGGTGAGTCCACTTTATCTCATTTACGATAGTGTTCTTGCATAGAATAGTAGTGTATTACTCTTTAGTTGATCCTTGATGATAAGATATGAAGGTAGTCTTATATTGTCCAAACAATCCCCTCCATGAATTATGTGGTAGTCCAAAGGTGATGAGGATCATGACAGTTGTAATGTCCCCATTCTGGGAATGGTCAACAGAGCAGAGTACATGGCGGCGGTAAAGCAGACATGAGTGCAATCATTTGAGAAGGTATTCTTAAGTACTTTGAGCCTAGAAGACCTAGGGTTTATGTGTTGGAATACTAAGGATCACTGAGAGGGGGGTGAATCAGTGATCTGATAAAACTAATTTATTCATCATCTCTCATTTATCATCCCAATATGAATGCAAATAACATCTTGACATACCAAAAACATAGAGAGCAACATAATCATGAAAACATAACACAAATGTTTGAAGTGGAAAACCCTATCCAGAGAAAAACCATTGTCCAACCTCACCAAAGCTTTATTAGGTCTCACTAACTAAAATCTCACTAATTACATATAAGCCTCACTGGCTAGGATCTCACTCATCACATACAAGCCTCACTGGCAATCTCACTAATTACATACAAGCTCGCTGCCAATAGAAATGTTCACTTGAACAATAGAGAGGTTTTCCAAGCTCAGATAAAATTGTTCACTTTCATAACCAACATCTGACAAGTCAAGAAAAGTGAGTCTCTTCAACTTTCCATTATGGGGAGGAGTGACATTACCGTGGAAGTTGTTAAAACTGAGATTGAGGTGATCCAACTATGTAAGTTGAAACAACGATGAACTAATGTGACCTACCAAATTGTATCCACTCAAATCCACTTGAGAAACATGGCCTGTGCGAAAGTTACAACCAACTCCACTCCACATGCAGCAATTGAATCCATGCCACAAACTCATATTTTCATCCTTATCTACAATGGCTACTTTGAAATCCAGGAGGTGATTTCTTTCAGTGAGGGGGCATGCAATTTCAATTGCAAGAGAAGAGGTGAAGTAGAATAACCAATATGATATTGTTATGATTGCAAATGCAACTCTGCCATATGAAAGCATAGCTTCCATGTCTTCCACTCACATAAATTCTTATTATCTTTACTTGAAAAGAAAAGAGATGATCATAAATCAGGGGAAATGAACACTAAATAATCCCCTTCCATGCTAAATGTGGAAGTGGCGTGCATGCAAAGTAAGATTCTCAACACCCACAATAATTTTCGTGTATTATTGAATGATTGGAAAAGTCATGGTGATGGTAACGCATACCAAATTAAATGAGTGGAAAAGTCATGGTGATGGTAACGCATACCAAATTAAATGAGTGGAAAAGTCGTGGTGATGGTAGATTCATTGCATTTGGAAAGGAAATTTTTATGTACAGATTTCATTAGATCATGTTAATAAAATAATTATTTTTTATATGGATTTTTTATGGAAGGTATGAAAATAGTTTAATTTTTTAATGAAAATAAGAATAGTGTCAACTTCTTTGTTAATAAGAAATTAATTAGTCACATTTAACATCATAATTTTTAAGGAGATTATCAAGTTTAGTTTATATTAATATGAACATGTATTCATCTATGTGAGATTTTTAAGATTATATATGTGTCTCTTATAAATGTTTGAAATATGTATCTAATATAATTTTGTAATTTACAATTTATAATACTTATAAGATAAAATCTTCCTATGAATGACTAGTTTCTTATCCCTATAAATGATATAATCTTGAAGGTTTTGTTCTTAACCCAAAAAAGCCATGTTAAGTATTCTTTTAATTTAAAATAGACTTGATATTTGGATCAAATTATATGCTCTCTATGGTCTTTTTTATTTCCTTCAAATAAGAAGTTGTAACCACTTAAATATATTTTTATGATAATTTTGAAAAAAAATTCCATACATTAAACCAAAGAAACATAAACTATTTCACAAAAATGATTAGCTTATGGATTGGCGCCTATAAAGAAATGTATTAATACATTCAAGTTCACTCGTTTTAATATAACTTAACCAACTTGATTAAAAGTATTAACCTTTTAAATATAATTATGACTAGAATATATAGTGTAGGAGTTCAGGACAACACTGAGAGGGGGGGTGAATCAGTGTTGAATTAGTTTTCAAATCTTTTATAACTTTTTGCAAACTTTCTCTTTCAGAACAAATAAAGAGGAATACATTAATGATTTGTGCACAAGAATAATAATGAAGGATGTGAACAAAACTTAATAAGCAAAACACTAATATACACACATACAGATGAAGACACCATGAAACTTAACACATGCTTTTCACGAGTGGAAAACCCATCTAGGGTAGAAAAACCACTCCAAAACTGCCTCACTGGCTTTATCAGAAATCTCACTGATTACAATGTTTAGAAGCACCAACTTCAAGGAGCACCAACCCCTAATACTTTTAGAAGCACCAACTTCAAGGAGCACCAACCCCTAATATAGAACAAATTACAAACAACGATTCAGAGGGTTTCTCTGTTTCAATACAAAATGCTTCTTCTCTCACATGTGTCTGTCAAATGGCCATTCTTTTCATCAACCCAAATCATATACAAAACTCAGATATTCAAAATCAATCCTGTATCCTGATCCACTCAACAACACTGCATCATTTTGTATGTTTCATCTCTATCATTCAAGACACACAATCAATGCACCTGAAAAAACAATTTTATACAAGTTGAATGTCCTTCCACCTGCAAAGAAAAATCTTTTCATATTCCTCTGTGCCTAATCAATTCTTCAATAATCTCTTCAAATTCTTCTTCAAACTTTGCATGATCCTTCATATTCCTGCAAAAGAATCTTATTCAAAAATATCATTTAACCTTCAATCATATTGCCCCTATCACAGATAAAAGAATATCTTCCATATTTGTGACCTTAAAATTTCTTTTTCATGAAGAACCTGCAAGAAATCCTGAACCAAACAAATTATATCTCTGCAAAATAAAATCAATTTCTTTTCATTTTACATCTTGAATATTCTTTTTGTATTCTCTAATCTGCAAAATAAATCATCTCTCCGATCCTCTTGTAATTTCTGTTCAAAAAGAAAATAACCCTTTCTATGATCTGCAAAAACCATTTTCCTGCAAGAATATAAATCTTCATATTTATCTGTGCATAATTACTTCAAAGACTTTTCAATCTTTTCATCTTCTCTCTAACAAAATCTTTTTCATCTTCTTTAAATCCTTCATTTTCATTTCAACAAGACTCTTCAATCTGTAAACATCTGTGTATAAACAATCTTTTTCATCATCTAAATTAGGACCAAGAAGAAACTATAATGGCTCAAAAAATAAATCTATTCACAAATAAATGTCTATGTTAGATTCCATCTTTTGTCTTCATATCCACGAGAGGAGTTAGATTTAGAATTAAATCTTCTTAAGAAAGTTGCTTTTTCCTTAAAAAAATCAAGACCTTTTAATCAGGCTAAAGGATAGCCTACTAAACATAGAACTTCACTCAACTCATTCAGACGGCCACTAACACATCAATAGTGATGCTTGAGAGAAAAATTTCAAACTTTAAAAGATTGCCACTGTCGATAGACTTTTTCGTGCTCCTCAAGGATTCAAGGAATGCCATTGATTTTGATTTTGGCGCTCATGCACTCAACATAAGACCAGTTCCACCGGTGATAAGGAGAGGAGGGGCCGGTGGTTCATGATGCTCAGACCCTTCAAGACATAACTTAATTTATGTCTAACCTGATACATAGGTCATCTTCTAAATAGAAGATAAAGTTAGCATAAGATATGACAGTCTATAATGTTTAGAGAGGATTTAATTTCTAGAGTTTAGCAAGAGTTTATAGGAATCATTTGTGGTTGGAGAACAAACTAACATGATTAAATATATGATCACCACCTTGTATGAACTATCAGCAGTCTGCATTAGTACTCACCACTATCAACAAACTCTATGTAAAACATCAGTAACCCTATCACTTTATGACCACCAAACATCAAATGAGACCATCATAGCATGAAGCATAACAACATATGAGAATCCTAATTCTCTTATGGCATGATTAACAAGGCAAACAGAGAACATTGCAAATCCCATTTCCTTCTATTGTCATGTACACTACTGTCCATTTGATCATCATATGTTAAAAACAACTTTGTAACTTATCCATCTCTGATGATATTACTATGTCCTGAGACAAAATGAAGCACATTGTTGAATATTTGTTAGGTGTTAAACTCATTGCCATTTTACCTCCTTGTCATGTGATTCAAACAAGAAACTTGCCCTGATTTGAAACTACTTGCATAGTATGTGAATGTCACTGATGAACTGACCAACTCAACTAGTCAAGACATATAAACTGATCCATCACATAAAAACTCCAAATTGAAACTCAAATGATAAATCATGCTTTACCAAATGATCAACCAATACAACATCATACCATAATAGCTCACCATGAAGAATAAGACATAAGCCAACTAAGATCTTCTTTGAACAACAACTATGGCAACTCTTGCATTGCACCATCTCCTTCTGATATGAACACACTTTTGACATCAATGACAACATGTCACCATTATATAGGTACAAATATTAAGTGAAATATTTGAAGACCATTAAGTTGGATCATTATTACGCTGAAGGCATTCCCTTTGTGAGGAGAGGGGTTGACTTTGTGGATCCACGGTCTGAATTACTGCAGAGGCGTACAAGGCGATTGCAACACCTTCAGCCATTGATTTCACCATTTCCCAGTTTCGTGGCCGTTTTTCACTGTTGTTCACCATTTTTTCACTATAGAACCTGTTTTCGTTATTGGCTTGCCCACTGATATTTTTAGTTTGTCATTTGTCATTTTTTGTTTGCCCTAAACGATTTCCCCACCAGTTTCACTTATTAATGGACAATGCTTTTCCTTTCCCTCTATTCGGTAGAATGCTTTTTCAGTGTCTACCCCCTTTTAAAAATTTTAACCGCTTTGAAATCCAAGTGGCGCTATATTGATGAAGGTACAGATTGTCGTGAGGTAATTTCAGATTGCCTTTGAAAATGAGGTATTGATAGGGGTTAATGGAAACTGCAATATAAAACTAATAATAATCACTTAATCTTTTTATCACATAATGGATTACCTCTGCACGTCTGTAGTTGATTATATCACTAAAGGCATATGTGTATTTGGTGCTTTTATTGCTCACAGTGCGTTTTGCTTCTATATGTATTCTTTTTCTGTTTAATCAATGGTGTTTAAATATTGTTCACATTGCCTTTTTCTTCTATATGTATTTTTTTTCCGTTTAATCAATATTTCATAAGTTTTATTTAATACAATTAAAATATAGTGTTTGTGAATTTTTTGAATTTTTTCTTTGAAATATTCACTGATTTCTTATATATTCATAATTACCAGTTTGTAAAAGTAAAGTAAATTTTTATTTTGAATGAACAATATAATTTAGAAACAAAATTTAAGTGCCAGGGATTCTCCCAAAATTTACATTTAAATATTATTTCAATAATATTTAAGGGATTTGTTTTTAATATTTAAATTTTAAAGCTCCTATTTTCCAATGATAACCATATTTCATGAAATTATGGATTTAAAAATTCAAATGTGGACAACATTAACACCTTGTATGAAAATATTTGATTCATAAATTTATAAATTTTTAAATACACTTTCATATTTTAATTTTATACATGAATAGTTGGATTATATATAAAAGTTTTATGTATAATTTCAAGTTATTAATATTTTAATTTTATATAATAAGAGATTTTAGTTATATATTATTTATTTACAAGATTTAATATAGTTATATAATATATTTAAATTGTTATGGGTATTTAGATTAAATATAAGTAGTTACATTTTAAAGATTTCATAAATAGTAATTTTTTTTTTGGTGCATAATAGAGATATATGTATTAATATGAAAAAAGTTTACATTTCTGTCTGACTAAAATGCTTTGAAAGCTTTCATCTGCTACTTCCTATCTTCTACTTGACCTCATAGGGTCTACTAGTTTAGATAAAGGCCATGCAAGGCCACATTCATTGATAGAGATTAACCATAATATAAAGATAGATATATGAGAAAATTACAGGAAAGGGAACAATACCCTGCACAAACTCCTAACCCTACTATCCTTTAAACCACCACAAAGCTAAGATAGCACCTAACAGTGACTGAAATGCAATAGACATTAAACTTGAAATCCAAGGTTGGCTGGCCTTACCCTGAATACCTCCAACCAATTGAAAGAGCCACCGTGGGGAGAAATTTGCAGAAGCTTACATAGAAACTCGACACCTGCCACAACATGTTCCCTATGGAGGATTAAGGGCCACCCTTTGGGATTGAGAAGGAAAGGGAAATAGAGTACGATCGTACCCTCATCTTACAAAGACTGGAGATCCGCCGGTCTGGGGATCCCTACACCCGGCTCAACCACCCTCACGATATCCTCCACTCCAACTAAGAGATTACCAATGAAGAGGCAACACATCAACATGAGGCAGCAGTCTTTTGGAATGCCTGCATCCAACATTGATGTTAGGAATCGAGAGACAATAATAGTGTCCACCCTGTAAAATTCATCCTCATCAAGAAAATCCTTACCCATAATGACCTTGACTACCAAGAGAATGAGTTCATCACTATGGTGTAAAATCCTCTTTAGCCTATGCTCCGTTACCAGGCCCTTGAACGCCATCTATCTTACTGAGCTTTCAATCTGAATCGGAGTGCTCAACCCCAAACACACCAGTCCTTCTGTAGAGATCCGCATAATGAATCTCGACCCTTTCACCATTAGGAAATAGCACAAATCAAAGCAATGTCTACCTTTGCATTCAGCTTCCCATAAAACCCCTACTCGGCTTCTCGAAACTTCCCTACGAAGGAAAAGAGAGGTGAGGGAAGATGTCTATCAAATGATGTCTCATGAGTGAAATAATCAGTGCGACACAATGCATTAAACGTCCACTTTCTGCCTAGAAGAGCTTCGCACGCTCCATTGCCACTCAAACTCTTTTCCAATCACGAAGTCGCCGCCACCCACCAACTCAGTCCAAGATGGTGTCATATCATGTGACAACACATGTCCCCAGTCCTACCAAGTGAACGGTAGGACGCCCACCCAACCACCTTCAATAAATAGTAAATTCTTATATTGTACTAATAAATATATTTATTAACAATTTATAAAAAATAAAAGAGAGAAAAAAGAAGAGAAAGGGGAGAGAGATCTAGAGAGATTATATAAAATACATAACATAATATAACATAATATATTATAAAATGATATATCTTATTTTGTTTTATTTCATGTATATTTTCTTTGTAATTTTTTTATACAGTATTATAAAATAATAATATATATCATATATTTTATATAGTATAACATTGTATATAAAAATTAAACATATTATATCTTTATTATTTATATTTATTTATAACTTAATTATATTTTTTTTATATATAATATATAATATCTAATATAATTATGTTTGTTGTTATATAGTATATTTAATATTATGTCAATTATTTAATATATTTTTAAAATAATATTATATTGTAAATCATATATTTATATTAAATATTTAATTGTAATTTAATTATATTTATTTTATATATAATATATAAGATCTATTATACTAATATATACTGTATATTATTTAATGTATTTTTAAAATAATAATATATTGTAACATTGTATATTTATATATTTAATATTCTAAAAATATTTGTTATTTTATTATATATTAATTTTATATAAAAAATTATAGTATACTTGTATTTATAATTAAATAAAAGATTATATATAATATTAATATTACATATATAATATGTTTAATATAAATATACAATTTTATACTATAATATTATATCAACAAAATCATTTACATTATATAAAATATAATAATAAATATAATTCAATATAGATTTTATATATAAGATAGATCTCCTTAAATAATAAATATATATAATATAAATATGCCCTTCCTTCAAGTGAAAGTGTTATTGATTACCTATACATATAGTTAATATAATTTTCAATGTAACATATTTTGTTGTAACTCAAGCTTACATATGTGTCAAAGGAATCCATCATATAGTATCAATAAAATAATAATCAAAGCAATGTACAAACACCTAGCAATGATGCAAGATAACTGAACAAACATAAAGGATGCATTATTAATGTCACCTCGAGCAATGAATCATGGGTATTGAAATAAAAAAATTTAGTGTCTCAACACACAAACTGGAAGAAACCCACTCATGGTTTAGTAGCTTTCTAGTCCATTTTTATTTTTACAAAAAAAAGCACCAATAATTAGATTATGAATATTGCAACAATGGATAGCTATGGAATTTTATAATTTTATTACTTTGTAATGGAAGGTTTAACTCTACTATTAATTTGATTATAATTAAGAGAGCTTGACTCTTATGAGATCAACTTAGTTGAACTTATTATGAGTAGAGATAAGGGATTCAAAAAATATGTTGGCTCTTTGCAACTAGGTGCAAGAGCAAATGTATTGGCCCTTTTCTTGCCATTTTGAACATATGGCCTCTTAAATGTGGTACACATATATAACTCTTTTGTTCTTCTACATGTACTATGTGATGCATGAATTTTAAGAATGACAAAATAAGAAAAAATAAAATGTGAAATCTGTAAAAAACATGCATCTTCTCCTCAAAAGAATAACTTGGAGCTATTTTCATAACAACTACTTGCTTAAGATTTTTTCAATACATAATAATTCTTCTAATACATATCTATCAAGACGCCAATGGACTAGAACATAGCTTAACAACAAATATGCTTTGGAAAAATTAAGTCAACATAATGCCTTGCAATATTCTATGAAGATTGACATTTCTCTCTTCCTTGTTGCATGTACTTCATCCATTGATGTATGCTTCCTTTTCCAACTAATTGGATGCATTGAAGATCATTTAGAATAAAAAGAGTCAATATTGTTTGCATAAATGTTTTTCCTACATGCTAAAATTACTTAGAGGCTATCAATTATAGTTTAAGACACTCTCAAAATAATGGAAGCAAATGGACAAATACACTAAAAATCAAGCATGGTCAACCATATAATGCAATGTGTTCTCCAGCTTTCTAACACTTCAAAATGGAACCGTTTATAGAAGAATAATGATTTCAGTATATAGTTAAAGTTTCATCAATGCTTTCCACTCTTTGACAAACATGGCACTAAGAATATACTCCAAAACATACAAATCCAAAGGAAATGTACAAATGCCCTCCTCTTAGACTTACAAGCTTGTTGAGAATGCAAAATGACTTCAAGTAAACAGAAGGATAGGTATAGACGAATAATAGTAAAAAAAGATGAACAAAAGAAACACATTAGTACTAAGAAGCCATAGTGAAACAACAATTATGCTCAAATTTGGTTAATTTATGTCGTAATTGATACTACTAATATTTATAAATAATAAAACTCAATTCAAAATGGCTCTCACTAAATCCTATCAACCTACTTTATACTAAAAGGAAATTACACTCAACAAAGAAATAATTGAGAAAAGTGATATTATTGGACAATAGTGCCATTCTCAATTCCATCTTTTCAAGTGGTAATGCAAACTTTCCTTTGAAAAATACAAATTTACATCTCCACATTAAACATCCCTTTGTTTTATACTTTGATCCCTCAGATATCTTCTATCTTGAGAAGGATAAGGGAATTGAAGGATAGTGCATATCAGCCTTTAAAAATTTATCAAGACAAGGACATGCATGTTGATTACAAATAATTCAATATTTGATAACACTATTAGCATTGGTTCAAGATTTATCAAATGTACATCCACCATACCTAGGTGTTGACCTACATTAACATCCTTATTAATGCATTGACTAAATTTTGGTTCATGTATCTCCACATGGATAGACAGAGAGAAATAAAGAGAAATGATAAAAGAGATTGAGAAAGATAGAGACAGAGAGAGAGAGAGAGAGAGACCATGGTTAGCATGACTAATCAAACTTATATCTTCCCTACTTTGTTCCTCTATCTCTCTTTCTCTCTTCCTTTCGAGCTATCTCCTCTTTTTGTCTCTCTATCTTTCTCTATCTCTCTTACCATCTCTCTTTCTCTCTTCCACTTTATCTCTCTAGATATCTATACCTCTCTATCTCTCTTTCTCTAGCTCTAGATATCTTTGTTTGTATCCTCTCCATCTATCTATCTTTCTCTATGTACCTCTATTACCATCTCTCTCTATCCCTCTCTATCTAATTCTCTCGTTAGTGTGCAATGGGTACACCATGATAGCACGTAGAAAAGAAGTAATTAGTGGTATAGTGCATGATTGTTTATTATACTTGGGAAAAGAATATACACTTTTGTCAAGGGCAAGGGTGAAATGGAGGAGATTAAATATGTCGACATCATGCATGCATATATGCCTCTTTATCTCTCTATATCTCTACCTCTCTCTCTATGCACCTGTAATGCCCCCTCGTTTTTGGCTTGTGATAGTTGTTAGTTTTGCATTACTCTCTGCTTGATTTGAGACAGTTGTTAGCCTTTTTTGTGCATCCAAACAGTTCTGAGACATTTGAGCTTTTAAGACTATGGTTTAGGCTTATTCTGATTGTGATAGATTATATTCGACTGATCTAATTCTGACATGTGGAATGTGTTTTGATGACATTGTTGTTTTTCCAGTTATGATGAGATGGACATGTTTAGTGATGAATTGATAATATCATGTTTATGCATCTGATTTTAAATAGAAATAGTTATAGTCTTATTTTGGAGCAGGGACGGTGTAGTACTGCTCGAATCGACCACCCTAATACACCGCGATTCTCTGTCTCGATGTGTGTTGATATATACATATACAGTTGATCATATACAACCCATTGGTTTTCACGCAGGTTGCAACTACTGGGCCTCGACTCCACCTGACTTAGCAGGTCTGAGTGGGCCCTACACCATGGATTATGTTGACGGAGATAACATGAGGTTTATGCCGCTAGGCCAGTTCTAATCTTTTGTTGTAGTCATGTGTCGTGATGCAACGTTTATTCCTTGTTTCTTGTTGTTGGTCGTTGCGTGTTGTGGAGTGTTGTTGAAGTTGTTTAATCTTGTCCATGTGTTCCTTGTTATCTTTATGATCTTATAGTATTTTGTATAGTCATAGAATTTGGAATATTGTTTATGTAAAGTTTATTACTGACAAAATCAGTTATTGTAATGTTTTAAATGTTTATGAAGGTAATTAGTACATAGTTGGTTTAAAATATATTTTGGGTGAATAATTTAATGTTGTTAGTTGTCGGATATATTTGGAGATTTGAGAATCTCTATGTTAAGAAAAATTTTAAATTTTCCTTATGAAGAGGGATTGTGTAATTAATTTGGGGGTTACTGGAATTAATGGCTGTTGCCTGTTTTTGGTCTCGGGGAAATTTTGGCGTGAGAGGGTTTTTATGTCTGTGGTTATGTTTGGTTTAAGGGAGTTTTGGCTTTTGGAAAAAGGATGCTTCAGAAAAATATTTTGAGGAGAAAGGAAAGAAAATTCTGAAAGAAGATTCGACTTCGGAGCATGAATTTTACGGGTATGTCTTGTGAATTTCTGTATTTTTCTTTGTCTCTATTTGCTCTGAAGAATTAGATTTCTTGGGGAGGGTTTCTGGCATGGAATTGTTCTATTATTCTCCCTTGTCCTTGTAACTTGTTGCTTTACGAACCTTTTTTTTAGTTTTTGCTCTATCGGCAGACCTTTTTGTCACTCTGTGTTTTGCATGCTTGTCATTAAGAACATTTCCAACTATTTTATTTTTGCCTTGTTAGGGTCCCATCATGGTGTATATTATTTTATTCTGTGTATTGAGAACAAAACAAATAATCATATTAAACCATTTCTATATGTTGTAGTGTGTGCCTCTGTCTCCAAGCAATGGAACCTAGTCGAGACTTTTGTGTCTGTTGCACTCCATGAGTTTAATCCTTGTCGAGCCTTCCTATTATTTATCTGTCAATCCATCTACCGTTATCCTTAAAGAATATCCTTACCCTCTCCAAGTCATTCCTCTTCTTTTTGGCTTGGGCAGGGAGGATGGTGGTAAAGGTTGCGGAGATTGGCTTTGCACCTGCCGTATACTTTTGGTTGTAATGTAAACCTAATCCTGTTCGACCAATCCTTTTAGCATATATTTGATGCTTACTATCTTTTTTAACCCCCTTACTATGCTCATGTGGGTCCAACAATCATCGCATCCCATGAAGAGATCTCTTGAGGTATTCTATCGCCAGCCAAGCTGCGAGTCTCGTATTTGTCTTACCGATTTGCATCACTTGATAGAGTCTCTAGCCTTTTGAACATCTTCTGTGCTAAACCTACCCTCCTTGTTTTTGTCATAAGATAGATACTATGAGAAATAAGAAAACTGTCACCTGAGCTTACTTGACCTCTAAAGCTAACCCATGACCTCATCATTGTAATCCAGCGTGTGTTTATGTGCTATGTGCTTAGACTTGTGCTGTAGAGTGAACTTACCCACAGTTTCTGCTAGATGATTTCGTTGAAAACCACTGTCATCTGTTTGCATCATTGCTATCAGTAGGAAGTTTGAGGTTGATTCGCTTCTCAGCTTTCAATCTTGCTAAGCCACCCTTATACAACTCTTCCTTGTGGGGTCAACGTGCATTGCTTATGATAGATTTGTAGTTCATTCTTAGAAAGATCTCTCTCCATCTGCGAGTATCCTCAATATACCAGCAATTTGTATTGGCGAATACTTAAGGAAAGATACACTTTCTTTTGTTGATGTCATTGTTATCTAGCACGGTAGTGGCTTAGTGACTAGTCAACTATAATAGCAATACAATATGTTTGTAAATATTGTTATATAATACAAAACCACTTGCATTAAATATAATCACAAGTTAAATGCAAGACCATATTATTACACTAGCTTGAATGTTATTTATTCATTACTTTTACGTGCTTTTAAAGTCTTTTGACAGACTCGTTTAACCTAATGTCTCTAATAGAAGTCTAGCAAACTTCATTTTATTAGTTGAAATGGCTTGTTGGAATCTTAGTTAGTGGGTTCGTAGGGAAGGCTCATACGGACAAAAAACAAATACATTTTCTTATAGATAGGTATATTAGTAACTTTTACTGGTAACATGATAAATAGAGATCTATGCTCTTAGGATCATACATATGTTTCGATTGAAAATTGAAGTAGTAGAATATTAGGAAAATTGTATAGGTTATAGTAGTTGTTTGCAAATGGTAAATATTAGCTAGTGACTTAGGTTTATAGGAAAGGATTATTGATGTATTTTTGAACTTGCTCTTAGCACATTTGTTATGATGTAGAAATGTCCTTATTTGTTTTGTTAAAAGGAGAATTAAGAATTGTGTAACTTAATATTATTGTTATTAATTATAATATTTCTTTTGACCTATTTAAAGTAATTAAAGGATTGATAAGGAATATATAAATTACCTCCCTTGTTAATCTTTTTGTTAACTTGTCCCTAGAATATAATAGAATTATTAATAACATAGTATTAATGCCTTGGTATGTTTATTGTTCATCTCAATAATTGGAGAATAGCTAATTTAGATACTTTATATATATATCTGGAGACTTAAGCATTCTTCCATCTACTTCATGTAGGAATTTAGATTTATCGAATGGTATGGATCCACCTAATAATAAATTATAGTGGATCATGCTAATAGAGTTTGGCTTTCATTATACCTAGTTAGACTAGAAGCTTGATGATCAAAAAAGTAGTTTAGTTTAAGTTGTGTAATCCATTCAATAAGAAAACATTCTTGTCTAACGATCTTCATTGAGTTCTTGAAGTCTTGTGATTTGTGAGGTAAGAGTTTAGGGCTTTCATATAATTACATCTATTTTAAGAAAGAAGTTGTTTATCTGGTTAGGATTTTATTTACAAGGAAGTTTAAATCTCTTAGTGCCATCTTGTTTAATAAATGGTTCAATAGTAATATGCTAGGTATTTTTTAGATATACTTCATGGTCATGCTTGCAATGTCATTAATATTGTCCTATAGTAATGGAGGCATTGGTTTATGGCGTTATCTTTGGGTCCAGAGTCATGTTGTTTCAATGGATTGTCTTGGTCATTAAATGTCAGTTTGCTAAAATCTTCATATCGAGAGATGGATGTAACCATAGCAGTCTTGTGTTTCAACTTGCCAACTCCAAAGGCCTAACCAGTTGGGTAATCAACTTGATATTTGTGTCTTACTATTTCTTGATGTATGGTTTGAACTTGAGGAGGGCAATGGGATTTGTATTGTTGAGGCCAAGTGAATGGCATATGTAATGGAACAGAATCATTTTGTATCCCTTATTCTTGGATGTTGTGGGTTGGATGATTGGTCAGAGATTGCTAAGGGAGTGGCTTTCATGGTGGGGTTGGTGCCTAGTGAGAGGCCGCTTGGGTAACCCCATGGAAGTTGTAAGCAAGTGGAAACTTAATAACTCAATTAGGAGGGTTGGGGTAGTAAAACACTTAACAAGATAAGTATAGTGACCTCACCCATGCCTTGAGTGCTTTCGCATGCTAAGGGTGGGATGAGAAGGCTTGGTTGGCAAGGCTGACCTCCTCGTCTTCATGAGAGGACATGTTGGCTCCGCATGTGTCACCCTATGAGGATGGTGCCTATAGAGAGGCTGCCAGGGTAACCATAGATGGTGGCCGGCTTCTGGTGAGAGATAGCCTAGGTAACCCATGCTAGGACCATGCGATGACACTCTCCTTACACAACTCAGTTACTTTCTCCTTATTTTTGTTGATACCTCTAGAGTGTAGTCTTGTCTTCTTGTTTGACCTTATCTTGATGTTTGTTTTGTCTTGTGGAGTACTGTCGGGTCGGTGTAGTCTGGGTATCTTGTTTGTCTGCATGGAGTCTGGATCTTGTGGTTGTGTGCATGGTTGTAACCTTGTCCTAGCCAAACCTCATTGTTATCTCCTAGCTCAGTGGGGTGGACCTCAGGGTTCCACATGGTTGGGAGGCAGAGCTATCCATTGGTTTTCTCGGATGCTTAGTTTGAGATCAGAGTAGTAGTGTTCCAGTTCCAGCTTGTTCTTCATCTTCAAGTTGTTGCATACATTCTTTATTGTACTTTTGTAAACCGATGTAATCGGTCTTGTAATTATGAATTGGAATTTGTAATTATTCATCCCAATTAATGTAAGTTGTATTATTATTCTATTGTATTGAGATGCAGATTCTTGTATGGTTTTAATTTTATCTGATGCGGTTATGTTCCCCAGAAGTGTTAGCTGATCTTTTCTTTGAATGTTGTTATTAGTGTAGATATTTATTATGATTAATGCATTTCCTTGTTTCAAAAAAAAATATTCTGTATTATTGTTGCTTTTCAGTCTAGCACTCTAGGGTTGCATGATGGGGCATTACAACACCTTTGTTGTTTGGCAACATTCTCCACCTCTTTGTTCTCCTCATGAAATTAAAAGGCAATATTTATACTCTAACTTGTCTCTTCAACTTACTTGTCTCTCAATTATTATGAAGCAATAGTTCCAAGCACATCAAAACTTCACTCAACAAGTGCAAAACTTGCAAACCCAACTCAATCATACCAAACAAGAAACTGTGGGCATCGAGATGCCACCTTGGTAGCCAATCCTTAATGAATCAATGACATAATCTACCCATGTATCAAATTATCTATTATATCACCATTGTTTTCAATCTACATACTATTTTTAGCCATTGGTTAATGGTTTCAACATATGCTTTTGGTTCTCGTCCACCTTGGGTCTGCTGTTGTCCAATAGTTCATGGATGATACTATGCTCTTTGGGGTAGCTTCTGTGGTGGAGGCAAGAAGATGGAAAAATCTGCTGAACTCCTATGCGGAGGTTTCTAGACAGTACATTAATTATGAAAAAAGAAATGTGTTCTTCAACACTGACCTGGAGCTGCAAGGCAAAGGGAAAAACATCCTTGAGTGCAACATGGCTAATCTCCCGGCTACCTACCTGGGTCTACCCCTTACAGTTAAGGAAGTGACCTCGACTTTTTGGAACACTGTCCTAGAAATGATACAAAAGAAAATAGAGGGATGGAAAGGAAAACTCCTTAGTCAAGCTGATAAGCATCAACTATTGAAGACCTCATTGTAGGGTATACCTAACTATTTCCTATCCTTGTTTAAAATGCCTAGATATATAGCTTAGAAATTGGAGAGGATCCAAAGAACCTTCCTCTGGATTGGAGTCAAGGAAAAAAAGAGGATCTCGCTGGTGGGATGGGACAAATCTTGTTAGTCCAAAACTCATGGGGGACTAGGAATCAGAAAAATAAAGGTGATGACTAAAGCTTTACTTGCCAAAGTTGGATGGACCTTCCTTAAGGAGGATAAAGATTGGGCTCGGATAATGAAAGCCAAGTACCTACAAAATGGAGATAAATCTAGGGTTATTAATAGAGAGAGCCACCTCAAAGGCTCTATTATCTAGAATAAAATGATTAGAACCAGAAGTACTCTAATCCAAGGCATCAAATGGAGACTGGGTAAGGGAGATAAAATTAGATTCTGGGAAGACAATTAGCTAGGAGAGGGACCCATGACTAACAAAAAAAAACAATGCTACCAGAGAGAGAATTATCAACCATTTTGAGAGCTTGGTCAGCAATTATATCTCTAACCATCCCCATAGCCAAAGGAAGTGGAAGAATCTCTCGAATTACTGGGACAATTTTCAGCCAGAGAATCAGGAGAGCCAGACCCTTCAAGTTAAGTTGAACAAGTACAAAATTTTGATATTTCCTAGGGAGGATGAAATTCTCTAGGATCAGGAACAAAAGGGGAACTTCTCGGTTAAATATACCTACTATATGCTAACAAACCGCAGTTTGTGTGGGTGGTTCTCGAAGAGTCTACGGAACAACAAGATGACCCCTAAAATAAACTTCTTTTGGTGGGCTGTGGCTCACAACAAAATTCTTACTACTGACAACCTCAATAAAAGGGGGTTCCAATTAGTCAATAGATGTGTGCTCTTCTTGAAAGTTGAAGAGTCCATTCAACACCTCCTTTTCCATTGTGATTTTTCTAAATATCTATGGGGAAGAACTGTTGAAAAACTTAACCTTGAGTGGGTTTTCCCAGAAAACCTAATGGATTTCACCCAAAGTTGGATCTCCCCTTTCTTGCACTCTAGGTTGAGAGAGATATGAAGACAAGTACCACCACACCTAGGGTGGAGTGTGTGGAAAGAAAGAAACAATAGAATCTTCAGGGATAAGGCTAGATCTACTAATGAGGTCTTTCACTCCTTCAGTAGAATGGTCTTAGAGAACACTTCAGTCAGCACTCTTCATGTGGCTATGAAACCCCCTACTTTGGTGGAAGTGCAGACTACTATGCATTGGGGTCTGACAGAGGACATTACCAAGATTAACAATTCCAAGAAGCTAGCCAGACATAAAACTATTTGGAGACCCCCTCCCAGGGATTGGACCAAACTCAACTTCGATGGAGCTAAAAAAAAGAATACTGGGCTGGCTAGTGGGGTGGGATATTTAGAGATAGTCAGGGTGGCTTCATTGCTTCTTATGTCGGGCCCATCAACATACACTCCAATAATGGGGCGGAGGGATTGGCCCTACTGCAGGGTCTCAAATTCTCTCTCTTAATGGGAATAGACAAATTACAAGTGGAAGGAGATTCTAAACTCATCATTGAGGTAGATCTCAGCAGGTCTAAAAGTGATTGGAATTTGAAGGATATCACAGATGACATTGTCTGCTTACTATTTGGGTTCAATCAGATTGATATTGGGCATGTTTACTGCGAAGGTAATAAAGTGGCAGACAGGATGGCAAACCTCAGACAATACTTGGACACGTGGAGATGTTGGAAGAGCAGGAGTAACTTACCGAGCCAGATTCAAAACCTTCTTGATAAGGAGCTAAGTCCCACCCTTGACCTCTTATGTTTGAATTAACTAACATTTCTATCTCTTCGCCTAGGGAGTACTTTAAGCACTATTTGGGATCCAATTTTGACTGCCATCTAGATTTGAGATCTTATGTTTTGTGCGCCGAGACGGTGGCTTGCCAGCTCAGACTTGTCAGAGGTGGGGTCCGCCACTATAGGATGGAGAGCGTGTTTCTCAAGCGGATGTGGACGCCTAAGAGGGGGGTTCAAATGACAGGGCACGTGACCAACTCGATGCCTATATGCAGCAACTATAATTATGATCAATTAATGCATTGTAATCATGGAATGTAAGGGAGGAATAGTTTGCACATTATGAATTTAGGCAAGTACACCACCCCTGACGACTGAAAAATACATCATACTCATTAATTGGAGTATGAATAAATTGGGAATTGGGAGATTTCTCATAGCTCAAAAGGTTCTAAGTCTTCTGCTATTTCCTGCACTGATAGCCTGTCTGTGAAAAATTGGGGCAATTTCACTATGGGGGGTGACAGGTCTCGCATAGAGCCAAAATCTTGTGAAGAGTTTAAACGAAACAAAACCCTATGGAACATTTGCCAGGAGGAGGAGTTGCTTCTTACCTGGAGTGCTTGCAAGGACATGATGAAAATCTCTCAATGTAGTTCCTGAATTCTTAGGAGAGAAGAAAGGTCAAGGTTGGCAGTGTGGGCTTCAAAATTTCTAAAGAAGTGATTGGTTTGGTGACGAGGATGTCCACTGAGGGCACAAACACCCCAAGAAGAGAAAAGTTCCCAACCAGGAGGGTATGGCGTGCTTTCTGAAGAAGGGGGAGGTTCTTCATGCTCTGTAGGCGGATTTGATTGTGAAATGCTGCCAAAGCCATGGGACGAGGTGTGTTACATGCTCATTAAGTACTTCACCCTAGAAGGTAGGTTCAAATGCTTCTTCCATTACCATTTTGCTCTGCTCAATCATTTTCATCGTAGCAAGGTGATAAGTTTTCCTTTTTATCTGCTATCTTCTCTGGAAACCTCTATCATGTCTACCATAGAACAACATGCTGTTGAACCCAACAAGCCCCTCATCCCGCTCCACCAAGGGTTCATCCTCATACTCTATAAATTCCATTTAGCCCTCTGCCTCCTAAAGCTCTCACAGCTACTAGGGTCGAACCCTGCTCTAACCCTGTGGGACCGAGCTCGGTGATAATCACGGAGGTCACTCTACAGAAGTATGGCAAAAAATCTAGTAAGAAAAAAACCACCACCGATAAAAGCCCTGAACCAAAGGCCAGAGACCACACTCCCTTGACCATTGGGAAAACTTTAGTTAAAAGAAAGATTCTACATGGTGATTTTGCTTAGGGGACCCCACAGAAAAAGTAAAGGGGTAGTTTGGAGGAAGGAAGTGGTACGGACAGTGAAAATAAGCATAAGAATGTTTCTATGACGATGGAAGAGGTTAGCTCAGAGGAAGGTATTGGTGGTAGTGACAACACTGTTGATGAGGATTACACTTTGATGGAAAGCAAGCCCCAGGTGCCGTCGACCAGGAGGTCATCAAGGTTTGTTGCTAAGCCTAGTCCTTCTCTCAAAAAGGAGGACATTGAGGTGGAGGAGGACGCTGCAAACCTGGAGGGTGATGGGGTTTCTAATAGCAAAATCAATGATATGGATACTATTGTTTCAGAGACTAAATAGATGGGAAGTGAATTCTCGGTCAACAAGGAAACCAAAACTAAGAATGTGGAAGCCAAAGCGGATGAGGGGCCCAGTAATTTCCTAGAGCACAACGCTGAGCTCAAGATTAAGGGGTTACATTCTGGGAGTTCTGAGAAAGCGGAGAAGGTGTTGAGCAGGACGAAGAGGGAGGGCAAGGATGTTGTTAAAGACAAGGAAATTGGAGCTCTCGCCGCTAGGATCACTGTGCTAGAAAGAAAGTTCAAGACTCTGGCCAAGTTCTCAGCTAAAGTGATGCACCATTCGGCCACGACCCTTGCGGTCCTCTAGGATGTCAAGCTTGCTTGCTAGGGACTGAAGGACAAAGAACGCAAGGAGTACTGGGATCTCTACCAATTTCTTGCAGAAGATTGGGACCAAATGTTTAATTAGCCAGTGTGGCTTTTCTATGTCTTGGGTTTTTTATCTGTTGTTGGTCAGCTGTTGGTTTGTGGTTTCTCTGGCTTTTTGGTTGTTTCAATTGTTTAGGTTTTTTTATTCTATATGGTTTCATGGAACTCTAGTGTGCCTTTTTGGTTGAACTGTTATGGGATCGGCACCCTTTTTTGCCTCTTATTATATCAAAAACATATGCTTTTGGTTCTCATTTTCATAAAATAATGTTATGAAATAAAGAGATATGGTAAGAGAGATCGAAAAAAAATAGAGAGTGAAGGGGAGATATAAACATGGACATATAGAGAGGAAGAAAAAGAGACACAAATCATGGTTAGCATGATTGATCAAACTAATAACCATAGGATTGTAATTGGTAACTTCCAAGCCTAAAATTAGTCACATGTTGATTGTGCAAATAAATTTGCTACATATAATCAAAATAATGTCCATATGGGTCTACAATTGGCAACATCCATACTTGCAATTAGTCCCAAGTTGATTGTGCAAATAAATTTGCTACATAGAATCAAAATAATAATAATGTCCATAATTTTCTTCACATTTTTTTGTAGATATAACATAATTGAGTGGTATACCTAGATTATGCAAAGCAACTTTTGCACCCCTAGTTAGATATATAGCCTTCCAAATAGAAAGATGGTATCCTTTAATGAACAAATCAAAGTGATACATTTTTTTCTCTTCTTCCATTTTTACATCTATGGAAGGCAATTGACTCACTACTAGATGAAAATCATTAAAATGTTTGGTTACAATGTCTCCTGCATGCATATTTAAAGAATACATATTATTTTAAAAATAACTTTTTTACATGACACTTATACCTAAAATACCATTCAAGTGTTTTAGATGAATTCATGTAGATTTGACTTGTTCTTCAATTTAAATTTTTTAAAGACAGGGAAAGTGATGGCATTTTGTTTCATAGGATGGAAACACCCCCACAATTGAAAAAGTTGATAAACTCTAATAGTCACTTTAAAACATTATAAATGAGTTAGTTACAATTATTTGCTTATTCTTAATACATAACAATTTAAATATGACATTAATAAATTATAATTATATATTTTACTAGATTAGTTTGATCTAAGGAGGTTAAGGAATGACTTTTCATAATTTATCTCACAAAACTTCTTAAAGGCATTTGATGCACACCATTGAACACACAAATACTTACAATGTTTAGGCTCTTAAAAAGTCATAAACTCATTACAAAGACAATCCTGAAAATTAGGATTAAATAATAATAATAATGAAATTATAATATCATAATACAAAGTTACAATGACATGTTTTTAAATATTATTTTTAATAAACACACATTATTAAAATACAAATTTTATCCCTAATTTAAATTATTATATAATTGTATGTACTATTATCATTAGAGGGTTGTGACAAATATATGACTTTCAACTTGTCATGTTATTGGTCATTTAAGATTTATATAGGGTTGCTTTATATCATATATTTTGTTGTTATTATAGATAAGAAAAAAAAAAGTTCACTAAATGGTCATAGTTTAATTAGTTGAGCGACCAGTAGGGATGATGGTATGTTCCTTTATTACACCATCCACCAAGTCTCAAATCCCCTAAAAGTATGATTAAATCAAATTTTATCCTTAGATGACTTTGCTTGACTAAATATCCTACACCCCTAAAAGCAATTCTAGCTTAGTAGTTTCCCATTAATATAAACAAGAAGAAACCTTTTTCTAATATCCAAAAGCATTCTTGACATCCATCCTTGTACTTCCATCCACAAGAACACCATCATCCATAAGTTGTTCTGATTTTATGTCAACCTTAGGTCCATCTTGAAAGAGTGCAATTCATAGAACTAAATCCCGCATAATTCTAGAGTTTTTTCCATCATAATATTACACTAGAGAATCCATTAGCAGAGATAATATAAAGACATGATATTTCCACAGTCCATGATTGAATGTAGAGCTTCTGGAATCACTGTGTATTGCTTTTTTACAGTCAACGTTTCGGATCATACTCAATGATCCATCATCAGGACTAAAGAAGAGAAAGGAATGGATAAAATTGTAGAGAGGTTTGTATAAAAGGAGAGAGGGTTGAGGGCACGAAGGACAAGGAGTAGACTTAATGTACTAAAATAAAATAAAAAGAAAAAGAAAAAAGGAGGAAGGGACAAATAGGAGATTGGAGGAGAGAAAGGAGAAAAGGTAAGAATGGGGAAGGAGAAGTCAAAAAAAGAAAACAAGTTACTAAAAGACATAAACCAGAGAGTACCTAGATAAAGATGACTACAAAAGAACAACAAGGTAATAAATAAGATTAGAGTCATAAAAGTATATAAATAATTATCCAAGAAATCGTTGCATATAGAAAATTATAAAATAAGTAGATAGACTATAAGTCTATAGCCTTTAATTAAAAATGTATCTATGAATAATAATAACAAGAAAAGCATAAAGAAATACGATAAACATAGTACTAGAAAAGGTATAACCGCAAGAAAATTAAATTAAATTAAAGAAGGAATGATAAAAATAGAGAGATTAAGCCATAAAAGTATGAAAGAAAAGAAAGAAAATAAAATGGATAAAACAATTAGAGAGGTTCAAGAGTACAAACAAATTAGGATTAAATAAGTAATAATAATAACTATAAAAATAAGAATAAATAACTAAAGATAAAGGCAAAACAAAGCTAGGAGAAATCAATAAGAAATTGATAATAAAGGTTGGGATATCAACCGAGAACTGGTGAGATAAAAAGAAAACAAAAAATAGGTAGGTAGGGAAAGAATAAGAACAAAACGAATGAAGAAGGTAAAAAAAATAGCAGTAAGAATAAGGAGCTAAGATACGAAAATTACAATAGGAATGAAATTAAAAGTAATACGGAGAAGAAGACGAAAGAGAAATTAAGAATAAATCTAAAGAAAAATCAAGAGGAAAGAGAAAGAAAAAGATGGTAAGGCAAGAAAGGAAGAGGAGAGAGTAAGACCATGGAAGTGAGAGCTATGATCCAAGAAGAAAGGAAGAGAAGAAGCGGGAGAAACCAGAGGGGAACACCTAGTGGGGAATTGGTAACCCCGTAGACCAAGGATAGGGAAGACATAGATCGTAGGAGCAAGGTCGAGAGAGGAGGAGAAACAGGGAGTCAAGCAAGGGAGAGGGAGGGAGACGTGCTGGGTCAATGGTCAGGTAGAGGAGGAAAGTGAAGGTACAGGGAGCCAAGGGGGGACAAAGCAGAGGGAAGAAAAGGAAGAGGGTGGCACGGTAAAAAAGAGGTTAGAGGGTAGGGTGGAGAGGTTCGGATGCAGAAAGAAGGAAAGGAAGGGAGAGACAGAAGGAAATTGTTTCCCCTCTTCCTGAGGGGGAAATCAGGAAGAGGGGAAACAATGGAAATGAGAGGAGGAATCAAGAGGGAGGGGGGTTCTTATTGAGGGAATTGAGGAGAGGGTTCCAAGTGTGACTCAGGGTCCAGCCATCGTCCCTATTAAGGTTTGAAGGATGGCTTCTAATGAAGATAGCCTCTTTGAGTTTTCGCTTAAAGAAGTTGTCTTCCTTAGCCAAGATGAGGGTGTCCTCCAAACGAATGTGATGCTTGGTGCTAGAGGAGTGGTCAGCTAGGGCTGATTTAGCGACCCTATCATGTCTAATATCTGCACTATGTTCTTTGATTCTAGTACAGATGGATCTACCCGTCTCACCTATGTAAGGGGTGCCACACGAACAATCAATTTTATAGACCCCCGAGTTTAAAAGAATTTCCTTGGAGTCTTTGGTGGACGGGATGAGATTTCTAATGGTGGAAAGAGGTTTAAAGGCACAATTGAGACCTTTCTTACGAAGGATTCTAGCAATCTTATTAGAGATGCCTTCGATGAAAGGAAGGGTAGCACTATAAACAACCTCAGAGTCTTTCATCATAGGTTTGGATGAAAGGCGGGTTTGGGCTTGTTTGAAGGCACGATTGATGCACTTGTTGCGGTAACCATTAAGCTTGAAGACATGGGAGAGGTGGGACAGCTCTAGGTTTAAGTGATCTTTGTCACAGATGCGAAAGGCTCTCAATGTCAAGGTTTTGAGGACACTGGCCTTTTGGGCCGGATGGTGGTGGGAAGAGGCATGAAGATAGAGGTCGGTGTGGGTAGATTTCTTGTAAACACTCCGGCCAAGAGAACCATCTCTTTTCCTAATGAGAAGGATGTCGAGGAAGGGGAGTTCGTTATTAGATTCTAGTTCTTTGGTGAACTTGATGCAAGGGGAAATGCTATTAAGATGATGGTGGAAAAGTTCAAGTTGTTCAAGGCCATGTGGCCAACAAATGTTGGTGTCATCCACATAACGTTTCCACCAAGTTGGTTTGAGGGGGAAAGAGTTTAAGGCGAGTTCTTCAAAATGCTCCATATAAAGGTTGGCAATGACAGGGGATAGAGGAGATCCCATGGCCACCCCATCAGATTGCTCATAGACAACATTTTGGAAGGTGAAGAATGTGGATTTTAAACATAACTCAACCAGGGAAGCAATTTCTCCATTGGTCTTATGCCTGACGAGCATGATGGAGTCAAGAAGAGGGACTTTGGTGAAAAGGGAAACCACATCAAAACTGACCATAATGTCGTCATCATTGACTTTTTTGTCTTTGATAAAGTCGACAAAATGTGACGAGTCTTTGATGAAGGAAGAGGATTGGCCATAATGTGACGATTTCTTGGATAATTATTTATATACTTTTATGACTCTAATCTTATTTATTACCTTGTTGTTCTTTTGTAGTCATCTTTATCTAGGTACTCTCTAGTTTATGTCTTTTAGTAACTTGTTTTCTTTTTTTGACTTCTCCTTCCCCATTCTTACCTTTTCTTCTTTCTCTCCTCCAATCTCCTATTTGTCCCTTCCTCCTTTTTTCTTTTTCTTTTTATTTTATTTTAGTACATTAAGTCTACTCCTTGTCCTTCGTGCCCTCAACCCTCTCTCCTTTTATACAAACCTCTCTGCAATTTTATCCATTCCTTTCTCTTCTTTAGTCCTGATGATGGATCATTGAGTATGATCCGAAACGTTGACTGTAAAAAAGCAATATACAGTGATTCCAGAAGCTCTACATTCAGAGATAATATAACTGATATAAAGGGCAACAATTACAAAAGGATTCTAGTATGAAACCTATCACAAGAAACTATTTCAAAAGAGAGATAGAGAGGTAGACATAGAGAGATAAAGTGGAAGAGAGAAAGGGAAAGATAGAGACAGAGAGAGGAAACAAAAAAAGGAAGAGACAAAGAGAGGAAAACAACAGGGAAGATGGAAATGGAGAGAGAGAGAGAGAGATTATTCAAGTGTTAACTATGGACAGACACGAGTATTGGTTCATGTCATTTAATAAATACAACAAAGCTCTTTCAATTCTAGATAATGACATGGGCCATAGGGGTTTAATTCACTTAATACATGGAAATTAAACTTCCACAAATCTTTGACATACACATTGCACACAGAGAGAGGGGGGGAGATAGTGGTATATGCATATTGTTTTTAAAAAGGGGCACACCAAACATGAAAGCTCACACATTTGAAGTACCTACTAGGCAAAACACAAGGATCTTGAAATCCATTAAGATTATGCAAATTGATTCATGACAATTGAGAAAACAGAAAAATAACATATACCATAGGGATACAACACAGTCATCATTCACTTAAAGACATAGAAATTAAACTTCCATGCAACTCCTCAGCGTACCCATTGCACACCAAGGTGCGATTGCTAGTAGTTATAAATATCAAGTGAAGTTTCATTCCATGTACCAAATATTTGAAGACCAACTATTCAACCCCACAAAAAGTTCAAATTCACAACAAAAAAGTAACTCTCACTAGGGGAGAGGACCCAATAGTTGTGCACCCTAACTTCACGCCTCTCAAATTTATACGTGGCAATTTTGAATCACTCCAAAATTTTTACAGTAGCTTACTTGGCAATGCCCTTGCTTATAACTAAGGTTTCAGGGCCACATCATCAAATATGATGCCACATCAGCATGCTTTTTGTTGAGGTGTCAAATAGTTCCCCCCCAAAAAAAGTGGACCAATAGATGTGCATTAAGACCTCCTTTGATGGTGCGTTGATTTGGCATCACATGATTGGTTGCTTTTTAAATCTAAAGGGCACATTTCATTCAATTATTAGTACTTATAGTAACACTAACAACCTTAAACTCACAACTACTAGTACTAAACTTCAAAAAATATTGGGCCTTGAAGTCCGAGCAACTATCTCAACCATTGGAACTATCTCACCTATTGGGTCTTTTCCCCTATTCTGACCTTGACCCTACAAACAAATTCTGACAACAAACTAATTTTTCTATCATTCTTCTTCCAACACATCAAATTTTAAACCGTTGTGAATTTGGATCAAACGATAGGTACGAAGTTTCCTCTGCTCACAAGTCGTATTTGGAGCTGGCAGTACGAAGTTTCCTCCGTTGAGATTTTTCTAGTCTGCGTATGACTTAAATATTTTGCTGCTAGGTAAGTACAACTTGTACGGGTTCATGAATAAATCCGTCTGTGAAAACAGAGATTACTGCTGTAGCGTGACGCCAAACAAGAAAATGCCGTGTCAAACTCGGTCCAAGAAAATGCCGTGTCAATTTGAATTAACTGTGTAATCACATAATTTCTGTCAGATTATTTAGAAATCCAATTATTTCCATCATTGACCAACACTTAAAAGCATATCTCCCTCATTTCTTTATAATTTATTAATCTTAGATACTCATATCTACTTAATTTTATTTTTTCTTGATATCTCTCCTCTTTCTTACATTTTTTAACTAATTACTTTCTCGATCTCTATTCACCTTTTGGTTCTTTCTTTTTTAATTCGTGAGTTATTGGTTTTCCTTGATATTTCTCTCTCCTTATGTTTTGTTTAGCCTCCCTCCCCTCCAGTTAAACTCCGTGCCCACACTCTCCTCTATCTTTTTAAGAAACCATCTCTGCAATTACAACTCACTTATTCTCTTCTCTTCATCCTGATGATGGATCACGGAGTGTGATCTGAAACGTTGATCTAAAAAAAGCTGCACACAGTCTAATCCAGAAGCACACACTCTAACTTATCATGGACTGTGGAAATATCATGTCTATAAACTTAAAAGCATTACAAATCCTCTGTAGTGGCCATTCATTTATCTCATGTGGATTTTTGCAACACTAATATCCAGATTATTAGGCATGCTCAGTTAAATATAAGGACAATTTTTACTTATATGTGTGTACAAATCTAGTTTCGGTTGTGATTCTTAGGTGAGATCCATCATGGGACTCTGTCACCCGTTGGAGTAAGCACCATTCTTGGTGGTAAATGATCAAACATATCCTCATTGTAATATCCTATATCCTCACTAGCTTTAATTTTAGTATTCTCATATGTTCCATTGACGTAATTGTTATTATATTTCACACTAAACTTGTAAACACTTAAGAGAAACTTGTGAGCATTCCATTATTCTTTTACATGCATATGGTTGGCTTATGGGAAATCCATCCATAGGAGCATACAAACTATTGTTATCTTAGGCACATGTATAAGAATGATAATATCATTTTTGCAAGGAAGTTTTGGGCCCATCACATACTAGGTTTAGTTATCAAATGTTTCCATATTATTTTATCATTAGGTTTTTATTGTCCTCTTAAGGATACATCAAAGAATATCCTCTTGGGTCTGGCTAAGTTGAAGTGAAGGTCAGTTCACCCACTCATAAGAACTGGTCCATTCATGTCACTATATGAGCATAAGTCCCACCCATTACCTTTGTTCACATTATCCCTGGCCTTATGTTTTAGAGTCAATCTTTATGATTTGTTTGAAAACATGTTTAAGAGCTAATAAATGAAGTAATTATTAGGGAGACATTAATTTTGGTTTCTATTTGTCATACCTCTACAAGTTGTTGAAATAAAAAATTTCTCTTCCAAGTGAAGAGTGATGAGTCTATTGAATCAAACCTAGAATTAGATCATATCAAGAATTTTGAACATGGAAAGGAGGAGATAGTCTAGAGATCCATAAGGACAAGAAGATACATCATCTCATGCAAGGAAACAATACGCTGTAAGGAAAACTAAGGATACTAGTAAGTTTGGGTATGTGCATAAAGATGGGGGACCAAAAAGTGGCTAAAAAACATTTTTTTGGTCCAAATAAGTCATAATGTGATCATGTTACAAATAGCGTAATTGTGTTATAATTCACTCATGTTCTTTACTTTTATAAGAAAAAAAATTGCACCTCATTTTTCTGTTTTGCCCAAAACGTGATCCTGCTATTCTGTGAGTGTGTTTTCTTCGTATTGGAGCAACTTTGAGGAAGAAGCCATGCTGCCATGATGTGCAAGAGGTGACTTCAGTGGTTTTTTTAGAAATTTTAATTAAAATGAAACATTTTTGTTTGTCATTTGTGTTGATTCAATTTTTTTATTTTCAACAAACCAAAACTCATCAACACCTCCAAACCCTAATCCATTTGATGAAACACACAAGGAAACTCCTACTGAAGAGTAGGCACAAACTAATCCCCCTCAAACACCTTCCATTTGGAGACATCCTTGTGAGACCGGAAACACATATATTAGGGAAAATTAAACAAAACAAAAGAGAGCTTCAAACATTGGTAGATACATTAAAAATCTAGATGCAACTTCCACACATCGAAGAGCTCTTGCAACATCCCTTGAATCTATAATTTCTCCCATAGATTTAGTTAGTGACCAAATAAATACATGGACCAATCATAGAGAGCATTCTTGGCAATGCCATTCATCAAAACTATCTCATAAGAAAGAAAAAGACAAGAAAAATATGAAATCTGATTTATGTGCATTATTTGTCAACCTTAGAAACAATCATCCCTTGCACACAAGTTGCAAATGATTTACTATTAATTGGTGCCAACACCAAGGCATAAAGGATGATTTTGAGATAAGTGATGGATGGTTTTTTACCATCCCTTATGCAACATCAATGAAGTGCCTTAGTATTTCTTGAGGAAAATCTATTGTGAGTTCCTCCTCAATGAAATTTCAAATTATTTTGATAGATGTGATTTCCAGGGCAATGGTAAAGACTCTACACAAGATAGAGAAGGGGCACATCATGCCTCAGACTAGCCAATGAGACCCTTCCTTGCCCATCTATTCATCATGTCATAGTCCCTTCCATTGCGAAGGAAAACATTGAGGTGGAGACCTTGGAGTCCATCAGTTCCCTCACACAATCCTTGTTACAAGATAGCAAATCTCTTTTGTGGGGTGATGAGGGTGAGCCTTCTAAGTGTCAACTCTCAGGGTAAAATTTCAAGCATGTGTCATGTTGAAATGCGCAGGACAACTGAGAGGGGGGTGAATCAGTTGTCACAAAACTTTAACCACTTATGAATATCAACAATTCAATTCTTAATCACTGTTATTGAGATTAACCATGAAAGCATAAAATAAGAAGCTCAACACACTAACACATGAGACACCAGAATTTTACGTGGAAAACCCTATAAGGGAAAAACCATGGTGGGTGTTAGCCCACAAAAATAAATAAGTTATAGAAATACTGAAAATCAGAGGCTCACTGCCTTAGGACTTACTACCCAAAATGCTCACTGCAAATGTTAGGGCTAACTGCCAAGGGGTGGCTCACTGCCAAGGATTGGTGAATTGATTTGATAGCATCTACTTCAGGCCTAGGTTCAGTTCCATTGAAGCACACTCTGCTCCTCTTACACCTTCACACTTATCTTTTTATTTTTGCACAAGGACATCTTTTTCGCAACTACATTAAATGTTTTTATATGACTAATCAACCTTGGAATGTACACCAAGGTTGACATTACATTCATCAACCATTGGAGAAATCTTCAAGGTTGGCATTACAAACATACTTAGAAATAGGTCTAGACCTAAACAAGATTAGCTTTGGGAAAGATGTATGCAGATCATGTTACACCTTAGCTAGGACTCAAAAGTAATCTTCCACATCACAACATGCTTCCACAATCTTCAATGCATCTCTGCAAGTAGTGAAAACAACTAGGTCGGCCGAGATTGGTGTTAACATTAAGTCTTCTAAGAACAGTTTTCTTCTACGATCCAAATTTCTCTTTACGGACCAATCCAAAGGTAGGAACACAATCAAGAGACATCCACAAGCACATTGTAATCACCTAAAACAACTGCATAATCTCTAACCACACTATTAAGAAGATTCTTCAAATCGGAGCACATGAACAACACTATCATCTACTGTCAGAAGGAAAAGATCTCTTGCGGACCACCAAATCATGAACCATTGGAGTTGAAGGCACTTATCATTATTACAAACTTTATTCCAGAACTGCAGACGGAAATACCTAATTGTGGAGGAATGCAGAGCATAATACATTCTCCTTGTCACCACCAACTATACAGAAAAAGCAGATTTCACTCTGGTGAACATATCTCACTCAAATCTTCATACCGGAGGCTCAAACTTGGAACATAGCATCTTCAGACATGTATCTAAATAACTTCCAATCCGCAGACAAGGATATTCATTCTACAAGAAATGCGGACCAATCTACTAGACTATTCTACTATACTAGGAATACTTATTACTTAACTCATTACAAGCAAGCATCAAAACAAGAGCACAATTCATACTAATGACAACACAGATATGTTGACATCAATGACAACACCGGTTAGGCACATACTTGCAACATGTTACACTTTTAGCCAACTAAATAGTTTCACCCTAAATAGTTTCACCCAAAAGCATGTAGCACCTATGTCGCATTACATGGCATAAAGAGTTTCACCTATGTTTAGTGTGAAAAATGTTTAGGGTTTATTTTGATGGTTTGGTTTTAATGGTTCGTGTTGATCCTCCTTTCACCACTAACCATTCAAGGAAATTCAACCAAGTAGAGAACTCTACTACAGATCTCCTATCACTTGGAACATAGGGGAAGATTGGAATTGTGTGATTTTGTTATTCAGTTAAGCCCAATTATGCTCAAAACCCTAATTTCGCGAAATTGTAAACAAACAGACAAATTACGAAAAATGATCGCACACAGAGATATCAAATGACAATCAAATGCATGCTAGATTTTGAAGTTCAGTGTCTAAAAAAGTCGGGGACTAATGAGCGGGCATCCTGGTCTAGTGCCACAGTTTTTGTCAGGATCTAGGAATCTTATCTACAACCTGTTCTTGCTATTCTAGAGATTTTACAGTTGCGGGATTCATAGGACTAATGAGCAGGCACCTAATTCTAGGTCCTTGTTTTCTTCTTTGATCTACAATTCTGACAGTCTGCACTGCTCTCCTGCAACTCCACTTCTTTGTTTTCGCAATCTGTAACCTGCAATCACAGAAAAGTGGGTTGGGAGATGTGGTGTTTAGAGGCTTGTCTCAGTCAAGCCTCGGAGAGACATTCAAGTCTTCCAAACACCGTTGTCAGATAAAGAGTGTGTATCCCCACGGGATAGAGGCAAAATCCAAATGATAGATGATAGAAAACACAATTGATATCACCTTGTAGTGAAGATCTCATGGAAGGAAGATGCTCTTCATGCCATGAGGAGATGGATGCCAAATTTGCAAATACAAACATAAGAACAACACAAATTTTGCTCTACAACATAATAAATGCTTTGAATCACTTTCACAAAATCACAATGCTTATCAAATTTTCATCTAATGTCCATCTAGTTTACAAATGAATCACTAATCATGCTTATATATGCAGCTACAAACATTCCCGCTAAGAATTTTGTAATTCAAACTTATCGTGTCGGCATAGGACTTAAATAACGGTCATAAACTGATACTTTGAAATAGGACATGACCTAAAATAGGGCAGGACTAGGGCACGAGTGCCCAAGTCCTCCCCCTATTTTAAGCAGGATTAATGTTAAGTGCATCCTCTAAGTCCCAACTGCCATGAAACTTCAGGGTTTTCTCATCGGGATTCATCAAAATCATGCAAGATGCTCTAAATGCATTCTAAAGGACCCGAGAGCTAAACCTTAAGAAGAAAAAGCCCCCAAGTTTACTTTTTCCGACATAACATTTAGCCCCCACTTTAATGTATGTATAAATGCAAGGCCAATACATGCATTAAAATACAGTCTTGACAAACACAACAAACACGCCAAGCATGGAGAAGACACACCAAACACAGAGAAGACAATAACACACATGCAAAACATGGAGAAGACATTTACAGTCATGCAAGACACATAGAAGACAATTGTGATAGGTGAAAGTCAGGTGCAGCAGATCAGACATAGTCGTGAAACCCTAACCCTACCATCATCAAGGAATCTAACCTAAATGAAATCAAAGAACAATGCAATTCAAGCATAACTTCACCTAGACCGTGCGATTCCTTGTTTAAGAGATGTGGACTGCTTCTTCAACAATGAACAATTGCAATGTTGAAAGCTGCCATGATTGATGATAAAAGCTCAAGTGAATGCTCAAATGCTCAAGATGATAATGTAGGTGCTATATGATTGCTGTATATGATTGCTGGATTGCTGGATTGCTGGATGGTTCATATGGAGTGAGAGGGTGTTTATATAGGACTTAGCCAAGATCAATCAACGGTGGAGATTCAGAGGCTATGTGAATGGCTAGGATTGAAAGTTACTAAATTTAGATTCTATTAATTGTGCGTGTGAAGGATTGTAAATGAAAGTTGTCTTACAACACATGATTGACTGGACAAGTGTTGGAATGTGATAAATGATGAGGGCTTAATTCAAATAAGATATTTGAATTAGTTGGGATATGAGTTGGAAATTAATTAAATAAATAAAATTTATTTAATTAATAGGATAAATGAATAAAATGGGATAAGACATGATGTGGAATTAATTAAATAAATACAATTTATTTAATTAATTGGCTAAGTGGATGAGAATGGGATTTTAATTAAATAAATAAAATTTATTTAATTAATTGGCTAATGGATTAGTGATTTAACAAGGTGTTGCTAGACATGGACAAATTTGGGTGTCTACAACAATATTTAAGACACACAAAACATAGTGAATATAATGATGATTTTCTTTTTCTTTTTCTCATATATATGAAATGTAGATGCAAGTACAAGGAAAGTAAACACATCACCCATAATGCAGGAGGGACTCATCGCCACCAATCTTTAAGACTGTACTTGAGAACAAACACACCATACAAATCCCAAAGCATAGGAGGGACTCATCGCCACCAATCTTTAAGACTATGCTTGGGAACAAACACTTAATACACACACACTTAGAAGACACGGAGAAAACATGGCAGACAAGTGATGGAGTGTCCCTATTTCTAGGTTCATCACCATCTTAGGCACATTATAGGCACACACCAACGATTAGGCTTTGCCACAACAATCACCGAAGACACACTTAAGGGTTAAGTTAGTCACAGAACTGCTCCCCGCCTCCACAAAGGACATTTAGAAAATGACAGGATGTGCACTCTCCACTAGAAATACACCATCCCCGCCTCCACAAAGGACATTTAGAAAGTGATAGGATGTGCACTCTCCACTAGAAATAGACCATCCCCGCCTCCGCAAAGGGCTTAAGATAAAATGTATATACGTGATATCCTGCCTTCGTAGAGGGCTTAAATGATTGCAATAGATTTCAAACAAATCTTAGAGGGTAGGAGGGACTCATCGTCACCAGTCTTTAAGACTGCACCTGAGAACAAACACACTTTACATGCATCTAAAACAGACAACTTACCTTATATATGCCCCCACCTTAAGGTGGTTGATATTGTGTACTGATATCAAGCATGTTAACGTAGGTAGAAAACACACAAGGGAACACAGACTCTCTCAAAGCCCATGCCCCCCAGAGGTGACATGTACTTTATGATCGCCAAATGTTCCCACAAACACATTCCTGCAAGAAAAGTGTTAGCATCCATATAATCATGATAAACAACAATGCATATGATCATTCACATAGAGAGCTGAGGTTATACTACAGATTCAAAGACTAAGTATAACTATGGGGCTATACGGTAGAAATCTCAAAACTGAGTGTAACTAAGCGAGATTCAAAGATAAACAAAGTGCACGGAGCAACAGTATTGTTATGGTTTGCAAGTGCGATAAGACAACATCAAGATCACACGGAGTGATTCTACTAGCCAAGCATCAGATAATATATATCAACCCCATTGTCATGTATGGACTTGGTCCATTTATTGATTTCTCGCTGAAGGGACACTAGGTCCATATCAGTATAATATGTTTTTCATCATCTGCTCGCTAGATAGAAACACTAGAGGAAGGGAAATAATAAATCAAGAGAGGAGAAACAAGTGCCTTAGGGACAGTCACATAGCAGGGTGCCCCCAAGTCACCAACCGCAATGCTATGTCCATAAGACACAACATACAATAGTAAAAAATAGAGAAGCAATATAGAAGAATGATGATACAAATAGAAGGTCACAACAGAGGCGGTCTCCCAGTATCCTTGACCTTACAAGAGAATCAAGGGTCATCCTAGGAGGCCTAAACAACACATGACACATCACGGGGGAAACACAACACGAGAGGTAAAGGGTTAGAAATACTTACTTGTAGGGACAACCAAACTAAGGGTTGTCATCGAGTAAATCATCATCATCTTCCCACTCCTGAATGTTAGAGGAAAGTGGGACATAAGGTACCATAGCCCAAGTCTTATTCTTGTCTTCAAGTTGTCCATTCTTAAGATCTTCTTAGTTTTATTCAATGTTTGGTGAGATGTTTTCTTGTTGAGATGTGTTTCATTGGGTATAAGCTTGTCATCTCCTCCTCCTTTCTCTTGCTTGCTTATTTCTTTGTCTTACCACTTATCTCTTGTAAGACAGTGTTTTGCTCTTCCATAGGTTTTTGTGTTTTAGAGGAGGATGCACCAGGATCAAATCTCATTTGTCTAGGTGGAATGTTTTGTTGTTGATGACTACCTCCTGATCCTTGTAAGGATGGCAGTGGAGGAACCTCAGCATAGGGTCCATTTCCTTTTAGTTTAGGGTTCTCTTCAAATGAGGGTTGTTTGTCTCTTGTTGTTTCTTGAATAGAAGGACCACCCACTTGATGTAATAGTTTTGTTTTGTAGTTTCTATAGCTCAAGAAGTTAAAGTCTGTTTGTGGCTCCTATTCCACTTTAGATCTTTCCAAAAAATAATCAAGGGTAAAGTGTTGTCTTGTAACCAAAGGTTTATACCTATTGCGAGGGATAGTATGCACTTGTCCATTCAAAGGAAATTTTACACAGTTATAAATTGTTGAAGGGATAGCTTTCATGGCCTTTAACCATGGGTGTCCCAGTTTTATGCAAAAAAGGTCCAAAATGGGGACAACATCAAACAATTGTCTTGTAGATTTCTCAAATATAATGAACAATAAGAGTCATAAAAGCCTTGCATCAATCCATGTGAATAGAGGAACTCTTCCGTTGCCACATTAGTCATGCAATTAGGATCAATAAGGATTCCATCCACAGGATTTCCCATTATCTTCATAGTGATATAAAGAGGTCCTTGAGTGTCTCCAATTGTTCTATCATGCGGTGTAAACACAATTTCAAGGTCGGGGACCTTTCTTTTCATGTAAGGCCTAGGAGGGAGCCTATTGTTATTGTTGCGATTAGAAGCCATGTGTATAAGTTTTCAAATCAATGTAAGATTACACTTTAAAATCTTTTCAAAAGTTATGCAAAAGACAAGTGCAAAACTATGTATGAAAATGAACTAAAATGCTAAATTTTTGAACTTTTTTCAATGCAAATAAGTGAAAGAAAAGGCTTGTTGTAAGAAAATTGATCAGGGGAAGAAAATAATATGTCTAATATTAGTCCAATAAAGCAATAATATCCTTTACAACACACTTTTGATGCAAATCTAGAGTGATGACAAGTCAAAACATATTGAAAATACACTAAAATTGTTGCTAAGTGGTGTTGTCATTGATGTCAACATATTCTTGTTGTCATTGGTGTCAATTGCGCCTTATTTTGTTGCCTGTTCAGGAGACTAGAATGTTGAGGATATTGAGAAAATTAATGAAGACTCTGTTGGAAACAAGGTGGATAAATGAGAGGGGGGGTGAATCAGTTATCTTAATTATTTAACTTCGTTTTCCTCTTTAACAATTAGTGCAGTATCAAAACATATAAGCATAAATTAACATGAGAACAGAAAAGAAATCAACACACATAACACAAGGATTTTTACATGGAAAACCCTGTTAAGGGAAAAACCACGGGGTGACTAACCCAAGATTGTATTCTCTGTTAAAAGAATAGAAGTACAAAAATGGCACTTGTCAATTAGGGCTCATTGCCCGAGCACACTGCTCACAAGAGGCTCATTGCCTACAAGAGACTCACTGTCTACAATGCTATAGAGGGTAACCAGATGTTTGAACTAAAGAGAAGCATCCACATATGCTTAGGTTCAATTCCAGTTAGGCTCAATACACTGATCTACTGCACTTCATTCTTCCTCTACTTTAGTGTTGCTGTCCTGTCACATATCAGACTTGTATTACTGCTTCCACACTTATCTCTGCCTTTATTTCGCATACACCAACACACAACAACATCCTTCATACTGAAATCCATTTGGTACATATATCCGCACCAAGGATTTCAACCTCTTTCTAGTCGGCAACTGGAATACTCAAGATATTTACTAAACATTGATCTGTCGGCTAGATGCATGCTCAATATGTGATGCGTATCAAAAACATAGACATAGGGGTCATCAATCATGTCGTCCAACCATGTATGATTCCTCAAATAGCTTAACCATCATCAATTTCTCATCCGGATTAAGGTCTGATACTCTGCTGGTCAGTTATTCCTCAGTCTACTCTGCTTGTCAGGAACCCAACACTTAGGTGCTCATATCTTTTCACTCTTTCATCACCGGAGGCTCAATACCAACTTTGTGCACAGTGGATAACTTGAAAATTGAACACTTTATTTATATATGATAAGGCTTACAAACCAATTTCTGATTGTTCAGATCGCTCTAAGCGCAGAACAAGAGCATACTCTTGGAAGACTCAACAACTGATACCTAAGACTCTTCCTAGACTCTTCTCCGAAGATGTTCTGCCTTCAAAGACTACCAAAGGCTTTATTTATACAAGAAGTAGGATGCCAAAAGATTTAGGCGACTTTGAAATCCGACCATAGGAAACAGACACGCGTCTCACACTGTAGGAAGTGGCGGATAAGACCATACAAGAATGACACGTGAAAAAGGGGAGACTGTTGCTAGTGGAGTCAACAGTAAAAGGAGTCACATGAAGCAAACCGCATGTGAACACGGCCCACTTTACACCCGAAAGTAGCTACGGGGATCTTGCTTTTTGAGATAGGGTTGCATCCTATTGTCAGAGCTTAACGTGGCTGATGTCACGGCACAGACAAGCCCATGTGCTAGCTGCCATCGGACCGATAACCGTTAATGTCATCATCAGAAGATTCTTCGTGCATTGGTGCAGCTGGCAAATCCGGCTCATCATAGTGGTAATCCAGATCCGTAGGGGGTAGTAGGTTCATTTGTAGAGGTTGAAAAGCGATTGCTAAATCATCATCCCTTTGATTGAATGAATAGATGATTTTTGTGATTTGATCAGGAGATGCGAAGTCAATCTCTGTTCTTGCTGCAATTAAGGCTGGGAATAAAACTACTTCTAAGTTCTCCAAATGCGCCTGTGGAAACCAATCAATTGTTAGAGGATAATATTCAACTCTTGGCAGAGCATAATTAAACCTCATCTGTAAATACCCAGAAGGACCACTCATGCCTTCTTCAATGGCCCAAGCAAAGTTGCGCTGGAGGAGATTAAAGAACTCCTTCATGTCATCTTGGAGAATTTTCCCAAAATATCCTAGAAAAAGATCTGCATAGTCTTCAAATTCTGTCTGAAGAATAGTAATGCTATTGATTAGTCCAAATTTAACACACTTAAGAAAATTGCGTTTAATCTTAATGGACCAGTTCATAGGAAGCAAAGATGTGATGCAGACATCAAACATAATGCTGTTCCTGAGAGCAAAATAAATAGCAGCTTCCTGTAAACCAAAATGAGACAGAAAATTGAATTGCTGATCAGCAGTGAGCAATCCCCTACTGTAATTTTCTCTAATTACAGACCTTAATTCAGATAACCACTTATTCATTATGTAGCATTCCATAATTGAAGAAATTATTTCTGGAGGCAACTGAGGAACCCAAAGATCATTTCCATCTTCGTCTTGAGAGAGGAAAATTTCAACACCATCATCTCTGACCAAAGTATCTCCTGTTTCAATAAACATATTAGCAGGTTCTACTAACTTAGCCATTTCTCTGGTGAGGGAATCTGCAAGAGGATTGTTGTCTCCTTTGATCCATTCTATATCAAAGTCATATCCTGTGAAGTCAAGATACCATCTTGCAATCCTTCCGTGAGCTAAATCTTTATTTGGCTTTTTTGTAAGGAGAGATCTCATTGGTTGGCTATCTGTTTTAACAATGAAATGCACTGGTTTAAGAAAAATCTTAAACTTCTCAATACCTTTTTTAACAGCCAATATTTCTTTTTCGTAGATAGTGTATCTACATTCTGTATCTGTGAAGGTTCCAGACCTGTAACCACAAATTTGAGTTCCTTTAGCAGGAATGTCCTGTAACAAAACAACACCCCATACATCATCAGAGGCATCAGTAAATAGAAACAATGAGAATCCTTCTTCTGGAAGATGTAATGTTGGAAGGTACTGGCACTTCTGCTTTATCCTCTAAACTATTTCAGTCAATTCTTCTGTCCAGGGACCTGCTCCTTCTTTCAACTGTGCCTGAAGTTTCTTTCTATCTTTTGCTAGTCCATTATAGAAGGGACTCACATAATTCAAACAGCCAAGAAATCTTTGTATTTGTTTTGTGCCAATTAACACATCTGGGAATTCTAAAATATGTTTTAAGATATGAGGCTGAAGTTTGATTTTCCCATTAGATAAAATCAAACCTAAGAAATCAATTTCTTGTTTGCCTATGACCATTTTTTTTGCAGACAAACATATCCCATTTTCTTTGATGGCATTGTACAAAGACTCAAGATGTTTCAAATGTTGTGACTCATCTTCTGAATAGACAATTATATCATCAATATAAATTGAACAGAAATCTTTTAAACTTCTTAAGGCTTTATCCATTCTTCGTTGAAAATATGCAGGAGCAGTTTTCAAACCAAAGGGCATAACATTCCATTCATATAATCCTTGTGGGACAGAGAAAGCAGTTTTATACCTGTCTTCTTCTTTTACCTTCATTTGCCAGAATCCTGATTTGCAATCAAATTTGGAGAAGACTTTCTTTGATGTTGCTCTCATTATCAGATCTGTGCTGAATGGAATAGGATAATTGAAAGGCAGAATTATATCATTTAGAGGTTTATAATTTATGCAAAACCTTTTCTTACCTCTAATCTGTTCTGCTCTTTTGTTTACCAAGAAAGCTAGACAGCTAAATGGACTCTTGCTGTCTCTGATAAATTTTCCATCAATGAGCTCTTTTAAGTGTTCATCAATCTCTTTAACTTCAGTAGGGCTCATTAAATATGCAGGCTCAAAAGGAATGCTTGACTGACATTCTGGTTTGATTTTGATTTCACATTGTTCATGATCTTTTGTCCAGAATTGCAGAGGATTCAAACTGCAACATTCTTTTTCGAATCTGGTCTTTACTGGTTCTAATAACAGGGGCAATTGAGGACCTTGGGATTTCAAAGATTCCTTAAGCTTTTTAGCTTTATCAAAGAGCTTGTGAGTAACAACTTTTAGAGAAGGGATCCTTACAGGGCCATCTATGTGTTTTAGGGTGATCTCATGTGTCCGTAACACAAATGGCTGGTATTTTGTAAGGAAAGGATATCCTAGAAAAATATCTTCTCTAAGACTATCAAGCTCTATGAAATCTACAACAAATTGTTTCCCTTGAATCTCAATGTGGACATCTTGTGCATATCTGCCCATGTGTAATTCATTACCATTGATTGCATAACCAGTAGGAAGATCCGATTTCTCTTTCCAGAATTCTGGAGGTAGAGCACCTGTTTTGGCAAAACTTCTGGAAGATCCAGAATCTAAAAAAGCATCAAGTGTAATCGGCTTATATCCTGGAAAACAAAGGTTAGTCCTGATATAAGTACAATTTTCAACCATATATAAAGCTTTTGCAGGTTCACTGAGTAACTCAGGTTCAGATTCAGAAGTAGGATTGGCTGCGGCTTCAGCTTTGGTTAAAAGTTCTAAAATATCCCCCGCTTGAGAAGAAAGTTTCTGGAGGGTCTTGTCTTGGATAGCAGACTGCCGAGAGAGGATATCAACAGCTTCATGGCAGCGATCAACTTTAAGGCAGAGGGCATCAAGACTGGGACCAACAGAGGAAGTAGGAGAATGGCGAGGTTGGGAAGGTGAGCGAAATTTATGATGGCGGTGGGAAGACTTATGAGAAGACCAAGAAGGAATGGTGTAACCATGGGAGGTGTTATGAGAAGAGCGGCGAGAAGAACGTGGAGGAGGAGAAGGAGAGGGAGAGCTTGATGAAGCGCGCTTGGACGAATGTCTAAGTTTGCGGGTCAAAGCTTCTTTTTCTTTAGTCCATTCTTTGAGCTCTTTAACTTGTTTCTTGGCGGCCGCTTTTTTTTCTTCAAGGGATCCAGGCATATGATAGGGATCCTTTGCTTTGGTCATACTGATCTTGAATTCAAGATCTTTTAAAGTCTTTTTTAAAGACTTAGTCACTACTTTGTGATCAGAGGAATGTTCTGATTCAGACTGCTCAGAACTAGAAGAGAGAACCTTTCTATGTTTATCCTTAGCCATGGAATATTGCTCTGGCAATATTTCGACTAATTCAAATAAATAATCTGAGGACCTGCCAAGCACATCAGAGGAGTGAACAATTTCCCATGCATCAGATCTATATTGTTCTTCAAACATAGCATAGACCTTATTATCCTGCTTATATTTCTTTGGACAGTCGGTAGCATAATGAGGACCCTTGCATATAAAGCACTGAACTATCCTTTTCTGATCCTTCTGGAATTTATTCTTTTTGAATAAATACTTAGGAGGTTTGCGATTCTTGAAAGAATGCTTATTTACAGGGGCAAACCTATACTTCTTTTTCTTGAAAGATTTATACTTATGCTTTTGCTTTCTATAATCATCATTATCTATAGAATATTTACACTTTTTACAAGAACACTTTCCTCCACAAGAATTTCTGCTAAATTTCCTGAGAGACTTGAACTCTTTCAACTGGCTGTGAGGTGGCTGATTGCAGTAATCTTTTAGATTACATGAAGAATTAAACTGGTCATTATTCTCACTCAAGGTTTTCATCATGCATCCTTTATTTACCTTGTGAGTGACTAGCTATCTAAGTTCTATGAAACCATGAGCTCCAATGTTAGACTTATATTTTTCTGTAACATATTCTTCAACATAAGCACCTAGGCCGCAAGGAAGAGATTTCAAGTAAAATTTCTTTGTTGTTGTGTCATAATATTTTCCTGCAGCAATCATGTATATTTCAAAAACTAGATTGTACTTATGCAATTTGCCTAAGTCTTTTAATTGGAGATAATATAATATTCTTTTAGCTTCAAGAACTTCATTCTTTCTGTTACCACTGAACAAACCAATTAAATAGAGTTTGAGTGTAGCAAACCCTTCAGCAGAAATATCATTGCGGCCCATGTCTTTTTCTTTCACATATTCATCTCCATCAGCATCTATAGAGATTATTCCATTATCTGGGAGAGAATTCCACCAGTTTCTTAATTTTCCAGACATGAGTCTCACAGCATAAAGAACCTTATTGGCTTTTGACCATGTAGTACCCCTAGTATCAAAGAAGTTTTCTAAAGTATCACACCAAGTGCAAATAGTGTCATATGGGTCCAGTATTTTATCTATGTTGAGAATGTAACCAAAAGTAGCATAAGCCCTGAGGTTCTCTGGTTGGGAATTTTCTGATAATACATCCTTCATTTCTATGTAAAAATTGTCATCAACGACAGTTTTGTAGAGAGGTTCCCAAATTTCATTGACCTCAACTATAGGAGAACTATCTGTTTGTTCAGAATTGGATTCTGAATCAGACATAGCAAGAGAGATAGTTTCATAAATTTCTTCATCAGAAGAATTCATAGCAGCAGCTAGTTCATCCATATACACTGGTTCATTAACTTCTAAGTCATTTTCCTCTAACCAATCCTTTAGACCTTCACTTGCTTGTAACATGTGTTCTTTTTCTTTATTCTTTGGGAGAATAATCTTAGAAGGCATAGGAGGGTTATGACTTCTTCGGGTGACTATAGGCTTTTCTTCTGTAGATTCTTCACTGAGAAAAATGCTTTTCATTTTCTGAATCCTTGGTCTTGGTTTGGGTTCATTCTTCTGAGATTGTTTCTCAGAGGGGTCTTCATCTGAACTGTCAGCACCTTTCTGAGATACTCTTATTTTCTTGACATATTTTCTAATCCTTTCGAGATTTCTAGATACATTATCAAGAAGGACCTTTTGTTCCTAAGCTTGGGTATCTCTCTGGTCATTGGCATTGGAGACAAGGGAATAAACTTGATTTGAAATATTTTCTACCCTTTCCCCAGTAGCTTGTATGCTGGTAGCCATAGTGTAGGTCTGGCTGACTTGGTGACTTAATGACCCAAAATTATTCAGTGTAGAAGTACACTGTTTATCAACCCTTTTAAGAGTAGTTTCTGAATTATATTGACTACTCTGAACTTGAAGCATGCCATCATATACAGAAAGAGTTCTGTTAATGTTTTGCTTGACATCTACTGCAATATCATCTATATTTTCAGATGCAGTCTTCATCCATGCAGAATGCCAGTTTCTCTGTGCTTCAGAGTTCTTTTGTTTAGTCCCTATTTTTGTATGCATCCTAGCTTCATGTTTGCACATTGTCTTATCATCTGGATTGATCATTTGATAACTATCCTCTGTTGGCCATCTACCAGGTGTATAGCTAACCATCTCTGTGGCTGTAGAAGCATCTAGTTGTACCACACATTTAGATCTTTTTTCTGTTCCATATCTAGGTAGATGTTCACGCATCATGCTGGCATGTTCTCCTAATTTAGCTATTTTAGGACCTTTCCCTTTTCTGTTTGGGTCATCCTGCTTGGGGGCAAGATGTAACCTATCACTGACTCTTTTAGCTAACTCATCAATTTGGTTAGGATGTTGTCTAGATAGTCCTTGTGATCTAGAGGAAAGGGATGACCTGCCAGGTACAAATCGTCTAGATGTGGAACCAGAGGTAGAAGCTTCTTCAGGATTATAATCAACAAAGGGTTTTCTATCAGATGAAGCATAGGAGTGCACCATTGAACGGCTGCAGGCTAGAGGTTGTGCACGAGCTTGGGACTCATCAATAATAGGTTGTTCAAGAATAGTTTGACCAGGAATAGATTGTAAAGCAATAGTTCCTACTCTGCGGGATTGCATTAGAGGTCTATCAGAGAAGCGGTTTCTGTAAATAGGTAAGTTGGCAAATTGGGGCTTCTATCTGTCTAATAGCTGTTCGATAATTGGAAAACCAATTTCAAAACCAGTAGAATCAATGAATCTGCCATAATCTAACAAATTAGATGAACCTTTTGGGAAAGATACCCCCGTGGGCAGAGAAACAAGAGGTGATACAGTATTCATGATTCGATAGACACATCTTCCTCCAATCGTGGCGTAGACAGAACCAGGCATTAAAGACACACCTTTGACTTGCAAAAGCAAACAAAAGGCAGAAGAAATAAATTTATCAGACAAACATATCCCATTTTCTTTGATGGCATTGTACAAAGACTCAAGATGTTTCAAATGTTGTGACTCAGTTATCTTAATTATTTAACTTCGTTTTCCTCTTTAACAATTAGTGCAGTATCAAAACATATAAGCATAAATTAACATGACAACAAAAAAGAAATCAACACACATAACACAAGGATTTTTACATGGAAAACCCTGTTAAGGGAAAAACCACGGGGTGACTAACCCAAGATTGTATTCTCTGTTAAAAGAATAGAAGTACAAAAATGGCACTTGTCAATTAGGGCTCACTGCCCGAGCACACTGCTCACAAGAGGCTCATTGCCTACAAGAGACTCACTGTCTACAATGCTATAGAGGGTAACCAGATGTTTGAACTAAAGAGAAGCATCCACATATGCTTAGGTTCAGTTCCAATTAGGCTCAATACACTGATCTACTGCACTTCATTTTTCCTCTACTTTAGTGCTGCTGTCCTGTCACATATCAGACTTGTATTACTGCTTCCACACTTATCTCTGCCTTTATTTCACATACACCAACACACAACAACATCCTTCATACTGAAATCCATTTGGTACATATATCCGCACCAAGGATTTCAACCTCTTTCTAGTCGGCAACTGGAATACTCAAGATATTTACTAAACATTGATCTGTCGGCTAGATCCATGCTCAATATGTGATGCGTATCAAAAACATAGACATAGGGGTCATCAATCATGTCGTCCAACCATGTATGATTCCTCAAATAGCTTAACCATCATCAATTTCTCATCCGGATTAAGGTCTGATACTCTGCTGGTCAATTATTCCTCAGTCTACTCTGCTTGTCAGGAACCCAACACTTAGGTGCTCATATCTTTTCACTCTTTCATCACCGGAGGCTCAATCTCTGGAATGTGGTAGTCATGGTATTCCTCTTGACTTCCCCAAGTCCGTACTTTGCTGAGATACATCCTCTAAGAGATCCGGACCTGATTGTCAGACCTTGCTGCATGCTTTGTTCTTGTTCACCGGACCAAAACATTCTTCAATCTGACTTCCGGTATAGACATACTATGTTCTGCGGATGTGTGGGATAGACTTTGTTGCCATCAATGACAACAATCATGAAGCCACACAGTGTCTCTTGCCAACAATCTCCCCTTTCACATTAATGGCAACACTTAGTGAAAAATGACTAAGTGTCGTAGCAAACTCCCCCTTGGCTGATGCTCTATCTTATGTACATTTTATCGGAGCTCCCCCTTAGCTAGATTCTAAATTTTTCACTACTCCTCAGTCCCCCTTTGACATCAATGGCAAAGGGTGGAAACTGCACACCAAAATTTGCAAAAAGTAACCCATACATAGCCATATAAGTATATATGCAAGTTATACTTATATATACTTAAGTATATCTACAAAAGTGGTTTTCAACTGGACAAATTCTGTTTCCCAACTCTGCTTCATCCTGTCCAAAATTGAGATGTGACCACTTAACAAAAATGCAAAAGCTTCTGCCCTCTTTAAGTCTGCCAAATCACTGGTCCGGGCTATAGTCTGAGCATCAGTTAGAGCTTCATGCATTGCCTCTACCTTAGGGATAATTATCCTTCTTAGTTCACTCATTCTGCTTATTCTATTCTTCTTCTCCTTCTCAAGCCTCTTTATCTCATTTATAGTGGCAATAGCCTGGCACTCTTGATTCATTATGGATGAGGTGAGAGGATCAAAATTTTGAGATAAACTTGACAGTTTGCCTTCTTGTTCTTCCACCTTCTTTGCAATGTCTGCTATCACTATGGACCAAGATAAACAAAATTTGTATAATTTTCCACCATCTTTAAGAGCATTTTCTAAGCTCTTTATCCCAATATCCAGATTTCTCCTATCATTTGCTATGAGTCCCTACACTTCAGAGAATCTCTTTCCCAAAAACTCTTTTCGGACTTTCTCTTCTACTAATTTCTCCAAGGAATCAAAATGTGTGCTAACAGAATTAACAAGAGATATCAGATTACCAGATAAAGAGGCCAAAACATCCTTTTGGAAGGATGGCATGATTTTCTCTAGCACCCCAGATGCAATCTCTAGTAGCTCACAGTCTTCCATGTGAGACTTCGGAAGCTTCTCTTTTGCTTTAGCTTGAGCAAAAGATGCTACCTTCATTGTCTGGGCTGGAGAGAGGGAGTCAAAATTGAGTGGTCCTTGAAATAATTTCAGTTCATCTATCTCTAATATTTCTTTGTTTAAGAAGCTCTTTACTACCTCAACAGTGTCTCTTGCCGGAGACAGAGTCTTCTTTCCTTTTTCCACCTCAGAACTATCATCTGGGATCTTCTCTGTTTGTTCTTCTTTTCTTTCCTTTACCTCTTCTTCTTGACTAATTTTCTCTTCTTTTCTTTCTTCTCCTTCAGTTTCAGAGTCTGCTAGGGGATCCAGAAGAGAGATGTTTACTTTTTCATGGACTTCTTCTTCTAGAATAGAGGAATCCAAGTCATTAGTCCTCTCCATACCTAACTCCTTTGGCTCTTCTACAATTTTGTTAGTAGATTCTTCTTTTGATGTACTTAGTCCTTCGTCATCCATGGTAGGAGGTTCATCACTTATATCATCTATAACAGGAAGATTGAATCTTTTAAATGCATTCCGAAGTATGTCTTCAGTCTCCTTCGACACCTGATCTGTCTCTCCAAGCATAAGTTTGTTCATTCTGGCTTTGCTCTGGAACTCATCCTTGCAGTCCTTGAAGACCATGTTCATTTGTTTTGGAGTAATGGAAGGATAGAGCAGAATAGCTATCTGTTCCTGGATCTCCAAATCCTTTTCCTTGGCATTGTCTTTTTTGAGTTCAAGTACCTTCGCTAAACTTTTGGGGATTAGAGAGATGATTTCAATGAATGCTTTATTATATATGTTTAAGTACTTAACTATAGCTTCTTCCAAGATTCTCTTATCTGTGTCACTATACTCATCATAGAATTCTGTCATTGGTTGTAGATTCCCATCCACAGTGACTACCTTGATGACATCATCAACAGAAAGAGTAGGCCTTTTAACAAATTCTTCTGCTATTTCTTCTTTGTTTTTGCCGGCAGAGGATTCCATAGATGTTTTCTTTTTCTTCTTCATTTTCTTAACCTCCTCATCTGTCTCTGTCTCTTCATCATCCTTTTGACTTATGTAGGATCTTGTAGCCTTGGTTTTTGTTCTCTTTTCTCCTTTTCCAGATGTCTTTTCTTCCGTTTGGAGGATTTTGAGCTCTTAGAGGTGGTAGGTGCAGAACTCTTTGAGGATCTAGTCTGGGAGGGGGCTTGCACCGGATCACTTTCTTTTTCTGCATCTTGTCTCTCTTTCTCTGCTCTTTCTAGTTTCTCTCTATTTGCATCGACTGCCTTTTTTGAAATGCCATATCTTTTGGCAACTTCCTCTACTTCTCTTCTCATTTTTGTTTTCATCTCCGATTGTCTTAGCTCAACATGAATTTTCACACTCAATTCTTGAAAGGTGCCAAACCTTTCTACTTCAGGGTCCTTAGGCTAACTTAATAGGTGTTGGACATGTAGTTCCAAGATTTTCTCATCCAACTCATAGCCCATTTGCATAATCCAGACTATTTTGGGCTCTATCGCCTCCATTAGGCATTGATCAGTGTCTACCATAAAACACACTGTATCTTTATATTTTTCAACTATTGTCTGAGGAATTATTTCTCTGGCCTACATCATACCTTGGAAATTCTTGAAATATCCCCAGAGAGCTGTGCTTTGAGCCTTGGCATCACCAAGCCCATACATATAATCTTTGATTTGTATGGCAACCGGTCTATCATTTTACCATATCCAGCCACTTGTTCCGGGTAGCTCATTCATATAGTAAAAGAAGAGACATAGTATTAGGCCACCATACTTGAATGAGTTCTTCTTATCCTTCTTTATTTTCTACAAATTTTCTAACAGTTAGCTCAGAAGAAGTTCGCATAGATCATAGTCTGCATTTTTCCTTAGCATTTCATATGCAGTATATATAGCAGTTTTGGATACTGAATTCTCCTTGCTAGAGTGATAGATTTTGTAACCAATTATCATAGAGGCAAATTTGATATCCGGATCTATGATGTCTTCTATTGTCATTTCTCTCTTGTCAAACTTTGATCCGGTAGCCTCACTTACTATTTGGTTCTTAACTGATTTGAGAGTGGGCAACCCACCGAATGAGTGCAAACTAGTTACTGCCCTAATGGCATCTTTTGTTATTGTTATCACCCAGATTTGCACCCTTGCATAGTTGTAAAACTTGGCAATTTGGAGAAGCATGGGATCTTTCTAGGTCTGTGGGTCACCTGAGTTGGAAAGAACCTCCGAAGAAGGTCGGCTTCCTATCTGGTTATCACCTAAAATCTACTGGATTTGCAGAGGAAAAGGGAGAAGAAATGCTTTTAAAAATGAAAGATAAAACAAGAAAACTTGAAAATAAGGGTGATTCACCAGGTTGAATATAATAACCCTCACAGAACTGAGAAAATGCACAACACAACCAGATACAGCAAGTAGATATACACAGATTCAGATGATTCTAGCAGAGGTAAGAAACAAAATGGTCGAGAGGAACAAAATGTTCACAGACAGTCATTTGCGGATTCACGCTAAACTAAAGAATCAGTAAAAGACGTAAAATAACTTGCATATATTCAATAAGAAGGCATGGTTATAGTAGAGGAATGCTCTGTTTGGAATCAGAAGCATAGATTTTCTGAATCTTTCAATGTCCAACCTTTTTTACATCTTATTTTTATGCATATATAGCATTTTACATTTTGACCTAAGTCGGTTACAATCAATTCATCCCATGGCTCTATCAGAAAATATCTGCGTCTGAAGGGAGTGCTGACCTGCCAGAAGTTATGGCATGGAAAAAAGGAATAGAGCAAATGAGAGATATTTTTTGGTCATCAATGCGAAATAACTGAGTTGTTTGATTTGTAGCAATGAATGCTACAAATATCTAGATTGAAGAGTTTGACCATCTACCATGAATTCACCCATAAAGCTCACCAACTAGAGTTACTGTGAAAATATCAGCCCTTGCATATGCTAAATCGGTCGCTGAACATCCAGTCGATCGAACATGCAAATCCAGATCATATTTTGAAAGTAAGAAAAATCCCCTCAAAAGCCCGCTAGATGAAAGAGGAGGCAAAAATAAGCACTTTTGCCTTTTGAAGCATGTTGAAATTCGCTAGGATGGGGGAGATATCTGTGGTCAAAGCTGCGGTCAACTACATCCTACACTTGTATATCGCTTTGCATCTGCATATACAACCTTTGTATATATCGGGCTATTGAAGAGACCTCAACCGAGTCATACCGATATACAAAGGTCTCACCGAAACGTCCATTGTATGTGATTTTTCTTCAGCATTTTAATCGGTCTTTGAATCACCTTTTGTATATGCTTTTGTATATGCAAATGCATATACAATACAATCACCTATATACAAAAGTGGGCCTTTACTTTTGTATCATCTTTTGCATCTTTCGCCCTTGCCACATGTCATCACTCCATTGGTCGCTGAGCTGTACCTGAGACCCATTGCTGAATAATTGCATCCACCTTATCGGCCGTCAGAAAGACCACAGACTAAGCCACTGATGCACTAAGTCTCGCCGAAATCCTTTGTATGTGACCCTTTGTATCTCCCCTTTGTATCTGCAAACATATAATGTGAACATACATACAAAGATGCATACAATCGCATCTGCCTTTATAAACCAAAATGGATATTCTTTTGGGTCTGGGATTGTATCTCAGAAATGTACATGCCCTTGTATATAGGATTTGTATATGCAAAGATACAATCGCATATACATGCAATTGGTGGACCCCATCATTTGTATCTGACCCTTGCATGTCACCTTGTATATGTGCTTGCATCGTCTGTCGAGGGGACCTTTAGCTGACTCACTGATATGCAAAGTCTCGCTAAAGACGCTTGTATATGCAATTGTATATCGCACACATGCAAGCGATATACAATATACAAGGGCGAAACTGAACCGCTATCAAATATAGCACAAAGGAATGGTCGGGTCTGGAAATGCATCTACCCCCTCTTGCATCTTGAATTGTATATGCGATTGTATATGAAATACAATCGCCCGATATACATAGGTGGACCTCAAATTTTGCATAAGCTCTTGTATATTGCATTGTATATGCAATATATAAATAGAGATGCATACAACATAAATATACAATGAACCCGATGTACATTCACTTTTGCATCATGATCAAGATACAAGGAAAAAATGTATTTGAGATAGAATTCGACCAAATGACAGAAAACCCTAGAACAAGGATGACGTCATCATCATATACATGAAAAATGGCTAAGTATAAAACTGAGAAATCTCTGCAATAGAAAATAATTTGAGACAAAAGATTTCTAGGTTTTTCTAGGTTTTCTTCAAGGATTCTCCAGGCAAGTTTTTGGGATTTTTGGCAAGGCAAAGCATGGATAATTGAAGGATTTTAGCTTTGTAGGGTCATTTTCTAAAGGATATTCAAGGAATATACAAGGTGAACTATTTAACTCTGGACAGAGGAAAATAGGTCAACATTTTGGTGACTTCTAAGGGATGTTTGCCTGCTAAACAATTAGACCAGTGGCCTTAAGCATCCATTGGGCATGGAGTCACACAGGGACTTAAAAATAAACCTTTGACAATCAATCTTGCCCTCAGTAACTCAGCATATCAGCAATGAAGAACACTTGGAAGACCAAAACCAAAACAAAAAGTTGAAAGCAACTTACCTAACTGTGCTAGACAACACTTAGGGAAAACAAAAAGGGATCTAAACTATTGTGCAACAACACTTATTGAAAGAGAGAAACCTAATCTACTACTTTACAAGGCAACTCATAACTCAAAAACACCTCTTCAAGCGTATCCCATTGACTGGGATAGGCAAATTTTCTCCATCCATGTTTGATAACTGAAATGCATTGTGCTTCTTGCATTCAGTAATGAGAAATGGGCCACCCCACATGTTATCAAACTTGAAGTGTTTCCCTGGCCTGCTTTTCAACTCATCCCATTTGAGTACCATATCACCCTCCCTAAAAATTCTGGGAGTGGCTTTCTTATCAGAAACTCTTTTTGTCTGAAGCTAATGACACTCCATAGCTTTCATAGCTTTATCTCTGATCTCTTCAAGCTCCATAAGTTGAGCATATCTAACAGCCATGGGGTCTTCTTCTTCAAACATCTCCAGTTGATTCATGATATCAAGTGCTGGCAGCTCCACAGACACATACAATCTTGCCTCTTTTCCATAAACTAACATATATGGGGAGTTTCCAATAGACCTCTTGGGAGTTATTCTATCTGCCCATAAAGCAAATTTCAGATTGGTGTGCCACGTTCTCTGGTTGTCCTCCATTGATCTTTTGATAATCCTTATGAGATTCTTATTTGTAGATTTAGCCAAACCATTACCCTGTGGGTAATAATTTGATGAAGTGTTCAAATAGATTCCATTCTTCACAGCCCAGTCAGTTATCTTTAATCCAACGAAGGCTAAGGCATTATCAGAGATAATTGACTCAGGTACTCCAAATCTAGACACCAAATCATAATAAAAGTTCAAAACAACATTCTCATTTGCTTCCTTCAAAGCCACTACTTCAGTCCACCTTGTGAAATAGTCTATTTCTGTAAGTACCCACATGTGGCCTGCACTTGACGGTGGGCTAATAGGACCTATAAAATCAATGCCCCATCTCATGAAGGGCTGTTCTACTTGAATTGGCTGTAGAGGTAAAGCTAGCAGCCTTTCTTTACCTGCAAAAATGGCACATTTTACACACTTTCTGGCCCATGCATGAGTATCCTTGAATAAGTTGGGCCAGTAATATCCAGCTCTCATTATTTTCCAAGTAGTAGTCCTTGGGGAAAAATGACCCCCTACTGTTCCATCATGAAACTCATGCAGCACCTTGTCAGTTTGATCATTATAAATGCATCTTAACAACACACCATTAAAATCTTTTCTGAAAAGGATATCATTTATTAAAACATATGGAATAGACTGCAGACTAAAATATCTTCTCTTGGTTCTACCTAAACCTGCTGGACATTCACCAGTTTGTAAAAAACGAGTCATGTCATTAACCCAACCTGTTCCAACTGCTGTTGTATCATCCTGATGTTCATCTTCAATGGTTAGAAGCACCTCTTCTTCATTTACTATTTCATTTTTAGACCTAGTAGCAAGTTGTTCGCTGAGTCCTCTACCTTTGATGAGCTTGGTTATCTTGATATCTATGTCATATTCCATGACTTTGGTAATCCAACCAGCCCTTTTCTCATTAACATCCTTACCTAATAGGAACTCTTTCATGCCAGGGTGAGCAACCATCAAATGTACCTTATTGTTAGAAATGAGATGCCTAAACTTCTTGAGACTCTTTACCACTGCAAGGACATGTTTTTTGATGAAACTGTATCTCTATTCATACGCCTCTAGTCCTTGACCAAAGAAAGCAGTTGGATACTCAAAGCCTTCACTTTGCTACTGTACCAGAATTGTAGAAATTGTATCTAGACCACCATAAGCATACAAAATAAAATCTTTTAAGAAATCAGGATTTACCAGAGTTGGTGTAGCTGATAACACTTCTTTTGTAAACTCAAAGTTGAGTTTGGCCTCTTTTGTCCAACTGAAAACTACATTCTTCTTTAACATAGAGGTCAAAGGCTTCAATAAATTTGCAATGTCAGGTATGAATCTGCGCAGAAAATTAATTCTGCCAATAAAACTTTGCAATCCTTTCTTGTGACTGGGTAAAGGTAGCTTCAAAATAGCTCTTACTCTTTCTGTATCAATGGTAACTCCCTCTTTTGACACAATGTGTCCTAAAAGCCTGCCTTCATGCACAACAAAAATGCATTTCTTGGGATTGAGAGATATCCCAAACTCTTTACATCTCTCAAATACTTGTTTCAGGTGGGATAAATGTTCAGATGCATCCATAGAGAAAACTGTGATGTCATCAAGGTACACAAGTACCAATTTATAAAACAAACCATTAAAAGCCATATCCATAGCTCTCTGAAAAGTAGAGCCAGCATTTGATAGACCAAAAGGCATCCTTTTGTAGGTCATGGTGCCCCATTTGGTGGTAAAAGCAGTTTTAAACCGATCTTCCTCCTTGACTAATACTTGATTATAACCAGAATATCCATCAAGCAAGGAGAAACTTTCTAAACTAGCCACTACTTGCAGAATTTGCTCCATTGAGGGCAGCGGGTAGTGGTCCTTCAGGGAGGCTCTATTAAGGTCTCTAAAATCAATGCACAGCCTAATCTCTCCATTCTTCTTCCTCACAGGAACAAGATTCGAGACCAAAGAAGTATGCTTGATCAGAAAAATGATATTTCCCTCAATCAGCTTGGTTAATTCCTTAATCATCAGGGGTTCAAGTTTTGGATTTAAAGGTCTTTGTTTCTACCTTATAGACTTTGCACTTGGCTCTAACTCTATAGTATGTTGGGCAATTTGAGGGTCAAACCCTTTTAGGTCTAAGTAATCCCAAGAAAACACAGCCTCAAATTCTTGACAAAGAGCAATAAAAGCTTTCATATCCTCAGGTGAACAGATTTTACCAGTTTTGAGAAGCTTACCCTTGAAAATTTCTAGCTACTCATAATGTTCCTCTTTGACCTGCATGCTGGTTTTGCTCTTTTTCAGCTGATCATTAGTACCAAAAATGGATTCCAATGTTACTAATCCTCTAGGCAGCTTATTAGTCCTTAACTGAACAACTTGATCATCATCATATTGCCATTTGAGTTTGTTCTGATTCATCACAGAAAACTCATCCTCTTCTAATAGGAAATGCAGAACCTGCTCATCATTCTCAAAAACCTGCCAATGAATGTTATTGTGAGGAATAGAGGGCCTATCAACTATCTTCACATGAGGCTGTATCTTTTCTCTTTGAATATCACTAGGGATATCGAATTGAGCCCCAATTGTAGCTAACCTATATGTATGATTGTTCTGATTTCTCAGAATAGAGATTAGATTGAAAGCATCAAACTCCTCAATCATATCCCATACCCTATGTTTATAGCATTTCAAAACATCATTCTTTATAACATGCAGTCCCCTCACTTGATTTACAATAAGTTCGCTGTCCCCATACACTTGCAAATGACCAATTTTCCTCTTTCTTGCCCACTGCAAACCTTGAATCAACTCTTCATACTCAACAGTGTTATTTGTACATGAAAAAGAAAAATGGAAAGCAGAATAATATCTGTCACCCTGTGGAGATACATGAATTACACCACCATCGGATCCATTCCTATTCCTAGAGCCATCAAAGTACATTTTCCATACCTCATCTTGCTGTTCTATCTGCTGCTCTGCACTCTTTACAAGGTTTGGAAATATTGTTTCCGATTTGTGCAACATGTAAACCCCCATACCAGTTTCTTGAATGTGTCCCTTAGGATCATCTACAATATTTTCTAAGGCCCACTCCTTTAACAACACTTCTGGTATACTCTTATCTTGCAGTTCTTGAGCAGGAACAAGCTCAGGATCATCAGAAATAATGCAATTTGCATTAACAACACTTGGGACATAAAGGCTCTATGCGATATTTGGCAAGCAATTTAGATTTTAGGGTCACTTTTGTGCCATATCGGGTCCTAAAAAAATATGGGACCAGTCTGAGGATAAATATCCTCCTATCTTGGCTATGAACTCTCTTGACAAACACATGGCAAAATAAGGAGGTAAATCTATGATGAACACCTCTTGGGAAATGGAAACATTTGGGCAAGTGAGACCTAGATATTTTATCACACCTACAGTGTTAACAGCTGTGCCATCTAGCTAGAGTACACCCTTCATAAGGGGCTAGTATTTCAATCCTAATTGGTCTGTAATCTGTTTTGGCATTACAGAACTACTTGCACCACTATCCACCATGCAGTTATGTACTAACTGGTCTCCTATTATTAATGACATATAAAATGGAAGTGGTTTAGCACTCTTGTTTGGCTGTTTGCTATTGTCCTGGGACGAATTGGTAAGAACAACCCTAGCTGGGTCAATAGTTGCATCATTTGACACTTTTAAATTAGATAAAGCAGATTGTAACATGTCCTTTTGACCTGGGATCACTAAGGAATCCCACATAGATATTGTCACATTCATTTTCTTCATATTTTCAATGATATTAAAAGGTGAAGTGACGTTTACCTTCTAATGTGACTTTGCAGCAGCAATATCAACCTACAAATGAGGCTGTTCCTTGGCAGTTGCTTGAGTATTCCTTCACAAAATATAAGGAATCTGGGAAGTAGAAGGATCAGCAGGTCCTTTTCCTTTGTTTGTTGCTTGATCTATCTCATAACCCCTCTTTTTACCTCTTGTATTTGCTGCAACTGAAGTATCATCTCTGTTTACACCACAAAACTCATCTTCCTGCCAGTTTAGGAAGGAAGTATCATTCTGAGGTTGTTCTTGCTACTGTACAACCCCATCATTTGAAACTACAACATTTTGTACCATTAGAGCCTGATTTATCACTCCATTTGAATAGGTTGCCTGACTATGTGGCTGATTGCATGGAAAACACTATTCATACTCAGCTACAAGGTTATTCTGAATAGGGACAAGGTCCCTAGCTGCATTAATGGGTATAGGATTGTAAGGCTGGAAAGGCCTCTAGTTCACATTCTACTTAGCACCCTGGTAATTGCTTTGATAAGGTGGCCTATTAGCTTGGTATGGCTGATTTTCCCCTTGATAAGGCTGTCTGTTCTAGGACTGCTATTTTTTGATATTCACCAGATCATTCCCAAAAGTTTGTAGGATGTTCTCTATTTTCTATTGGTTGCTTTTAATCTCTCTTAACGCCTGTGATGAGCTGGAAACATCAGTCTTAGGATTGGCAATACCTGGCAATGCTGCTGCAGCAGGTAAAGGGGCAAAAGACTAGATCGACAAAGGCATTGAAGCTTGAATCTTGGGAAAAATGGGCATTAGTGGTCTAGGTGCTATTTTCCCAGCCTCAATCAGGTTGTTTTATGCTCTAATAGCTATTTCAGATGCATCAGGTAAACTTGTACCTCCCAATGATTGTATCATTACTGAAATGTCACTATTTAGAGCTTTCAAAAAATACAGAAATGCATATTCTGATGAGGGCCTTACCATGGCAGGAATTCTATTCCATGTCTTCTAAAATCAGAAATTGAAATCCATCATTTACTTCTGGGGAGCTTTCTTTATCGTAGTCAACTGTTCAACCAACGATACGTTATCAGACTTATCTTGAAATTGTTTGTTCAACTTATCAATTAGATCATCCCAAGTTGCAATGGTTTGCACTGGTAAACTCTTGAACCACTATAATGCTTTTCCTTTAAACAAGGAAACCAGCAGCCTGATGGCTACATTTTCTTGAGTTACATGATGAACACCACATAGGGAAGCTACATCTCTAATGTGCTCAATTGGGGTAGTTTGATCCGCCCCAGTGAAATAGGGCAGTCTCTTCAAAGCTGCCATGGGTATATTATCATGCACTATCAAGTTCGATGGGCTGCCCCCATCAAAAGCCACAAATGGCTAATTTCTTACCATTGGAATAGCTAGAGGTAGGTTTGCTTGAACCAGTACAGGAACTACAGGTACTATTGGCATGAAACTTGGTGGGGTTGACTGTATTCTTTTGGAAACTGGTGTCCTTACCACAACTCTACTCTGTCTTCTAAGTGGAGATAGCTGCAAATAATCAAATAAACTCAAACTTTGAGTTTCAATTTTTCTCATAAAATGTGTGACAACACTGATCTACTTATCCTTTCTCAGTATGAGTTGCCAGATATGCTCAAATGCCTCTTAAAAGCTTGATAATGCTGGTAGCATATCATAACTAGCAATATGATTAAAATAATAAGCACTGTTCAGACTCAAACAGATTGGTCCCATTGGGCGTGCCGAAACTATTATCACCCAGATTTGCACCCTTGTGTAGTTGTAAAACTTGGCAATATGGAGAAACATGGGATCTTTCTAGGTTTGTGGGTCACCTGAGTTGGAAAGAACCTCCAGAGAAGGTCGGCTTCCTATCTGGTTATCACCTAAAATCTACTGGAATTGCAGAGGAAAAGGGAGAAGAAATGCTTTTAAAAATGAAAGAGAAAATAAGAAAACTTGAAAATAAGGGTGATTCACCAGGTTGAATATAAGAACCCTCACAGAACTGAAAAAATACACAACACAATCAGATACAACAAGTAGATATACACAAATTCAGATGATTCTAGCAGAGGTAAGAAACAAAATGGTTGAGAGGAACAAAATGTTCACAGGCAATCATTTGCAAATTCACGCTAAACTAAAGAATCAGTAAAAGAGGTAAAGTAACTTGCATATATTCAATAAGAAGGCATGGTTACAGTAGAGGAATGCTCTGTTTGGAATCAGAAGCATAGATTTTCTAAATCTTTCAATGTCCAACCTTTTTTACATCTTATTTTTATGCATATATAGCATTTTGCATTTTGACCTAAGTCGGTTACAATCAATTCATCCCATGGCTCTATCAGAAAATATCTGCGTCTGAAGGGAGTGCTGACCTGCCAGAAGTTATGGCATGGAAAAAAGGAATAGAGCAAATGAGAGATATTTTTTGGTCATCAATGCGAAATAACTGAGTTGTTTGATTTGTAGCAATGAATGCTACAAATATCTAGATTGAAGAGTTTGACCATCTACCATGAATTCACCCATAAAGCTCACCAACTAGAGTTACTGTGAAAATATCAGCCCCTGCATATGCTAAATCGGTCGCTGAACATCCAGTCGATCGAACATGCAAATCCAGATCATATTTTGAAAGTAAGAAAAATCCCCTCAAAAGCCCGCTAGATGAAAGAGGAGGCAAAAATAAGCACTTTTGCCTTTTGAAGCAGGTTGAAATTCATTAGGATGGGGGAGATATCCGTGGTCAAAGCTGCGGTCAACTGCATCCTACACTTGTATATCACTTTGCATCTGCATATACAACCTTTGTATATATTGGGCTGTCGGGGAGACCTCAACTGAGTCATACCGATATACAAAGGTCTCGCCGAAATGTCCATTGTATGTGCTTTTGCTTCAGCATTTTAATCGGTCTTTGAATCACCTTTTGTATATGCTTTTGTATATGCAAATGCATATACAATACAATCGCCTATATACAAAAGTGGGCCTTTACTTTTGTATCACCTTTTGCATCTTCCGCCCTTGCTACATGTCATCACTCCATTGGTCGCTGAGCTGTACCTGAGACCCATCGGTGAACAATTGCATCCACCTTATCGGCCGTCGGAAAGACCACAGACTAAGCCGCCGATGCACTAAGTCTCGCCAAAATCCTTTGTATGCGACCTTTTGTATCTCCCCTTTGTATCTTCAAACATATAATGTGAACATACATACAAAGATGCATACAATCGCATCTGCCTTTATAAACAAAAATGCATATTATTTCGGGTCTGGGATTGTATCTCAGAAATGTACATTCCCCTATATATAGGATTTGTATATGCAAAGATACAATCGCATATACATGCAATTGGTGGACCCCATCATTTGTATCTGACCCTTGCATGTCGCCTTGTTGATAACTGAGAGGGGGGGGTGAATCAGTTATCCTAATTATTTCCCTTATTGAACTTTCCTTTTAATTGAAGCAGCATAAAATCAAACACAAAACATTAACCATGAAATAAGAAACACATGACACAGTATTTTTGACGTGGAAACCCTGTTAAGGGAGAAAACCACGGGGTGATTAACCCAAAAATTATTCTCTGTTAGAAGAATAGGAAATTACAAAAATGGCACTTGCCAATTAGGGCTCACTGCCCGAGCACACTGCTCACAAGAGGCCCACTGCCTACAAGAAGACACACTGTCTACAAAGTGATGATAATCACAGTCTTGAACTGATTGGAAGCATCTGCATATGCTGGAGTTCAGTTCTGGTTAGGCTCAGTACACTGATCTGCTGCACTTCATCTTTCCTCTGTTCTTTATTCTGCTATCTTTCACATACCGGATCCTTTTTACTACCTCTGCTCTTTCTCTGGACTTATTCGCATATCTCTCCACATCCACACCACACTTCACAACTAAATCCATCCTCTATATATATCCGCACAAGTAGTTTCATCACCTTTCTAGTCGGCATCCGGAACAGTCTTAGTTTCTTACAAACTCTCATTCTGTCGGCTGAATCCTTCCTCACCAAGCAATGCGGATCAAGCATATACTTGTAGATATCATTAATCATGTTGGCCAAACATGATTCATGCCTTCACAACCTCTGTCATCAACAGTAACCCATCCGGAAAGCAGTCTGATACTCTGTCAGTCAGTTCTTCCTCTGTTTTCACTGTCTCTCAGGAATCCGGTACTTAACCATTCATATCTTTTTCCTTGTCCATCACCGGAGGCTAAATCCTTGGAATATACTACTAAAGGTAGTCCTCTTGACTTCCCCAAATCCGCACTGCACCAAGACACTTCCTCTGAGAGGTCCGGACCAATCTGTCGGACCTTGCCACATGCTCTGTTCTTCTTCACCGGACCACAACTTTCTTTATTCTGACTTCCGGTAGAGACACATCATGACTTGCGGATATGTGGGATGACCTTTGTTGCCATCAATGACAACAACCATGAATCCATATAGTGTCTCTTGCCAACAATCTCCCCCTTTGGCATTGATGGCAACACTTAGTGAAAAATGACTAAGTGTTTTCACTATGCTCCCCCTTTGCTGATGCTCTGTCTTTATATACAATTTCTGGAACTCCCCCTTAGTTGGATTCCTCATTTTTCACTGCTCCTCACTCCCCCTTTGACATCAATGGCAAAGGGTAGGGTCCGCATATCAAAATTTTCAAAAATTTCTTATACTTAGCCGCATATTTACATACTCACATATATTGAAGAATGTCTGCAAAGGATGTCTGTAATTGAATCATTTCGGTAGCCCAACTTTGCTTCATTCTGTCCAAAATTGAAATGTGACCACTTAACAAAAATACAAACGCTTCTGCCCGCTTGAGATCTGTCGGATCTTTTGTTTGGGCGGTGGTCCTAGCATCACTGATGGCCTCATGCATGGTTTCCAACTTAGGGATTATAATCCTTCTAAGTTCTCCCATCCGGTTGGTGATGTTCTTCCTTTCCTTCTCAAGATTCTTTATTTCGTTCAAGACTGCAATAGTCTGACATTCTTGATTTATTATAGAGGAAGAGAGAGGATCAAAACTTTGAGATAAACTTTGTAGCTTATCCTGTTCCTCTTTTATTTTCTTGTCAAATGCTGCTGTTGCCTTTGACCAAGATATACAAAATTTATAGATATCACCGCCATCCTTAAGAGCATTCTCTAAGCTCTTTATTCCAATGCTTACAATCTTTTTGTCTTTAGAGATTAATTCTAATATCTCTGAAAATCTCTTATCCAAAAATTCCTTCCGGACCTTTTCTTCAGCTGATTTTTCTAAAGAATCAAAATGTGTATCAACACTGCTGACTAAGGTTTTTAGATTACCGGAAGTGGAGGCTGTCGGATCTATCTAGATTGATGGCATGATCTTCACAAGTACTCCGGAAGCAGCCTCTATCAACTCACAGTCTTCCATATGAGACTTCAGGAGCTTTTCATTTGCCTTGGCATTTGCAAATGAAGCTATCTTCATTGTTTGTACCGGAGAGAGAGAGTCAAAATCAAATGGGCCTTTTAGAAGCTCCGGTTCATCAATCTCTAGAGTTTCTTTGCTCAAAAATTGTTGAACAGTTTGTGCAGTGTCTCTTGCCGGAGACAGATGTTTCTTCTCTTCTGCAGTCTTAGAACTGTCAACCTCTTTGTCCTTCACCACTGCTTCCTTCTCCTGTAATTGCTCTTCTTCTTTGGATCCGGAGACTGTAGGGGAAACCGGAGGAGAGATGCTAACTTGTTCATGGGCCACTTCTTCTGGAGCAGAGGGTTCCAAATCAGCAGCTGTTTCTGCACCTAAGTCCTCTACAACAGGAAGATTGAACCTTTTGAAGGCCTTCCGGAGGATCTCTTCTGTTTCTTGAGCCACTTTGTCAGTCTCACCAAGCATGAGTTGATTCATCCTGGCTTTGCTTCTGAACTCATCTTTGCAGTCCTTGAAGATAATGTTCATTGTCTTGGGATCAATTTGAGGATATAGCTGAATAGCTATCTGCTCCCGGATCTCAAGATCTTTGGCATGAGCATTATTCTTTCTTACTTCCATTTCCTTCTCTAGGCTCTTAGGAATGAGAGATATGATCTCAATGAAAGCCTTATTGTATATGTTCAGATATTTAACTGTGGCTTCCTGCAGAGTCTTTTGGTCTGCCTCACTGAAGTCATCATAGGATTCAGTCATTGGTTGAAGGATTCCATCCACCGTGACCGACTTGATTATGCTCTCTAGAGACAGAGTGGGCTTCTCAACAGATACCTCTGCCATTTCATCCTTGTCTTGGCCTGTGGAGGGCTTACCGGATCTTTTCTTCTTCTGTATCTTTACTTCTCTTACTCCCTCATCTGATTCTGTTTCCTCTTCATCCTTTTGGCTTTCATAAGCCCTTGTGGCTTTTGTCTTGGATCTCTTACCGGATGCCTGGACTTCCGGTTTTGAACTTTTGGTTGAGGGAGGTGCAGATCTCTTTGTTGATCTGGTCCGGGTGGGAGCTCCAACCGGAGCACTTTCTTTGCTTTTCTCTTCTTCCTCGGCCTTCCTCCTCTTTTCCCGGCTGGCATCAAGTGCCTCCTTTGAGATGCCAAGACCTTGAGCAATGTGCTCTACTTCTTTTCTCACTTTTCTTTTGATCTCAGGTTCCCTGAGTTCTACATGTAATTTTATACTCAGCTCCTCAAAGGTTCCAAACCTTTCTGCCTTAGGATCTTTGGGCTGACTTAGCATGTGTTGAACATGCAGCTCCACTATCTGTTCATCAACTTCATACCCCATGGGCATGATCCAGACAGTCCTTGGCTCCACTGCCTCCATCAGGCACTGATCAGTGTCAACCATAAAGCACACTGAGTCCTTGTATTTCTCAATGAGAGACTGGGGAATTCTCTCTCTTGCTTGCATCATGCTCTGAAAGTTTTTGAAGTATCCCCATAGAGCTGAATTTCTCGCTTTTGCATCCCCAAGTCCATGCAAGTAGTCTCTTATCTGGACTGCAACAGGTTTGTCATTCTGCCATACCCATCCACTTGTTCCGGGTAGCTCATTCATGAAGTAGAAGAATAGACATACAATAAGAGTACCATACTTGAAGGAATTCTTCTTATCCTTCTTGATTTTCTGTATATTTTCCATTAATTGGCTTAGCAGTAGTTCGCAGAGGTCATATTCTGCATTTTTCCTTAGCATTTCAAAAGCAGTGTATACTGCAGTTCCGGATACAGAATTCTCCCTGCTGGAGTGATAGATCTTGTATCCTATTATCATTGATGCATATTTGATATCCGGATCCGAAATATCTTCAATGGTCATTGCCCTCTTGTCAAATTTTGATCCGGTGGCCTCAGTTACAATGTTGTTCTTGACAGATTTGAGGATAGGTACTCCTCCGGAAGAGTATAGGCCAGTTACTGCTCTAATTGCCTCTTTTGTGATCTTGCAGGGTCTATCTAGCCATAGAAAGTTGTCATGCATCCTGCTCAGTACATACCGGACCCATTCATCCTCTTCAAAACAGGGGAAATGAATAAATTGCTCAAATTGTTTCTTCTGAATATCCTTATACTCTGGTTTAAGCTCAAAGGCATTGTCAATCAGCTGCTTGTGATAGAGGTCTCTTAATTTGAATTCCCCAAATTCCTCAATGTTTGCATGTATGTAAACCCTAATGTCTTCGGTGTGTAAAACTCCGTGAGGAACACTAGAGAAGGCTCCTAGTGGGTCTACCTCCAATGATTTGTAGGGATGTTTCTTGAATGAGGGGCGAGGTCTATCAGAGATCTTAACTATGTTTGGAGTAGCCATTCTTCAAAGATTTGCAGTGAGGTAATGAAAAACGGAGAATACCTTATGCGCCTTCGGTTTGCACGGAGTGGTTGGATTGATTTCTTTATCCAATAGCTTCGGCAGGAGATCCTTGGTGTGCTTGAAGAACCTTGTTGCAGAGCTCCACTTTTCGCTTCTTCTCGAGTGCAGAATGAGCAAATGACCTTTGAGAAATCCCTTAAATTGCTCCGCGAACCCTAATACCTGTCTGCAATAAATGCTTCACCTACATCATTCCGGTTTGCCTTGTCTGGATAGCTTGGAGTATCCCGGATTAGTCCTGATCTGTGGATATCATCCGGATCTTTCAATCATGAATAAATCGAGGTGGCATATTACAAGATCATCTCAAACACTCTGTCCAATCCGCAGAACAAGATAGTGCATTTCCGGATCTTTCCGGACCTTTTTGTAATCCTTTATCATACCGGAGCATCTCCCTGAACAGGTCTTATTTGATCGATCATAGCTTCTTCATAACTCCATGCGGACCTCTGAAAACTTGACTGAAGTATCTCAAGACTCATATCTACAAACCCTTTGATCCGCATCTTGTGCCACATCCGGCACCACTTGTTTGGCTGGGGGAACAAGATTTTCTTTGAGTCTCCCCCTGAGCCTGAGCTCACTTTTAATTTCTGGAAGAAATATCAGCACCAGAGTCTGGTGCGGATCCAACCTCTACATTCTCTGAACTTTTCTTCACCCAAATCTTGCTCATCTGATTCCTAACCTCATCCGCATTCATCTTTTGTTTACCCTTGTCTTGATTCTGATTATACACCGGACCTCTTTTGTCCTGATTCTTGTTTCTGCAGACGTTAGCATTATGACCGGACCTATTGCAGATTTGGCAAATAACATCTCTTTGCATATTTGACTGATATCCTCTTGATCTGCATTGATTAGCCATATGACCTATTCTATTGCATGTGAAGCATCTACCTTTGAATGATTTGTTTACTTGCATAATTCTGCATTCATGGGATTTGTGTCCATACCTTTTGCAGTTGAAGCACTGTCCGGAGAAGGATGAATTATTCTGATTCATTCTTATCCTGCACTGATTAGCTTTGTGACCAAAGTGGTTGCAGTTGTGGCAGTATCCATTGAAGGATGGATATCTTTGAGCATTTGGCTGTCTTACCGGAGGTCTTCTAGGCCTGCTCCTTGGATTTTCTGATCCAAGATTCTTCTGACCGGATCCGGAGCTTTCTCCTTTCTCATATCCCAAGCCATACTTGTCATCTGTCCTCTTTTGACTTCCAAGAAGAACTTCAAGTTGAGCAGAACTTATCTTGAATTTCTCTTTATATTCATTTGCTGTTTGAAGGTCTCTTTTGAGAGAGGCAATTTGATCCTCAAGTTTTCCTTCATTATCTTTGGCATCTTCAAGATCAGATTCAAGATGCCTGATAATCCTGTCCATCTGGTGGCATTCTTCTGATTTTTCTTTGAGAGATTGTCTTAGATTGTCTTCAGCCTTTCTTTTTTCTTCAATTTCTTGAGTAAACTTTATAGTTCCTGATTCCATTTCATGTCTTAACATAATGACTTCTTTTGATAACTTTTCACATAACTTGGTTTGCTCAGTCAATTCCTCATTTGTATTGTTTTCTTCACTTTGTCTTGCCAACTGTTGAAGCAGCTCCTTTCTCTTTTTCATAGAGAGACTTAATTTGTCTTTTAATTCTCTCATGAATTCATCAGCCTGTTTGAGTCTTTCCTTTAATTCACTGACTTCAGAATTTGACTGTTCAAGATCCTCAAGGGCAGTCTTGAGTTGCTCCCTTAAACCATATGCATCCATTTGAAATCCTAGATCTTCCTCAAGCTGTTAGGCTCTATTAGGAGGAACTTAGCTCTGATACCAATTGTTGATAACTGAGAGGGGGGGGTGAATCAGTTATCCTAATTATTTCCCTTATTGAACTTTCCTTTTAATTGAAGCAGCATAAAATCAAACACAAAACATTAACCATGAAATAAGAAACACATGACACAGTATTTTTGACGTGGAAACCCTGTTAAGGGAGAAAACCACGGGGTGATTAACCCAAAAATTATTCTCTGTTAGAAGAATAGGAAATTACAAAAATGGCACTTGCCAATTAGGGCTCACTGCCCGAGCACACTGCTCACAAGAGGCCCACTGCCTACAAGAAGACACACTGTCTACAAAGTGATGATAATCACAGTCTTGAACTGATTGGAAGCATCTGCATATGCTAGAGTTCAGTTCCGGTTAGGCTCAGTACACTGATCTGCTGCACTTCATCTTTCCTCTGTTCTTTATTCTGCTATCTTTCACATACCGGATCCTTTTTACTACCTCTGCTCTTTCTCTAGACTTATTCGCATATCTCTCCACATCCACACCACACTTCACAACTAAATCCATCCTCTATATATATCCGCACAAGTAGTTTCATCACCTTTCTAGTCGGCATCCGGAACAGTCTTAGTTTCTTACAAACTCTCATTCTGTCGGCTGAATCCTTCCTCACCAAGCAATGCGGATCAAGCATATACTTGTAGATATCATTAATCATGTCGGCCAAACATGATTCATGCCTTCACAACCTCTGTCATCAACAGTAACCCATCCGGAAAGCAGTCTGATACTCTGTCAGTCAGTTCTTCCTCTGTTTTCACTGTCTCTCAGGAATCCGGTACTTAACCATTCATATCTTTTTCCTTGTCCATCACCGGAGGCTAAATCCTTGGAATATACTACTAAAGGTAGTCCTCTTGACTTCCCCAAATCCGCACTGCACCAAGACACTTCCTCTGAGAGGTCCGGACCAATCTGTCGGACCTTGCCACATGCTCTGTTCTTCTTCACCGGACCACAACTTTCTTTATTCTGACTTCCGGTAGAGACACATCATGACTTGCGGATATGTGGGATGACCTTTGTTGCCATCAATGACAACAACCATGAATCCATATAGTGTCTCTTGCCAACACGCCTTGTATATGTGCTTGCATCATTTGTCAGGGGGACCTTTAGCTGAGTCATCAATATGCAAAGTCTCGCTGAAGAAGCTTGTATATGCAATTGTATATCGCACACATGCAAGCGATATACAATATACAAGGGCGGAACTGAACCGCTATCAAATATAGCACGAAGGAATGGTCAGGTCTGGAAATGCATCTATGCCCCCTTGCATCTTGAATTGTATATGCGATTGTATATGAGATAAATCACCCGATATACAAAGGTGAACCTCAAATTTTACATAAGCTCTTGTATATTGCATTGTATATGCAATATAGAAACGGAGATGCATACAACATAAATATACAATGAACGCGATGTACATTCACTTTTGCATCATGATCAAGATACAAGGAAAAAATGTATCTGAGATAGAATTCGACCAAATGATAGAAAACCCTAGAACAAGGATGACGTCATCATCATATACATAAAAAATGGCTAAGTATAAAACTAAGAAATCTCTACAATAGAAAACAATTTGAGACAAAAGATTTCTGGGTTTTTCTGGGTTTTCTTCAAGGATTGTCCAGGCAAGCTATTGGGATTTTTGGCAAGGCAGAGCATGGATAATTGAAGGATTTAAGATTTGTAGGGCATTTTCTAAAGGATATTCAAGGAATATACAAGGTGAACTATTTAACTCTGGACAGAGGAAAATAGGTCAACAGTTATCTTGAATGGACTCATCAACCGCATGAAGTTGTCATGTATTCTGCTAAGAACATGCTGGACCCATTCATCCTCTGCAAAACAGGGAAAGTGGATGCAATGTCCAAATTGCTTATCCCAGATGGCCTTGTATTGAGGTTTAAGTTCAAATGTTTCATCTATTAATTGCTTGTGATAGATATCCATCAATTTGGATTCCTTAAATTCCTCAATATTGGCATGTATGTATACCTTAACATCTTCTATATGCAGAACCCCATGCGGAATGCTAGAGAAGGCGCCTAAGGGATCAACTTCTAGGGATTTGTAAGGATGTTTCTTAAGCTTAGGGTGCGGCCTATCAGTGATCTTAACAACATTTGGAGTAGCCATCTTGCAAAAGATTCAGAGAGAGATATTCAAGAACGGAAATACCTTTTTATGCTTCTAGGGTCCACGATATGAGCCAAAAAAGATCACTGGTTGAATTGGATTCTGCGGTTGATCCTTGAGAGGGTTGAAGCAATCTTGTTTGCAGAGCTCTTTTTTTCTTCTTCTTGAATGCAAATGTACAAATGATGAATAAAAGAACCCTTATATTTCTACGCAAACCCTAATTTCATATTGCAATAAATGCACATCTTAAGTCATTCCGGTTCCCTTGTTCTGACCTTGCTCTGAGAGAGATCCTTCTGAATCACTGAGATGCACTTATAATTATTCTTGGTGATAATTGACAATGTATCTCCCTTTCTCCAATCATTCCATTTATCCGTAGATCAAGATATTTTAATTTTGAATCATACCAGATCTAACTGTGAGAATCCTGCTTTTACCGGATGACTATCAAACCAAATTAATCTTGGATGATTAACCTCTTCAAACTTCTTGTGGATCTTTCATATTTTTACCAAGGGTTATTTAAATAGTTCTCTGAGAGCCCTTTAATCTGCAACTTTCCATGTGCCAATTTTGGGGGAATTTACTTTCCTTAGAGACCCCCCTGAGCCAGAGCTCATCTATTTAGTTTCCGGAAGGAATATCAGCACCAGATTCTGGTGCGGATCCATCCCCAACATTTTCTATACTTCTCTTCACCCAAATATTGTTCATATCCCTTTGAACTTCATCCGCATTCACTTTTCTTTTTCCTTTGTCTTGATTTTGATTATGATGCACCGGACCCTTTTTATCTTGATTCTTACTTCTGTAGAATTTGGCAGTATGACCGGATCTATTACAGTTGTAGCAAATAACATTTCTTTGCATATTTGGCTGATATCCTCTTGATCTGCATTGGTTAGCCATATGTCCCATTCTATTGCATGCAAAGCATCTACCATTGAATGAATTGTTTATTTGCATATTTTTGGATTCATGAGATTTGTGACTATACCTTTTGCAGTTGAAACATTGTCCGGAGAAGGATGAATTAGTCTGATTCATTCTTTTTCTTCACTGAGTTGCTTTATGACCAAAGTTGTTGCAATTGTAGCATTATCCATTGAAGGATGGACATCTTTGGGCATTTGGTTGTCTTACCGGAGGTCTTCTAGGCTGTTCCTTGGATTTCTTGATCCAAAGTTCTTTTGACCGGATCCGAAACTTTCACCTTTCTCATATCCCAAGCCATGCTTGTCATCTACCCTCTTTTGGCTTTCAAGAAGAACTTCAAGTTGAGCAGAGCTTATCTTGAATTTCTCTTTGTATTCATTTTCTATTTGAAGATCCCTTTTAAGAGTGTCTAACTGATTGTCAAGTTGTTCTTCATTATCTCTAGCTTCTTCAAGATTAGATTCCAGATGCCTGATTATTCTATCCATTTTGTGGCAGTCTTTTGACTTCTCCTTGAGAGATTGTTTTAGATTATCTTTAATTTTTCTCTTCTCTTCAATTTCTTGGGTGAATTTCATAACCCCTAATTCCATTTCATGTCTTACCATAATGACCTCTTTTGATAACTTTTCACATAACTTATTTTTCTCATTCAGCTCTTCATTAGTATCATTGGTTTCACTTTGACTTGCTAATTGTTGAAGTAGTTCCTTTCTCTTTTTCATAGAGATACTCAATTTTTTCTTTTAGTTCATTTTGAAATCATCAGCTTGTTTGAGTCTTTCTCTCAGGTTGTTGACTTTAGAGTGAGATTGCTCAAGATCATCTAGGGCAGATTGAAGTTGTTCCCTCATACCATACATATCCATTGAGATTCCCAGATCTTCCTCAAACTATTTGGCTCTGATTAGAGGAACTTGGCTCTTATACCAATTGTTGGAAACAAGGTGGATAACTAAGAGGGTGGTGAATCAGTTATCTTAATTATTTAACTTCCTTTTCCTCTTTAACAATTGGTGCAGTATCAAAACATATAAGCATAAATGAACATGAGAGGATAAAAGAAATCAACACACATAACACAAGGATTTTTATGTGGAAAACCCTGTTAAGGGAAAAACCACAGGGTGACTAACCCAAGATTGTATTCTCTGTTAAAAGAATAGAAGTACAAAAATGGCACTTGCCAATTAGGGCTCACTGCTCGGGCACACTGCTCACAAGAGGCTCACTGCCTATAAGAGACTCACTATCTACAATGTTATAGAGGGTAACCAGATGTTTGAACTAAAGAGAGGCATCCACATATGCTAAGGTTCAGTTCCAGTTAAGCTCAATACACTGATCTACTGCACTTCATTCTTCCTCTACTTTAGTGCTACTATTCTATCACATACCGGACTTGTATTATTGCTTCCACACTTATCTCTGCCTTTATTTCACATACACCAACACACAACAATATCCTTCATACCGAAATCTATTTGGTATATATATCTGCACCAAGGATTTCAACCTCTTTCTAGTCGGCAACCGGAATACTTAAGATATTTACTAAACATTGATCTATTGGCTAGATCCATGCTCAATATATGATGCGTATCAAAAACATAGACATAGGGGTCATCAATCATGTCAGCCAACCATGTATGATTCCTCAAATAGGTTAACCATCATCAATTTCTCATTCGGATTAAGGTCCGATGCTCTACCAGTCAGTTCTTCCTCAGTCTACTCTGCCTGTCAGGAACCCAACACTTAGGTGCTCGTATCTTTTCACTCTTTCATCACCAAAGGCTCAATCTTTGGAATGTGGTAGTCATGGTATTCCTCTTGACTTCCCCAAGTCTACACTTTGCTGAGATACATCCTCTGAGAGATCTAGACTTGATTGTCGGACCTTGCTGCATGCTTTGTTCTTGTTCATCGGACTAAAACATTCTTCAATCTGACTTCCGGTATAGACATACTATGTTCTGCGGATGTGTGGGATAGACTTTGTTGCCATCAATGACAACAATCATGAAGCCACATAGTGTCTCTCGTGAACAGACTCAAGGTTTACGAACCTTATGGCTGTATAGAGGATCGTCAGAGGCTGCTCCAGTCAAGAATTGAGAAGTCCACATGAAGATTTGAAGAAGTTATGGTCATTTGAATAGAATTGGATCTTGCAATATTCAGAAGAGATAGAGTGATAGTAAGTTTGTCTAGATTGCTCCACAGTGAAATATTATGATCTGTGGATCTGAAGGCACGTTTGGGAAGTTAGTGTGTATCATCAACTCCAGTGGTTTGTGGTTTGGAGGTCTGCAAGCCATCCTTCTAGTTTGACAGCCATGACAGACAATGTTCTTAAGGTTCCAGAGGAAGATACAAATGATTCTGGTAATTTGGTTTAGAGTGGATGTTATTAGTGAGTTCAATGTGCTTGTGGAAGTATCTAGATCATGTGGCTACTATGTTGGAGGTCTAGATTGGAGTTTGAGCTTGTTATTGAAGATTTCCTCTTTGAAGTTGTTGTTCTTCCCAGCCTTGGCTGACCAGATGTTCCTAGTGTGTTGCAGATGATCCAAAGATCATTTTATGAAGCATGGCATGTTAGTAGAGGAAGATTCAAGTCTCAGCTATGATTGGCTGACAGTGTAAAGATCCGCGTTAAGTTTGGCCAACCTTGTTGATCATTCCAAGATTGATGAAGTGTATAAATACTTGTTGAAGAGTTGTTAAACATTATCCTTGAGCAAAATAGATTAAATCTGAATAAAGGATTAGAAGCAGAGCAGAGAAGAAAAGGAGCAAGAGCAGTATAGAGTGTGAAGTTAGTAAAGAAGAATTTGGGGCAAAGCAGAAGTTTTTGAGCATTCATTGAAACTGAACCAGGCATGAAGTAGATGCTATTTCTTAGTTAATTCTTTCTATTCTAAATAAATTTTGTAGGCAGTGAGCCTCTCTTTTTGAGCAGTAAACTCTGGGCAGTGCACCTGAAGGCATGTGCCTTCTATTTTTCTAAAGTACTTTTAATAGAGTATAAATCTTTGTGGGTTAACCCCCACCGTGGTTTTTCCCTTAATCAAGTTTCCATGTCAAAATCTTGGTGTCAAGTGTGTTGATTATGTTTCTACTCATATGTTGTTGATCTATGCTTTAATGTTTTCATCATTAATTTGGTAGTAAGATAATAAAGAAGGTTAAAAGCAAAAAAAGTTTATATTGTGTGACAACTGATTCACCCCCCCTCTTAGTTGTCTAGTCTAATTCCAACAATTGGTATCAAAGCCAGATCCTCTTATAAAAGCCTGATTGCTTGAGGAGATCCAGGATGTTGACCTACAAGAAGGATAGTCTGAGATTTGATGGAACAAATTATTCTTTTTGGAAGAATCACATGGAGTGCCATTTGCAATGCATGGGTGATGCCTATTGGGCGATAACCAGTGTTGAGTATAAACCTCCGAAGAAAGGTCCTTCAACTCTAGATCAAGTCAAAGATGCTGAAAATAACCTTCGAGCTAAAGAAGCCTTGTTGAGTGCCCTGACTGATTTAGAAATGATAAATGTCTTTGGTCTAAAAATTGCTTATGAAATCTGGGAAAAGTTGGAGAATTTGTATGAAGGCAACAAATATGTCCAATGTGCAAAGCTGTAAAGTCTAAGAGGAAAATATGAAAATCTGAGGATGAGCGAAGATGAAAACATCACAATCTACATGCAAAAGATAAATGAACTTGTGTGTGGTATCAGGTGTGTTGGTGGAACTTTGGAAGAATCAGAGATTGTATCAAAAGTGCTCAGATCTTTACCTAATTCATACAAACATAAGGTTGCTGCTATAGAGGAGATCAGGACTGTCTCAGAAGTTAAAGAGATTAACTGGTTGGCAAAATTTTAGCTTTTGAATTAAGTGAGTTTGGTGATTCTCTTCCCAAGTTTGAATTTGCATTTAAGGCTAGTGTATATGGAAAACAAAGATATGATCCAGGTGAAAGCTCTTCTACAAGATCAAACAGATTTGTGAAGACAAGGAAGGATCTTGAAGATGTTAAAATTAAAATTGCAGATCTTGAAGATCTTCTTGCCAAAAGATTGCCAAGAGGATCCGGTAAGTATGAAGGAAAATTGCCACTCAAATGTTTTGCTTGTAATAAGATTGGTCATTTTGCCTCAAGATGTCTGGAGAGGTTTTCAAAACCAAACCCTAACAGATACAAAAATTAGAACAAATGTTACTATGCCCAAGAAGCTAGAGAAGGAGTCACAGATGATGATTTGATCATGGAGGTTCCTCTAAAAATGATTGGGTGTTCATTGCCATCAAAGAAGAAGATCCAGTGTCTACTGAATCTGCTAGCTATGCAAATATGGAAAGTGCCTTGGCTGCTTAGGTTATTGAGAAAGATGAATGGGTGATTGATAGTGGATGTTCTCATCATATGACTGGAGACAAGAGTAAGTTTGTGAATTTTGAAAATTATGGAGGGCTTGTGAAATTTGGAGATAACTTAGCTGGTAGAATTTTTGGTAGAGGATCCATCTCTTTTGATGGTAAGAATAGCACCAATGATGTTCTGTATGTGGAAGGATTGAAACATACTCTTCTCAGTGTTGGACAGTTGGTTGATAAAGGTTATGATCTTCAATTCAAGGATGGAAAGTGCAGAATCTTGGAGAGTTTTGGAATTGAAATTACATCTAGTACTCAAACTAGAGGTAACATTTTTCATTTAAGTAGCTCTGGCAAAAGTTGTTTGATTGCTCAGATAGATCAAAGTTGGTTATGGCATAAGAGGATGTGTCATGTGAATTTTGATAAAATTGTCAGAATAAGTACCACTCAGGCTGTAAGAGATCTTCCAAAACTTGTGAAACCTAATAGGAAGTGTAGAGAATGTCAATTGGGGAAATAGGGCAAAATTTTATTCAAAAGTAAGGAACAAGTTTCAAATGGATGATTTGAATTGGTACATACTGATTTTTGTGGTCCTTCTAGAATTAGGAGTGTGCAAGGAGATTGATATTTCATGTTGCTGATTGATGATTACTCTAGGATGATGTGGGTAACCTTCCTAAAAGAAAAATCAGAAGCTCTTGACAAATTTAAGGTGTTCAAAATGATGGTGGAAAATGAAATTGGTGAAAATTTGAAATGTCTGAGATCCGACAGAGGTGGAGAATTTGCTTCCCATGAGTTTGATGCTTTCTGTGAAAAGCATGACATAAAAAGATAGTTATCTGCTCCTAGGACTCCTCAACAAAATGGAGTTGTGGAAAGAAAGAACTGCACCATTCAAGAAGCTGCTAGGACCATGATGATGGAAACAAATGTTCCTCAAGTTTATTGGAGAGAAGCTGTAAGTACCGCTGTCTACACTCTTAACCAAATGTAGATCAAAGGCAATTCTGGTAAGACTCCTTATGAACTATGGTTTGGTCATCCTCCTACTGTGAGATATTTCAAAGTTTTTGGTAGTAAATGCTATATCAAAAGAGATGAGGATTTAGGAAAGTTTGATACAAGAAGTGATAAGGGAATATTTTTGGGATACTCTACTCAAAGTAAGGCTTACCGGTGCTTTAACAAGAGGTTGAAAAAGACTATTGAAAGTGCTAATGTTAGAGTTGATGAGAGCAAGGAAGGACATTCCAGGTTTTGCATATATGATTCAGATGATCAAAATGGAAGTCAAAGTCAAGGAAGGTTAGTTCAAACTCTAACTCAGATTCAGATTGATTCAAAAACTCTAGAAACTCAAGGAATTAGTACAGATGTTGAGGAACAATCTCAAGAAACAGAAGCCCAAGCAATTCCCAAAATCCCCAGGTATGTAAGAATGAATCATCCTGAAGATCAAATCATAGGGGCTAGAAATAAAGGTGTTCAAACTAGGAGAAGAGTTGCTGAAGATCAAGAAGAGATTTGTTTGATTTCAAGGATTGAACCTAAATCAGTTAGTGAAGCCTGCACTGATGAAAATTGGGTAAAAGCAATGGAAGAAAAATTAATGCAAATTGAAAAGAACCACACTTGGGATCTTGTTCCTAGAACTAAGGACAAAAATGTGATTGGAACCAAATGGGTCTTTCCGAATAAACTAAATGAAGATGGTGAAGTTGTAAGAAACAAAGCAAGGTTGGTATGCAAAGTCTATTCTCTGTTGATAACTGAGAGGGGGGGTGAATCAGTTATCTTAATTATTTGACTTTCTTTTCTTCTTTAATGATTAGTGCAATATGAAAACATATAACCATACATGAACATGAGAGCAGAAAGAAATTAACACACATAACACAAGGATTTGTATGTGGAAAACCCTGTTAAGGGAAAAACCATGGGGTGACTAACCCAAGATTGTATTCTCTGTTAAAAGAATAGAAGTACAAAATGGCACTTGCTAATTAGGGTTCACTGCCCGAGCACACTGCTCACAAGAGCCTTACTACCTACAATAGTTTATAGAAAGAAACTAGGTACTTGAACTGATGAGAAGCATCCACATATGTTGAGGTTCAGTTTCAGTTAGGCCCAATATACTGATCTACTGCACTTCATTCTTCCTCTGTTTTAGTGCTATTGTTCTGTCACATACCGGACCTGTATTGCTACTTCCACACTGCTCTCTGCTTTTCTTCACACTTCTCAACACACAACACACACCTTCACATTGAAATCCATCTGGGATATATATCCACATTAAGGATTTCAACATCTTTCTAGTCGGCATCCGGAATACTGAGGATTTTCCCAAACTCTGGTATGTCGGTTGAATCTATACTTACTAAGTGATGCGTATCAAAAAGATAGTTATAGGAGTCATCAATCATGTGAGCTAACCATGAATGATCCCTCGGGACTTGATCACCATCAATTTCTCATCCAGATTAAGGTTTGATGCTCTACCAGTTAGTTCTTGCTCAGTCTGCTCTGCCTGTCAGGAACCCATCACTTAGGTGCTCATATCTTTTCACTCTTTCATCACCGAAGGCTCAGTCTCTAGAATGTACTAGTCATGGTACTCCTCTTGACTTCCCCAAGTCTGCACTTTGTTGAGATACTTCCTCTGAGAGATCCAAACCTGATTGTTAGACCTTGCTGCATGCTCTGTTCTTGTTCACTGGACCAAAACACTCTTCAATCTTTCTTCCGGTATAGACATACCATGTCCTGTGGATGTGTGGGATGAACTTTGTTGCCATCAATGACAACACTCATGAAGCTACACAGTGTTTGTTGCCAACAATCTCCCCCTTTGGCATTGATGGCAACACTTAGTGAAAAATGATTGTCACACTACACTCCCCCTTGGATGATGCTCTATTCTAATGTACACTTTTCCAGAGCTCCCCCTTAGCTAGATTCCACATTTTTCACTGCTCCTCAGTCCCCCTTTGACATCAATGGCAAAGGGTGGAATCCGCACACCAAAATTTTAAAAAATCAACCTATACTTAGCCGCATAAGTATATATACATGTTATACAAGTACATATACTGAAGCATATCTGCAAAGGTGGTCTTCAACTGTACTACTTCTATCGCCCAACTCTTCTTCATCCCGTCCAAAATTGAAATGTAACCACTTAGCAAAAATGCGAAAGCTTATGCCCTCTTTAAGTCTACTGGATCACTGGTCTGGACTGTGGTCTGGGCATCAGTTAGGGCCTCATGCATTGCCTCTAACTTAGGGATAATTATCCCTCTTAGTTCACTTAGCCTGCTTATACTATTTTTCTTCTCCTTCTCAAGCTTCTTTATTTAATTTATAGCTGCAATAGTCTGGCACTCTTGATTCATTATGGAGGAGGTGAGAGGATCCAAATTTTGAGATAAGCTTGATAGTTTGTTCTCTTGTTCTTCCACCTTCTTTGTAATGTTTTCTGTCACAGTGGACCAAGATAGATAAAATTTGTATAGATCTCCACCATCTTTAAGAGCATTTTCTAGGCTCTTTATTCCAATATTTAGATTTCTCCTATCATTTGCTATGAACCCCTATACTTTAGAGAATCTTTTACCCAAAAACTCTTTCCGGACTTTCTCCTTAGCTGATTTCTCCAAAGAATCAAAATGTGTGCTAATAGAATTAACAAGAGAGTTTAGATTACGAGATGAAGAGGCCAAAAGATCCTTCTGGAAGGATGGCATGATCTTCTCCAACACACCGGATGCAATCTATATCAGCTCATAGTCTTCCATGTGAGACTTTAGAAGTTTTTCTTTTGCCTTTGCTTGGGGAAAGGATGCTATCTTCATTGTCTAAACTGGGGAGAGGGAATCAAAATTGAATGGTCCTTGAATTAGCTCCAGTTTATCTAATTCCATCATTTTTTTGGTCAAGAATTCTTTAACTGTTTCTACAATGTCTCTTGTCAGAGACAGAGTCTTCTTTCCTTCTACAGCTTTAGAACTGTCACCTGGGGTCTTGTCTGTTTGATCTTCTTCTCTTCCCTTTACCTCTTCTTCTTGACTGATTCTCTCTTCTTTTCTTGCTTCTCCTTCAGTTTCAGAGTCTATTGGAGGATTCAGATGAGAGATATTTACTTCTTCATGGACTTCCTCTTCCGGAACAGAGGAGTCCAGGTCCTTGGTCTTTTCCTCACCTATCTCCTTTTATTCTTCTACAATTTTCTCTGTAGGATCTTCCTTTGATACGCTTAGTCCTTCGACATCCATGGCAGAAGGTTCATCACTTATGTCCTCTATAATAGGAATATTGAATCTTATATATGCATCCCAGAGAATGTCTTCAGTCTCTTTTGCCACTTGATCATTCTCTCTGAGCATAAGCTTGTTCATTCTGGCTTTGCTCCAGAACTCATCCTTGCAATCCTTGAAGATCATGTTCATTTGTTTTGGAGTGATGGAAGGATAGAGCTGAATAGCTATCTGTTCCTAGATTTCCATATCCTTTTCCTTAGCATTGTTCTTTCTCATTTCAAGTTCCTTCTTTAGGCTTTTGGGAATCAGAGATATAATTTTAATGAATGCCTTATAATAGATGTTCAGATACCTGACTGTAGCATCTTGTAAGATCTTCTGGTCAGCTTCATTATATTCATCATAAAATTCAGTCATTGGTTGCAGATTCCCATCCATAGTGACTGATTTGATGATATCATCAATGCAGAGAGTAGGCCTTTCAACAAATTCTTCTGCTTCTTCTTTGTTTTTGCTAGCAGATGATTCCATAGAGGTTTTCTTTTTCTTCTTCATTTTCTTAACCTCCTCATCTGATTCTATCTCTTCATCATCTTTTTGACTTGTATAGGACCTTGTGGCCTTGGTTTTTGTTCTCTTTTCTCTCTTATCGAATGTCTTGGCTTCCAGTTTTGAGGCCTTTTGGCTCTTAGAGGTGGCAGGTGCAGAGCTTTTGGAAGATCTGGTCTGGGAGGTGGCTTGCACCGAAGCACTTTCTTTTTCTACTTCTTGTCTTTCTTTATCTGCCCTTTCTACCTTCTCTCTGTTTGCATTAACTGCCTCTTTGGAAATGCCATATCTCTTGGCAATTTCTTCTACTTCCCTTCTCACCTTTCTCTTGATCTCTGACTATTTTAGTTCAACATGAATTTTTACACTCAACTCTTGAAAGGTTCCAAACCTTTCTACCTTAGGATCCTTGGGCTGACTCAACAGGTGTTGGATATGTAGCTCTAGTATTTTCTCATCAACCTCATACCCCATTGGCATAATCTAGACTATCCTTGGCTCCACTGCCTCCATTAGGCATTGATCAGTGTCTACCATAAAGCACACTGTATCCTTGTATTTCTCAACCAATGATTGGGGGATTCTTTCTCTGGCCTGCATCATACTTTGAAAGTTCTTGAATTATCCCAAGAGTGTTGTACTTTGAGCCTTGGCATCACCAAGCCCATACATCTAATCTCTGATTTGTATGGCACCCAGTCTAATTTTGCCATACCCAACCACTGGATCCGTGGAGCTCATTCATGTAGTAAAAGAAGAGACATAACATTAGGCCACCATATTTGAATGAATTCTTCTTGTCCTTTTTGATCTTTTGCAAGTTTTCCAATAGTTGGCTTAGAAGAAGCTTGCAAAGATCATAATCTGCATTCTCTCTTAGCATCTGATAAGCAGTATAAATTACAGTTTTGGGTATAGAATTCTCCCTGTTGGAGTGATATATCTTGTAGCCAATTATAATGGAGGCAAACTTGATATTCAGATCAGTGATATCTTCTATTGTCATTGCTCTCTTGTCAAATTTTGATTCGGTAACCTCACTTACAATTTGGTTTTTGACCAATTTTAGAATAGGTAACCCTCTGGATGAGTGCAATCCAGTTACCGCCCTAATAGCATCTTTTGTGATCTTAAATGGCCTCGTCAACCACATGAAGTTGTCATGCACTCTGCTTAGAACATACCGAACCCATTCATCTTCTACAAAATAGGGGAAATGGATGCAGTGTCCAAAATGCTTGTCCCGGATGGCCTTGTACTGGGGTTTGAGTTCAAATGATTCATCTATTAACTACTTGTGATATATATCCATAAGCTTGGATTCCCTAAATTCCTCAATATTCGCATGAATATATTCCCTAACATCTTCTACATGCAAAACCCCATGCGGAATGCTAGAGAAGGCACCTAAAGGATCAACTTCTAGAGATTTGTAAGGGTGTTTCTTGAACTTAGGTCTTGGCCTATCAGTGATTTTGACAACATTCAGAGTAGCCATCTTTCAAAAGATTCAGTGAGAGATATTCAAGAGAAAAAATACCTTTTTATGCCTCTAGGGTTCACGATGTGAGCTGGATAAGATTACTGGTTGAATCGACTTCTGCGGTTGATCTTTGAGAGGTTTTGATTCAATTTTGTTGCAGAGCTCCTTCTTTCTTCATCTCAAATGCAAATGTGCAAATGATGAACAAGAGAACCCTTATATTTTTGCACAAACCCTAATTCTACATTGCAATAAATGCATAACTTAAGTCATTCCGATTGCCTTGTTCTCCTTGTTCTGAGAGAGATCTTTCTGGATTACTGAGATGCAATTAGAGTGGTTCTTGATGATAAATGACAATCTATCTCCCTTTTTCAATCATTCCATTTATCCGTAGATCAATATATTTGAATTTTTAAATCATATCGGATCTAATTGTGGGAATCCTGCTTTTACCGGATGACTGTTAAACTGGATCAATCTTGGATGCTTAACCTCTTGAAAACTTCTTGTGGATCTTCCATATCTTTACCAAGGCTTATTTATATATTTCCCTGAGAACCCTTTAATCCGCAACTTCCCATGTGCCAATTTTAGGTACCAATTGACTGGCTGGGGGAATTTGTTTTCCTTTTTGACTCCCCCTGAGCTAGATCTCATCTATTTAGTTTCTGGAAGGAATATTAGCACCAGATTCTGGTGCAGATCCATCCCCATCATTTTTTATACTTCTCTTTACCCAAATCTTGTTCATTTCCCTTTGAACTTCATCCACTTTCACTTTTCCTTTTCCTTTTTCTTGATTTTGATTATGATGCACCGGACCCCTTTTATCCTGATTCTTACTTCTATAGAATTTGGCAATATGACCGGATCTATTGCAATTGTAGAAAACACATTTTTTTGTAGATTTGACTGATATCCTCTTGATCTGCATTGATTAGCCATATGTCCCATTCTATTGCATGCAAAGCATCTACCATTGAATGAATTGTTCATTTGCATATGAGATTTGTGACCATACCTTTTGCAGTTAAAACACTGTCTAGAGAAGGATGAATTAGTCTAATTCATTCTTCTTCTGCAGTGATTTGCTTTATGACCGAAGTTATTGTAGTTGTAGCAGTATCCATTGAAGGATGAATATCTTTGAGCATTTGGTTGCCTTACCGGAGGTCTTCTAGGTCTGTTCCTTGGATTTCCTAATCTAGAGTTTGTCTGACCGGATCTAGAGCTTTCCCCTTTCTCATACCCCAAGCCTTGCTTGTCATCTACCCTCTTTTGGCTTTCAAGAAGAACTTCAAGTTGAACAGAGCTTATCTTGAATTTCTCTTTGTATTCATTTGCTATTTGAAGATCCCTTTTAAGAGTGTCTATCTGATTCTCAAGTTGTTCTTCATTGTCTCTAGCTTCTTCAAGATCAGATTCCAGATGCCTGATTATTCTATCCATTTTGTGGCAGTCTTCTGACTTCTCCTTGAGAGATTGTTTTAGATTATCTTCACTTTTTCTTTTCTCTTCAAATTCTTGGGTGAATTTCATAACTCCTGATTCCATTTCATGTCTTACCATAATGACCTCTTTTGATAATTTCTCACATAACTTGGTTTTGTCATTTAGATCTTCATTAGTATCATTGGCTTCACTTTAACTTTCTAATTTTTGAAGTAGTTCCTTTCTTTTCTTCATTGAGATTCTTAGTTTTTCTTTGAGTTCATTTATGAAATCATTAGCTTGTTTGAGTCTTTCCCCCAGGGTATTGACTTTAGAGTGAGATTGCTAAAGATCATCTAGGGCAGACTGAAGTTGATCCCTCATACCATACATATCCATTGAGATTCCTAGATCTTCCTCAAGCTGTTAGGCTCTGTCTAGAGGAAATTGGCTTTGATACCAATTGTTGATAATTGAGAGGGGGGTGAATCAGTTATCTTAATTATTTGACTTTCTTTTCTTCTTTAATGATTAGTGCAGTATGAAAACATATAACCATACATGAACATGAGAGAAGAAATAAATCAACACACATAACACAAGGATTTTTACATGGAAAACCCTGTTAAGGGAAAAACCACGGGGTGACTAACCCAAGATTGTATTCTCTGTTAAAAGAATAGAAGTACAAAATGACACTTGCCAATTAGGGCTCACTACCCGAGCACACTGCTCACAAGAGGCTCACTGCCTACAATAGTTTATAGAAAGAAACCAGGTACTTGAACTAATGAGAAGCATCCACATATGCCAAGGTTTAGTTCCGGTTAGGCTCAATATACTGATCTACTGCACTTCATTCTTCCTCTGTTTTGGTGCTGCTGTTCTGTCACATACTGGATCTGTACTGTTGTTTCCACACTACTCTCTACTTTTCTTCATACTTCTCAACACACAACACACACCTTCACATCAAAATCTATCTGGTATATATATTCGCATTAAGGATTTCAACATCTTTCTAGTCGGCATCCGGAATACTCAGGATTTTCTCAAACTTTGGTCTATTGGCTGAATCCATACTTACTAAGTGATGCGTATCAAAAAGATAGTTATAGGAGTCATCAATCATGTTGGCCAACCATGAATGATCCCTCAGGAAACTTGATCACCATCAATTTCTCATCTGGATTAAGGTCTGATGCTCTACTGGTTAGTTCTTGCTCAGTCTGCTCTGCCTGTCAGGAACCCATCACTTAGGTGCTCATATCTTTTCCCTCTTTCATCACCGGAGGCTCAATCTCTGGAATGTACTAGTCATGGTACTCCTCTTGACTTCCCCAAGCCTGCACTTTGCTGAGATACTTCCTTTGAGAGATCCAGACCTGATTGTCAGACCTTGCTGCATGCTCTGTTCTTGTTCACCAGACCAAAACACTCTTCAATCTTTCTTCTGGTATAGACATACCATGTCCTGCGAATGTGTCGGATGAACTTTGTTGCTATCAATGACAACACTCATGAAGCTACACAGTGTCTCTTGCCAACATTCTCAAGTAGAAGGAATTGATTTTGAAGAAACTTTTGCTCTAGTGGCAAGAATAGAGACAGTCAGATTATTTCTTGCATTTGTTGCTTTCAAAGATTTTAAAGTGTATCAGATGGATGTCAAATCAGCATTCCTGAATGCAGATTTGGAGGAAGAAGTCTACATTGAGCAACCGGAAGGGTTTTAGTTGTCTGATTAGGGAGATATGGTTTGTAGACTGAGGAAAGCCTTGTATGGACTGAAGCAAGCTCCAAGAGCCTGGTATGCAAGATTGGATAAATATTTGCTTAAGATAGGTTTTAGCAAAGGTACTGCTGATAGTAATCTTTACTTCAAGATTAATCATGAGGACATCCTGATTGTTGAGGTCTTTGTTGATGATATCATTTTTGGTGGAAATGAATGTATGTGCAAAGCATTTTCTGACCAGATGAAAAGTGAATTTGAGATGTCAATGTTTGGAGAGATGAATTTCTTCCTAGGTCTACAAATTGTTTAGTCAGATAAAGGTATCTTTATATCTCAGTCCAAGTATGTGAAAGAATTGTTGAAGAAGTATGGAATGGAAGATTCAAAGCCAGTAGGTACACCTATGGTAACTGAATGCAAGTTAAGTAAAGATGATGATTCCCTAAGGTAAATCAGAAAAGGTATAGATCAATGATTAGAGGATTGCTCTATCTGACCTAAACCAAACTTGACATCATGAACACCGTTGGACTTGTTGCTAGATTTCAAGCCGATCCAAAAGAATCCCATGTTGTGGTAGTCAAAAGAATTTTTAGATATCTCAAGGGGAAAATTGATTATGGATTGTGGTATCCAAAAGATAATGATTTCACTCTTCATGCATATACAGATGCTGATTGGGCAGGAGATGTGGATGAAAGAAAAAGTACTAGTGGTGGTGCATTTTTCTTGGGAAGAAGATTGGTCACTTGGATAAGCAAAAAGAAAGAGGCAATATCTCTGTCTACTGTAGAAGCAGAATATATAGCAGCAACAAATAATTGTACTCAGGTTCTGTGGATGAAGAAAATGTTGAAGGACATCAAAGTTGTGTTTGAGGAGCCAGTCACAATCTTTTGTGATAATTCTAGTGCAATAAGCATCTCAAAGAATCCAATGTTGCATTCAAAGACAAAGCATATATCTATCAAATTTCATTTCTTGAGAGAGAAGGTAAATGAGAATGAAGTCAAGTTGGAGTTTGTGCCATCCAAAGATCAGATTGTAGATATCTTCACTAAGCCTCTTCCCAAGGATACCTTTGAATATCTTAGAGAGAAGTTAGGGGTTATTACCCCTCTGAATCAGAACTAAGATGCATTAAGGTGCATCCGTTTGGTGGAATTCTCAGTCATATCTTAAGATTTGGATTGATGTTGAGAAAATACTACTCTAAGGAGTAGTCAATATGCAAACGTTGGAGATCAGTCTAAAACAAAAAGGGGGAGTAAAGGTTTCAAATATGTGCTCTTTGCCATTAATGTCAAAGGAGGAGAGAATACATGTGAAAAACTAATTGCTGATGACAGGGGAAGAATTGAAGGAAGTAGTTGCAGAAGTCAGAGGGAGAAGTTTTTGTCATGATGGTTGAATCAATTTTTCACAACATATGTTGCCATCAATGACAAAGGGGGAGATTGTTCCAAATATGTGCCTAAGCAGTGTTGTCATTGATGTCAACATATTCTTGTTGTCATTGGTGTCAACTGTGCCTTATTTTGTTGCCTATTTAGGAGACTGGAATGTTGAGGATATTGAGAAAATTAATGAAGACTCAAGATTCACAGACCTTATGGATGTATAGATGATTATCAGAGGCTACTCTAGTCAAGAATTGAGAAGTCCACATGAAGATTTGAAGAAGTTATGGTCATCTGAATAGAACCGGATCTTACAACATTCAGAAGAGACAGAGTGATAGTAAGTTGGTCCCGATTGCTCCACAGTGAAATATTATGATCTGCGGATCTGAAGGCATGTTTGGGAAGTCAGTGTGTATCATCAACTCTAGTGGTTCATGGTTTGGAGGTCTGTAAGCCATCCTTCTAGTTTGACAGTCATGATAGATAGTGTTCTTGTTGATAACTGAGAGGGGGGTGAATTAGTTATCTTAATTATTTCAGCTTCCTGAACTTTCTTAACAATTAATGTAGCATCAATTCAAATAAGAAAACATAACTATGAAATGGAAATACACATGACATAATATTTTGACATGGAAACCCTGTTAAGGGAGAAAACCACGGGGTGATTAACCCAAGATTGTATTCTTTATTAGAAGAATAGAAATACAAAATGGCACTTGCCAATTAGGGCTCACTGCCCGAGCACACTGCTCACAAGAGGCTCACTGCCTACAAGAGACTCACTGTCTACAAGTTGTAAGAAGAATAATAAGATCCTTGAACTGATGAGAAGCATCCACATATGTTGAGGTTTAGTTCCGGTTAGGCTTAATACACTGATCTGCTGCAGTTCATCCTTCCTCTTCTTGGTGCTATTGACTTGTCATATACCAGACCTATCTTTCTACTTTCACACTGTACTTCTACTTTTCTTCACATACACCAACACACAACACCTCATTTCATACCAAAATCAATCTGGTATATATATATTTGTACCAATGATTTCATCCACTTTCTAGTCGGCATCCAAAATAGTCAATATTTATCCAAACTCTGATCTATCGGCTGAATCCTTACTTATCAAGAAATGTGGATCATAGAGATGATTATAGAAGTCATCAATCATGTCGGTCAATCATGAATGATACCTTAAGAACTTTGATCACCATCAATATCTCATCCAGAATAAATCTGATGCTTTGTCGGTCAGTTCTTCCTCTGTCTACTTTGCCAAACCGGACCTCAATACTTAGATGCTCATATCTCTTTAGTCTTTCATCACCAGAGGCTCAACCCCTGGAATCTATTAGTCAAGGTGTTCCTCTTGACTTCCCCAAGTCTACCCTTTACAAAGATATTTCCTCTAAGAGATCCAGACCTGACTGTCAGACCTTGCTGCATGCTCTGTTCTTGCTTACCAGACCAAAGTATTCTTCAATCTGACTTTCAGTAAAGATACACCATGTCCTGCAGATGTGTGGATTGGTCTTTGTTGCCATCAATGACAACACCAATGAAGCCACATAGTGTCTCTTGCCAACAATCTCCCCCTTTGGCATTGATGGCAACACTTAGTGAAAAATGACTAAGTGTTATACTATACTCCCCCTTAGTTGATGCTCTGTTCTATTGTACACTTTACCGGAGCTCCCCCTTAGCTAGATTCCATATTTTTCACTGCTCCTCACTCCCCCTTTGACATCAATGGTAAAGGGTAGGGTCTGCATACCAAAATTTCCAAAAACAATCTATACTTAGCCACATAAGTATATATACATGCTTATACTTACGTATATTGAAGTATATCTGCAAAAGATGTCTTCAACTGGGCAAATTCTATTGCCCAACTCAGCTTCATCTTATCTAAAATTGACATGCGACCACTCAACAAGAATGCAAAGGCTTCTGCCCTCTTGAGATCTGTCAGATCACTGGTCCGGGCTGTGGCCTGAGCATCAGTTAGGGCTTCATGCATGGCCTCTAACTTAGGGATAATCATCCCTCTAAGTTCACCCATTCTACTTAATATGTTCTTCCTCTCCTTCTCAAGCTTCTTAATCTCATTCATGATTACAATAGTTTGACATTCCTGGCTTATTATGGATACAGTGACGGGATCAAAATTCTGAGAGAGGCTTGATAGTTTATCCTCTTGTTCTTTCACTTTCTTCTCAATATCCTTTGTTACTTTAGTCCAAGATATAGAAAATTTATATACTTCTCCTCCATCCTTAAGAGCATTTTCTAAGCTCTTTATCCCAATATCCATATTTCTCCTATCATTGGTTATAAGCCCTTGTAGCTCCGAGAATCTCTTATCCAAAAACACTTTCCAGACTTTTACCTCAGCTGATTTCTCTAAAGACTCAAAATGAGTGCTAACACTATTTACTAGAGATTTGAGATTACCAGATGAAGAGACTGATGGGATCCTTCTGAAAAGATGGCATGATCTTCTCTAATACATTGGATGCAGTTTCTATGAGCTTGCAATCTTCCATGTGACACTTCAGAAGTTTTTCTTTTGCCTTTGCTAAAGTAAAGGATGCTAGGTTCATGGTTTGAACCGGGGAGAGGGAGTCAAAATTGAACGGTCCTTGAAGAAGTTCTGGTTCGTCAAATTCTATCACCTCCTTGGTTAAGAATTTCTCAACAGCTTTTGCTATGTCTCTTGCCGGAGACAGAATTTTCTCCTCTTCTGCAGCCTTACCACTATCATCTGTGGCCTTCTCTGTTGGAGTTTTCTCTCCTTCTGTAGCCTTGCTACTGTCATCTTCTTTCTCTTTTGCTTCTTGACTGATCTTCTCTTGTACTCTTTCTTTTTCTTTGAATCTAGAGTCTGTAGGGGAACCTAGAGGAGAGATGTTTGCTTGATCATGGACCTCTTCTTCTGGAGCAGAGGAATCTAAGTCCTTACCTTTTTGTTCACCTGTCTTCTTTACCTCTTCTACCATTGTCTCAGTAGATTCTTCTTTGTTATCCATTCCCGAGGGATCATCTCTTAAATCCTCTACAACAGGAATATTGAATCTTTTATAGGCTTTCCAGAGAATTTCTTCTATTTCTTTTGCCACTTTATCAGTTTCTCTAAGCATGAGCTGATTCATTCTAGCCTTACTTCGGAACTCATCCTTGCAATATTTGAAGATCATATTCATTTGCTTCTGATTGATTGAAGGAAAGAGCTAAATGGCTATCTATTCTCAGATCTCAAGATCCTTTGCCCTAGCATTATTTTTTCTTATCTCTAATTCCTTCTCTAAGCTTTTGGAAATGAGAGATATGATTTCAATAAAATCCTTATTGTATATGTTCAAGTACTTGACTGTGGCTTCCTCCAAGATCTTTCTATCTGCATCATTGTATGCATCATAGAATTCTATTATTGGTTGCAGGTTTCCATCCATAGTAACTACTTTAACTACATCATCTAAGGACAGAGTGGGCCTTTCAACAAATTCTTCTAGTACTTCTTCAGTAGAGGGTTCACCGGATGTTTTCCTTTTCTTCTTCAGTTTCTTTACTTCCTCATCTGATTCTGTCTCTTCTTCATCCTTTTGGCTTGTGTAAGACCTTGTTGCCTTCTTCTTGGTTCTCTTCTCTCCTTTACCGGATGATTTTGCTTCTAGTTTTGATGCCTTTGAGCTCTTAGTAGAGGTAGGTGCAGAGGTCTTAGAGGATCTAGTCTGAGAGGGGACTTCCACTGGAGTATCTTCTTTCTTTGCTTTTTCTTTCTCTTTCTCTGCCCTTTCTAACTTTTCTCTATTTGCATTAAGAGCCTCTTTTGAAATTCCATGCCTCTTGGCAAACTCTTCTACTTCCCTCCTCACTTTTCTTTTTATTTCCGGTTGTCTTAGCTCCACATGGATCTTCACACTTAATTCTTCAAAGGTTCCAAACTTTTCTGCTTTAGGATCCTTGGGTTGACTAAGCATGTGTTGAACATGTAGCCCAACAATTTTCTCATCTACTTCATACCCCATTGGCATGATCCAGACTATTCTTGGCTCTACTGGCTCCATAAGGCACTGATCAGTTTCTACCATGAAGCAAATTGTATCCTTATACTTTTCAACTAAAGCTTGGGGAATTCTCTCTCTTGCTTGCATGATGCTCTAAAAATTCTTGAAATAGCCCCAGAGTGTTGTATTTTGTGCCTTGGCATCACCAAGCCCATGTACATAATCTTTGATTTGGATGGCTACTGGTCTATCATTCTACCACACCCAACCACTGGATCTGGGAAGCTCTTTCATGAAGTAGAAGAACAAACACAGTATCAACCCACCATACTTGAAGGAATTCTTCTTGTCCTTCTTGATCTTTTGTAGGTTTTCTATCAGTTGATTCAGAAGGAGTTCACAAAGATCATAATCTGCATTCTTTCTCAACATTTCATAAGTAGTGTATATAGTAGTTCCGGGTACTGAATTCTCCCTACTAGAGTGATATATCTTATATCTGATTACCATTGATGTAAATTTGATATCCGGATCAATAATATCTTCAATTGGCATTGCTCTTTTATCAAATTTTGATCTGGTAGCTTCACTCACAGTTTGATTCTTGACAGATTTGAGAGTAGGTATCCCACCGGATGAGTGCAATCTGATAACTTCCCTAATGGCATCTTTTGTGATCTTGAATGTCCATTCAACCATATGAAGTTATCATGCATCCTACTTAAAACATACCAGACCCATTCATCTTCTGCAAAACAGGGAAAATGAATACATTGTGCAAAATGCTTGTCCCGAATGGCTTTATATTGAGTTTTGATTTCAAACGAGTCATCTATCAAATGCTTGTGATAGATATCAACCAGCTTTGATTCCCAAGTTCTTCAATATTTGCATGAATATATGCCCTAACATCCTCTACATGCAAAACCCCATGTGGAATGCTTGAAAATGCGCCTAGGGGATCAACTTCTAGGGATTTATATGGATGTTTCTTGAATTTAGGACGTGGCCTATCAGTGATCTTTACAACATTCAGTGTAGCCATCTTCAAAAGGTTTTACAGAGAGATATTAAATAACAGAAAATACCTTTCACGCTTCTAGGGTTCGCGGAGTGAACGGATTGATTATCTGGATGAATAGACTCCAATGGTTGATTCTTTGAGAAATTTGAGATAGTTTGTTGTAGAGCTCCTTTTCTTTTCTTCTTGAATGCAAATGTGTAAATGATGAGTGAGTGAACCCTCTTATTTATGAGAAAAACCCTAAATCCATACTACAATAAATGCGCAACTTAAGTCATTCCAGTTGCCTTGTTTTCCTTGTTCAGAGAGGGAGAAACTTATCCGGATCATTGTGATGCACTTAGGATTTATGTTAGAGATGAATCATAATGACTACCTATTCCTCAGATCGTCCCATTTGTCAACAGATCAAGATGTTTCAATTTAGAATCATACTGGACCAAACTGTGAAAAACCTACTTTTACCGGAAGACTGTTAAATTAGATCACTCTGAAAGGATTATACTCTTCAAATCTTCTTGCAGATCTTCCAAATCTTAACCAAGCCTTCTTTTGATGTTCTTCTGAGAAATCTTTAATCCGTAACCTTTCATGTGCCAAATTTTAGCACGAATTGACTGGCTGGGGGAATTTATTTTTCTTAGTGATTCCCTTTGAGCCAGAGCTCATCTATTCAATTTCTAGAAGGATTATCAGCACCAGATTCTAGTGCGGATTCATTCCCAACATTTTCTGAGCTTCTCTTCACCCAAATCTTATTCATCTCTCTTTGAATCTCATCCACGTTCACTTTCCCTTTACCTTTGTCTTGGTTATGATTATGCTGTTTCGGACCCCTTTTGTCTTGATTCCTATTTCTACAGAATTTGGCAATATGACCAGATCTATTGCAATTGTAGCAAACAACATTTCTTTGCATATTTAACTAATATCCTCTTAATCTACACTGATTAGCAATATGTCCAATTCTATTGCATGCAAAGCATCTACCATTGAATGAGTTGTTTATTTGCATGTTTCTACACTCATGGGATTTGTGACCATACCTTTTGCAATTGAAGCACTGTTCGGAAAAGGATGTATTAGTCTGATTCATTCTTCTTCTGCACTGATTTGCTTTGTGACCAAAGTTATTGTAGTTGTGGCAGTATCCATTGAAAGATGGATATCTTTGAGCATTTGGTTGCCTTGCCGGAGGTCTTCTAGGCCTGTTTCTTGGATTTTCTAATCTAGAGTTTTTCTGACTAGATCCGGAGCTTTCACCTTTTTCATATCCCAAGCCTTGCTTGTCATCTACCCTTTTTTGGCTTTGAAGAAGAACTTCAAGTTGAGCAGAGCTTATCTTGAATTTCTCTTTGTATTCATTTGTTGTTTGAAGATCCCTTTTAAGAGTGTCAATTTGATTCTCAAGTTGTTCTTCATTTTCTCTAGCTTCTTCAAGATCAGATTGTAGATGCCTGATTATTCTATCCATTTTGTGGCAATCTTCTGACTTCTCCTTGAGAGATTGTCTTAGATCATCTTCAATTTTTCTTTTCTCTTCAATTTCTTGGGTGAATTTTATAACCCCTAATTCCATTTCATGTCTTACCATAATGACCTCTTTTGATAGCTTTTCACATAACTTGGTTTTCTGCTTCAGATCTTCATTTGTACCATTGTCTTCATTTTGACTTACCAATTGCTGAAGTAGATCTTTTCTTTTTTTCATAGAGATACTCAATTTTCCTTTTAGTTCATTTATGAAATCATTAGCCTGTTTGAGTCTTTCCTTCAATTCACTGACTTTAGAGTTTGATTGCTCAAGATCATCTAGGGCAGATTGAAGTTGCTCCCTCATACCATACACATCCATTTTAGTTCCCAGATCTTCCTCAAGCTGTTAGGCTCCTTTGGAGGAACTTGGCTCTAATACCAATTGTTGATAACTGAGAGGGGGGGTGAATCAGTTATCTTAATTATTTCAGCTTCCTGAACTTTCTTAACAATTAATGCAGCATCAATTCAAATAAGCAAACATAACTATGAAATGGAAATACACATGACACAATATTTTGACGTAGAAACCCTGTTAAGGGAGAAAACCACGGGGTGATTAACCCAAGATTGTATTCTCTATTAGAAGAATAGAAATACAAAATGGTACTTGCCAACTAGGGCTCACTGCCCAAGCACACTACTCACAAGAGGCTCACTGCCTACAAGAGACTCACTATCTACAAGTTGTAAGAAGAATAATAAGATCCTTGAACTGATGAGAAGCATCCACATATGCTAAGGTTCAGTTCTGGTTAGGCTTAATACACTGATCTGCTACACTTCATCCTTCCTCTTCTTGGTGCTGTTGACTTGTCACATACCGGACCTGTCTTTCTATTTTCACACTGTACTTCTACTTTTCTTCACATACACCAACACACAACACCTCATTTCATACCGAAATCAATCTAGTATATATATATCTGTACCAAGGATTTCATCCACTTTCTAGTCGACATCCGGAATAGTCAATATTTATCCAAACTCTGATCTGTTGGCTGAATCCTTACTTATCAAGCAATGCAGATCAAAGAGATGATTATAGAAGTCATCAATCATGTCGGTCAATCATGAATGATACCTTAAGAACTTTGATCACCATCAATATCTCATCCGGAATAAATCTGATGCTTTGTCGGTCAGTTCTTCCTCTATCTACTTTGCCAAACCAGACCTCAATACTTAGATGCTCATATCTCTTTAGTCTTTCATCACTAGAGGCTCAACCCCTGGAATCTATTAGTCAAGGTGTTCCTCTTGACTTCCCCAAGTCCGTACTTTACAAAGATATTTCCTCTAAAAGATCCAGACCTGACTGTCAGACCTTGCTGCATGCTCTATTCTTGCTTACCGGACCAAAGTATTCTTCAATCTGACTTCAAGTAAAGATACACCATGTCCTGCGGATGTGTGGATTGGTCTTTGTTGCCATCAATGAAAACACCAATGAAGCCACACAGTGTCTCTTGCCAACAGTTCTTGAGGTTCTAGAGGAAGATACAAATAATTCTGGTAATTTGGTATAGAGTGGATGTTATTAGTGAGTTCAATTTCGCTTGTGGAAGTCTCTGGATCGTGTGGTTACTATGTTGGAGGTCTGCATTGGAGTTTGAGCTTGTTATTGAAGATTTCCTATTTGAAGTTGTTCTTCTTCCTAGCATTAGTTGACCGGATGTTCCTAGCATGTTGCGGATGATCTAAAGATCATTTTATGAAGCATGGCATGTTAGTAGAGGAAGATTCAAGTCTTAGCTATGATTGGCCGATAGTGTAAAGATCCGCATTAAGTTCAGCCGACCTTGTTGATCATTCCAAGATTGATGAAGTGTATAAATACTTGTTGAAGAGTTGTTAAACATTATCCTTGAGAAAAATAGATTAAATCTGAATAAAGGATCAGAAGTAGATCAGAGAAGAAAAGGAGTGAGAGCAGTATAGAGTGTGAAGTTAGTAAAGAAGAATTTGGGGCAAAGTAGAAGTTTTTGAGCATTCATTGAAACTGAACCAGGCATGAAGTAGATGCTATTTCTCAATTAATTCTTTCTGTTCTAAATAAATTCTGTAGGCAGTGAGCCTCTCTTTTGAGCAGTGAGCTCTGGGCAGTGCACCCGAAGGCATGTGCCTTCTATTTTTCTAAAGTACTTTTAACAGAGTACAAATCTTTGTGGGTTAACCCCCACCGTGGTTTTTCCCTAAACTAAGTCTCCACATCAAAATCTTGGTGTCAAGTGTGTTGATTATGTTTATGCTCATATGTTGTTGATCTATGCTTTAATGTTTTCATCATTAATCTGGTAGTAAGATAATAAAGAAGATTAAAAGCATAAAAAGTTTATATTGTGTGACAACTAATTCACTCCCCCTCTTAGTTGTCCGGTCTAATTCCAACAAAAATATGCAATTTTTAACAAATTTTCAATGCAAAGACCTAATAAAAAGGGTGTTGTAAAGAATTTTAAGAGGTGAAGAAGATTATAATAGTAATATCAGTCACCTAAAACCATAAAATCCATCACAACACGCTTGGAGTGCAAATCTAAGTCAAACCTTGGGGAAAATATAGCGAAAATATGTAATTTTTCACCAATTCTAAATGCAAAGGCCCAATAAAAAGGGTGTCGTAAAGAATTTGAGGAGGGGAAAAAGATAATAAACCTAATAATAGCCAAATAGTTTTAGAAAAATTCTTTACAACATGCCTATGGTGCAAATCTAGACAGATGATAAGGCCAAAATCTAGTGAAAAAACAAGGTTTTCAAACCCTAGGCATGAAATTTTGCAAGCAAACCACTACGATGCAACACTAAAGTTAGAAATAAGTCCTAATGAGTGTTTTAAAAGGGTAGTAAAATTTGAAACAATATTTTGACTACAAACCCTAGCTAATGCAAAACTAGGTTATATGGAAAAATGCACAATTTCAAGTAATTTTTATCAATTTAAGCATGAAAATGCAATATAAATGAATGATGAATAAAAAATTTATGTATTTTAAATTAGATCTGATGATAATGATAGAAATTTATTGAAATTAAATGCCAACTAATTCAAATTATTTGAAAATGCAAGCTAAAAATGCTAATTTTTTTCAATTTTTTTTTAAATTTTCCAAATTTTTTGTAATTTTTCAAATGAAATAAGATGAACAATAAAATCAATGAATGAAGTGAATGTAAATATGAAGTAAAACACTTAGCAAAGTGCAAAATTCATTAAAAACATGGGTTCACCAAAATGTTTAGTGTGAAAAATATTTAGGGTTTATTTTGATGATTTGGTTTTAATGGTTCATGTTGATCCTCCTTTCACCACTAAACATTCAAGGACATTCAACCGAGTAGAGAAATCTACCACAGATCTCTTGTCACTTGGAACATAGGGGAATATTGGATTGTGTGATTTTGTTATTCAATTAAGCCCAATTATGCTCAAAACCCTAATTTCGTGAAATCGTAAACAAACAGACAAATTACGAAAAATGATCGCACACAGAGATATCAAATGACAATCAAATGCATACCAAATTTTAAAGTTCAGTGTATAGAAAAGTCAGGGACTAATTAGCGGGTGCCCTAGTCTAGTTCCACAATTTTTTTCAGGATCTAGGAATCTTGTCTACAACTTGTTCCTGCTATTCCAGATATTTTACAGTTGTGGGATCTAGAGGACTAATGAGTGGGAACCTAAGTCTAGGTCCCTATTTTCTTCTTTGATTTGCAATTCTGATAGTCTGAACTGCTCTCTTGCAACTCCACTTTTTTCATTTTCACAATTTGTAACCTGCAATCACAAAAATGTGGATTGGGGGTTGTGGTGTTTAGAGGCTTGCCTCAGTCAAGTCCCGAAGAGACACTCAAGTCTTCTGAACACTATTGTTAGATAAAGAGTGCATATCCCCACGGGATAGAGGCAAAATTCAAATGATAAATGATATAAAACACAATTGATATCACCTTGTAGTGAAGATCTCATGGAAGGAAGATGCTCTTCATGCCATGAGGAGATAGATGCCAAATCTACAAATACAAACACAAGAACAACACAAATTTTGCTCTGTAACACAATGAATGCCTTGAATCACTTTCACAAAATCATAATGCTTATTAAATTTCCATCTAATGTCCATGTAGTTTACATCTGAATCACTAATCATGCTTATATATGCAACTACAAACATTCCCTCTAAGAATTTCGTAATTCAAACTTACCGTGTCAGCATAGAACCTAAATAACAATCATAAACTGACACTTTGAAATAGGACCTGACCTAAAATAGGGCAGGACTAGGGCATGGGCACCCAAGTCCTCCCCCTATTTCAGGTAGGATTTATGTTAAGTGCATCCCCTGATTCCCAATTGCCATGAAACTTCAGGGTTTTCTCATTGGGAGTCATCAAAATCATGCAAGATGCTCTAAATGCATTCTAAAGGACTTGGGAGCTAAACCTTAAGAGGAAAAAGCCCCCAAGGTTACTTTTTTTGACATAACAACCTAAAAATTTTTCACTCAAAATTTTTAAATCTATAAAATCTTATTTCAACTTTGAAAAGAGTTTTTATTTGCATAGAAAATTGGAATGAAAGTTTCACCTGAAACTTTTTCAAGCGATACTGTCGCACTCGAAATTGTCTATGTGGCATCTCATGTGGTAGCTAACCCCCCATTTTCAATAAATTGAATAAACTTCAAGTTCAACCCCAAATTACTCTAACCAAAGGGCATTTTCATGAAAATATGAAAATACCCTTTGGTAGATCTTGGAGTCTAGAACTTAGAAATATATATTTTTATATATTTTGATTAGTTATATTAGGATTATTTTTAAATTTATTGAAAGTAGGTTATTATAATCAAACATGCAACTAATTAGAGCTTTTTTTTAAATAGTAAAATTTATTTAAATTTTTTTAAAAATATACGATGCACTAGAGGAGAGAATCCTCTCCAAGAGGGTATAAATTATTATTTTTAATGATAAAGAATTTAAACAAAAGTTGACGTCCCATGAAAACTATGCCAATTTGAGTAAATTTGACTTTAAAAAATTATTCAAAAATAAATATTCATAAAAAATTAATTAACCCAAGACACCACAACCCCTAAACCCCTCTCTTTGTGATTACAGGTTACAGGTGTGGGAGTTTGTGTAGTTGCAGAGAAGTTGAGAAGAAGATAAAGATTCAGGATCTGAGCAGAAAATGTAGAAAATTAGACCTATTGGACTAGGGCACCCACCCCATAGTCCTCCTGACTATCATTGCTGGAAACTTTGAAGCAGGTTGCTGCCCCCATCACCTCACTGTTCCAGATCTACAGAAAAAAGTGGCCTGTTGGACTAGGGCACCCATCCCAGTGTCCCCAAAGTTTCCACCTTTAGAAATCTAAACCTTGGTATGTTTCTAATCTGCATTTAGTGCCTTCCTATGTGATCATTTGTCGTATCTTGCTCATTTGTATCCGAAATCATATAATTAGGGTTTAAGGATTAACTGGATTAAGGTTTAACAAATTCATCAATACATTCTATCTTTCCTTATCATTTCATAGTGACACTAAACCTATAGCTAAGTCCTCTTGCAATAGTAGTGACTTAACTCAGTTTATGTTCTTGAATGTGTATGTGAAAGGAGGGTTTGATTGAAACTTCATTAACTACACTTCAATCTCATCAACATCCCCTTTTTCACATATAGCATTTTGGTGAACCCACATTTTTACTAAACTTGCATCTTGTCAAGTGTTGTAATCAGTTTTGCATTCATTCACATCATATTCATCATCATATATTCAAAAATATTTCATAAATTTGAAAATTTTGGAAAAAATAAGCATTCTAGGCTTGCATTAAGTCATAGTTTTGCATATTATAAAAATATTTAATTTTCTGATATTTACATCAAATCTGAGATAAATTACAACATTTCATCATTTCATGATCATTTATCTTGCATTTGCATGTCTCATTTGCTAGGGTTTTACTTAAAATTTACATTTTTTCATATAGCTTAGTAATTTCAAAAGCTAGGGTTTGTAGTTAAAATATTGTTTCAGATTCTACTACTCATTTAAACACTCTTTCAAATCTGATTTTGGACTATAGTGTTTCATCATTGTGTGTTATTACATTTAGATTTTAAAATTTGCATTTACACATTGTGTATTTCAACAAAAATAAACACATTCATCCATTTTTCCTTAATTTTGATGGTGCATTGAGCATTGTAGGATTTTAGCATCCTTTTTGCATCATATCTAACCTATATTACACATTATATCTGATTAGATTCCATTCATCCATCATTTTGCATAGTCTCATAACATCTTTTGTGCATTTACATTGAAAAAGTGAAAAATTTGAGCATTTTAGGTTCATAAACAAGCATAGGTTTGTGTTACTTCATTGCATTTGTCATAAATATCTTTCATTTTAGACTTTGCCTCCATTTTCAAGCATATATTCATCTATCATTTAAAAATTGTGCATTGTTCAATGCTTTAGATTGAAAATTTGCATATCCTTAGTTACACAATGTGTATTTCAACACTAAGTGTTTATACACCTCATTTATGTTTCCTCAATCAAAACCCTTAAAATCACTTACTTTTCCTTGTTGTGTAGTACTTTTTCCTCTACCCACTTTTTTTTTTGTGCACTTCATTTGTTTTTAATAACTCATTTTCCTCAAACAAGTGTGTTAGTGCGAAACAGTCTCACATCTTTGGCTTCTCATCATAAAAACAATGCTATGGTCTCTCCCTGACTTTATAAGAAAATGAACACCCCTGAACCAAAAATAACATTTACCCACAAGATAGAACAATTGGAGACATTAAAGGTCCCCTTTACATTACCATTAACATAATGGAGACTCCTGTAAGAGGAGCCCTTGTTGATCCAAATTGCATGACTAACATTACTACGGAAGAGTTCCTTTATTCACATATATTGATACAAGAAACTTATTAGCATACAAACATGATGATAAAAATACACACTGGAGCTTTCCTCTCGGCTATAGGGAGGATTAGTTTAATGATCTAATTGCTTGATAAAGCTTTAGAACAATCATTTGATATCATTCGTACATCTGACCTCTTCCATATAAAACTAGGCCATCCATGGCTTAAGGCTATGAAAGCTATCCCTTCAACCCTTCACCAATGCTTAAAATTTCCTCACCATGGTTCTATATGAACTATTCACCATATTCGATGGCAACCTATGGTTATGTGGAAAAACTTCATTCTTGATTACTTTTGGTCGGAACCTACTGAAGATCCTGAACCGCAGCAAGAACAAACTTTCTTGGGATATTGACATTACAAAGCATAATTACTATCAAAATTAGTCAGACCCCATATTTAACAAACAACAAATAAAGAACAACCTACATTACAAGAACCCCCTAGACTGTGAGGTAAGGGGATATTTGCTGAGGTTCCTCCTCCATCATCCTTACAAGGATCGGGTGATACCCATGGAAAATAAAGCAATGTATCATTAAGAGATAATCACATGTCTGCTTCTTTTTCTTAGATGCCAAAAACTATGGAAAATCATGAGAATCCTCTTGACAAAATCACTAATAAAACATGAAGGAATAGACTAGCAAGAGAAAGAAGGAAGAGAAGACAAGTCTTGGCTCGAAATATTCCACCACAACAAGAGAATATTTCACCATCTAACATTGAATCAAGAAAAGAAGAGCTTAAGGATGAAGAGTTAAAGGATGATAATTTAAGTCAAAAAATTATACCTTATGTACCTCTTTCTTCTTGCATTCAAGATTGGGAGGAAGATGACTTGCTTGAGGACAACTGCTAGCTCGGTTGTGTACACACGTAAGTATTTCGAACCGTGTTGGCCAGCTTTGTCATAGCATATCTTTGCTTGCTTACATGGCCTCCTCTTGTGTGTTGTGTTCCCTTGTGTTGTGCTATATGCTTTTTAGGTCTCCTTGGATGACCCTTGATACTCTTGTAAGGTCAAGGATACTGGGAGACTGCCTCTGTTGTTACCATTCTTCTATTTGTTGAATCATTATTCTTCTATCTTGCCTCTCCTCTATTTTATTGTTGTGTGTCGTGCCTTAGGGGCATAACATTGTGGAGGGTGTTTTGGGGGCATCCTCCTACATGGTGTTCCTAAGGCACTTGTTCTCCTCTCTCCTTTTTATTCTTTATCTTCTTTAGTGATTCTACCTAGTTGGCGAATGAGGAAAACAAACAAATACTGATATGGACCATGCGTCCCTTCAGTGAGAAAGCAAAAATAGACCTAGTCCATATATGAAGATGGGGTTGATATATATATATATATATATATATATATATATTCTGATGCTTGACTAGTAGAATCACTCCATGTGATGTATCATCTTATGGCATTTCTTGTGACTAACATTTTACAATCCACTCAATCTTCTCTTGTACACTTTGATTGGTATCTCACCTTGTTGCTATTCTTGGTTCTGAGGTACCTGTAATATAGGCCAAGGTTATACTCAGCTCTGAACTCGTAAGTATAGCCTTGGTCCTTGATGTGACTATTTTCATGCATAACTTTTATGATTTGATCTTGTTGTTTATCTTAGCAAATCTTATCAATGTGTTTGTGGGAACATTCGGTGATCATAAGCACATGTCACCTCGGGGGCATGGGCTTTGTGAGAGCTCTTGTTCCCTTTTATGTTTTCTCTCTACCTTAATGTGCTTGATATCGGTAAGCAACATCAACCACCTTAAGGTGGGGGCATATATAATGGTATATGTCTGATTATTTTGGCACGAAAAAGTGTATTTGCATACATTGATCTATTGCTTATACCTCCTTTTCACTATAAGGCATCTCCGTGATGTGGGTGGTGTTGTATACTTTCAAAACATGCTTCCTTTTCACTAACAAAGCATGTTTGCATACATTGATCTTTGTGATGTGGGTGGGGTTGCATTCTAAAATCCCTCTCCGGGAGGTAGGATAATGTATCTCTTGAGCTAGTGCATATCCTTTTATACAAAGCCCTTCCACAGAAGGTGAGATGGTGTATCTCTTGAGCTAGTGCACATCCTTCTATACAAAGTCCTCATCGGGAGGTAGGGTTGGATCTTGAGCTATCCTCCCTTAAGTGTGTCTTTGGTAGTTGTTGTAGCGTAAGCTCAATCGTCAGGTGTGTTTGGCATGTTTTAGATGGTGGGACATAGAAATAAGCTCCTTCCATTGCTCATTTTTGCCATATATAAGACGTATAATATGTCTATGACATGCTATATGGTGCTCGTGTATTCTGCTTGTCTTCTTTATGTGTCTTCCCCCTTGTGTGGTTTCAAGGGCATATCGATGAGCTCCCCCCACACTTTGGTTTGTTTGGCATGTCTTCCCCCTTGTGTGGTATCAAGGGCATAATGATGAGCTCCCCCCATACTCAAGTTTTGTTTGGGGTGTCTTCCCCCTGGTGTAGTATCAAGGGCATAGCGATGAGTTCCCCCTACATTTTGGGTTTTGTATTGTGTGTTTTTGGCAGTTTCAAGGGTGTAGCAATGAGCTCCCCCCACCCCTTAGTTAGGATTTTATTTCATATATGAAAATGTTATATCAATGTACTCATCGTGTTTTTCATGCTTCTATTGTATTCACCATGTTTTGCATCCATCCTAATGTATTCTTTGTGTCTTGCATGTCTTCAATGTGTGTTCTAGTGCTTACCTAAGACTGGGGGCTAGAAATGGTTCCCCAATCTTTATGTATGCCTTAGCTTCATGTGCTTTCCATGTTTGATGTGTTTTCGACTGTACTTTAATGCATGTACGGATCGTAAGATTATATATACATTAAAGTGGGGGCTAAATATTATATTGTAAAATGTCCCCCTAGGACTTCTTAGCACCTAGTTTAGATCCTAGGTCCCCTTAATTTAATCATGCATGTTTAAAACTTGTCTCGGAGCAATTTCCCCTGAAACCCATGTCAGGCCTATTTTACCGAGACCTAAATTTAAATGTGTCAGTTTATGACGATTAAACAGTTTTTCAATTTGAATTATGAATGTTAGCAGGAATGCATATATAAACATGTTTAAGACTTCATTTTACTCCTAGTTGATTAACCTAGCAAACTTATGATCATCAAGCAAAGAGCATTTAAGAAATTCATTGTGTTCCAGAGCAGAATTGTGTTGTGTTTGTTGCAAATTTGGCTCCATCAACTCATTTCCTCATGATTTGAAGGCTCTTCATCTCCATGAGGGTTTCACCTCTAAGGTGACACCTATTTGTGTTTCAATCAATTTATCTTATTATTTGATTTTGCCTCTATCCACCAAGGACACACACTCTATATAACAACAATGTTGGAAGGCTTGAATGCCATTCCGAGGCTTGACCAAGGCAAGCTCCTAAACACCACAATCCCCAAATCCCTCTCTTTGTGATTGTAGGGTACAGGTGCAAGAGTTTGGGAAGTGGAGTTACAGAGAAGCTGAGCAGAAGATAAAGATTTGGGATCTAAGAAGAAAGTGTAGAAAATTAGACCTATTGGACTAGGGCACCCACCCCATAGTCCTCCTGATTGTCATTGCCAAAAACTCTGAAGCAAGTTGCTACCATCATCACCTCACTGTTCCAGATCTATAGAAAAAGTGGCTTGTTGGACTAGGGCACCCGTCTCAATGTCCCCAAAGTTTTCACCTTCAAAAATCTGAATCCTATTATGTTTCTAATTTGCATTTAGTGCCTTCCTGCACGATCATTTGTCGTATCTTGTTTGTTTGTATCCGAAATCATATAATTAGGGTTTAAGTCTTAATCAGATTAAGGTTTAACAAATTAATCAATACATTCTATCTTTACTTATCATTTCATACTGACATTAAACATGTAGCTAAGTCCTCTTGCAACAGTAGTGACTTAACTTGGTTTATGTTCTTTAATGTGTATGTGAAAGGAGGGTTTGATTGAAACTTCATTAACTATGCTTCAACCTCATCAGATGTCATCCCCTTTTTCACATATAATAACTGCAAAGGGCTATTTGGCTTTAAGAAAAAAATTGTTGTAGGTTTGCTTTGGTGATTTTGTTGCAACCATTTGTGAATCTCTAGGATTGGCAAGTTGTGATGTAAGGTGTATGAAAAAAAATTTCTTTAGGAAAGACTCTTTGAGTGGCCTTAGGTAAGGATGTAAAATTTTATTTTACAAAGAAGAGAGAAAGAGTTTGAATGGAAAGTGTTTTTGAAGGGTTGAGAAAAGTTCAGACAAGGTTGGATGCATTAGATGTTGTACAAAATAGATTTGTTACATATGAGAGTAGCTATGAAAGTGAGTGCCAGGTAGATGGCATGTTGAAAGAACAAAATATGTTGGTGAAAGAAGAGGAAGAGGAAATGGGTAAAGATTGAAACCCATATTTTATTTGACATTACTTTGTTTGTAGGTAACAAGAAAGATAACAAAGCAAGAGAGAAAGAAATCATCATGTAGGAGGCTATTGATAAGGTGAGAAATATGGTTGTAAAAGAATGTGCACAAGAGGATGAAGAAGAGGAAAGAGATCATATGAGGAAAAAGAGATAGTGATGGAAATATTTTATTTCCATTAAATTACTGATACTAATTTGTGTGTAGATGAAGTGGTGTCTGTAAAAGAAGGATAATGTGAAGAAGTGCTGATGTAAAGTTTTTATTTATATAATGACAATGGTGCTAATTTGTGTGCAATTGAAGTGGGTGGAGAGGAGTTGGTTATGGAATTTTTTTATTTTTATAATATTGTAATAATTTGTGTGTAGGTATGGTAGTGAGTGGAGAATGAAGAAAAGCTAAGAGAGGAAAGTGCATTTGGTGGAGAAGGTTGGTCTATGGTGGACAGAAATGCACAAGTGAAAGAGGGATTCATAAATAAATTTTGTAGAGAGAGAGGAAGAGTTCCAGGTAGATGTTGGAAAAGGAGAAGAAAAAAATATATGGTACATATGATAGCATTAAAGTATGCTACAAATAGTTTACTATTTGAAAGGGTGGTTCAAACACTCAATTCCATTTTGTGATCCATGCTCACAAACTTTTTACCTGATGTGTCTGATGCAGGAGCATCTGGGATAACAGCCAAGCCTAAATCACCAAAAAAATATTTTCTTTTCATGTTCAATTTTTGTATTTTTGGTGTAGGCTTGAGCTTTAGAAGCATGTTGTGAAATTATGTAAGGATAAAATCTTTATTTTATCAAGACTTGGATTCTATTTAAAAAATTAGAGGTAACCAAGATGTTTAATGTAATTTATAAAAATTATTATTTTGCACCATTTCAAAGTTTCACGGGTTGAATGGGTCCATTGGCATGGTAGAGGGAACTTGTAAAGTAAAATTAATTATAAATTAATTAATTTACTCAAGTTCAATGCCTAGGGAAGTGTGCATAAGGAAAGTGACATTTGACATTCTATTTTTGTCTTATTCTTTCAATTTGGGTGCCTAGAATGAAGGAAAAAGCTAGTGATTTTTAACAAACAATTAATGACTCTTCAGTTTCCAATTTGGGGTGAATGAGGACGACTTGATTTCTGATTTTATTCATTTTATACAGGCGTTTACAACAACAAGGCATTGAATATGGTACAGAAACCTTGGCACCACATTTGAAATCAATAACTATGTTTTATTTCATTATTTTTGAAGGAATTTCAGAGGTCAATTTGATGGAAACTATTGGTTTTTCTTCTGAATCAGCATTAGGGTTTGCCATTTCTAATGCACAGGCAGATTCAGCCAACTGAATACAGGAGGTTGCGTGAGCTCCTCCCCTTCACTTCTGGTTCTGCCGCACCAAGGGGGGTATCCCTATAACACAAGATGTAACCTTGACTGGCTCAATGACAGAAGGATTTAACTTGACAGCAACAGGCAGAATACTCTCATGTATGGACCAAGATTTGTGTAACAAATCACAAGGTTGGCAACATTCTTGGACATAATGTCTGGTTGGGTATGAGAGCATGCAGGGATCCTAATCCTAATCCTACTCCTACAACTAACAGGTGGAAGGAAGAGATGGTTTAGTTTGAATTTTGGATGCAAAGCTGGACATGGTGTATAACCTCAACACAGAGCTAGATTGGTGCCTATCCAGGGCTTGGAGTCGGTAGACATACACCTGTGAATGATCAGCATGAATAGCTAAAACTGGATTTCAGGGGGATACACATGATATCTGCCTTACAGATATCTCCCAATAAAGAGTGTTAAGCTGTCTATACTTATGGCATCCCTATTGCAGTAAGAAAGATACATGCAAAACTGGAGACAGAATCAGCATAACACATGCAAACACAGCATTATTCATATAAGATTAACCATGAAATCAATGGATTCATGCCAAATCGTACAACAGGAGATACATAAACTCACAAGTTTTGCTACACAGAGCAACCAAAACCAGTTGTATCTTATTACAAAGCCAAAATGTCCAGTTTTCAACAACCAAAAATGAGTAACACTTCCTGCTTATAACAGCCAGGTAGTGTACCACAACAATTAATTACATGGTTGACCAAAAATCCCGCCAGATACATAGTATTAGAAAAATGGCGCTCAAACACTCAATGCAGCAGGGGGAGAGGAGACAGGAAAAGGTCTCGAGCCTTGCGCCACCACCTAGGGATCCAGATCTTCAATCGGGTACTGCATCCGTCCACGCCATCGCCCGCACCTCTGCAACAATCGCCATTAATGGCGCACCAACCCACAGCCTCGGGAAAAACATCAGACAGTCGATCGCAACCATTTCCCGCCAAGATACATCGTCATGATATTTCAAATATGCAGGATATCAAATATCCCACATGCACCCCGCGGCGACCTTTTCAACACTTTATATACTAGGCCACGAGCATATATGATGTTGGTGCTTTTGCTCCTAATGACACTAGTATAAACCTTCATCATCATCCTCCAGCAGCATGATATCCTGTCGCTTGAAATATCACCCTGACGTCAGCATCATATCGCAATATAACCTGCATGATAATCGCCTTCATCGGCACAACCTGATGCATCGGAGGAAGATCCTCCTGCTTAGCCGATACTAAATGTCTGGCCGATGAACATCCTGATGACGTCACCGTCATATCCTGCTGACGTCATCAGCATATCTGCCTACTGCGCACCTCCTCATATCCGGATGACGTCATCATCATATTCGCAACATTGGGGGATCTTCATAAGATGAGTAATGTTAGAAATATGACCCCCCGGACCTTGATGACGTCACCACCACATGTCGGCATCAGGATGATATTCGGAAGATAACCGGATATTTGGAAATATCATCCTGATGCACAAATATCATGCTGCACTGTAGCTCCGCTGTAAGATCGGGGTGATAGATGAATATGACGGACATTTGAAAAGATCACCCCCCACTGGATAATGCATGAAGCCAACAGGCGGATATCTCCCTGATATCAGCATCATCATGATGCTGGAACAAACATACATCCGGGTGATATTCAAATATGAAAATATCACCGCCTCCTTCGGAAATATCATGATGCAGATAGGCAGAGAAATAGATATCACCCTGACATAAGAATGACGTCAGCATCATCAGGATGACAAAACAACGAACATGAAGTGATACAACATCATCAGGATGATATTGACTAAGATCATCCTGACGTCCAAAATATGATGACCCTCGCAAGCAACACGGCGATAACTGGAAATATGATGATGATGATGCTGACCACCATCGAAGAAAATATGATGATGATGATCTCCTCCTCAGGAAAATATGATGCTGCAGCTGAAAAAATGCTGAGGAGGCCCGAAGACTTAGAACTTTTTTTGGATTTTTTGGGAAGGTGCCTGCATGAAAATTGCTCAAAAACTGTCAGTCAATTCAGGCACTAACACTGGCTCTGTCTGGGGACGTGCAGGTGCAAGACTGCAGTGAGAACCCCAGAACTCTGGGATGCAGACCAGTCCCTTATCCATTGGGCACAGAGTCAAATACTGCACTGACCTGCATCACCAAACAACTTAATGGCCTAAGGCCACCAAGAAAAGAAAAACATGTATCTCCCTTTGTCAAATATCTTGTTTTCATCTGCATGCACTGGGTCAAGCTTGGAGATACTACAGAGATCCACCCACAAACAAATCTTGTCATCTGCATATTCAACCCTCTGATTTAGTTTGTCATTATCACCCCTATGCAGACAACCTTCGGCATCATGTGCCATGTGAGTGTAGAATTTATCAGGCAATGCATACTCAAATGGTATAGAACACAGGTTATCATCTGTATCATCATCATGCATTACAACATGATCTCCTAGCTGGACTGCAAATAGGAAACACTCAGAGTCCACCACACAACTAGGAAGATCAGGGCTCATTGTATTATATGCTGGCACATCAAAAGAAAAGCTTTCAAAATCACAATTGTGCACATCATGTACACAACAATCATCAGCACTAGGCTGGAAACGATTAGGCTCTGGCATCTCTTTCAAATCAGGCACATTTTCACAGTCACTTACCTGATGTATGTTGTTTCCTCTTTCATCAGGATGAGAAACAGAATCCAAACCAAAAACAATGTCTAGATCCTCACCATACTCAAAAAAATCCTCATCACCATATGTGTCAAAGATGGGTGATCCAGGTACATCAGCTTGATCATAGTATGCCATTTGTTCATGGGCAGCAGAACATGCATCTTCATCACCAATGGATTCCTTTTGTGGATGAGTATTAGCTTGTGTGTCATAAGCAAAACAGCCATCAAATGAAAAACAATCATGCTCTGAACCAGCACTTTTTTCAATCTCTGACTGCTCTTCACGATCCCCATGTGTCTGAAAAGAAGTCAATGGGTCACACATAGGACTGCTTCTCTGTTTGCTTATACCTTCTCTGTCTTGAGTACAATACTCACAATTGTCTCCACAGGTCCATTCCAAAAGTTGTTCATTGCTGTCCACAACCTTGTTATTGTTTTCATGGTCAGATGCCTCATCATTGCAATGGGAATCCTCATTAGTCCTTTCACTAGCACCTTCAATATTCATCTTTTCATTTTCACATGATGCCTTAATTATTTGGTCATTTGCAGCTTCACAACTATTTTTCACACCAAGGCCTGGGGACAGGGGTTTCAGCAGGTACACATTTATGATTTTTTCTATCTTTTCTATGAACCTATATGCCATCTGCGTACTTGTCACCTTAAAATCCCTCAGTAATGCACTAGAGCCCTCCTCAAAAGCCTCAAAGAATATGCCAACACAGGCTGAAATATCAGGTCTGAAGACTTCTGGGATCTGTGAAAGGGCTATTGCAAACCTATGACTGAAATCAACACATGGCTCTTCATCTTGTTTTCTGATTCTCATCAATTCTGCAATAAGATCAGCCGGTTCTTTTGCAAATTCTTCCTTGAAATAGTCAGCAAGCTCATCCCAACAGGCAAAGGATCCTTTTGAAAAGCTCAAATACCAGTCTTTTGCTTTTGCATCAAAGGACCTAACAAAAAACCTCATCCACATATCCTCATCTCTGAATGAATGTTTTCCCATAAAACTGTGAAAATTTTGGATATGTGCATTCCCATCACATACATTGTGACCACTAAATCTAGGCATCTGACAGTATATCCTAGCAGGCATAGTTTCTACTTTATAATCCACCCATGACAAATCCAGTTGGTCATACAAAGGATCAAAAGGGCTGAGAAGAGGTTTAGCCTTCTGACTGGCAGACACAACAGGGTTACTGCTTTTTAACTGGGCCTGCTCAGCCTCTAAGAATATCAACCTATTTCTTATCTCTTCTATTCTTTTATTCGACATTTCACCACTGAGTATGGGATAATTCATACTTGGATTCATAAAAATCCTACTCTTAGACATCCTTTGTCTGTCTAAGACCTAAGGCTTCCCCTGGCATCTAACTTATGCAGCAAAATAGCAAATATAAAGGGGAAGGAACAAGGTACCTTTTCTCATACAGATGCAGAAAAATGAACAACACATTTTTGTCACATCACATACATCCATCTTTCATGTGCATTCAGATCTTTTGCAGAGTCGCCACCTCTCCAGAGAGGACAAAATTTTCAATAGCTGAAAGATACTTTTCCAGGTTCATTCCACCAGCAGAGCATCATTTTGTTGGTGATTCAGATGGGCCACAAGATATAACACTTTTTCATCAATTTTTTCCCCAGCAGAGTCACCATTTTGTTGGTTTTTCTTCTGAATCAGCATTAGGGTTTGCCATTTCTAATGCATAGGCAGATTCAGCCAACTGAATACAGGAGGTTGCGTGAGCTCCTCCCCTTCACTTCTGGTTCTGCCGCACCAAGGGGGGTATCCCTATAACACAAGATGTAACCTTGACTGGCTCAATGACAGAAGGATTTAACTTGACAGCAACAGGCAGAATACTCTCATGTATGGACCAAGATTTGTGTAACAAATCACAAGGTTGGCAACATTCTTGGACATAATGTCTGGTTGGGTATGAGAGCATGCAGGGATCCTAATCCTACTCCTACAACTAACAGGTGGAAGGAAGAGATGGTTTAGTTTGAATTTTGGATGCAAAGCTGGACATGGTGTATAACCTCAACACAGAGCTAGATTGGTGCCTATCCAGGGCTTGGAGTCGGTAGACATACACCTGTGAATGATCAGCATGAATAGCTAAAACTGGATTTCAGGGGGATACACATGATATCTGCCTTACAGATATCTCCCAATAAAGAGTGTTAAGCTGTCTATACTTATGGCATCCCTATTGCAGTAAGAAAGATACATGCAAAACTGGAGACAGAATCAGCATAACACATGCAAACACAGCATTATTCATATAAGATTAACCATGAAATCAGTGGATTCATGCCAAATCGTACAACAGGAGATACATAAACTCACAAGTTTTGCTGCACAAAGCAACCAAAACCAGTTGTATCTTATTACAAAGCCAAAATGTCCAGTTTTCAACAACCAAAAATGAGTAACACTTCCTGCTTATAACAGCCAGGTAGTGTACCACAACAATTAATTACATGGTTGACCAAAAATCCCGCCAGATACACAGTATCAGAAAAATGGTGCTCAAACACTCAATGCAGCAGGGGGAGAGGAGACAGGAAAAGGTCTCGAGCCTTGCGCCACCACCTAGGGATCCAGATCTTCAATCAGGTACTGCATCCATCCACGCCATCGCCCGCACCTCTGCAACAATCGCCATTAATGGCGCACCAACCCACGGCCTCGGGAAAAACATCAGACAGTCGATCGCAACCATTTCCCGCCAAGATACATCATCATGATATTTCAAATATGCAGGATATCAAATATCCCACATGCACCTCGCGGCGACCTTTTCAACACTTTATATACTAGGCCACGAGCATATATGATGTCGGTGCTTTTGCTCCTGACGACACTAGTATAAACCTTCATCATCATCCTCCAGCAGCATGATATCCTGTCGCTTGAAATATCACCCTGACGTCAGCATCATATCGCAATATAACCTGCATGATAATCACCTTCATCGGCACAACCTGATGCATCGGAGGAAGATCCTCCTGCTTAGCCGATACTAAATGTCTGGCCGATGAACATCCTGATGACGTCACCGTCATATCCTGCTGACGTCATCAGCATATCTGCCTACTGCGAACCTCCTCATATTCGGATGACATCATCATCATATTCGCAACATTGGGGGATCTTCATAAGATGAGTAATGTTAGAAATATGACCCCCCGGACCTTGATGACGTCACCACCACATGTCGGCATCAGGATGATATTCGGAAGATAACCGGATATTTGGAAATATCATCCTGATGCACAAATATCATGCTGCACTGTAGCTCCGCTGTAAGATCGGGGTGATAGATGAATATGACAGACATTTGAAAAGATCACCCCCCACTGGATAATGCATGAAGCCGACAGGCTGATATCTCCCTGATATCAGCATCATCATGATGCTGGAACAAACATACATCCGGGTGATATTCAAATATGAAAATATCACCGCCTCCTTCGGAAATATCATGATGCAGATAGGCAGAGAAATAGATATCACCCTGACATAAGAATGACGTCAGCATCATCAGGATGACAAAACAATGAACATGAAGTGATACAACATCATCAGGATGATATTGACTAAGATCATCCTGACGTCCAAAATATGATGACCCTCGCAAGCAACACGGCGATAACTGGAAATATGATGATGATGATGCTGACCACCATCGAAGAAAATATGATGATGATGATCTCCTCCTCAGGAAAATATGATGCTGCAGCTGAAAAAATGCTGAGGAGGCCCGAAGACTTAGAACTTTTTTTGGATTTTTTGGGAAGGTGCCTGCATGAAAATTGCTCAAAAACTGTCAGTCAATTCAGGCACTAACAGAAACAAAAGAACATATGATGCCACTTTTTGGTGTCTCGCAAAGTTGAAACCCTCTATAAAATATAGCCTTTAATGGTGTTAAGAACCAATAATCAATAATAGAAAGGTTGAAGAAAGAATTTACAAGTTGCTCTAGAGGATTGCATGATGAAAAATGTAGAAAATCAACTTGCTGAGGAGGAATAGAAGAAGAGTAAAAGAAAGTTGCAAGTGTGTTGTAGGTATTCAAAGAAACCAAGAGAACTATAGTATGAAGGTAAAAATCAAATTTAAAAAGAGGATTGAAGCCAAGAAAGTGTGAAGGCATAAGGGTTTGAAGACTTGAAGGCAGGAGGTGCCTAGAAACCCTTAAAAAAATTGAATTTTGTAACTTGTTGAAATCCTCACTATATGTAATTGTTCTTGAGGAATTTTGTTGTATGAATGAACATATGTGTTGGAGTATAGGACCACTAAGAGGGGGTAGGGGTGAATCAGTGGTCTAATGAGCAATCAAACTTTTTCACTTTTTAACACACTTGTTTATAATGTAGAGAGATTTGAAACTTCAATCAATTAGACATTGGATATCACCATAACAAGTACACTTGAGCATAACATTAAGAACAAAGATAATCAATCATAAGACACAACATCAAGAGGAGAGATGACATAAGTGATTTGAGTGGAAAACCCTAAAAGGATAAAAAACCACTATGAACATAGATTTTATTAGACCTCACTGGCTAATCCTCACTGGATACATTATATGCCTCATTGGCAAATTAGTCTCACTGACAAATGTGTTGTCTCACTGACAAAAGTGTCTCACTAACATGTTGGAATTAGGCTAGACAACTAAGAGGGGGGGTGAATCATTTGTCCCATAAAATTAACCTTTTCTCTTTAATCTTCTTTCACAACTTATAAATAGATTAATGATGTAAGCATGAAACAATAACACATGAGAAGAAACATAATTAACACACTTGGCACCAAGATTATTAACGTGGAAACCCGGTTAAGGGAAAAACTACGGTGGGGGTTAACCCACAAAGATTATACTCTGTTAAAAGTATTACAAAATGGGAAGGCACATGCCTTCGGGCTCACTGCCTAGAGCTCACTACTCAAAAAGAGGCTCACTGCCTACAAGAATGATTACAAAAGGATTACAAATTGTTTGAACTGATGAATAGCATCTGCCAATGTAAGGATTTAGTTCTGTTTAAGCACAAAATACTTATCTTACACACTTCATCTTTACTCTGCCTTGTTTACTGCTCTGCCATAATCTAGACCTTAGGTCTCTTCTCTTTCGCACTTCTTATCTGCTCTTTTTGTACTTACTCCATATTCGCATAACAACACCCTCAATACACTAGAATCGATTGGATATATATATATTTGCCTCAATAAATTCAATCACTTTTCTATTGGCCTTATGAAGAACTTAACAAACAATACAAGTACTCAGTTCTGTCAGCTGAAATCATACACCAATATTGATGCATACCAGAAATAACACTTGCAGGTCACCATACATGTCGGCCACTAACATTATATCCCATACACAACTCACCAAAACACTTCTACTAGATTCACACAAGGATCTAACACAAGTCAGCATGTTCTTCATTGAACTGTTCTATCATATTAGGACCCAGTACTCAGATGCTCATAACTTTTAATCCCTTTGTCACCGGAGGCTGAAATCTTGGATTTAGATTTTCCTGACATTCCTCTACACTCCCTTAGATTTGTAACACACAATGATTAACTGGAGAGATCCGTTGACCAAAATACTGAATTCTGTCATATACCTTGTTCTTGTCTATCCAGACTTGACAAATCTTGGAACTAACTTCCGGTATGATCTGATACTGCACTGCGGATGTGTGGAATGGACTTAGTTGCCATCAATGACAACATATAACATGCCTTGCAGTGTCTCTTGCCAACAATCTCTCCCTTTGGCATTGATGGCAACACTTTGTGAAAAATGACTAAGTGTCATGACTGACTCCCCCTACTATGTACACTTCCACTGCTCCCCCTTTGATGGATTCTTCATTTTTTTAATTTTTCACTGTCTCTCACTCCCCCTTTGACATCAATGGAAAAGGGTGGGATCTACAAACCAAAATTTACACAAGAAATCTGTATACAAGGCCGCATATGTACAAATAATCCATGTATTATATTTACATGAACTTGAGAATATCTACAAAACTATTTTTCAACTGGACAAGTTCAGAGGCCCAACTTATTTTCATGCCATCCAAAATTGAGATGTGCCCACTTAGTAGGAATGCCTGTGTTTCTGCTTTCTTTAAATCTGAAGGATCACATGTCCGGACTGCAACTTGAGCTTCAGATAAAGCAGTAAACATTGTTTCTAACTTGGGGGCAATCAATCCCCGGAGCTCACACATTCTCTCCACAATATTGCTGTTTTCTTAAGCAAGTTTCTTTATTTCATCAGTCAAGCTGATTGCTTGACACTCCAGAATTACCGGAGAAATTGTTAGAGGATCAAAATTTTGAGATAGATTCAACAATCCTTGTTCCCGCTCCTTTATCTTCTTCTCAATAACCTCAATAACTTTGGGCCAAGATAGACAAAATTTATATACATCACCTCCATCATTAAGAGCATTTTGAATACTCTTTATACTGATATCAAGTACCTTTCTGTCCTTTTCTATTAGACCCTTTAGCTCACTAAATCTCTTATCCATAAATTCATTTCGAACTTTAATCTCTGCAGACTTCTCAAAGGACTCAAAGTGTGTACTTATAGAATTTACAAGGCTCTTCAGATTTCCAAAGGGAGAATTAGATGGATTCTTCTAGAAAGTTGGCATTATATTCTCCAATGTACCGAATGCAAGGCCTAACAGTTCACTGTCCTCTATGTGAGTTTTCAATATCTTTTTTCTTGCCTTGGCTTGTGTGAAAGATGCTATCTTTAGTGTTTGGTCTGGAGAGAGAGTATACAGTTGATTGGTCCTTGAATCAATTCTGGTTCATCAAACTCTAGCATTTATTTACTCAGGAAACTCTTCACTACATCTGCAGTGTCTCTTGCCACAATTTTTGGACCACCTTCCTTTACTTAAGTTTTCTCAGTGTTAGTATCAGGACTATTTTGTTTGGGTGCATCAACATTTGTACCATCTTATTCTGCTTTATCTTCCTTACCCTTGACTTCTTCTTCTTCATTCTTAGCCTTTTCTATTTCATGTTCTTCAATCCTCAATGAATCATCTTCAATTTGATCATCTGCTTCTGTATTCATCTCTGTATCTTCTTTGTCAGAATGATCCAGAGGAGTTAGAATACCTCCTACATCATCAATTTTATCTGCCATCTTTTCATCTTCCTTGTTCATTGTTTCCTTTTCTGGAATAGAGGAGTCATCTAACATAGTTTTCTGCTCATTGATTTTCAATTCTTCAACATTCGGAATTGAGGAGTCAATTCCATCATCATTCTCTTCTTCAACAATAGGAAGATTGTGTCTTTTCAATGCATTCAGGAGAATATCTTGAGTATCCTTGATTATCTCATCTATTTCACCAAGCATGAGTTTATTCATTCTCTTCTTGCTCTTGAAGTCATCCTTCACTTCCTTGAATATCATGTTCATATGATCTGGAGTAATCTGAGGGCATGGATTTATCAACACCTGCTCCCTAATCTCAATATCTTTACCTTTAGCATTTTCTTTTCTTAACTCCAAAATATCTGCAAGACTTCTTGGAATTTCAGAAGTTATTTCAATCAAAGCCTTATTGTAGATGTTCAGATATTTGATAGTGGCTTCCTATAGGACCCTCTTATCAGCATCACTGTAATGATCAAAGAATTCAGTCATTGGCCTTAAATTCCCATCTACAGTGACTGATTTGATGATATCATCCATAGAGAGAGTAGGCTTTTCAACAAATATTTCAGTCTTTTTCTTCTTGCTTGCCCTTTTGCTTCCGGAGGGTTTTTCTTTAGTTACCTTGGTTGTATTTGTACCTGAGGTCTTCAACTCTTTGATCTCAATATCAAAATTAGTTTCTTCATCATTTTCCATGCTTTTATAAGTCTAGGTGGCCTTAGTTTTTACTCTTTTTCCTTATTTTCTAGATGATTTTGCTTTCGGCTTCTTAGGATTTGCAGGTTTTGGGAAAATAGGGGCAGCAATAGAGCTTCTAGTAGTTCTTGATGTGGAGGAGGATTCTACCAGAGCACTTCCTTGTTTCTTATCCTGCTTCTCCTTCTCCACCTTTTCAGTTCTTTTCAGAATTGCCTCACAGCTTCCTTTGTGAGGCCTAGATTCTTGGCCAACTACTCAACTTCTTTTCTTACTTTCCTATTGATTCAAGTTTTCTAAGCTCAACATGCAGTTTTACACTTCGCTCCTCATATGTCCCAAATCTTTCAACTAGTGAGTCTTTTGGCTTTCTCAAAAGATGTTGAGCATACATATTCTAGATTTTCTCATCTACCTCATACCCCATGGGCATGATCCAAATAGTTCTGGGTCTACTACTTCCATTAAGCATTGATCAATGTCAACCATAAAACATATTTCATTCTTGTACTTGTCAACAACCAATTTAGGGATTCTTTCTCTGGAATGCATCATATTCTAAAAATTCTTGAAGTATCCCCAGATTGTAGTTTTTTGTGTTTTATAGTCACCAATGTTGCATAGATGATCTCTGATCTGAATAGCAACTGGCTTGTCATTAGTCTAATGTACACCTTTTACTCTAGGTACCTCATTCATAAAGTAGAAAAATAAACATAGAACCAATGTACCATATTTAAAGGTGTTTTTCTTATCTTTCTTGATTTTGTTCAAGTTCTCAATTAGTTGGTTCTACAATAGTTCACACAAGTCATAATCTACATTTTTCTTTAACATTTTGTATGCAACATATATGGTTGTTCCGGAGATAGAGTTCTCCCTGCTGGAATGATAAATTTTGTAGCCAATTACCATTGATGCAAACTTGGCATTCGGATCAATAATATCATTGATAGTCATTGCCATTTTGTTGAATTTGGCAACGGTTGCATCAGTTACAGTCTGGTTCTTCATGGATTTTAACATTGGTAAACCACTAGTTGAATTCAAACTAGTCACAATCTTGATAGCATCCTTTGTAATTTTGAATGGTTTCAATAGCCAGAAAAACTCATCATGCTTTTGGCTTAAGACATACCAGATCCATTCATCTTCATCAAATGTTGAAAACCCCATAATCTGAATAAAATGTTTATCTTGCAGTGCCTTGTACTTGGGTTTAAGATCGTGATTTTCATCCCTTAGATGGCTCTCAAATAAATCTACAAACCTTGAGTCCCCAAATTCATCTATGCTCACATGAATATAAACCCTAATATCTTCAACATGTAGCACACCATATGGAACACTTGAAAATGCACCTAATTGGTCGACTTCTACTGATTTGTGTGGGTGCTTCTTAAATTTGGATTGAGGCCTTTCAGTAATGTCAACAACCAAAGGTGTAGCCATTTGCAAAATATTACAAGTTCAAAGCTTCGCAGATAAATACCTTTTTCACGAAATTAGGGTTGACAAGCAAATTCGTCGATCGCACTTCAAATCCTTGAATTCTCTGCTTAGACGCTATTCTTCTTGCTCCCTTTGAATGCAAAGTGATTCAAATGAAGTGTGAATGACCTTTTTAAGCTCCACAAAACCTAATTTGCCTTTGTAATAAATGCTATGTCCTAACACATCTGGTTACACTGTTTCTACATACAGTCAACCTTGAATTGCTTTGCAAATCATCATATCCACTTCTTTTCTTCCAAAAATTCTTTCAAATGATATGTAATAACCTAAATTATTTTCTCTCAATGTGCTAGATTCAGGCACCCACTTATTGGCTGGGGGAATTTGATTTTTAATGCTTCTCCCCTGAGCCAGAGCTCCTAATTCAATTCCCGGAGGAATTGTCAGCACCAGATTCTGGTGTGGACCCATTACTATTGTTCATAACACTTTTCTTGACCCATGTCTTTCTCATTTCATTCCAGATCTCATTCACATCAATTTTTCCCTTACCTTTGTCTTGTCTCTGCTCATCTAGTTTTCTGTTTACGGGACCTCTTCTTTCATTGTTCTTGTTTCTACAGAATCTTGCAAAATGACCATATCGATTACAATTAAAACATACAACATTTGTTTGCCCATTTGATTGATTTCCTCTTGATCTACACTGATTTGCCATATGTCCAAATCAATTGCATGCAAAGCATTTTCCATTGAAGGAATTGCCAATTCCTCTATTGTTAGAATTGTTCATTATTACACTTCTACATTCATTGGATCTATGACCATACCTATTACACTTGAAGCATTGACCAGAGAAGGATGGACTACTTTGATTCACTCTACTTCTGTATTGAGTAGCTCTATGACCAAATTTATTGCACTTGAAACAACTTCCATTGAAAGATGGATACCTTTGAGCATTAGGTTGTCTTACTGGAGCTCTTCTAGTTCTGTTTCTTCCATTCCTTGGTTGAAAATTTCTTTGTTCAGATCTAGAGCTTTCACCTTTCTCATATCCAAGACCATGCTTATCATCAACCTTCTTCTGACTCTCAAGCAACACTTCAAGTTTAGCTGAGCTTATCTTGAACTTCTGCTTGTATTCATTTGTAACTTCTAGGTCATGTTTGAGGATAACAATTTGCCTCTCAAGTTCTTCATTTTCCCTAATTTCTTGTAGATCAGACTCTAGATGGCCAATTATTCTATCTAATCTATAGCATTCTTTAGTTCTTTCTTTCAGAGATTGATTTAATTTTTCTTCAGTCTTCTTTCTTTCTTTAATATCCTTGGTTAGCCTCATCACCCCGGATTCCATTTCATGTTTTAGGACAACTTCTTTTGTTGACTTCTCACATTCCTTTGTCTTCTCTTTCAGGGCCTTATCCATGTCATTGTCCTCATTCTGTTTTCCTAGTTGAAGAAGTAGCTCCTTTCTCCTCCCATTAGATTTACTTCATTTTTCTTTTAAAATCTCAATGCAGTCTTCAACGTCTTTAAGATTTTCTTGCAGTTCTTTGACTTCTACTCTGGACTGGTCAAGATCATCTAAAGCAAGTTGAAGTTGTTCTTCAAAGTTTTATGAATCTATTGTAATACCTTCCCAGATCTTCCTCAAGATGTTAGGCTTCTTTCAAGGAACCTTGCTCTGATACCAATTGTTGGAATTAGGCCAGACAACTGAGAGGGGGGGTGAATTAGTTGTCCCACAAAATTAACCTTTTCTCTTTTAATCTTCTTTCACAACTTATAAACAGATTAATGATGTAAGCATGAAATAATAACACATAAGCATAAACATAAATAACACACTTGACACCAAGATTTTTAATGTGGAAACCTGGTTAAGGGAAAAACCACGGTGGGGGTTAACCCACAAAGATTATACTCTGTTAAAAGTATTACAAAAGGGGAAGGCACATGCCTTCGAGCTCACTGCCCAGAGCTCACTATTCAAAAAGAGGCTCATTGCCTACAAGAATGATTATAAAAGGATTACAGATTGTTTGAACTGATGAATAGCATCTGCCAATACAAGAATTTAGTTCTGGTTAAGCACAGAATACTGATCTTACACACTTCATCTTTACTATGCCCTATTTATTGCTCTGCCATAATCCAGACCTTAAGTCTCTTCTCTTTCACACTTCTTATCTTCTCTTTTCGCACTTACTCCTTATTCACACAACAACACCCTCAATACACTTGAATCCATCAGCTATATATATCTATCTCAAGAAATTCAATCACTTTTCTGTCAGCCTTATGAAGAACTTAACAAACAATACAAGTACTCAGTTCTGTTGGCTGAAATCATACACCAATTTGATGCATACCAGAAATAACACTTGCAAGTCACCATACATGTCAGCCACTAACATTATATCCCATACGTAACTCACCAAAACACTTCTACTAGATCCTCACAAGGATCTAACACAAGTCGGCCTATTCTTCACTGAACTGTTCTGTCATATTAGGACCTGGTACTCAAATGCTCATAACTTTTAATCCCTTTGTCACCGGAGGCCGAAATCTTGGATTTAGATTGTCCTGACATTCCTCTACACTCTCTCAGATTCACAACACATAATGATTAACTAGAGAGATCCTCTAACCAAAATACTGAACTCTGTCATATACCCTGTTCCTGTCTATCCAGACTTGACAAATCTTGGAACTGACTTCCAGTATGATCTAATACTGCACTGTGGATGTGTGGAATGGACTTAGTTGCCATCAATGACAACACATGACATGCCTTGCAGTGTCTCTTGCCAACATGACAAACAATATCATACAACTTTTTCAAAAATGGAAATGAAGAATACAGAGGGACACTCTATTTCATTGCATAACATCAATCTATGCAAGTCAATATTTCAACAAAAAACTCTCCTTTACACATTCAACCCACAACACCTATTGCATCACTCTCTTTCAATGAATAATAACATATTCCTACTACAATCAAAGTATATTAGATAAAGAATACCTGACTTACTTACAGTCCTCGAGTGCCTTCAACTTTCTTTAACTCTGTAAGCATTATACACTTCTATCATCATATTCTGCCATACACCACTCTCATCATTCTTCTATCATCTTTTGTTGTTCCTTTCCATACAAAGTATCTCTAACAAAAACATACTCAAAAACCTTTTTTCAATTACATATCTCTATGAGTGTGCTTGATACTTCATCTTCTCCATTTTTCTCTGACCAAAAACTTCTTTGACAAACGAGTTTTTCATTAATTACTGTAACACCATTACCTTTATTTATATATTGTATTTACAAAAAGAAACTCCACCAAGAACATTACATTCATGTTTTCTGTGTAGTATCTCACCAATACTTCAACACACCATATGTTACTCACGGTCCTTTCGTTCATTTCATCTCAACAAAAAAACTAGAATAGAGTTCAAATTTTGATCACAAAAGAATACAGAACTTTATAAGACTATTAAAAAACTACCTCTTAACTATTCAAATCCAAGATGAATTTCAAAAGGCCATCAAACTTAGGCCTACTAGAATAACCGTTACCATTTGAAAAAGTTTTAAACATGGGCCATTGATTGACCTCTTCGCACCCTTGAGGATATCAATCACAATCGTTAATATAACTTTTGGTGCTCAACAAAGGAGGTTTACCGGTGAGCAAGAGTTGCCATAAGACTATTGGAGTATAGACAACACTGCGAGGGGGGTGAATCAGTGTTGTAGATAAAAACAATTGATTTACTTCTTATCAAACTTAAAAATAGAAAGTAATAATGCTGACAGTATGCTTTATCAAAACAGGAACAACAAAAAGACTGAATGTTCAAGCATGAAAGATAAATGAATCACACATCAATTTAAGGCCATGACACAAAAAATTTCATGAGTGGAAAACCCTCATGGGGCAGAAAAACCACTCAAAAATTGCCTCACTAGCTTAATCATGAAAATCACCAATTACAAAGCCTCACTGGCAAAGCCTCACTGACTACAAAATACCTCACTGGAAACATAAGCCTCACTGGCAACATAAGCCTCATTGTCTACATAAGCCTCACTGGCACCACAAGCTTCACTGGAAATGATCATATTGTCTCACTGACATGATCACTTACAACTTCTTAAAGATTAAATGAAGATATACAATACAGATGGTTTCTCTGTTTCACTGTAAAACATATCTTGACTATCTCATTTCATTTGAGACTCAAGAATCCATAATCATAAATGTGCACACACAACTCAACTGATCAAGAAAGATTTTGTAATGATACATTGTTTCTATGATAAAGATATTGCAAGAACATACAACTTCATCTCTATCTCAACAAAGAAATGTTGTCCATTTTATACTGTCTCACAGCTTTCTTGTTCTTTCATTAAACAATTTAAACATGTAATTGTTACTGTTCAACTTCTTGTAGCAGTTGATGTTAACAACTGTCAAAGTTATAAGGTCGAATGGAGCCATTTGAGTATGTAAAAATTCACTTATTTGAGATCATTACAAAACTTAACCACAAGGGTTTCATTAAACTTCCAACTGTTCAATATAACCACTGCACCAAGAAGAATAACAAAAGAATCCTTTACAATAGTAGTTAACAACTTTTAATCACATTTGAAGCAAAAAAAACAAACAGTCTTCAAAATTGTTTCCAAACCCATGGCATGAAACCCTAGCATCATATGCATGTGAGTAAAACCTTCTCAAATTACCATTCAAAAGAAACCCTTAACCATTTCAAAGAATGGGTTTATCATCATTAACAACAATAGTTTACTTTTGCAAACCCTAACCAAAGAAAAACTTCAATATACACCCAAGAAGGAGAGATATCACTTGTAGCTACTGACAAATCAAGGTTTTGTTGTGCTCTTCAAGCTTCGAGTGACAAAAATAATTGTCAAAATCCCTTTTATACTTTCACAGTAAGCTAAGCTTTGTCATATTCAACAAAATTCACCTTATGATTACCAAATCTTCACAGACTTTGCAAACTGTTCAAACCCTAAATCACAAACCTTCATTCTCCAAAGTTTAACCTTGTGAAATGAATCACAAAACAAACGTTTTGATTGTTATACATCCTTTACCGAATGTCCGAGTGGGCCCTAAAAGGGCTGGTGACCAACAAACCCAAATGCCAACATTTAACCTACTAATGATGCCCAAAACCTGTTGGTTAGGGTATAACTTAAGTGCCCTTCGAATGCCTTCCTTTCACATTGTTTTTAAATTAAATAAAGACAATAATATAAAACCAATTGATGCCCTTTTTTACCATTGAATTTAGATGAAATGAAATCAATAACCCTTCAATCAAGTGATGACCTTGGTAAATAAACAAGTATGATCATTGCACCATCATGACTATAGATTAGGAAACCAAAATGAAGTTGAAATACTAACAAAATGCAAATAACACAGAAAGCTATACCTTCACATGAAAACCCAATCTCATCAAGGGAGGAGGTAGATTGCACCCAAGAGCTCCTAAGACATGATAATCCCTAGATAAGTGATTCAAATGTGAAATGCTATCCTAATTATGCAACTCACAATTCTAGCTCAATAGACATTTGGACATGGTAACATTACTCAAAACTTGGATCCCAAAATGGGTTGAGAGATGTTGTATTTATAGATTTTTGGAAGGGATTTTGATCCAAGGGTGGAGATTGATTTGGAAGATCAATGGTGGAGGATAAAAGTGATGTGGAGGGCCTAGATTTGATCGTGGAGGAATGGATGGCTAGGAATAAAAGTAAATCTTTTATTCATTTTGGGAAAAAGGGGTAATTAAATGAGTATGGGTGTGAAGGATTATTTTTGAATTAAAGATTCATATGGGGAATGTAAAATGAATTAAAAATTTATTTGGGGATAAGTGGAAATAAATGAGTATGGGTGAGGTAAGGGGTGTGGAAGAAGAATTAATTGTGATGTGGGATGTTTTAAAATAAAAAATTGACTTAGGTGGATTTATTTCAATTTTTTTGTTTGGAGGATGTGGGGAAGGGTGTTAAACTAGGTTTGACCACCCAAATGAGAGGTCAGGATTAATTAAACATAGGTTTTATTTAATTAATCTTAGGGTTAGGATGACGTAGGCTAGGGTAGGCAATTAAATAATAGCTATTTAATTGTCTAGGGTAGGGATAGGTCAATTAATAGGCTGAATTAATTAGTTAAACATGGTTTAGTTAATTTATTGGATTTAGTGAAAAGGTTGAAGTTGATAAAATAAATATTGCATATTTATTAAATCAATTGGCTAAGGTTGGGACTATTGAATTAATGAAATTAATTCATTTTTGAGGATAAAATGATGGAAAAATGGGTGATGAAGGGATAATTAATTAAATAAAAAAGTATTTAATTGATTAGAAGGGAAAATGATAGTTTAGGGATGTTGGGAGTCGGTTTGATGGTAAGAGACACTTTTAGGTGTCTACATTTGCTCCTCTTTGACGTGGCATCAGGACCTAGGAGGGAAGTGGCGTTAGGTCGAAGAGAAATATGTCCCAGCTGCCAGGAAGGAGTATGATGGATGGGGGATGCCCCCTCGAGAGGTCGGCAGGAAAATAAAAAATTTTCGGGTGAGTTCTCGAAAGGATGTGACGGGAGTGAAGGTTGGATTGGGGATGGAAAAAGAGGATGACAGGAAGAAAAACAGAGGAAAAAGGCTGAGATTTGCACCCTGGAGGGAAAAAGAGGGGGTGGAAGAATGACATGGCCCACTATATTAGGAGAAGTGGGCCCTGAGAGTGCCACATTTGCACACATTGACCATTAGAGAAGAAAGAGTGAAGGAGAGATGGTAGAGTGCAACCCCTAGTTCCCTCGACTTCGACACATTTCGGAGCGGTTTCAATCGTTTGGCCAGGCACCGGAGGCTGGACCCCAAGTAGGGTTTAACCCTGACTTTTCAATTTTTTTGTTTTTGTCACTTTTTTATGTTTAGGAATTGGGATTGGAGCGTGTAGCGCCAAAAGTTAGGTGGATTAGCGCCATCCTCTGGATTAGCGCTATCTGCCAGGGTAGAATTAGGGTGGTGGGTATTTTAGCGCAATTTTCTGAAATAGCACAATATTGGAAATTGGTTAGGGTTTGGTGTTTTAGCGCCAATTGCATATTTAGGTAGCGCTATTTTGGATAGTAGCGCGATTTTCCATTTTAGCGCTATACAAGGGATTAGCGCAATATATAATATTAGCACTTTTGTTAGAATTGGAGCTATTTAATGTATTAGTGCCAAGTGTTAGGTCGACGCCATTTTATAAAATGGTGCTATGTAGGTTGTGCAGTAGCGCAATGTTTGGGAGTAGTGCAAAGTGTTTTGCGCAGTGGCGCTATTTACTGTAATAGCGCTATTTAGAAGTAGTAGCACCATTTTGAAAATGATGCAAAGCATTGTCTATTTTGGTGCCAAATGATTCTAACTTTTTAGACATTTAGAAGAAAGGGGTTGGTTCAGAGAAAGATAGGTCGATATCTGACCAGAAAGTTGTGGATGTAGGATACGACGTCGTTTATAGTTTATTCACAGGAGCGATGCGTGCCATCTGTGGTGGCATTGTTTGACCATTTTGATGATGCTATGTGGGCTCGACTAGCTAGGTTGGGTCTTCTGACAGTGGCGTCGATGCCAGTGCTTCGAGCTCATCAAGCTCTGATGATAGTGGTTGTGGAGTGGTACCATTCGGAGACCTGTACATTCTTGCTGCTGACTGGTGAGATCACAATCACACTTGAGGATGTTTATCACATCCTCAAGCTACCTATTTGAGGCCAGTGGGTTAGCTATGATATGAGGAGGGGACAGAGGGCCTTGATCAGGGTATTTTGGCAAGGACCACATTGTGCTAGATGAGCTACGAGGGGACGTTGGCCGCGGGTGCAGATCCCTTTGCCTTAATCCTATGTGCTTTGATTGGTGGGGTGGTTATGCCTGATAGGAGAGGTAGGGGTTTTCTAGTTGGCTAGGGGGAGATGATTAAGGGGATGGTGAGGGATGAGACTGTGTATGCCTGGGGACCAGTGATGCTAGGGCAGCTGTATCATGAGATGCATATAGTGGTCTATCTCCATGATTCTGTGTTATCAACTGGGGTTACTCTACTACATGTGTGGATTTGGGAGCACATCATAGTTACCCGACCGACGTGTGGGTATTATCGCTGGCCATTCGAGGCCTTTGTGTTTTTATATCAGGATGCAGAGTACACTTACACTAAATAGGTGCGGTACTAGAGGCGGTTGTTAGATGATGTCATTCGGGTGACCTGGCGATCATACATTGGAGTGGAGCTGTGGCCGGATGATGATATCCATCTACCTTTTACATTTCAACAGCGATACCTAATGGGTTGAGGAGACTGCATGATAGATATGTACCTGCCATCACGGGTGATGCGGCAGTTTGGATTGAGGTAGGACACGCCACAACAGATGGCTATTTTTTCTCAAACCCATTGAGATGTGTCCTTCTAGCCTGCAGCCATACATCCACAGGTCGCTCGAGATGACTTTGCAGCTTTACAGCTAGTGCGGTGGGATTGGGGGAGCATGGTCTAGGATGCAGGCACTACTCCTGCCTATGACATATGGTGGCAGATGCAGCAGCTGACTTGGTTTACGGACTCGGCAGAGGCAGTTCCTGTGGAGGAGGTAGCGGGGTCAGATGATGATGATTCAGATGATGGTGGGGATGATGACTCGGATGGGGATGACTTCCTGGAGGAGGGGGAGGAGATCATTAGAGATGATCTCGTGGAGGTTGGAGTAGATGGAGAGGAGAGGTTGTTTGGTAGGGATGGTCAGCTGATGGATGTGCTGGCGGTGGCAGCAGTTGGACAGGTGCCCCAACAGTAGGTGAGACAGCAAGCACCTGTTCAGCAGGTTCCTATTGAGCAGGTACAGATTAGAGAGGGGCAATAGCCTAGAGGGCCTTGGCATCGTGGGGGACAGCCGAAGGTGGATAGGGGTGATCTACCCCCACCACAGGTAGCGCAACAATAGCAGGGGGAGGCAGGCCCCTCAGGGACATCTAGAGAGGCAGAGGTTGAGAGGCTCACACCTCGTCGGTGGCCATAGGGTGAGGAGGAGGAGATGGAGACCCTATGAGCACAGGTGGCTAGTTTGTAGGAGGCATTGGAGAGCCAGGAGGCCGAGTTGGTTCAGTTGCGGGTGGCATTAGCATTATTGGATGGGTCAGATGGACAGGTTGCTGCATTGCAGGCACAACTAGCCCAGGCGCAGGGTGATATAGAGGTTTTGACCAGAGAGCAGGATGTAACGCTTTTGAGAGCACAATAGGCAGAGACTGCTTTGCAGACTTCTGGTGTTGGTATGGCCCTAGTGTTGACAGTGATGCAGACTCAGTTGTCCCAAGCACAGACACAGTCATATCAGTTATAGGGACAGTTGACTCAGGTTCAGGGGGATTTGACAGAGGCCAAAGCACGGTTGAAGTATTATCGAGGTCTCTATTATGCGGCAGTGCTAGCAGAGCAGTGTGCCCCGAGCTACAGCTAGGTCAGTGGATCGAGGGCATCTAGGTCACACAGATATAGATCAGTTTAGTCAGTTTATCAGATGATGCCTCCTCCTTCATACGTGCCCCAACAGGTTCCATAGGTGTAGGTACAACCATAGCCACAGCCGCCGCCGCAGCTACCAATAGGGCTAGAGGCACTACCAGGATCAGGATCCCCGACTCCACCAGAGAGGGGTCCCTCTATGTGACATTGTATCATTGTAGCCCTTAGAGGCATTGTATCAAGACTTTATATTTTTTGATGTGTATATGAGCGATGTATTTTTGGTGATGATGATATGTGATATGATGTTTTTTTATGGTCATGTGTTTGTTTATGATGCTCTATTATGATGATGCCTATGTGATGGATGCAGTATGCTTTATGGATTTATATGCTATGGATGCATTGTGTTTTATGCCATTATGTTTTTGATGTTATGGATGCACCTATGATGGATGATTTATTTATTGTGGTATATGCATGGTGTTGTGATCTATGGACTATATGATGTATAAAATAAATGTTCAGGTTAATAAACATTTACTATGGATGCAAAAAATGTGATGCAATGGAAATGTATGTTTATTGAAATAAACACATCTTATGTATGAAATATGGATATGCAGCTAAATGTTTATTGATTTATGCCATGTAATGAGTTGTAAAATGTCACTAGTGTTTATGCAATGATATATGAAATGTAATGTGATCATTTATTAAATGAACCTAATGGTTGTGCAAATTAACATGAACCTAAATGATTATGCAAGTTAAAATGATTCGAAAATGAACCCAAATGAAATGCAAGTTAAATGATTCTTAAAATGAAGCTAATGAAGTGCGAAATTAAAATGATTCTAAAATGAACCTAAATGAAATGCAAGTTAAATGATTCTTAAAATGAAGCTAAATGATTATGCAAGTTAAATGATTCTAAAATGATTATGCAACTTAAAAGATTCTAAAATGAACCTAAATGAAATGCAAGTTAAATGATTCTAAAATGAAGCTAAATGATTATGCAAGTTAAATGATTCTAAAATGATTATGCAACTTAAAAGATTCTAAAATGAACCTAAATGAAATGCAAGTTAAATGATTCTAAAATGAAGCTAAATGATTATGCAAGTTAAATGACTCTAAAATGATTATGCAACTTAAAAGATTCTAAAATGAACCTAAATGAAATGCAAGTTAAATGATTCTAAAATGAAGCTAAATGATTATGCAAGTTAAATGATTATCATATGTAGCTAGGCGATATGCGAGATGCAAGCTAGGTGATGGGTGGGATGCAAACTAGGTGATAGGTGAGATGCAAACTAGGTGATAGGTGAGATGATCAAGTCCTGATACACATGAAGTTATTTGTTTGGCCCTAAGTGGTGAGGCTATGGGAAAGGGGACTAGGTGGGGAGAGGATAAGGGTGGGTGGATGGGGAGACAAGAGGATTGTTAGGTCATAAGACACCATGTCATTGAGGGGGGGTTTACTTTGGTTTAGGGTGTGTTGAGTGGGATAGTTGGATTAGTGAGGGGATTTTAGATGGGGGGAGATAGGGTAGGTGATTACGAAATCTAGGCCCAGATGATAATGAGTGATTAGGATGATGATTTTGAGCTAGTAACAGTAGTTGCATAAGATTAATTGAGAGCATTTCTTAGTTTACTATAGCAATGTAGGATACAGTTCACAAAGGTATGAAATGACCTAGGTGATGATATATATCCCACAATTGCATGGACTAGACCCACAAACAATAGGTTGATTTCATGTGTACCCAAGGTAGTATAATCTTGCCTAGCCTAGGAAGAGGACTCATAGTGGTGAGTGCCCATAGAACATATAAGTTATTGATACCTATATATGCAAATGAGGCACGTCGTACTAGAACCGACCCAGGCTTCAAGATATGAATACTATTCCCGGAGTAATGAAACCAACCCACAAGCACATCATACAGAAACAATGACCATGTCTACTCTAGGTGTTGTCCGCCGCTTGCCATGATATAATGAGATCAAGGTAGCTTTAGAGATGACTTAGAGTGAGACAAAAGATAAAAAATCAATAATCAAAATGACCAACAGAAAGATACAAATAGCCTTTGTGTACTCTTGCCAAGAGACATGTTGATAAGATGACCGATTTTTTGTCCATCGTAGGAACGATATATCCTAGGATGCAAATCAGTTGGATTTGATTGGAGAATTTTTGAGAAGTGGGCAAAAGGACAGGTTGGCCATGTGTAGGATTATGGTTGGTATGTTGATTGATGATTTTTGCATTAGGGGACATGCTTCAAGTGTATACCTAGTGTGTATCATTTGTCAGGTCCAGAAAGCTCAGTGAATGGGGATCATCCAAATAGGTTGGATGGGTGCATCTTATGTACCTGAGTACTGGAAATGTCCTTCATATTCCAGACTGCCTACATACCCTGTATCCACGAGATCAAGGTACTTTCAAGATGCAGGTAAAATGAATATGTAGTTCTGGCAAGACTTGATGATGTGGGTATGGTTTAGGATGGTTGTGATGGTGAAGATTGATGTATGTTTTGATGATTGCGATTTGTTGAGAAATCGATGTATGGGGTGATTTGCGGTGAATTGTGTCGTTTTTGAATTTTTTGTGTTTTTCTATTATTTTTGGAATTTCTGATTTTATATTGTTTTTGGATTTTCTGATTTTGTATGTACAAAAGGGAGCTTACAAGGATCCTCGTTCCATGAGTTAGCCTTGGGATGGGATAGTGTGGGTTAGGCGATAGGACTTGATGTTTCAGAATTCCAAGCCATGGGATGTGTGGGATATGGAATGTTGTGACGGAAAGATGACTTATTAGATGGTAAAACTGGCCACTACGCATGGCGCTTGAAACAAGTTTTTACCATGGTACTTATCCAAGGCGTCATCGAAGTGATTTTCACCATTGAAAGTTTTTTATTGCACTCGAGTTTTTTTTTTTTTGGTTTTTTTTTTTTCTTTTTTTTTTTGATTTTTTGACTTGGGGTACTAGATGGGTTATGCATAAAATTTCTTTAGATGTAGGATGTTCATAGGCTCATCCAGAGGCTATCCCTCAGGTGTTGCAAGCCGATATGCTCCTGATCCATAGTTAGCTATGACGACATAAGGTCCTAGCCAATTGGGTTTGAACTTTCCTTGCTTAGGACGCTCTTGCAGGTTCTTCTGATTTTCATAAGGACAAGGTCGCCTACAAATTTTTAGTTTCTGATCCTCTTGTTCTAGCTTCTTCGGAGGCGGTTTTGATATGCCTGCAGGTGGTTCAATGCATTTAGGCGTTTCTCATCTAGTAATTCTAGCTGGTGCAACTTTGTGACTCGGTATTCCTCATCAAAGATTATGTTTTGTAGGGATACTCGTAGAGATAGGAGCTTGACCTCTATAGGTATAATGGCTTCAGATCCGAATACTAGTGAAAATGGGGTGGCTCCTGTGGGGGTACAGATGCTTGTATAGTAGGCCCATAGGGCAGGGTTGAGTTGGAGGTGCCAGTCACGGCTAGCTTCATTGACTGTCTTCTTTAGGATATGCAGAATGGTTTTATTTGAAGCCTCTGCTTGATCGTTTCCTCGAGGGTAATATGGGGTAGAGAAATGGTGTTTGATTTCAAATTTTTTGCACAAAGTGTGAAATTCTTGGTTCTTGAATGGTTTTCCATTGTCAGTGATGATGGAATGAGGGATACCGTAGCAGCAGATGATATAGTGGAGTATAAATTTGGCTATTTGGGTTCCAGTGGTGAAGGTGAGTGTTATTGCTTCCACCCACTTGGTGAAGTATTCAGTAGCAGTGATTATGAACTTATGGCCATTGGAGGATGGGGGATGTATTTTCCCTATGAGGTCGAGTCCCCACTATGAGAAAGGCCACGATGTCGTGATGGGTTGCAACTCTTGTGTTGGTGCGTGAATGAGATCCCCATGCTGTTGACATGGGAGGCATTTTTTGATAAATCGGTAAGCGTCTCGGTCCATGGTTGGCCAATAATATCCGGTCCTCAGGATCTTTTTAGAAAGAGCGGGTCCACTTGAATGCGCCCCACAGATACCTGCGAGTACCTCTTCCAAGGCTACCTCAGCTTCCCTAGAGTCTAAACATCGTAGAAGCATGCCATCAAGACTTCTTTTGTATAGGGTATCTCCTACAAGGATAAAACGGGAGGTTCGGCGGATGAAAGATTTTCGCTGTGAGGTGGATAGGTTCGAGGGGAGGATATTATCATGGAGGTATAGGTAGGTTTCTTGATACCACGGGGATAGAGGACCAATGACTTCGCACACTAGTTCTAATTGAGGAACATCATATGTTGGGATGGGGAGTTCTTCTATCAGGAACTCACATTTCTTGCTATCTTTCTTCATGTCGACCAAGGATCTAATGGTGGCCATGGTGTCTGTAGCTTTGTTATTGAGTCTTGGGATTTGCTCGAAGTGGATGTTATTGAAGTAGTCTTTGAAGTCGTCGACCATCTTTTTGTAGGGAAGGAGCTTATCATCCTTGGTCTTGTATTCATTATTTACCTGTCGGATAACTAGTTGGGAGTCTCTGTACACTATCAGGTTCTCAATTTTCCATTTTATTGCCATGCGGAGACTTATGATGAGGGCCTCATATTCTGCCACATTGTTGGTACATGGGAATGTGATCTTGAAGGACTTAGTGATGGTGTCGCCCTGAGGAGTAACAAACAGGATGCCTTCCCTCAAGCCTCTGTGTGTGTACGATCCATCGAAGTACATCTTCCATGTGTCTGTGGCCGGTGTGATTGTCAAGATAGCTTCATCATAAAACTCTGCTAGTGTAGGATGTTCTGCCGGAATGGGTGTGTCTGCCAGCTGATCGGCTATAACATGTCCTTTGATGGCCTTTCTCTTAGTGTATTCAATATCAAATTCAATGAGAATCATGACCCATTTTGCATTCTCCCAGTAAGAGTAGCTCTGTTTAACAGGTACTTCAGTGGATCGATCTTGGCGATGCATTTGGTCTTGTGATTGAGCATGTAATGTCTTAATTTTTGTGAGGTAAAGACCAGGGCCAAACATGCTCATTCAATTTGTGTATAATTTAGCTCATATGAGTTCAGGGTGCGACTGATGTAGTACATGGCTCTTTCCTTCCCTTGTTCATCGTGTTGTGCTAGTAAGGCTCTGATAGCTATCTCCATTGTAGAGATGTAGAGCAAGAGGGGTTCTCCTTGTTTTGGTGGAGTTAGAACAGGGGGATTAGCTAGATAATCTTTGAGCTGATCAAAGGAAGCTTTACATGGAGTATTCCAGACAAAAGCTATGTCTTTTCTAAGTAGGTGTTGGAATGGTTGACATTTATCAGCCAGTTGAGCAATGAATCGATGAATAGATTAGAGTTTGCCTTGTAGGCTTCTCAATTGTTTTAGGGTCTTTAGAGGAGGCATTTGAGTGATGGCCTTGACATTTGTGGGATCTACCTCGATTCCTCTTCGGGAGACTATGTATCCCAAAAGTTTTCCTGAGGTCACCCCGAAGACACACTTCTTTGGATTAAGGCAAACATTGTATTGCTCTAAGCGGTCGAAGATTTTTGCTAATACATCAAGGTGTTCCTCTCTTGTCTTCAATTTCCCTAGCAAGTCATCCACATAGTCTTCCATGATGTGGTGGAAGAGGTCATGGAAGATGACAGTCATAGCTCTTTGATATGTAGCTCCGGTATTCTTCAAGTCAAATGGCATTACTACCCAACAGTATGTTCCCTATGGGCATATGAAGGCTGTCTTATCCTGATCCTCTTCGGCCATTTTGATTTGGTTATATCTTGAGAAACCATCCACGAGGGATAACATCTCATGTCCTATCGTAAGATCCACTATCATGTCGATGTTTGGTAGTGGGAAGTCATCCTTTGGGCAGGCTTTGTTGAGATCTCTGAAGTCGGTGCAGCAGCGGATTTGGCCATCTAGTTTGGCTACTGGTACTAGATTGGAAACCCATTCAGGATAATCAATTAGGTGAATGAACCCAACATCCAGTAGTTTCTTTAGCTTTGCTTTGACAAGGAGGGCCACCTGAGGATTCATTTTTCTGAGTTTCTTCTTTACTGGCTCTGCATCAGGGCGTACTGCAAGGTGATGGACAACTAACGCGGGATCTAGCCTTGGCATGTCTGCATAGGTCCATGCAAAGTTGTGATTTCTGCACGTGAAGAATGTCAAGAAGTTTTCCTATTCTTGTGTGCTGAGAGATTCTTTCCTGAAAGTGATTTTTGGCTCGTCTTCTGTCCCAAGATTCATCTCTTGAGCTGGCTCCACTAGGATGGGTGATATGTCAGGATATACTTTGTCTATCTTGGGAAGGCCCATGCCTCCATCTCTTGGTGCCTCGTGGAGGTTTTCACCAGGAGATACGTCTTTTCTTTTTACTTTTTTGGGATTTGATAATGCCGCAGAACAGTTTTCACCATCAGATCCATGTTTTATTTTTATGTTTTTATGACTAGAAGTAGGGGTTGTCTCCCTGAAATAGGCATGCGTATCAAGTTCCATGATGTATCCTGCTTTGTGGTCTCCTGGGGGAAGTGATCTCTAACCCCCATCATTTCAGCGATGGCCTCATCATTTGGTGCTATGTCAAAGACAGGAGGTCCTTGTTGGTCCCAATCTATGAGGTCCAGATATACAAGGGGTAAGTCATTGGATGACAAAGCTAGGGTGGTGATTGTGTAGATGGTGCATATGGATGAGTTAAAGAAATCAGCGAAGTGACTAAAGGAATCTTGATGGCCCGTTTCATTGACGTTGTCGACTTCAAGGGAGACTGTAGTGACCTCAGCTAAGATACATTCGCCAGTAGTGAGGATACGTTGTCTTTGCCCATATCGTAACCCTTGCGTATAAGGGTTTCTTGTTGCTTGGACTAGTTCCACGATCCCCTGCTCATGAAGGCCGATACCACCTTGTCCTTTGTAGCCCATGTTTTTGACAATTTCTGAACCTTTACCATAGATTTTTGTTGGTATGGTAGGAGTTTCATGCTCAGTCTCTTCGTCCTTATACAACCAGGATGATATATCTTCAAGGACATCCTAATCTAGTAGATGTTTCTTTTCAAAGATTGGTGATGGTTTACACTTGATGACAACTGTGTTGGTTGTTTCTGTCTTTGGGATTCTAAATGTTGTAGGATTGGGTAATGTGCCTACACAAAAGGTACCGTGCAGGTCGTATTCCCCACATCCCATGTCGTTGAGCTTGATCTTGATCTCAGGTGGTGCTGCTGTTTGGGATGAAGTGGTGGCAATGTTAGTGGGGTCGATGTATGAATTGGAAGTTGTTGGATTGGCTTTGGTGGTGGCTTTGTTGTATGGGCAAAAGGTGTGGTGATGGCCTTCCAAGAAATTGCAGTATTAGAAAGGGCGAGGGTCGGCATAGATGGTTACCTTGGTGCCATTGTGAGGGAACTTGAGGCATTGATGGAATGTAGATGGGATGGCTTGCATGGCATGGATCCACGGTCGGCCGAGAAGAATGTTGTAGGGGAGGTCAAGATCAAGGACCTGACATTTTGTTTCTAGTATTTTCTGTCCTACTTGAATAGGGAGCTTGATTGTGCCTTCAGATATCCGTTCGGTGTCATCATAGCCTTTGATTGTGATGCACTCACTAGTGTCTACAACCACATCTGAGTACCCCAAGTGTTTAAGCAGTTTAAGAGTGCATATGTTTAGGCCGAAGCCACCATCTATTAAGACTCTTTTGATTATGTGTTTAGGCTTCTCCGTTCTTTTGTTTGGTGTTGCAAATGTCTGTCATAGACATTTCATGCTCAAAGTTGTAGAAGAAATGGTTTACAAATTTCTCCGCAAGCTCGGGGAAAGTCCTAATGCCTGGGGGAAGATGTGCAAACCATTCAGTGGCTTGACCGTTGAGGCTTCTTGGAAATAGTCTCATTAGATAGGTATCATTATTTGAGACTTCTAAGCAAGTGATGTAGAACTCCCTAAGATGATCCCTAGGGTCTCCCTTTCGCTTGTATTTGTCAAATTTAGGCATTTCAAAGTTCTTGGGGAAAGGGGGCATGTATAATGTGCAATCAAATGGATAGGGGCAAATGTCCTCAAAGGAATAGTGTTTGCACTTGCCCCCAGTTTGCATGTCATCTACCTTTTGGATCAAAGCCTGTACAACGTTTGTGAGATCTTGTGGTGGTTGTGGTTGTTGTGTGTAGGCCTATTGATTAGTGAGATGTTAGAGATGGGGTGGAATTTGATGTTGGAGATTTGTTTGGTTGAGGTTTTGATACTGTAGGTTGGTGTTTTGGTTGATTTGTGCCTGATGTTGTTGATATGCATAGTGTTGTTGGAGAATATGTGGTGGTATTTGGGGATTGGTTTGATGTTGTGTTGATGAAGTTATGGGGTTATGTGGATATGTGACATTAGACGGATTGACATTAGATAGGTGGACGTTGGATGGGTTGGACGTATTGTGAGGTGGTTGTGAGAATAATTGCCGTAGGTATGCTATAGTTTGAGGGTTGGGTGGAGGCACACTCGTGGAGGTACTTGCATGCATGGTGTTCCCTTGTATGCCCAAGGTGATTTGTGGAACGGAAGGGTTTATGGTAGTTGTCTTAGTGGATGTGGTAACGGGTTGGGAGGTGGTAGGGATGGAGGCACTTGTGGGAATTATAGATGTGGTGACATTAGAGGTTGTGTTGGCGGTAGATATGGTGGGTGTTGACGTTTAAGAGATAATGGGTTGGGTGTTTGATGTGGTAGGAATGGTGTTAGAAGTGGATGGTTGTGATGAGGTCATGTTATGGGGTGGTTGGGAACCAATTTTGAGGAGATAATCTAGAAATCTATTCGGATCCGACCTTAGGACTTTGTCAAGCATGTCCATGTTATCAGCATCTTGTGTGAAGGTCAAGACATCTAGATCATCTTGGGATATGGTGGGGGTGTTTTGTGGTGGTGGTAGTGGTGGTGGTGGTTGTTGTTGTTGTAAGAAATGGAAGGGATTTTCATTGGGATTATATGGGGGGATGTAAGAGTATGTAGGTGGGTTGTATGTTTGATTGATGGGTATGTTGTTGCTGTTGGTGTTAGGCATTCCTATGCCGCCATATTGTCTGGATTCTGCCATTTCTTAGTTTTTCTTGTGTTGTGATCTAGTTATGGGCATGCAAGTGTATGGATTTGATTTTGGAGATGGGGTGGAATGGGGATGGAGACCTTTAGAGAATTTGGATTTAAATTGTTGGACCCAAAGATGAATGTGGTAGTGAAATGAAGTAGTGAAGAAGATGAAGGGGGGATTGTAGTGTGATGAAAGATCGATAAGTTTCTAGGGATGAGAAGAATGGTATCGTGATTTATTTTGCACAAATTTGGACCAAAAGATAGATGATGGGTGATGTTTGTTTTGAAAAGATTTGTTGATGTTTGATGTTTGATATGGGAGATTAGGATGATGTTTTTCAAAAAGGATTTCATGGTCAACAAATTGAGGTTAGGTGAGATCTAGATTCGTGTTGCACAAATGGATGTTTCTCTTTGTTTGGGGTAGACTAATGACCTTACGCAAAGAAGGATGATTATTTCACTTAGAAGGTAGACTATTGACTCTCCAAGCAAGATATGATGTATAGGATAAAATCTAGATCTAGCTTTAGCTCAAAGGGATGACGAGTTTTTGGTTGATGATTTTTTGATGGGTGTTTTGATTTGGAAGATTTTGGGTACGTTTTTGGATTTTTGGAATGATTTTCTTGTGACAAGGATTAGTTTGGTCCAAAAGGTATACAAAGATCAATGAGGATGAGTGGATATCAATTTGAGTGGGTTTGATATAGCAAGGGGTCCAACAATGATGGTGATTGATTCTCTAAGGTCAAAATGAAGGTATGATTTGGAAAATTTTGAGGAGGAAATGGATGGAATTTTGTCAGATTTTTGGAAAGTGAATATGGATTATGGCAGAGCAGATGGTGAAGATCACAACTAAATGGGTCTTAGTTTCAGGCAAGTCAATCTGAAAATAGCGCCAATCCACAGGTGAAATGGTGCCAAAATTAGATAGAGATGGCGCTAAAACAGGGCAGTGTTGGTCAAGGTCCTAAAAAAGATAGATTTTGATGGCAAATTTGGATTTTGTTTGACTGAAGTTGTATCAAATGGTTTTCAATGTCTCTTGGCAATTTGTTTGAGAATAACTTAAGCACATTAACACACAATTAAGCACATGAACACACAATAACCAAGATTTGTGTTTGTGAAATGATGTGTGATTTTATTAAACAAGCACTTTGCACAACCTAAGGCGAAGATATGACAATATTTGTTGAATCCCCTAGCTGCGTCTATTCAAAGCGGGTAGCTCCAGGATCTTGGTAGCACTAGCTCCTCCTTACAATTGCACACACTTCTCACACATACCAAGATTCAGGTTTCTTATAAGGTTTGTCCCTCACCAAACCTTTAGATTATCCCTACTACCTCGGCTAAGAACTGCATGAATCAAGGCCGCTTCAAAGGTTTCCCTTTTGCATCAACAAATAGAAGGATTTTGGCTTGCTAAACAAAGGTTCGTAGTAAGTGCTTTCGTTCAGGTGGTTATACGTGCGGCAACACTACTCTCCGTTATGGAGTCTCCCAGCCTCCAAGGGTTACGCCTTGGAGGGTTTTGGGGGAGGTTGGCTGTCGGTATAACAAAACAACACCTGTTATCTATGACTTTCATCATAAACACCTTATTTTATATAGCGACTTGAAAGAGCTTGGCTTTAGCTTGTTGCCGCTTGGGTCATTCCCACCTTTCAAAGTGAGGTGGCAGGCCCTCTAAGGATTAACAAAAGCAACACAATCACAAAATACTTTTGATCCCCAAGTTCATACAAAGATGCGAGGGGAGAGCATACATATTCTTTATGATTGCATCACACTAAACATGATTCATTTTAATTCTTTGGATTATGTTGGGGGTGATTAATGCAAGTTTTGTGAGAAGCTTTTGATTCCCAAGGTCACCAAATGGTGCGAGGGAAAAGCATACACTTTTCACACTACCCACACAAACCACGAAAACACTTCACACAATTTAGATTGGTTTTCTTGATTATATGCGTGAAGAATGCAGATTGTTGTTCTTTTTAAATCTGATGATTTGATTGATGCAATTTGTGGTTCTTTTTAAAGCCCAAACTCGAAGTGTTTTGATAGTTGTTGGCACACAATTTGTGAATTTTAGAACACCAAATTTAAATGTTTGACACACACACACACACACAAAGATTTGTTTGTTGTTGATCAATTTTTAATAACACCAAATTGAAATGTTGTGTAAATTAGCATGCAAGGGTTCATTTTAAGTTTCCAATTGAAATGTTTGCTATACTAGAGATAAAAGCCTCCTGCAAAAACTTTTTAGTGTCCTCGAGATGATGTGGGTGACCTGCAAAAACACTTGTCAGTACCTGCACAGACAACAAAGTCAGTTTCAGAAATAGTGCTAAAACAAAATCCTAATGGTGCCATTGCGGCCAGCAAATGGCGCTGCTGACAAAAAACTATCAAAAAGAACCTGACCCTAGACAGATAGCGCCAATTTATTAGATAGCGCTAAAACAGAATACAAAAGGTGCCAGAACAGAATATGGTGCTACAATGCTTTATAGAAGGCATTAGAACATAATATAGCGCTACAATGATATATAGAAGGCGCCAAAATATGAAATAGCGCTAATATAGGTGTAATAAGGTGCCACTGCACGTTGTCAAATGGTCTGTCACTGTTTGAAAATAGCACCGCTCTGGGTGCAGATAGCGCCAATACGTGTCGGAACTCATCCATCCTACAAAATGGAGATCTCCTAACCAAAACAGAGTGTTAGGCTACACACATAAGAGGTCCCGTTAGCATTGGTAGTCTTGATAAATGAAAAACAGGACAAAAGAGAAGCCAAAATACATGTTTAGACTTTATGAAAAATTCAGCATAACTTCTCTCTCCTTTTCAAGATTTCTGCAAAAATAGAGAGCAATCTTGACAAGAAAAACAATAGAAAGAACATGAAAGAAACAGACACGTGAGTGAGCATTAAGTAAAAATGTGTTGCACAAAATAATGCTAAAACATAAGATAGCGCTAAAATGTACCAGATATAGTGCCGCTGCGCATTTAGGATAGCGCTGCACCTGCAAAAACACATCTAGAGCACAAAAACTCACAAAAACTGATTAGATTCAGACCTTGTGGGTCCCACCGGGTGTGCCAAATATAGATTAGGAAACCAAAATGAAGTTGAAATACTAACAAAATGCAAATAACACAAAAAGCTATACCTTCACATGAAAACCCAATCTCATCAAGGGAGGAGGTAGCTTGCACCCAAGAGCTCCTAAGACATGATAATCCCTAGATAAGTGATTCAAATGTGAAATGCTATCCTAATTATGCAACTCACAATTTTAGCTCAATAGACATTTGGACATGGTAACATTACTCAAAACATGGATCTCAAAATAGGTTGAGAGATGTTGTATTAATAGATTTTTGGAAGGGATTTTGATCCAAGGGTGAAGATTGATTTGGAAGATCAATGGTGGAGGATAAAAGTAATGTGGAGGGCCTAGATTTGATCTTGGAGGAATGGAGGGCTAGGAATAAAAGTAAATCTTTTATTCATTTTGGGAAAAGGGGTAATTAAATGAGTATGGGTGTGAAGGATTATTTTTGAATTAAAGATTCATATGGGGAATGTAAAATAAATTAAAAATTCATTTGGGGATAAGTGGAAATAAATGAGTATGGTGAAATAAGGGGTGTGTAAGAAGAATTAATTGTGATGTGGGATGTTTTAAAATAAAAAATTGACTTAGGTGGATTTATTTCAATTTTTTATTTGGAGGATGTGGGGAAGGGTGTTAAACTAGGTTTGACCACCTAAATGAGAGGTTAGGATTAATTAAACATAGGTTTTACTTAATTAATCCTAGGGCTAGGATGATGTAGGCTAGGGTAGGCAATTAAATAATAGCTATTTAATTGTCTAGGGTAGGGATAGGTCAATTAATAGGCTGAATTAATTAGTTAAACATGGTTTAGTTAATTAACTAGATTTAGTGAAAAGGGGGAAATTGATTAAATAAATATTGCATATTTATTAAATCAATTGGCTAAGGTTGGGACTATTGAATTAATGAAATTAATTCATTTTTGAGGATAAAATGATGGAAAAATGGTTGATGAAGGGATAATTAATTAAATAAAATTTTAATTAATTGATTAGAAGGGAAAATGATAGTTTAGGGATGTTGGGAGTCGGTTTGATGGTAAGAGACATTTTTAGGTGTCTACAATGACATTATGAACTTAAAACAACCAATATCATATTATCAACTTGTAACATATCTTAATATCAAAGAATCACTTAGTTGATATGAACCAGGACATCATGAACCATTGTGAAGTCTATGCAAGAGTTATCCATAAACAACCTCAAATTGTATCAACATGCCAAACTACCTCTATGCTGGTTTGACATCTATGCCAACTGTCATTGGGGTCAACAAACTCCCTCTTTGGCATTGATGTCAAACAAAAAATCAATGAATGCCAACTGATCAACTGCTTACCTATCTACGGTCAAATCATACAATACAATATGTATCACCTTACAAACCATAAATCAGGTATCAAGGAACTGTCACTGAAATGGCAAGCACAAAACACTAAAATGCTACTCAACCACTGTTAGGAACAGAACAAACATGAAGTGTTGATCAAATGAATGAAGGATGAAGACAACAGTAATGAGCATCATCAAGCATTAAGGTAAGAGCATCAAGTATCACTGCTAGAGCATATTAGTCAAATGAATAGTAAGATGATCAAATGATCAGTAAGAACAACAAATCAACATCAAGCATATGACAATGTAATCACTATAAGACTGTAAGATCATCACATCATGAACAAACATCACTATACATCAAAGAATCACTGTAACACTTGTAACAACTATAATTTCTCCCCCTTTTGACAACAATGCCAAAGGTAAAGTGAGAGAGTATTACCAACCCCAGCATAAAAAATCATCAGAATGTACCATGATACCACTGGCCTCATCTAGCATACCAAAAACAAAATGTCAGTAACTAAAACAATATCAGATATAAACCTATGCATAAACTAAGCTGTCAAATGAAAACATCAAACTGGAGAGAATCATATCCATCAAGAACTGAAAGATTAAGTGCCATGCCAACTGCCACTGTAAATCCATGGTGTAATAACATGAAAGGAGATCACAAACTAAAACAATAGGTGAAGCTTGTTAATCACTTGCCACATTAATGCATCATACATACACAGTAAACATATCAAATGATAACATCAGGGATGAATAAATATGATAAGAAGCTCCTCCTGAGACTAAAGCCAACTGTAACTTTCCATTGTCCTCAAAGACCTCAATATTTTACTATTGTCCTACAAAAGCATTCACAAAACATTGCCATGAAAGTCCTTCCATACAACTCTGTCACAATGCATTGTTCCTCCACAATGTGACACAGGAGCATTCATAGCAAATTAGCAATCTTGCATCACCCAAAATATTTTAATTTCTATTTGTTTGTTTTCAATAAGGTTTATGGGCTTGGGAAATAATATTTTAATTTGCAACAAATATAATTTCCTTGGACATATTGGTAAATGTAATTTTTGTGGAAAAAATGCCTCGGTAATTTGTAAATGCCTCAAATAGTGGAGAATATCTTTCCTAGGCAAAGGCATTAAATTCTATTTTAGTGGGCGTTGATCTTTTTGTCATAAGTGGGGTTGATTCTGTCATAAGTGGGGCTGCCAAGAATCATGGAATTAATGGCACTTATTATTGTAACTGTCATAGTGTAAGGAATCTTGTAAGTGGTCTTTATGGCCCAGGTTGGTGGACCTAACTCCTAGAATTTTATTTTATTAATTCTAAAATTTGTAACTCGAAGATAGGGGGTCGTAATTATGAGACCTAGTCTTGCTAAAACGAGCATAACTTTCTCATATCATATTTAAATTAATAAATTAAACATGTTATGGAAATTTGAGAAGGAGAGGCATGAAACCCAGAAACCATTTTAAACAATTCCAAAAAATGAGGGCGCAGAGAAAGGAATAAGTGACAGGTTTTTATTGGAGCTGGGAGAAGAAAAATTGAGGAGAGACCTAGATGTTGGGAAATGAGTCAAGGATGCTGAAAATTTATTTGTTGTAGGTGTTGCATGTATGATTCTAGAAAAATCAGAAACTTCATGTTGATGTAATGAAATTTCTTATTGAAATAAAATAAGTGTTGCAGATTTCTCTTCCATTTTCTATTGTTCCACTTCATTTGTAGCCTTCTTGCATAGGCTTTTATGTTGGTATTTGTTGTAGATTTGAAATGGGTTAGTAGCTCCCTCTACATCAATTAGTATCAGAGCTCAGAAGGTCTAGGCAAGAGAGAGTTTGGTTTGTGTGTTTGTGTTTGTGCAGGTTGAAGAGAGAACCTGGTTGCCAAAAGATTAGGTAGAGAAAAAAAAGAAGAGACCTAGGTGAGGCAAAAATAAAGAGAAGCAAGGAGAGACTTGCTAGAAGAAAGATAGATTTGTTTAGAAGGTACTTGTAGACTGGGGGTTCACAAAAGAAGAAGCAAGAAGAAAAAGAGAGGAAGAGGAAAGAGGAAAATATGAGGCAAATAGAGGTTGAGAAAGAAATAAAAGAACTGAGGCAAGCTATGGAAGAGATGAGTAGAAGGATGGAAGATGAGATGGAGCAGTTGCTCAAAAGAGCACTTGGTTGGCACTTGACAATCAAAAAGAAGGTATCATGGCCTATTAAGATGATAGTTCAAAGAAGAAAATAAAGAATAGTTATGGAAGAGGAAGTTGCAGTAGTAGGACAAATTCAATGCAGCCCTGAAGTGCAGCATCAAGAGATTGATCAAATCCTTTGGAAGGAGATGACAAGTTTGGACAAAGAGGAATACTACTTTGTATATGAAAGTCCTAAGCAATTAATAACTATGATGGAGGAATTAGAAGATGTTGTTCATCAAAGAAAACCCTTGGAGGACAAGGTTGAAGTAGAGTGCATGGTGTAAGGAAGCAAGGAGGAGACCTCAAGGTCTCAATATTTTATTTCTAATATTTCATTGGATTATGTATGTGTAGGTTATAAAGAACAAGAAGAAGTGCCTACAATGTATGAAGATGATGGTGAAGAAGATGTTGCCAAAACACTTAAGGAAATGATTTCCTTTTTAGATGAATATGTTGCCAGTGAAGACAGATGATATTACTGAGGTATATACACAAGAAATGGAATTTTGAAGCCTAGAAGCTGAGAGAATGGTGAATAAGAGATGGCATAAGAAAAAGAAGAGGAAGAAGGACCCATGGATAGTTACAAAGATGAAAGACAGGTTGCAGAAGAATTGGAGGACGAGGAAGAAAGAGTTGACTTGCATTCAAGAGGACTTGAATTTTATTTTCTCTGAGAGTCTGATGCAGGAGCATCCATGGAAAATTAGCAATCTTGCATCACCAAAAATATTTTAATTTCTATTTGTTTGTTTTCAATAAGGTTTATGGGCTTGGGAAATAATATTTTAATTTGCAACAAATATAATTTCCTTGGACATATTGGTAAATATAATTTTTGTGGAAAAAATGCCTCGGTAATTTGTAAATGCCTCAAATAGTGGAGAATATCTTTCCTAGGCAAAGGCATTGAATTCTATTTTAGTGGGGGCTGATTGTTTTGTCATAAGTGGGGTTGCCAAGAATCATGGAATTAATGGCACTTATTATTGTAACTATCATAGTGTAAAGAATCTTGTAAGTGGTCTTTATGGCCCAGGTTGGTGGACCTAACTCCCAGAATTTTATTTTATTAATTCCAAAATTTGTAACTCGAAGATGGGGGGTCGTAATTATGAGACCTAGTCTTGGTAAAACAAGCATAACTTTCTCATAACATATCTAAATTAACAAATTAAACATGTTATGGAAATTTGAGAAGGAGAGGCATGAAACCCAAAAACCATTTTAAACAATTCCAAAAAATGAGGGCACGGAGAAAGGAATAAGTGATGGGTTTTTATTGGAGCTGGGAGAAGAAAAAATGAGGAGAGACCTAGATGTTGGGAAATGAGTCAAGGATGCTGAAAATTTATTTGTTGTAGGTGTTGCATGTATGATTCCAGAAAACTCAGAAGCTTCATGTTGATGTAATAAAATTTCTTATTGAAATAAAATAAGTGTTGCAAATTTCTCTTCCATTTTCTATTGTTCCACTTCATTTGTAGCCTTCTTGCATAGGCTTTTGTGTTGGTATTTGTTGTAGATTTGAAATGGATTAGTAACTCCCTCTACATCAATTGGTATTAGAGCTTAGAAGGTCTAGGAAAGAGAGAGTTTGGTTTGTGTGTTTGTGTTTGTGCAGGTTGAAGAGAGAACCTGGTTGCCACAAGACTAGGTAGAGAAAAAAAAGAAGAGACCTAGGTGAGGCAAAGATAAAGAGAAGCAAGGAGAGACTTTCTAGAAGAAATATGGATTTGTTTAGAAGGTACTTGCAGGCTGGGGGTTCACAAAAGAAGAAGCAAGAAGAAAAAGAGAGGAAGAGGAAAGAGGAAAATATGAGACAAATAGAGGTTGAGAAAGAGACAAGAGATGAGGCAAGCTATGGAAGAGATGAGTAGAAGGATGGAAGATGAGATGGAGCAGTTGCTCAAAAGAGCACTCAGTTGGCACTTGACAATCAAAAAGAAGGCATCATGGCCTATTAAGAAGATAGTTCAAAGAAGAAAATAGAGAATTGTTATGGAAGAGGAAGTTGCAGTTGTAGGACAAATTGAATGCAACCCTGAAGTGCAACAACAAGAGATTGATCAAATCCTTTGGAAGGAGATGACAAGTTTGGAAAAAGAGGAATACTACTTTCTATATGAAAGTCCTAAGAAATTAATAACTATGATGGAGGAATTAGAAGATGTTGTTCATCAAAGAAAACCCTTGGAGGACAAGGTTGAAGTAGAGTGCATGGTGCAAGGAAGCAAGGAGGAGACCTCAAGGTCTCAATATTTTATTTCTAATATTTCATTGGACTATGTATGTGCAGGTTATAAAGAACAAGAAGAAGTGCCTACAATGTATGAAGATGATGGTGAAGAAGATGTTGCCAAAACACTTAAGGAAATGATTTCCTTTTCAGATGAATATGTTGCCAGTGAAGACATAGATGATATTACTGAGGTATATACACAAGAAATGGAATTTTGGAGCCTAGAAGCTGAGAGAATGCTGAATAAGAGATGGCATAAGAAAAAGAAGAGGAAGAAGGACCCAGGGATAGTTACAAAGATGAAAGACATGTTGCAGAAGAATTGGAGGACGAGGAAGAAAGAGTTGACTTGCATTCAAGAGGACTTGAATTTTATTTTCTCTGGGAGTCTAATGCAGGAGCATCCATGGCAGATTAGCAATCTTGCATTACCAAAAATATTTTAATTTCTATTTATTTGTTTTCAATAAGGTTTATGGGCTTGGGAAATAATATTTTAATTTGCAACAAATATAATTTCCTTGGACATATTGGTAAATGTAATTTTTGTGGAAAAAATGCCTCGATAATTTGTAAATGCCTCAAATGGTGGAGAATATCTTTCCTAGGCAAAGGCATTAAATTCTATTTTAGTGGGGGCTGATTTTTTTGTCATAAGTGGGGTTGATTCTGTCATAAGTGGGGCTGCCAAGAATCATGGAATTAATGGCACTAATTATTGTAACTATCATAGTGTAAGGAATCTTGTAAGTGGTCTTTATGGCCCAGGTTGGTGGACCTAACTCCTAGAATTTTATTTTATTAATTCCAAAATTTGTAACTCGAAGATGGAGGGTCATAATTATGAGACCCAGTCTCGGTAAAATGAACATAACTTTTTCATATCTTATCTAAATTAAGAAATTAAACATGTTCTAGAAAGATGAGAAGGAGAGGCATGAAACCTAGAAACCATTTTAGAAAATTACAAAAATGAGGGCATAGGGAAAGGAATAAGTGACAGGTTTTTATTGGAGTTGGGAGAAGAAAAATTAAGGAGAGACCCAGATGTTGGGAAATGAGTCAAGGATGCTGAAAATTTATTTGTTGCAGGTGTTGTATGTATGATTCCAGGAAGCTCAGAAGCTTCATGTTGATGTAATGAAATTTCTTATTGAAATAAAATAAGTGTTGCAGATTTCTCTTCCATTTTCTGTTGTTCCACTTCATTTGTAGCCTTCTTGCATAGACTTTTGTGTTGGTATTTGTTGCAGATTTGAAAGGGATTAGTAGCTCCCTCTGCATCACAATGACTGCACCATACCATTTTACAATTTTGCTGCTAAGTACAAATGCCACTGTCAAACTATTCCACTTACAAAGGCACATGGATCAATGAAAACTCAGTGTAAAAAGTGCATATTTGAGTAAAAACAATCATCTTATATGCCACTAGCTTGGAAGATCATTTGTAATATCACTGTTGTAATAAGCTTACCAATCATCCAACATTCAACATTTGCATGACAACAAGCTTGATCATCACACTCTCATCTTGACATTATTATTATGCAACCAACCATCTTGCAAACTTGATCAACAACAAGTTGAGCAACAACACTTTGTAATACAATAGTAACTTGTAAGATAGAAGCAAAAAACTCCCTCTTAAGAAGAAAACCATCAACTCAACCATCAACTGTTGAACCTCACAAGCATTAACATTAGGAAACTCAAGTCAACATGACAATCAACACCAAGAACTCCTGAAAACAACATCCATTATATGTGAAAGGCAAATTTATGCATGAGAACCATTGCATTATGACAAGGACTGCTACAAGAGATTTGACCTATAACAAGGCTCATACTGATTGCACTTTGATCAATAGAGTACTTGCAATTGGTAACCTCCTTTTCACTTGCATATATGTTTATAAGAATACCTTAATGACAACATAATAGTATTCATACCTTGCTTCATTGTCATCTGTCTTCATGCAACTATGAACCACCTTGAAAACATTTCTTAAGCAAGGAATACTATTGTAGAATCACCATCCATATGAAAAGGTATAAAGTCTTTATTATTGCCCAAATTCAATTGTTCAAACTTAGTCAACAACGACGGAAAGCACAAAAACATTGTTATGCCAAATAATCACTACTTTTAAACAATGTGATGGCTACAAGCAAATGGTGCTATTACCTGGGTGTCACATGTTCCAAATGTTCATGAGAAAAAGTAGAAAATATTAACTATCTCCAACCACAAACAAATTGCTAAAGTTATGTCACAAATGTAGGGGCATTGCATACAGAATATAGAGGACTGTCATCAAACATTACACTCACCAAGGACTGTCACATTCAACCAACTTGTTTTGAGTAGAAGAGATATAAAAGATAAAGCAATGTCAAGATCACTAGCACCATGATGAAGAATAGACAAGAACCAGATATCCCTCAAGAATTCATGTACCAACCAATCATTTATGAACACTTTACATACCTCAAGAAACCTTCTAAAACTCCTTGGGGTTGAAAAATACGACATGTGATAACTCCCCCTATCTTTATGTTGTACCTCATGCAACTGTCAGATCATCACTATCTTTTGACACTTCAAACTTCACGCATAATATATTAATGTATACTGTTCAAACAAAAAGAAGATAATTCATTTGAATCATCTCATTCCTAGAACTTGCAAAGACTAAGAACCATATTTCAGATATGTCACAAACACACTTGTGACCTACTAAATTGCAAAGGTAGAGCCATAAACCCAATGCATCCATCAACCATAGGGATAAAAGATGATACTTGAAGTGCACCCTGAGAACACACATAAATGATTTAGTGAAGAGAAATATGAGGAAGATCATGCAATCTCTCCCTCAACTAACCTACCATTTTCATACATTTGGTTTCTTGCAAATTATAAATATTTCCTTGAGTTCTTGAACCTGTTGCAACAACTTCACCTATTTTCTTTCTAATCTCACATCCAAGAGCATCAAAAAGAATATAAGAGCCTTGATCACAGATCTGAGTTACACTTAAAAGATTATGCTTGAGACCCTCTACATAGTACACATCATGCAAAGGTAAGTCATCCTCCAAAGAAACAGTACCTTTCCCTATGATCTGAATACAATCATCATTTCCAAACCACACTAGGCCACCATCACAATATTCAAATTTGATAAAGTTGCTTATATCACCTGTCACGTGGTGAGAACATCCACTATCTAAAACCCACACATTTTTTACCTTGGCATGTAAAGCTATTTGATCAAGCATACCTTCTATCTTTTCATCAACCTTCTTTGGCTTCCAAACCAACTTTGTTTTAGCAGTATTAAAAGATGTTTTCGAAAGAATGTTTGATTTCTTTTGTTGTACAACATGGTTGGACTTGTAACTCTTTTCTATATACCTAAGATTTCCACTCTGTGAGTTTGAACTCCTTTTAGACATGACTATTGTCATAAATAGGATTTCTTCTTCTTTCTTCAAGAGATTCCTTTGAGCAACTGTCTATCACATCAGCAAATAGAATTTTCTTTTTGAAACCATCTTTCCCTTTAAAATTATACTATTTTTTCTTCCTCAGTTTTCTATTGTTTTATTCATCACTCTTGGGTTCTTTATTAGGGCATTGAGTAGCATAATGCCCAATCTTTCCACAATTGAAACACTTAAAGGGTAACTTCCCTTGATATCTACCTAATCCTCTTCTTAGTTTTCTCACTAAAATAGACTCATCTTCATTCAATTTTTCTGACTTAGGTTTTATATCATTATCTTTCTTTACAGTTTTGAACATAGTTTCTTTGTTAGGATTGTCACTGCACACTCTCATTTCATAAGTAGTAAAAATACCATGAAGTGCATCTATGGTTAGTTTCTTCATGTCTCTGTCCTCTATAGAAGAGACCTTAGGATCATATTTAGGTGACAATGTCCTCAACACCTTTTTAACAACAATTATTTCTTCTAATGTTTCTCCTAGACCTCACATGGAGTTAACAGTTTCTTGGACTCTTAGAAGGTAATCAGCTACCTTCTCTTCCTCTGTCATTTTTAAGCCTTCAAACTTGGCTCTAAGTGCTTGTAGTTTAACCTCTTTTATGATTTCATCAACTTCATAAATATTTGAAAACTTTTCCCAAATAGACTTAGCTATTTTGTATTCCATGACCTTAATTAAAACATCATTAGACAGACCACAACAAATTGCATTTGCATCCTTTGCATCACAGTCATATGTATTTTTTTCATCAGCAGTAGAGGGTGTTCCTGTGACATTGTACCCAGACTCAATTACATTCCAAACATCAAAGCCTAGAAACTTTAAATGACATTTAATTTTATACTTCCAAAAGGCATAGTCAATACCATCAAATAATGGTGCTTTGAAAGTAGAAAGACCTTCCTAAATTGCCATAGTAAGTACTCCACCAGGAAACCCCTAAGCTGGTTAGACTTTTGACAAGGGTATGGCTCTAATACCACTTATTGGAGTACAGACAACACTGGGGGGGGGGGGTGAATCAATGTTGTAGATAAAAACAATTCATTTACTTCTTATCAAACTTAAAAACATAAAGTAATAATGTTGATAGTATGCTTTATCAAAACAGTAACAACAAAAAGACTGAATGTTCAAGCATGAAAGATAAATGAATCACACATCAATTTGAGGCCATGACACAATAAATTTCATGAGTGGAAAACCCTCATGGGGCAGAAAAATGACTTGGAAATTGCCTCACTGGCTTAATCATGAAAATCACCAATTACAGAGCTTAACTAGCAAAGCCTCACTGACTACAAAATGCCTCACTGGCAACATAAGCCTCACTGACAACATAAGCCTCACTGGCTACATAAGGCTCATTGGCAACACAAGCCTCACTGGCAATGATCATATTGTCTCACTGACATGATCACTTACAACTTCTCAAAGATTAAATGAAGATATACAATACAGAGGGTTTCTCTGTTTCACCATAAAACATATCTTGACTGTCTCATTTCATTTGAGACTCAAGAATCCATAATCATAAATGTGCACATACAACTCAACTAATCAAGAAAGATTTTGCAATGATACACTGTTGCTATGATAATGATATTGCAAGAACATACAACTTCATCTCTATCTCAACAGAGCAATGTTGTTCATTTTATACTGTCTCACAACTTTCTTGTTCTTTCATTAAACAATTTAAACATGTAACTATTCCTGTTCAACTACTTGTAGCAGTTGACATTAACAATTGTCAAAGTTATAAGGTCAAATAGAGCCATTTGAGTATGTAAAACTTCACTTGTTTGAGATCATTACAAAACTTAACCACAAGGGTTTCATTAAACTTCCAACTATTCAATATGACCATTGCACCAAGAAGAATAATAAAAGAATCCTTTACAACAACAGTTAACAAATTTTAATCACATTTGAAGCAAGGTAAACAAAGAGTCTTCAAAACTGTTTCCAAACCCATGGTATGAAACCCTAGCATCATATGCATATGAGTAAAACCTTCTCAAACTACCATTCAAAAAGAAACCCTTAACCATTGCAAAGAATGGGTTTATCATCATTAACAACAATAGTTTACTTTTGCAAACCTTAACCAAAGAAAAACTTCAATATGAACCCAAGAAGGAGAGATATCACCTATAGCTACCGAAAAATCAAGGTTTTGTTGTGCTCTTCAAGCTTTGAGTGACAAAAATAACTGTCGAGCTCCCTTTTAGACTTTCATAGTAAGCTGAGATTTGTCATATTCAACAAAATTCACCTTATGATTACTGAATCTTCACAGACTTTACAAACTATTCAAACCCTAAATCACAAACCTTCATTTTCCAAAGTTTGACCTTGAGAAATGAATTACAAAACAAACTTTTTGTATGTTATACATCCTTTACCGAATGTCCCAGTGAGCCCTAAAAGGGCCGGTGACGAACAAACCCAAATGCCAATATTTAACCTGCTAATGATGCCCAAAACCTGTTGGTCAAGTTATAAGTTAAGTGCCCTTTGAATGCCTTCCTTTCACATTGTTTTTAAATTAAATAAAGACAATAATATAAAACCAAATGATGCCCTTTTTTAACATTGAATTTAGATGAAATGAAATCAATAACCCTTCAATCAAGTGATGACCTTGGTAAATAAACAAGTATGATCCTTGCACCATCATGATATTATGAACTTAAAACAACCAATGTCATATTATCAACTCCTAACATATCTTAATATCAAAGAATCACTTAGGTGATATGAACCATGACATCATGAACCATTGTGAAGTCTATGCAAGAGTTATCCACAAACAACCTCAAACTCTATCAACATGCCAAACTGCCTCTATGCTGGTTTAACATCTATGCCAACTACCATTGGGGTCAACAAAGACAGGGCCAGTTAAACAAATGTCCTCAACACCCTTCAACAAGTCACTTTAAGTGACTTTACCTTTAATAGAAGGTCAACTTCAAATTAAAACAAAAAGTGAATTTGATAGTGATGGGTAGGTTAAGAGGCTTTAGGATAAATGAATTAGGGTTTGAGACCTTAAACACTAGTTGTGAATAAACCCTAGATTCAAACTCTAAGTTACATGAATTTGATTTCCTCAAAAATGAAAACTCTCATCAATAGAAGACTCCATGAAGGGTGCAGATAGTATGAAATAAGTTTTCATAGGTTATAAAACATGAGGACCTTTAGGTGAAAGCTAAGGAAAAAAAATAGATCAAAGATTACTAACATCTTAAATGAAGGTTCAAGAGATCTTGAGAGTAGTCCTTTTTATAGAGATCTCTATAGGAACCAAGCATCATCTTCACTTATTTTGCATTGCACTTCCCTTGCATTGTCAAAGATATTCATGCTTCTCAAGTCAACCTTTCCAAATACTACATACCATGAACATTATAAGCATGAACTCATAAAGCATGTAAACTCTCTGAAATCCTGAAAGGCAACTCCTTCACTGATCAATCATCAAATGATCAACATAGATAACAACAACTCAATTCAACATGAGCAACCAACCAAGAGGAAGATGAATCCAATTCCATGAGACATAACACATCCTGGCAGGGCATGAACATCATGATCTTGGCATGGCATGAACATCATGAAGACATCAATGACAAAACACATCTCCAATCCATCTTTTGACATCAATGACAAAACATAGCAACAATATGAAAATTGTAATAAACATATGTTTTATATTTTATTGCAATATATATGTTGTCTTTGATATGTGTGCAAGAGTGTGGGTTGGATGATATGTTAAGGCTGGAAGATCAAGTAGTTTGATAAAAAACCCCTAGTCTTGTCTACATCACAAGTCCTCTATACACCTTTCAAGTTTAATTTTAAAATTAAACTATTATTTAATGAATTAAATATAAAAATGAATGAAGTGTTTAATATATCAATATAAAATTGATATTTTAGTCAGTAATCTAATTGTATTGAATATGTTTTAGTAAATAGTTCAATAAAATTATTTTGTTAAATGCATTGTGTTATATATATTCAATAAATTATATTTGTGTCATACACACTATATATTAGATAGATATTCTAATCACCTTAGAAGAATTAATGTTCTATATTTTATAACTTGAGTCATTTAATATTTGTATGGGTTGTGCATCTCTTAATGTGTTGTGATATTTCTTGGGTTAAGTTAAATAGTTGTAGTCACATGTATTTAATATTTGTAATTTGAATTAGAAGAACAAGTGAACATAAAGGAATTAGTTGTTAAGGGATAATATTTCCTTGAATATGGTAGTTTTTTTAATAGTTATATTAGCATGTAAAAGGATTTTCTGGAAATTCTTACATAGATAAAATTTTAAACTTTTGTATTAATATATAATTTTTATGGTAACTCAAAATCTAAGTTTCTTATCAATATACACTATTGGTGTAAACCACCTCCTAGGAGCACAATTTGTAGAATAAACCTTCACAAATATGAGAGAAGCAAATCTCTTTCACTATAATGCTGATAAAAAGAATTGAGATGCGAATAATGTACATATGCCTTGCTTATAAAGGCAAGGGGGGAGAGCCAGTAGATAACCGACAACAACTACCAAATAATTAAATGCACTAAGTAACTAATATCTAATAATGCATTATGTTGGATGCCCAAGTAAACTTAAGCATAGGTAAATGGTAAAAACTCATTTACTCCAAAAACCCCCTTAAGTTTAACTTAGGGAGATTATTATGCAATATGGGTCCTGGAAACTAGGCCTTGTTAGGTACCCATGTACAATGCAAAATGTAATGCAATCTCTCACAAACCAGAGAAAAGGAGAAAACCATGTGGGCCACAAATCCTCTCCAAAAGAGAGAAAGTAAACAAGATGATGCATGGAGGAATCACTAATACTCCCAAGTACTACATACTTCATGTATATACAATCAAGAATCCCCCCATAGGAAGGAAAAAGAGAGACATGATATGCCCCCATAATGAAGAAGCTCTAATGCTGATGAAGTATGCCTGGAAACAAAAGATGATCCAATGCCTACAAGAAACATATCTCCCCTTAGGAAGAAATAAGTCAACCGAACGATGTAGAAGCCACTCCATGTCCAACTGAAAGGAGGAGGAAGGCAGTCTCCAAATAGAAATCTCCGAGGACTAAGGAGGAGTCTCTATACTCGAATAAGCCACCATATAAGCATGATCAAACTCAACCAAGAAATGTGACAGATCAAGTGAAAGAGGAAACTCATCAATGTCAATCTCTAAATACAATGTAGATGAATCAACAGTTGTGCTGAAACTATCATCAAAGAGGAGAGAAATCCCCTCAAATGTGTCTCCCAAATTTGCAAGATGAGACTCTACAAACAAGTCTGAAATACCTTCCAAAATGCTGTCACTGTCATTGTCAAAATACATAGTCATCTCTCCCTTTGATAGCAATGCCCAAGGGAAACAAAAAGAACTTCCCTTGTTAAAGAGAGTGAAGACACTGCAATGTTGATACTATACCATTCAATCTTGTCATGAAGTATACTGGTTTGTAAAAAGACCACTGCCTGACAGAGAGCATTTGCATGCACTAATAAACTGTATGAACTGTCAAGAAAAGATCCTGTCAAGAACTAGGGACATCTCTGTCAGTAAAACCACTGAACCATTAGGAAATAGAAAGAAAGCACCATCTGAGAAATGGAAAAAAATACCATCCACAAAGATACAAAAGAAACTAATCAAGTAAACAACATTGCATTAAAAAAAATGGCTGATAAGAGCGATAGGTTTCAGGACTGATGGAAAGATAACATAATAACTCCCCGTGAAACCAATGCCATCTTAAAGTCATTGAAGAGAAGAGAGTGATAATACTCCTAATCTCTGTCTTAGAGACCCAAACACCTCTTTAGGTAAAGGTTTTGTAAAGATACCAACAATTTGATCTTAGGCAGGTACATAATCCAACACAACTTCATTTGCAAGAACCTTTTCCCTTAAGAAATGATACCTTATGGAAATATGTTTGGTCTTGGAATGCATGACTGGATTTTGGAAATATTGATTGAACTAGTATTGTCATAAAGAATGAAAATAGGTTTAGAAAAAACCACCTTTATGTCTTGAAGTGACTATATCATCCAAAGAACCTGAGTACAACAAGAAGATGTTGCAACATACTCTGCCTCTGCAATTGACAAAGAGACACAATCTTGCTTTTTACTATGCCAAGCCACTAATCTGCCACCCAAGAAGAAGGCTCCACCACTTGTACTCTTCCTATCATCAAGACATCCTGCCCAATCAGCATCAGTATAGGCAAGTAGAGTAAAATCATTATGTCTAGGATACCACAACCCATAATCAAGAGTTCCTTTAAGATATCTAAAGATCCTTTTAATTGCATTCAAGGGATGTCCCATTTTTTAAAGTAACTTAAAAGGTTCCAATTGTAATTTAATTTTATAAAGTATTTTAATTACTTTATAAAATTATACTTTTATTAAGTTACTTAAGTCAAAAAAGTGTTATTGTGTATACAAAAACAATCATTTAATAAAGTTCAAGTATGACCGTGTACACAGAAACTTTCATTTAATAAAATTAGGCCAGGCCTAATTGATGTAAGGGCTTTAAAAGGATGCCTGGGAGTCATTTGAAGTCATGCTTGTATGTTGGAGTTTATGACTTTTGTCAAAGTTCTTGTGTTCAGTTGATGTCAAGGAGATGATCCCTTGGTAGTTGTTGGTTTGGTGATGCTCCCTTACTAGTAACCTTAAGGTGAAATTATCTTAGATTTCACAGTTGCGCTTCATTGTATTTGGATTTTTGATATTTGGTCAAAGACCATTTGTGAGTTTCATTGAAGATCTATGTTTATAGACATTGTTAAAGAGTTTTGAAAATATATACTATGCAAATTTAATGGTATTGTATGCAATATTTGATGGTTTTATTCTTATCGGCATTTTTATTGCTCAAGCATTTTTGAATATATTTTATAATAGCAATAAGGTAATTTAGTGGGCTTTTGAAAAGTCTTTTGTGATTTTAGAATTGTTGGCTCAAAGGGGACAAAGTCTGACAGAAGTTTTAGTCAGCAAATTTAATAATAAATCCTATGTTCTAAGAGGCATTCATGGGTCCCTTGTGCATTTCGTGAATATGAATAAGAGTCTTTGTGTTTGAGATTTTATTGGAAGCAATTTGTTGGTATAAGAGGAGTTACGGTGGGTCCCAACTTCCACCTAAATTGTATGTGCATCAGACACAACCCATTTATATTAATAACAAGGTAATTAGATATGTATTTGGAGGGCATCGAATGATGTTCAACGGATTCAACATATTTTAAAGTTCGTAGGCTTCATAGGGAAATTGCATAGGGTGTGGAAAGATATTTGAAGGAGTTCATATTATTTTTGAAGGACGTGGGCACCAAAAACATAGAACACAGGTCTTCAAAGTAATCACCAGTCACCATGTGATAAAGAACATTAAGCATCGAATTGCATATCTAAGCCTAAGATTATCAATAAAAGTTCAACATCATTCCTTTCATGTTTTAGGAATCGATTCAATCTATTAGTGTTTGAAAGATTAAATAGTACACAAAGCAGCAGATTGAGCTTGTAAGAGAATTGTCACAACATTTGGAGATATTCTATGCAAGAAAATCAAGTATCACATAAGGCAAAGCTTGACATATTTAGTAGCGAAGGTAATGTAGACATTGAAATGAATTTGTCAATTATCAAGTCTTGATACCTCTTTGGTATGTTATAGATCCATTTTCACTTACCTATTGCAAACTTGAGTTGTGTAATGTTTGTCATAAGGTTCATGTGACTATTAAACCCAGAGATTGTAAGGATTGATTGTAACAGGATTGAATTGCCATATCTAGTATTTTGTATTTGTTTCTTACAATAGCAAGTCATATTCTATTGGGCTATTATAAGTTTGTAACTAATGTAAGTGAGCTGATAAATAAATCTGATAATAGCTGAAATTTATCATTGTAATGTGAATGTGATCTATCATTCAAATCTTTAATTTGAATGACTATATATCTACAACCTATGTGTGAATTAGAAAACTAAGTTTGTGAACTTAGTGTTTGATCAGTATTTAACAAATATCCAGTCAGGGATATTACAGTGGTATCAGAGCTATGATCTTGCTAGCCTGAGGAGAAAATATATATGGAGCAAATTTGGTTACAGCAAAATCTTAATGATGTAAGGACAATATCAAAATGGTATGAAGAATATCAAAGGTATAAACATTTTCTATCATTTAAAAAATATTTAGAATTGTCAAGAAAAACTATACCCGTGGATGAGGAAATCATCAAATTTTTTTATAAATACCAAGGAGAACCTAAAGATGTTAGAGCCATAGAATCATTTGACAGGTGCTACATCTGGTCTAGATAGGACATGATGATTACTACAAGGATCAACCATGAGGTATGTGATTCACATGAAGAGACACACATTGAACCGGCATTTGATGAAGTTGATGAAATGATACCTCCTATAGATGGCAGCCCTACATCAAGTAATAGACATGAAGATATTCATTGCAAGAGGATTGATTTTGTATACTTTGGCATAGAAGAGGTAAAGATGCCCGAAAAGATGAGTGAAGAATGGATGTAAAGAGCCAAAGAGGCTAAATTAGTGGCTACCAATGCAAGACAACATCTTCAAGAAGTCAAAGAAAAAGTCAATTTCATCAACATAGAAATACAAGAAAAGATTGATTACATTAGAAGTCTTTTTATTCAAAGAGAAGATGCACATTTTTCCAATGATGGGGATGATGAGGTTGATACAACTTGTCATTTGGAAGAGATTCCAAACATGAAAGAACGGGCCATTGATGATACACAAGTATGTGACAATGAAGATGAAGGTAAATCAGATTTGCATGATACATTGGTTTCCATTGGAGAGGATCAGCCTACTCTTGAGGTGACACATCATTTTGATGATGCTCTCTTATTGGAGCATGTGGATGGTTTGATGGTATATTCTCCATGGTTTGATGATTATTCTTCATTGGTGGGCATTGAATTTTGTGATTTTAGTTTAGATATAGTAGTGTTTGGGATACTTTGGCATGGTAGAAATCATTACATTCATGTTGGTAAATGGTCTAACGATAGTCTATTGTCTTCTTTCATGATGAATGACATTTCCTACATCATTTTGGATGATGTTTTCAGTGTGCATGATGCTGTTATGTTTTATGAAAATGAGGTAACATAGATGAATTCATGTGATTTTGCATCATTGTGCGACAATGGAAGCAGTCCCAAGATCTTCTACACCAGTAGTTTTGAGGTGATGTGTTTGATCATGATTGAAGAGCCTCGATTGATTTGGGATCCAGGGATTGTTTGAGTACACATTTTCTTCCCATTACTTGGGACAAGCAATGTCGGGAAGGGAGGGCTGTGATGTCCCATTTTTTAAAGTAACTTAAAAATTTCAAATTGTAATTTAATTTTATAAAGTATTTTAATTACTTTATAAAATTATACTTTTATTAAGTTACTTAAGTAAAAAAAGTGTTATTGTGTACACAAAAACAATCATTTAATAAAGTTCAAGTGTGACCATGTACACATAAACTTTCATTTAATAAAATTAGTCTAGACCTAATTGATGTATGGGCTTTAAAAGGATGCCTAGGAGTCATTTGAAGTCATGCATGTATGTTGGATTTTATGACTTTTGTCAAAGTTCTTGTGTTCAACTAATGTCAAGGAGATGTTCCCTTACATTTGCAGTATGAAGGAGATGATCCCTTGGTAGTTGTTGGTTTGGTGATGCTCCCTTACCAACCTTGAGGTGAAATTATCTTATGTTTCATAGTTGTGCTTCATTGTATTTGGGTTTTTGATATTTGGTCAGAGACCATTTGTGAGTTTCATTGAAGATCTATGTTTGCAGACATTGTTGTAGAGTTTTGAAAATATATATTACATACTCTTAACCATATAGTGATAAGAAACTGACGCAACACACATGCAACCTCATTAGTCTTCAAGTTAGTGTAGGATGGAAATATTATGGAATATTATGACATGTAAGAGCTTGTAAGAGTGAGGTTACATTGGAACCTTGAAAAAAATTATGATAGGTGATTACACTTGTCATTTAACTCTATTTTGTGTAGTGGTAGTAACAAATGTGGGTGCGCATGTTGGGTGAGTGGTTATGATGCATTATGAAAATTGTAAGAGATGATATTGATTTACTATTTTAGTAGATTGTGGAATATTCCTAAGTGGGAATTGGAATCAAATTCCTACATGGGTGCCATACCACCAATGAGGATTTATCACATTGTTTTATAAAATCATTGATGGTTTCTAGGTTGTCTATTTCTTATAATTTGGGTAATAAAGTTGTAGTATGTATGTTAAAATCTGTAGGTCCTGGCATGCTACCAAAACTACTCCAATATTATATGCTAGTGAAACTCCCATGAAGGATTTCTCTACAAGTGTGTTGTAATCTTCTATTGTATTTGAATAATATATTGATTGAATATTTTGAAGTGTGGGTTTTCCTCCCATAAGGTTTTTCCCCATGTAAACACTTGTGTTATGTGTTCTATTGATTATGTTGATTTCTATGTGTTTCTCTATTTTTGTAATAGCCAAGATCTAATTTAAAATCTTTTATTCACACTTATCCTCTAAAGATTAGCATAGGAAGTTTATTGTACTACCCCTTGATTCCTTACAAGAGGTAACTCAAGCTTATAGGCTACAATTCCAATCTTCTGCAGAATCTTGTATGGACCATAACATTTTGGTGACAAATTATTATTCATTTTTTATTACTTTAGGAACATTTTCTTGTAAGGTTACAATATCAAGAAAACCCAATCACCTACTTCAAAACTCTCTTCACTATGATCTTGTTCATCCTATTGTTTCATTCTAACTTGTTCCATGGAAAAATTCTCCTTGAGTCCTAAAAGTACCTATTGTTGATGATTAATGTGTTATTCCATAGCCTGAACTCTTAGTTTCACCTTCAATGATGATGTGATGGATGGGGGATGATATCCATATAATTCCATAAATGGGGATAGTTTTGAAGAATAATGGAAGTGTTATACTACCACTTTGCTATTGTTAGCCAATTCACCCATTGATACTTCTATTGAACACACCAAGATACTGAGAGGGGGGTGAATCAGTATCTAAACAAACTTTAAATCCTCCAAAGCAGATTAAAACTTAGGCATCATAGTATTAACATAAACATGAAAGATCAACAAAATGCACATCAGCACATAACACCAGATATACGTGCAAAACCCAAGAAGGTAAAAACCATGATGAGGATTAATTCACAATATATGAAGCTCAAATAACAACTTTGTTTTAGGGCTACAACCCAAGGAAGCAACTACTCCTTGTTAACTTTGTTCTAGCAATACAACCCAGAGAAGCTACTATTCCTTGAAACATTTGATTTAGGGCCACTCCCAAGGAAGCTACAACTCCCTGAAGACTTTATTTTAGGGTCACTCCCAAGGAAGAAACTACTCCCTAAATTGAGTACAAACTCTGAAAAAGATTACAGTATGATAGTCGGGTAAATGCAAAGAGATGGGGGACTAAAAAGTCACCACCATGTCCAAAAGTAAAGCAAAATGCAAGCGCGTTATAACGCGCACATGTTTTAAAATGTGTGTGCGTTATAATGCTAGCGTGTTATAACGCACTCACATTTTGCTTTGCATAAAAGAAAAAAAATCATTTCTCCTCACTCACAGTTGTGACCATTGCAAGCTTAGTAGCAAAAAAACGCAGGTGATAGTGTGATCGCATTTAAAAAAAGGCCATCCAATCAAGTTTAAGAGATAAAACAACAAATTCATGATGCCACCTCACCACCAAAGACATCGTCATGCGAATTTGGAGGCTCCAACATAGGAAGAAGGTAGGGTTTGACTGATTTTGTTAGTTTGAGAACAATTTTTGAGTTTTGCAATGTTTGATTTGTTTTTATATTCCATTTATAGTTATTGGGGAAAGAGAAAACCTAAATCCAGCTGAGGAGGGTGAAAACAACCCCCAAAACCCTCCAAACCCTCAGAACCCACCTTCAGCTCCTTTTAATGTAAGAGAAAGTCAAGAACACTACCTACAAATAATAGAAGAAAACAAGAAACATCTTCAAACTATTATTCAAACCCTAAATAGTCCAAGTGGAACCACTGATCGTAGAAGGGTGCTTGCAAAATCACTAGAGGAGATTGTTTCCCACACGGATTCGGTGATAAAAAAATCACTGAATTCCAAGACTATAGGGAGAGGTGTCGGAAATATTATGCTAACAAGTTGTCATATGAACAAGTCAAGAATGAAAAAATAACAAAATCTCAATTATGTGCACACTTTATTAATCCCAAAACTGGCCAAAGATTAGAAGAAAGTTGCAAATGGTTTCCTATACATTGGTGTAGGAATGAAGAAATATCCCAAAACTTTTGGGATAGATGGTACATGGTCTTCGATGAGCACCCATGCAACAATGTTGAGGTACCACAATATTTCTTGAGGAAACTTCATTGCGAGTTTGTCCTCATGAAGATTCTGAATTATTTTGACATTCGTGAGTTCCAGGGTAAAGGTGGTGGCTCTGCCCAAGATAGACTTGGGGCTTAGTGAGATGAAAACCTTGTGCCTGTACCTCGGGTGAGGCTAGAATGTAGGTCACTCCCTTTGGCTTTGATGGAGAGTGTTGACGTGGAGACATTACATTCATTGACTACTCTCACCCAAACCCTATCACAGCATGCTAATGATCTTACCCAGGCCGATGAGGGTGAGAGTATTAGGCATCATGTGTCCCCACATTTGTGTAGTTCATGTGGGAACCTATGTGATTATGGGATGCAAGAGGCATGACAGGACTCTCGGTAGGATGCTACGATGCAGGGGCAGGATTCTATGACACAGGGGCATGACATATTGGATGAACTTGTTCTCAGTAATGATCTCTTACATCATACATTTGGTATTGACTCTCAGGTAATTTGTTACAAGTTTCATCCTGATTTAGTACATTGTTATTTAAAATTTTTAATTAATTTTATATGATTATCTATATTATAAGTCATAAATAATGTATGTAATTGTCTGCGCAATGAAATTCTAGGGTCAGAGTCTTCATCCTGTCTTCGTTAGCCATCCATTGGCAGGTTATGAGAAGAGGTCAAGTCAGGAGGTATGTAATTTATCACATAATCATAATTATTGTAGATATGTCAATGGTAATATTATTTTGTGACAATTTGATGATTTAAACAGTCACCGGCACATCCACGGTTTCCTTGGTCCCCTGGACGCCAAACCACCATTTTTACGAAGGTAAATTTAACCATTTCTAATCATTATGCATTTTTAAAATAATGTTATGTATTTATTTTGTTTGAATAATCTTGAACTTGATTTTCAGATGCTGAATATAGTGGAGACTCCTCTCGATCTTCGTGAGTCAGCGCAGATAGGCATTTCTGCAGCCATGATGTCTTCAAATCCTTTGACTGAGGTATGAGCCAATAACATGAAAATATCATAATAGGCATGTGGGGTCTGAATCATGGATCCCACATGCTTTTTGCCCATTTTTTTGCTTCCCATAATGCGAGCACATTTTGGGAAGCATAAAAATATTTGCCTCTTTCTCTATATCTCTCTCCCTCTCTCTGTCGACCCCTTGGAATGTGAGAGAGAGATATATAGAGATGTGAGAGAGAGAGTGGTGCAGGAGCACCAAGACATCAAGGTTTTATTTGATCTTCAAGTAGTTTAATGAGGTCCTTGAGACCATTAAATGTTGTAATAAGGCTTGTAGTCATGCTTGTAGTGGACTATGTCCAAAAAGCTAGTATCTATTTTCATGTTGATGTTGTAGTCCTCAAGAGGACAGTCTTGTGGCAAAAAGGCAGTCATTAAGGTCATTTAAGTTTTTAATGTTTGTAAGCCTTTAGAGGCATACCAAAGGTTTAGAAGTAGGTTATACCCTTGTTCAAAGGTTAGAAAGCATTGTTAAAACATAAAAAAAGCATTGTCAAAGACAAAAACAGTTGGTGCAGTCCAAGAATGGACAGTTTCTAAAACTGTCATCTAGTGTTGCAGTTAGAAAGCAAGTAAAACTTGATGGTTGAGGAGTTATATGGAATCTCAATTGACTCCATGCTTTGTAGAAGGCTATTTGAAGCCAAAGATGACTCATTGTAAAGGGACCATTCGGAAGATTAGGAAAAAATGATAAAAAGAAAACTATTTTTCTATTTTTCTGCTTTTCTTATTTTCAGTCGCTATTTTCTGCCGTACTGTACTACTGTACGGCGCTATCATGGTCTCCATTTATTTTGCATGTGTAGAGGGATGAGATGACTTCCAAATGCAATTAGTTGAAGTCTTGACAGTGGATAATAGGAGAGATATCCACATTTTCCTCAGACTGCTTTTAGAGTAACTATTTTCAGAATTTGCTTTGCAACAGTCCGTACTATGTTGGGGTACGGGGTTGATTCTTCCATTACATGAATTGATCAGTAAAATTGAGGTGTTAACTATCTTTTAAAGTTGGTTTGAGGCTTTGAAACTCATATAGGAGGAAGTAATAAAGATTTCTTTGGAATTTGGCTTGATGAAACCCTAGCTTAGGTTTTGGTTGAACTCCTCACTTTTACCATCATTTTATTGATATAAGACCTCACCAGTCAATGGAAGGGGATGTGAAATAGTTTGTCCATAGCCTTGTGAAGGTTGTAGGGGTAGGAGATTGGGTATGGTGAGTGTGGGCATGTGAAAGACCCCTACAGAATCATGGTTAGGAGTTAAGAGGAGGATAGCAGCAAATAGGTAAGTTGATGAGTTATTGCTTTGTCTATGAAGGCATTAGAGTGAATGCATGTTATAGGTTTTGAATATTACAATGAGATTGGGTTGGTGTAGAGGGAGATCATCCCTAGGAGGACATGGTGACTATTTTTACAAGGGTGCAATGGTGTGGTGACAGTCTAGGAGACTGCTGTCCTGCAGACTGTGTCTAGTGGGTTGAACAGAAGTTTAGATGGAGTCTTGGTTGGAGTTAGGAGTCTTGGTGAGAGGTATTTGATGGTGACAGGTTTTCATTAATGTCAAAAAGGTGTCCTTAGGATAAGTGTGTTGGATCTAGAGCATACAACTGAGAGGGGGGGGGTGAATCAGTTGTATAAAACTTCTTCTTCTTTCAAACACTTGATTCTTTATTGTTAGTTAGCAGCATATCAATTAATTATCCATGAAAGCATAATACATAAACACAAGAGCAGATAAGTATCAACACATTGAACACCAAGATTTTGACGTGGAAAACCCGGTTAAGGGAAAAACCATGGGGTGATTAACCCAAGAATTATTCTCTGTTAGAAGAATAAAGAGGAATGAATGGCACATGCCAATTAGGGCTCACTGCCCGAGCACACTGCTCACAAAGAGGCCCACTGCCTACAAGGAGACACACTGTCTACAAAGTGATAAAAATCACAGTCTTGAACTGGAGAATGACATCTCTACCATGTCCAGATCAGTTCCAATTAAGCCCAAAAACCTCTGCTCTGCCTTTCGCACTTCTCTTCGCTATGCCACACTTATCCACACACCCTCCTCGAAATGAACTCACAGACCGTTATTTATACAAGACATCGACTTAGAAACAAACATCTAAGTCGGCAAACAACCACAAGAGTATCCGCAAGATGAATAACACATCCGGTCGGCCACCACAAGAACATTTGCAGGATGAACAACTCATCCGGTCGGCTAAACAGAGCAAGAACTTCATCCGGAAGAATAACTTCAATTCCGGGCTCTACTATCAATGCGGATCAACAACACAACCTCAACACGATCCAGAAAACTTCACAAGCCTACCTGAATGTCCGGATACATCCGTACTTGCTTTACTTGCTGGAATCTCTTGTCTTCCTCAACCGGAACATCAAGAACACAGTCTGTCGCCACTGTCATAATGCAAGAGGTACTTGTCAATATCCTCAACACACAGCTCATCCAATCCTTCTTGTCAATGTAATATGAGTATGTTGACATCAATGACAACACTGGTTCACCTCATACTTGCAACAATCTCCCCCTTTGTCATTGATGGCAACATATGATGTGAAAAACCATCAAGACAAGAACTTCTCCTTTCTGTCACAGCTCCCCCTATCAACAACAACTTTTCACATGTCTTCTCTTCCTTTACTGCTCCCCCTTTGATCATTAACCACTTGTTTTTCACATGTCTTCTCTCCCCCTTTGACATCAATGGAAAAGGGCTCATACTTGCAATTCTAATACATCAGAATCATACCAGCTGCTCCCCCTTAGTAGCAGCTCCCCATCATCAATCCGGATCACAAGATATGACTGTGATATCCACCGGACTGATGCACATCAGTGCATTTTAGTTCATCACCGAAGGGGCCATGACCCCTAACTTCTCCCGGAGATATTCAAAAGAGTCCTTGGGAAGAGGTTTTGTAAAGATATCTGCAATCTGATCCTTGGAGGGAACATACTCCAATGTGACTTCTTCCTTGTTTACTTGTTCTCTCAGAAAGTGAAATTTGATAGATATGTGCTTAGTCTTAGAATGCAATACCGGATTCTTAGAAATATTAATTGCATTTGAATTATCACAGAAAATTGTGATAGGCTCTTCATATTCAATTTTAATGTCTCTTAGCATCTGCTTCATCCATAAGATTTGAGTGCAACTACCTGCTGCTGCAATGTATTCTACTTCAATTGTAGACAGAGATATTACATCTTGTTTCTTGCTTAGCCAAGAAACCAATCTCTTCCCCAAAAAGAATGCTCCACCACTAGTGCTCTTCCTGTCATCCACATCTCCTGCCCAATCTACATCTGTGTAAGCATGAAGAGAGAAATCCGGATCTCTAGGGTACCATAGACCATACTCAACTGTTCCTTTCAAGTACCTAAAAATTCTTTTGATTGCCATAACATGAGATTCTCTAGGATCAGCCTGGAATCTTGCCACAAGACCAACAGCCTGCATTATGTCTGGTCTAGTTTGAGTGAGATACAACAATCCACCAATCATTGATCTATACTTTGTCTGATCTGCCTTTGGAGAATCATCATCTTTGCTTAACTTACATCCGGTTGCCATAGGAGTGTTCATAGGCTTTGAGTCTTCCATACCAAATTTCCTTAACAGTTCTTTTACATATTTGGTCTGAGAAATGAAGATCCCTTCTTTTGTTTGAGTAATTTGCAAACCCAAGAAGAAGTTCATTTCACCAAGCATAGACATTTCAAACTCACTTTTCATCTGATTTGCAAAAGTTTTGCACATACTATCTTTTCCTCCAAAAATGATATCATCCACAAACACTTCAACAATCAAAATGTTTTCATGATCAATTTTGAAATATAAGTTACTGTCAGCAGTACCTTTGTTGAATCCAATCTGCACAAGATGCTTATCCAACCTTTCATACCATGCTCTTGGGGCTTGCTTCAATCCATACAAAGCTTTCTTCAACTTGCAGACCATATCATCATTATCAGACAATTGAAATCCATCCGGTTGTTCAATGTAGACTTCTTCTTCCAGATCACCATTTAGGAAGGCAGACTTGACATCCATTTGATATACCTTGAAGTCCTTGAAGGCAGCAAATGCAAGAAGTAATCTGACTGCTTCAATTCTTGCCACCGGAGCAAAAGTCTCTTCAAAGTCAATTCCTTCTATTTGAGAGTAGCCTTTGCAGACCAATCTAGCTTTGTTTCTGATTACTTCACCAGCTTCATTTAGTTTGTTCCGGAAGACCCACTTGGTTCCAATTACATTCCTGTCTCTAGGTCTGGGAACAAGATCCCAAGTATGATTTTTCTCAATTTGCATCAATTCATCTTCCATTGCTTTGGTCCAGTTTTCATCATTGCAGGCTTCATTTATTGTTTTAGGTTCAATTTTTGAAATTAGACAACATTCATCCTGATTTTGAGCAACATTCCTTCTAGTTTGTACACCTTTGCTTCTGTCACCTATGATCTGCTCTTCAGAGTGGTTTAGTCTTACATACCTTGGAATTTTGGGAGTATTCTGCACTGCTGCTTCTTGATCAGGCTCATTCAAACCTATCTCTTCTTCCTGATTTACCAGATCAGGCTGACTCTGTCTCACCGGAGAGGATTGAGGTCCTTGAACACTGTCTTGGTCATCTTCATCAAACTCATAAAATCTTGAAGGCTTCTCAATTCCTTCATCAACTTTCACATTGGTGCTTTCTATCATCTTCCTCAATCTCTTATTGTAACACCGGTATGCTTTGCTTTGAGTGGAGTAACCCAAGAAAATTCCTTCATCACTTCTAGCATCAAACTTTCCTAGATCTTCATCTCTTTTAATATAACACTTGCTACCAAATACTCTGAAATATTTCACAGTAGGAGTGATGCCAAACCAGAGTTCATAGGGGGTTTTACCGGTGTTGTTTCTGATTTGAACTCGATTGAGAGTGTAGACTGCAGTGCTGATGGCTTCCTTCCAAAACATTTGAGGAACATTTGCTTCCAACATCATTGTCTTGGCAGCTTCCTGGATGGTCTGATTCTTTCTCTCAACCACTCCATTCTGCTGTGGAGTCCTAGGAGTAGACAACTGTCTCCTTATACCCTGCTTCTCACAAAAGTCAATGAACTCACCAGATGTAAATTCACCTCCTCTATCAGACCTTAGACACTTTAGTTTCAATCCGGTTTGATTCTCTACCATAGCTTTGAAGATTTTGAACTTCTCAAATGCTTCTGATTTTTCTTTCAGAAAGGTAACCCACATCATCCGGGAATGATCATCAATTAACAACATGAAATATCTATCACCTTGCAGACTCTTGATTCTTGTCGGACCACAGAGATCAGTATGTACTAATTCCAACAATCCGGTAGAAGACTGATCTTTGCTTTTGAAAGAGACTCTGCTTTGTTTACCTAGCTGACATTCTTTGCACAAACTATTTGTAGGTTTCATTAATTTTGGGAGATCTCTTACGGCCTGAGTATTGCTTATCTTGATGATGTTATCAAAATTTACATGACACATTCTTCTATGCCATAACCAACTCTGATCAACTTGAGCAAACAAACAACTTTTATTTGAACCAACCAGATGAAAGATATTACCTTTTGTCTGAGTACCGGATGCAATTTCAGTTCCGGAGCTTGTAAAGATTCTGCATTTTCCATTCTTGAACCGGAGATCATAGCCTTTGTCCACTAACTGACCAACACTGAGAAGATTGTGCTTCAATCCTTCAACATATAGTACGTTACCTGTTTTGCTCTTTCCATCAAAGGAAATGGTTCCCCTGCCTCTGATTCTGCCAGCAGAATTGTCACCAAACTTTACCATTCCTCCTTCATACCTTTCCAAATTCAAGAACTTATTCTTGTCACCAGTCATATGGTGAGAACATCCACTGTCAATAACCCAATCATCCTTTTCTTCTACTTGAGCAGCCAAAGCTTTTTCAACAACTTTGAGATTGACAGATTCAGAGAGTATTGAATCTTCTTCCTTGATGGCAATAAACACCCACTCATTTCCGGATTTGCTTCCTAGTTCTGATTCATCATCTGTTACTCCTTCATTGTCATCTTCTTCATGAACATAATAGCAATTCTTTTGAAACCTTTGCCTGTTAGTATTAGATCTTGCAGATCTTTCCGGACATCTTGAAGCAAAATGACCAATCTTATTGCAGTTGAAACACTTAAAGGGTAGTTTTCCTTCATACTTACCAGATCCTCTTGGAAGTCTCTTTGCAATGAGGGCTTCAAGTTGAGCTGTTTCTGCTTCTTCTTCTTCCATGTCTCTTCTTGCTTGATCATACCATGACATTTTCCTTGATGAGTTTTCTCCCGGATCAAATCTCTGTTTGCCTTTTACATAGGCACTGGCTTTGAAAGCAGATTCAGTCTTGGGAGGATCATCTCCAAACTCGGTCATTTCAAATGCAGCTAGTTTGCCAGCCAGTTGTTCTCTTGTGACAGTTGTGTGGGCTCTGAATTCATCAATGGCAGCAACCTTGATTTTGTAGGCAGCAGGAAGGGATCTTAGGATTTTGCAGACAATCTCATTTTCATCTAGAGTTCCACCAGCATTTCTGATTCCACATACCAGCTCATTCACTCTTGGCATAAAGGTAGTGATGTTTTCATCATCTCTCATCTTCAATCTTTCAAATTTCCCTTTCAGACTTTGCAACCTTGCACTTTTGACAAACTCATCTCCTTCATACAGAAGTTCCAGTTTAGTCAGGATCTCATATGCAGTTGGTAGGTCAATAACATTTGAGAGATCTGAGTCATTCAATGCGCTTAGAAGAGCTTCCTTGGTCCGCAGATTATTTTCTGCTTCTGTGATTTCATTCAGAGTTGTCGGGCCACCTTGTGGAGGTACATATGGTTTTGAGACCATAGCCAAGTATGCTTTTCCCATACATTCCAAATGACACTTCATGCGACCTTTCCTGAGAGTGAAGTTGGTTCCATCGAACTTCGGACTATCCTTCTTGTATGACGACATCCTGGATCTCCTCAAGCGGTTAAGCTCCTATCAGAGGAACTTAGCTCTGATACCAATTGTTGGATCTAGGGCATACAACTGAGAGGGGGGGGTGAATCAGTTGTATAAAACTTCTTCTTCTTTCAAACACTTGATTCTTTATTGTTAGTTAGCAGCATATCAATTAATTATCCATGAAAGCATAATACATAAACACAAGAGCAGATAAGTATCAACACATTGAACACCAAGATTTTGACGTGGAAAACCCGGTTAAGGGAAAAACCACGGGGTGATTAACCCAAGAATTATTCTCTGTTAGAAGAATAAAGAGGAATGAATGGCACATGCCAATTAGGGCTCACTGCCCGAGCACACTGCTCACAAAGAGGCCCACTGCCTATAAGGAGACACACTGTCTACAAAGTGATAAAAATCACAGTCTTGAACTGGAGAATGACATCTCTACCATGTCTGGATCAGTTCCAATTAAGCCCAAAAACCTCTGCTCTGCCTTTCGCACTTCTCTTCGCTATGCCACACTTATCCACACACCCTCCTCGAAATGAACTCACAGACCGTTATTTATACAAGACATCGACTTAGAAACAAACATCTAAGTCGGCAAACAACCACAAGAGTATCCGCAAGATGAATAACACATCCGGTCGGCCACCACAAGAACATTCGCAGGATGAACAACTCATCCGGTCAGCTAAACAGAGCAAGAACTTCATCCGGAAGAATAACTTCAATTCCAAGCTCTACTATCAATGCGGATCAACAACACAACCTCAACACGATCCAGAAAACTTCACAAGCCTGCCTGAATGTCCGGATACATCCGTACTTGCTTTACTTGCTGGAATCTCTTGTCTTCCTCAACCGGAACTTCAAGAACACAGTTTGTCGCCACTGTCATAATGCAAGAGGTACTTCCGGACCTCCAAATCATACACAACTCGAGACGGCACATCACAAAGACATCCCAGACACTCTTTCCAATCCGTGGATTGGGATTGTACAATTCCGGACCTCACCGGACCTTTCTGTGATCCTCTGTCACCTCTAAACACTTGCCGGAACCGGTTCCACACAGACAGTCATAACTTCTTTAGGTCTTCATGCGAACCTCTGAAAACTTGACTGAAGCCTCTCAAGACTCATATCTGCAAACCCTTTAATCCGCATCCTCCGGTTCTCATCCTATCCAATATATTTGCCTTCTTCTCATCACTGTTCTTCACTATTCCTGACTGAGGGTAATTTTCTCAATATCCTCAACACACAGCTCATCCAATCCTTCTTGTCAATGTAATATGAGTATGTTGACATCAATGACAACACTGGTTCACCTCATACTTGCAACAATCTCCCCCTTTGTCATTGATGGCAACATATGATGTGAAAAACCATCAAGACAAGAACTTCTCCTTTCTGTCACAGCTCCCCCTATCAACAACAACTTTTCACATGTCTTCTCTTCCTTTACTGCTCCCCCTTTGATCATTAACCACTTGTTTTTCACATGTCTTCTCTCCCCCTTTGACATCAATGGCAAAGGGCTCATACTTGCAATTCTAATACATCAGAATCATACCAGCTGCTCCCCCTTAGTAGCAGCTCCCCATCATCAATCCGGATCACAAGATATGACTGTGATATCCACCGGACTGATGCACATCAGTGCATCTTAGTTCATCACCGAAGGGGCCATGACCCCTAACTTCTCCCGGAGATATTCAAAAGAGTCCTTGGGAAGAGGTTTTGTAAAGATATCTGCAATCTGATCCTTGGAGGGAACATACTCCAATGTGACTTCTTCCTTGTTTACTTGTTCTCTCAGAAAGTGAAATTTGATAGATATGTGCTTAGTCTTAGAATGCAATACCGGATTCTTAGAAATATTAATTGCATTTGAATTATCACAGAAAATTGTGATAGGCTCTTCATATTCAATTTTAATGTCTCTTAGCATCTGCTTCATCCATAAGATTTGAGTGCAACTACCTGCTGCTGCAATGTATTCTACTTCAATTGTAGACAGAGATATTACATCTTGTTTCTTGCTTAGCCAAGAAACCAATCTCTTCCCCAAAAAGAATGCTCCACCACTAGTGCTCTTCCTGTCATCCACATCTCCTGCCCAATCTACATCTGTGTAAGCATGAAGAGAGAAATCCGGATCTCTAGGGTACCATAGACCATACTCAACTGTTCCTTTCAAGTACCTAAAAATTCTTTTGATTGCCATAACATGAGATTCTCTAGGATCAGCCTGGAATCTTGCCACAAGACCAACAGCCTGCATTATGTCTGGTCTAGTTTGAGTGAGATACAACAATCCACCAATCATTGATCTATACTTTGTCTGATCTGCCTTTGGAGAATCATCATCTTTGCTTAACTTACATCCGGTTGCCATAGGAGTGTTCATAGGCTTTGAGTCTTCCATACCAAATTTCCTTAACAGTTCTTTTACATATTTGGTCTGAGAAATGAAGATCCCTTCTTTTGTTTGAGTAATTTGCAAACCCAAGAAGAAGTTCATTTCACCAAGCATAGACATTTCAAACTCACTTTTCATCTGATTTGCAAAAGTTTTGCACATACTATCTTTTCCTCCAAAAATGATATCATCCACAAACACTTCAACAATCAAAATGTTTTCATGATCAATTTTGAAATATAAGTTACTGTCAGCAGTACCTTTGTTGAATCCAATCTGCACAAGATGCTTATCCAACCTTTCATACCATGCTCTTGGGGCTTGCTTCAATCCATACAAAGCTTTCTTCAACTTGCAGACCATATCATCATTATCAGACAATTGAAATCCATCCGGTTGTTCAATGTAGACTTCTTCTTCCAGATCACCATTTAGGAAGGCAGACTTGACATCCATTTGATATACCTTGAAGTCCTTGAAGGCAGCAAATGCAAGAAGTAATCTGACTGCTTCAATTCTTGCCACCGGAGCAAAAGTCTCTTCAAAGTCAATTCCTTCTATTTGAGAGTAGCCTTTGCAGACCAATCTAGCTTTGTTTCTGATTACTTCACCAGCTTCATTTAGTTTGTTCCGGAAGACCCACTTGGTTCCAATTACATTCCTGTCTCTAGGTCTGGGAACAAGATCCCAAGTATGATTTTTCTCAATTTGCATCAATTCATCTTCCATTGCTTTGGTCCAGTTTTCATCATTGCAGGCTTCATTTATTGTTTTAGGTTCAATTTTTGAAATTAGACAACATTCATCCTGATTTTGAGCAACATTCCTTCTAGTTTGTACACCTTTGCTTCTGTCACCTATGATCTGCTCTTCAGAGTGGTTTAGTCTTACATACCTTGGAATTTTGGGAGTATTCTGCACTGCTGCTTCTTGATCAGGCTCATTCAAACCTATCTCTTCTTCCTGATTTACCAGATCAGGCTGACTCTGTCTCACCGGAGAGGATTGAGGTCCTTGAACACTGTCTTGGTCATCTTCATCAAACTCATAAAATCTTGAAGGCTTCTCAATTCCTTCATCAACTTTCACATTGGTGCTTTCTATCATCTTCCTCAATCTCTTATTGTAACACCGGTATGCTTTGCTTTGAGTGGAGTAACCCAAGAAAATTCCTTCATCACTTCTAGCATCAAACTTTCCTAGATCTTCATCTCTTTTAATATAACACTTGCTACCAAATACTCTGAAATATTTCACAGTAGGAGTGATGCCAAACCAGAGTTCATAGGGGGTTTTACCGGTGTTGTTTCTGATTTGAACTCGATTGAGAGTGTAGACTGCAGTGCTGATGGCTTCCTTCCAAAACATTTGAGGAACATTTGCTTCCAACATCATTGTCTTGGCAGCTTCCTGGATGGTCTGATTCTTTCTCTCAACCACTCCATTCTGCTGTGGAGTCCTAGGAGTAGACAACTGTCTCCTTATACCCTGCTTCTCACAAAAGTCAATGAACTCACCAGATGTAAATTCACCTCCTCTATCAGACCTTAGACACTTTAGTTTCAATCCGGTTTGATTCTCTACCATAGCTTTGAAGATTTTGAACTTCTCAAATGCTTCTGATTTTTCTTTCAGAAAGGTAACCCACATCATCCGGGAATGATCATCAATTAACAACATGAAATATCTATCACCTTGCAGACTCTTGATTCTTGTCGGACCACAGAGATCAGTATGTACTAATTCCAACAATCCGGTAGAAGACTGATCTTTGCTTTTGAAAGAGACTCTGCTTTGTTTACCTAGCTGACATTCTTTGCACAAACTATTTGTAGGTTTCATTAATTTTGGGAGATCTCTTACGGCCTGAGTATTGCTTATCTTGATGATGTTATCAAAATTTACATGACACATTCTTCTATGCCATAACCAACTCTGATCAACTTGAGCAAACAAACAACTTTTATTTGAACCAACCAGATGAAAGATATTACCTTTTGTCTGAGTACCGGATGCAATTTCAGTTCCGGAGCTTGTAAAGATTCTGCATTTTCCATTCTTGAACCGGAGATCATAGCCTTTGTCCACTAACTGACCAACACTGAGAAGATTGTGCTTCAATCCTTCAACATATAGTACGTTACCTGTTTTGCTCTTTCCATCAAAGGAAATGGTTCCCCTGCCTCTGATTCTGCCAGCAGAATTGTCACCAAACTTTACCATTCCTCCTTCATACCTTTCCAAATTCAAGAACTTATTCTTGTCACCAGTCATATGGTGAGAACATCCACTGTCAATAACCCAATCATCCTTTTCTTCTACTTGAGCAGCCAAAGCTTTTTCAACAACTTTGAGATTGACAGATTCAGAGAGTATTGAATCTTCTTCCTTGATGGCAATAAACACCCACTCATTTCCGGATTTGCTTCCTAGTTCTGATTCATCATCTGTTACTCCTTCATTGTCATCTTCTTCATGAACATAATAGCAATTCTTTTGAAACCTTTGCCTGTTAGTATTAGATCTTGCAGATCTTTCCGGACATCTTGAAGCAAAATGACCAATCTTATTGCAGTTGAAACACTTAAAGGGTAGTTTTCCTTCATACTTACCAGATCCTCTTGGAAGTCTCTTTGCAATGAGGGCTTCAAGTTGAGCTGTTTCTGCTTCTTCTTCTTCCATGTCTCTTCTTGCTTGATCATACCATGACATTTTCCTTGATGAGTTTTCTCCCGGATCAAATCTCTGTTTGCCTTTTACATAGGCACTGGCTTTGAAAGCAGATTCAGTCTTGGGAGGATCATCTCCAAACTCGGTCATTTCAAATGCAGCTAGTTTGCCAGCCAGTTGTTCTCTTGTGATAGTTGTGTGGGCTCTGAATTCATCAATGGCAGCAACCTTGATTTTGTAGGCAGCAGGAAGGGATCTTAGGATTTTGCAGACAATCTCATTTTCATCTAGAGTTCCACCAGCATTTCTGATTCCACATACCAGCTCATTCACTCTTGGCATAAAGGTAGTGATGTTTTCATCATCTCTCATCTTCAATCTTTCAAATTTCCCTTTCAGACTTTGCAACCTTGCACTTTTGACAAACTCATCTCCTTCATACAGAAGTTCCAGTTTAGTCAGGATCTCATATGCAGTTGGTAGGTCAATAACATTTGAGAGATCTGAGTCATTCAATGCGCTTAGAAGAGCTTCCTTGGTCCGCAGATTATTTTCTGCTTCTGTGATTTCATTCAGAGTTGTCGGGCCACCTTGTGGAGGTACATATGGTTTTGAGACCATAGCCAAGTATGCTTTTCCCATACATTCCAAATGACACTTCATGCGACCTTTCCTGAGAGTGAAGTTGGTTCCATCGAACTTCGGACTATCCTTCTTGTATGACGACATCCTGGATCTCCTCAAGCGGTTAAGCTCCTATCAGAGGAACTTAGCTCTGATACCAATTGTTGGATCTAGGGCATACAACTGAGAGGGGGGGGTGAATCAGTTGTATAAAACTTCTTCTTCTTTCAAACACTTGATTCTTTATTGTTAGTTAGCAGCATATCAATTAATTATCCATGAAAGCATAATACATAAACACAAGAGCAGATAAGTATCAACACATTGAACACCAAGATTTTGACGTGGAAAACCCGGTTAAGGGAAAAACCACGGGGTGATTAACCCAAGAATTATTCTCTGTTAGAAGAATAAAGAGGAATGAATGGCACATGCCAATTAGGGCTCACTGCCCGAGCACACTGCTCACAAAGAGGCCCACTGCCTATAAGGAGACACACTGTCTACAAAGTGATAAAAATCACAGTCTTGAACTGGAGAATGACATCTCTACCATGTCTGGATCAGTTCCAATTAAGCCCAAAAACCTCTGCTCTGCCTTTCGCACTTCTCTTCGCTATGCCACACTTATCCACACACCCTCCTCGAAATGAACTCACAGACCGTTATTTATACAAGACATCGACTTAGAAACAAACATCTAAGTCGGCAAACAACCACAAGAGTATCCGCAAGATGAATAACACATCCGGTCGGCCACCACAAGAACATTCGCAGGATGAACAACTCATCCGGTCAGCTAAACAAAGCAAGAACTTCATCCGGAAGAATAACTTCAATTCCAAGCTCTACTATCAATGCGGATCAACAACACAACCTCAACACGATCCAGAAAACTTCACAAGCCTGCCTGAATGTCCGGATACATCCGTACTTGCTTTACTTGCTGGAATCTCTTGTCTTCCTCAACCGGAACTTCAAGAACACAGTTTGTCGCCACTGTCATAATGCAAGAGGTACTTCCGGACCTCCAAATCATACACAACTCGAGACGGCACATCACAAAGACATCCCAGACACTCTTTCCAATCCGTGGATTGGGATTGTACAATTCCGGACCTCACCGGACCTTTCTGTGATCCTCTGTCACCTCTAAACACTTGCCGGAACCGGTTCCACACAGACAGTCATAACTTCTTTAGGTCTTCATGCGAACCTCTGAAAACTTGACTGAAGCCTCTCAAGACTCATATCTGCAAACCCTTTAATCCGCATCCTCCGGTTCTCATCCTATCCAATATATTTGCCTTCTTCTCATCACTGTTCTTCACTATTCCTGACTGAGGGTAATTTTCTCAATATCCTCAACACACAGCTCATCCAATCCTTCTTGTCAATGTAATATGAGTATGTTGACATCAATGACAACACTGGTTCACCTCATACTTGCAACAAAGTGTAGTCAGATATGCAAATATGGTTAGAGATGAGATGCTTTTGTTTGATCAGGATATTTCAAGTTTGCCTTTGGATGGATTCTAATGTTCTTGGTGTTTGATGTTGATCACAGGACTTGTTTGAACTTCATAGAGGTTGAGAGTATGTTTGGATAGAGCATGTTTGGACATAGTATGCTTGGAATTGAGTTGAGGAGTTGTGTCGCTGATTCATAAGGCTGCTTCATGATGTTCTCAGTTGTCTTCTTAGCTTCACTATTAGAAGGATAGTTGTTGTGCTTCATAGGTTCATCTCATGTTTCAAGGTTGATCAAAATGTTGTGTTCTTGATTCAGAAGTTGAATTGAAGTATGTTTACGATGGTTCATTTGGTCTCTTTCATTGTGTTCATCATGCTTTATTGGGTTCATGTTAGTTATGACTTCAGTACCAAGAAGGTTCATTATCAGAATTGTACATGCAGCTTGATGGAGATACAAGCTTATAAAAGGTAACTAAAGTGCACAAGATCTCCAAAAGGTATCTTTTATACCTAAACTCTAACACCATTATGCTTTGGAGAGACTTTGAAACCTAAGGTCTTAACTCTTACTCTAGCCCATCGAATATAGTGCTCTTTATGTTTTAAATTGAAGGTGACTTGATATAGCAAGTGCATCACTTAAAGTTTACAGCTTGAAGGGGTCTTCAAACATAGCACACCGGCCCCTCCTCTCCTCACCACCGATGGAATCAGTCCATACCACTTGTGAATGGGTCGACAAATGGAGAAAGCACGATTTAAAATAGAAGACTTTTAAATCTTAAGGTGAGCGGGCATTGTCAATGGGCGGCAAACACATTTTAAATATCTTATGAGGTGAGCGGAGTTTGTAATGTGTTTTTTATAGTTTCTATTGTGAACGCCCGATTTCTTTGGAGGAGATAAAGCATTGTATGAAGATTGTTTAAAAAGGGGCATCAAATATGCATAGTGGGAGTTGTTATTTTAAAATGAAATTTATATTATTTACACATCCTAGTGAATATTCGTAAGGGGAAATAAGGATGTTAGAACAAGCTATATTAATAGCTTTGTTAAAAATAAAAAAACTTTGTATTTAAATTACTCCCTTTATGTCATGTTTATGACATTTATAGGCCACCAAATATTTTTGGAGATGATAAGTTTTTTTTAGAAACTTAAATTCTTTTACCTCTTAAATTGTTAACTCCTTGAGATATCATCTAGTAAAGTGATTTTTTGAGATTTTTTATGAGGAGTTATTTTGAGATGGAAGATTTATGTCTATTCTTGAGATTTGGATACAAATAAGGTGATTTTCTTTTGAAAGGCAGATTGAATAAAGTTATTGAAGATTTTTATGAAAAATTGCAGAGAGAAGAATTTCAAAAAGAATAGGATATCAATGATGCAAGGAGAAAATATATTTGCATGTCTTTTATTCTTGCAGGATATGAAGAGTCTTTTTGCAGGTTTTTGAATATTGAAAAAGTTTTAAGGGAGAAGAAATTTCAATGACCTTGCCAATCATGTTGCAAAGAAGAAAATATATATATGTATATATGATTTTATTTTTGCAGAGATAAGAATATGAAAAGATTTATTTGAAGACATTGAAGAAAATAAGAAGTTGGATTTTGAATCTGAAGGGTCATTTGCAGACAAAATGAAATATTGTAATTTTTGTTATGTGAAGTTTTGAAAAGAATTTCCAGGTGCTTCAACAAGACTGAGGAAGATGGAATAATATGTTTTTGTTTTAGATGCAAAGTAAAATTAACTTTGTTACAGGGGATTGATTTTCTTTTGAAGAATATGAAAGGTCATATGAAAATGATTTTGCAGAATGTTGAGAGTTATCTCATATTAATTGGCTTCACATTGACAGAGGTAGTGTGTGGAATGGAACAGAGAAATGAAGACATTTTCTAATAAATCCTTTTGAAGAGAAAAGAATCATGATAAGATGATACTAGGTTTGTAATGCAGAGATAATCAGATGAAATGTTATGCAGATGTGAAGGAATTGAGAATTGAATGGAAACAGAGTATCCCTCTGATCTGATTTATAACTTCTATTGGTGATTTGGTTTGCCAGTGAGGCCTTGTATTAGCCAGTGAGGCTTATAGGTTAGTGTGACCTTAATATTTGTCAGTGAGACATGTATTGTAGCCAGTGAGGCATGTTTTATCAGTTAAGCCAGTGAGGCAGTTCTAGAGTGGTTTTTCTACCCCTGGAGGGTTTTCCACTCGTGCAATTCTTGTGTCTTGATTCATATTGATCATCTCTCTATGGTTGTATGTTTTACTCATGAGTTTTTGTTTTCATTCTCAGTTATATGCATATGTGTTTGACAAAGTTATGTGCATATGGGTTTAGCAATTCAATGATAACTTTCTCTCCTTGTGCTCTCCAAGTTAAAGTTTGTAAATAGATTAGAAAATTCACACAGCACTGATTCACCCCCCCTCTCAGTGTTGTCCTTAACTCCTACAATTGGTATCAGAGCCAGTTTCCCTTCTGTAGCTTAATCAGCTTGGGTAGGTCCTGTGTGTGGAGTTCAATGGGTAAGTGCAAAAGAAATAAGAGCAAGAAAATTGTCAAGCTTCATTCTGGTCAAAAGACACAGAAGACATCATTCATATCAAATCCAGATGTTGATATAAAGTTAGTTGATAAAGATGTTCTCAAACTTGAATCTGATATTGTCTTAGAAGAAGAAGTTTCAGATGTTCCTCAGTTTGATGGTTCAAACTTTTCAGTTTGGTATGTTAGAATGCAAGTGTATTTATCCTCCTTAGGATATGATGTTTTAATGTCAGTTGAAAATGGTATTTCTGCAAATAACAAAGAGGCTCTTAAATGGAATCATATAGCCAAGAAGGTTATTTTATCTAGTTTATCTAATGATATTTCTTGTAAGGTTGTGCAGTGTGAAACAACTCAGGATATCTGGAAAGAACTAATAAGAATTTATCAAGATAATGATAAAGAAGAGGACACTCTAGTGTGTGAGGAAAGTGGCAATGAAGGAGTTGAAGTTCAAACTCAATCAGATTCAGAAGAAGCTAGCATCACAAGTGATGATGATCAGGATTATGATGAACAAGATTGTGAGATTAATATGGAAGGAGAGCTTATATATGCTCTGAGTGAGCTTAAGAAGTATAAAAGAGAGTATCATAAACTAAACTTACAATTGCAACAAGAAAGAGAATCTAAAGTCAATGCACTTTCAGAACTTGAAATTGTATCTACAGATCTTGAAGAGGCCGAATGTCAGATTATTAGTTTAAAGACATATATTGATGATTCTGACAAACTAATTGCTAGATTGAAGACAGAAATTGAAGAAGCTAAGAGGATAGCTGATGTCTCAATATCTGACCTTGAAGTTAGAAGGAGTGAGAATCTAAAACTAGAGGGTGAAATTATCAAACTCAGAAAAGATTATGATGGTCTCAAGATTTTATCTAAGAAGTATCAGGAGTTTGAAGAAAGCACAAGCAAGTTACATGTGTTGTTAGGTAAACAAAAACTATATGGAGACACTACTGGACTTGTTTTTGAAGAAGGAGAATGTTCAAAAGCTAGAGAGACTCCCACAAAGAAGATTGATTTGAATGCTGCCACTGAAAACAAAATGCATAATCAAAGAAAAAGAAATGCTTCTGTTGGACAAGCATACATGTACAGGTATAACTATTCTTTTAATGGTTTTTGTTATACTTGTAATCAATTTGGGCACAAATTAGTTAATTGCAGAAGGAACACTGATATTGTTTGTTACAAGTGCAATAATGTTGGACATATTCAAAGATACTGCAAAATGAATAGAGTGTATGATCCTTCATGGAAGCTTAATATGAGTGCTCAAAGGTATTATCAGTCAATTGATTTTGATTACAACATAATTTGTTATAATTGCAACTCTCTTGGTTATAAAGCACACAGTTGCAGGAAAGCATCACCTAATTTGAAAGGTTGCGAAAAGAAAAAGGTTGAAAAGGTTTGGAGAAAGAAAGCACTTGTAAAAGTGTGGAAGCAAAAACAGAGTCATGAGAAGGTAAATCCCAAACTTGTGCATCCAACACAAGTTACATCATCAGTTGCATAACAGATAGCATGAATTAAGGGGGAGTTGTTCATGTCCTATCAATTGACCCCAAGAAGTTTTAGGAAGGAGATCATTTGAATGGTGATCTTGTCTTGTTTATCATATTTTCCAATCTTGTGAGATAGTTGTTGAAGATGTTGCTAACTAAGTTGATTTTTAGTGTATATCAGTGATGCAGGAAGAGCTTGTTAATGTAGTTGGTATGCAAAATTGATGGAATGGATGCTCATATGGAAGTGTTCTTGATGTGATAATCTCACATGTTTCTTTGATATTTTTCATCAGTAATATGTTTCAGGATAGTATATACAAATTGTGTGATTCTAGTGGTATCAGGTGTCCATGATCAATGACATGTTCAGTGAATGCAAGGTGTTGATAAGTTGTTAAAGGATTTAATGCTCAAAGAGTTTGGTGATGTTGTGACTTGATCCTATTTTGCATATTGTTCATATCATACTTACATGGTTGAGTTGTCATGTTGCTTCAGATGTTTGGATATGATGGCTAAGGAGGTTGATTAGAATGATAAAGTCAAGAGGCAGGAGTTCTTGTTAAGATGTGTTTATGTATATATCAGAATTGACATTTTGGTGTGAAAAATGTCTTGTGCAGAATAGGAGGATAGTCTTCATTTATTCAGATGGTCTTTATTCTTTATCATGTCAAGAAAAGGTGTCAGAATAGTTGGTTGCAGGATGATTGTTCATATCAGGAAATCAGTTTGATGATTATACATATTACTTTGTTGAGTTATGTTTTATGACATGTATCTTGGAGCTTTCAGTTGATTTGAAGATAGTGATAAACTAGAGATATTAAGGAGTTTTCTAAGGTGATAATTTCACATGTTCCATTGATGATCTTCCTCTTTAATATGGTTCAGAAAGGTTTGTTCAAATTGTGTGGCTCCAGTTTTGAAGTGGTATCAGGTATGTGCTTCAAGCTATACCAATCTAGAGTTTCTTCTGACATTGTTAGTGAGTCTTGTATTTCATCAAATCAGAGGCAAGTAAATGTCTTATAAAATGGTCATCTTGGCATCTTATGTTGGGAACTGTGTGATAAGGAGTCTTCATGATTTTTGCCTGAGAGTATTGGTATGTTTATGATTTCTTTGCAAAAGTGTTCAGAAGGTTGAATATCAGTAAATGGATGGTATTATTTAGGTTGATATGTTGCTTCAGGACTATTTCAGGAAATGGATCAGTGCTAAGTTGAATTGAGTTATGTTGATTAGTCTTGCCAGTAATTGCTAGTGGTATTCAACACAGGGGAACAAATAGTTTTTGAGTCTTTGTCATCAGATGTCAAAAAGGGGGAGAAAGAAAAATTGCAATCAGATGGTTTTGCCATCAATGACAAAGGGGGAGATTGATGGTGACAGGTTGTCATTGATGTCAAAAAGGTGTCCTTAGGATAAGTGTAGTCAGATATGCAAATATGGTTAGAGATGAGATGCTTCTGTTTGATTAGGATATTTCAAGTTTGCCTCTGGATGGATTCTAATGTTCTTGGTGTTTGGTGTTGATCACATGACTTGTTTGACCTTTATAGAGGTGAGAGTATGTTTGGATAGAGCATGTTTGGACATAGTATGCTTGGAATTGAGATGAGGAGTTGTGTCGCTGATTCATAAGGCTGCTTCATGATGTTCTCAGTTGTCTTCTTAGCTTCACTATCAGAAGGATAGTTGTTGTGCTTCATAGGTTCATCTCATGTTTCAAGGTTGATCAAAATGTTGTGTTCTTGATTCAGAAGTTGAATTGAAGTATGTTTACGATGGTTCATTTGGTCTCTTTCATTGTGTTCATCATGCTTTATTAGGTTCATGTTAGTTATGACTTCAGTACCAAGAAGGTTCATTATCAGAATTGTACATGCAGCTTGATGGAGATATAAGTTTATAAAAGGTAACTAAAGTGCACAAGATCTCCAAAAGGTGTCTTTTATACCTAAACTCTAACACCATTATGCTTTGGAGAGACTTTGAAACCTAAGGTCTTAACTCTTACTCTAGCCCATCGAATATAGTGCTCTTTATGTTTTAAATTGAAGGTGACTTGATATAACAGGTGCATCACTTAAAGTTTATAGCTTGAAGGGGTCTTCAAACATAGCACACCGGCCCCTCCTCTCCTCACCACCAATGGAATCGGTCCATACCGCTTGTGAATGGGTCGACAAATGGAGAAAGCATGATTTAAAATAGAAGACTTTCAAATCTTAAGGTGAGCGGGCATTGTCAATGGGCGGCAAACACATTTTAAATATCTTATGAGGTGAGCGAGTTTGTTAATGTGTTTTTTATAGTTTCTATTGTGAACGCCCGATTTCTTTGGAGGAGGTAAAGCATTGTATGAAGATTGTTTAAAAAGGGGCATCGAATATGCATAGTGGGAGTCGTTATTTTAAAATGAAATTTATATTATTTACACATCCTAGTGAATATTCGTAAGGGAAATAAGGATGTTAGAACAACCTATATTAATAGCTTTGTTAAAAATAAAAAAAACTTTGTATTTAAATTACTCCCTTTATGTCATGTTTATGACATTTATAGGCCACCTAATATTTTTGGAGATGATAAGTTTTTTTTAGAAACTTAAATTCTTTTACCTCTTAAATTGTTAACTCCTTGAGATATCATCTAGTAAAGTGATTTTTTGAGATTTTTTATGAGGAGTTATTTTGAGATGGAAGAATTATTTCTATTCTTGAGATTTGGATACAAATAAGGTGATTTTCTTTTGAAAGGCAGATTGAATAAAGTTATTGAAGATTTTTATGAAAAATTGCAGAGAGAAGAATTTCAAAAAGAATAGGATATCAATGATGCAAGGAGAAAATATATTTACATGTCTTTTATTCTTGCAGGATATGAAGAGTCTTTTTGCAGGTTGTTGAATATTGAAAAAGTTTTAAGGGAGAAGAAATTTCAATGACCTTGCCAATCATGTTGCAAAGAAGAAAATATATATATGTATATATGATTTTATTTTTGCAGAGATAAGAATATGAAAAGATTTATTTGAAGACATTGAAGAAAATAAGAAGTTGGATTTTGAATCCGAAGGGTCATTTGCAGACAAAATGAAATATTGTAATTTTTGTTATGTGAAGTTTTGAAAAGAATTTCCAGGTGCTTCAACAAGATTGAGGAAGATGGAATAATATGTTTTTTTTTCAGATGCAAAGTAAAATTAACTTTGTTACAGGGGATTGATTTTCTTTTGAAGAATATGAAAGGTCATATGAAAATGATTTTGCAGAATGTTGAGAGGTATCTCATATTAATTGGCTTCACATTGACAGAGGTAGTGTGTGGAATGGAATAGAGAAATGAAGACATTTTCTAATAAATCCTTTTGAAGAGAAAAGAATCATGATAAGATGATACTGGGTTTGTAATGCAGAGATAATCAGATGAAATGTTATGCAGATGTGAAGGAATTGAGAATTGAATGGAAACAGAGTATCCCTTTGATCTGATTTATAACTTCTATTGGTGATTTGGTTTGCCAGTGAGGCCTTGTATTAGCCAGTGAGGCTTATAGGTTAGTGTGACCTTAATATTTGTCAGTGAGACATGTATTGTAGCTAGTGAGGCATGTTTTATTAGTTAAGCCAGTGAGGCAGTTTTGGAGTGGTTTTTCTACCCCTGGAGGGTTTTCCACTCGTGCAATTCTTGTGTCTTGATTCATATTGATCATCTCTCTATGGTTGTATGTTTTACTCATGAGTTTTTGTTTTCATTCTCAGTTATATGCATATGTGTTTGACAAAGTTATGTGCATATGTGTTTAGCAATTCAATGATAACTTTCTCTCCTTGTGCTCTCCAAGTTAAAGTTCGTAAATAGATTAGAAAATTCACACAACACTGATTCACCCCCCCTTAACTCCTACAGTATTGAACCTAGTTATTTGGTCAAAGACCTTATGTTGGTTATGTGTTGAACAAGTCTTTGTTGATTGGCTATAGTGTGAGTGCCATAGTTGTACATGAACAGTCTATGAAGGAATGAGATTGAGAGATTGAGTTTTGCATCTTTTCCTCTGCATCATATTGGTATCAAAGCTAGCAAAAGCTCTGGGAGGAGATGTTGTGTTTGTTCCTGTCACTAAGAAGGCAGGTAAAGCTGAAGAGTTTGTTGGTGACCTTTGTTTTTGTTGCTAAGTTGTTTGGTTGCAGGTGCTTATCCATCTAGCTGCAGAAAGATGTTTTCTGAGGTTGTGTGTGTGGGCAGACAAGAGAAGGTCTGTCATGACCATTCTCCAATAGAGATTTGGTTGGAAAAGGATGCAGAGAGAAACCACTAAGGAGAGAGTGGTAGGTGCATCACCAGGATCTGCTATTGGGTGAGATGCATGGTTTGGTTAGTTGGTTTGTTGTGAAACAGTGAGAGATGGATACCTGAAGAAGCACTTGATGTTGCAGCCTGAAGAATACTCCACTGATGGGAGTAGAAGGAGCCTGAGGATGCTCTGAGAAGATGGTAGTTTGTTCTGTTGGTTGGTCACCTTTCTTTTGATATGAAGATTTGAAGATTGAAGCTGAGAAGACTAAAGATAAAGATAGAGGAGATGCAGAAAAGACTTTTGTTGCAGATACATTTCCAAGGGACTTGGAAATCTTTGTTGGTTGGTTGTATGGTGCAGGAGCACCAAGACATTAGGGTTTTATTTGATTTTCAATTAGTTTAATGAGGTCCTTGAGACCATTAAATGTTGTAATAAGGCTTGTAGTCATGCTTGTAGTGGACTATGTCCAAAAAGCTAGTATCTATTTTCATGTTGATGTTGTAGTCCTTAAGAGGACAATCTTGTGGCAAAAAGGCAATCATTAAGGTTATTTAAGTTTTTAATGTTTGTAAGCCTTTAGAGGCATACCAAAGGTTTAGAAGTAGGTTATAACCTTGTTCAAAGGTTAGAAAGCATTGTTAAAACATAACAAAAGCATTGTCAAAGACAAAAACAACCGGTGTAGTACAAGAATGGACAATTTCTAAAATTGTCATCTAGTGTTGCAGTTAGAAAGCAAGTAAAACTCAATGGTTGAGGAGTGATATGGAATCTCAAATGACTCCATTCTTTGTAGAAGGCTATTTGAAGCCAAAGATGACTCATTGTAAAGGGACCATTCAGAGGATTAGGAAAAAATGATAAAAAGAAAACTATTTTTCTATTTTTCTGCTTTTCCTATTTTCAGTCATTATTTTCTGCCATACTGTACTACTGTATGACACTGTCATGGTCTCCATTTATGTTGCATGTGTAGAGGGATGAGATGAATTCCAAATGCAATTAGTTTGAAGTCTTGACAGTGGATAATAGGAGAGATATCCACATTTTCCTCAGACTGCTTTTAGAGTAATTATTTTCAGAATTTGCTTTGCAACAATCCGTACTATGTTGGGGTACGGGGTTGATTCTTCCATTACATGAATTGATTAGTAAAATTGAGGTGTTAACTGTCTTTTAAAGTTGGTTTGAGGCTTTGAAACTCATATAGGAGGGGAGTAATAAAGATTTCTTTGGAATTTGGCTTGATGAAACCCTAGCTTAGGTTTTGGTTGAACTCCTCACTTTTACCATCATTTTATTGATATAAGACCTCACCTGTCAATGGAAGGGGATGTGAAATAGTTTGTCCATAGCCTTGTGAAGGTTGCAGGGGCAGGAGATTGGGTATAGTGAGTGTGTGCATGTGAAAGACCCCTGCAGAATCATGGTTAGGAGTTGAGAGGAGGACAGCAGCAAATAGGTAAGTTGATGAGTTATTGCTTTATCTATGAAGGCATTAGAGTGAATGCATGTTATAGGTTTGGAATATTACAATGAGATTGGGTTGGTGTAGAGGGAGATCATCCCTAGGAGGACATGGTGACTATTTTTACAAGGGTGCAATGGTGTGGTGACAGTCTAGGAGACTGCTGTCCTGCAGACCCTGTATAGTGGGTTGAATAGAAGTTTAGATGGAGTCTTTGTTGGAGTTAGGAGTCTTGGTGAGAGGTATTGAACCTAGTTATTTGGTCAAAGACCTTATGTTGGTTATGTGTTGAACAAGTCTTTGTTGATTGGTTATAGTGTGAGTGCCATAGTTGCACATGAAGAACAATCTATGAAGGAATGAGATTGAGAGATTGAGTTTTGCATCTTTCCTTTGCATCAGAGAGATATAGGTATATGGAGAGATAGAGATAGAGTTAGAGAAAGGAAAAAATATAGAAAGAGGGGAAAATAGAGAGATACAAAGGGATAGGTGGATATAGAG